>OY728141.1:1216285099-1218785099 GCA_963277665.1 Viscum album
GGTAACCATAAGTGATTTATATGTACGTATGTAGTATTCCTCAAATCCTCTTCTCCCAAAACTAATGATGGAACATATCACAGTAGTGATCCAGACAATGAGAATCCAAATAAAGATGAGACCCCAACTCACTTTGAGGTTGTTGTTTAGCCCACTCCACCTACTCCTCATCCCACTGATGTGACTGATTATGCATCTAGTTGTGGTTCAGATCTTGAATTCGAACCATCTCCCAGAAATAGGGATTACCATTTGACCCAATATAGCGAACACTGATTCTGAATTCCCCTTTCTTAGTTTAGCCAGTATGATATGGCTTCATATGCCTTTTATATGGACCACAATCTTATATATGGCGATCCTCAAACCTATAATTATGTTTTAAATGATAAACACTCAAATAATTGGTTCACTTCCATTAATGAACGGATCAAATCCTTAACAAAAACCCACACATAGTACATTTTCAACAAACCACCTAATTCTACAATAATTGGTTCCAGGTGGATTTATAAGAGAAAAGATGAAAACAATGACGGAAATAAAATTAAGTACAAATCATTGTCAGATTCTATGGTTTCCTATTAAATAGAAGGTATTAAATATTCAGAAATTTTCCCCTATTGTTAATCATTATTCTATAAGGATTTTACATTATTTTACTACCTATGGTGATTTACATGGTGAACAATTGGATGCTAAAACTAACTTCTTACATAGAGATTTAAATGAAAAAATCTATATTAAAACTCCATATAGTTACTCTAATGAATTAAAATTAAATCAAGTATTCAAATTAAATAAATCATTGTATGGTTTAAAATAATCATATAAGAAATGGTATAATAAATTTTATTCCTTTATGTTAAATAACTAGTTTATAAGGAGCCAATATAATGCATGTGTATATTTAAAATCAACTAAATATTTCATGATTTATTTTCTACTTTATATTTATGGACTAATTATAATTTTTAAAAATATGAATTTAATAACTTATGTTAAATATCAATTAAAATACATGTTTAAAATGAAAGACATTGGTGATATTAAAAAAAATACTATGTGTTGAAATAATTAGAGATATACCAAATAAATTGATTTATTTATCTTATCATAAATCCATTTTGAATATCCTAAATATATATGTTTAATTCTCCCAAACCTATAAATAAACCTCTTGTACACAACTTTCAACTGTCTTTGACAGAAGAACCCACTATTGGTGATGATATTCAATTTATGTCTAAAATTACTTATGGTAATATTATTGGTTGGATTATGTATTCTATTATTTTCACTAGAACATATATTTCATATGAAACCTACACTTTAAAAAGATTTATTATTGAACCTTGGAATCCACATTGGAATTACATTAAGTGTAATCTTAGATATCTCTCATGTATTTCAAAACATTCTTTGTATTAGGGTAAAAATATTGATTCTTCTAAAATTATGTTTGGATATGTAGATGCTGAATATGAAAACAATATTGACACCAAAAATTATTTTAATGAACACGTGTTCACTACTTGTGGTTTCCCTATCTCTTGTAAATGCAACTTCAAGTCTATGGTTTCCCTTTCATCTATAAAATTTGAATACACTACCCTTACCAAGGTAGTAAAGGAATCCTTCTGCATTAAAATATTTTCTTGTAAACTGAATATTTCTTATTCGATTATAAATATATACTCTAATAGTCAATCATCATATTATTTGTCCATAAATGGAGTTGTTCATGATAAATCAAAACACATTGATATTAGACTACACTTTATTGGATATATTATAGAATCTAGAACCTTTTGTGTCAACAATATATACACTAATAAAAACTCAGATGATAGTTTAACTAAAGTAATAGTATTATCGAAGTTCAATTTTATTTAGATAGGATGAATTTGGTTCCTATTCTATAACTATTGTTATAAGAACATCACAAATTTAAATTTAAAATGTTGTATCTTTCGGAATTAATGCATTCCTTTTTTAGTTTCCATATTGAACATATCCATTTATTTTTTTTTCATTTCAATTTTTTATACATGCTATTTTATTATGATTGTTTTTTTCATTTTGTAAATTTTTTCTTGGGACTATGCATTCCTATTTGGGCCTCATTTTTTAGGATGATTAATTAGTGGGCTAGTCTCTTTTACCTACTTTATTAGTTTTCCATTTTGGAAATCTGAGAATTTGGTTTCCTTCATATCAGTTTGTTTATTATTATTATCTCCCTTTCAATCCCTGCAATCCATTTGTTTGATTACTTTAATGTGGTTCTCAATGAGTTGTTCGATGTGGCTTCATAAGACCCTCTTGTTGGGTATACTATAACTGATTTTCGGGCTTTTCAGGGGGATTCGATCACCCTATATCCCTTGTTTGATTAATGAGTTTCAATTTTGGTTCTCTTCGCTTCTTTGGTGTGATATCCCTAAAAATATGGATCTCAAACCAGGGATTGGGTAATCTTCAGTGGTATGTCTTGATAGTGGTTGATCTTTGTGGTACACCACTTGTGTGCCACTTCTGGTGGAGCATCGACATCAGCTTCGTTCAAGATAGACAAAGAAAAGGTTAGAACCTGTGTTGATTTGATCCAGATTAGTGAAGAAATCATGTGGGCACCTACTTCATCAGTGAGTTCAATGATTTGGAACAATACTCACGTAAATAGATGAAGAGAACAGTATGGTCAGACCCTAATGAACCTGGAACTTTGAGTTTTTGGCTTCCTTCTTGGTTCTCCATTTCACTATGCCAGTTATGTTTATTTGAGTTTCCTGTTTACCTTGCCCACGTATATGGTAAACCCATTTTTCTTTTGAGCATTAATAAATAGTATTTTTTTGGTGATGTTATTTCCAAATACTGAGGTCCTCATGGGACCTAATCACATAAATCCTAGTGTGCCTTTTTCCTTGTTTAAATTTCATGCATCATAGTTCTTCAGGTTTCAAATCATTGTATTCTACTAGAATTAAATCAACATGTCCTTTTTTTGGCTCAATGTTCTACTGCTATCTATTACACCCTTCTCATTCACAACATTCATTTAATATCAATATTTTATTAACTTATTAATTATGCATAGTTTCAATGTTAATAATCTTATAAAAATTATCTAATCAACTGCTAGGAATCAATTATAAATATTTTTCAAGCATTAAATGTCAATTACATTAATTTTCTAGAATAACATAAATCAATTTGTAACATTATGTTGTTAATCATTACATAATTTTATCTTTACATTTTTTTAAAAGTTTACAAAATATTAACAATGCTAAACAACAATAACAACCATTGAAAAATAGATAACCCACTATCTAAAAAATCAAGAGGTAACATAAATATGGAAAAATCCATTATTATTACAATAGACCAAATCCAATTAATTATTAATTTATTTATTATCATTTTTAGTATAATTCCACCATCATCTAAAGAAGATAAAGTATAAAATGTTCACACATTTATATAAATATAATAAGAATCAATGGATCTCATATCTTGATTATATGTTCAATGTTATTTGACCAAGAATAGAAAATCAATGATCAATCACCATTGATGGAAATATTATAGAATTCTATCCACAGTAATCCACCATTATGAATTTTTATATTTTAAACTCTAAAATTGAGGAATCATTCTACAATGAACTTCTAAGAAGAATAAGAATAAGTAAAATATAGAAAATAAGAGAAGAGAGAGTGTGTGTGTGTAACTAGATCTGAGACTATGAACTGATAATCCAAGGAGTTTAGACTCTCAAGGATGTGACTAGGGAGTGGGGAGAGGGCTAGGGGACATTTTGTGTTTGAGGGAAGAGACATAAAATTTAAACATTGTTTGTTTAACCATTTAATTATGGAGGAGTTTTGAAAATACTCCACTATCCCATAGTGATCTCCCCCAAGATATAGTTCCCCACAATTAAAGAAAATAATTTTCTTTTGGTGTTTTAAATGATTAAATCCCTAGATTTTATGCTAATTTTAAATCATGTTTAAATCATGTTGATTACCACCACTCCTTTCACTACAGTGTGGTGGAATCCCCTATCCCCCTTAATCTTTCACATCCAAGACCATGGTATAGAGACACCCTACTAAATATTTCCACCAACCTCATGTGCCTGACCTAACCACTCCCTCATGCACTGTAATATAAAATACCTTAGGAAATTCTCTCAACCTCTTTTCATATCAGTCCAATAAACAAGCCACTATTCCTAGCAATATGACCATCTCAGAAAATTTCTTCTACTCTATTTTCACAAGTGAACACCCCATAAAAAATGCTCACTGAAATGGAAACATTGTCAATTTCACTCACTGTGGTATTCCCCAACACCAGATAATATAATATAGTTACCTTTACTTTATCTAAAATAAATCCGAGTGACCCTTATTAAAATACCTTCATGTGTTATAATCACACGTAATCTAGAATACCCTATTGTAATTGGGGTCTACACTGATGTGAACATAAAAAATCCCTTATGAAAGTCTCATTTTACCTTCACATGAGTATCAGATGGCCTTTTCATGGTAAATCAAACCAAGATTCCCATGACATGAGGCCAGTAAAATACCTTCATGAAACTATACCCTCACATTAGATAGGGTCTACCTTGACATAAGGAAGGTTTCCTATAAGCGAGATAGGTATCTCTATTATGTAAACTATAATCTATCCTCATTTAGTGGATAAAAACATACTAACCATAACCTAGAATGGATTTACATAAGGGTGGATAGGATTACCTCTATATAGGGATGGGGTTCTATATAAGATTAAATAAAATTAAAATAAATGAAATTTTAAATCAAATAATTCCTTCTATATTCTCAAAAAGACACCCAAACCCCATCAATATATATCCAAATATTAAAGAAAAACAAATATAGGGGTCCAGAAATCTATTCCCATATATCACATACCTTTCAAAAAAATATCATCCTTGTGAATTTAAAACTAGTTCTTGAGGTGAACAAATCTAAAAATTCCTCTATTCTATATTTTTTCAATAATTAAAACATCGCATTAAATAATAAAATAAATATCCTAAAAATTAATAGGTTTAGTGTCTTAGAATAATGGACACCTAAGTAAATTATTTTACAATTATTGTAAAAATTTCCCCATAATTTCATTATACTAGGTATTCTTCTAAACATCTCTATAACTCCCCAACCCTGGAATCCTAGAGACGGTGCCTTACATTATTAAACTATCATCATTAAAAAGAATCAAATTCCAAAGGGTCAACCAATTTACCAATTTTTTATAACCATATTATATACATCATACACATATTACATTGGGAAATGGAAAATAAAACATGATAAAAAATAAAATGAGCTGAACGGTCTCTGGGAAATATTATTCAAGGATTTCTTCTTCATAACCTAGGAAAGTGAAATAAAATTAGAGTGATATCAAATGCACAACAAGGGTAAGTGTACATTGGAAATAATAAGGAATCAATAAGAATAGTCAATATGGAAAGGTAAATAACTAAATACACTTTCCATTTAAACTACTGGATAAGGAATAATCAATATGGAAAGGTAAATAACAAAAAATATTCCATTTATTTAATTAACTGATAATTAAATGAATCTAAAGATATTTTGAATAAAAATATCATGGATATGTAATAAATAATCCTAAATGAAGGAAATGATTAATTATTGGAAGCCATGTTTCCTAGGTACACGGTACCTTTACCGTCAAGTCCTTTCACAAGACGGTTTATAACATGCTTGGTAAAAACCCATTAGATTGGCCAAAATGATTTTTCTCTTGATACTAACAATGGATCAAGGGGTTATCTGTAACCGGGATCCACCGATGTCGTACTGTCTAAATAATTACTCATATATTGAATAATTGAATTAATTCATGGATAATATTCCATATCAATTATATGTATCCTGTAAAAGATATGAATTTGTTAATAATTACCGAGTTAATCAAATATAAATCCAAGTGGACACTATATGTAAAATGGGATACAGTTTAGACAATAATAATATCCATTTCATGAAAATATAAACATTTTAGACTAATGTAATGTGCCAGAAAAATGACAATAAGAAATTGATTTTTTCAATAGAAAGTAAACAATCAAAAAAGTAGCTTAGATTTCAAATGTAATCATTAAACAAATTATTGATGAAAATAATCATCAATCATTCCAATGTGTCACATACCACTTTTAAAAATTTGAATCATAAATACCATAGGGTAATAACATTAATTGAATATTTTGAATAAAATAAATATAAAAGGATTCATTATATAATATTTCAAAAGGGGAATTATATATATGATACAAAATAATTATGTGGGGAATATGAAATTTATCTCATTGATGTAAAAAGTGAGATGAAAATCCCTTACCTTATCCTTCATTTTTGTTGTGTGGTCATTAAAATTAACTATATTGGTTTAAAATAAGTTAGTAACTTATACTATAATGATAATGAATTTTAAAATATCATATATCATCATCTTATTATATCTTATTACCTGTGTGTTAATAATCATTCTTTATTTTCACTATTTTGCGTATTGATTATCTAGTTTTTCTAGTATGTTTTTTCATATCAATTGTTTTTCATGTTACTTAGATAATAATTTAATATTATACATAATGTAACCCATTATTTAAATATCATATATATTTACTATATATTTATTTATAATAATCCATAATATTTTTAGATAGGAAATGAAATGCACCATTCATGGAGATGATAGGTCGTATGTACGCATAAATGCTACTTTCATTTCTTAGTCATATTTAAAAGAATTAAAAGTTACTTATATATATATATATATGTATATATATATATTATAATTCTAGGAAAATATTTATGTCTTATATGTAAAATATTTTTATTAAAACATTCTTCTATACATTCCATGTATTTAATGAACGAATCACATTGCTTTGAGAAGAAGGTAGTCCACACTCCCACAAACTATGTTATCAGATTTAAAAATATTGAATGCATGAAGGTATGTGTTATATAAAAGATAAATAATTGTTAATAAAACAAAATAAAAATATATATCATATAAAAATATATCTTTCATTATAATTTCCACAATGAGAGTTGGTAAAAGAATAATGAACAATCATCATTTCACAAGGTGGTAGTCTATCGTAGCACAAAAGGAAAGGTCATTACCCATTAGATGGAAGTTTGTGTAATTTTATTTCCAAACATTAATATAAAAAAATATAAATATTTTTAGGATACTTATTTTGTTATATAATCATGTAATAAGAATATTTTAGTAGGTGGAGAATGAAAAAAAAATAAAAGAGCTTGAGGAATGTTGTTACCTCTTCTTTGGGTAACTCATTTTTGTATGCACTGAATGGATTCGTTCGATTTATTTATGAAAAAATTTGCAGTTGTAATATTTTTGTGTGTTTGTTTTGTTCTTATTATAGTATAGTTTTTTGGAGCCTAATTACTTGAGTGGTGTAAATAAATGGGATGAGTGACTTCCTTTTTATAGTGGATGTGGAGTGACATTCTTGTAAATTTTGGAAAAGGGAATTCGACTCACATTTTTCCCATGTAAATTAGTGAAAATAAACGAAAAAATTATATAAAAGTAATTATAGGGTATAAATATTAACATACAATGGATTTAAGACAAGTTTCTAGGTCATTTTGGTTCTTATGATTATTGTTTATTTCCTTATTAAACTAATTTCTATCTTAATCGTTGTAATTATTTTAATTGTATTGATCAATATTTTTGGTTAAAAATAACATAAAATTATTATACAATATATATTATTCTGATTCAAAATATGAAATCCATTTTTTAAAATTCAAATCACATAAGTGGTTGAAATTAATTTAAATTTAATCTTGTGGGTGGGATGACAAAGCAGGTTTTTAAAATATAAATTTTCAAAAGTTTTCAATGTTTTTATATCCAATTCCAAAGTGAAATGTATTAAAATGTCCTAAATTGGATTGAATGATATAATATGGGTAAAATTATTCTTTAAAATTGAATAAAAATATAATTTAACTATATTCAATAATTATTCGAAAATACAATTTTGAATAAAAATTCAATATTTTTAACTATTCATCAAAATATGTTTCCTTACAGAAAAAGAAAAACAATTCACTCTAAGAAAATTATTATGTTTATATTTCAAAAATCATATTTTTTCTTTCATATTATATTTATATAATTATCAAAATTCATATTTAAGTTAGGTGTACTATTGAAAGGCTATAAAACTACATTTAGAAAAATATATTTTTTTTAAGTGTAAAATTGGTTTTGTTATTAAAATATGCTTATCAAATATATTAGATGAATATAAAAAATATTTTATTGAATATATCATATTTAAATTTCTTTAATATAATTCAATAATAGTAATAAATTTTATTTATTATGTTAAAACTCCTCTTTGGGCATAAAAATTGTTTTTTATAAAATAATTCCCCTTATATTAATTTGGCATCAATATTCATTTTTAATTAATCGGTAACCAATGATTTCAACTATATGTTTCAATAATTTAGTGAATAATATTTATAACTACAAATGTATCATCTTGTTTATATCTTATTATATTAAATAACAATTTTTTATAATATATTACTATTTAGTACAATTAGGCCTTTAATATTATGCAAGCCATCGAATAAAGTCATTATTGTGTGTAATGTGGGACAACATCACTTCCCCATGTAGGTAAATCTATATAATAGATTTATTAAATATTTCATAAAATCTCAAGTGTTTATATTCCTTTCAATGCTTGGTTTTTCCTGTCATACACATTGTTAATTACAATGTTCTTATTTTAAAATTTTAGGGTGTTATATTATCCAGAACATAAATAAATTGAGGCCTAGAAATTTAAACTTTTTCTCAGTAATTGATGTTTTAATACTTTAAAGTAATATTTTTGAAAATCACACATCATAAATAGGTTCAATTACATATATTATTTATAATATATATAGGGAAGTATGATGGTCACATAATTAAGATCCCAAGTAGGAAGACATAAGTGGGAATTAAAAACAAAAACATGGAAGGAAAAATTAAATAACTGTAGTAATTGGGAATAAGAAAATAAGTTATTAATTGAAATTTAATGGCCTCAAAACCATAAATTATCAATGATCTAACAGACCATTTGATTTATCGGATATAAATGTAATAGTATTACTTTTTTATTTACAGACTCTTTTTCTGGAGTTGAAAAATTCTTTCACAATCTAAGAATATAGTAAAATATAAATTTATATAAACATATTATTTCATTTGATAATTCCTTGAACTATTACTACATTATCTTTTAGAAACAATATTCTTCATATAGTGAATTAATAAATTAAACAATTTCATAAATGGCCAACTTTTCCAAACAGTTATGATCCAACACTTTAAAATGAATTCTACATTAATTAGTTGTATCTAATTTACTTTATACATATCAATCATAATTATATCAAAATTAGGAACATATTACATTATGTATTTACCTCGTTCATCTATTTTCCGAAAAAAATAACTTACTACTAATTCACTTTTCTTGGTACCATTCAACATTTGATGTCAAATACTTAATGAAATAGTAAAGTAGTACAATCCTAACATATTCTGTAATTCTTATAACCATTAAATCATTGATAAAATACTGAAATAACATAATTATTGAATCCAAATAAAATCACATTAATTATTTCACATCAGTTTTATCAATAACATAATCTTGTATTTGATCCCTTAAGTTCTTCAGAGGTAAATTCTCTTGATTATTGGGGAATTAGTTTATGTATTTCTTGTATCCTAACAGTTGTAACACTAAATAGTAGCCTTTTTATTCATAAATTTTTATTATTTTTCATAGTGAACCTTTTCTCCTCACATATAACAAACCCACATTTTTTTATTAATTTCCAAGGGTGACTCTTTCCGTAGTTCTCACATTATGTAAATTTGTTCATCACCTTCTTTCATGCATTATATTTTTATTAGTGTTCAAATGACCTATTATTCTATTATATTCCTTTGAATATGTTGGATCATTAGAATTCCTTCTCTATTTTTATGGAATATATGAATATCTCATCGTATTACAAAATAATCTGAGCAACGACTTCCCTTCAGATATTTTTCTTAATACCATCAAAGAAGTGGTCAATCTTGTACTTCATGTTTCATAGGTTATTTGTATCATACCTCACATTCCTTGTAAAGGTAGATTCATAATTATCAAAAAATATTCTTCCATTTCATTTAGTTATGAAAATTTTTCTTCATCTCAATTTTTTTATCAGGAGGGAACTATTAATCAAATAATTTCTCATTAAAAGTTTTCCGTTCCATGAGTTCTATTTCCTATCCCTTCCTAGTATTTTGGTTCAACTACCACTATTGATCAGTATCTCCATAGAGACAATACACTAAAAGTGTAAAATTTTCGTTTTTACAACATAATAATTCCATGAATATCTTCTGAAAATACTGAATCCATTTATGATCTACAATTAGATTAGTAGTCTCACTAAATTATTGGGTCTTATATCACATAAATTGACCTGATATAAGAGATTTTCACTATGGAATAGGTTTATCCTTTCGGGAAAGGTTATTTTTTATAACCTAATAATGTTTCCCAAATACAGAAATAATTTTTTTTATTCCAATATCATCTATACTGGTTTCCTCCAAAAGGATATCTCTATATTGTCTATGAGTATTGATATCATTTTTCCTTCCAGGTGCTATTTCTGGACAATGGAATACGTTGGATTAGATCATAACATTATGTAACATAATTTATAATCCCAAATCTAGAAAAATGATAATAATAAATTGAAATTTCACTGTATAATTAATCTCATAATAATAAACATGGATTATTTGGTTATATATTTACTTTCAAATCCTTCATAATTATTTTTAATGAAAACATAAATTATCGTAAGCGTATCCCGCAGGATTTTCAAACTAGGTGTGCATTAAGTCCCATTCTCTTGTACCAGGTTACACTCAAGTTTGGACTGATGCACATTACTAGAGTTGTTTCCCCTAAGTACATCTGTTCAAGAACCACATTCACTTGTAGTATCCTGATAGATATGTATTTCTAGAAAAACCTATATAATCTCTTCTTTACCCAAATTCTAGGATGTTCTTATATAGTTATCATTAAAGTATATCTTAGGGTTATGATCTCTAATATATGTTTTCTAATTCTAGTTTCCAAGGTTGCTGGAAAACATCCTCTCATACAAACTGTAATGCCCCAACCCAAAAATCCTAGATCTGATACAAAACATTATTACCTTTTTATAATTACAAGGAATCAAATCCCAAAGGACTAATTAGTTTAGAAATTTTGGAAATCCATATTACAAACATGATACCTATATTCCATTGCAAAATGGAAAATAATACATGATTCATAATATAATTATATGAATAGTCTCTTTGGAAGCTTATTCGAATATTTCTTCTTCATAACCTAGGGAAGTAAAACGAAATAAGGGTGATATAAAATGATAAGTAAGGTTAAGTATACAATGGAAACAATAATGAATCAATTAGATTATTCAACATTGGAAGTTAAATAATTTAACACACTTTACATTTAAACAATGATATAATGATTCATCAATATATAAAGGTAAATAACAAAAAAACATTCAATTTAATCAATAAACTAAGAATGAAATGAATTCATAGATATTTGGAAGAATAGTCTCATAGGTAAATAATAAATGAGTCTAAATAAAATAAATTCATAATTATTTGATTCCATTTTTCCTTTGTTCATAGTACATTTACCTTCATGGCCTTTCATAAGACAGTTTATAACATGTCCGTTAAAAACCAATCTAATAGGCCAAAATGATTCATCTCATGAAATTACCGATGCATGAAGGGCATATCTATAACTAGTTCCCACCTGTGGTGTACATGTCCAAATAATTCCTCTTATATAGAATAATCTATTTAATTCAAGAAAAATGTTCCTTATATAATATTATTATTCAATAAAATATAAAGATTTATCATAATTCCCTAGTTAATCAAATAACCGTCAATGTGAATACCATTTGAAAAAGTGTATATGGTTTTGGAAATAATAATATCCATTTCATAAGAATAAGGTTATTTAAGACAAATGCAATGTACCATACAAATGATCATATGAAAGTGATTGATTCTAGATAAATTTAACAATCACTAAAGAAATGGATATTTCAAAGGTAATCATTATACACATTCATGAATAAAATAATTATTAATCATTCTAAAGTGTCACATACCATTTTGAAACATTTTAATAATAAACCACATGAAGGAATAACATTAAATGAAAATTTAAAATAATATAAAGATAGTATTATTCATGATATAATAAATCAAAAATATTAGTAGATACACCACATGAAATAATTAAGGGGTGAATATTACATTTATCTCATAATTGTAAAATGTTGGATGAAAATCCCTTGCATTGTCCTTTATTATTATTATTTAATGTTTAAAATCATTTATAATGGTTTATAATATGTTATTAACTTATAATAAAAACATATTCATATATATATATATATTATCATATATTATCTTTTTGTGATATCTTATTACTTGTTTCTTAATAATCTTTCATTATTTTCACAATTTTGGGTAATAATTGTCTAGTTTTTCGAGTATGTTTTGATATTTCACTTATTGGTCCTCTTACATAGATCTTGACATCATCATCTCCAGAATTTAAAACATGATTTAAATATCATATATATTCTATGTGTATATATATATATATATATTCTATATTTATATATATATTTATAATAATCTATAAAATTTGGAGATAGAAAATGAAATGCATTGTTCATGGAGACAGTAGGTCGTATGTATGTAATAGTGATACTTTCATTTATTTTTTATATTTAAAATAAATAAAATTAAATGATACACACACATATATATACCTATAATATAATTAAATTATAATATTTTTTCATAAATGTTATATAGGTTTATTAAAACTATCCTTATTTATTCCATGTATAGCATGAACGAATCACATCTCTTTGAAGAAGCAATAGTCTACACTTCCACAAACGATGTTATCATATTTACAAAAAATGGAAATCATGAATTTACATGTTATATAAAAATTATATATGTATTATGAAAATATATATATCATATATATCATAAAAATAGATCATTTATCAAAATTTCCACCATGAGAGGTGGTGAAAGTATAATGAACAATCATAATTTCATGAGGCGTTAGTCCTCCATATAGACGAATGATAAGTATGTTACCAATTAGATAGAAGGTTTTTTATGGGTAGGTTAAACCTTTCACCACCCGTCTATTGGGGCCCGTTTCATGACTACTCCACGTCTGCCCGTCTCCTCCGTGTACCGCCTAGTCCCGGCTCCATCAACCTCGGCCCAACTGCTCGTCATCTTCACAAGACAGAACAAGGTGAGGGTGAAGCCCGTGTTGGGGTGAGTATAAAAATACCCAATTGGGACCCTTGGACCCTCGAAGGTCTCTTATAATTCCATAAGGAAACCCACAAATCATGATCTCATTCACAAAAACAAATCAATATACACAACTCAAATAGAGTCTCAGCTCCAACCATGTTTTTAGTGAGGTATAGAAGTATAGATGATTAGTCATGAAGATAGATCATCTTATTCTGTCAAGAGGCACTACAACTGACCATACAGAGTCTGACCCATATAGGATCGATAGGTAACTAACCCCTGCAATGACCCAAATTGAATTTGATCCACCCAGGATCAGTATATCGGTGAACCACGATGGGACGCTCTAAGTCTGGTCCTCATCAGGTCGTGAGGTACTGATCCACACAGGACCGCTCAGTACTAACCTCCATATGATCTCTCTCCAACCTCCGCCTCACTACCAACCACTGGATTCCTCACACCTGATGTGCTCGAGTTCAGTAGATTCTTCCACTAGAGATATAATTCGTACCTCAAAAACTACTAAACTACATAAAGGAGTAACACAAAGGACCGTTATGTCCTAAGGGTTCCAACACGACAAACGACGCATCAATCAGATTCTCAGACTGTGAGTTATAAGCGTTTTTGCTCCGGGGGCTCGGTTGGGTTCGGGTTAGATTCAACCTATCTATACTCCAACTTTCTCCAAAACTCAAGTGAAGTATTCCCAAAAGTATCATCTTGATCCAAGGGTCCCAGTGCCACAGACGGTTCGTCAAACAGATGGTTGATTCCCTTGTTATGGCACATCACATGTTTCTGGGCCTGGTGGGGCCCGAGTCTTATCCGACCATGTCAGACTAACCCGAACCGACCCCGTCTGGGATGGGCCACAGCGGATAGGGCCCGCTGGGCTGAGGTCCGTCACGGCCAAAAAAGGTGGCGGCCCAGTCTGAGGCGGAGCGCGACCCGGCCCGAGGGTGGCGTGGTCTGGTCTAGGTGGGAGCATGGCCCACTATGGGGTCCGCCCTATTCGGTTTGGGGGGGTGTGACCCCCCAGTCTTCTGAACTCCCAAAGGAACTAAAGTTCATTCGGTTTACTAAGCAGCGGTGCCACGTGGGTGCCGCTAGGTCACCGTGAAAACTTCCGGAGGCACGGTTCGGCCTCTACAGCGGCTTTGGCCACGGCTTCTATTTGTTGGTAGTGCACTGGTCGCGTTGACTCCTACTCACCAGAAGCATAGTGGTTGTGCCGCCTCCTGCTCGCCGGCAGCGTGGTGGCCATGCCACCTCCCTTTCCATAGTCGGTCGTCATTTCGACCACCTCCTCCGTTCACCGCAACTGATGAGTCGTAGCCCTTTGCTAACTGGTGGTGCACGAAAGTGCGCCACACTACCTCCATGGCCAGTCAATGCTGACCACTCCGATGACCAACGTATCTCTAAGTTGCGGCCACCTCTTGCAGCATGAATCAGCGCATGACCTCTTTCGTATCTGGTTGGTGTCTCCACACTGGTGGTCTTCCATGGAGGGCGTAAGATTAGAAAAGTGGCGAAGGGTTCAGCACATGTTCATTAGGCTCTCGCCCTCCGCATTAGCTCTTACACAAGGGGGAGGATAAAGGGGGGTTAAATAAATTCACTTGAATTCAAAAGAAACAATAAAAACTCCTACCTCGAAAACCCATTTGGAGAACGTCCACGCTTGAAGGTGGAACAGTGATCTTCGTTCGTGCCATAGGCTTCCAATGACACTGATTGCACATCGTCCTTCAGTTCGGGGTTTCTAGGTCACTCGTCACCACCCATCGGAACTAGCTTCATCCCCCATGGGTTTGTCATCTCATCACTCCTTCAACACTTCGTTTCTTGGGTAAGTTGTTCCAGTACCTCCCAGCAAGATTCATATATATAGAAGAGGGGGATGGAATGTAACGATGTTGGGAATTAATAGGGCTCATTAATTAGGAAGCTTTTTAATTTTCCCAATGTTTCTATTACTTAGATTGTAGGTTCAAGACATTTAATGTCATGACAAACCATTGGCCCCACACACCGCTTGTCCATTGCTATTATGAATGAAAGATAAAATAATAAAATTATTTCATTTCATTTCTATAAAAAAAGTCACAAAACATAAATTTTTCTCTAGACCTACTGTGGTCAATGTAAATTCTCCCTTAAGTGAATCTCATCACTGCAGATTCAACAGTGCCATTGGATTTTTAATCTGAGCAACGGTTCAAAAATTATAAAACGCCGCTCATGCGTTTAATGAACGTACCTTAAAATAAGTTCAGAAATTAATTCTGGGAACTCCAGGCATTAAAATCATGCACCATCAATTTTTGTAGACTTGTAATAATTCTATATAAGTTAAAAAAATAAACATGGAAAATCCAGGTCTTTACATTCTCCCCACCTTAGGTCTTTTATCCCTGAAATCCACAACATAGAATAAGGAAAAAAATGGGGTACTGAGCATTAATCTGAGCCTCCTGCTCCCATGTTCTCTCCTAGAGGTTATCATGCTGTAAGCGTACACACACCAGAGGTATCTACCACCCACAAATTACATGCTCCTTCTGATCCTCAATTTAAACTGAAACCTCTGTAAACGTCTCCCCATAATCGATTTCCAGCTCACTGTAGTTGATTATGCGAGATGGTTCGTGAACATATCACCTCAGCTGGGATATGAGGAAGACGTCAAGAACTCTCTCCAACTGGGGTGGAAGAGCCAACTGATTTTCCACCTCTCCTATCCTCTGAAGTATTTGAAAAGGACCGATAAACCAGGGTGATAACTGCCACCTCAGTCAATTCTCAGTAGTCCCCATCGAGGAGGGTCTCACAAGAATACATGGTCCCCCATTTAGAACTCCAAAGGTCTCTGTATCCTTTCAGCATAAGACTTATGTCTGCTCTATGCAGTCTTCATCTACTCCTGGATGACCTTCATCTTCTCAGTGGTAGCCCATACCAACTCTAGACTCATAAGTGCTGACTCCCCTAGGTTCATCCAGTATAGAGGTGATCTGCAAGGTCGACCGTATAGGGCCTCGAATGGTTCCATACCAATGGTGGAGTGGTAACTATTGTTATATGAGAACTCCACCAAGGGAAATTGATCCTCTAAACTGTTTCCAAAATCTATGTTGTATGCATGAAGAATGTCCTCCATTGCCTGAATGGTCCGCTCCATCTGAACATCTGTCTGAGGATGAAAGAAGGTTCTCAAATGAAGCTGAGTCCTGAATTTCTCCTACAATCCCTTCCACAATTGGTATGTAAAACGTGCATCATAGTCAAAGATGATCATCGATGGCACCCCATGAAGTCGTACAATCTATTGTATGTAGAGGCATCCCAAGTCCTCTACTAATCCATGCACTCAGATGGGTGGGAAGTGGGCTGACCTAGTGATTCCTTCAACGATCACCCAGATGGAATCATGTCCTCTGGAATTACATGGAAGACATGTCAAAAGTGCATAGATATCTTATTCCACTTTCACTCTGGAACCTCTAGTGGCGGACCTAAGCCTGCTAGAACCTGATGTCTGGCCTTCACTTACTGATAAGTGAGGCATCATGAAACAAAATCTTCCACAGCCTTCTTCATCCCTGGCCAATAGTGCTGACTCTAAAGGTCCTGGTACATCTTTTCAACACCAGGATGTACCGCCAGAGGGGACTTATGGAACTCCCTCAACACCTCCTCCCGTAGAACCACTAGTACCATGGTACGTCCTCTGAATAGGATGGCATACTCCCCACCTTCATAAAATCCATCAAGTTTCTGTCCTGAGGATATCTGAGTACATCAAGTCTTGCAGTCAGTGTCCCTAAGCTGCACCTCCCTGAATCACTGAATGAGTGGGGGAGTGACTGTCACAGACTGGAGGTAAGATGCTCTATCTCAATACACAAAAGATATCTACATCGCGGCTAGTTTCTTTGTTGCCTCACTCTACAACTGCAGACCAGACCTCTTGCTAAGTGCTACTACCACAACGTTCCCCTTCCCAACAGTATAGACTATCTCAAAGTCATATTCTTGGAGGAACTCTAGACATCTCCATTCTATCAGGTTAAATTCCTTCTTATAGAAGATATATTAGAGACTCTTGTGGTCAGTGTAGACTGTAAAAATGTTCATCCATCAAGTAATGTCTCCACACCTTCAAGATGAAGAACACTACTACTAACTCTTGGATATAGGCAGTGTAGTTCTATTCATGTTTTTCCTCAACTGTTGTAAGATATAGGCCATCACTACTCACTCCTACATCTTGACACACCCATGTTTAGTACATGATGCGTTGCAATAGACTGCATACCCAACACCCACTTCTGGTAGCCTCAAGAAGGGGGCACTTGTCAGTCTCTGACTCATCTCCTAAAAACTCTAATGGGATCTCTTTGACCATAAGAAGGGCAGTCCTGTCTTCATCAAATTTGACAAGGGTGCTACAACTCTGGAAAAGTCAGGCATGAATCTCTGGTAGTATCCAGAAAACCCTAGGAAGCTCTTCACCTCAGTCACACTCCAAGCTTTCTCCCAAGAAATCACAACCTCTATCATTGATGGATCCACTGAAACTCCAGCCTACGAGATAACGTGTCCCCAAAAATGGACCTCTTATATTACGAACTAGCACTTAGAGATATTACCATAATGTTGGTGCTCTCAGAGTGTATCAAAAACTCTCTACATATGATAGGCATGATCCTCCTCTATCGCTAAGTATATCAAGATTCCATCGGTGAACACCACCATAAGGAAATTGAGGAATGGCTGAAAGATCCTTTTCATGAGTCCCATGAACACTACTGTGGCATTGATCATGCAAAAAGGCATAACTTATAACTCATTGTGTCCATACCGACATCTGAAGTCTGTCATCTACACATCCTCATCTTGTATCATGAGGTGATTATATCCTGATATGATCTCTATCTTCAAAAATCAATGATCTCCCTTTATCTAATCAAAAAGATCATCAATCCTCAGAAGTGGATACTTGTTCTTAATGTTTACCTGGTTCAGGCACCGATAGTCCACAAAGAGTCTCAAACTCCCATCTTCCTTCTTGGTGAACAAAATTGGGGCTTCCCATGGAGAAACACTTGGACTTATGAAACCCATTTCTGGAAAGTCCTCCAATGGTACTCGTAACTCACAATGCTCCGTGGGATCTATTTGATATGCTGGTGTAGATATTAGTGTCATATCAGAGTGTAGGTCGATGTAAAATTCTTCCTCCTTGTGAGGAGGTAGTCCATGAACATCATCAGAAAAGACATCGGCATACTGGTCCACCACTATAGGATAGATCAGACTCTTTACATCAACGACCCCGATGGTAAGTCTAGAAAAATGGTGTGTAATCGGCTGCACCCTCCTCTAGGTAAGTCTATCCTATGATACAAAGTTTCCCTTCTCACTGGTGAAGGAAAACCTGGTCCCATCAGTGCAGACACACTGCAATTTGCACCTAATACAGTCAATCTGAGCATGGACTATGGACAACCATTCCATACCCAAGATGACGTCGTAAGTCCTCGACGCCGCTACTAGGGGATCCCAACCAAATATGTCACCTCTTAGAGTAAACCAACCCTACTGGAACTAGTGTGTAATCATAGAGTCTTCTCCCATAAGAGTCTCTAGTCGTAAGGATCGAGACAACAGCTCTGTCAGAATCTCCGTTCTCTGAACGAGGGTCATGGAAAAAAAAGAGTGACTGGACCCCATGTCCATAAGTATTGAAGATAGTCTGGAATAGACACAGATCATCCCTATAATCATATCTAGATCATAGTGGTCATAGGCCTCAACTGCCAGGAGTTGATCTCGTCCAAGTCCACTCACTACCTATTATCGAGGTGGGCCACTTGGTGGTGGTGGCGGTAGAACCATGAATCGTCTCCCACCGCCTACTACACAGCCAGCTCTTCTTCCACGTCCACTGCCCTATGGACCTCCTTTCTCTAAACACTTCCTCTACCTTGAAGATCGCTAGACCATCTGATGGTTGTTCGTACGTCATGTCGAGAAATCAAGATCCATGGGGTCCTTCCCACCGCACAGGTAACACTGCTTGTCCCTCGCCTGACTTCCTCTACCTTGTGAGCCTCACACCTCTGACCCAGCGACTCGGTGTCGTCCACCATGAAGTATGGTCTTCTGGGACTTCTGTTTCATATTCCTACTACCTACTATAGATGACTCTGCTACCTAATGTCTGATGATGGATCTCGTTGTCAGTGCAAGCTCAGCTAGGAATCTCTCTACCAAAAGCGCTCTCTCTAGCACCTCATCCTGAGTCGGAATGCTGAGTGATACCATTGATGCTCTGATCTCCCATCGGAGATGCTACTCAAAGGTCTGGGCCCTGAAGAAAGGGCCTCATACCATGTCGATGGAGAAGCGAGAGGGATCAGTGAACCTCACCGAGTACTAGGCCATTATCATGCTGCCCTACTGTAACTGCAGCAACTCCTGTATATGCATAGATCATATGGTCGTTGAGATGAACCCTTCCCTGAAAAGGGCTTTGAAGTATTCCCTGATAAAGCTCACCTCGTCATGTATCTAGATCATCAAGATCCACCATCTCCCATCTAATCTCTGAAAACGTCTAGCTAGTAGGATCACCATAAGTTCATCCGGTGTCCCAACCGAGCAGAAAACTGTTTCCACAGCCTCTAGCCAGTCCTCAGCCACCTGCAGGTTCATATCACCTCGGAACCTCAGAGGCCTATGCCATTAAAACTCATGCATCATGCTCATTTAGTGTGCACCCTATTCTAGTGGGTTGGTGAAGACGGATTCTCGATGGGTAGTGGTGCTGCTGGTACACCACCAAAAGGTGATAACGTCGTAAGAGGGCCCTGCACCAAGGCCTCATTGCTCGGAGGGCCATCATCATGTACTTTCTCAGGAATCCTAGGTTGCTATCTATGTGAAGGAAACCTGAAAAAAGACAACTGTGCCACGAACAATAAGTTATACCCAGTGAGCTGACTCAAGGAGATCCTAAGAAAAACGCTTCAAAAAAACATCCACTCACTATTTCCGTCTACTGAGTCAGAAATCAAAATTTAGGGTCCTCGTGTATGGATACGTCAGCCACCGCACCAACAATGGACTCGCCAAACTAAAAACCACACACATAACACTTAACACTATTTCTATATTGAAAGGATAAGAGTCCTGGTTCTTCAGTAGAACTGACTCCTATGATACCACTTTGTCATGACCCATCCTCTAGGGCCCGTTCCGTGACTACACCAAGCCCACCTTCCATACTCCCAGGATTGGTGACTAGCACCGAAAGGTGTATTCCCTAAAACAGGGAGGTATTTTTTCTTTAAACCTATATAAACACATGGTTTTAGAACACAATAAGATGAAACTGAGAAGTAAAATGTTGTAGTAAAAGTGTACTGAATGTAAAGGGGCCGGAATACAAACCCAACTGAAAAGTACAAATACAACTAAAAAGAAAAAGTATCCCCTGGATCATCCACCGAGAATACTACCTGAAGGGTAGGTAAAGATCACCACTTGTGCACTCTTTTTCTGTCTGTATCCTCCGCGTACCACCTAGTCTTGTCTCCCTAAACCTCATCCCAGCTGCTCATCATCTGCACAAGACACAACAAGGTGTGGGCCAAGCCTGTGTAGGGGTGAGTATAACAATACATAGTAGGGACCCCGAGACCCCCGAAGGTCTCTCAAAATTCCACATGGAAAAAAAAGCATGATCTCAATCACAAACACAAATAAATAGACACATCTCAAATAGGGTCTTACCTCAAACCAGGTTTTTAGTGAAGTATAAAAGTACAAATGATTAGTTGCGAAACTAAATCATCTTATTCTATCAAGAGGCACTGCTGCTGGCCATAGGGAGTCTGACCCACATATGATCGATAGGTAACTAACCCCCAAAATGACCCAAATAGAATCTGATCTGCCCAAGATTGATAGGTAAATATCCCCCGCAATGACCCACATAGGATTTGATCCACCCAGGATCTATATATCGTTAAAAAATGACGGGCCACTCTAAGGCTGGTCTTCGTCAGGTTGCGAGGTGTTGATCCACACAGAACCGCCAGGTTCTGATCCACACAAGACCACTAGGTGTTTATCCACATAGGACCTCTAGTTGTTGACCCACACATGATCGCTTGGTACTATCCTCTGTATACTCTCTCTCCAACCTCCACCTCACTACCAGCCGCTGGATATCTCGCACCCGGTCCTCTTGAGTTCTGTAGACTCTACCACTCAAGATATATATTATACCTATACCACCACTAATATACAAAAAAGAGTAACGTAAAGGACCATCAGGTCGTAAGTGTCCCAACGTGATAGACGGCACACCAATCGGACTCCCAATCAGTGAGTTATAATCGTTTTAGCTCTGGGGGACCAATTGAATTCAGGTTTGATCCAACCCGGTTGTACTTCAACTGCCTCCAAAACTCAAGTGGAGTATACCAAAAAGTATCGACTCGATAAAAGAGTTCTATCACTGCAGATGGTTTGTCAAATGGACGCCTGGTTCCCATGTTATACCCCTATAATGGTTTGGGGCCCAGTTGGGCCCGGGTCCGGTCCGACCCAGTCAGACTAACTCGGGTAGACCCGGTGTGGGATGGCCCGTGGCAGACTCATCCTACTAGGACGAGGTCCATCCCAGCTCAATGAAGCTGCATCCGGGTAGGTTGAAGGCCCGGAATGGCAGCGGCTCGGAACGGCGGCACCCCAGTATGGTGGTGCCACACTAGAAATATGGCCCGCTCGGGCGGCGGCTTGGTACGAGGGCGAGCGCTGCCCAACCTGAGGTGGGGCACGTTCTTGTACAAGTGGGAGCATGGCCGACCCTGAGGGGGGCACAGTCTGGTATGAAGGGGAGCACGACCTGCTGTGGGGTCTACCCTGAACGGTGTGGGGGTGGGGGGGTGTGATCCCCTGGTCTTATGAATGGCCCGGAGGATGTTTGGTTTGCGAAGCGACGACACTACATGGGCATTGCTCGGTCACCGCAGAACCTACCGTAGGCATGGTTTCAGCCTACGCCACGGCTTCGTCCACGACTTCTATTATCCAGCAGTGCACTGGTCACGCCCCTCCCTTTCTATGGTGGGATATCGTTCCGGTCACCTCCTCAGTTTGCTGTGGCTGACAAGTCATGGCCCTTTGCTCCCAGGTAGCACGTGTTGGCATGTCGCACCACCTCTGTGGCAAGCCAGTTCCATCCACTCTGATTACCACCCTGGCTCTATGTCTCGTCATCCTATTATGATGTGCATCGGTGCACAGCCCCCTTCATAGACGGTTTGTGCTTCCGTGACGATGGTCTTCCATGGAGGGTGTAAGATTAGTAAAGTGGGGGAGGGCTTGGACCGTGTTTGTTAGGCACACACCCCCCACGTTAGCTTGTAAAGAAGGGGGGGGGGGATAGAGGGGGTTTAATAAATTCACTTGAATTCACAATAAGAAATCAAAAACCCCTACCACAAAAACTTCTTAGCAAACGTCTGTGCTTGAAGCAGGAATGATGATCTTCGTTCTCGGCATAGTATTCCAACGATGTTTCTTTCACATCGTCCTTCGGTTCGGGGTTTTTGGGTTTCTCATCACTGCTCTGCAGAACCGGATTCTTCCTCCAAGGGTTTGGCATCTCAGAAGTCCTTCAGCAATTCGTTTCTTGGAGAAGTTGTCCTGGTACCTCCCCCCAAGCTCCGTATATATAGGATAGGGGGAAGGTAAGTAACGATGTTGGGAAATAATGGGGATCATTAATTAGGAAGCTTCATAATTTCCCCAACGTTGTTGTTACTTAGATTGTAGGGTCATGTAATTTAATGGTTTGACACAATGTTGTCCCCACACACCACTTATCCATTGGAGGTTATGATAGGAAGATAAAATAATAAAATTATTTCATTTCATTTCATTAAAAAAAGTCACAAAAGATAACTTTTTCTCCAAGCCTACTGCTGTCAAAGTAAAGTCTCCCTTAAGCGAATCTCGGCGCTTTGGATTCCACCGCTCCCTAATATTTTTAATCCAAGCAATGGTTCAAAAGTTAGAAAATTCCACTCATGCGTTTACTGAACGTACCATAATAAATGTTCAGAAATTCATTTCGGGCACTCCGAGCCTTGGAATCACGTGCCATCAATTTTCACAGAGACGTAATAATTCTATATAATTAAAGACATCTACAAATAAAATTTGGGTCTTTACAAAACCCTTAATATAAAAACATATCATTATATTTATGATACTATATTATTATATAATCATTGAATAATAATATTTTAGGTGGTGGGGAATGTAAATAAAACAAAAGTGCCTGATGAAGGATGTTGCCACATGTATGGGTAACTCCATTATTTTCACAAAAGGGCTTCCTTGTATAGATTTCTACCCAAATAGAGGATTCTAGTATTAAGGGAGGGTTTTGGGAGATTTTTTATCTAATTTGGGGTGATAAATACGGATTGAGATCTGTGAATAAGTAGGAGGGGTGAGTACCTTTTTATAGTGGAGGTGGAGTGGTATTTTTATAAATATTGGAAAATAGAATTCCACTCACATTTTTTCCACAAAGAGTGGATCCAATAATGGGAAAATTACATCTTAGGTTGTATAGGCTCGATATATGAAAATTCAATGAATTTTGGACATGTTTTTAGGCCATTTTGTCTCATAAAATTATAATTTAGTCATTTGTTAAGCTAATTTTCCTCTTAAATTCTATAATTAATATTAATTTCATTCACTAATTTTTTTGTCAAAAAATAACTTAAACTTATTAGAAATTCTAAATTATTATGATTTAAATTATTGAGTCCATTTTTCTAAATTCAATTCCCAGAATTGGAACAAATTAATTTATATTTAATCCCGTAAAAGGGATGACAAATTAGGTTTCTAAAGTAAAAAATTTCAAAAGTTTTCTATGTTTTTATATCTAATTACAAAGTTAAATTGATTAAAATGGACTAAATTAGATTAAATTTTATAATATTATTCTAATTATAAATTAAACAAAATCTAAAAATCATTTAACTATATAAATAAATTGGTTGAAAGATAAGTTTTGAATTAATATTGAATATTTTTCATTATTCATTGAAAATTGAAACCCCATAAAAATATAAAAGAAATCACCATCAGCTAATTTTTTTGTAAAATTTTAAAAATGAATTTTATTATGTCATATTGAATTTATAAAAGTATTAAAATTAATTTTTAATGTAAGTACGCCATTAAAAGGTAGTAAAACTGCATTTATAAAATATATATTTTAATGTGTAAAATTGTGTTTGTTCGTGCCTTATGATTATCAAATATATTGGATGAATATAAAAAATTTATTCAATATATAAAATATAAATTTCATTAGGATCATACACTAATATTAATATATTTCATTTATTAGGATAAAACACTTTTGTGAGTATAAATTGTTTTTCACAAAATTATCCTCTTTATATTTATAGGGTATCTATAATCATTTCTATTAAATATTTTACCAATGAAATAAAAAATATATTTTGATATGTTATTTAATCTTATTCATAAATAGAAATTTAATTTCTTGGTTATATCTCATTATATTAAATAACAATGCTTTAATAATATATTATTTTTCTATAAAACTCAGTCTTACATGTTACCTAAGCCGTCAAATAAATTAATTCTTATGTGTAATGTGATACAACCTCATTGTAATGTTTTGGTAAAGATATAGAATATATTCATTAAATATATCATAAAATATTTAGATTTTATATTCATTTATATGCTTTTTGTTTCATGTCATATATACTATTAAATACAATGTCCTTATTTAATACTTTACAGGTGTTTCAATATCACAAGTTAAACATATCCTCACACTTTAGGTAATGTATACAAAAGAAAGAGGAGATCTCAAATTCCTAGTAAGAGATAAATTAAAATATCAAAATATTACCATGGGTGAGATCATAAGAATATGGGAAAACATAATCAATACTGAAATATCTGACTAAAAGAACACTGAATCATAAAATTAGTGTATAAAAAGTTAATAGGCCTGTAAGGGGAAATGTCTCATGAGATCGCCCACTATATTTTTTCCCTCTGATTATGAAATCTCACAAAGGATTCCCTGTATCTCTTCAACACCTCCTTCTAGTGGTCAATGCTTCAGCACCTACATGTATATAGTTCTATGGATGAGGTGTAGGTTATGCTTATTGGCCATTATCAGGTACTCAGAGGGTTGCGTTCACTTGTTTCAGAATGATTCAGGGTCATCATATTCATCCTAGGTCAATATGAGGTCACAAAGGTAGGCTGTAGAAAATATTGGGGAAAGTGGTGTTTCCTTAACTGTTCTTCCCTAGATCATTAGAGTTCGTTCCACATGATTCATGTTTGGTTGTAGATATGAAATCATGAGAGGATTGTCATCCTGATTTGTGAGCTTTCGCTTTCAGGTTTGGTCATGTCCTTACTTTAGGGATGCCTATACCAATGTGGTTCTAATTTTTTTCCTGGGTTAGGTACCTCCATTTGATGAATCAATTATTCTATTTTTTCCTTTACCCTATGAGCACAGCCCCACTTTGGTCAGGTTTGAAAGATTCTTTGGATAATTGGGATGGTTTTGGTGCTTCTTAAGATGGAGATTTTGATCTTGGAGGCTTTTGGTTGTGGTCTGCTGGCTCAGTTATGGTAGCCTAGTTTGAGGTGGCATCTCCCGGCTACTTTTGGTCTCTTGTCCATAGTTCTCTACATAGGGTTCCCTTTTTGAGGGCTGACTTCGACATCTTTCTTAAATTTTGGCACGAATTCATTCATGCTATCTATTTTGGTGGAGGGATGGGTGATGGTGTGGGGTATAAACAAGATGGGTTGATGATTATGGGATGGATCTACGTGATTATTTTTGATTATATATGTTGTGGTAGGTGGTTTTTTTTGACTTTGTTTCTGTGGGTTATTTTGTGGTTTTTATGGTATTTTTTGGTGCATGGTTCTGAGGGACATAGAGATGGTGGTTCTCCTTATTTTTGTTCTCTCTCACATTCCTATAATGGTGGATTCCCTTGGGCACACAACTTTGTTTTTTTATTTCTATATGGTTCTCACTTAACCGTAAAGTGATTTTTTTCCAAAAAATTACAAAAAAAGTTTGGAACTAGGGAAGATAAAATTGGTGCATATAGAAATCTTAGGAGAATAAGTAATCACATATGATTAAACACATAACATGGAATAAAATATGGGAAAATAAGAAACTTAATTTGTGATCCTTGGATCATAGAATAATCGTATATCAAAGGAGTGTGGAATCAATATGATCATAGAAACACAATATTATAGATCAGGAATCACCACCTATTTCCCATAGTAGAGTAGGAATCATTACTTATTTCCCATAGCATATTAGTCTTTACAACCTATTTATTAATTTTGATTGATTATTTATATTCATTTCAATAGTAACTCGTGACATGTAAAAAATTACCCAATGTTTTTTATCACTATATAGGGTCCACCAACCACATAAAGACTAACCATACACATGTGTTCCACAAGAAAATATCAAACAGTCATTAAATCATAGGAATAATAATGGTTTTCACATTATATTTCAAAATTCATCTCATAAATAACCACAAAAACTAGATCAATTGATACCAACTTTAATCACCTAAAATAAGAACATTATAAATTCATTTATAGAGTGATTTATAAAACATAACACCATAAAAAATAGATCCATTTTTAGATAAATAGTAAAATAAAATAAAATCATAAAAGAGAGTAAAAATGATTATATTTAAAAGTATAATGAACAAGTTAATTCATGCATAATTTTATTTCATTATAATAAATCATAATACTACTGGTAAGTTAATAAAGGTACTTCAAATAAATCCATTTAAGAGAAATCAAAACTTAAGGATATGATAATTATTCAAAACATATTTAAATTTTATGGAAAATAAAATTATTCATGGAAGGGATTCGAATTGAGGAATAATTTTCCCCAGATTGATAAAAGAGTAAATTGTATCTAAAAGTAGATCATTGAATATATGGAACATTGAAGGTGGAAGTTCAAAAAAACTCCATAACATAATGAAACAGATTTCAGTTAACAATGTCTCTTATGGCTTAAGGAATGTTTGAATCAAATGAATGTAAGAGTAAGTTCTAGAAATAATCTATAAAATCTCATTAAATGTAATATTATTATACTACATACAAGTTATAGGGAATTGATTACAACTTATAAAGGAAAAAAATGGTGTGCGGCATCAAACACTCCCCAAGGAATATAAAATAGATAAAAATAACCCAAAAAATTACACTTTATTACAAAGGAAGTTATCAAATCTTTGATATCATAAATATACACAAATTAATTACCTTTTTAATAACCTTATTGATAATATTTCAATATATAAACATAATTTGTAATAATTTTCCTCATGTCTTATATTTTTATAAACTTATATTGATCATTTGTACTTATTTTATAATAGTGGTGTTGAAATTTATTCTTTTACAACGATAATCACAAAAAAAAATTAAAGGTACAATAATTTATTTTTTAAATTGTATACTATTTTCTAAATTACCTTGCATAAGAGTTTTTTTCTTGTCATGAAAGTGAATTCTGTGATGAACTTTTTTTAGGTTATCTATTAGTATCGGCTGATTAACTTATATAAATCATTAATTAAATTTTCCCATAAGGATTCATATTAATGATATATAATAGTCATATATATAATATTAATTCATCAATTATAAATGAAAAGTATCCAAGAATATGGTATAGAAAAATGGCATGCATCCTTCCATGGAGATGGTTGACCTCACATATACATAGATTATGATTTTATTTTTGAGGTACAGTAGAAATGAGATATATAGATCTTTATTTAATACTAATAAACCATATATATCATAAATATTTATTAAATTAATCTTTTATATCATCCATGTTTAGAGGTTATGGAGAAAAATCACGTTAATTCCTGGAGGTGGTAGTATGCACATACGCATGATTCATGTTTTTGTTTTTATTTATAAGGAAGGGAAGGGAGGTTGATTCTTGTACTATAATTATAATAACATATCTACATAATCAATATAATGATGTTATTATTTTAATATTTTTTAATGTAATTTGAGGAAGGGTAAGTATAAATAAATAAATAGAAAAGAAAATGGGGTGGTTGAAAATATATACTTAACTACATAGACTATGTCCTTAGAGGAGGGGATTAAAACATTGAGTGATAGTATTTTGAGAAGACTAGAACATATTTAAGGTGGATATAACAATTTTATTATGATTGGGAAGAGTATGAACTAATCCTACGGGGTTTTGGTGTGAGGGGTAGTGATGAGAGGAGATACCCTTTTATAATTGAAAGGTGATGATATTTTGTAAAAACCCATAATTTTTAATAATAATAAGTTACTCTCATGGAAATAAACTATAAAACTAATAAATGATAGATAGGAGAATAGATAAGTCCAAGAAAGTCCTTAACCACATATTCTCACACATGATGTAATCATGTAGGAAGTCATTTACTCTTACGTTTTTATTTTTTTTATTATTTTAGATTTTACCATAGTAACTAGTTTTTACCTAAATAAATAATCATTTTTGATTAGAAAATAAAATATTCCTTTTAATATAATTTATACCTATTGATTCTAAATTATAAATTAATTTTATTTTATTTTATTTCTATAATTTATAAAAATAAATTTTAAAATAATAACTGTATAAGGTATTAAAAAAATTTCTTGATAAAAATATTACATAAGTTCTAAAACATTAATAGAGGTTTGTAAAATATAATCAATATTTTAAAATTTACAATATAAACAATAATGATCATATTTTTTCTAGAAAATGTTTTCATAAATTTCTAAATCAGTATTATAGAATAATAATTTCATAAAATGCATGACATTTGTAAAAACACTATATCACACTATTGACCTAAAAATAATGTTTTTGAAAAAATATAAAAAAATTATCTTAAGATAATATTTCCATGATAAATCCAAGAATGAAGTTAATTTTTTAAAATTAATTTCCAAAAACTTATTATTTTTATTTTTATTTAATAACCCAAAATATAGTGAAAATATTTTTATAGGAATGTGACTTCTGGTATATTATATACTAATATTCTCATTTACTATAAATTATTACTAAAATTGTATTGATCCATTATTCATACTAAAAATATTTTATACTAAAACTTAAAATTTTAGAAAAAATATTTTATTTGTCACTTAGTTGTATTAATTATGTAAATATTAGAAGTTATATTTATTTTGTTATGTTCTTTTTCATATTTATTTATATACATTTTAGAAGCCTATTACAACTATTTATAAATAATAGTTATAATTATGACTTTAAAAATCTATAATTGTTTTGTTTTTTTGTTGTGCGTAGAGAGAATGTTATCAAACATGGTATTTATTTAAGGTGGAATGTTTTACTAAAAAACTAGTCATTACGGATGGGGAAATAAAGGAAGGGTTATAAATAACTACCTTACTAGATAACTCTTAACGATATCTATAAAATAGAACACATCTAGAACAACATCAGTTATGTTCAGATAATCATGTAATATCATTCAGAATCTCATAAAACAAGAAATGGTAGTAAAAATCATATCAAACATATCAAAAAAATGTCTTAGAAAGGAAGGATAAACTATTATACAACATTAGATATTGAGTATGTACCGGTGAATGCTCACACAATAACTTCTCTCGATAGTCCTTATTTTAAGTAAGCCCCTCCTTTAAGGTCAAATCATCTTTAACTAAAAAATTACCCTTATCGATGACGTGATAATCATTATAAAGATATCGATAATTCCCTACCACATGGAAAACACTATGTATTTCCATTATCTATAAGTAGAATTGTTAACTTATATGCAATAGCTCCAAAATATTCTAACACATAAATGGCTCTAAAAAACATGGGAAATATTACTTCTATGAATAAACATTCAATATCCATGATGAGGAGATACCCGAAAGAGTACATCATCTAGAAATTTAAACTCTAAAATCCTCCTCCAATGATCAGCCTAGGAAATTTCATGATCTTGTGCCACCTTCATTAGCTCATGGATCACCAGTACCTTCTTTTTCATGCTCTACACTAACTCCATTCCAAGAATTTTTGACTCTGTAACCTCAGTCTAGAACAATGAATATTATAATGTTTTGTCATATTGTGCTCCGAACAGAGCCATACAAACAGTAGAGTGATAGATTTTATTTTAGTAAAACTCCACTAATGGTAGGTTCTTCACCCACAAACTTCCAGATTCTGTAATGAATGCACATAATCTGTTCTATAGAGTCTGTATAGTTTTCTCTCTCTTACTGTTTATATGTGGATGAAAAGTAGTGTTGATTATTATCAGAGATCCAAAAGCATGTTAAAGATATCTTCAAAAACTAGAGGTAAACTAGGGATCATAATCAGAGATGATCATATTTGAAATCATATAAATCCTTAAAAAATTCTCAAGATACTACCTAACCAAACCTCCACCGACTTTATCTCCTTAATCACTAAGAAGCGTTCAAACTTCACCAAGCGGTCTAAAATAACCCATATTTCATCATAGACTCTCTGAGAATGAGGCATCCACATGAAAAATTACATTGCAATATCCTCCCAAATCCACTAGGGATAATTGATTTTTTAAAGAAACTCTCTAGGAACACATTGTTCAATCTCCACCCTATGGAAAACCAAACAACAAGATACAAACCATTCAACTACTCTCTTAATTTAGGACCACCAAAACAACCTCACAAGGTTTGATATACCTTTTTCACACCAGGATGAATGAGCAATGGAGAACTATACCACCCACAGATAATGAACTAAAATATCACAGAAGGAATTAAAATCCCCCCCAATAAAACACCTAATATTGGTCATCATTTTACTATCCCTTAGGAGCATCACCACAAACAACCTGGTCTGCTAAACCACTACCTATAAATCACCCAGCTATAAATCATCCACCTACTACACCAAATATGAATATATTGTCATTTTATATAGACAATCTATTCCATTAACTACTCCCATATCAATGTTCATCACAACCAACCATTCTATCACTCTATAAGAGTCTCCAGACTCATTCATAGAAGTGCTACATGACTTCCTGCTCAAATAATCAGAAATAACATTCCATTTTTCTATTCTATAGGAATATTTTAGGACATAATCAAGTAATAATTATATTAACTATAATTTATGAATGTTCATTTCACACTGGTAGAATACAAACTTCATAATATTGTGAGTTTTGGAGACTATAAAGAACACGTCAATGAGTTAGTACCTCCACAACTTCATAAGAAATAAAATTGTAAAAAGATCATGATCATGGGTGGAATTATAAAATTCATAAGGCTATAACTACTAAAACCCATGATAGATAACCAATATATACTTCATCATAACCCAACCCAATCCAAGATTTGAATTTTTATATTAATCATTGAACACAAAACCCTACTCTGGAAAACAAATAACCCAGGAACTAGCCAACTTCTCTTTCAAATACATGAATGAATCCCATAACATTCAATATATATGAATCAGTGATCCTTAATTGTATATGTTTTCATAGTATTCACAATCTAAGAGAAGTTAGTAATGATCCTCCAGGAATAACTAGAAAGAGCATGGAAATTCCATACCACTTCAACATTCTTAGGGAATTCCCAAGAGAAAAATGCCTCAATCATTGAAGTATTAATGGATAATTCACACTGTGATAATTTATTTTTAAATAAACATAATTCGCTGGCCCAAAACATGCACTTTCATATCTCCCCAAATATATTTTTGACAAATAAGAACTCTCAAAATAGTGAATACAAGGATTTAGTTAATAAAAACCACAATGAATAAATCTAGAAAGTCATATGCACTACATTAATGATCCATATGAACACATTTTCAGTATTTATTTCACCAAAAAACATCATAATGAACTCATAATACCCATCACAACATTATAAATTAGTCAGTTGGATATCCTCATCATTCACCTTCATCTAACGATATCTCAAGCGCATGTCAATTTTAGAGAACTGGCAGTCTTCCTTAAACTGTTTGAATAAATCATCAATCTATGGGAGTGGATAACGGGTTTTCATTGTCACTATTTTCAAATGGTGATAATTGATACATAAATGTACACCACTATCTTTCTAAATCATATATATAAATGAATAACCCCAAGGTGACACTCTTGTAAAATGAATCCTTACTATAGAAGATCATCAACATAAATTTGTAGCTATCGAAACTCAAAATGAGTCATCCTATATAGAGGAATCAATATATGAGTAACAATCAGTTTCATCTCCATCACAAACTCCATATCATTTCAAGGGGTAATAACTAAACATATTATATAAATAAAATAAACTAATCTTATACAACCCTAAGAAACACTACCAGTTGATCCTCTACAAAATTCAACATTATCCTAGCCATCAAAGAACGAAATGACTCAACATGCCTCTAACCCATCTAACGGTTTCACTTTCAAATGAACACCACCTTGTCTCTTCATAATCGTAGAATATGAATCACTTCCTAAATAAATACACAATATCCTATAATTAATAAATCCAATCTATGTTGATGATGTTATCATATAGATGTATCTTCAAATATAGGAAGTCTCTCTAAGAGTAATGTTTCTTTAACATCATCTCAAAATCTATTTATAGATCATACAAGTTTGGTTGACGTAAAACTAGCATACATAGTGCCAAGGGCACTAGAATCCTCTACAAATCAAGTACCAAAGAATAGATTAGGGTGTCTGTATTGAAGGAGTGTTTATCTATTGACTCAAAAAAAAATACCCATGTTTAAAGTATGAAGATTATACCTCGCATGATTTCCGGCACCCCCAACACAAGAAACTATAAGGCATTCATTTGACCACAACCTGTCCCACAACCTATATAGACCTAATAGAAATCACCTACAACTTAATGCTCTAATCACTATCCCTATGGAAGAGGGAAAACATGGGTTTTTCCTTATCTAACCCCATCCCCTCTCTATTTATCATGGCCTGGAGCTCCCTGTTGTTACTTTTACCTCGAAGGATACTTCTACAACAGCAAAGCATAGAGGGGCCCTCTAGCTCTTCACTAACTACCAAGTAATGTGAAACATTATCGATTTATATGGGAATTTCCTCCATAAATATAAAAAACCATGATCAATCTACTGTAATGGGTATCAATACTACAGGAACATATGAAATGAGGTGAATAAGAATGGAACTGACCCCCCCATTTGAAACAACTTATGGGAATAAAAATAAGAACTTCTAGCCATATATCAACTTTATCGATAATATTGAAAAATCCCTTCCTATAATGTCCCCAAAATTCTTTATAATATTTTTTAATTATATGGAATTATTTCATGACCGAAAAATCTGACGGTGCGTAATTTTGAGTTCCGGAGTGCCCATAATGATCCTTCGAAAAATGTTATGTTTAAAATAGCGAACGTGAGTGGTTTTTGTGAAAAAGAGGAATAACTCATAAATGGGTCCCAAGATTAGAAATCTGAGGGTATATTTTCATTCAAAATGGTGGGTTAACCCTAGGAGTTACTTAAGTTTAGTCATCACAGGCCTCTAGTGGAAAAACCCAAAAATGGCATAACTTGAAATCAAACAAACAAATAAAATTATTTTAGTTTTAAAATGCTTATAACTCACGAATGGTAACTCAGATTAAAAATCTGAGACAACCTTTGAACTCGTGAGGGTATTCTTTCTTAAGGGTGATACTAACATTGGACAACGTGGGCCATCAATGGAAATTAGTTTTTGGTCGTAAATAAAATAATTAAGTGACAATTATTTTATTGTTAAATCCTTAACTTTTGAATAGTATCTCGGATTGAAAATATGAGAGTTCCATTGAGCATGTGAGGGATTTTTCCATTTAGGAGGAGCCTAACCATGACTGGCGTAGGTCGAGGGTGACTGTTAATAATTTTATGAACTGTTGTTCGGGTAAGTTCAATAAACGCACATGCGAAGTTTTCTATCTTTTGAATCATTGATCGAATAAAAAATCTGATAGCACCGTTGAATCCACAGCGTTGGGATTCTCTTATGGTGGGTTTCACTTCGACAGCAGATTTTCGAGAAAAGATTTTTGTTTTTGGACCTTTTTTAAATAATAATAAAATAACAATTTTATTATTATTTTATCATTATTTTCTCCAATGGATGAGCAGTGTTGGTGGGACCGACGACACGCCAAGCCATTAAGTGGCTTGACTCATCAATTGTGTAACTACACCATTTTGAATTAAATTAAGTTCATTAATTACTCATTAATGGACCTCATTAAATTCTTTCGTGTGTTACTCACCCTTTCCCCCTCCTTTATATATGAGGCTCAGGGATGAGTTTTGAAATGGCTTCACCAAGCGGGGAAACTCTGGCAATGTACTGCAACACCATCTAATGAAGTAGGATAGAAGCTCGGGTGGCAATGTTCTAGGATTGATGAATGCTGATGACTCCATCTAGTAAGGATGCTCCTCCCACTACATACCCTCGAATGTGAAAGTAACATCGTCCCTTGTGGTCACCAACAACATTCATGGTTGGGGATTTATTTTGAATTGGTCTTTGATGAATTAAATTCTCTCCCACTTGTTATCATGTAATGTGGAGGGTGCAAGACAAATAAACAAGTCTCGGACCCTCCGCCTCTTCGTTCTTGATGTGAACTTTGGTAAAATTTTCCAACTCAATGGAAATGTGAAATAGAGGGTCACGCTATGACAGCGGCATCATGGGAGGCCCCTAGGTGCAAACAGGAGTAGAAACAGAGCTCCAGGGCACTGCTGGAGCCCCTCGGAAGACTCACCGGCATTGCGGCACCGACGAGCGACAGAGGCGGCTGGTGATGGCTGGCAAAAGTGGCAGTAGGGGGCATGCAGTTGCGCGCTGTGGCATCAGGCCGCAGCGACTGCAGGTGTCAGCTGGCACCTCAACCAGTAGTGGAGGTGGAGGCAGCGCGCCGTCACGTGCTGCATTAAAAGAATATGTTAAAATTTTTATTGAACATAATTAAAAAAACAAGAATCAAAAACCATAATATAAAGGGTTTCCATTATTATTATTCAATATCTCTGATCAAATATCTGTATTCAAAATTTTTCTTCATAGTAGTTATTTTCATGAATAAGTCTCTAGGTATATACAATAATCCAACACATGTTTTTCTTTATCTCAAATTTTTTGGATATCCATAATGTTGATTCCTAAAATCTATATCATTTTTTATCCTAAAAATTATAGATATATATATATGATTATCTATTTTTATATTCTATATTTTTATTTCTTATTTTTGTTTGAATATCAAAAAATTTATTTAAATGATATCTCTATAAAATAAATAGAGAATTTTTATTTGAAACAATTTTACCAATATATCTTCAATATTCATATTTCAAAACAAATATTTCCCTTTAATCCCTCTAAAAACATATTCGAAAATCTCTTAAAATATTACTTGTTTTCTCCATTTAAATATCCATAAAAATATTACTATAATACTTTGAAACATTCCCATAAAATCAAGAAAAACAATCATATTTAATTTTATTTGAAATTAGAATTAATCTTATGTGAGCTTGAGAAAACCATAAGCAACATTTGAAACATCAAAGTAACTCATATATTATCAGTTGAAAAACTAGTTTTTTATTTAGCCAGTAAAATTTTATGATATCCTCAAAAAACCTACATGGGTCTAATATTACTCTTATGTGAGAAAGGTAAATTATATCTTAATATTAAATGGCCCCATCATTTATTAAAATTATAATCATATGTTGTTAGTTAAACCATTAATTTAATGTTACACCATCTTTGAAAAAAATACATTTTAATCATATGTAAGTACATTATTTTTCAAAAATTATTCACTCTAATATAAGTTTATATCAATGTGAAATATCAACATTTATCTATAATTTCCATTCACTGACGATACAAAAAATCATGGGATTAGAAGTGGTTTTTTTGGTTTGGAGTTGGTTTAAACTACCACCAAATAGTTTCTTGATATTTTTCAGAAATCGCTACAGAAGTTGGTCTTGGGAATCAAATCACATCATTTCCACCCATTTAGTGTAAGTTTTTGTGAAGTTTCATGAAACATTATTATGTGGTAGTTTTTTCAATTTTTATTGTTTTTTTTTGTCTATAAATTTGTCGAAGTTATAGTGGAGGTTTAAATAGCCGCTATAATTAATAATAAATAGTGGAAGTTGAAACCACCACTCTATATTTTTTCCCATATAATAGAAATTTAAACCCCAATGAAAAATATTTTTACCATAAATAGTGGTTGATTAAACCACCACTATATATAGAGGTTAAGAAAATTTCAAACTCTACATCTCCAAGAGAAACCAAAAAGATGAAAAACTGAATATATATGTATAAAAATATATAAAAATAGATATTTTTAACTTATTTTATTATAAAAACCAACAATAATACATTAAAAAATTATTATAAATTTACATTAAACTTTATATAAATACGAATATACAATCATATATTATTTTAATATATAAAAATAAACTAGCTTAAAAATAGAAAAAAGCATGGAACATGTGAGTAAAACCAAAAAAAATATATAAGATAAATACGTTAAGGTAAACTAAGGTAATAAGTAAATATTCCATAAATATTAAAAATCATGAAATATCAACCTCAAATCAAATTTTATGACATTAGACCTCACTAAATGTGTACCACTCATTAGCTAATGATATGATCATAATATTTAGGGATCCTTACATACCCTCATTGGCATCATCATGTGGAAAACCCCAATCCAAGGAATGAACTACACTAGGATACACTATCCAGTGCATTATCTAATATAGTGTATTACTCTTCCAGATTACCCATATCACCGCTAAATGATTCCATGTTAAACAAGTAAAATAAAATTCCCTTAATCACCAGTACTAATTATTAAAAATATAAAATTATATACTAATTCCATGTCAGAACCATATATATAAAAGAAGGATATTTAAGTGGTAAATAATGATTCAAACCTCACTAAATAATCATTTACAAATCCAAAAACAATAAAAACAATAAAACCCATTTCATAAAAATCATGTCTTTAGATACACCCTACTGAAATTAATTTAAACTAATAAAATTCTTAAATAATTTACACAAACACAATATTATAATTAAATGAAATTTGAGTAATAAAAATCCTCAATATAATTAAAGTTTCAAATTTATCAATAAAATTTTTAAAGAACCCAAAAAAACTATTTCTAAATCTTTTTGAAGGACCATTGGTATGGGTAATAACATATTAGAAGTTATAATTTCAAAGTCTAAAACATTAATTACATTAATAAATGTAGATTACAAATAATTACTAACCTTTTAATAATGGGATAACTCCACATTCAATAGTTAATAAATGATTAAGGCTATAGATAACCTTCACAATCACAAGAAAAAAAATCCCCATTATTAACACAACTTTAACTTTATATTTGGCCATAATTGAAGGTTAGATAATGATGAGTGGAGACAAAAATGAGAAAAGAATGAGAGAAGAAAAACTTTGGTGGTCGAATGGAGGGGTAAAAACCTATTCACACACATATAAATAGGGATAATAAATAATGTGAATGTGGTCTCATTTTAATCCTTAACTTGAATCATTAATGAATAAAATATTTATTTTGTTTATTTATTTCAATATTTAATGGAAACATTAATTGATTAAATGTGATTATTTTTGAGTCATTATAACTATTAATTTTATTATACTATGGTTGATTATTTACACTCTCCTTATACTTATTTTAGGTAATATATAATGGAATAATCTTGGATGAGGGGTGAATATCAGTCCATTTCTATCATGTGTGTGAAGGTGGAGAGTTTTTCTTCAATTTATTAGGAATGAACAAACCTAATTGTGATTTTCCGTAGTTAAAGGATGTAGAATCAAGAAGTGATAAATTCTAGATAAAAAATCAATATATCTTTCAACCTATGGTAATTGATGGAATGATTAGGGATATATTCATTTATCAACTAATAAGAAGAAGAGTGGCCATTTCAATGACAATATAGTGTTTAAAAAACATTGTTAAGGGTATATGGGATGTATTATTCTACAAAAAATTATACTAACAAATGTGTTGAAGTGAAAGGAACTAATAGTTTTGTAGAATCCTATTATAAAATCAGTTTCAGAAGACTGCTCGAATATGGGGATAACATTCACATGTCCAATATGAATTTTGGAAACTATAAAATTAAGTTTTTACACCTTACCGTATCTATACCAATAATATACACCCACCCATAAATGATAAGTACAATCATTTAGGTAATGAACATATATATATAGTGGTAGTTTAAACAAAAATAGAATCATATATCAATGACCACATAAAGAGTAAAATAGAATATATTTTAAGTTTTAAACAAGTATATCAAATTAAATAATATATGTTATAGATAATGAGTTTAGGTACAAAAAACCTCAATTGAATCAAAATTCATTTCACATTGCTACTTATTGAACAAAGACTGTCTCCATCTCAATCTCTATCTCCACTCTCATCTCCTAACACTAATATGAAAATTTTCATGAAAATTAGAAAGTGTAGTATATTTAAATTTAAACTTAAAACTAATAAAACTCTGTATACTAAATGATTATGAAATTTTATTATTCACCTATTGAATCAAACAATTCATCGACACAATTTCGCATGGGACACATCTAGTCATCTTCTGAGATAATTCCACCAATGATTTCTTTAGAGTAATAACCTTCATATCCTATATGTGTAAATGAGTCCCCAATTTCTGGATTGTTCTTCACTTTTTCTGAAATTTTGTTTTCCACAATAATAATCTACCTCTAAGAATCTAGAGGTAGAAAGTAACTATAGCCTAGAGTATATTTTTCATCCATTCCCAGTGGTTTCCCAATTACCACATATGTTAATAGTCTCATACCCATCATGTGGATGCAACTAGGATGTTCCTTTCAAAAGACGATACCAACTTCACCATCCTAGGAGACTGAGGACTGGATGGTATTGGCATCCCATAGTTATTTTATTTTTACTTATATATAAAATATCATTACAATTTAAATTAATACATAGTATCAAAGTGAAAATTGAAAATAAAGTGTGAGCCTAATTGATAGGTAATATATTAATGATAACACTAGTTATCAAACTAATTTTTCATTGAACATTGATATCTAAATTTGTGATAATTTTCATTCGTATAAAATATAAAACATATTTTGGATGAAATATAGTTTGATGATTGTAAATGAAATATTAAATTTATATATTTGGTTTCGTAAGTTATAAAATTATTGAATTTGTTTTTTTGAAGAATTATAATTAAAAAATAATTCATACCCCCAACTTATTAGGAAAGATCATTCACATAACTACCATCAACATTCCTATGGACATATAACCAAAGTTTCATCAGGGTAACTTTGTGTACTAAATTATTTATTTAAATTAAATAGAGATAATTCAATATTTTAATAAATAAATCATATAATATTATCATATAAATATTTTAAGTGGTAAAAATTTTACCAAATGGGATGTCACAAACCAACCCAGGTTACCCTCAAAACTGGCACCCGACCTAATCTGGCACTTACCTGAAGGGTGTTCCCAATCCCCACAGACTATTGAAAAGCACCCAAGCATCTAAGAAAGAACTAAAGGTTATTATTTCTCCAAACCTATACGAATCCAAGGAATATATACCCTTATAAGGACAAAATAAGTCAAATAAATATATGCCATAATTGTTAGAAGATAGGGGAAATAATACAACTACAAAAGACCAAAATGAAACAACTACTCTATGAAATCATGTAGAAGAACTCCCACCATCTCACCAACATCTACCCAGCATAGCTGACACAAAACCTTAGTGCCTTACTAATTTTCACTTACATTCCCTATAGTATAAGATGCACAAGGATCTACACACCACCAAAGTGGTGTAAAATTTCAAATCACATTTTACATATCATTTTTCAAAGCCATAAACATGTAAATAAAGGCTAAACAACAAAGACAAGTAAAAAAATAGACATACAGGTATCAGCATCAGGGATATATATATGTAAAACTAGCAGACTAGTCATACCAAAATCAATCAAGGTCATAATTTGATTCCTAGAACATGGGCCTAATAAGTATAGGAATACCCCATGAGTAACCCCCCACCCCAATGAAGTAAATTTTAGTCCCCATGAACAATGTTCCTAGGAAAAATAGGAAATCCCCATGATCAGACCTGTTAATAATCACACCAAATGGATGATGGAATCAGGATAAACCTTCCACCAAAGTACCCAAGGTAACTAATTTTCTTATTTTCACAATTCAATAATTTTTTTTGAAAACCATTTCAAAAACCCATTTCAATGCTTTAAAAACACACCCTTTTTCTTTCCATTTATCTAAAACCCTAGAAAACAAATTTTTCAATAAAAAATATTTTCAACATACACAAATCAATCATGTCAATTTCTTATATAAACCAATCTATAAATAAAGAACAACAAAGTTTATGAACATAGGTTAGAGACAGAACCACTTACCTAAAAACTCTAGTCGCACATTCCTGTAATGAGATCGAACAATAATGAAATCCCAAAGATGACAAAGAAGGCCCTCGAATACATTCCTCATCACAAGATTGATCAAATTTTGAAGAAAAAGGTGTTGGCATAATAGAATAAACCTACATACATCAATAATGAATTCCCATCACACCATGACCAACAAAGGAATAGCCTATGGAATAATGTCACACAAAAAATCTAGAAGAAGACATGAAGAAACTCTAACATATACTAACGGATCTAATAATACAACCCAATAGCACTATCATGATTAGAGGAAATAATGAATAAAAAATATCACTGATCTGGATAGATGCATTGTGATAGTAATGAAGATCTAACACCGGTCAGATCATTCTTGGATGAGAGGAGTCTCCAAAAATCATATGGTAATTTCCCTAGTTCGAGAGCAATGTGTTCTAGAGAAATAACTTAATCAAAACAAACGCATGACAATTTTAAAAATTGTATGTGTGGATTTACACATTGTGTAACCCGGTTACCGGGAACGTAATCACCAAAGTCCCATATATGCTATAAAAACTATCACCACAGACTAAAAGCCTAACCTTTTATTAACTCACAATGTGTAAGATCTCTTCACATTTTGTAACCTCTCACAGCATGTAGTCTTGCACAACTTGCGTCCAAGAACTCTTAAACATCCTGCCACACAGTTACATAACATAAAATCCTTGTGCAGCCTACAGAAAAAGTAGGTTAAAGTTATGAGTCCAACAAATCATTGACTTCAACATTATAGGTATCCACCCAATTTATTCTTGGTTTTATAACCACAAATAAAAAATTAAAACCATGATGTATTTAAGGACATACATAAAAAATTGGTAATTGGGTATTATAAACTCCCCACCAAAAGGAGTTTATATACTCAAGAATACATGTGGATGATAAAATACCTAGAAAAAGACGATTCCAGTACTCCATCGTCATCAGATCACGTTCCCAAGTCTCATAACAATCTGACCTATGTTTCCAAAGTACTCTGACCAATGGAATCAACTTACCACCCAAAACATTCACTATAGAGTCAATGATCTTAACTAGTTCATTAAATATAGAAATATGTGGCTAAAATTTAATTTTCTTCCTAACTCATAATGTTGTCAGGATCGGGATGGAACTTAATGAGTTGAGATATGTGGAAAACATCATGAATACCCATCATCTGAGCCAAAAATTATAACCGATAGGTAACCTTTATGATCTGCTCAGTGACCTCAAAATGGTCCAAAATATCTTAGATCCAAATTTCTCTGTTTTCCAAGCTGGAAGTGATCTAAACAAGGAGAAACATTCCAGAAAACTCAATCACCAATGGAAAAATCAAAAGGATGATGTTGTTGATCAACATAGAATTTCTATTAACTCTAGGTTGTAACCAAACATTGATGTACATCTTGAATATTCAATGAAATCTCATGGACCAATCCTTGTATAACTAAAGATACTTCACCCACCACTTCTCAACAAAGAGGTGATCTTCATGGGAGACCATCTAAAACCTCAAAGGGAGCAATTATTATTTATAACTGAAAAATAATCTTATAAAAAAACTCAACCAATCCCAAATGGATATCCCATTATCCAGTGATATCCAAGACACATGCCCAAAGAATATCCTCTAGGGTCAAAGTCACACACTCCATATGACTTTCTATCTATGGATGGTAAGTTGTGCTCAACTTGACATGATTTACCATTACCTCTTGGAGACTCCTCTATAACATCAATGTAAGCTTAGGATCCAAATCTAAAATAACAGCATAAGGACTCCCATTTAATTTCATAATAATCCACACCTATACTTTATACAGATCATCAAACTTCGTGGTGTCTTTGATCATAATGAAATGAGTAGGATTCGTTAACCGATCAACAACTACCCATTTAATTTTTTCCATCGTGGTGTCTATGGTAACACAACAACAAATTACATGGATTCCTCATCACATTTATACACCGTCACATAAAGAGGTTGAAGTAAACCATAGGGTTTCAACTTCCCTACCTTTATCCACTGGCAGGTGTAACAGCGGGACACCTAGTCTATAACGTCACAATTCATACCTCGGCCTCTATAATCACCATATCATGTCATAATACGCCTTTTCAGTGCCTGTATGGATGGAACACGAAGATGTTTGACAATTAAACGAGCATAAAATCCTCACATATTCAGTGATGAAAACCCACTTCCCCAAATGGATCATACCATATCAAGAAATAAACCAACTAGAAATGGTTTCCTCTCCATAAAGGATTTCTCAAATTTTTCAAAAATTATATTTTTACTGATTAGTCTATAAAATAGATTTTGGGATAGGTGATGTAAACTGAAAACTGGTCAGAACCATTCATGAAACCTCCCCCTAAGCATCCATTTAAAACTGAGCAAAAATCCCCATAAGGTTCCACTTCTCCTTTGACTCAAAAAATAGCCTATGATGGTACTTTCCTACTATAATCATTTGTAATAAAATTCCCCATCTCCAAGGTATAATACATATCGAAGTGAAATGTCTGAAGGTATTCTTCCAATCATCTTTATCTAAGATTCATTCCTTTTGAGAAAAGATAAAACCCAAACTCTAATGATTAGAAAAGTCCATGAACATTTCCCCAAAAATTTTGTTCCACTAAAATTTAAGCACTTGAATAACTACAGTAAGCTCCACATCATGAGTGGGATAATTTTTCTCATGCGGTCTTAGATGGAGAGATTCGTAAGCTACCACATGGTCATTCTTCATAAGCTCACATCCCAAACCAGCACCATAAGGATAAAAAACACCACATACCCTTACCGATCTCAAGTAAGATCAAAATATGAGCTGATGTCAGAAGTTTTTTCTGATCATTGAAAGAAGACCAGCACTTCACATCCATTTTGAATCTCACCCCTTTCCAGGTAATAACAGTAAGAGGTGAAACCATCTTATAGAAATCCATAACAAACGATTGGTAGAATCTAGAAAGGCCAACTATGCTCTAAATTTCATAGACATTTTGTGGTTCGTTCCAAGACATGATAGCCTTCGCCTTCTCAGGATCGACTAATAGTCCATGTTCAAAACATATTCCTAATAACTTCACTTCGTGAATAGAGAAAGTAAATTTCAAAAGCATTCCATACAAATGGTTACTTCTCAAAAATTATATAACCAATCATAGATGGTTATTTTTTACACGATTGGATTTTGAATAAACCATAATACCATCCACGAACACTATCAAAAAAGTGTTAAGATATTGATGGAATATTCTATTCATCGATTGCATAAAAACTATAGGATCTTTAGTTAGACCAAAATAAATAACAAGATATTCATAATGAACCTACATGTTCCTAAAAGTTGAATTTGGTATATTAGAATCCAAAACTCTAAGCTGATGAAACCCCAGTAGAATATCAATCTTTGAAAACCACTTTCCCCCTTTAATTGATAAAACAAATAATCCACACAAGTAAAAGGATACTTATTATTAATTACTACTATGTTGAACTATCTATAGTCCATACACAACTGAAGTGAACCGTCTACCTGCATCGAAAATATCATAGGGGATACCCAAGTATAAATTATAGGGTGAATGAAACCTCTTTTAAATAGTCCATCCAACTAAATCTTGATCTTTTTTCCCTCATCTAGATCCATATGATAACAAAGTGTCGATATTTGTTTTATACCCAAAACTAGGTCAATCGTAAACTCTACCTCTATATCTGGTGTAAGAGTGAAGAGGTATTCTAGAAAAACATCTCAAAATCTTTGAACAATAATAGGAAGATCAAAAATAGTAGAAACTTCATCAGGCTCAAAATGAAATAGTAGACAAAAAACATTTGATCTCTAGGTGGGAAGGTCATGATTGACCTGAACATGGGCCCCAATCCCCCTGAAAAACAAGAGATCTCTCATTGGTAGCAAGAAATGAAATATGTCAGTGAAAACAATCTAAATCAGCTCGATGAGTGACAAGACAATATATACTGATGATGACGTCAAATAGATCAAGATAAATAATGAGATATTTTTAGACCAATTCTGTATCAACTATTATTAATGAACAAGAATCATACTAAAACCCCTATACATTCTTCTTACTAAGAGGTTTTTCTAACTACATTTTAAAGGATATAAGTTCTGTGGGAAGTTTAATGAAATCAAAAAAATGTGAAGATATAAAAAAGTGAGTGGAAAAAGTATAAAATAAATCAATTTCTACTAAATATGAAATAAGGATAGTAGCTCTCACTATTTTTAGGCCTACATAAACTTTTATTGGACACTCATCTACTACGTGAAAGTGCTTCACCCATATATCAAGTGGTTATAGCTATATAGACTTTGACTGTTTAGATTTAACCGTAGTAGCCTTTGGAGCCGACGAACCCTGACAATAATGAGGCTTAGTCATAACCTGAAAAAATAAATCTAAATAACCAATGTGTACACATTTTTTTCATGTCTTCATGGGTATAGGACAAGAGTGTCTTGTGTGTGCAACCTTTCCATGGTGATAGTAAGTCAGGGGAACACTTCTAGCTGTATCAGATGCACATAGAAGGATAACTGCAGATTACCACCTCCACCACTCCTGTGATGATCCTACCACTTCATCTTCCTCCCATGCACCCCATTCAAGATTCCACTAAATGGAAGAGAAGAGGTGGAAAAGAGAAACTTTCCTTCTATATCCATCTCTTTCGTCATATTACTATCAAATATCTCTGCATAGGTATAAATATTGAATATAAACACATGTTATCTAATAACCAGTTGAAAACCCCACAGGTACTTTTAAGACTTCACTTTTTTATTATTTACAACATCCACAGTAAAACAGACAAGCTCGACAAACTGATTACTGTACACTGACCCCGAATGCTCTCCCTTCTACAAAAAAAGCTCTAGATATATAGAAAACATTAGGGACTCTAGGAAAAAATGATATAGGAATAGGGTTTTGAAACCCTTCCAACTCAAATACACATATCTTTCTTAATATATCATTAATTCCCCCCATCATTTACCTGAACCATCGATCCTGAATGATGCACACCCCACCCTGATAATCTTAGGTGTCTCAAGGAAGTTAATTATTTTGATCAATCTTATCCATCAAGTCCTTCACCTCTTGAGTTTTATTCATTATTTTAAAGTACCATGGCTTCTCTCACAATAATTCCCATGGTCAACCTCTCTTTTCTCCAACTACAAGATATACCTCAACCACTGCTTTGTGAACTCATGGAACATCCTGATCAATAACATGAACTTCTCGTATGATAGTTTCGATGAGATTCCGATCTACTGGAAGAATACCTTATAGATTGTATGATATACCTCTACGAGGAACTTGAGGAAGAAATATCATAGGCATACTGATGCACGTTGAAATAGAAGGAAAGATCAGAAAACCTAAAAAATATCAGTTTAAACTATAAAACCAATGATAAAAAAACTAGTATTAAAAATAAAACACAACACTAGAGATATGTATCCCTAATTCCCAAGTATACTTGAGTCTTGTCACAACAAGAGATTACCAGGCACATATTTCAACATACCTATCATGTTCCGATAATCTTATCTCTAGTCAAATTGACATCCCAAGACAAGGAATCTTGAAAACAGGCCTCCTTTGATACCATATTTTAACGAACCAACCTGGGTTACGCTCAGAACAAGCACCTAGCCTAATATTCCACATACTCTAATGGCATTCACGATCCCCAAAAGATACCGACAGGCATCCGAGCATTGAAAAAAAACCAGAATTAAGGATTTCTCCAAACCTATACAAATGCATTGAATATATACAGATGAAGAGACAATGGAAATATAATAAATATATTCCATAACCAAAAGAATACAATGGAATCTAGATAATTATAAAAGGAAAAATGAAATAGCTACTCCATGAGATGGCGTAGATGAACTCTAATCATCTCAGCACCAGGTACCCAACCCAGCTGACACAAAACCTCACTACCTCATTATAATACCTTACCTTTCCCTACAATGAAAGATGTAAAAAGATATACACACCATCCAAGAGGTGATTATTTTTTGAGATAACATGCTCTATAGGATCCCACCCATGTGTTTTATAATGAGTCTCTATACAACAATTCATGTAGGATCATTTTGAATAAAACTTGGAATTATAAAAATTATAGCAGTTTTATAGAAAACATGGTAAACATTACCCTTTCTCATGGTTTTAAAAAAAAGTAGGTAGATCAATTTAAAAGATCAATTTCTATATCAGTTTTCACACAAATAGACATAAATATCATGGCTAATCAATAAATCCAAGAAAAAAATAGAAGCACAGGTATCAGTACTAAGGATATTTATAGTTCATATTAGTAGAGAACTCATAGCACAATCAATCATTTACACAATCTAGTTTCTATAAGACAGGACTAGTATGTAAAGTAATACTCAATGAGTAACCCCCCCCCCCTAAAAAATTCAATATCAATCTCCTATAACAACAGTCCTAGGAAACAGAGGAAACCCCCATGAGAAAACTTCCATATAATCACAACAAATAGACGATGTCCCCAAGCTAAATCTTCCACATAAGTAACCATGGTCTACTATTTTCTCATCTCCATAACTCAATACAATGATTTGAAAACCATTTCAAACCCATTTCACAAACCCATTTCTATTCTTTAAAAATACCCTCTTTTATTTCCATTTATCAACAACCATGGAAAACAATTTATCGTTAAAAAATAATTTCAACACATATAAATAAATCATCCCAATTCATTGTATAAATTATTTTATAAATCAATGACAAAAGGGTTCATCAAAATAATCTACAGATGGAACTACCTACCTCAAAAATTGGGTTTCAGATGACAACAACGATATCCTCCAACAAAAGAATGACCAATGATGATGATACAGTCCTAAGAATCCAATCCACATCACAAGACTGGTCCAATTTAGAAAAAAGGGTTCGATGGAATAGAGGAAACCCATATACGTCAAGAAAAAATGCCCACCGCTCCATGAACAACAAAGGAACAGTCACCAAAATGAGATCGGAAAATAGATCTAGAAGAAGACATGAAGAAACACCAACTTAGACCAATGCATCTGATAACATAACTCAAGGCCACTAATGTGGTCCAAGGCAATGAAGAAGCAGAAATATCACTCACCTGGAAAGAAACATTGTGTTTGCAATGAAGATCAATCATAGATTTGATCATTCTAGGATGAGAAGAGTCCTTTATAATAACCTAGGAATTTTTTGAGTTCAAGAGAAAAGGGTCTAGAAAAAGAAATGAAACAAAACATCCACAAACCTATTTTAGAAACTGTCCATGGTCCTTTACACAATGTGTAACCTAGTTACATGGTGTGTTACCATAGAAATCAACCATATGTCATAAAACCAATCACCTCAGACAAAAAACCTGAAATTTTATTAAATCACGGCATGTATGTTCTCTTCAAATCATGTAACCTCTCACTATTTGAAGTGTTTCATAAATTACATCTAGAAACTCTTACACATCTTGTAACCTATTTACATGGTGTGAATTATTTCTATAGAGTGTAGAAAAGTCCAATTAATGTTAAAATTCCAAAAAAAAATATCTACCTTCAGCATTATAGGTATCCCCTCATTTTCTTCTCAGTATTATACTAACAACGAAAAAGGGAAAATGATGACCTTTATAAGGACATACCTAAAAAATTGGTAATGAGATATTATCAGGGATCTGTTTTCTAAAAAACTCTTTGAACCATTAATATGGGGGGAGATTTTTTCACTCATCTTGATAAATTTTTTCTTGAAAAAAATTTAAATAAATAATTTTCGATTTAATTATAATATATGCAATGTCATATACTTTTCATCATCATGAATATATGAAAAACTAGATTAGTATAATAATATTTTTTTTCAATTCTATGTGCTTATCATAGAGATGTCTATCAACAAATACTTTTTGATACTCTCTAGGTAGCCCTTCATGAAACCTATCATACTGCTGCTATGTGGTCAATGATGTATCATTTAATTCATTTCCAAATATCTATTTAAAATATTTCTATTTCTTAAAAAAAAAATCACATCCACTTTCATGCGATATGATCTGCGGTGTTAAATTCGAATAACATATGTACAAATGGATTAATTTTTAAAATATTATAATTTAATTAAATAGTGAAATTAAATTTATCTATAATGTATTAAAATTATCTTTATTTTGAAATCAAATTCTTTATTTCTATAAAATTGAGGAATGTTCCACCAATCAGAATATATAATCAGAAGGGTCACCGACTCATCTGCCAACTAGCCTAGAATCTGTCTATATATTCTTATAGTTTCATTTGTGGGGACCCCTTAACAATCAAAGGAGATAATTGTATTAAATCTATTCAGATTCATCACATTTGAACTATTGATATTTTTCTCAGTAGTAACATTTCTTCCATGTATTATGAAGAAAAACTAATTATTAGTATTGAAAAGTATAATAACATTATTTATATTAAAAATTTTACCTATAACTATCACCCCCCCCCCCAACATCCTTATGATGAAACAGAAGTGACCACATATTCCCTTGTTGTAGGGTCATCACATTCTGAACATTCTAAATCTGGATTCAACGAGCTAAATGGTGATTGGATAGAGGCTGAGGGAGTAAAAGACAGCTATAAGAGGGAGTTAGAGTTCATCCCAAATTCTATAGGAAGGGGGGCTGAGGGATTATTTTGAATCAGTAATAATGTTTTTATGGTTAGGGTAACAGCAACTATGAGTCAACTATTATCAGTAAATATCCCATTATATGGAATTTCTATAATTTAATCAAGTAAAAACAACTCCATAACATATATTTTGAATGATTAAATTAAAAAAAATTATAAATGATAACATATGTACAATGATGAAAAAATAATTTATATAGTTATGTTAATGAATGACTGCACATATAAAAAAATAATACATTTACTTTTTCAAAATTAAAAATCTCAACCATAAAAATAAATAAAAATATGATAAAAAATAAATTCTGAAAAAAATCAATAACATGTAAAATAGGTAGTTGATAAGTTAATTGATGAATATACATACAATCATTTTCTCCTCTAATCGTGTTCTTATCATAATCTATCATTACATATTCTACTTCAACCATGCTTTCAAGACTAATATTTTCTATATCGTGATGGACTAATATGTCAATTTCTTGCTTTTGATGGGATTCAATTTCATAGGTCAAATATGAAACATTATCACCCATACCATACAAGTCTCATTGTTTTATGTAAAAAATACTCTTCCCTTGATCTCAGACATCTTCCATGTAATATTATATTTTTTCTTGAGATGAGAAGATATATAGATCATGTACTTCGTGATCACCACAATCCATCAAGAGTGAGAGCTTCAGGGAAGTAAATTATAATTAATCTCTTTTGATACTCATGGTAATATCGACCAACATTCATTTGAATAAAATAACAATAAAAATGACCAATGTAGTTTAATTCATTATTATTAGACAAGTTTCTATAGTATCCAACTTAAAAAAATATAAATATATCACTGTTATATTTTTTTAAACCACTTCCTGATCGAATGTATGAAATTTGACTCCATTCCCATTGTAATTATTGAACTTTCTCGCCTGTTTTAGAGGACCCCGATCCAGAAACATCAAATTTTCTGACAACTTGGCCTAAGTATCAGTATTCAGGATCCATAAAATGCAATTTAAATTATTATATTTATAAAAAATTTATCTCAACCTAATATCTATGTTGATTGTTGTATTTATAAATTTACATTATGTGAAAACCATTCTCCAATCTCTTTATTAGTGTATTTTGTTATATATTTCACATTTTCTGTTCAACTTATCTTGTGTCTCTTTATTTGTATGCAAATATATTCAATAAATGAATCTATAATTTCACTAGTAAGTATAACATATCAATGTTTTTGTAATAATTTAGATTCTATCAGTGTCATATTTGAGATCCTCCCAACTGATCATCCAATAGTAAGAAATTTTTTCTTCTTATATAGTTGGTATTTAATTGATATATCATCAAAATAGAAAACACGAGTGTATCTTGTTTCAATATCATCTAAATATCTATAACTAAAGGTAAGGCACTCCTTTTTCATTATCCTTCATATGGTCCTTTATTTTTCATGTATGATTTCAAATGACCAAGGTATTTTTGAAATAAATTGAATTAAACATAAAAATAAATGTAATTATGTTTCAATAATATTTTTCATAATATAAAAAACATATAAATAAAGTATCTCTCAATTGGATAAATCCATCAATAACGTATGTGACCTATTAATTTAGTTTCCTCAACAAATTGAATAGTAAAACTCATCATGAATATAAAGAATAATGGAAGAGAGGTCATTTCTATTTCACAAATGGTTGTACAAACCTACCCTAGTACTCTTCAAGATTATTGGTTGTAGATTTTTCTCAAATACGTGTCCAAAAAATTTAAAAATTAGAGTACAACTACATTAATATTTTCATATAATAATGTAAAAAATTATAATGGTGGTAACTACTATAACAAAATATATGAATCATGAATTTTCCAACCATTAAAATTGTGATTATTTAAGTTAACATAGCTTTATATATTACTTTAATACCTATTAGATACTTTATCATGTTTTAAAATTTTACGGAATGTATCTTTCTCCCTAATTTTCATTGTGAAAATTTCTTAATCATACTTTCAATTCTCATATGTCCATAGATTACTCTTTTTATTAATTTTTTGAATGTTTTTTGATGCATTGATATATTCCTTATATTTCCCATGCTCATTAAGTTTTTTTAAGATAAAATTTTCACAAAAAATCATCTTAAAATGCATAACATTCAGATTATGGAATAATAAATTAAATTCTCAAAATATCTTTTTAAAGAATATATTTTTTTCTATTGTTTTGTTATGATTTCAATTCATGATACACTATGAACTCATTTACCGCTTTAATTGAAATGATACACCTTCCAAAATTTTACTTCAACATTTACTAGTTGGGTCAATATTTCAGAGTCTTTCAACAAGTTCAGTGGTGTTCTGTGATCAATGGACGCATGTAATTTTGAATTATTCCACAAAAATATATGAGATATATTGATAAATGTATGATGGCAAAAGATGTGTCATTTTTTATTGTAATTTAATAATTTATGATAAAAATAAATGTTGCAAAAAGAAAAATCTAAACCCATTTTATTATTCCAACTAGATAAGTTCCCAAGTTTAGGGAAGTCACTAATGATCCAAAATATAACAATGTTCATTTTGAAAAAAAAAATTGAAACTACATCAGACATCTCAACACCATTTCTCTATAAATCATATAATTCATCAATTATAGGATTCAAGTATATATCAATGAATTTTTAGAGAATTGTTTTCTAGGAATAATCATCAAAACGATAAAAATGTTTATTGAATACACATCCCTGTAGATGGATTACAATGTGTCAAAACAACTGACCAAATGATATAATTGGTATTCAATGTCCCAAATTAGTTTAGCACATTAAAAAACAATCTTAGTTAAAAATCATAGTATTAATTCAGAAATATGGATGTAATGAATCAAATTTATTCCATATTTTGAATCTCTTGGGTGCCATATTAACCCATAATTTTCATTATCTATCAAATGAAACAAAATTTTCTTGGAGATTTTTGATGATATGCATAATATTTATAATCATGTTATTAAAAGGATGTAATGTAAAACTGTTTTAGGCTTTTATTTTTCTTCTTCTTCAATTTTTTATGTTGATTTAATCTTCCAATATTACCCATTGAATTCTATATAGATGACAAAAAAAATTTCCTGGCTATATAATTTTATCCTTTCCTCCATAACTCATACAATCATTTGGAAAATCTTGTATTTCTGTTTAATAATAACCAATCTTGTTAATAATTTTTTTCATATCATAAAAAGACTCAAGGATATAATCTTCAAGAAAGGCATTTTTAAACAATTACATTATTATGGGAATCACTTTATTTGTAATTCCACATAATAATTTGATATGGTACACATTACATAGAAAAAAAAAACATTTTAATATTTGAGACACTATCCATACATATATTTGTTTCCATAATCAACTAATTCATGAAATTTATTTTTCTACTTAGTAATTTTATCTCATAAATAAATCTTTGCATAAAAATTAGGGGTTAACTGATATGTTATAATCTTTATCTAGTGGTTATATGATCCAAAAAACACATCATTTTTTTCAAGTAACTATTTTTATCACTCTCAATTGGTTGTACTGATATGTTTTTATGCTGATGATGTTGTCGATTAGTACCAAAAGAATCATTTATAACATTCTAAATTTAATTTTCCATTTTTTATGAAGTTGGTATCTCATTATATTTAATGTAATAATTGCTTGAACTTTCTATAAAGTTTTATTCTCTATTCCAAATACAACACACATATTGAGAATGTAATTGCATCAATATCATGAATTCATAAAAATATTGTCTCACTTAAAATATTCTAAATTTATATTAAGGGAATATATTTATTATTTTCACCTCAACAGATTATTTGGAAATTCAAAATCTAAAAACTCCTTTGAACCCCTAGTATACTTGGGTGTGTTTTTAGTAATGTGATCTAGATTTTATTAATCTATCACATATTAATACATAATAAATATTTGTTCATTTAAATAATAATTAGTAATTAAGTGGTTCAAAAACTCTTATTGAATCATCTTCTCAATATTATGATTTAAAAAACATGATAATTTAATGGAAAATTTCATATAACATGTTTTATTAAGAAATATTTTATACAACACAAATTATATTCATTTATAATTCAATAAAATTTAATTCCATTAAATTTTCTTAATGTTCATTACATATTATCTTATGAAAACTTCTAAATATTAATCAAGATTCCTATATTTAAAAGTGTGCAAAATTTCATCCTAGATTTCATAGGAATAAAATAATAAAATAAAATTCATTAAAATTTTCTACCTTTCCTATATTTATATAAAAAACAAGAATGAATTAAAATAGAGTTAATAAGTGTTTATTTGTGTAAACATTAAAATAAAACAATAATTGAAAACTAATTATAATACTTATCACATATGATGAGTTAATTCTAAATTTTTTCTCTACAAACTTCATTATAAGAAACTAATTAGTCAAGTTTCGCTATGAAAAAAATAAAATGGATTTAAATTGAGTTAGTAAATCATTCTAATTATAAACACCACACTCACAATATTTTTAAACTACTTATAAAACATATCATATATGATAAATTAATTTAGTATATTTTAATAACATGGTTCAAAATACAAAAATAAATTAGTCAAGATGATTTTTCCAAAAAAATAATGTGTATATTTTTAATTAATTAGTTATTTTTAATGAGAAATTGATTTAACTCTCACTTTTTATGGTGTGAGATGCTTAGTAATGTTATGGGGAAAGGAGGATAAATTATTAGTGTAGCGGTTTGGAGAAGGGCTCTGTAGGAAGAAAGGTGGAGAGCAGTTCACTGGTTGGGTGAAAGTGGTCGGACTGGAATGACAACAGGGGTAAAGGGGGCCAATAGAGTGGCGCAATGGTAGAGGATAAGGGATACAAAGGTTGAATGGGAATGAGAAAGATCATGTGGTCTATGGAGAGAGTGAGATCAGTAGCAGTGTGGGTGACTACTGCAGTGGCAAGGTGATGGGATCAGGGTAGGGAGTGGGGAGAGGGATTTTGGGGGGGATAAACCATGATTATTTTAATTTTATTAAATATTAAATGGTATTTTTTTAAACTACTTATAAAATATCTATGTTGTATTTTGTTGTGGTTTAACAACCCACCTCTAAATAACCATCACTAAACCAAAATTTTAGGGCAATGTGATTGGTAAAAAACAAAACATCCTAAATCAATGAATTATACACCAACACATTCAATTAAACATTGTTTTATTTAAATATTTATGTTATATTTTTCTCTCATTTACCAACTTAAATGATAACATTAATAACTTGGTTTTAACATTCTCTAATTTGTATTTTTTTTAAATCTTGGTGAAATCAAAACAAATTCCATGTTTTCTGGAAAATATAAACATCAAGAGAATTAATCAACTATCACTATAATTATATATAAGCAATTATCAGTTTAGAAAATATTTTTTCGTTGCATAATTCCATATCTCAATGTATACCGTTAAAAATATCTCTAATAAACCATATGTTAACCACTAAAAGTCACATAATCCCCCTATCATCATAAATCCTTTTTTATTTGTCCCATGGATTCTATCTATTCCATTATTTAATTACAAATACATCACCTTGAGGTTAAATTATCTCCCATTACAAATAAAACTATTCACTAACTTCATATGTTTATCTTATTTATTTTGATACTAATTTTTTTAGTACCTTCAAATTTAATGAATTTATCATACTTTATGAGTAAAAAAAGGGTAAATACATTTCAAAAACTAAGCAACCAAGTAAGATAATAAATGAAAATGGTGAGAGGATATTTTCAACCCTCTTCAAGCCATGTAAAGTGTGTGTACACCGATATTAAAAAGATACTTCTAAAATGTCAGTGTGGGAAATAATTTTATAAAAATGCTAGACATTATTTATTAATTCCATAATATTCAACTTTTTGACTTTTTTTCTAATTTTAATTTAATTTGATGATATTTTATTTCAATATTATTCATTCATGATTATTTTATCAAGTTCTTAATCAAATAATTATCACTTTTTTATACAAATAATACATCATACTCACTTCCAATTCTTCATAAAGATCTTTCAATTGTTGCTTCATCCATATAAATTGTGTGCATTCATTTTTTACTAAAATATATTCCAAGTAATATATATTAAGTGATATAATTTCATTTTTTTTATAATATATCCAACATACATTATTCTAATAAAAAGGAACAAATACTAGTGGATTTTCCGTTGACAACATATACAACACAATTTTAATCTAAATTTGTCGAAAAAACCTATGTTTTTTACTATAGTGAATTTGAAAAATAATCAATTATACCCTGGTAATACCTCATGATTAATTTTTATGTTTTTAAATTTTCATTATTAGTTTACTTTGAAACTAATATACAAAACATATAGAATATTAATGTTTGGGCTTTTTGTTTTCAAGTATTAAAAACTTCTAAACATTATCTGACATAAATTTAAGTCCACTAATCATATATCCTCATGTTTCTTGTGTTTTTTATACTATTATTGTATTTGAAACCATTTTATATTTTTTGGTACCCAAAAAAAATAATGAAAAAAATTTCATGGGGACTTTAATCCTTAGACAGAAGTCATAAATTTGAAATAGTTCCTAACTATATGTAATAGATGAAATTGCGGTCGTTACATGCATCATAATTAATCATTATTTTGGGGTTGATATCCATTAAAAATTATTCTCAATATAGTGATATAGTAATGATAACTACCTACTATGTTTAAGTTATGGGTTCCATCCATTACTAATAAAAATAGTATCATCAAAAACCATTAAATACATTTTCAATGCCTCGATACACCTTTTTTCCATGAAAAAAATGATTTGGTTAAGAATAGTTTCCAATGATGTATGTCATTACATAATATTATATTTGATAACATGTATAACCAAATTGGACACCAAGATCAAAAGTGTTTTTTGTATTATTTTTTGATTATTGTTTTCATAGGAGAAGTATTGAGGATGTATAAACATTACATTTTCATGGATGAATTATGTGATGGGAAATGTTTTTTTGGTTTAAGAATGAAATAGTTTAATATTATTATCAAACTTATATATCCCAAAACCACTAAAGTGGTTTATCTATAAATTATGGTTGAAAAAACAAAAACCCCTTGTGGTCTCCAAAATTTTATGTGGCGTTACTGTCTTTACGGTCAAAGAACGTAGTCCTTCATGGTTACCTAAACCTTATGCATCTCATTTACCTTTATGGTCATAGAATGTGATTTATGTTTGAATATTATTATTTTACATGGTTTTATATTTAAAGTATTTAAAACCATTATATATTTTCTATAAATATTTCACACAACATGTATTTTAAAAATCATGGATTTTTAATATCTTTAGATTTAATAAATATATTTTTTTATGAATAGAACATGGTGAGATTTTATTTGAAGATTATCTCCAAATTTTTTTGTTAAAATCCATGTATATGAGGTTAAGGGACCCTTCATGTAGTACTTTCATGACTATATACTCTCTATGTAAGGATTTCATGGTCATTCCCTCTCTATATAAGATCTTTGTTGCCATGTCCTCTCCACATAAATGGTTCACAGTCAAAACTTACCAATATAATTCCTTTTATGGTATTATCTTGAATACTAAAATATTCAAAAACAAATTCCCAAATACCCCCAAATAAACCATAATTTGATTCCCATATAAGTCCTCTACATATTCTAGGAATCGTATGCAATCACATAAAATAATTATTATTCTATGTAGCGGTATCATTAATCATGTGTTTCTATATTTGAAATGTTGTTTATTATAATAATATTCATCATAGGATAACACCTTTATTGAAGATATATTTTATAGGTATATATTCCTCAATCGTGAAATCTATCCATTATGTTCACTAATATACATATTTTCACTATGGTAATATCATGAATAAGCCTCTCACTATACTTTTCTTGTGCATGTTATCCACAAGATATGTATTCAAGTGTCTTTTGGGACCAAAAACACTTTAATTCAAGATCATCCTATTATTTCCCAAAATAACTAGAGACAATATCCTCTAACGGTTCCAAAAATTACCAGAGTTAAGATACACTGATTAATTCCCTAAAAAACCTTGGGTAGAGATGCCCCTTTTGATTTCATAAAATTCCTTGGGTCATAAACCTTTTCTTAGTTTCATAAAATTCATTGATTTGAGGTCCTCTTCTTGGTTACCTAATACACATTAAGTCAAAACCCTCATCCTGGTTCCATAAAACAACTTTTCTCAATATCCTCCCCTTGGTTACCTAAAACACCTAGAGTCAAGATCTTCCTCTTGGTTTTCTAAAACACAATAAGTTGATATCATTATCTAAGTTTCCTAACATTTCTTGAGTCAGGATCCTCCCCTTAATTTTATAAATTTAATTGAGTTAATATATTTCTCTTAGATTCTAAAAAATTACGTGAGTAGAGATACTTATCTTAGTAACATAAAATTAATTCAATTGAGATTATCCTCTTGGTTATAAAAATAATTGAGTCAAGATCCTCCTCTTAGTTCCAAAAAACACCTTGGTTCAGTATACACTTCTTGGTTTATTAATTTTTCTTGAGTTGACATAATTATCTTAGTTCCAAAAATTCCTTGAGTAAATGTACTCCTTTTGGTTCCCAAAAATTTCATTCATATGAATAATTTTCCAGAGTAACCCATACATGTTTTCCAATTCCTAAGTCTCACACATAACCATTGTTAGTAACTTACACCAATATTTCATTTTCATATGACCATAAACCATAAGTCACAATTATTCAAGAATCTATAACCTTAAAAGTAACACTATTATAAAAGGACGCACAACCCTATAATGTAACACCATTAGTTATAGATACACAACCTTAAAAGTGACCAATATTTTCCTTGACACAAGACTATAAAATGAATGATGTACCTCATTATATAGAACTGAACAATGTAGATTTTGATTCCCTTTATTAGGATATGTAGGTATCCCCTTTCATGGTCCCAATCCCAAAACCACCATTTTTTGTAACTCACCTTAACCCTTTAGGTCAACTTATGAGACCTTAAAACCCCAAGGTAACCCTTTATGACTTATTGTATGAGAAAAAATATCCATTATAAGCTTAAGTATTCCTGAGAGACCATAAACCCCTATATAACACTTTCTACCTTCGTAGATGGAATTTAATCTTATATTTCTTTCTTATATAGGTTTAAATTATAAATTAATTTTATATTTCAATTAAATATGGTATAAAATAATTCCCTTTTACAATTTCCTTCTAAATGAATCGATCTTAATTAATCAATTTCAAAAAAGGACAATCAGTATTCACACTGGGAAAGATTTCACAAATATGATTTAATCTTCAAGTTATTCTCATGCTAGAAAATATGATAAGTTGTGGGATTATTTGACCTATCTTCATCTTAATTCAATCACATTTTAACCTTAGTAAATAAACAATGGTTCCCCTATGGAAATAATATCATAATAAATTATTTTGAAATTTCTTTGGCTTACATCCAAATTTCACCTAATAAATAAAAGATTAATTATCCTTATAATTTACTTAAATACCCAAAAAACATTTAATATTAATAATCATAAAAATTTCAAAATTTAAAATCATCAATTCAATAAACTCTTACATTAACATCAAATTGATTCCACTAATGATTATATCATCAACATAAATAGGTACCAAGAAATACTCTTCCTTTTATGATTTCACATAATTTTTTTAGTTGAAACCTCATTTATTTAATTCATGTTTTATCAAATAAGAGTCTCATTGATCATACCAATATTTTGGAGCTTGATCCAGTTCATATAACATTTTCTTTAATCGATAAACCTTTATATCATCATTTCCAAGTTCAAATCCCATCAGTTATTCAATGTAAACTTACACTTTAAAAAATCAGTTTATGAATGTTGTATTCAAATGAATTATATATACTTTTAATCTTATTTGATTTGAAAATCCTAAAAATTGTTAAATTTACTCAATTAATTTCACCAGTACAAAATTTTATTCCTCATATATTCCATCAATTTTATAATAGACTTTAATCACTGACCTATCATTTTTCTATATAAAATTACCAAACCCATAATATGTATTATTTAAAATAAAATTTTTTATAGGAATGGTATGATTATGCACCCTTTTTATAATCTACTATGTTTGGTTTTTCTCTATTTGATCTATCCCCTCATTCATGGATATGAACCATGACTCATTTTTTCTATATAAATGATGTTGGATTCAACTTTTATAATTGGGTAGTGTGATCTAAACTCTATATATTCTATAATTGTATTGGAGTAATTTCTTCCCTAATAATTTTTTATTTATAAATTTTATCATAACTAAATCTTATTAACTTCATCAGTTATCTTTCTTTATCACTGACTTATTCCTCTAATTTGGCCTCACATTCATTTTCATTTTATGTAAATTAATTAAGTCTATAATATTCATTGGGATCATCATATTCTTTAAAAATTTCTTACAATTTTGACTTTTTAGATTTTTTTTTACAGCTTTATCTTAAATCAAAATTACATAACTTCTTTTGAAAATATTATTTATTCATTTGTTATTGAATTTATAAGTATTAATTTTATTTGAGTGGCTCTGAAATTCTCTCTCATCTATGTTAGATATATACATTCCTTGATTTATTTACTTATTCAAAATATATAATTTTCTTCTAAACTATACAATGTGTTTCAAAATATGTTTCCTTAAATGAAATATCTCATATGATTTTGTATTCTATCTAGGATAAATAAAAACAAAATCATGAGTTTAAATAGATACATTCACTACCGCTTTCAATTAAATAAAATAAATTCAATATGAAATATATTTTCCATATTATTTACCTTTTTATTACACTATTAAAAAATCTATTTTATTATTGAGATCTCATCAATGGAACTTTATTTTCAATATAATATTTCTCCAAATAATTTTCCACTTCAATGGAAGTACACTCCATTCCATAATCTTATCATATAATTTTAATTGATATTCCAGATTCATTTTAATCTCTCTATTGAAACCTCTTCATGATTCCTAATTAAACTTTTTAGTTTTCATATGCATAATGCTACTCGTTGTTATGTATTAATCAGGAAATACTATGAATTATTCTTATCCTCTTATTTTAGAATTTTTTATTAGACCATCCACATTATTACGTATCAAATATATCAAATTTTAGGCTCACATAATTTTTTTTTCTTATAGGTATTTGTCTTCATCTTACCTTTTATACAAGAATTTCTACTCTTCTAAAAATCCATATTTAGGTTAATAATACCAATCACAACCTTAAAATTTGAGATATTATCCATAATTTATTGATATGTATGGATTATAGTTCGATGCTACAAGATATTGTTATTCACCAGTATGTGAATAATAGTTTTCTCATTTTTCAAAACATTATGTGAATTATTTGTTTTTTACATACTTTAATCAATGAGTTTATAGCATTTCCCTTGATGGTGTAACCCTTTCCACTAAATAATACTTCAGGTCCTAAGTCAAAAGGTTAACTATTTCTCAATAAATTTTGGGGAAGTCTAACCAAATAAAGTACCTCTTTGTTCTTAAACTCATCTCTAACAAGTATAGTCCTGAAACCACTATTTATTTTTTAAGATCCATATTTTTAAATTAAATTATTCAATTAAAAAGATCCCTTTATTTTTTTCAATAAATTAATATTCTCAGCCATGTGGGATGATAACCCACTATCATAAATCCATATTTTATTATTCTTTACCACATTTAAATGAATATCATATAGGATAGCCTTTTCATTTTTCTTTTTTTTCCTTCCGTGGAAAATTGTATTGAGTTGAAGTAGCTTTTAATCTCAACTTATTATTTTATAAGGATGCTAAAATAAAATCTTCTTCCAGTGGAGAGTATTTTTCAATATGTTTTCGTATTCACAAATATTTTATACAATGTTATTAATACTATATAATAATAATTTATACCAAATATTTTTCTATAATTAATAACATTATGACCAAATTTATAGTAATTAATACAATATTTTCTATAATAAATTAATTTTTTGAGATGTGGTATATGTTCTAAAACATCTTTGTTGACTTCTAGGTGATTCTCCTCTTATATTACTTTTAACCTCATCATAAAAACTCATTTTGTATCCCAAATAAGTTATTAAATTTTAAGTAAATTAGATAAAATATTGTATCACCACTAATCTAGATATATGTAGACTTCAAATAGCTGATTGGTTTTCAATAAACCCTTAATTATTGATAGTTTTACTTAACTAATTTACTTTATTTTTTTATTTATAATTTTATATACTAACTTTATATGATTTAGATTAAAAAAAAATACCAATTTCTCTAATGTTTTTTATTATTTTTCTCATTTAATAATTCCTTAACACTACTCATGCCTCTTATATAACTTTTATTTAACTCTTCATTTGAGATTTTTTCAGACTGTAACTTCTTCTTAGAATCATTTTCCTTCATTTGAGATGATATATTTTTCTTTAATTTTACCATTATATCTTCAAGAGTTACCATATTTATTTCTTTTATATTTATATAAGAATTAATTCAACTTATTGCCTTATATGTTTTCTAAATTTTATACTCACAATCCATAATTTATTCTATATTTCCTTGATAACCATTTTGATCCTCCAAATACCTTCAATAATCATTAAATTTTAGAATTGAGATAACAAATATACTTTAAATACGACTTCAATAAAATAAAAATTTATCTTTTCTTTTTATTTTGTATTCAAATATCCTTAAGAGAACCTTTATGTTTAGCTATATGATCTAGAACTCCCTCTTACTGATTCTCCTCTTAAATTTCATATTGAGTATTCTTAACCATTTTCATCAATGTATCCTATAAATCATATTTAAACTCGGTTCCACCTTTCTTGTGGAAAATATATTCATCATCTTATTCTTTACTCACTATAATATACTAAGGAATCATTTTTTGGGATGTATTCTAATACATAAAGTTTCTTTTGGGGAGTATTTATTTTTTCAGAAAAAATATATTTTTTTAATTCCTAAAAAATCCTTTAACACTTAACTAGAATGTGTACAACCCTTCCAAAATTAAATAATATTAATACAATTTTTTGTTATAACACTTTATTTTTATGGCTTAAATTAAATTTCCATAAGTGGTATAAATATATCACTTATAACTTCTTCAAATTAATCACCATAATTAATATTTTGTTTCTTCATTTTTTTAAAATTCTGGTCCTTATTTGACTCACTTTCTATTATGTATGGCTTCATGAACATATATTAAGAAACAAAAATACTTCTAAAATTATCCAATAAGAATTTTATAATGTTTCTTTCTTCTAATTTTGACACTTTTTGACTCTATAAGAGAGTTAATATCATATTTATTTTCTTTAAAATATCCACATAAATTATTTACCTTTAAATTCCTCACATGAACCCATCAAACTTGATGATACAGTTGAAGAAAGAATCAATATTTTCATTTGGAAACATTTTTAGTCCTCATGTTTATTTTAGATCACTAACAACTTAATTTCTTTCAACTTGTTGTCTCCTATATAAATATTTGAAAAATTATATCGCATTACTTTTATAAATGTTCAACACCTCACCATGATCTAAATTTTAATATATAATTTTTTGTATAATTATTTTCACTCTTTTTCATTACCATTGTATAGTTTTCTATATTCATCAATCAAGGAAAACTATATGGGTTTACAAATATTAATTCCACTCCCCTGGTATAATGATACCCTACCATAACCACAGGTGAAGTGTTATTATTTCACACCTTATGTTCTCCAATGACATCTTGATCTTTTCCAATTAAAGGAGGAAATCACTGCATGGTTTTCTTGAGGTGATGTCTACTTATGGGAAGATGAGTGGACAACTAATTAATGCAAGGAAGATCCATGTGTTCATTATAAATAAGTGCCACGACCAACATTGTGGGGATATCCAGATCCAACTTGGTATAAAACAGGGGCAGTTACCTTTGACCTATCTGGGAACCCTAAAATCCAATGGCTGTATTAAGAAGGGGTTCTTTGAGGACGAAATCAATAGAATTTTGAGAACCATCCTTAATTGGAAGAAATTTTTTTGTCTTTTGGTGGCTGCGTGTCATTGATAAACAGCATGTTATCCACCATCCTAATTAATATTCTTTCAACCATTGTCCGCCCGAAAGTTTCAATGGAAATGACGGAGAAGGTTATATCAGCATTCTTGTTGGACGAAAATCAAAATGGGTGATTCCATTAGGCCTCCAAGAAACGTATGGCCCTGCTGATTTGTGAAGGTGAAGTGGGGTTATAGGACATATCTGAAACAATACCTGCCATTCTAGGCTATCTTGCATGGGATATTATTGAAGGAGAATCTTTTTGGTATTCATTTTTCAGAAGCAGATACAGTGATCTGTGGGAGGGCGGCGTGTCTCATCGAGGTCGCACCTCTTGCTTGGGGAGGTGCTTAATTACCTTTCTGGTTGAGATTTATGGTTCCTCGAGGTGGGTGGTGGGGCATGGGATTATGAATATCTATTCTGTGAACTGGGTGGGGGAGAGTTTTTTTCTCTGGTTGTCCGGCTCCTAATACCTCTTTCAGAGAGGCGAACGCATACCCAGAACTAGTTAGTCAGCTTTTCGCTGATGAACAGTAGGAGATCTTTGATAATATTATCATTAATGAGGAGGTAGATAGATATTGTTTTACTAGAACATGTTTGGGAGTTTTCTCAGCTCAGGATTATTGGAAATCCCATCACCTAGGAATGGAGAAAGTGGTGTAGTCGGGTGGTCCTTGGTGCAAGGTTTTCCTTACGAAGATGAATTTTCTTGTTTGGCATATTAGGAATCGTGCGTTACCATATGACGAGAATGTTCAAAGGATTGGAATTCATCTAGATTATTTATGTTTTTGTTGTAATGTATTTGATACCAAATCCACAGAGCATCTGTTCTTTCTCTACGAGTGCGAAGTGTCTCTTGGATCCTCCTTCTTTCAACTGAACGGTTTTAGAGAGGGGAAGTTTGATCTATATTTTTTCATGGAGTCTTGGTTGTATGGTGTGGATCATAATTCCATGGAGTTCAAGAGTCACAATGCTATTTTTATTGCTATCTATTGGATCATTCAAGCAGCTCATAACCAGGTTCAATTGTGACATAGCCTCTCTACATCTTTGTTACAATTGATGATGAAATTTATACTGGTGGAACTGAGTTCTATGATGAAAGGGGGTTGTGACCAGATAGGTCTAGCTTTTTGGAATCCAATAACGTGTGATGGATTAAGTGGGATCTACCTTATATAGGCCAGAACCTTAATGTTTATGGGTCTTTATTGAATGGTTAGATAATAGGTGGGGGACTTATTAGAGATTTGACGGGATTAGTTTGGTGAGGTTTCATCCCATTCTATGGTCCAGGTGATTCTTTGGGAGAGGAAATCAAGGCTCTTCATTTTGGTTTCAATGTATATCAGAGACTTGACATTCATGTGATAGAAATTGTATCGGACTCAGAAATCCTAGTTATAATGCTTCAAGGGAAAGGCGACATCCCTTTGGAGTTGGATTATGTAACACCTTTCCCGTACCTCATTTTCTTGAGGAGGCGGTGAGGGTTACTTGGCCATAAGAGACATTCCCAAGGCGCCAAAGGCAGGAAATTAATGTTGAGGGCTTCGAGAAACAGTTGGGAACAATTTTCCTTTAAGAAGATAACCCAACTCAACCAACCAGAAACTAAAGATGCATTCACTTCCAAACTCAACCATGTGATACAAACAATTCCATCTCAAACCCCAAAACCATTCAACTAGACATGCCTACAAAACATCATATTACAAATAGGAAACTAAACAACAAAACACCATGATCCTTGAAACCACCACAGCTCCACACCAAGTTCCAAGCTCCATAAAAACATCATATTATACCACTAAAGAAGGGTTATGCATTACCTTTTCCCACGTCATGGTACATGACATCTGCAAACACACTAAAGTGCCAAAGCATGGGGTGTGTAAAACTACTTTGTAGGATTTTTACAACTGACTTCCCAACACACGCTAATAGGATAAAACCATTAACACATTTATATAAAACATTTTATATAAATAAAAACCAAGATACCAATTTTTTATAAGTCAAACATGTCATAATACAAACATGCCACACAAGGATGCCAAATCAACCATGCCACACAAGGAAGCCAATTCAACCATGCCACAAGACGATTACCATTTTCATATTTCACTCACATGCCCCATCTACAAACATCACCAACAATGCACACAACAAACCATGGTGGCACTTTCATTCCATCCCATTCATTACCAATCCACTCAAGTGGTACTTCTCGCCCACTTTATATTGATGGTGGCCCTTCCATCCACTATACATCCCCTTTTTATAGTGGCACTTTCTCATCCACCCCATTCATTACCAATCCACTCATGTGGTACTTTCCACCCACTTGTTATTAATGGTGGCCCTTCCGTCCACTATCCATTCCATTTTTATAGTGGCACTTCCTCATCCACCCCATTCATTACCAATCCACTCAAGTGGTACTTCCCTGCCACTTGCTATTGATGGTGGCCCTTTCGTCCACTATCCATCCCTTTTTTATAGTGGTACATCCTTCCTCCTTCGACACGACATTCAAACAAGCCATAACAAAGCATATAACCCATCAAGGTTAACAAAAATAGCCAATTAACCATTTCAATTACATGTTGAACCACTTCAATAAATAAAACATTTATTGAAAACACCCTTCCACTCTTTTTACACACCAATTCCCTTTTCAATAAAACAACCACATTATTGAAAAACTATTTTACAAGCCATCTTAATTATTTCAACAAAACAACCTATTTTAAAAACACCATTTTAAAATCACAACAAGAGCATTTTACCAAAAAACACATTTCTTCCCAAATATCCCCAAAACACCAACGAAGGGATTTCCAATCAATTTCTCAAATCAAAAACACAATAAATTTTAAGCAACAAAAATTAATAGTAACAATGCTTCACGTTCTAGGAATGTGGAGTCAATAGAGAAGCCACCTACCTCTTAGGGTTTGGAGAAATTGACCATTCGCCCAAACACACTCCAAACCGGTTGAACACCTCCTCGAAACCAACTCAAAAACCCTTCCATAAGCAAAATAGCCTTCGATCTACCAAAAAACCCCTTCAATTTTCCTCCAAATCGAGATAAGGAGCTCCTCTAACCTCTGAAAACCGAAACTCCCATGTGAGCCACGAGTGGGAGGAAGAATGAGGTAAAAATGGGAAATCTTGGGTGGCCCGAGACTTAAAAAACTGAAAAGTTAGTGGTCGCACGGTTACCTCGCATAGTTTGGAAAACGGTCTTCCAACTAGGTGGTTGCCACTGTCTCACCTAGGGACTTCGAATATCATGATCGTACAGTCTAACAAACGGTGTGCCGCCCATGCGGAGCCCACTATCAAGGCTGCACGGTTTCCTAGGTTGGCCACACAGTTTGTTCAGACTGTGCGACAACCGTGCGCCCCTGCACAACCTCCACAACATAAATTTTTTTTCCCAGATTTGTCCAAACTTCAACCAACCACTTCAAAAGGCACAAACGAACTGATACAAGGGTCACATACCTCAAACCGAGGGTACTAAAACTTATCTATCTAGAAGTTTCTCATTTTATACTAATAGAAGATAGCTCATAAATCATATTTGGAGAGATGAAAACTTATCAGATGATTCTATTTCTCATGTAGGGGACCCTAATGATACTATCATTATCTTTTACATTTTAGGGTCTCTTTTGTAGGAATGTAAAAAAAATTGAATGGGGATGCCATGGGGATTCATCAGTTATGACCTCCTTGAGGGGTATTATTATTGTATTTGGTCTCTCTACCCTCTTTGAATAAAAAATAAACTTTCAGTCCTATGTTAATACATACATTTCAATAATTATTCACTCTTCTCCAAGTCTCCAACCATGTAAAATATCAACCTTGATCCTTAATTTATAGCCATTGATTTAAAAAACACACCTTGCATTAATTAATTTCCCATCAAATCCTTTAATAAAATATTCTGAACTTCAAATAATTATATTAAATTATTCTAAAAATTACCAACCTAGATTCTAACATGAATAAAATTGATTCAGATATGAGTATTTTATAATGATAATAGTGTAACTAGTTTTTGTGAAATAGTAAAACCAATGTACGAATCCTTCTGAGTAGTGAATTGAAACTAAATACGATGAAGTGATAGTTGACTCTAAAAACACTATATCAATTGATAAAAAAATTAACAATCAATAATTGGTAAGTATAATAGACATAAATTACCATATTTTAGTATAATACACTATGTTTTTTGATAAACTAGTTGGTTACTCAGATATACCTGATCATGTACTCAAAATGGGTCGTATGATGGAGGCAACCTCAATAAGATCCATTGATAGAGAGATATTTCCATGAATCCTACATAGAAATATATGGCTCAATAATAATATGATAATCTTGATCTTACGTTACTATAAGAAGAAAATAATGCACCACTATAACTAGTCTCGGTAGTTTTGGAATGGGATATTAATACTCAAACTACCTCATAACCATGTTTAATTAGTGCCACTAAACAATATAGAAATGAATAAATGGTACTACAATAGTAAAATGATGTATAATATATCTACAAAAATAAAGGGGATATAATCAACTCATCAATATATAAAATCCAACTAATCTATATTAAGAAAAAATTAATCTAACGAGATTAAAAAAATGCATAATTATATCCACATTGATTTGTACAAATGAAGTAAATTTCTAGCTGATCAATAGAAAATGATATTATGAAATAGAATTTGAGGGTTTATTTATATTTATTTGAATAGATCCACCTATAAATTGTTAGTAATAAAATTATATAAGTTTAAAAAATGACATATAAGGATAACAAGAATGTTTGTATTAAAAGTTTGAAAGTACATATGAGCTGGAGGAACCATATGCAAGATATTAACTGATAATTTAGTCATAAAATGAGATATAAGTGTAGGGAATTGATTCCATTCCCATAACTATAATAACATGAATTAAACCATTATCTCCTTATATTTTAAGCATACTTCCCAACAAAATTCTCTATATAAGGGTGAAATACATGTAGAGCATACAATATATTGACCAGAACACTCAATGTTTCAATGTAATTGAAGGTGCATTAGATGAACATTTGATCTAGAGTGATCTAAAAATAGATTACCACAAATCAATTGAAAAATATAAGCTTATTATTATCATTACAATGTATCTTCATCTATGATAGTAACAATAGGACCAAAATGTGTATCTATCCAAGGAATATATTATCTTACTCCTTAAATGGTCCATAGAACCTCTATTAATGGTGTGTCAAAATATCTATGTAAAATATAATCCAAACTATATATCATAGGACTTGTATCAATTTACCCATCCATAGGAAGACCAAATAATAAAGGCACATTTTCTAATGCATTGGTCATCTCACCCATGAGGCATATGAAATTTATACATTTATAGTCTCTAACTCTACAACAAATTAGTCATAAAAATGATATCAATGGGTATATACTCACACCTCGATAACACATATATGTTTAAGTATGTTTTGAATCTTTGTGGTAAGATGTGATGGGTACTTGGAGCATAAATCTAAATGTGTCAATGAAATCTATATATAACTGGTAAATAAAATAGTTTTAAAATATTATATTATATATAATAAAACTTTTAAGTGGAATAAAAAATAGAAAAATGAATTTCTTTATCAAACATTAAAAAATATCATTACATAATCAAATTAAATGAAATTAAATAGTTAACTAAACTAAATGACCAAATATCATATTTGGTGTGATAATGAACCCTCATTTCATTTATTTTTAGGATAATGTATATGACTATTCCCCCTACTCTAAACCTACCACATATCTATTACATTACTTTTCTCGATGGCTAATTCATTTCATTTCTCATGTTAGTAGACATTAGAAGAGATTTTTCTCACAAACTTGATGAGTTGAGGACTTAAATTAGAAGAGTATTATTTTAATTAACTATTAATAAATCTCTAATCATCGACAAATATTTATCGTAACATCCCTTTAACATGTCCATCCTATATACTAGATTGAAATATCTCTCCCATGATTTGTGAAGATGGTGGAATACTTCAATTACATGTGGGAAAGGAATATTCTAAGATTGTATATAACCAAATTAATAAGTATGACTACCTAAGATAATGATCACTACCAAAATCGAACATATATTGGTGGATATTGACCCTCTTCAACATCATCTAGGACTCATGTTCTATAAAAGTGCCTCACCTAGTATTATGTAGTATGTAATTGACTTTTCTCAATCTCCTGTCTAATTTTTTTATGTATTGATGACCCTATGATAGATTTTTCTTCATATCTTCTAATCTATTAATAAAACATTTAAACCAGAATGTGTATCATGAAATTACAAACACCCTCACTCATTCATTTTATTTCATCAAATATCTATAGAAAAACTTTATCCCTTCTTCAAACCCTATAAATACATGAAAAAGAAAAATAAAATAACACCTTTTTGTTTTAATATTATTATAAATACTAAAAATATAGAATTAATATTGAAATACACAATTTTATGATTTCTTTCTTCATATTTTTGTAAAGACATATAAATTTCAAGGAAAATCTTTTTCTTAAATTCTTTGGGATTTTACGAGTACGCAGTTTCTAATGGCACCTGATTCTGAGGCCCAGTGCGCCCAGAATCAATTTCCAAAGATTATCTCCGGTACGTTCAGTGAACGAACGAGCGGGTTTTTCTATATTTTTAACCGGTGCTCGGAATTGAAATCTGAGGGCACCGATGGAACTACAGTGCTGATAATTGCTTAAAAGGACCTTTACCGAAGGTGCGTTTTATTAGGAGGAGTTATAAAAAATTGTGGATTAAATGATAAGTAAAATAAAATTGTGTACAATTTTATTTTCCCCATGGAAGTTAAACCCTCTCATGGGATGTTATTAGTGGGGCCCACGACCACCCAACTTCCCATGTGTAGATATGAGGGAGGTGGGGCACACATGATCCCCCACCTTCTCACATTCCTTAACTCCATAACTCCCCCTTTTTTTGTTAACTCCCCTTTAATGTGAGACCACTCACTTCCTCCTCTCTCACTTTAATATGCCAACACACATCATTTAATTGGTTAAACATCTTATTTTAATTAACTAATCATTTTGAATTTAAATTTTGAGATGCTTGGAAAAGTAAAATAAAATAAGATGAGTCTTATATTATTTGGAGGGTTAGCTTGTTGTGTGATATTTTTGGGAGAACTCTATGTCCATTGAAGAGCTTCATCCTCCTGCGAAGAACAACACCCTTCGACGAAGAACGTCATCACCATAAGGAGAGACGACGTGTCTTTCCTTCATCTCTCCACAGCTAGTGTGAGATGTCGTTCCATCCTTGGATGCACGCCAATGCCGTCTTCGAAACCACACCCCACGATGCTATCTTCCATGTCGCCGACAAACATCAACGTTTATTGAGGTAGGGGTGTGTTTATGAATGAGAAACATTGTTTTCCCTACCATGTTATTGGTTCTCTCTAAACATTTTTCTATCAATCTAATGTGTAAGGAACCATACCAAACTAACACGGTCTGATTCCTCTGTCGTTATTGTTGTATGGTGTTCTTCAACCTTTCTTGAGTGGTGAATCAAGTAAAGTTTTCGGAGCGAATCGGAGGCCTGAAAACATCAGAAATGGCCACAGAACACCGGGACGACCTAGAAACATGAGTTTTGTTGCAAACGGGTCATCAAAACAAAGGATGGACACCTCAGGAGGAACTCTGGCCAGAGGCATTATTTCTGGAAAATTCCAAAATACACGGCATGTACTTCCAAAACACACGCCCTGTAGTACAAGCATTCAGCGACAGAAGTAATAGACATCAGAAGAAGTGACAGACGGCGTGTGACACTAGTCACATGGCGTGTACTTTCCACACAGTTTGACAGTGGAGACTTCGATGGACATGGCGTGTATTCAAGGGAAATACATAGACATGGACCAAAATACACAGCCACGAGGCACGACGTGTATTATCTTCTTTGAAAGGCAGATGTAGCTTCGTGAGTCTCGGCATGTAATCCAGGAGATACAAAGACACGGGCAGAACCACACAGCCACGAGTCATGGCGTGTACTACCACCACCATGGTAGAAGCGGCTTCGCGAGGCTTGGCGTGTAATCTGGGTGATACACGGACACGGGCAGAACCATACGGCCAAGAGACACAGCGTGTAATCCGGAAATACATGGGCACGGGGTGGAGTACATGGGCTTGTACTCCACCACACGGCTAGACATGGAAAGCGCACATGGAACCGACCCTAAAGGTTTAGATATGACGTGTAACCATAGTAAACTCTGTGTATTTACTTATTTACATTACCATCCATGGGACACGGGCCGTATCACATGGGCAGTACCCAGTGTCTGAAGACACGGCGTGTATATTTTACCTACAAGCCATGTACTTTGGGAATATGGCTTGGTCATCTTGTTCTCCGTGACTTGGGAATGTTTTGTTTTGTTTTTCCCCTATGACGTGGGAAGGAACTATGGGATACATCAACTCTGGTCTTCATGATAGTTGATGTACCGATCTTTCACTCGAGGAGGGGACCCTCCCAGAATCGAGCGTGCTTTGTGCGGGAACCCTATAGCTGGCTACGCGTGTGATAGCGATGATGACTGTACTTGGATCCTACGTGGGTTCGGCAGCGAGGATGACTGTACTTCGATCCTACGTGGTTTCGGCAGCGAGGACGACTGTACTTGGATCCTCTGTGGTTTCGGTAGCGATGATGACTGTACTTGGATCCTACATGGGTTCGACAGCAATGGTTATTGTACATGGATCCTACGTGGGTTCGTAAATGATGAATACTATATTTGGATCCTATATGGGTTCAGTAGAGGATATGATTCAATGGTTACATATATTCAACTCCACCTCTCTTTAGAATTAGTATACCTATGTGAGCTGAGTCTTGACTTTCAATCGTTATCATCGATGTGATTTTCATGCTTTTCTGTGTGGATTGGGTTGTGCTTTCCTTTGTGTATTGGGTTGTGTTTTCTTATGTGGATTGGGTTATTCTTTCCTGTGTGGATGGGGTTGAACTCAGGCTCATGTATTGGAGCCGAGCTATAATTTATGACATAGGTATATGTATGGTAAAATACCTAAGTAGAGTTGGTTGATACTTCGTGTTTGTATCCTTCCTTTGTGGAATATCCTTTTTGGATTCTGGGAGACCTTCAGGGGTCTCGGGGTTTCAATTGAGTATCTTATACTCACCCCTGCACGGCCTATTCCCGCACTACATTGTGTTGGTTACAGACGAAGGACATTGCTGATCGTGGTTGAGGCTTGTGGAGTGGGACGGTACCCGGAGGTGGACTATTAGGAAGGACGTACACGGAGTGGACGACCAGACCCGAGGAGCTGAGGAGACCATATGTACGCACTCTTCAGGTGGGATAGCCTTAGGATGACATGATGGTTGCTGATTTACATTATTGCTACTATTTTTCCTTTAGTTGTACTGTACTTTCAGTTGGGTTTGTATTCTGGCTCATTTACTTTTCAGCACTACTTTTGTACTCATTTTACTTAGTGATGACTTCAGATTGCGTACTTTGTTGTGTATTTTACTTGTATAAAAGCAATAACTTCCCTTTTATTCTGGATTTAATCATTTGGTGCTAGTCTCCAGCCCCTGGCCTATGGAAGGCGGGCTTGGGTAGTCACAGCACGGGCCCCGAGGACTGGTCGTGACAAATTGGTATCAGAGGAGTCGGTTCTACCACAGAACTCAGGACTCTGATAATTTCTTCTATATGAAGCAATAGTGTTTAGGGTTATTGGGTGTGGTTATAAGTCTAGGGAGTCCAGTGTTGGTGCGGCGGCCGACGTATCCATACACCAGGACCCTGACTTCTGATTTCCGACTCAATGCATGAAAACATTGATTGCATGCGTGTTTCAAAGTTTTCTTTGTGATTACTTTGTGTCAGCTCACCAGGTATACTATATTAACCGTGGCGCACGTGTTTCTTTTCAGGATGGCCCCACGATGGTAGCCAGCTAGGGTTCCGAGTTGTGTGCGAGACGGCAGACCACTGAGTGATGAGGCCTCGGTGCAGGGCCCCATTACAGCAGAGGCACCGGTGGTACCTCTACCCGCTGATCCACCGGTGCCACAAGCCCTAGTAGATGAGAGTGCACGACTCCTGAGTGCACTACATGAGTTTCAGCCTCAGAGAACGCCCAGGTTCCGTGGGAAGATAGACCCTCAGGCATCCGAGGATTGGCTGGAGGCTGTCGTTCGAGTCTTCAGATTTGTAGGGACACCAGCAGACCTCATGGTGATCCTTGTGGTGAGTCTCCTGCATGTGCAAGCAAGTATATGGTGGATCCTGATGATCCAGGTGCATGAAAAGGCATCCCTCCTTTGATCATACTTCGAGATCCTTTTCTGCTCAGAGTTCGTTCCAGCCACCCTCTGTGCGGTGCACATCCAGGAGTTACTACAGCTGCGGCAGGGCAGCATGTCAGTAGCCCAGTACTCGATGAGATTTACTAATCTCTCATGCTACTCCACAGAAATGGTACGGGACCCATTCTTCTAGGCCCAGACCTTCGAGTAGGGACTGAGGCATGAGATCAGAGCTTTGATGATCTCCCTCAGCATTCTGACGCAGGCAGGAGTACTGGAGCGAGCCCTTTTTGTGGATAGCATTCTTGCTGAGCCTTCGCCAGTAGCAAGGCCTAATTCAAGGTGACACGTAGCTGAGTCTTCTGCAGCTGGCAGTAGACATACATCGTAGAGGTCCAAGAGGACCATGCCATCAGGTGGATGACCTTAGGACACTGGTTCAGATGTGTGGGGCACACGTAGTAGAGCCAGTCATACGAGAGGCATACAGTGTTATGCATGCAGCGGACTTGGCCAGATGGATCGGGACTGTCTAACCTGCCATGCAGAGGAGCAGCAGATGGTTGAGACACCACCTAGGCAGAGGCATAGGTTCGACCGTGGTGATCTGCAAGGAGCAGGCGGACGAGGAAGAGGAGCTGGCCAAGCGGCGGGTGGTGGGCAACGCTTTGAGGCTCTACCACCACCACCACCAGGAGGTCCACCCCGACCAAAGGGAGCTGGCGAAAAGAGGCATGCTCAGCTTCAGGACGTCGAGACCTATGACCACAGTGCACCTGAGATGATTCAAGGTACTATATGTGTCTACTCCACCCTTGATGAAATTATTATAGACACATGAGAAAGTCATTCTTTCATAGTCGTTGCCCTTTTTCAGAGCTCGGAGATTCCGACGGAGTCATTGGCGCGATCCTTACGACTAGAGACTCCTACGAGACCAGACTCGATGATTAAGAACTAGTGCCAGCAGTGTGAGCTTACTCTAGGAGGTGAGAGCTTCGGCTGGGATCGTCTTGTAGCGGCGTCGAGGCCTTACAACGTCATCTTGGGCATGGATTGGTTATCTACGATCCATGCTTAGATCGACTTTATTAGGCACAAGGTGCGGTGTGTTCGCACCGATAGGAGCAGGTTCACCTTCACCAGTGAGAAGGGAGCCTTTGAAGTGCAGGATAGACTCGCGCAGAGGAGAGGACAACCGATCACCCATCAGTTGGATAGCCTCATTCTAGGAGCAGTTGATGTGCGGAGTCCGAGTTTTCCTATAGTGTTGGATCAGTATGAAGACGTTTTTTTTCTGACGACGTTCTAGGACTACCTCCTCATAGAGAGGTATACTTATATATTGACCTGTACCCCGGGATAGCCCCGATATCTACTCCATCATATCAGATGGCTCCCACTGAGATTTGAGAGCTACAGGTATAGCTAGAGGACTTGCAGGGCAATGGATTCATCCGACCCAGTGTTTCACCACTACTGAAAAAATAGCCTATACCCACGGTTCAAAACCGTGTGTATAGCCCCCAAAACCGTGTGTGTAGCCTATACCCACGGTTTTGGGAACCGTGGGCTGGAACGGCATCGATATAGATCCCCAACCTATACCCACGGCTTTCCAAAACCGTGGGCATAGTTTTCCTGCCACCATGTCACCGAAACATATCCAATTTCCACGGTTTCAATGGCTTTTACCCACGGTTTCAAAACCGTGGGTATAGGTCCTAAAATAATGCGGGCGCCGAGTTTCGATCCCACAGCCTCTTCGCTGCAAACACCGCGTCTAACCAATACCCTAACATCACCTATATGTATATATATATATATATATATATATAATAGTTAAATATAGTTATAAAAACCATGTGTATAGAGGGAAGAACCGTGGGTAAAGGGTTCCCACCAAAAAAATTCCCTTCCCGCGGAAAAAAAAATTACCCGCGCACACAAAAGTGACCTATACCCATGTTTTTTCATAACCGTCGGTATATGTATTTTATCATAGACATATCCCCACGATTTTCCCATAAACTATGGGGATAGGTACCCTTATACCCACGGTTTTGTGAAACCCTGGGTATACGTGACTTTTCAGGACCTATCCCCACGGTTTTCCAAAACCGTGCGGATAGACCCCCTATCCCCACGGTTTTGGAAAACCGTTGTCATAGGTCTTGAAAAGTCACCTATACCCACGGTTTTGGAAAACCATGGGTATGGGGGGTCTATCCCCATGGTTTGGGGGAAAACTGTGGGGATAGGTCCATTTTCCAGTAGTGCACCCTGGGCTTCCCCGATCTTGTTCGCCAAGAAGGAGGACGGGAGCTTGCGACTGTGTGTTGACTACCATCACCTGAATTAGGTGACTGTGAAGATAAAGTGTCCACTTCCGAGGATTGACGACCTCTTCAATCAGCTCAGGGGAGCACGATGGTTCTCAAAGATAGACCTCAGGTCAGGCTATCATCAGCTCAGAGTTTGAGACGAGGATGTGCAGAAGACGACCTTCAAGTGTCGGCATGGCCACTATGAGTTCTTGGTTATGCCTTTTGGCATAAACAATGCTCCAGTAGTGTTCATGAGTCTCATGAATAGGATCTTCCATCCTTACATCGATTGATTTGTCATAGTCTTCATCGATGACATATTGATTTACTCGACTACTGAGGAGGAGCACGCCAACCACTTGTGGGTTGTACTGGATACACTCTGAGTGCACCAGCTTTATGGTAAGCTCTCGAAGTGTCAGTTATGGATTTTAGAGGTCCACTTCTTGGGTTACGTCATCTCTGAGGCGGGAGTTGTGGTGGATCCTATGAAGATCGAGGCAGTTCTAGCTTGGGAGCCACCCAGGAGCATGATGAAGTTGTGGAGTTTGCTAGGTCTAGCTAGGTACTATCAGATATTTGCGCCAGACTCCTCCAGAGTTTCAGCACCACATTCAGCTTTGATGAAGAAGGGGAAACCCTTCGTGTGGTCAGATAGATGTTAGTTGAGCTTCCAGAACCTGAGATAGAGATTGACCAGTGCACCCATCCTGAGGCTACCGGAGGAGGGCGTAGGGTACTTAGTTTACTGTGATGCATCAGCGACCAGACTTCAGTGTGTTCTGATGTAGGAGCGGGCAGTGATAGCCTATTGATCACGATATTTGAGGCCGCATGAGTAGAACTACGCTAGCCATGACCTGTAGTTAGCAGCAGTGGTCTTCGCCCTAAAGATGTGGCGATACTATCTGATGGGAGAGCGCTTTACAGTCTATTCTGACCACCAGAGTCTTAGGTACATCTTCTCGAAGAAGGACCTGAACCTGAGATAGCGGCGATGGATCGAGTTCTTCTAGGACTATGACTTTGAGATAGTCTATACTCCTGGGAAGGAGAACGTAGTAGTTGATGCTCTGCAGGAGGCCGGGCATCCAGCTACTTGGAGAGGTGACGAAACAGTTGGTCGCGTCGCAGATATCCTTCATGGATGAAGATGGGACAACCTTTCTTCAGTCACTCACAGTCACTCCTCCACTACTTCAGCGGGTCAAAGAGGCACAACGTGGGGATGTTGACTATGAGACGCGACGTGCACATATATCCTCTGGACATGCACTTGATGAATTCTCTATAGGAGGATATCACGTCGTCTTTTTCAAAGGATGTACCATATACCAGTTGCATTACAAGAGGAGGTGTTGAGAGTGTTTCACAGTTCCCCTCTAGCATTACATCCTAGAGTAGCGAAGATGTACCAGGACCTCAGATGACAGCAGTGGTGGCCTGGTATGAAGAAGGTTCTGGCAGAGTTCATTTCACTATGCCTCAACTTCAAGAAGGTGAAGGCAGAGCACCAGGTACCAGCAGGCTTGGTACATCCCTTGGAGGTCCCGAAGTGGAAGTGGGAAGGGATATCTAGGGATTTCGTGACAGGGCTTCCACGTACTTCCAGAGGTCATGACTCCATTTTGGTGGTTGTCGACCGACTCACCATATCGGCCCACTTTCTACCTATCTGGGTGCAGGGCTCAATGGAGAGCTTGGGACGCCTCTACGTTTAGGAGATCATACGGCTTCATGGTGTGCCATCGACTATCGTCTCTAATTGATATGCTCGCTTTGCTTCCCGACTTTGGGAGGGGTTGCAGGAGGCATTTGGGACAAAACTATGCCTAAACACCACCTTTCACCCACAGAAGGATGGATAGACGGAGAGGAACATTCAGACTCTCGAGGACATGCTCCATGCATGTGTCATTGACTTTGGTCACAGCTGGGAGGATCACATACCCTTGGTGGAGTTTGCATACAACAACAGCTACCAATCCTCCATCGGGATGACACCATACGAGGCATTGTATGGCCGACCTTACAGATCACCTCTGTGTTGGAAAGACCCTGGGGAGTCAGCACTTGTAGGTCCAGAGATGGTCCAGGCCACGACGGAGAAGGTTCAGATCATCCAAGAGCGGATGAGGACTACTCAGAGCCGACAGAAGTCCTACGCTGATAGGAGGCGGAGACCACTAGAGTTTGAGGATGGAGACTACATTTTCTTATGGGTCTCATCTCGACATGGATTACAGAGATTTGTCCAGGGTGACAAGTTATCTCTATGCTTCATCAGACCATTCCAGGTTCTCAGCAGGATAGGCGAGGTGGCTTATCGCCTGGCTCTTCCACCTCAGTTGCACCGGGTGCACGACCTCTTCAACGTATCTCAGCTGAGGAGATACGTGCATGACCCGACGCATATCTTTGATCACGAAGTGCTGGACATCTATGATAGGGTGACTTTTGCAGAGGTTCTGGTAGAGATCGAGGATCGACAGGAGCGGGTCCTATGTGAACAATTGATTCCTCTATTGTGCATCATATGGAATCACGAGAACCTCCAGGAAAACACATTGGAGCGGGAGGCTCAGATTCATGCACAATACCCTCATTTGTTTCCCTAGTTTATGATGAAGCTTCACGGGGACGCAAATCCCTGAGGTGGGAGTAATGTAAAGACCTGTAAATTTCAAGGAATTTTTTTCCTTAAATTCTTTAGGATTTTACGAGTACGCAGTTTTTGACGGCACCTGATTATGGGGCCTGGTGTGCCCGGAATCAATTTCCAAATTTTAGATCAGGTATGTTCAGTGAACGAATGAGCAAGGTTTTCTATCTTTTGAACTGGAGCTCAGAATTGAAATATGAGGGAACCAATGGAACTACAGCACCGGTAATTGCTTAAGAGGACCTTTACCAAATGTACATTTTCTTGGGAGGAGTTATAAAAAATTGTGGATTAAATGAAAAGTAAAATAAAATTGTGTACAATTTTATTTTATACATGGAAGTTAAACCCTCTCATGGGAAGTTGTTGGTGGGGCCCATGACCACCCAACTTCCCATGTGTGAATATGAGGGAGGTGGGGCCCACACGAGCCCCCACCTTTTCACATTCTTTAACTCCATAACTCCCCTTTAACATGAGACCACTCACTTCCTCCTCTCTCACTTTAATATGCCAACACACATCATTTAATTTGTTAAACCTCTTCTTTTAATTAACTAAGTGTTTTGAATTTAGTTTTTGAAATGCTTGGCAATGTAAAATAAAATAAATTGACTCTTATTTTATTTGGAGGGTTATCTTGTTGTGTGAAGTTTTTGTGAGAACTCTAAGTCCATTGAAGAGATTCATCCTCCTGTGACGAACAACACCCTTCGATGAAGAACATCGTCACCGCAAGGATAGACGATGTTTCGTTCCTTCATATCTCCATAGCTAGTGTGAGACGTCGTTCCATCCTTCGATGCACACCAACGTCGTCATTGAAACCCCACCCCGTGATGTTATCTTCCGTGTTGCCGGAAAACGTCAATGTTTATCGAGGTATGGGTGTGTTGATGAATGAGAAACATTGTTTTCCCTTCCATGTTATTGGTTCTCTCTAAAACTTTAGCTATAAAACTAATACGGAAGGAACTGGAACAAAATAACATGGTATGATTCCTCTGCCATTCTTGTTGTATGGTGTTCTCCAACCGTTCTTGAGTGGTGAATAAAGGCATGTTTTGTAGCTGATCAGAGGCCCGAAAACATCGGAAATGGACTCAGAACACCGGGATGACCTAGGAATGGGGGTTTTGTAGCAAACAGATCATCAGAACAAAGGATGGATGCCTTAGGAGGTGTGATGGCTAGAGACGTCCTTTATGGAAAATTCCAGAATACCAGGCATGTACTTCCAAAGCACACGTCGTGTAGTACAAGCGTTCAGCGACAGAAGTAATAGACGTCAGAAGAAGTGACACATGGCGCGTGACACCGGTCACACGACGTGTACTATCCACACAGTTTGATAGAGGAGACTTCGATGGACATAGCATGTATTCAAGGGAAATACACGGACACGGATAGAAATACACGGCCATGAGGCACGACGTGTATTAACTTCTTTGAAAGGAGGAAGCGGCTTCGCGAGGCTCGGTGTGTAATCTGGGAGATACAAGAACACGGGCAGAACCACACGGCCACGAGGCACGGTGTGTACTACCACCACCATGACATAAGTGGCTTCGCGAGGCTCGACATGTAATCTAGGAGATACATGGACACGGGCAGAACCATACGACCAAGAGGCACGACGTGTAATCCAGAAATACACGGGTATGGGGTGGAGTACACGGGCATGTACTCCACCACACGGCCGGACATGGCCAGCACACATGAAACCGACCCTAGAGGTTTGGACACAGCCTTTAACCATAGTACAAGACATGTATTTACTTATTTACATGACCAGCCCTACGACACTGGCCGTATCACACGGGTAGTACCCAGTGTCTGAAGACACGTCGTGTATCTTTTACCTGCACACTGTGTACTTTTGGAAAATGTCTTTGTCATCTTGTTATCCATGACTTGGGCACATTTCCTTTGGTTTTTCCCCTATGACATGGGATGGAACTACAGGATACATCAACTCTTGTCTTCTTGAAATTTGATGTACCGATCTTTGACTCGAGTAGCGGACCCTCCCGAAATCGAGCGTGATGTGTGCGGGAACCCTAGAGCTGCTTCTGACTGCGACAGCAATGATGACTGTACATGGATCCTACGTGGTTTCGACACTAAGGATGTCTATTCTTGGATCCTACGTGGGTTCGACAGTGAGGAAGACTGTACTTTGATCCCCCATGGGTTCGGTAGCGATGACGGCAGTACTTGGATCATACGTGGGTTCGGTAGCAATGGTTACTCTACTTGGATCCTTCGTGGGTTCGGCAGCGACGACTAATATATTTGGATCCTATGTGGGTTCAAAAGATGAGATGATTCAGTGGTTACATCTAATCAATTCCACCTCTATTTAGAAGTAGTAAACATGTGTGAGATGAGTCTTGACTTTCAATCATTATCATCGATGTGATTGTCATGCTTTCCTGTGTGGATTGGGTTGTGCTTTCTTGTGTGGATTGGGTTGTGTTTTCCTATATAGATTGGGTTGTATTTTTTTATGTGTAATGGGTTGTACTTGGGCTCATGTGTTGGAGCCGAGTTGGAATTGATGACTTAGGTATATTTATTGGCATATACCTAAGTAGAGTTAGTTGATACTTTGTGTTTGTATCCTTCCTTTGTGTTATTTCCTTTGTGGATTCTAGGAGACCTTTGGGGGTCTCGAGGTTCCTAATGAGTATCGTATACTCACCCCTGTATGGGCTATTCCTACACTACGTTGTGTTGGTTACAGACGACGGATAACGCTGATTTTGGCTGAGGCTTGTGGAGCAGGACGGTACTCAGAGGTGGACTATCCGGCGGGACATACACGGAGCAGACGGCCGGACCCAAGGAGATGAGGAGACCATCGTACCCACTCTTCAGGTGGGATAGCTGGAGGATGACACGGTGGTGGCTGATTTACTTCATTGCTGATGTTTTCCCTTTTTTGTTGTACTGTACTTTCAGTTGGGTTTGTATTCTGGCCCATTTACTCTTCAGCACTACTTTTGTACTCAGTTTACTTAGTGTTTACTTCAGCTTGCATACTCTATTGTGTACTTTACTTGTATAAAGGCAATGCCTTCCCTTTTATTCAGGATTTAAGACTTTGGTGCTAGTCGCCAGCCCCTGGCCTATGGAGGGAGGGCTTGGGGTAGTCACAGCACGGGCCCCAAGGACGGGTCGTGACAATTTTTATCAAGAAATTTTATATATACATTATTGGAAAATGTATCATACAATAATGATGACATGATTTTGGGAGTGTCTATCTAGAATCATTGATATTCACTACATCATTGATAACTCGATAATGATATTAAATTAAGCATATCCATTTCCTATAAATGGAATGATTATGTATATAGGATAGAAGATAACCATTTTGTTCAATATTCAACTTCTCTATAATAGAAAATTCCACTAGAAAATGGTTTTTTTACTCAAGTGCCACTGATCAAGAGAAATCCACTATACTTTCCATATACTAGTGTCGTTAAATTGTAAAAAAATGGTTAAAATATTAATGCATAGAAGCAATTCCTATAATTTCTATTTAATCTGTACCTTATTTTCAATGATTAAATTGTCAACTCTATGCTTTATTATGTTAAGTTGATAAAAAAATTGATTATTATTAAAAAATCAATAAATTCAATAAGGTAAGACTAGAAATGATTAATCCAAGTCACTATAAACCTTCTATGTTAAAAAAAACGTAATTTTAATAAAAATTACTTTTCATATTTTATTAATAATCATTATTTCATTTTATGGAGGCATATTCACTATAGAAATGTATAAAAATAATTCAATGAAAAAATTAATGGTTATAATTTGACTAAAAAAATTTCCCATAAAATAAATGGTTTTAAATATCTGATAAATTTTAAAATTTTAAAATTCTAATTTGAGAAAATTAAATTCATTTTTTATTCATCATAGAAAATTTATCTTTGGGATAATTTTTAAATTTTTTATAAAAGATTGATTTTCTACTAAATAGTGAAAATAATGATTTTTATAAAAATTCTCATTTATTTTCAAGTATTTAATAAGTACCATTATATTTTGGATTTTTTTAAAGTAATATTAACAAAATTTGACTGAAAATAATTCATTCAATTCTATATTAATTTGTATTATACTTTTTTCTAGTATTAATTCATTTTTAGACATTAAAACACATTTTTCTAAAAACCCTTTTTTCATTGAATTTATTGTTCTTGTATGAAAATTAATTTCTACCGCTTCAATAAATTTAATCCTGAAAATTGGATTTCACATTTGGAATCAAGATAATAAAATTTATTAATTACTTAAATTACATTTTTTTCAATAATAAATAGTACCATGGTAAAAATTAGTAACAACGGTAAAGGGTGAACATGTTAATTAAGGTAAAAAAATAAGTTATAATGCCATAAAATAATATATTAATTATTATTGGATGATGGTATTTCAATACTTATCAACTTATATTTTGAATTTTGTAGTTTTAGATACAATTTATCATGAAAAATACTTTATATTATTTTGAAACATTCAATAATTACTTGATTTCCACTCCCTACCTGGAAGCCCAAATACCAGAGATTTTTATTTATTAATGGAAAATCTCCATTAATATAGGGTTTTTGGGGAACCCTTACATTAAACATTGGCCTTGTATTCACATGGGATAAGCACAAAGCCCTATATTTTCTAAAGTCCTAAATCTATCAGAAAAGATCCTACCAAGAAAATTATAACATATTTAGGAACTAAAGCTCTCGTGGCTGTATAGCTATCATTTCCCCAAGTGAATACATGGTTCCTGGTATCGATAGAGCTGTCATACCCTCTAATAAATTCCAATATTTTAGCCCTGAAAGTTTGGATCGTAGAATCTCTAAATCTGCATTTGGTCTTTACTTTAAGAGGAGTCCTGCAATTTTACAACTCCTAGATTGAGCTTGTCATTGTTGCTCATCATTGCGGTCATCAACACCTTTTATCCCTACCATGAACAATCATACTCATGAATTACACCACTGATATCTTCACTGTTTTACCATATCACTGACCAAGAAATCCTTCTCTTTCACATCTCATTTCCTTCATTTCCATCAAGCCCATCGCCCTGTCAATTCCTGCCATTGACAATGCCTTTCACTGACCTGACATTCATCCACCTTTACACAAAGCACTATGTCCTACATCTATACATCCCAAAAAATTCATGAAAAACTTTCCAAGACAAGACTATAATGGAAATCCCTAAAAAATTTCTACTTTTGGGACTAAAACCCAACCATTGATTCAGGATTACAAGATTTCTTTCTACTAGTCTATTACCCCAACTACAAGAGTTCAAATACCCTAACTTATAAAAAGGTCACCTCAACTCCTATCTTGTTAATATAATTTGATCCATTTATATCAATAAATTCCTATGAAAATAAATATATAAAATCCATCCCCATGTTCTAAATTTTTTTCTATTCTAAAGACCATCCTTAATAGTTATACGATGTAAGCCAATAGATATTTTTCAAAGAATAGGTACTCTTGACCGAGTGTTTTCATGTTTATTTATTCTTATAAATACTTAAAATATTCTTTAACCATTATGATATAATAAAATCAATAAATTTTATATTGCAAAATGTTATTATTTAGATCTTATAACTCTTTTCAATCACTTTTTCCACCTTGTGGGATATGAAAAAATGCTCGTGTGTGTGTAGACTCCCACCTCTACAAAGTGATGTGTTTCATGTTTCACCACCGTCTCACATTGATGGTTAAAATAATGAATGAAATTAAAATATATCATATTTAATAAATAACTATGATTATTTAATGATAATATGTTACTTAACTTATTTCTCTTCCATCAATTGGAAAATGATAATGTAGCTTGTGTATATATGTGGACTACCACCTCCATGAAGAGATGTAATTCATTTCCAATTTCCACATTACAAGGATGGACATAAGGATAGAAATTATTAATAAATATAAAATTTATAAACTATTTACATTCTTTAAAAATAAAATATTATCTTATTTATTTCTTCTCCACGAAATAAAAAAAATCAAATTTTCATTCATGTGTACTGACAGACTATCATCTTTAGGAAATTATGTACTATATTTTTCCTGACCACCTTACATGAATAGTTATTAAATAATATTTACTCTATAAAAATTAATTATAAAATTTTTATTAATACATTGGTAATAGAAACACAACCCCTTTGTCCATGATCAACACACTGATGTTGTTTTCATATTATAAAGCGAACGAACCCAAAACATCCTTGGTGAACTTAATCATTTTAGTAACTAAATAAAACATTGTTATGAATGAAATAAATGGAATAATTATAATGGTATGAACATGAAAAATTTTCTTAAGTAATTAAATTACTAATATAATTTTATTATTCATGAGTTATAGAATTTACAAAGCTGGATGTGACTTAAGGTAATGGAATTTTTTAGAAAATATTTTTATAGTTTTCTCTCCAACTCTTTTTATTCCATGTTGAGGTTATTTTAAATATTTCAAGGATGTTATTATTTATGTATAAAAGAATAATAAAGGTAATTTTTTTATAAATTTTAATTTCTATAAAAAAATTAAATGGAATCTTTTCGATGTTTTCTCTATGGGTTATTTTCTTCTTTTTACAAAATTATAAAAGAATGGTTTTTTAACATATACGAATTGACCAACATTACTTGTCATAATAATAATTATTAATAATAAAGATCCCTATTCATGTTAATATTTTTTAAAATTATATCGTATTCCCTCCATTCTATTAATTTTTCATTTTTAATATTTTTGGAGAAAAATGATATTTCTCCTTAAGATCAAATAAAAATGGAATGTATTTTACTTATGGGTTCAAAGAAGTTTTTCAAGTGTTTTATAATTAAAAATTGAAAGATTAAAAAATATTTAATGATAATGTATTTTATAATTATAAATGATGATGTGTTAGCCTAATATTTCCCAAGATTATGGGTGAGCTAGATATAGCTCTCTAATGAATTTGTTAAAGATTTAGTATTCGAAAGAGAAAATGAGGGAGATAATCTAGTTAGTTAATCCTATAGAATTAGATAGTGTTTACTTGTTATGAAATGGGGTGAAGATGAGTGAAAATGGTTTATGAATATGATTCTTTATGATACATATATTATGCATAAAAATGGTTTTTAAGGAAATATTTTTGATTCTTTACATAAGGAATGTTTTTGAACAGTTAAAATTGAAAAGATTGTTTTCAAAAGATATGTTTTCATGAGTTCCCATGTGCCTGAATATTACTTCTTGGATTTACTATGCATAATTATGTTATATTAATTTTTTTCTTTAAGAAATGATTTATTTTCATATTTAGAGATATTTTATAAGGAAAAAGGTAAAAAAAATCATGGGTTTTCATGTTTCACGATACTAGTGGAATTATTTTATTTTTATATCCATTAAAATTATTTTTATGCCCATACCTTGTTTTAGTATGTTTTTTATAGGATCTAATGATTAGAATGAAATATATAAAGGATATAAATTCCATTTTAGACTCCTATTAAATTAATAATATGTTTCTTAAATGAAATAATGGTGTAAACTTAAAGACATATTTTTGTGGAAAAAATGAAAATTGTGTGGAAGTTTATGATTTATTATATAATATTTACATAATTATCTAATAATATAAACCTAAAATATCATGGTAATGTTTTAATGTGAAATCATTGTAATTAAAATAATATTAATTGGTTGTTGAAGTAATAGGCCATTATATTTGGAATCACTAGATGATTTAAATACCAATAGAGGTTAAGAGAATGTCAAAATACACTCTTTAAATATTCATATTTTTTATATTGACATTAGATATATTTTTAATATTTACTTGTTATTTCACCAAGTACTTTTATGTTCAGAATGGTTTTTTATAGATTAAATAGTGTATGTAAATTGAGAAGGAATCAAGGGGATAATAATTTTCCAAATCAAAAACTTAGAATGGTTGGAATAGATTTGTTTTTATAAATGATAACTAAGTTAACATAGACATTTAATGATGTAACTCATTAAAAAGAGTGATTCAATTATCTATAGCGTAACATGTTTATAGTAGATGATTTCATGAAATATCACCCATCAGTATTCAGTGCTTCTTTATAACTAATGAATGTTGAAGGATTGATAACTTCATTAGAGAATATATTTAAATTTTTTTAATGTATGGGACATCAAATGGAAACAATTGAAATTTATTATTTTCAATATGAATTATATTGATGATCGTAACTCATTAAGAATACTAAGGAATATTTTTATATTGATTCTATTGAGTGGATGGTCTTTAAATATTTTTTTCTTTAGAAGTATTTTTCTAATGTTATCTTTCATAGAATGTAATGTAAATTTCTTCAGTTTATGAAAATTTTTGAAGACTCTGTGGTCACTTACAAAGAAAATTTTACCATATTTCCCTGGTATGCACCAAATATTATTCTATACAAAGTGTGTAAAATTGATATATTTTTGACTACTCTAAAACAAAATTTATAACAACTGTTGGACTCTCATAAATTTAAAATTTATGAGGATTTTTTCATTATTCTGAGAAAGTTAAGATGGTGTTTTCTAATACATATGAACTTCATGAAAATAATGGTAAGAATAGGTCAAAGTGGAAATTAATGGATAATAATTTAACCAATAGATCTAGAGTTGAGACCACCAAATGTTTCAAATATATTAAAAAAATTTAAAGAATGTTTTATAGGATCAGGAAAGTGTAAATGATGTGGCTGACTCAGTCATTTGGCTCATGACTGTAAGGAAAATAGTTTTGAATAAAAATTTAATGGGAAAAAATATTTCCATACAATACTATGATTTTTTAATTGAAATGAGTTGGATTATTCTGTTAATTAAATTCCAAAATTTGTTACTCGAGTTGTGAATCATTAAGATCAATAATAGAATGGTGTGGTAAAGCATTCTATTACTAATATGATATATATGGAACCCTAAAATGATGTGCTGACCACTCTAGGGTGATTATAATTTTAAAAATAGTTATCCTTGCACTTGGTATCACTATATTAATGTGAAGAAATAATAAATTCCCATGATGTTTTTAGTACTGGGTATGGATATAATGTGTTTTAGTTATGCTTTTCGAGTTAACGAATTCACCCACTATATTTATGGACCTTATGAATTGATTTTTCCATGAGTATTTTTATAAATAAGAGGTAGTTTTAATTTATTAAATTTTATTTTTTTCTAAAATTTAGTAAGATCATGAAATACATATATGGATCATTATACATACCTGAAAATAATTTAATTTGTGTAAAAAAATTAGAAAATTTCAATTTTAGTTATAGATTATTTTTTACATGGGAATTTTTTTTATAAATTTAGAATAAATATTGATATTTATAAAACTACAGTAGCGGAAGTGTGGAAAATACCTAAAATTTCACTAAGATTAAAAGATTTCAGGGATTGGCGGGTAATAACTGATGTTTTTTTGAATATATTACTCAGTTTACTCGAAAAAGAGATAAATTCATGTGTAAAAGTAATATAATGAAAGTTTTTTTGGAATTAAAAAGAATATTTCTTAATTATCTTTTGTTATCATCACCCACAAAAAATGGTGAATTATTTATTTATAATGATGGTTCTTTTAAGGGATTTGGTTGTGTTTTGATGCAATGTGAGTGACCAATTTCATACGATTAATGTCAAATAATAATACATTAGAAAAATTTTGACCTATAAATGATTATAATATTTAATTACTGGTTTTTACTTTAAAATCTGTTGGAATCTTTTATATGGGTTAAAATATGAAATATATACTGACCATAAAAGTTTAAAAGATATATTAACTCCCAAAGAGTTGAACATGATGCAGAGAAGATAGTTGAAGCTAATAAAGGATTATGAATTCATGATTTACTATCATCTAAGTAAATCATAAAATGTAGAGGATTACTTGATTCAAAAAATGATATTTTTTTCATTAACCATCTTACATTTGGAATATGATCCTTAATTTAGTGATTTGATAAATATTGGCCTAGAAATTGTACATGTAGAAACTCCCATAATTCTGGTTTTGACATCAGTGCAATAATATTTCTTATATAGAGTTATGAATATTAAAAATTAAGATTATAATTTGAATTATGTGGAAGAATCAGTCAAAAAGGTTATGTTTCTTGAATTCAAAATTGACAAAGAAGGTATTATTAGATTTTGAAAGAGGTTGTGTGTACTAAATGATTCCTAGATGAAGAAAGAATTATTAAGTGAAGATTGTATCTCTCTATTTTTTTCATCCTGGTAGCTCTAAAATGTATATATATCTTCAAGAGTATTATTTTTTGGGTGGGATAAATAAATATTTTTCTCATTTTAACATGAAATGTTTCACCTTTCAATAGTTTTAACCTAAGTGGAAACTAACAGAGGGGGTTCTTTTGCCTTTTCCAATACCCGAATGGTAATGAGAGAATATATCCATGGATTTTATGTTAGTATTTCCAAATACATATAGTGTTAATAATGTGCCTTGTTTTATTTTTTATCTTTACATTTTATTTTTATTTGAGATACTATGCCTTGGTATCAATATCATAGGAATTATATTATAGAGATTTTCTGATTAAATGGAGTCATATATATGTTGTATCTAGTCATGATCCCATATTTACACCATATTTTTGAAAAGTTATTTAATATTAATTTGGTATTAAATTAAATTTTAGTACTTCTTTTTTCATCATTCGGATAGATAGTTAGAGTAAAAAATTATGACTTTGGAAAAATACTTCAGGATTTCTCTTTGGACTATCATGAAAGTTGGGTTTAAATATTTCATTAGAGTAATTTTATTATAATTTTTTTTGTTCTAGTATACATATGTAACCATTTTAGGTGTTATATTGAATGTGTTGAAAACTCCATCATGGTGGGAAGAAGTCGGTGAAAGAAATTTGTTTGGATGAGAGTTAGTAGCAAGAAGTCCTCTAGAAGGTAAAGCTGATTCAACACTATATGGGGAATTATCATATTATATAGAAATGTTTATATAGATAATTGAAAGGAATATCTCTCTTTTAAGGTATAAGATCATGTTTTTCATAAATTATCTCCTTATAAAAGTGTTATATGTTTTGGAAAGAAAGAAAAATTAATTCCATCATATATTAGTCCATATAAAATTTTCTAAAAATTGGGATATATTTAATAGCTGATGACCTTACATTCATTTGTTTCTCAGGTATATGATGTGTTTCATGTTTATTTGCTAAGAAAATATAGACTTAAAAAATATTATGTCAATATCCTTGAAGAAGTTCAATTGGAATAGAATCATTCTTATAAGTAAAATATATTTCAAATACTAGATTTTAGAGGGGAGGTGTTGAGAATAATTTAACTCATCTAGTTGTAGTTTAATGGAAAAATCACATGATTTAAGAGGAAACATGGAAACAAAAAAAATATATGATTGAAAAATAATCTAACCTATTTAAATAATGAATAAAATTATGAGGATGCAATTTATTAATGGGAGGAAAATGCAAAAAACCCAAGTAGTTTTAAAAATAATATAATTTTATTTTATAGTAATAATAAAGATTGTGTTTTATTTATTAAAACTCATAATAAAAAATTAAATAAATTTGTATATAGAAAAAAGAATAGTTATAATTTGACAAAAATGTTTCTCTATTTATTACATGGATTTAATTGAAATATAAAATTATAAAGTTTGGAATTTTAATTTGATAAAAAATAATTCTTTTTTAGATATATTATATTAAATTTATCTGAGGGTAAAATTTTATATTTTTCTACATAGATCATTTTTAGGTGAATAGTAAAAAATACAGATTTTTATAAACTTTCATTTCTTTTCAGGTATTTAAGAATCCCTATTATATTTTTTCTAGATTTTAAAATAAAATTTTCCCCATTTTAATAAAAAAATAAAATTAATTCCATATAAATCATCATTAAGCTTTAATTTAGTATAAATGCATTTTTAGGCATAAAAACAGATTTTTCTAAAAAAATAATTGATTATTTATTTGTTATATTAAAATTAATTTATTTAAATTCAGAGAATTGAATCTTAGAAAATTGATTTAATAACTAAAATTTTTGAGTTTCAAAGTCATTAATTTGTTCAATTTTATTTTTGATCATAATGAATATGTACAATGGTAAAAATTATTTACCATGATAAGTTTAAAACAAGTCAATTGAGGTAAAAAAAGTGATGTTACCAAAAAACATAATTTAATTATTATTATATGATTTTATTTTTAAAATTATCACCATATTTTTGAAATTTTATAGTTTTAGATCCACTTTCTCAGGAATAAGGATTTATATTTTTCTAAAACATTGAATAATTCCAAGAGTGTCACTCCCCTCACTTATAAAAATAAAACCTCATATTATATCTTATTCACATACTTTGATCCATTTATATGAAAAAAATAAATCCCAAATACCTTCTCAAAATCTAACCCCATATTCTTATAGGTTGTTTTTAGCCAAAATACTAACTTAATAAGGATTAAAGTGTAATCCAGTTGATGTTTTCCAAATAAGAGTTATAACTATTAACCAAGTGTTTTAATGTTTATTTCATCTTATAACTCATTAAAATATTATTTAACAATGATAATATAAAAAAATTATTATATTTTATATAATTAAATATTATTATTTTGATTAAAACCCCATTTTTTATCTCCTTTTCCATCCTATGGGAAATGAAAACTTTTCCCATGAATACATGGGGACTACCACCTCCATAAAGTGATGTGTTTCTTTTTTCATACGCATATCATATAGATGGTTAAAAGAATGGATCATATATATAGATATCACATTTATGATATAATTTTTATTCATGAAAAATAGTGTATTACTTACTTTAATACTTTTCAATTCTTTGTAAAATGGTAACATCATTCGGTATTATGTGTGGACTACCCCATAATTAAAGTGATGTGATTCGATTTTCCTTTTCCATCTCAGTTTGAAGGTAATAAGGATTGAACTAATGAGTAAATATTACATTTGTAAAATATTTATGACTCTATAAAATAACAATATTATATACTTTTTTCTTTTCAACCTATTAGAAAAATGAAAATGTAGTTCAAGTGTATGCATGGACTATCATCTCCATGAAACGATGTGCATCATTTTTTATGACCACCTTAAATGGATGGTTATAAAAGTATTTTTAAGGTATAAATATAATAATTATAAATTTTAAAGTTTATTTTGTAATTTAATCACAACACCTCTGACCAAAATCAATGCATCGATGTTTCGTTGAAGTTAAAAACCAAAAAACCCCAAAACATCCAAAGTGAAATTAACCATTTTAGAAACTAAATAAAAATTTGGTACCAAAAAAATAAAGGAAATACTGATATTGTAATAAAAATTAAATATGTTATTAATCATGTAAACAAATAATTTAATTTAATTTTTCATGATTTCAATAACATACTAATCTAGATGAGACTTAAGGTAAGGAACATTATTTAAAAATATTATTTTAAAGTATTCATCCCAACTATTTTAATTCCATGTTTAGGTCATTTTAAATGTTTCAATAAATTTATTATTTATACTTAAAATGTTTCTAAATTTAATTTTTAATTGAATTTTTATTTCTTTAAATTATTTTAATAATGAATCTTTTCAATATTTTCTATGTGGGTTATTTTTTACTTTTTACCAAAATGAAAAAACAACGTGTTTTTAACATATAAAGATTAACAAAATTTTCACATAATCATTATCGTTATTCATTATCACAATTCTTATAAAATTTAACAAACTTTTTAAAAGTGTATCATATTCTGGGTTTTTTTCGAATTTTTTATTTTTATTTATTATTTAATAATAGGTAGATTTCTCTCTATGATTATGAGAAAATGGAAAGTGTTTTTAAGATAGATTGTAATGATTTTATCAATATTTTTATGATTAAAAAGTTTATGATTTACAATATTATGTTTGAGATATTGTAAATGATAATTGTAGATAATTACGGGTGATATTGACATATATCATGATGATGGGTGATCTTGATATAGCTCTCTAATGTATTAGGTATCGATTTAGTCTTAGAATGAGAAAATAAGGGAGATAATTGGGCTGGGTACTCCAAGGGAATTAAATGGGATTTAGTTATTCTAAAATAGATTAAATATTATTGAGAAATTGTTATAATTATAATTCACCAATATTCTAATGTTAGGACTAAGAAAAAGTGATTTTAAGGAAATATTTGGATTTCATAAGGTAAAGAATGATTATAATGTTTTAAAATTTAATGGTTTATTTTTCAAAGATATGTTTTTATTATTTCTTCCATGCCTCAATATACCTAAATATATTTTCTATTATTAAAAATTAGTTCTAAAATGATTACATTGAGAAACGATTTTTTTCATATTTGGAAATGTTTTATTTATGTAATCAAAGTTTTATTAGAAAAAAGTAAACATTTTAGTAGGTTTTCATGTTTTCATTGGAATAATCAGATTCCTTCATTTTTCTTTATTTTCATGAGATTTTGGTTCTCATTACATATTTTCAAATTATTTTCATATGATTTAATTATAAGTATGAACTATATAAAAGTCAAAGATTCTACATACGAATCATATTAAAAGATGTAAAAGTGTCTTAAATAAAAAAGGGGTGTAAACTTAGAGACCAGGTTTTTGGGAAAAAATGTGCATTATGTGGAAGTTTCTAATTTTTTATGTAATTTTTTTCCTAATTCTAGAAAACAATAAACATAAAATATAATTTCAATCTGAAAATTGAAATGATTTTTATTAAACACATAAATAAAGGATGTTAAAGTAACAGGTAATTATACTCTCTCTACCTTTATTTTTATAACTAAATACCTTTTTAGATAATATATTGTATCTATTTACACTCTCAGTCAATTTATTGTATTAACTCAACCTGAACATCATGATTAATTTGGATCGTAACAATAATAATAGTGCATATCAGTATGGAGTCGAGGGTTCTAAGATCTTTCATAAACCTTATATTCATACATGGGTGTGTAGTCATAATTTTTTTAAAAAGTTTCCAACTAAAATATTTTTTTTATAATTGTACAATATAATCACATCTTTCATGTGTCTCTATAATATTTAAATTTTAAAAAAAAATAACCTTGTAAATTGCTCTGTGAGATAATGATAATGTTTTATTACGTGGATATTCATTATAATTAACTAAAATATTTCTTTTCTCTCATATTTTCTTCTAATGGATAATTCATTTTCAACCACTTCAAAATTTATTCCTTGAAAAATACATGGAAGTTTAGATGATAGTGTTATTACATCCCATTAAAACAAATTCACCACTAGTGTTAAGTAATATAAAATTTTCACCATATTTTTATATTTTCTTTCTATCTCATCTAATGGCCTCATCCCATTTTCATTGTAAGACGCTTAATTTTCAAAAATTTATTCTTTGTAAGAATAATTTATCAATACAATAGGTGAATCAGATACAAAAAATAAATTTCATATAAATATCAATAGTTAATTTCATCTCAAATATAGTCTCTTTTTTTGGTTTTAAGATATGAGAAAAATTTTATGGTTATGTGTTGGAACTTTTAAAATGGTACTTTAAGAATGTTACTCATAAAACCAGATAAAGATAGTCCCACCAACATCAAGGATTATTCAAAATATATCAGTAGTATTATCAAATTCTTGAAGAAGTAAAATGTAATTATGTTTTATATGTGAAATGTTTTCATGGAATTATAAATTTCAACATCAACTAATTTTTGGTGTTGAAGAAATCTATATGGGTTTTAACAAATATTACAAAAGATTAATATTAATTTCCAAATAATATTAATCTACCATTGAGGAATAATATTAATAATTGCACATGTGTGGAATCTAAAGGATGTATTCCAAAATATTTCATATATATGGGAAAAGTTTGGGATAAGTCTAGAGAGTAAATTATTCACTGGAAGTTTCATGTTGAGTTAGCTCTCTAGTTATATATTTGGAAGTTTCCAAGATCATGTGAAGGGATGTTTGTAAATATCATATTGTAGTGAAACTACAGGAACCAACTGGCTATCTTGGAGGCACCTCTATAAATTTAGGTTTTTGGTCACTTGTTTAACAATGGAAAAAAATTGAATATAGCTAATAATTGAGTGGTTTTAGTTCCCATTAGAGGACTTCCCAATTAAATAAATTGGGAATATAAGAGGTAATGAAAGTTTTTTTAGAGTCTTGTTTCATATTTTAGTAGGTTTATAGAATAGTTCCTTTATAATGTGAATATTATAGATAGGGTTCTAGAAGATAATGTCCTTATAACTAATGTGTTCTATAATCATTTTATAAAGTTTTAATGTTCTTCCTTGTTAAAGGATTATGTTTTGAACAACATAATAATAATTATTATTATTATTATTTATTCTTTGTCTTATATTTTTTTTAGAACAAAGTTTGATCTTGTTTCAACACCGTCATTGACCATCTCCAGAGTGGGTGAAATATTGTAGTGATTAGGGTTTGATGTCTTCCTATTTATGAGTGATTATTCTATAAGGTTACACTATATTAAGATGTTCATAATATCTTTAATTAATGTTTGTAGACAATTAAGGGGATGTTTTGAATTTCATGTTCCAAACCCAAATAGAGATCAAGATATAGGGTGGTGTAACTCCAAACTGGAGGTATTAGAGATTGACTTTAATGATCTGTTGATCACTTTATTTAGTTTTATAGGGACCATAGCTAAGACATTTTATGATTGGTAAGATACTAGTCAGTGCTTCTAGTGATTGATTTATTGTGTCTCAGAATAATTATATGGGTGAAACAGTGGTCGTACAAATATATTTCCTTATAATATAAATTCTCAGTGTATATGGGTGATTGGATGCGTGTTCTATTGTTGAAGTAGTGTTTTCATCTTGATTGGATATTATTGATGAATTCCAGATGACTGTCTTGGTAATATTACACTTTTTGGTTTTAGTTGGAGTTTATTATTTACAAAGTATGGAATTGTAAGAGGTCAAGTTCAGGTATGGAATTCAAAGGGGAAGGTTTTGGATTTTATAGAAAATTATTTTTATACTCTTATAGAATTTTCAGTTTCCATTTATTGGAATAAAATATAAGTGATGGTGTTGGAAGAATGGGTAATCCTTAGTAAAGAAACAATACAATTATTCAAGATGGTGTATTCCTAGAAGATGCTTTACATGACCCAGAAATAGGATGTAAACACTAGGAAAATTATTCAATGAGGATAATTTCATCTAATAAAAAAAGGAAAAGTTTTATATCTATCATTACAAATTAAAGGAGTGCTTATAGAAGATGTTTTACTAGAACCAAAAGGATTATCCCAGAAGATGCATTATCAAAAGGTTTATAAATACCAAATTTAAAGGGGATTAGTTTCTTTTCTATATAAGTGTTATTATCCCATATTTTGTTCTAATACCTTAGGGATTTGAATGAGTATTGTATTCCTTATTTTATAGAATATGTTTCTATTAGTAAGCTGGAGCATTAGTTTTGGTACTAATTTATTCCTATAAAAACTGGTAATTCATGTAGGGTTCCTTGATTATGGAAATTTATGATATAAAACATTTTATCTAAACAATATTTCATAAGGAGCGGCATATGTCAGATATGGAAACCTCTAGAAGTAGAGTGTTGTTGCATGGTTTTCTCGACCACTTGAGTGAGAAGAAGTTGAAAACCCTAACTGAGGGACAAAATCACTCGTATGCATTAAATATAAAATATTTTTAGATATATCCCTATAATAAGTGGAAGGTGATATAAACATGTGGAATACAGAGGAACAAAGGATCTAAAGTGGTCTATTTTATTATAATAAAATGTTAGTATACCCTTTGCACCATCATCAATGATGTGACAAGGATAGTTTTGGGTATTTTCATTGTTAATAAAAATTTCATAACTTTCATAATGTTTTTCAGATAAAGAATCATGTTTGAAAAGAGAATGTGCTTGAAATTGTTTTGGTTTATTGGTTGAGAGTTTATATTATGAAGGAGTCTCAGAAGTTCTATTGGAAAAAAGGCTTCTAGTTGTAGAATTATAAGCTTGGAACACCTATTATTGGTGTCATTAAGTGGATGTTTAAAATTTGAATGTTATGTTCTAAATAATATAGAGTATACATGGAGATATATTGTGTAAAATTTACTCCATATATTGAGAGTCAGAAAGCATGTATTAGAAACTAAGGTACATTATGTTTTCGGTCTAGTTAAACAGATGGGATGTTCTTGTATATAAAGTTTAATTTTATTTAGGTTAAAATATTCTAGAGATACTCTGGTCTATAAGGGATGGAAAGATTTTCCTCTCACCTAGAAATTATTTATGATAATTCATGTATAAATATCAGAGGCTAACACGGTCTAAGAGAGTCCTCCTCTACATAAAGCTCTTCTCTTTACCTATGTCCCATAAAAACAAGGATTTAAATTACCCAATGCAAATGTATGGAATGAGCACTAAATATTAGTAATATTCCACTAAATAATCTATAAATTTTATATCAACATGAATCTATTAGTTACTGTATAAAACATATTTATTAAACTCATAAATCATTTCTATTCTATATAAAATCCACATTTTGTCTTCTTTTCAAAAACATTCCATAATCAAATAAAAAATAAAAAGAAAAATGAAATCTATATATGAGGCATAAAAAAGATGAATAAAAAAGGTTTAAATCATAAATATCCATAAAAATTATGAAAATAATCATATCAAGTAAACATAAAAATAATGTTATCCTTGAAAACTAATGGTTAAATTATTACACAAGGGTGTACGCAACTTAAACGAACAAGTCCACTAGATAAAATAAGTGACTCCTAATTTCTAGGAACCTCATTCCTTAAAAAATTATTCCCACTAGTAACCATGGAATCATGTGAACCTACCCAAGTGATAGATTACTCTAGTTGGGCTCACATGGGTTAATTTTTTCATCACACACCAAGGTATTCCTTATTTTTTATTACATCATCATTTCATTCAAGATACAAAATTAATGTTCCATAAAACATTTTCCAAGGAAAATCCATATCATTTTCCTCCTCATATATTCTTAAAAACATTTTCTATATTGATGACACACTACTCTCATACTTTAAAAACCCTTTCCATTTCATAACCCTTCATTGAGGCATTTAACAAAACACATCATGTGCATTGAAATAGATTTCAAAAGACATTTTTATAAATAATTTTATATATATATAAAAGATAAAAATCACCACTCATGGATTTGAAATAATAATTTTCATTAGTTAAAATCAAATGGAACCATACGAACAAAAATCATTCCATGTAAATATAACATAGGATAGATATCCCTACCTCAAGATCAATGAAAACTATGTTTTCTTAAAAACCCGTGATAGAAAATTAATATAGCTTGTATACATGAGCCTACATCTATAAAGAGAATACCTGACAATATGGAAGTCACATATCACTACTACTAGATGAAATATGAGAACCCAATATCTAGAATCCGATCCAAAAAAGGAGATTTATTGACTTAGTAAAACGAATATGAGTCTAAAGTAGAATTAAAAACCTTAATTAAGTTCCCTTACAGCTATAGTAAATGCCCCTAAAATACCAAGTTCTAAATAGGTGTGTCAAAAAAATTGAACCCCCTACCACCATTCCTTGGTGCTTCTTACCATGATGCGGTAGCCTAAACCATGGACACCATCCATAAATTATCCTTCAGAACCATGTTTTTTTGGCCTTTCCATGGCCTCCAATATGCCCTCCACCATGTCCATAGTGGGTATTATTGGTCATGGTGCGTAGGGTGAGAAAAATAAGGGTGTTCCGGGGACCACACCATGTACTACTCATGGTGTGTAATTCCCTGGTTCCTAAAAAAATTCCTTTTTATTTTTCTAAGGTATAAAGGTTCCAAGGGGTGTTTGGAATCTTATTATACCTAAAATTATAAAAAAGAATTCATGGTCTAATGGTTGTATGTTGGATAATGATAGTATATTGGATTAACTGTATCAAATAGGATAACAGTAGAATATTTTTCAAATGGTAGAAGCTTGTTCTGATGGTACTAGATTGTCTTAAGGGTAGCAGTTTGGCTAATAGTTGCAGGTTTTCATAATTATAGAAAATTGGATAATGGTAGCAGATTGGTATAATAGTATAATATTGGGTAACGATTTCTAATTTTTCTAACAGTAGCATATTGGATAATAATAGAATATATTTATAGTGGTATAATATTTTTCTAATGGTAGAAAAAACTATTTTAATGGTAATAAATGGGATAACAATGCAGTTTGGTTTAATAGAGGTAAATTCCATATATGTTTTCAAAATTTTCAATTTTCCCCAAAATGAAATAAAAATAAATTTTTATTATAAAATTATTTTAAATACATATATAAAAGAAATAAAACATTATTCCAAAGAGAATATTTATATATTTTATTTCTTTAAAGTTTGATGTTTGAAATAAGGGTCGCACCACATGTTTTAAATTAAATTAAAATTAAACCATGTTAATTATTGAGAAAACTATATGTCATATGTTTAATGAATGTATCCTTCACTATTAAATCTTTTTCTTGTTTCTTTAATCCTGGATGAACTGAAACTGTATTAAGAAACGTTAAAGTGTAACCTACATGCCAAAAAAACCACAAAATTCATGTTTTCTCGGTGTATTAATAGTTTAGTTCACACACTATTTTATCTAGTATTGATTCACATTTGGGGTACGATATTGTTTCAATATCGCTATTCCTCAACCTATGAAAAAGTTTATTTTTTTTCTAAGACTTATATTTGAGACACCTAGGTGGTGATATCATATTCTTTTAAATTGTATTTTTATTTGAGAGTGGTGAGAAAATTCCTTTCTAGGTAGGGGATTCATTTATTCTTCTAATTTATATATATTTGTAAACAGTATATAATTTATCTCTTTAGGTAAATTTGGAATAAATTGTAATGAATAATTACTTGGATTAAAGAAAAAATGGTTTATTGTTATGTAAATTTCATATTTTTTCATCATGATACTAATTGCCTCTATTTTTCTTGTTAGTGTTCTATCAATGTTTAAGTTATGATTTATTGTGTTATTCATTAAAATGGATGAAGAAAATAAATTTGGTAATTCATAATATATAACTAATTAATAGTAAAGTTAATAAAAAATTTATCCCCTTATAGTTTGATAAAACTAGAGTTTATGTTTGAAATCATGTTTATATACTTCATAGAAGTTTATATTCGATGCCTTATGTTAACTATGGTTGTAGGCTATGATAAATAAACGTGTAATTTCAAGAAAATAATGAACTGATTATTTGATAGATGTAATGTTAGTTTCTGAGTGAGCCCATTTGGTTAGGAAGGGTGGATGCCTTGTTTTTAGGGAATATATTCCCTACTGACTCTATTTTTTCTTTCTACCTTGTGTGATTGCTATGATGGGAGCTTCAAGGGTTGATGGTTGATGATAAAAGGATTTCGAGGCCTATGTTTGTGGTAGTATATGACATATATGGTGTTGGAATGAAAGGTTAAATTCATGGTGGTGTCATGGTGGAATTGGGACTGATGGAATGGGTTGAATCTAGGCTATACCATTGTTGAGATTAAGCTGGGATTATTGTTTGACTATAAATCATTACTCACTGTTGAGTGGATGGGTTTTTTATTTATGAGTTCTTTCCCCCACTGCATGAGGTATATAGTTTTTCATGGGTTATACATCTATTTAGGTTAACTTAGTATTAGTCCTTGATTACCAAGAATTACTAAATGATAAATAATAATAAATATTCAAGCCCATGGGGTTGGTACTTGAATGTAATGTCAAATGATAACACTTTATTAAACATGGGATTAATTTTATTAAGCATAGAGGTCATGTACTTGGATGATAATTAATATAATAATAAATTTTTAATGGAATTAATTAATTAAATATATTTTATTAATTTATTGTATGATTATAAGATATCTAGTCTTTAGTAGTGGAAGATAAGTTTTAGAGAGAGGATAACTGCAGTTGATCCTAGGATGAAGTAGTTTCTCATGGTGTTGTCAGTGAGATTCATATGTTCCTATATGTTATCTGTTTTCCATCAATACCCTGCCCATTTCGTTAATTAAATTTAATCTTAGTTTTCTCTAGGAGGGTGTTTTCCCCAATATCCAGGTTGTTTAGGAATGGATGGTTGACTATACCTCTTTACCCGCGCTCTTCTCCTTGTAGTATCATGTGTTTGTTTTCATAGTGGTTGTCATTACCATATATTTCTATAGAGGGTTTTAATGTATTATGTTTATTTAACACACATGTATCTCTGAATATAGTATCATAGTGATTATTGTAGGTATGATGTGTATGGTATGTGATGAATTAAGCTATAATACACGACATACAGTCTATAGTGGATCCAAAAAACTACTCAGTAACTATATGGATGATGTAATGCATGGGGTACATTATATAAGGTGATTATGGTATGTTTTTTTGAATTAAATGTATGATATGATATAGTATCCCATGTTTCATTGGGTTGGTTTACTTTTTGAGAGAGATGGATTAGGGCATGAGATATTAGGGAAGAGTGGTAAATCAGTGGGTAATTTGTAAATAGGTTCCTTATTTTGATTAATGTTGTATATTATATAATTACTTTTATGTCATTCTTGGTGAGAGATTCATGGTGAGCCTTGTAACTTATAATACATTCTTAGGTGATGAGTAAGTTTCACTTATTTATTCACACGGACTTAGGATTATTTCATTATTTTTCTTATAAGAGTCTTAGATGAGGATTATACTAAGTATACATGTGATGGCCACCCTACTTATATATAAACAGTTTTTCAAGACATCCAAATCTATGTAGTGATTGGGATAGACATTTCTTGTTAACGGTTTATTCATTTTATATTTGGGATTTCGGGGTCACTACCGATGTTTTTCTTCTGGTGCCTAAGCATCCTTTTTAGCTATTTCACTTTTTATGAAATTACTTACATGAATTTTGGATCTTTTATTTTATTATGAGCAGGAGTTTTATGGTTTTTTTATCTTATAGTTCTTTCCCCATTTTCTCCAAAGGGGGTAATACCTCTCATCTATGTGTATGATATACCCACGGTTCATTTAACGAACTTGATTCCTATTAGTGTCAGTATTCGGGTGACATTAGATCTCTCTCTTGTTTCTGACCAAATAGGGGTGCCTTTGAGGTAGGGGTCATGAAAGAGTGGTATCATAGGTTTTGGTTGAAGGATAGGATGGATTTTGGAGGTAGGAACATGTGGGGACTTCATGGGTTTATAAGGATATAGTTTCAGTAGAGTTTAGTATGTGGTGTAAACAAGGGAGACAAAATAGAACCCAGGTATTTAGGGACCCATGTGAGACATTAAAAATACATTTAAGATTACTAATCCTACTATGTGAAGTGATACTGGTTATGGGGTAGATACCTAGGGTAGGATCATGCATCATTATTTTTTCCTGTGATTAAAATGGGTATACCTTGGAGTTATGTTGATCCTTAATTAATTAATTAATCCTAAATATTCTATATAATTGGTTTTGGATTCTCTCACTAGTTTTTCTTTTGTAGGTATAGATCTATGCTGATTTTCTCTCCATGTTCACAAAGAATATGTTCAGTAGGATGTGTTAATAGATCTTGGTAGAGTATAGTTCTATGATGATGATATTTATAAAAGGAAACTATAGGAGTATCAAAACCAGTGTCTGAAGATGTATGGGGATCTATTTTGGAATTTGTGATAAGGGACTGGTTATAGGAGGTGGTTATAACCTTTAGTTAATTACATGCTCAAAAATAGAACTAGGTTGTGTAAGTAGTATTTATTTTGTGTGAAGTATTTAGTAAGTGGCGGTTCTTATTTCTTAGGGATCGTTAGGATTGCATAGTTTCATGGGAGAAGTTTTAGGATCAATTCTGAGAAGAGTTTATTTCTTCAACCATGAAGGTGGAAAGTCCCCAAGAGCATCTTACCCTTTAACGGGGGAGTTCAAGATTTCAGGATACAATGAATCATTTTAGGACCATTATATGATATTATTTATAGTATTTTCAATATGAGGAGTTCAAGGTGAGGCATTTTGAGGAGGATTTCCATCAAGATATCCATCACCGTATCACTTTGTTTATGTTTCCAACATATCTCAAGGAACTGGAAAGATCAATGCCCATTGATAAAACACTATATATGACTAGATCTTCATGAGAGGGGAGTTTTTGGGATTTCACATATAGAAGAGTTCTGTTTCAGGGTTCCCAATTTCTAGGAAAGAATAGTTTTTGGATGGATGTGGGTAAGTCTCCTCCCTCTTCATCTCATTTCATAAAAGGTGGTAGCTCTCAGGGCCCAGATAAGGGATAAAATTACCTTTTTCTATACAGATGTTGAGGTTATTAATACTGATGGTTTCAGATAATTATTAGAAGGTCGTCTGTGGTGAGTGTTCCTCTTTAGATTCTGCTTTTATGATAGTTCAAGTGGAGGTAGCAGATGCATAGATCTCCCACCCTCGGTTTTTAGAGGGGACACAGGAAAAGAATAGGACAATGCTATGATGATCCTCATCCTTATATAGTAAAGATCATCTATGTGGGTTGTCATAATTAGAGGTATATACTTCACGGAGTAGGTCTTATACAGTTTCATGATCTATATTTACCAATCCCAGGTGAGCCAAACTTCATTTTAAGTACCCTTTGTGTGTTTTCTAATTTGATCCATGGTTTTTTAACTTAGTATCTACACACTCTTTCATATAACCTACCATAATCCGTGATTTTGGATTTTAGGTAGATAGGCTTCAAGTGCCCCTAGATTCTACTATGCTTGTTAGAGGTTGAAGTTATTTTTATGAATTTTTTTTGAGATTGTGAGATAGTACTGGAGTAGAACTACTATTGGGGAGACTTTCTTTGTTTTTGGATGAAACTATATAAAATCAACCTTGTCATGGACTATCTATATTTTATAGAGGATATTATTGATTCCTTCATGATTCAGATTGTGTTCTATAGTGTTCATATATATTTTAATGTGTTTTTTGGTGATAAAGACACTCGGATGAGCCAGAGGCATGTTCTACACTTATCTTCTTTGATTGGAATGTTTATGCTGATTTCATCAAAGGTTTATCTTCTAATGTTTCTTTGGGTTGTGTAAGAGTAACAAGATGTATTTACCGAGGAGAATGCGGTGTTTCCACTAATATGAGATTTATCTTGGGATAGAGGTATAGCTATAAAATTATTTAATATTGATTTCCCTATATAAGATAGTGACTTATGAGTTATGACAACTTCAGGTACGGATTGATTATATTTTGCGGTTAGGATTTGTTCAGCTGAGCGTGACACCATGGGTAACACTTATTCTATTTGTATAGATTGATTATGGAATATTTTTTAAATGTATCAATTATCATCACTTTAATCATGTGATAGTAAATAATTTTTCTCGGTTTCTACATATTGATATCATGTTTTATTAGCTAAAATTATTAGTTGGTTATTGAATATTTATCTATGGTCAAGATATCATCATATACGGGTAAAGGATGGGGATATTGCGAATATTTTTTTTCAGATGTTGTTATGTCCATTTTAATTTTATTGGGATGCCATTTAATAGAATGAATTCTATAGTTGTGTTCATGGATTTGATTAATGAAGTGTTCTGAGAGTTCCTAGATTAGTTCTTGGATGTTTTCAATAACGACATTCTTTTATACCCAATGTCTGAGGAGGATCATGCAGATCATTTTTGGGTAGTTTTGGTTGTTCTTCGTCATCGATATCTGTTCAGGATGTTGTAAAAGTGTGAGTTATTGGATTGTGAAGTTTGATTCTTTTTGAATGTCATGTCCCAATGTGGTGTAACTATAGTTCATTTGAAGATCGACATAGTCATTTCTTGTGTAGCTGGCAAAAACTTTTGTAGAGGTATGGAGTTTCTTTGGTATTGCAGGATATTATATAAGGTTCATACAAAAATTATCTTCGATTTATACTCCTTTGATAGTATTAACCAGATAGAATCATATGTTTTCATGGACTATGATTTTTCATCTAGATTTTTATTATCTGATAGAGAAGCTGGTCAGTACTCATATTCACATTTATTTAGAAGGGGGGTTAATTCACAGGGTTTTTTTAATGATCCATGTATTTATTTTCATGTTTATTAATGAAACATAGATCAATTTTTTCTTTTGTGTCTCATAAGTTATATACCTTTGAACATAACTATTCCACTGACAATCTTGATTTGGTGGTAACTATGTTTTTCTTGAACTTTTGGTGACATTACCTCATGAATTATTTTTTGTTTTCATGATCACAAGATCCTGAGGTACATCTTCACCCAACAAAACCTGAAATTTACATTTTGGTGGTGGATGTAAATCTTTCAAGATTATAACTTCGATATTTTATATACATCGAATAAGGGTAATGTTGTAGCTGATGTGATGAGGAGAAATTCAAACGGTGATGTCAAGATTGAGTCTGAATATTCCTAGATAATGATGGAATAGACCGTAACAATGTATTTGAATATTGGAGAGGGTGGAAAAGGATTCCTTTTAAGATGATGGTTGATTCATCCTTGTTTCATTAGTAGGATATGTCTTTGTTGGGGTATTCTGAGGTAGAGGTATAGTGAGATTGAGTTTTCTATGGTAATGGATCTGTTGGTTGGTTTGATGATTATTAGTGCTAAGTTTTGTTCCAAGGGATACTTTTCATTCCTTTAGTAATTAATAAGGTGGTTTTTCATGATTTTCACATATCACCATTAGTAGTACATCCTATTGTGACAGTGATTTACTATACTTTGAAAGGCCAGTTTTAGTTTTCTGGGTGGAATCAATCAGTTACATATTTTGTTTCTTAATTTTGGGTCTTCCAAAGGATTAATGTTAAACACCATGTTCCCAGTTGTTTTATTAATCAATTATATGTTCCTATGTGTGAGTGGGAGAAAATATTAATTTAAATTGTCATTAATTTACCTTGATCTCAAGGGGGATATGATTTTTTATGGGTTATTGTATAAATTTTAATGAAATCATCCCACTTCATAGAGATCAAGGAGTTAAGATCAGGGGAAGATTTATCATATGTAGTTTGTGGAAAAGTTTGTTGGGATCCATGAATTCCTTAGTACTATAATCCTAGATCATGATCCTCATTTCACCTATAGAATGTGGGCAGGTCTATATAATTATATTGAATCTCATTTTTTATAATTAATTTTCATCCATATTGAATGGTCAGATAAGGTAGACTATCCATACTCTTAAATACATGTTAAAAACTTATGTCTTCGATTTTGTAGGTTCTTGGATAAAGAAAGTGACTTTTTTATATTTTTCTTTCCATAATATCTTTCACTCCACTATTAGTATGAGACCATTTGAAGATTTATATAGCTGGCCTTTTCGTTATTCTTTCTATTGGACTGGGGTCAGTGAGTCAATAATTCCAAGGAATGGACTAGTGCAGATCATGAAAGAGATGAATCAAGAGATTATCAACAGTATAAAAGAAACACATGATCATAATAATTCATATTCTGACCAAAATTTGAGACCTTTAGAGTTCTGTATTAGGGGTCATGTGTTCTTGAAAGTGACTCCTTGTCATTTGAAGTAAAGGTTTGTTTGTGCTAGTAAGATTTATCCATGGTTTTTTTGTCCTTTAAATGTATTCTATTATGTGGGAGTGGTTCCATATATGATAAAAATTCCACCCATAATTGAGATGAATACATGATGTATTCTATATGTCACAGGTTCACCATTATCTTCACGATTAATATTACATCATCGATTGGGTAGATATTTATGTTGATGATGATGTGAAATTTTGGGAGTGTCTTGTGTAGATTCCTGACCACCACGGTAATGTGTTTTGTGTGTGTGATATTCCCTTAGTTCATGTCTTTTTCAATATGGTTTCATGGTAGAGAGCACATGGGAATGTGATTTGTAGATACACACTTAATATCTCAAGCTATTTTTTTCTTGAACTTATTTTGTAATGATGTTTGTGTTGATGTTTACCTTTTTCTAGCTTATAATATAGACCTATCTTAATTGATGCCTTGTTTATGTCCATTACCCTATTTGAGAGGTATCTCTTCCTTAGGGATAAGGCTTCATGGTCTTTTAACTTCTTTATCCAAGTGAGATGGTTTTGCTTCAGTGATTGTAAGATGGACTCTTTCCCCTGGTAGATGATATTTCCTAAATTTCAATTTTTTTCCTTTCATCAATTGTTATGTACTTGATGTAGTGAGATCCATGAGAGGTATCTCATGATTGATTTCTAGACCTACTTTACCTTTCCTTATATGTTCTATTTTAATACTTAAAAATAATAATTGTTTGATATTTATCTGATGTAATTACCTAGTTCCAAAAACACCTTTCCTTTATTTTTTTCCCCATATGTATAGAGCATATAAGGGGTGGTTTGGTCCTTATTTTCCCCAAAATTCTAAAAAAATTTCTTATTATAATGGTATTAGATTGGATAACAGTAGAAGATTAGTCTGATGGTAGTAGATTGGATAATGGTAGTAGATTGGCTAATGTTAGTAGATTAGTCAAATGGTAGCAGATTGGTCTAATTGTAGTAATTATTTTAACAGAAGAAGATTGGTATAATAGTAACATATTGGTCTAATGGTATTAGATTAGACTAATGGTAGTAGATTAAAAAATGGTAGCATATTTGTTTAAGGGTATAAGATCTAATAATAGTTGCAGATTAGTCTCATAATAGTAGATTGGATAATAGTAGAATATTGGTCTAGTGGTAGTAAATTTTCTAATAGTACTACATTCTTCTAATAGATTAATATCGGTCTTATAGTATCATATTGGATAATAGTAATAGGTTTTTCTAACGGAAGTAGATTCAAGATTTTTTTAAAAAAAATATAGTTCTTTCCATAATATCATAAATATATCTTTTTAAAAAAAATTGGTTTAAATAATTAAATAAATAAAATTTAAAACTCTTTCAAAGATGTTATTTATATCCTTTCATTTTTTAAAGATTGAAGTTTTTTAAAAAAATGTCATATAACATGTTTCAAATGAAATTGAATTAAATAAAATTATACCATATTAATTATCAAGAAATCCATATCCCATATCTTAAGGGAATTTGACCTTATGTATTCAAGTTCTTCTTTGTTTTATTCAATTATAAATGATCCATCGCCATATTAGTGAACATTGAAGAGTCACCTACATCCCTGGGAACCACCCTATTTAGGTGTTCTGGGTATGTTCACATTTTTCTTCAAACTCTATTTTCAATAGTATTTGGTCATGTTTGAGATAGGTCCTTGTTTCAAAAAAAATCCCTCCGCCTATACAAAATATGAATTTTTTTCTAGTCCATTATCTTTATGACATTGAGGTGGTGATATCAACTTCTTTTCCACTGTGTTTTCAGTGGAGTGTGGTTGGAGACTTCTTTTCTAGGTAAGGTATTCTTTGTTTCACCTATTTTATGTATAGTCACAATGTTATCATGATATATATCTTTGGGTAATGATTTAATTAACCTTAATGGGTATTTAATATAATTAAATAAATAATTTCTGTATATTTATATAGATTTCATGTTTTCCCACCATGATAATGGTAGCCTATTGTTTTTATAGATAGTTTTTTTATTTATTTTTGTGTTAGGGTTTAGAAATTTATACCTGAGAATGGATAACAAGTATAAACTAGTAATTTTTATTGGCTATTTAATAAAGATTCATGTTAATCATTTTTTCCATATAGTTTGATAAAACAAGAAGTTATTCATTAAATCCAGTGTAAATAATTAGAAGTTATATATAGTTAATTCATTAGGTTACATGTGGTTATAATATCTGATAAATGAATCAGTTAGTTCAATACAGTAATGAACATTTTTTTGATAGTTATAGATGTGTCGGTTCAAGAAATTCCATTTTCTTGTGAAGGTTGGGTGCCTTATGGCCTATATGCTCTATTAACTCTATTTGTTATTTCATTCTTCTGTGTGAGATTTTTCTGATGTGACCTACATGATGCATCTTGTTGTGATTGATTTATGCATCTCTATATGGTAACTTAGGATCACACCTAAAGAACCTAGAATTGTAGAGTGATAAATAATAATAAAAATTTTAACCTATGGGGTGGGTGATTAAATGAAATGTCAATTGATAACTCTTGAGGAACCATGGGATAAGCTGGATTATTATTAGATAGAATATACCTGGATAATAATTAATATAATAAGAAATTTTTAAAGGAAATTATTAATTAAATGAATTTTATTGAATTCTTGTGTGCTTATAGGATATCTTATCCTTATCAGAGGTAGTCGGGTGTCTAAGAGATGATACTTACCATTGATCCAAGGACTCAGTAGTTTTATATAGTGTAGTTTTTGATATTTATATGTTCCATTATGTTATGTGTTTTAATATTCTAACCCCCCCCCCCCCCATGTCTGTAGGGTTACTGACACCTATTGGGAACTTGGATGGTTTTTTCCACAACAACTAGGTTGGCGAGGAACATATGGTTAAATACCACCTCTTTCCCCACTCTATTCTCCTAGTATTATTATGTTTTAGTATGCATGGTGGTTATCTTTATCATATATGGATGTAGAGGGTGGTAATGTATTGTGGTTGTTTCACAAACATTTATTTCTAGATATAGTATCCTAAGTATTATTATAGGAATTCCATGTATGGTATATGATGGATTGATGTATAATATATGATACATAGGCTATAGTGGCTTCCATAAAATACAGGGTTACTATGTAGATAATTTTATGTATGGGATGAAGGGTGTTTGGTGATGGTGATATTTTGTGATGTATGAGATACATGATATGATATAGTATCCAAGATATCTCCATGATGGCTTAATTTTGGAGAGAGATGACTTGGGATGTGTAATGTTGGAGAAGATTAGAAAATGAGTGGGGACGTGATAAAAGGATACCTTCAATATATTTATGTTGGATATTATAAGAATACTTGTATTTAATACTTGGTGAGAGATATATGGTGAGCCTAGTAAATTATCTTACCAACTTAGGTGATGATTTAGGTTCACTTGTTTATTCACTAGGCTTTAGTATGTTATCCTTATCTTTTGTACGAGAGGCTTTAGGGAGGATCCTACTAAGTATACCTATAATGATCACCCAATCTATATATGAACTAATTTTCATGTTTTCAGGATCTAGTTGGTGACCGGGTTGAAAATTAATTTCTCATGGGTTGATTGGGGGATTTTGGAGATTTTCTGGTCACTGTCGAGGATTTTCTTCTAGTGCTTGTAATTTAATTTATAATTTTTCAGTTTGTATGACATTGCGTGCATGTATTTTAGTTCATTTATGCTATCTTGAGCATGATCTTTATGGTGATTTATATCTTATTTCCCTTTCCTCATATTCGCCATAAATGGTAATTCCTCCCATTTTTGTGTAAGGTATACACTCAATTATTACTAGTGCACGGTCTCTTAAAAAGTGTTTTTTTTTCATTTTGGTGAAAAAATAGCCAAGACCATGACTATGGTATTTTCATGGTGCACTTTTGGACCTCCTCTATGAAGTAAATTAAACCACCATTACATGACCCCCTCCCACTAAAGTTACCCCTCCTGGGTATGCAATTAGAGACGGTAGATAATGATACAAGAAACAATCCTCCAATAGGGCATGGGTGGAATAGTGGTTTTAGATTGTTTACATATCACTTCAGATCCAATAATTCCATACTTTTTAAAATTACTTTGTGTATAGAGGTAAGTTTTTTGTTATCACTAATGTCAAATGTACTGGAAGTATCATAGATTACTAAATCTCATGATAATGTTTTGAAAAAATAGGGCATCAAAGGAGTGATTCCATAGACATCGTACACAAAATTTATTTGTTAAGGGTGTTAAAAATATTTCTATGATGTTAGAACTAGTTTTTTTGAGGAAACATTACAATGTAATAAAAAGAGTTTCATAGAGAGTGGAATAAATGATTATAGATAATGGAATAAATGATCAAAGCCTGTGAAATTTTGAGTTTGTTGTTTGATGCCTTAGTGGGGCTTGGATGATCATTAAAATTTTTTATAAACATTAGCCTATTATATTCTTATTTTGTAAAGATTTATTGGAGGACATGAATCGTTTTTGGATTCTTGGAATATTGTTTAAAAAGTAAACTTGATATTAGGATCTGGAAAGAACGATTAGGTTAATTAAATCATCATTAAAAGATGTTCTAGACCATGGAATTATAGTGGTAAAGAGATAAAGTAATAGAGGGGATTGAGGACATGGTAAAATATTTTAGAATAGTATTTGGGAGGGATATTTTTAGACATAACCTATGAAAAAAATTCTCATGTAGGATATTGTTATGTATTTTTGTTAAAAGTGACTTCTAGTTATGTGTTGGAGTTCAAGAATTGGACTGTTAGAAGGAATGATATGGAAAACGATAGAGATAGTTTCACTAGTACTAAGGAATGTCCATAAGAATGCATTAGAAGAATCCACTTATTTAGGAAGTAAAGTAGAAGGATGTTTTGGGTGTGGTATATGTTTCCATAGGAAATAGGGGAGTTTGAAGCAACTAATTTCTGGTGACACTAAAGGCTATATAGGATTAAACATATATCACGTAAAATTAATCTGAAGGGATATATATGATTAATATGATATGGATAATGAATATGGATTCGAGCACAAGTAAAAAATATATGGGATGTGTTCATGACGATTTTATAGATGTGGACAATACTATGAATATAAATTTAGAATGTACACTATTCACTGGAAGTTAGAGGTTGAGTTATTACATTAGTGGTGCAACTCACAATTACTATGATCAAGTAGAAGGATTTCCACAAATATAAAATGTTAGTGACATTAGAGAAACAATATAATTGTTATAGAGTTTCCTTAGTGTATAAAAGGTGTTGGTCACATGTATGAAAATTGTGATTAAATTTATGATGGATGATAATAAAGTGGGTTCAATTCCCATTGGGGTACTAACCCATGCATGTGATTTTGGATAAAAGGGGCCACAAAATAATTTTTTGAGCCTTATTCCATATTTTGGTGGGGCTCCGAAATTGGTCCCTTGTACTTCTAATGGTTTGGGTAGGCTTATAAATGATAGGGCCCTTGTAACTTAGGTGTTCTCTATATAATTTAGAAAATTTTAGTGTTCTCCTTTTAAGTGGGATTATGATTTAATCCTTGTAATTTTTTTTTGTTTCTCTTGTTCCATTTATTTTTATGGTGATTTTTTCTTAGATACTAATTGGGCCAAATGAAGATCTTCTCTAAAAACTAGGCATGATTATAACAAGAAAGGGTAAGACATTGCATTTATTAGGGTGTGATGTATTTATAGACATATATGTTGAGCATGTATTGTTTCATTGCATTCAAGCATTTTAGATGGACTTATTCCACATTTAAGGATTTGAATGGTGGCATTCTGAATTAATGGTTTCATACTGAATGAGGGATCCAAATACAAAGCCACATAACTAAAAATATTCTTTACATTTATACATTATAATTACTCTACGTTGGATAACCAACTCTAATATAAGAATCATCTCTGGAACTCATCCATCATTTTCAGGTAAATTTTTTAAAATTGGTGTGAAATATTATATTTTACTATCTTAAATATATAATTCAACCACTTTTAAACATGAATTATTTTGATACATATACTAAGAAATCATCAAATATTCACCATAAATAATATTGTAACACATGTAATAAACATTATCCTATGATTGATGAAATCTGTGAATGATGGGTGGTATACATTGTCTCTATACCAGAATCAATAGATCATGAGATTTATGATTAAATGAATTCACAATTTCACATCCAATAAGATTGAATAATCTTCTCATGCCACCAATATATATAATTTCATGTTCATGTTCTATTATTTCATCACTGTGACATACAAATACATGCAAGTGGTTAGCCAAAATTGCCAAACTACTGACTAAAATTAAATTACAAGTTATCTATAGTATCATTTCATAAAATATAATTAAATACATTTAAAAAACTATAGGTATTATATTATGGATATTAAATTACTTATTATTATGTATTATAATATAATTACTTATTATTATTATTTAACTTATATTTCTTATTAAATTTACTTTCTTAAAACCATTAATGAAAATTTATATTTCATTTTTCATTCAAAATTTTTACTAATATAATATCATTTAAATACTTAACATTTAATTAAAAGAATTTAAAATAATGGTATGATATTAATTAAATAATTATGTATTAAACATTAAACATGTTACATATTTTAGAATTTAAACACTCTTATTAATTTTTAATATTAAGATATATTTATGAATAAGATAATAAATCATAAAGCTCTCATAGGATAGTAGTAAGGAATCATCTTAGAGTGTGGCCATCTATGCCCTGCATGGGAACCCTAGAGGTAGTTATGTTCAGAACATTTTATTTGGCTGAAAGTTTCATAATGATTCTTGAGAAAAATCTAAACTACTTCTTCATAGAGGGGTTGGTGGACCTGTGGTAGTTTAACCCAATACTTCATGGATTGCATTTGAGACTCAAAATTTGTGTACCCCCTGTAGTGGGGGAAAGTTCTACACTAAGAAGATCATGAATTGTATGGGGGTATGGGTTTAATATACCAAAAATAATTTATAATAAAAAAATTATTTCAAACCAATAATAATTAAATTATTAAGTATAAAAAAATATTAAAAAGGTGTTTTATATATAATTTACTTTTCTAAAATCATAAGTTAAAATTCATTTTTCATATTTTATTGAAAATTTAATATTATAATTTCATTTAATGAAATATTATTTAATTAAAATTAAGTAAATTATAGAATTAATAAAATAAAATAATTATTTATCAAAAATTACTGATATTAAATATTTTATAATTGGAACACTCTTATTAGTTTTTATATTCACATTTATTAATTTTTTTAATAAATAAATTATAAAACATTAATTTAAGAAAATAATTTTATTTCAAACCAAAAAAATTAAATTATTTGTAGTGACCTAAAGCTTGACGTACATGGACATCAAATTAATTTTTAATAATACTTAATACATAACAAAAACAGACACACAAGGACCGTAATAGTTAAGTGTCTTTGAAAACTTTGAACAAAATCTTCTAATCTTGGTGAAAGATCTTCCACATCTCCCATAAAGATCTTCCCCTTTTATTTCTTACCTAAATCATTTCTTTATATCCTGGGGAAAGTAAAACATATAAAGGGTGAGATCAAATGATCAGTAAGGGTATGTATGGATAAAATAAAACAAACCATATACATTTGAACTTCAAAACATGAACATAATATTTAAACATCAAATTCTTGACCAGTGACATAAAACATGGCACTACTTAAGGCATATATCATAATGGAACATCAATCAGGATAAAATAGCTTGGAAATAAACCATGTAATTGTGGAAAAACATTAATCACATGATATGATTTCCATAGTATCCAAGGCATTTCTACCAAGACCATATTAGTGGACTAAGTCTCTTACTCAACCGGGTTTACTTCCGTTCCAGCACTATATTACTGAACCATATTTACTTGTTGTTTCAGCCATGTTTATCTCATGAGATATAAATCTTTACCCAATACATTGGAGGGAGATATAGGTCCCACCCATATCATAATGAAGTCATTTTTACTTGTGACACAACATGAACATAAATAATTCATCATTACCCAAAGTATAAAATGGGTTTCATAAACATCATCCCATCATAACATAATCCATACAAAACAAAATGGATATCATTTCATCATAAAAAAAGTGAAACCATGTAAATCATAGAGAAATTATACTTGAAACAAACACATGTGAAATAATTCCATCTTATATGGAAAATGGTTTTGATAAAACACTTGAAATGAATTCTTGAGGAAAATATCCTTTCTTCTTCAAAATCATTATCTTTTCACAAAATGCCATGAAATTTTAAAATAAAATTATTTTGTTAGAAATAGTCATTAAATCTTGTAGAGTAAGATTCATGAAAATAAGTCATTATGAAACCGTAAAAATCCGTTCAATCCGTATAAGTTAAAAAAATATTCTTCTCGTACTTTTCCCAAAAAAGTCAAAAGTACCTCATATTGTAAAAAAAAGATTCCTTACATACCATGTAGTAAAAGTCAAAAATGGGTAAAAAGGACTTTTAACATACATGAAAACATTTTTATAAAACTTGGACATGGATGATAAACTTAACCCCAGTAAATACTTACGTATAAGCAATCTTGGATAGAAAACAATTGAGATTGCAACATTATCCCTTACCTTATGTCCAATATGCTTCATATGTATCCGAAACTCCTATATAATGATTTAAATAATGTCATTGAATTATTAAATAATCATATTCATTGTTATGATTTCATATATGGTTCACTTATGACTTTATATTACCCGTTCTTTTGTAAATTCCATGTTAAAGTAGTGTTTTGGGTAAAATCGTTTCATTTATCATCCGTGTTTTGACTTGTAATTATTAATGTGATTACATAGATCATGATTAATTAATTCCAGAATATAAAACATGATTTATATATAATATATATTCAGAATATACATATATATAATAGATCTATAAATGGAAATAAATACACCGTTCATGGAGACGGTAGGTCGTACGTACGCATGAACATTGTTTTCATTTCCTTATTAAATTGAATGGAATTAAGTAGATGACATACAAATATATATACATAAATCTTGTAGAATTATTATTTCATATGTTTCATGATTACATATTATATATACTTTATAATCAATCTTGAATTGCTAACATGGAAAATGAATCTCATCGCGTCGTGGAGACGGTAATCTGTACGTACGCACGAGCGATGATATCGTTCCCATATTTTTTGAATGGAATTGGAGTGAATTATATAATATATTAGAATCAGTTTGATGTTATAATAATCATATGTAGTTATTCTTTACACCATTATACCCATCCAAGTAATGTGGTGGTGGAAAAACAGATTACACCACGACGTGGAAACGGTATTCTGTACGTACGCACGCGTGGTGATTTCATTTTCCTTAGGATGGATAGAAGGTGAAATAGGGTTGTTTAATATTTATAATAAAATATCAGTATATTAGTGACACTGATGTTATTAATTCATAATGAAACAACTAAAGAAGAAGAAGTATAATAAGAAATAAATTTGAAAGAATCGGTAACGGATATTACCTCTTCTTCGACACGCCTCTTCAAAACCTCCTCTTAAGGCACTAAAATTGGTCTTTAAAGAAGACCCGAAACACTATAAGGTTTCTAAGGAGTTTTATAGGGGAAATTTTCAGGGTTTGGCCGAGCTTTAAGGCTAAAAATGGTGTGAGGAGGAGAGGTAGGAGGTTCCCTTTTATAAGGGAGGAGAGGGGCACCTTTGGAATTATAAGAAATATTAATTTATAATAAATTTCAGCCCCACTTAAAAACCTCCAAAAATGACTCAAATCAGAATATTAGATGAGATAGGGTTGTAATCTCATCAAAAAATAAAATTTAGGAAAGTTGGGAATTTTTTTAAACATTATCAACTTGATTTATCCTTATTTAATCTATTTAATTTTATTTGTTGTAAAAAGATTATAAATTTTAAATTGTTACAAATAATTACTTATGTGTTGTTAATTGTCCAAAATTGGATAATTTATGACATTGTAGACCATAAAAATTTTAATTTATAATTTTTAAATATTTTTGTGATTATTAAACAATTTTATATTATATTATTTTTATAAAATAACAATAGTGTGAATTTTGACACTATTTATTTATTTGAATTTTAATATAGTCCAAATAGAAGATATGTTCAGACTAAAATATTTAATAGATTCATAACATGTCATATTTATCTTTAAAATTTGTGGATCACATTAAACAGTTCATATAATATTTATTTTAATATTTTTAAAACCATTTATTTGATATTTATATTAATAAAATAATTACTACATTGTTTTTGTATGATTATTTAATATACTTATTTGTTGAATAAAAATTAAAAATAAAATACTAATATGAAGATAAATCTCATAGGTTTCATAATAATACTTTTACTTAAATTTAACATCTTAAAATCACAACATGTAAATTGTTATATTTATTAAATTATGAAGGTGACTACTTTGGAATAATTTAAAATAAAATAATATAAGTGTCATAATCGCCTTTATAAGGATCCAAATGGTCAAATATTCGGCCAGTAGATTATTAGGGTTTATATATACACTACAAATAAGTTTGTTTTTCAGATTTTTGGGCAGTTTTATATGTATTACTATTTCAATTAAAACTATATTATTGATTTTTCACTAAATAATCAATTTCTGCATCATTAATGTATAAGATAATAAGGTAATTAAATTACTCTTAAAAATTAAAAATAAATTTCCATAATAAATAAAAACATTTTAGATTTAAAATGAGTATTTATAACCGAATTTATATTCTATATAGCCTTATATTAAAAATACTTTAATTATTAAAGTCTGAGAGAGATATATTTCACTTTCCTTTAAATAAAATAAACTAAAGGTCTTAATCAAATACAAGTGGGTTCCATTAGATTCAATTTCGACCCAAATATTATTTAGGGAAAAATATAATCATCCAATTATATTAAGACAAGTGTTTGGGTAATGTTATAATATTATATTTACCCTTAATTGCCTGATTTACCTTTAACTATGGTAAATAAAATATACCTTAGTTACTATTCATAATGCCTAAAAATATAAAGTAGCTTATTAACATAATTTGGACCTACTGTTTCCAAATATGGAATCCATTTTTATAAATTCAAATCATATAATTTTCAGAAATTAATTTAAAATTAATCCCGCTGTTAAGAAAATGAGTTTTAAAAGTTAAAATATTGCAAATGATTGAAATGATTTTACCTATGAATTCAATGTAAAATCGATGCTAATGACTTAAATTATATTAAATGATAAAAATATATTCTATTTATACTTTAAAACCATTCAATGTTATAATTTAACCAAATAAATTATTACGTTGAAAAAAGTTGTTTTTAATTAAAATATAGCATGTTTTTACTATTCATTAAATTATGAAAGTTATCAAAATAATATGAAAATTTTATCCAAAGTAAATTTTTATATCATTATTCCAAAGAAGAGTTTTATTTTGTCAAATTTAACTTATAAACATGTCAAAAACTTGATTTAATGTGGGTGCTCCATCAAAAGGTGCCAATACTGCATTTTTTTAAAAATATTTATTTTACCCAAAAAAATATTTTGTTCTCATACCATGTTCTAGAAAATTTGTAAGATGAATAATAATGTTATAAAATTAAAAATGTAGTTAATAATATTTATAACATCCAGTTTATAAAAATATTATAACTATATATCGTTGTTTAGTGAAACCCGGTATTACGTACAATACACGCTACCAAGGAAGGTCGTGATTGCGTGTAACACAAGCCAAGTCAGGGTTGCGTGTAGTGAAAGACTCCTTTGTTGTTGCATATAATATAATCCAACCATATTTTATTTATACATTGAATATATATATATATATATTTATATATACACACACACTCATTGTTGCGTAGAATAACTACTATCAAACGAACTTGAAATTGGGTGTAACACAATCCAAGAATGGTGTTGTGTATACTGCAATCTACTATGGTGTTGCATATGGCGCAAGATAATCTTGGTGTAGTGTACAACATAAGATATGAAAGAAATTAAAAAGAATATATCTCATAAAATCTCTGGGAGTTACATTCTACCGCCCTTAAAATGAGTTTCACCCTTGAAATTCATCGGGGTTATAAATGGTTTACTACATGAGAGTTTTTTTCATATAAACCCACGTCAAAAAAAGGAATACCAAAAATTTTCTTTAAAAACTAATGTATGAAAAGTAACAGTTACCCAAATTAATTAATCACTGGGTTTCCACATAGGATAACATAGGTGAAAATATGGATATGGAAGAGAAATCTAACCATCATGTTCTGATGGAGAGTGGTAGAGAACATGGATAAGAAAAATCCAACAATCACAAAGCCATAAATTTGTGATGATCTAAGGTACCATCTGATTCATCGGATATGAGGGCACTATGACAACATTTTTGGTTTTGAAGATCATTTCCCTAAAGTTGATGAATTAAAAGAAATACATACAAGATTTTGGTTCAATATCACTGATGTTCGTGCCTTGAACAATTTACACTTCATCTCTTAAAGAAATGAAGTTGAATTTGTTATTCGTGAAGTGTTAGCAGATCATGTGATAGAATAACGGGTCATTCCATCTGTTTCAAACAAAAGGTTAGAAAAAGTTATTAAATATACATAAGTTGATTAATCATATATAGTTCCTAAAATGGACTTATAATTCATATTTCATATCACTTAATAAATTAAAACTAATTTATACTAACCAAGGACTTCCTGTAGGCCAGTGGTATGCGATAAAGGCTTGTCGTGCTTCGGTTGTGGGTTCTATTCCTGCAACTTTGTCCGACGTGACGGGTTGTCGCCCGTCCTGCAGGTTGACCTTTTTCTAAAACTACATTATTATAAAATTACATAAATAATATCGAATAAAAAGTTAACAATACTATATGATGTCTAACATAATCCATTCTAATCATTAGACTTATCCATATGTCCAATATCAAAGTATAAATAAAACTATTACTGTAAAGGTCACATTACAAGCACGCGAATACCATTATTTATATGTCATAAGATATATCTTGTTGATCGCATTCCAAACATGTGAATACCTCAATCATGTATTCTCTTGAAACATGAATTACCATAGAACCTTATTGAAAACATGAATGCTGTCAAAAGTCAACTCTTTCCACATACTGAAATCCCAAAAATTCGATATACTCAAACCATGACATCACTTTGTTCTATATCAGTCATGAGCTCGTTTCATTTTTTTCTTAATCCCTTCATTATGCGCATATCATCTTCTTTACAAAAAAATTTCAATCACTTTTCGAGGTTACCGGTACCATATAGATATTCCAAAATTCCACAATACCATAAACTAGATTCCATGATACTATTTTGAAATCCCATTACATAAGCACTTAATCATTACACAACATCATTTTCATACTCAACGTCACAAATAGTGATCGCGTGTGACCTCCCTTTATCCTTTTCCTTAAGAGGTTGCTCACGTTGATCATCAATAACCCTTGGATTAGGGCATTGATTAGCATAATGCCCCATTTCCTTGCACTTGAAGCATTGAATTGTTAGTGGTGCATTCTATGTAGTCTTTTCTCTATTCACTTCATTAGAAACCTTTTTCCCATTACTTCGGTACTCATCTACTCGATGACCTTATTTTCCACACTTGAAACATTTTCTAGTACCTTTTAGACAATCTCCACCATGCTTCTTTCCCAACTTTGAGAATAAAGAAACATTCACCTTCTTTTCACTATTGTTCTGAGATTTTTCCTTGAATTCCATCTTTCCATTCTTGTCAAAACCATGAGATGGATGTGTAACACCAAATTCCAATTCTTCCTTGATATCACAACCCACAATTTCATTATAGCTACTGAAGTATCTTATAGTTAATGCCTTTCGAAGATGTGGTTTTAAGCCACTGAAGAATCGATCAACTTTACTTTCAGGATGGATGATAAAGCCATATGCATACCTTGCAAGCCTTGTAAAATTTGCTTCTTATATACCAACAGATTCATCATCCTTTTTCTTAAGCTCAAGGAAATCCTTTTTCATCTTTGTTCGAAGAATAAGAGGGAAGTACTTATTGAAAAACAAGCTCTTGAACTCATTCCATTCCATGGATTCAATTTTATCTTGGGGCCTTGTATTTTTAACTAGAGTCCACCACTGGTCTGCTTCACCTTCTAACTGGTAAACAGCCAAAATAACTTTTTCATGCTCTGAACAGCAAAGTATTGAAAATATCTTTTTAATGGTACTAATCCATTGTTCAGCAACAACTGGATCAGAAGACCCACTGAATGAAGGTGGACATTGCCTCAAGAAGGACTCAATAGAATATTCTTCCCTTCTCTACTCATTTAGAAGTCCAGAATGATTCATAGCTTGTCTAAGTATAACAATAAGATTTTTCACTCCATCTCCCATAACATTGGTTTGATTAGGAGGATAATCATTTCATCGTCCATTACATTGATCAACACGGTTCCTTCGGGTTCCAACCATGGTCTAATACCCAAAAAGAATAGTGTGAGAGGAAAAAATCATGCTAAGGAAAACAACGTAATAAAGGGGGAGTACCTTCAATATCTAACATCTTAGGTTTAATTATAATATAATTACAATAATTCTAGGACTATAACCTATAATTATACTTAACCTTAGGGCATCCCTAGACATACCTTAGAAATATCTCTAGGGATCTCACTAAAGTTTTCGCATCCTACTTTCCAAAGGTTAATTAGAAGTTTCCTCTGATACCAACTGTAAAGACCCAAAGCTTAACGTACATGGACATTACATTACTTTTTTGGAATACTTAATACATAACAAAAACAGACACACAACGACCGTAATAGTTTAGTGTCTTTGGAAACTTGGATCAAAATCTTCTAATCTTGGTGAAAGATCTTCAACATTTCCATAAAGATCTTCCCCTTTTTTTCTTACCATAATTCTTTTATTTATATCCTGGGGAAAATAAAAAATATAAAGGGTGAGATCAACTGCTCTGTAAGGGTAAGTATAGAGAAAATAAAACAAACCATATACATTGGAACTTCAAAACATGAACATAATATTTAATCATCAAATTAATGAGCACTGACATAAAACATGACATTACATAACGCATAGATCATAATGGAACATCAATCATGATAAAATACCTTGGAAATAAAACTTGTAATTTTTAAAAAACATTAACCACATGATATTATTTCTATAGTAGCAAAGGCATTGCTGCCAAGACCATCTTAGTGGACAAAGTCTCTTACTAAACCGGGTTTACTTTTCGTTCCAGCCTTGTATTACTGAACAGGATTTACATTCCGTTTCATCCATGTCTATCTCATGAGATATAAATAATTACCCAATGCAATAGAGGGTGATATAGGTCCCACCCATCTCATTATGAAATCATTCTTACTTGTGCCACAACATGAACATAAATCAGTCATCATTACCCAAAGTATAAAATGGGTTTCATAAACATCATCCCATCATAAAATAATCCATACAAAACAAAATAGATATCATTTCATCATAATAAAAGTGAAACCATGTAAATCATAGATAAATTATACTTTAAACATACACATGTGAAACAATTCCATCATATATGGAAAATGGTTCTGCTTAAAGACTTGAAATGAAAACTTGAGGAAAATATTTTTTCTTCTTCAAAATCATTTTCTTTTCACAAAATTCCATGCAATTTTAAAATAATAGGATTTTATTGAAAATATATATTAAATATTGTAGAGTAAGCTTCATGAAAATAAGGCGTTATGAAACCGTAAAAATCCATTCATTCCGTATAAGTTAAAAAAACATTATTCTCATACTTTTTCCAGAAAAGTCAAAAGTACCTCGTATGGTAAACAAAAAAAAATATTCCTTAGATACCATGTAGTAAAAGTCAAAAATGGTTAAAAAGGACTTTAAACATACATGAAATTTTTTTTATAAAACATGGACATGGATAATAAATATAACCCCAGTAAATAATTATGTATAAGCAATCTTGGATAGAAAACAATTGAGATTGCAACATTATCCCTTACCTTATGTTTGATATGCTTCGTATGTATCTGAACCTCCTGTATAATGATTCAAATAATTTCATTGACTTATTACAGAATCATATTCATTGTTATGATATCATATATGGTTAACTTATGACTTTATATTACCCATTCTTTTGTAAATTCCATGTTAAAGCAGCGTTTTGGGTAAAATCGTTTCATTTATCGTCCATGTTTTAACTTGTAATTATTAATATGATTACATAGATCAGGATTAATTAATTCCAGAATATAAAACATGATTTATATATAATATATATTCAGAATATACATATATATAATAGATCTTTATATGGAAAGAAATACATCGTTCATGGAGACGGTAGGTCGTATGTACGCATGAACGCTCTTTTCGTTTCCTTATTGAATTGAATGGAATTAAGTAGATGACATACTTATATATATATACATAAATCCAGTAGCATTATTATTTCATATATTTCATGATTACTTGTTATATATACTTTATAATCATTCTTTATTTGTTAACATGGAAAATGAATCTCATCGCGTCGTGGAGACGGTAATCCATACGTACGTATGAGTGATGATATCATTCCCATATTTATTGAATGGAATTGGAGTGAATGATAAAATATCTAAGAATCAGTATGATGTTATAATAATCATATTTAGTTATTCTTTACACCATTATGCCCATCCAAGTAAGGTGGGGGTGGAAAAACAACTTACACCACGGCGTGGAGACGATATTCCGTACGTATGCACGAGCGGTGATTTCATTTTCCTTAGGATGGATAGAAGGTGAAATTGGGTTTTTTTATATTTATAATAACATATAAGTATATAAGTGATGCTGATGTTATTAATTCATAATGAAAAAACTAAAGAATAATAAGTAGAAGAAGAAAAAAAATTGAAATAATGGGTAACAAATATTACCTCTTCTTCGACACGCCTCGTTGAAACCTCCTCTTAGGGCAGTAAATTGGTCTTTGAAGAAGACCAGGACCTCTAGAATGTTTCTAAGGAGTTTTATAAGGGGAATGGTCAGGGTTTGGCCGACCTTGAAGGCTCAAAATGGTGTGAGGAGGAGTGGGAGGAGGTGCCCTTTTATAAGGGAGGAGAGGGGCACCTTTGGAATTATAAGAAATATTAATTTATAATAAATTCCAACCCCACAAAAAAACCTCCAAAAATGACTCAAATCCGAATATTAGATAAGATATGGTTCTAATAACATCAACAAATAAAATTTGGACAAGTTGGAAATTTTTTTAATCATTATCAACTTGATTTGTCCTTATTTAATCTATTTAATTTTATTTGTGGTAATAAGATTTTAAATTTTAAATTGTTATAAATAATTACACATGTGTTGTGAATTGTCCAAAATTGGATAATTTATGACGTTTTAGACCATATAAATTTTAATTTAAAATTTTTAAATATTTTTATGATTTTTGAACAATTTTATATTATGTTATTTTTATAAAATAACAATAGTTTCAATTTTGACACTAGTTATTTATTTGAATTTAAATAAAATCCACACAAAAAATATGTTCGAACTAAAATATTTAATAGATTCATAACATGTCATATTTATCTATAAAATTATTGGATCATATTAAATAGTTCATATAATTTTCATTTTAATATTTTTAAAACCATTTATTTGATATTTCTCTTAATAAATTAATTACTACATCGTTTTTGTATGATTATTTGATATACTTATTTGTTGTATAAAAATTAAAACTAAACTAATATGATGAAGATAAATCTCATAGGTTTCATAATAATAGTTCTACTCTAATTTATCATCTTAAAATCACAACATGTAAATTTTTATATTTATTAAATTATGAAGGTGACAACTTAAGAATCATTTAAAATAAAATAATATAAGTGACATAATCGCCTTTATAAAGATCCAAATGGTCCAAAATTCGGCCAGTGGATTATTAGGTTTTATATATACACTACCAATAAGTTTTATTCAGATTTTTGGGCCTTTTGATATGTATTACTATTTCAATAAAAACTATATTATTGATTTTTCACTAAATAATCAATTTCTGCATCATTAATGTATAAGATAATAATGTAATTAAATAACTCTTAAAAATTAAAAATAAATTACCATGATAAATAAAAACATTTTATCTTTCAAATGAGTATTTATAACCGAATTTATATTCTGTATAACCTTACATTAAAAATACTTTAATTATAAAATTTTGAGTGAGACATATTTCACTTTCCTTTGAATAAAATAAACTAAAGGTCTCAATCAAATACAATTGGGTTCCATTAGATTCAATTTAGAAACAAGTATGATTTAGGGAAAAATATAATAATCCAATTATATTAAGAATATTTTTAGGGTAATTTTTTAATATTATATTTACCCTTAATTAACCGATTTACCTTTAACTACGGTAAATAAAATTTACCGTAGTTACTATTCATAATGCCTAAAAATAAAAAGTAGATTATTAACATAATTTGGACCTAATGATTCCAAATATGGAATCCATTTTTCCAAATTCAAATCACAGAGGTTTCAGAAATTAATTTAAAATTAATCTTGCTATTAAGAAAACGAGTTTTAAAAGGTAAAATATTGCAAAAGATTGTAATGATTTTACCTATGAATTCAATATAAAATAGATGTTAATGACTTGAATTATATTAAATGGTAAAAATATATTTATTTATACTTTACAACCATTAAATATTATAATTTAACCATATAAATTATTACGATGAAAAAGTTGTTTTTAATTAAAATATAGCGTGTTTTTACTATTCATTAAATTATGAAAGTCATGAGAATAATATGAAAATATTATCCAAAGTGAATTTTTATATCCTGATTCCAAAGACTAATTTTATTTGGTCAAATTTAACTTATAAACATTTCAAAAACTAGATTTTAAGCGGGTGTGCCATCAAAAGGTGGCAAATATGCATTTTTAGAGAAATACTTATTTTACCCAAAAAAATATTTTGTTCTCATACCATGTTCTATAAAATGTGTAAGATGAATAATAATGTTATAAAATTAAAAATTTAGTTAATACTATTAATAACGGCTAGTTTATAATTATATTATAACCATATATCGTTGTTTAGTGAAACCCATTATTGCGTACAACACACGCTAATGAGGAAGGTCGCGATTGCGTGTAACGCAATCCAAGTCGGGGTTGTGTGTTGTGAAAGACTCCATTGTTATTGCGTATAATAGAATCCAACCAAATTTCATTTATACATTGAATATATATATATATATATACACACTCAATGTTGCGTAGAATAACTACTATCCAACGAACTTGAAATTGTGTGTAACACAATCCAAGAATTGTGTTGCGTATAATGAAAGATAATATGGTGTTGCGTATTTCGCAAGATAATCCTGGTGTAGCAAACAACATATGATATGAAAGAAATTAAAGATAATGTATCTCATAAAATCTCACGGTGTTACATTCTACCCCCTTAAAATGAATTTCACCCTCGAAATTTTTTGGGGTAATAAATGGTTTATTACATGAGAGTTTCTTTCATAGAAACCCACTTCATAAAAAGGAATACCAAAACATTTCTTTAAACAATAAAGTATGAAACGTAATAGTTACCCAAATTAACTAATCACTGGGTTTTCACATAGGATAACATAAGTTAAAATATAGATATGGAAGGGAAATCTAACCATCATGTTTAGATGGAGAGTGGTAGAGAACATGGCTATGAAAAATCCAACAATCACAAAGCCATAAATTTGTGATGATCTAATGTACCATCTGATTCATTGGATATGAGGGAACTAGGAAAACATTTTTGGTTTTGAAGATCATTTCCCTAAAGTTGATGAATTAAAAGAAATACTTACATGATTTTGGTTTAATATCACTGTTGTTCGTGGCTTGAACAATTTCCACTTGATCTATTAAAGAAATGAAGTTGAATTTGTTATTCGTGAAGTGTTAGCAGATCATGTGATAGAATGACAGGTCATTCCATCTATCTCAAACAAAAGTTAGAAAAAGTTATTAAATATACATAAGTCGATTAATCGTATATGGTTCCTAAAATGGACTTATACTTCATATCTCATACCACTGAACAAATTAAAACTAATTTATACTAACCAGTGACTTCCTGTAGGCTAGTGGTATGTGATAAAGGCCTGTCGCACTTCGGTTGTGGGTTCGATTCCTGCAACCTTGTCCGACGCGACTGTCGCACGTCCTGCAGGTTGTCCTTCTTCTAAAACTATATTATTATAACATTAAAGAAATAATATAGAATAAAAAGTTCTATCCTTAAACAATACTATCTGATGTCTAACATAATCCATTCCAATCTTTAGACTTATCCATATGTCCAATATCAAAGTATAATGAAAAATATTACTGTAAAGGTCACGTTACAAGCACGCGAATACCATCATTTATATGTCATAAGATATATCTTGTTGATCGCATTCCAAACATGTGAATAACTCAATCATGTATTCTCTTTAAACTTGAATTACCATAGAACCTTAGTGAAAACATGAATACTATCAAAAGTCAACTCTTTCCACATACCAAAATCCCAAAATTTCGATATACTCAAACCATGATATCACTTTGTCCTTATATCAGTCATGAGATCATTTCATTTTTTTCTTCATCCCTTCATTATGCGCATATCATCTTCTTTCCAAAAAATATTTCAATCACTTTTCATCGTTACCAGTACCATATAGATATTCCAAAATTCCACGATACCATAAATGAGATTCCATGATACTATTTTAAAATCCCATTACATAGGCACTTAATCATTACACAACATAATTTTCATACTCAACATCACAAATAGTGATCACATGTGACTTCCCTTTATCCTTTTCCTTAAGAGGTTTCTCACGTTGATCATCAATAACCCTTGGATTAGGGCATTGATTAACATAATGTCCCATTTCCTTACACTTGAAGCACTGAAGTGTTGGTGGTGCATTCTTTGTAGTCTTTTCTCTATTCACGTCATTAGAAACCTTTTTTCCATTACTTCGGAACTCAGCTGCTCGATGATCTTCTTTTCCACACTTGAAACATTTTCTAGTACCTTTTAGACAATCTCCACCATGCTTCTTTCCACACGTTTACCATAAAGAAACATTCACCTTTTTTCACCATTGTTCCGAGATTTTTCCTTGACCTCCATCATTCGTTTCTTGTCAAAACTATGAGATGGATATGTAACACCAACTTCTATTTCTACCTTGATAGCACAACACACAATTTCTTCATAGCTACTGAAGTCTCTTATAGCTAATGCCTTTCGAAGACTTGGTTTTAAGACACTAAAGAATCGATCAACTTTACTTTCAGGTTGGATGATAAGGCCATATGCATACCTTCCAAGCCTTGTAAAATTCACTTCATATATACCAACAGATTCATTGTCCTTTTTCTTAAGCTCAAGGAAATCATTTTCCATATTTTTTCAAAGAATACGAGGGAAGTACTTATTGAAAAAACAAGTTCTTGAACTCATTCCATTCCATGGATTCAATTTCATATTGGGCCTTATATTTCTAACTAGAGTCCACCACTGGTCTGCTTCACCTTCTAACCAGTAAACAGCCAAAATGACTTTTTCATGCTCTGAACAGTGAATTATTGAAAATATCTTTTCAATGGTACTAATCGATTGTTCAGCAACAAGTTGATCATAAGTCCTACTGAAAGAAGGTGGATGTTGCCTCATGAAGGACTCAATAGAATATTTTTCCCTTCTCTGCTCATTTGGAAGTCCATGATGATTCCTAGATTGTGTAAGTATAGCTATAAGATTTTTCACTCCATATCCCATAACGTTGGTTTGATCAGGAGGATAATCATTGCATCGTCCATTACATTGATCAACACAGTTCCTTCGGGTTCCAGCCATCGTCTAAAACCCAAAAAGAATAGTGTGAGAGGAAAAAATCCTGCTAAAGAAAACAACATAATAAAGGGGGAGTACCTTCGATATCTAACATCTTAGGTTTAATTATAATATCATTACCGTAATTCTTGGACTATAACATATACTTATACTTAACCTTATGGACATCCCTAGACATACCTTAGAAATATCTCTAGGGATATCACTAAAGTTTTCGCATCCTAGTTTCCAAACGTTAACTAAACCTTTACTCTAATACCAACTATAGAGACCCAATGTTTGACATACATGGAAATTACATTACTTTTGCAGAATACTTAATACATAACAAAAACAGACACCCGAGGACTATAATAGTTTAGTGTCTTTGGAAACATGGAACAAAATCTTCTAATCTTGGTGAAAGATCTTCAACATCTCCCATAAAGATCTTCCACTTTTTTTCTGACCTAAATCCTTTCTTTATATACTGGGGATAATAAAACATATAAAGGTTGAGATCAAATGCTCAGTAAGGGTATGTATGGAGAAAATAAAAAAACCATATACATTTGAACTTCAAAACATGAACATAATATTTAAACATCAAATTCTTTAGGAATGACTTAAAACATGGCAGTACATAAGGCATAGATCATAATGGAACATCAATAATGATAAAATAGCTTGGAAATAAAACATGTAATTATGGAAAAACATTAATCACATGATATGATTTCCATAGTAGCCAAGGAATTGCTGCCAAGACCATCTTAGTGGACAAAGTCCCTTACCGAATCAGGTTTACTTGTCGTTCCAGCCCTGTATTACTGAACTGGATTTACATGACATTTCAGCCATGTATATCTCATGAGATATAAATCTTTACCTAATTAATTGGAAGGAGATATAGTTCCCACCCATCTCACATTTAAATCATTCTTACTTGTGCCACAACATGAATATAAATCATTCATCATTACCCAAAGTATAAAATGGGTTTCATAAACATCATCCCATCATAACATAATCCATACAAAACAAAATGGATATCATTTGATCATAAGAAAAGTGAAACCATGTAAATCATAGAGAAATTATACTTGAAACATACACATGTGAAATAATGTCATCTTATATGGAAAATGGTTTTGATAAAAACACTTGAAATGAATTCTTGAGGAAAATATCCTTTCTTCTTCAAAATAATTTTCTTTTCACAAAATGACATGAAATTTTAAAATAAAATTATTTTGTTAAAAATAGTCATTAAATCTTGTAGAGTAAGCTTCATGAAAAGAAGGCATTATGAAACCCGAAATATCCGTTCATTCCATATAAGTTAAAAAAAACTTTCTTCTCGTACTTTTGCCGAAAAAGTCAAAAATACCTCGTATGGTAAAAAAAAGATTACTTACATACCATGCAGTAAAAGTAAAAATTGGGTAAAAAGGACTTTAAACATAAATGAAAACAATTTTATAAAACTTGGCCATGGATGATAAATATAACCCCAGCAAATACTTACATATAAGCAATCTTGGATAGAAAACAATTGAGATTGCAACATTATCCATTACCTTATGTCCAATATGCTTCGTATGTATCTGAACCTCCTGTATAATGATTTAAATAATTTCATTTACTTATTACAGAATCATATTCATTATTATGATATCATATATGGTTCACTTATGAATTTATATTACCCGTTATTTTGTAAATTCCATGTTAAAGTAGCATTTTGAGTAAAATCGTTTCATTTATAGTCCATGTTTTGACTTGTAATTATTAATATGATTACATAGATCATTATTACTTAATTCCAGAATATAAAACATTGTTTATATATAATATTTATTCAGAATATACATATATACAATAGATCAATAAATGGAAAGAAATACACCGTTCATGGAGATGGTAGGTCGTATGTATGCATGAATGTTGTTTTCGTTTCCTTATTGAATTGAATGGAATTAAGTAGATAAAATACATATATATATATACATAAATCCACTAGTATTATTATTTAATATATTTCATGATTAATTATTATATATACTTTATAATCATTCTTTAATTGTTAACATGGAAAATAAATCTCATCGCGTCGTGGAGATGATAATCTGTATGTAAGCACGAGCGATGATATCATTCCCATATTTGTTGAATGGAATTAGAGTGAAGGATATAATATCTTAGAATGAGTATGATTTTATAATAATTATATATATTTATTCTTTACACCAATATACCCATCCAAGTAAGTTGGTGGTGGAAAAACAGATTACACCACGGCGTGGAGACGGTATTCCGTACGTAAGCACGTGCGGTGATTTCATTTTCCTTAGGATGGATAGAAGGTGAAATAGGGTTGTTTCATATTTATAAAACAATATCAGTATATGAGTGATAATGATGTTATTAATTCATAATTAAACAATTAAATAAGAATAAGTAGAAGAAGAATTAAATTTTAAAGAATCTGTAACGAATATTATCTCTTCTTCAACACGCCCCTTTAAAACCTCGTCTTAGGGCACTAAAATTGGTCTTCTAAGTGGATCAGGACCTCTAGAATGTATATAATGAGGTTGAGAAGGTAAATGGGCAGGGTTTGGCTGAGCTTGAAGGCTCAAAAAGGTGTGAGGAGGAGAGGGAGGAGGTGCTCTTTTATAAGGGAGGAGAGGGCCACCTTTAGAATTATAAGCAATATTAATTTATAATAAATACAAACCCCACTTAAAAACCTCCAAAAATGACTCAAATGTTAATATTAGATGATATAGGGTTTTAATATCATTAACCAATAAAATTTAGACAAGTTGGGAATTTTGTTTAAACATTATCAACTTGATTAATCAGTATTTAATCTATTTAATTTTATTTGTGGTAATAAGATTATAAATTTTAAATTGTTATAAATAATTACTTATATGTTTTTAATTGTCCAAAATTGGATAATATATGAAATTTTAGACCATATAAATTTTAATTTATAATTTTTAAATATTTTTGTGATTTTTAAACAATTTTATATTATGTTATTTTTATAAAATAACAATAGTGCCAATTTTGACACTATTTATTTATTTGAATTTAAATAAAATCCACACAGAATATATTTTCAAACTAAAATATTTAATAGATTTATAACATGTCATATCTATCTAAAAAATTCGTGGATCACATTAAATAGTACATATAATATTTATTTTATTATTTTTAAAACCATTTATTTGATATTTATCTTAATAAAATAATTACTACATCGTTTTTGTATGATTATTTAATATACTTATTTGTTGTATAAAAATTAAAAATAACATACTATGATGAATATAAATCTAATAGGTTTCATAATAATACCTTTAATTTACTTTATCATTTTAAATTCACAACATGTAAATTGTTATATTTATTAAATTATGAAGGTGACAACTTTAGAATCATTTAAAATAAAATAATATAAGTTTCATAATCGCCTCTATAAGGATCAAAATGGTCAAAAATTCGTCCAGTGGATTATTAGGGATTATATATACACTACTAATAAGTTTTGTTCAGATTTTTGGCCTTTTAATATGTATTACTATTTCAATAAAAACTATATTATTGATTTTTCACTAAATAATCAATTTCTGCATCATTAATGTATAAGATAATAAGGTAATTAAATAACTATTAAAAATTACAAATAAATTACCATGATAAATAACAACATTTTAGCTTTAAAATGAGTATTTATAACTCAATTTATATTCTTTATAACCTTATATTAAAAATACATTAATTATTAAAGTTTGAGTAAGACATATTTCACTTTCCTTTAAATAAAATAAACTAAATGTCTTAATCAAATACAAGTGGGTTCCATTAGATTCAATTTCGACCGAAGAACAATTTACGGAAAAATATAATATCCAATTATATTAAGACAAGTGTTAGGGTAATTTTATAATATTATATTTACCCTTAATTACCCGATTTACCATTAACTATGTTAAATAAAATTTACCGTAGTTACTATTCATAATGCCTAAAAATAAAAAGTAGCTTATTAACATAATTTGGTCCTACTGATTTCGAATATGTAATCCATTTTTTCAAATTCAAATCACAGAAGTTGCAGAAATTAATTTAAAATTAATCCCGCTATTAAGAAAACGAGTTTTAAAAGTTAAAATATTGCAAAAGATTGAAATGATTTTACCTATCAATTCAATGTAAAATCGATGCTAGTGACTTAAATTATATTAAATGGTAAAAATTTATTATATTTATACTTTAAAACCATTCAATATTATAATTTAACCATATAAATTATTATGATGAAAAAATTTGTTTTTAATTAAAATATAGCGTGTTTTTACTATTCATTAAATTATGAAAGTTATCAGAATAAAATGAAATTTTTATCCAAAGTAAATTTTTATATCTTGATTCCAAAGAATAATTTTATTTTTTCAAATTGAACTTATAAACATGTCAAAAACTAGATTTAATGTGGGTGCGCCATCAAAAGGCGGCAAAACTGTATTTTTTGAAAAATAATTATTTTGCCCAAAAAAATTATTTTGTTCTCATACCATGTTCTAGAAAATGTGTAAGATGAATAATAATGTTATAAAATTCAAATTTTATTTAATACTTTTCATAACGGCTAGTTTATAATAATATTACAACCATATGTCGTTGTTAAGTGAAACCTGGTATTGCGTACAACACACGCAACCGAGGAAGGTCGTGATTGCGTGTAACACAAGCCAAGTCTGGGTTACGTGTAGTGAAAGACTCCTTTATTGTTGTGTATAACAGAATCCAACCATATTTCATTTATACATTGAATATATATATTTATTTATATATATATATACACACTCAATGTTGCGTAGAATAACTACTATCAAACGAACTTGAAATTATGTGTAACATAATCTAAGAATAGTGTTGCATATACTACAAGCTAATAAAGTGTTGTGTATAGGGCAAGATAATCTTGGTGTAGCGTACAACAGAAGATATGAAATAAATTAAAAAGAATATAGCTCATAAAATCTCAGGGTGTTACATTCTCGTTATAAAAAAACATCAAAAAATAATTTCCTAAAAAATTTACTTTCTTAAAACCATTAGATAAAATTAATTTTTTATATCATATTATAATTTTTTAATAATATAATTTATTTTAATTACATAAAATTTAAAATACACAAAATATGTTACTTAATATAAATTTATTAACTATGTATCAAATGTTAAGAATATTAAATATTTTATAATTGAAGTATTTTATTTAATTTTTATTTATATTCTCATATATTTATTTTTTAAACAATATCGTAAAACAATCGTTCAATAGAAATACTATTTCAAAATGAAAAAAAAATATTTGTATAAAAACACTTTAAAAAAAGAATTCCATATAAAGTGTAATTTCTCAAATCCATTAAATCAAATTTAGTTCACATATTTTGATCAAGAAAATTATAAATAAAATCTCGTTTAGTTAGATAAAATTTAATTAAATTAAATTAATGATTTTAAATTAATTAAATAATTATGTATCAAATATTATATAAATTAATGACCTAATATTAATAAAATAATTATCTAAAAAATATTTTAGATATTAAATATTTTAAAATAAAAATACGCAAACTGATTTTTTATATTCAAGTATATTTATTCTAATAAAATAAGTCATAAAATATATTTCAAAACAAATTATTTAGGCCAAAAAAATTAAATTATATGAATAAAAAACATATTGAACAAAGAATTTGAAGAATTGTTATATAAACTTATTAGAAAAATTAATACCAAGAAACAATTATACAATATTATAAATTTTTAAAAATGAAAACTAAAAATTATTATGCATACAAATATGATATTAATAATTAAAAATGTAATGAAATTATTATTATTATTATTATGTGGATGTCATAATATCCTTTAATTACCATGGTACCAATGATCCCTAATTGACAAACCCTTCATAAATGGGAACCATTTTGGGTTCTCTACCCTTTGGAATTCCAAACCTTAGATTAGATATGTAATGATTAATCTTAACTATTGCATCATATCAAAAGTACTCTATATATATTATTATGTGTTAATTAAATGAGTTATCATTTTGGGCTCTACATTTTGTTCCCTAGACTTATTGTTTTTATCTTATATTTTCATTTTCATTCTTCATTATCACTATCATATGAATATTTGATACACATTTCATCAATGATATGCATCGCCTAAAATTGATTATTTATTCCGAGTTTTGAAATTCCTCGTGGTTTTAATTTTTATTTTATCAATTTCACAACACATTACCTGGAGATTTATCTTATCTTATTGTGCATTGTGGTGATTTTGTCATCGATTTAAGTTAAATCATGAATGAATAAGGTATGTATCATATTTTTTCAAACATCTTTCTTTTGGAATGATTCTTCACATTCACATTGACTCTATTCTATTGAGTAGCTATATTAATAGGTGATAATTATTTTCTATCTCACATTTTGTTCCCACATGATAAATTTTAAGATAATACATTATTTTCTTAATATTTTACTATGGGAAAAATAATGATCTTTTAAAGAGGTTTAATGAATCCCTACTATTAAATTTATACCTAATTCTTTAATGTGTATGTTTTTAGTTAATAACCAGTGTAGTCTATATTGAGACTAACATCATTAATAAAATAAAATAATGAAACAACGCCACCAAAAGTTGATGAATGATGAACACTTTAATTTTCATACATTGAGGTTCTGAAGTAAATTTTTTTAATCATGTCTTGAAAATGATGGTGAAATAATAAAATATGACATCTTCTATCTCTTTGTACACCATAAAAGAGTCAAAATTTATTATGATGTTTAAATAACCATGATCGAGATAAAATTTATTTTATTAATACCCATCCCTTGAAGTATGATGAAAATTATGAATTGAATTTTCATGTTAATATATGTGAAAAAATTTAAAACCCAATCAAACTATTATATTTAATTTCATAAATATAATTAAAATATACTAGAATTTATTTTAAATTAATTTTTTTGAATATTATTTTTTTATAAACATTATGCCTCATTTTTTTTATGATGGAAAATTAAATAAATAATGATAATATAACCACTTAAATTGGTTTAATTACAATACATTTTTAAAGGTTAATGAATTTTATTAATAATTATAAAATAGTTCATCCTTAAACGATGATATAGAAATAATATCTTCGGGAAATATGATTGAATAATATATTTTTTTTCAAATATTTCTCCTCTAACAACAATATTAATGGGGAAAATATTATTTATAATGTGCTTATGGATTAAAAATATTATCTAATGTATTTTATTTGATTGTATGCCCTAAAGTGGATGTTATTATTCTAATAGTTCATAAATGAGATGATTGAATTGCATAGGTTTGTTAATACATTATATTTTATTAATATGATTTTACCACTTAAAGTGGTTAAAAAATGATAATCCAAGTAAATAAAATTAGTATTTTATGAAATGTGACCATTATTAATAAATAGTTAATTATAATTCATATATCATGAAATTAAAAAAAAGGAATCCATTCTCTGATTTGAATGTAATGTTATTATTTCAATCCTTGAAGAGAATGCAATTATTCATGAAATTTGATATGATTTGTGCTACTCATACTTATAATTTTATCATGAATTTTTGAGAGTTTATTAAATTTGATCAAAATATTCTTCTTTAATTTGGAATTTTTTATAGGAATTATAATTTTTGATCGTGGGGTGTGGTGTGAATCCAAAGGATTCTTACACATTGGTTTTTCTACCATGTTCACCGGATTCAAAATATGTGGGTAACCACTCCCATAAAAATGTATTGTAAAAAAAGTTGTTCTAGATGTTCCAAAATATGCAATAATCATATATTTATGGGACTAACCCATTATAATTATATTGTGAATTCATCAGTCACCAAAAGTGGAAATTATAATAAAAAATATGAGTATGAACAATGAAAGATCTTGAAGATCTTATGTATGATAATATTTAGGAATTTTTTTATTAAATTCTTAAAATGAACTAATATATTTTAAAACTTTTTTAGAGCTAGTATATCTTCACATTAATACAACAAACGATAATACTAATTCATTAAAGAATTCATAATAGATAATATATTCCTACCTTGTGCTATAAAGTTATTTTCAATGATGCTTTTTAATATCTAAAGTCTCCATGGCATATATTAGACATTAATGATGTTCTCGAAAAAAATATCATATAGAGACATTGGATAATAGAGGTACATAAATATATAAAAAATTATTGATAATAGATAAAGATTGATTCAAATTAATTTTCCATGTATAATTGAATCGATTATGGTAAACCAGGACATTAAAAGTCCAAACACATTAAATAAATGAAATGATTATTTAAGCCATAAAGAATCAATTAAAATGAAAAATATTAACACAGTTATAAATGAGTATCAACTTACTGATAAAATAGTAGACATTCATCAGGGGGATAATGATGAATTAATTTAATGGATGTATGTTGACTAAATTATCACTAGTAAGAGGATTATTTATTTTCATTGTGTTATTATGAGTTCCCCTTTCCTGATGATTACTAATTATTTTAAGGTAAATCACTTATATCATGGCCAACTATTTTATAAATATTAATAAGAAATAAAAAATTATGAGCCATAAATATGGGTACACCCACATACCATGTGAAACTACTTAAATATCATATGAAAGATGAATTTACTAAATGGTCACAAGTGTTATTTGTTGTTGGTTATTTTGCATATCATGCAATACATGATAATTAAAATAAATACTAAGCATTAAATTCCCTATATAAAATAGTCCAGAAGAACCATTGATAGGATACCCAAAACACATACATGAATCTAAAGTACTGGAAATCAATAGTTAGATTATACACACTAGAAGTGTATTTGAACTGATTATATATAATCATTGTTAATCATGAGTAAAAGGTAATAAATTTATTATCCCTCGAAATGGAATATTAATATATCAATAAAATTATATATTTTTATATATTTTCCATAAAGTGACATGGGTACCCCATAAATTATGATATCTTAATCAATGTTGATGATATTTTTAATTTTTTTCAATGCTTTAAAAATAATTGATGAAAATGGATTTTGATGGCTGTTGTAATCATAATAGTTAGAAAAAATTATTAGTGTAATATATGATATGTTCAACATATAAAATTTAGGATTAGTTATCCTGACTACCAAGACTGTTGAATATATTTATGAGTTTATTATAAGAAATATTCTTCCTATTATATTGGTATATTTATATTTGTGTTAATTATTTCCAAATAATTTTATCACTTTTTATTTATTATAAAATATATATATATATATATATATATATGTGAAGCGTTTTAAATGTATGAATCATATTCAAAACTATAAATTTTTACCCAATATGATGAATTATGGGGTGATCATATAATGACCTAGGATTTTAATACGTTGATATTACATATTTTTAGATGAATTTTCAATAAAATTCACAAATACATTTCTAAGGACCATATAGATTTATTGTCTTTAGAGACTAGATACACAATATTCTTATTTCGTGAAATATATTCAACGTCTATCACAAATATCTCCCCATTTAGTAATATTCATAGACATACTCTAGTTTAAACATTTCTTCAAAACATTGGGAAGGGAAACATTAGAAAGGGTGAGATCATATGCCCAGTACTGGTAAATTAGGTGGATATCAATGATGAATTAGTCATAACATGAGAATAAATGTATAATAATATAAGAATAACATTTGAAAACCACGCCTTGTATAACATATATCATAATCTTTAGCCATGGAATAAATCTTTAAAGTTTATAAGACATGAATCATAAAGTAAATCAATTTACATGATCCATGAGAGTATAACATATAAATATAAATTTTTAAAAAACATAATCCTATAACATTGTGAACATGTACAAATAGAAATAGGTTCACTCATTATGTTACGAACATGATATCATTCCAACACGTAAAATTATGGACATAAAAACCAAGTCCATACAAAATTATATGGTCATGAAATCCAGGTCCATGCATAAAATTATAGACAAGAAATCCAAGTCCATACTTAATCGTATGGACAAGAAAACTTGGTCTATGCATGAAATTGTGAACAAAAAATTAATTTCATGCATAACATATTTACTCATGAGTTATCGATATTTACCCAATTCATAAGAGGGATATATAATTATTATCCCACCCATTACATAATTAAAATAATATATATGTTTTCAACAATATCATAAATCATTCATCATATCATAACTTGTAAAAAGTAATTAGTTCTCATAAATATTTTATAATGGCATAACCTGTATAAAACAAATAGGTTTCTTTATAATTATATCAATTCATCATAACATAAACCATGGAAAAAAAAGAATGTGTATGATAAACATCTTTTCATAATAATCATAAACCATAGAGAGAAAGAATAAAGATGATAACATTAGATCATATCCCAATTAAAACATAAGTAACACCGATAATTTTTTTCATTAATGAATAGATATTCTATAAAAATATTATTAAAACGTTTTTAAGAAAAATACCGTTTCTACATAGAAAATAAATTCTTATAATACAAAAAATTTAAACATATTAAATAAAACATTTCCATTAAAAATAACCTTGAAATATTTTAATGTAGTCTTCAAATAATTGATTGGTCCTTATAGGGAAAATTTTTGTCCATTTTCTCTATATTAAAACAAATATACATTTCACATTTCTGGTAAAAATTCAAAATTACATCATTTGGAAAATAAAAAATAATATTATTTTTAAAGCACTTTATAAAAATTAAAAATGGGTAAAATGAATTAAAACAATCATAAAGTAATATTAATAACATTCTTTAAATTTTTTAATAAAATATGGATATGGAAGAAAAAGGCTTTTTGACCAAATATAAAAATAAAGACTGTTTTATTTAATGTTAATATTTAGAAATATTTAGTACATAAAGTGAGGAAAATGAAAGGAAAGAAATTATTTTCTTGAAATAACTATTCTGGAATAAAATTCAAAATTTTCTTAATAGATATATCATAATATTTCATCATCAAAATATTAACCATAAATAATCTATATAAAAAATTAAATTGTATCATAAAACCCTTACCACTTTGTTAAAATTTTGAATCGTAAGCCCCATGAAAGAAATGACCTTATAGGTATATTTATGTCACATAATTTTAATGAAAATAATCAAAAAAATTCATTAATGTGAAGTATATACAACACAAAAGAAATAAGTGGTGAATATGGCATGTGTACCACAGAAATAAAAGTGTGATTAAAATCCCTTACATTAAGTCCAACTTCATTTATAACTGTTCAAACCTATTGTATAATAAATATATATTTATTGAATATATATTATTTAACAATATTAATATATACCATACCATAAAGAATTTTATTATATCCTTTTCTGCTTGTTTATAAATAATTCTTTGTTAAAATCATTTATCAGGGTGATAACTACTTCATTTTTCATGTATGTTTTGGTTCAGTAGTTTTGATACATGTAATTTAATTTAGTTATAACATATATATAATTTCAATAATGATATAAATATAAAATAAATTTATTATTTACATATTTAGATACATCCATAAATTTTATATACAAAAAATTAATTACATCATTCATAGAAACAATAGGTTGTATGCACGTAAGAATGTTGTTTCCATTTTTTTCAGGTGGACCAAAAAAGGTAAACAATTATTCGCAAAAAATAATCATTATTATATTATATAAATCATATATTTTTATCAAATTTATCCATATTACCATCCATATCAAAATAAAATGAAAAACCAATAACATCGCTTGATAAGGGCAGTTGTCCACACGTACATGCGAGCGACGTTATCATTTTCCAACAGATTAGAAGATAAGAAGGTAGATGTGATATGATAATTAAAAAATTATAATTATTCCAAAAATATTTTATATATACTTTAAATTCATCATTGAGTGGTTGTGATGGAAAATTAATTACTTCGATTCGTGGGGTGGTTGTCCTCCACACACACGGCCGACAGTTTTGTTTCCTATTTGATCAAAGAGGAGATGGGTATAGATTATCCCATAAACATAATAAAATGTTTATATATTTTAGAAATTTGTGTTATTATATTTTAATTTTTAATACATGAATTAAGGTGGTAAGAGAAGAATTAAAAAAATATCCTGGTAAAGATAATTACCTTCACATAGAAAAGCCTCCTTTAGATCCATTATTAAGGACCCTATGGGTAGTATTTTGAGAGTACCAATAGATATATAACATTGATAAGGATTTTTGAGATATATTTTTGATATTTTTGGTCAATAAAAATGTAATAAGATGTGTTATGAATTGAGGGGAGGTGGTACTCTTTTAAAACTGGGGAAGAGTGGCATTTTACTATAAATTGAAAACTATTCAATAATGGGAAGTCACTCTAAACCCATGTGTCTCCAAATTTGATAAATAATGTATTTTATGGAATTTAATGTATATCCACACCTCCACCAAAAAATATTAACATGTTTGATACATTTTATTTCTCCTGTCTTCTAAGATTACTTGCTTTTACCATTTTAGATTTCACCATAGTGAAAGGTTTTTTACTTATTTACCCTAGTGATTTATCTTTTAAGAATAAATATAAATTGGAATTGTTATATAATTTGGAATAAATTATTATAAATATTAAATAATATTTATCAACTAAAATTCTTATGTTTTTGGATAATTAATTTTAACAGAGGGGTGAATTATGTGAAAAACTTAATTTTAACCTTATTCAAGGTATTTAATGTTTTATTATTTCACTATTAAATATGTAAAAAACCTGAAAGTATTAAATAATTTTAATCATTATTATTATAAATATTTAATCAATTTTATCAAATTCAATTCACATAAGTGGTATTTTTAAATTTATAATTAAACCTACAAGCATGGAGAAAATACGGTTTTCCAAAGAATTTTTTTTATAATTAAAAAAATATTTATGTCAAATTTTTAACATAAAATTGATTTCATTGATAAAAATAATATTATTAATAACATTATTAAACTAATTTTTTATTTTAGTAAAATCAAATAAAATTGAACATTGTGAAATCTATAAATGAAAAGGTAGTTTTTATAAAAATCTTTATTTTCTCTATTCATTAAAAAATTATTCTTTTCAAGAAATTATCAAAAATTAACTAAGATAATTTAGTAATTTTGATTTTAGAAATTAATTTTATTTTTTCAAATATTTTTTTCAAAACAGTAATAAAGTAATTTTAATAAAATACGTGATAAAACAATTTTTTAGAAAAATATAGTTTTCAAACATAAACCCAGATTTATTCTTATCCCATTAATTGAAATATATTATATAAATCTTAAAAAAAATTAATAAAAATTTAAATTAAAATAATTCTCCAAAATTTATTAATTTAATTAATTTATATAGAAACTCATTGTGTGCATAAATACTATTCTTTAGAAAAACATTTCTTTTACTTTCAAATGAATTTTATTTTAATTTTTAATAAATTTATAATGAATGAATTTATTTTATTCATGTATAACCCATATAACTTTCATAATTTAGTGATTCATATTCATGCCCACTAATTAAACAGCTACGATATAATTTTAACATTAAATGATAATATTTTAATAGTACATTGTAGTTATTTTAAACTCAGTGTTGGATATAACACAGGTTATTGAAAAAATTAAATTTACTTGAAAACAAAATATGTCATAAAATATTGGGATGTTTCTCTCCCCCCCCCCACACTAATAAATTTCATCCTACCAATTAAAACATGATCTCAATACTCAAGGGTTTGATATTTGAAATTTTCTTATAAAAACCCCACGTTGTAAAAAAGGGTCAATAAAACATTCTCCTTAAAAGTGGAAAAGGAAAATATGATGGTCATCACAAAACTAGGTTTTGAAATATGATATTATAAATAGAAAATAATAATATGATCATATATGAAAATATAATTTTCAAGTAATTATACAGAGTGATAGAGATCATTGAGCACAAGAAATTGAATGGTCAAGATAATGTTATTCAGCACAAAATTATACACCAATGAGGTGTAAGAAATACAATAAATTCATTAATAATAGGATACCATTTTTCATCAAGATCAATTTTCCTAGAGATGAGGAATTTTTATGAGAAAATATATTTACTTGATTTCATTCCATTTTATAAGCATAATATCATCCTTAGGTTATGCTTGAATCAGTTTCTACTTTATCTCTTACTTTAAGAAATGAATATTTGAGCTGAATATTTTTATACCTAATGAACTAAAATTTACATTTAATGGATCCTAAGATCTATAAAAGGATAAAAATTTATTTCTCTTATCTCTATATATTTATGAAAACCAAAATGGTTAGCACAAGTTATCCAATATCGATAAATAAAAATCATTAATTTTTAAAACATGAATAATAACACCCGAAGTTAAACTTAACCCATTCCATAAACATTCAAACTTAATGATACTCCAAAATATATTTTAAAAATTTGAATCCCAAATATTGGTAATATTTTATCTCATATACTTCCATGATCAATATAACAATTATCTTGAAATCACTCATAATGTCTCATACCAAAAAGTATATACCCTAATCATTTTCCAAGAAAATAGGATATGACCCCAAAATATAATTCACCCTTTATTACTTAAATTTGATTCTATATTAAAAAAACTTTTACATTATAATATTGGATTCATAATTAAACCAATATATGATCATAGGTTAATTACAAATATCAAATGTGATTTCATTATTCCAGAATATATATAGAGTAAGATGATTAATTCATAGAATCACATCACAATTATCAAAGGGATGAACAATAATATTTTCATAGGGATCCATCATACAAAATACAACATGAAGTTTTCAACACCATAGTGGTGGATAAGTATTCCTTAATTATCATTATTAACTTCAGAAATTTTGATTTCATAAGCATCCCCTCTGTCCTTTTTATTCAGTGGTTGTTATGGTTTATTATCCCCATTATCCTTTAGATTATATGATTTATTATCATAATGTAAAAATCATTGTATCTATAAAACTTAATTGTGGGTGGTGTATTCTTTTTAAAAAAAAACCCTTCAATCCCTTCATTGACTACATTATTCACTTTACTTATGTAGTCTTTTTCTCAATGGATAGATCAGTCGGAATGGCCCTAAGGCCTTCATTTTTATTACTTTTTATAATACACCTTCCAAGGTTTGAGGTGGAACCCTTACAAGGACCAAAGGTTTAGATACAATTACTTGACTTGTTGGTCTTATAGGGAATCACCCATACAAGACAACTTGGAACTGCTTCTCCCCAGAATATGTCATGAAATCAGCACTCCACCTTCAAAGGACTGGTTGGCTAGCTATCCTATTCAAAGCTGCACAGGCCTGGTACCAAGGGAAATTTCATACCCTCTCATTCTTCCAATTCTGGTTAACTCTACTCCAGTGAATGTGCCTGCCCTGAATCCTCATCTAAAGCCTTGTACCTTGTAGTCTGACTAGTACTTCTTCATTCATGTGTCCCAAAGCCCTTAGGGTGGCCCTATGGCCTTAAGGTGGCCCAAAGTCCTTGAGAAACAACTAGCATGAAGGCCATGGGTGGCCTAAAATCTTTACAAGACCCAAGTACCAAACCGATAGCCCAAAGGCCCAAATGGATGAATAGTTCCGAATGCTACAGTATTGAATAGTGACTGCTATAGTACTACTGTATTACCGAAAAGTGACTGCTACAGTGATGGTATAGTAACTTCAAAATTCACCTCCACTCGGATTTGATCTCGGGTCTCTTGGATGAACCTACCGAGTCCTAACTAACTGGTTTGAGGCTCATGTGATTGCTCTATGGAAAAGATTCCCACATTTGGAAAATCATCTTGTTCCTTTTAGGATTTCACCTAAAATCTCATTCCCATATTTTTTTCAAGTATAATGGTAAAATATTTTCTTTCCTCAATGTGATATTCCATTGGAGCTTCCATGAAACTCTATCTTGATTTTCTTATCACTAAAACCTTGAGGGTTTCCATCTTCCATTTCCACTTTCAGTGCACATCAAAAAAAATTATCCAAATATTCCAAAATACCTCACGATGAATCTTTTTGAATACTTCGTTTCAAACCACTATGAATAGATCAATTTTTCTTTCATTTATGATGATTAAACTATAATCATGCCTTGTAATTCCTATAATAGTTTCCTCATAACTACCAATGGATTAATCATCCTTCTTATTAAGCTCAAAGAATTATTTCTTAATTTTTACACATAAAATATAATATAATTACTTATTAAAAAATATCAACTTAAACACATCTCATTACATGGATTCAATTTCATCCCCTTTCCCTGTATTCTTAATAAGATTCCACTATTGATCTGCACTGCCTTACAAATGGTTGATTTATAAGACAAATTTTTCAGGGTTTGATCACTATAGAATGGAAAATTTCTTTTCAAATACAATTATCCATTTCTAAGAAACCAGTGGATCAAATGTCACATAGAAGAAGGGTGGACGTTGTCATATAAAATATTCAATGGCATATTTCTCGCTCTATGGTAAATTTAAATATTCTTCATGACCTATGATACTACTTGTATATTGAGAGAGTTTTATGATTATTGATGAAAAATATTTCATCCTAGCTTCTAATAAAGTTTATTTCAGATGAGGATAGTTATTTCCTACGTTTTCAAAATCATTTTCCTCACAATTCCTTTTATTTTTGTCTATTAAATAAAAAAAATCATCGTGTGATAAACAAAGATTATAACCATGAAAAATCATTTACAGGTGTTCTAAATCAAGAAACCTTTTTTCAATAAATGACTCCTTAGGTTTTACCTAGGTCATTCATGATAATTATCTATTCATATTTTTCATGATGGTACATAAATTAAATTTAAATTAACCTATGAATATCCCCTAAAATTTCAAACCAGGTGTGAAAAAAGACCCATTTTTATGCACGAGGTGACAATTGAGTAAAATATCAATGTACCCTTTTTGTAGTTATTACCCCTAGGTAAAAATTTTCTAAAGCTGAATCCACATATAATATCCAAACAAGGATGTTTTTTTAGAAAAAATACATAATATATTTCATACTAAAACATCATGATGTTCTCATTATACTTGAAATTATCCCTAGGGTTTTCACCAATGTTTTCTAACCCTTATATAAAAATATTTACTAAACTATAATATGATACCAACTATAATTACCCATGTTTTTCATACATAGATATTTCATATTTTTAGACTAATATTCAATACAATTCAGAAATTCACACCCAAGGACTGTATATGTTTAGTGTGTTTGGAAAGTAGATACACAATCATCTTTTTTTAGGAGATATCTTAAATGTCCCCCACAATGATCTCCCCATTCAGTGATATTCATAGATATACCCTACATAAAACCATTATTCAAAACCTATGGAAATGAAACATTGTAAAGTGTGATCATAGACACATATTAATGGTAAATAATTTCATATCAATGATCACATAGTCATAAAATGAGCATAATGGTATATGAACATGATATTAAAATTTTAAACCCATACCTTGTAAAAAATACATCATAGTCCTGGGAATTGGAATAAAAAATAGATGTTAATAAGACATGAATCATAAATTAAATCAATGAAATAGTCCATGAGTGTATATCATAGACATAATAATGTATAAAAAACATAATATCATAACATTTTTAATAGTTATAAAGAGAAACAGGTTCACTCTTTATGTTAAGGAAATTAAATAAGTCCCTCACAAAAATATATAGACATCAAAACTTAGTCCTTTCATAATATTTTGAACATAAAAACAAGGTTAAAGAATAGAATTTTTTACATGAAAGCTAGGTTCATGTTTTTTCTTATGGAAAAAAAACCAGGTCCATGCATTAAATTGTGAACATGAAATCATGTTCAGACATAACATATTTACTCATGGTTTATACCTATTTACCCAATTCATTGGAGGTCTATATAATTCCATACCCATATATCAGATAATTAAAATTGTAAAAATGTATTTCACAAGATCATAAAGAATTTATCATATCATAACTCATCAAAATGAAATGGGTTTCATAAAGATTTATCATGGTACAACTCATGGAAAAGATATTTGTTTCATAATCCTTACATCTTTTCATCATAACGTAACCTATGGAAAATAAGAATCAGTTTCCTAAATTTCTAGTCATAATAATCATAAAACATCAAGATAAATAATAATTATGATATTTTTACATCATTCCCCAATATAACATAGTAAATATGAAAGGTTTTTGACATTGATGAATAGAAAATCCTTAAAATGTTATTAAAACAATCTTGAGGAAAATACCCTTTCCACACTGAAAATCATTTTTAAAATATAAAAATTCCAAAATATTAAAGAGGATATTTTCATTGAAAATAAAATTTAAAAATCTTAGAAGATTATTCAAATGATTGAGTGGTCATGAGGATAGAAAATTTTGTTTATGCCATGTATGTTAAAACAAAGATTCCATTCACATTTTTGATTAAAAGTCAAAAATACTTCATTTAGAAACCAAAGATAAGATTACTTTTAACCCACATTATAAAAATTAAACATGTTGTAAAATTACATTAATTTTTTTAGGAAATCTAAAAACATCGATGAAAATATTTCAAGAAAAGATAGATATGTAAGAAAAAATATTTTTGACTGAAGAGAGAAATAAAGTCTGTTTTCATTAAATTCATTATTTTAAAAACATGAGTACATAAAGAGAGGAAAATGAAAGTAAAAAATTTATTTCAATAAAATAAACATATTATATGAAAATTAATGTGTTTTCTGAGAGATATATCATAATATTTTTTTCATTATAATCATAATCATAAATAATCCTGATAAACAACGAGCCTTTATCAAAAAACAATTACCACTTTGTTAACTTTTAAATAGTAAAACCCATTAAATAAATAACCTTATATGGATATAAATATACCATAATTTTAATGATAATAATTATAAAATAAATTCATGGGAAGTATATACATGACAAAAAAGAAATAAGTTGTGAATATGGCATGTGCCCAATAGAAATAAAAGTGAGACCAAAATCCCTTACCTGAGGTCTGACTTCTATTGTGTGTCTTAGAACCTATTATATAATAAATATAAATTTATAATAACTCTATTCCATAACCATAATCATATATATGATACCATATATTAATTTTTGTAACCTTTTACCATCCTTTTATTAATAATTAGTTATTAAAATCATTGTTCCAGATAATAACTGCTTTGTTTTTCATGTCTGTTTTAGTTTAGTTCTTTTTGTCCTTTTAATTTTATTATAGTTCTATAATATACATAATTTTAATCATTATAAAAATATTATATAAATTAATAATTTCTATATTTATATTCATCCATTAAATATAGATATATAAAATTAATTACATAATTCATGGAGACTCAAGATCGTTTGTATTCATGAACGTTGTTTCAATTTTTTTGACAAATGGAATGAAGTAAAGGTAAATAATGATTCACTGTAATAGAATCATTATTATATCATATATATATTATATTTTCAAAAAATACATCCTTATTAAAATATATGTCAAAATTAAATGAAAAATGAATCGCATCCTTTTGTGGAGGCAATAGTCCACACATACAAACGAGTGACATTATTGTCTTACAATGGAATAGAATAAAAGAAGATAGATGTGATATTATAACTCCAAAAGTATAATTATTTCATATATATATAATATATTCATTAAATCTATCATTATATCTAGCCTTTATAGGTTGTGATAAAAATGAATTACATCAGTTCACAAGGTAGTAGTTCTCCATACACGTGATTAACAGTTTCATTTCCCATATGGTGGAAGAAGAGATGGGTATATGTTATTACATAAACATAATATCACATTAGTATATGTTATAAATTGGTGTTATTATATTTTAATTTTTAATACATGAATGAATTTGGTAAGGGAATAAGTAAAATAGAAAGATCTTAGTGAAGATAATTACTTTCCCTTAGAAAATTCTCCTTTGGATCTCTAATTACAGACCCTAGGGATGGAATTTTGGGATGAGAAACCACTCTATAAAATTTATAATTATGGTGGGGAGATATTTTTTTTGTGATAAAAATTTATTAATATTAGTGAATAAGTTAAGGGATTAGGTTCCCATTTATAATTGAAGAGGAGTAGAATTTTTTTAAATACCCAAGACTATTCAATAATGGGAAGTCACTCTCAACCTAGGTGATTAAAAAATTGATAAATAATTTGTTTGAGGGAAGTTATGTTTGATACATACCTCAATTAAAATAATTAAAAAAAATTAAATATTTTATTCTCATATCATCTAGGTTTACATACTTTTACCATTTTAGTTTTCATGACATTAAAAAAGTTTTTCATTTACCTTGATAATTTATCATTTAATCCTAAAAATAAATGATAATAAATAGATAATTTAATCCTAATTAGTCTAAATATTAAATCTAATTTATCAAATAAAATTTCTATTCGTGTAAAAAATTATTCGTTACACAGACGCATATAACGTGCAAAACCCTATTTTAACCTTTACTACGGTAATTTTCACTATTATTATAAAACAATTATGCTTATATTATTAAATAATATTAATTAATATTATTCAAAATAATTAATCCATTTTATAAAATTCAATTCATATAATTAGTAGTTTATAATATAAACATAAACTTCCATGTGCAACAAAAATGTGGTTTCCCAATGAAAGGTTTTCTGAAGTGAAAAAACATTTAATATCCAATTTTTAAAATAAAAATGATTCCAATGATGCTAATTGGATTAAAAATTATATAATTGAAATAATTTTTCTTTTAAACAAAATTTTAAACAAAATTTATCTATGTAAAGTCTATAAATTAAGTATCAGTTTTCATAAAAATAAATATTTCTCACATTTAAAATTCTCAAAACGTCACTCTAAAATATGTTGAAATTTTTTATTTAAAAAAGGAATTTTATTTTTTCAAATAAATTTTCTAAATTTAAAAAAAATTAATTTAAAAAAATGAATGGTTGAATCACTTTTTAGAAGAAATATAGTTTTAAAGAAAAAACTAGGTTAATTCTTATCTCATGGCTAGAAATAAATTAGATGATTGATGTAAATTTTGATTGAATAAATAATATATATTAAATTAATTATAATAATTAACTAATACTAATTTATTTTATTATTAATATTTAAACACATTGTGTGCATAAAAATAGTTTTTCGGACTAATAATTCTTTTACTTTCAAATGATTTTTATTTTCACTTCTAATCAATTGATAACAACTGAATTTATTTTCTTCATGTATAAACTATATACCTTTCATAATTTAATTAATCTTATTTATAATCTCTAATTTAATGTCTAGGTTATAAATGTCACATTAAATAGTAATATTTGTATAGTATATCATAGTTTTTTTAAACACAGTGTTGTGTCTAATGCAAGATATCAAAGAAATAAAATTTATTTGAAAAAAATAATTCATAAATACCTATGGTTTTACATAACTAAATAATATTTATTTTATGTATCCATAGTAAGATATGTAATATTATAATATTGAATTTATCATCCAATCATTTTTATGAATCATTGTATTCATTATATTATTTAGAGGTTTTGAAAAACATCAAAACACTCAAATATTTTTCTAAAAGAAATAATGAAATTAATAATGAAATTAAAAATAATATCAATTTCTTTTTAATTTATCATCCAAAATATGAAATCATAAATTTTTGGAAGATTTTACATATTCATGAAAATACCCATAACAATTAAATCTCTTTCTTCTAAAAGTGATATATTTCATACATGACAGGTTGATGAAGAACTTACTTATCCCAAAAGAATTAAATATAATTACACATTTTATTTATCCCTGAAGGATATGCATGTACGCGTGCATAAATTCCTAGAAAAAAAAAGAAATTATATTATGATGTAATTAAATTTTCTTCCATATTCATTTAAATATAATGGGTATAAATTATTCTAAAATGTAAAACTGAATGTTTTGGTTTTGAATCAATCATTGAAATTCAATGAGTTAAATTATTTAGTGATGACCATTAAGAGAGGGAGATATAAATTTTGTACTCTTTTTCCCCTATTAATGTTTTTACATTGGGTTTTCTTGATAATATTTTTAATGAAGAAACACTATTGGGAATTTCTATTATTGTACCAATTTTTACAAATCAAGGTTTTTTCCCCTGAATGAATTTTCTTTTGTGAGGTTTTTAATAAGACAGTCATATATCATAACAGATATTTGTGGTAATGTTATAAATTATTATGGATATATATAATTAATGGAATATTTTTTTAATCCCCCTGAGTTATAATTTTCAATGATAACCTTCATTATTACCCATGGTCTTACTTCCTTTTCCCAAAGAAATATTAAATAATAACAATAATTGATATCCTGGAGACCCAATTCAATGATCAAGGGGAGTTGGGAACACTATACTGTTTTCCATTCAATAGGGTTTTCCCACTTCATTTCCCTGATAAGTATTTTTATGAGGCAGTGTAAAATTCTCATGAAATTCATTTATTTTAGCTTCACTTATTTTTTCCATGGGGTTTTTAAAGTGAATGATAAAATAATAATTTGTGAAATTATGACATCCAAAGGGGAGTTTTATGAAATTATTATTATTTTATTATTATTATTATTATATAGATGTCATAATTTCGTTTGATTACCTTGGTAATGAAGACCCCTAATTCCCAAACCCTAAATAAATGGATATCCTTTTGGTTTCTCCAACCATTGGAATTCTAATAATTGTATTAGATATGGTAGGGATTAATATTAATTATTGGATCATATCATGTGTACTCTATATATTTGGAAATTTTTTAATGAAATGAGTATAATTTATGGGCTCTAAAATGTGTTCCCTCTACTTCTTATTTTTATCATATATTTATAATACCATTTTTCATCAACATCATCATATGAATATTTGACAGACGTTTCTTCAATGATAGGAATCCCCTAAAATTGGATAATTATTCTAAATTTTTAAATTTCTTATAGTTTCAATTAGTGTTTTATGAATTTCGAAAAAAAAAACTATATATTACAGTGTTTTCAGACAACATGGGTGGAGTTCGGTTGGGAAATGAAACTAAAAATAAACCAAAAACTTTGAAAACTCACACATGAAAAAAAAAATCCAACACACTCTATAAAAAAATTAAAAAATAACACCACACCATATTTTCAAAATTACATAATAACTATGTATCTAATTTTCAAACACAAGCACTAATACTTACATAGACCCCCTATACAACATCTTAATAATTAAATAAATAACAAAAAATCTAAAAACAGAAAAATAAAACCTAGATGCATCTTCTATTAGAATATAAAAAACTACAACCACATGAATTTTTGGATAAAATTAAAATAAAATTCAATGATATATAAAAATTAATATTTTGAATAATTGTACAAAAATTAAAATACATATTTTATTTTGAGAAGAGGTATCTGGAATAAATAGATAAACCCAAAGTGGAAATATTAATGTATTATCTAGACACGATCATGACACTAAGGAAAAAATCCATACAGATTCAAGTGCATCACCAAGCTACCAGAGGACAATGAATAGAAACAAAAGTATAACATATCACTTTTGGAATTATTTATCCAGTAGTTATCAAACATAACTATAGAAAACAATAATTTATGTAAAATCATTTACAATGGAAAATTGATACCAAATTTCAATGGAAAATATATAACAATAACCCCAACAATTCTCCATGTGGAAAACAATAAAACTAAATAATAATCATTACTAAACAAATGAAATAGAGCTTAAATAACTTAAAAAAATATAAGATAACCCCATGAAAACTCTTCCACCCCCACCACTTCAAAGTATCTAAGATGATCTTTCACTACAACTCCCAACTACTCATGGTCCCCACACAAACTAGCATAAAGGAAAATGGAAATTCATGTTAATGAGATGTGGACATACATGTGATGAGAACTATATCTCAATAGGTGGTAGGAATTTCAATTTTTGGTACCTCTAAAAAAATACATTAGTTTTAAAATTTATTATTTCTTGATCTTTAAGAAAAAACAGAAACATAGAATCAGGAATTCTAAGGTCGGTCTAATAAAAAAACAATAGTTGACCTCATGAGATATGAAATTTTTTCACATAGTAATTTTACCTAAAAACAAAATTGTACAAATGTAAAACCTAATTTACCATTATGGGAAGAAATTAACTAAATCATGTTCATGTTATCATGTTTAATGGATGATATCATATGGTGTTACCTCTTTCACTCATGAATTGGTCTATTAAATTAACTAAAATATCATTCTAAGGTCACCAACTCCTACGTTCAAGCATATTAATTATATCAAGGTCAACAAGAATCTCTTAATTAGATAAATATAGTAGCCTAGGTTCATTATGTTTGATCTTTAGTGAAAGGGATAAATTATATATACATAAAATATCTCAATTTACTCAATTTCCTTGGGTTTCCTTTATTTATACATCTTCTAGTCAAAAAATGTGAATAAATATGATAAAATTAAGTTTCAAATCAATTTTTAATCAAAATCAATTCTCTATAAATTATATTAGTAAGGTAGTTATAAACAAATCATTCTACTCTCTATACCTCACTCTTTAAGAGAATCATACATTCATGGTAAAGAATAATCTCGTAGAACATGAGTGAATGATCCTAATAATTCATTTAAATAAAGATATAATAATTTAAAAGAAATTGAAATTTAATATTAAGAGACATAATTGAACAAATAGTTGCAACAATAAAAATATAACTCTAAAATATAAATAATCATAATGGAAATTAAAAATAATTTATAACTAAAAGACACTAAAATAAAATCCCAAAAAATCAAATAACAATGTTATTAATATCACCACTTATAAGAATAGAGTGAAAGTAGGTATAAAGGTGTTAAGGGATGGGTATTGGAAAAATGATACCACTTGATCTCATTAACTAGCTCTATAATAGAATAAAGACAATCATCACAACATGAAGGCTTTATCTTCACACTTCAAAATTTTAAAACCCATGGAATCATGGTGTAATTTCATAGCAAATAAACAAGAATATCATACACATTCCATGACTCCATATTCACTATGATGTTAAAGGGAATTTGTTATGTCATGCTTCTTAAGGATATCTCTAACTTTATTGGCCACATCAATTCATGGAATTACTTCCATAGGCCACAACATGGCCTCTTGTAATCTACTCTAAAATATATTCAACATGAAATCCCATTGGGGCATGACTACATCCATCGTGACATGATCAAATTTTATGAATGATTTTTGTTATTGTGTCATTTTTTGACAACCTTGGTCATGACATGAATAATTCATATGTATCATCTCATCACTTTATAAAGTAAAGTAAAGTTTCTTATGTGTTAAACCTTATACATAATTCACCCTTATGTATTTCCATTAAAAATCTAACACAAACCTCTCACACCATAAATACTATTGTCATAAAATTATTCTTTCATGATTCCATATATATTAATATTCCTTTAATCCCATCACATCATGAATACACCCATTACGGCATGAAAAATCAACAATTCCCCAAAAAATCATCAAAACGTCTAAATTATCTTCTAATCACCAATCCTTCAAAAACCATCAAAATTACACAATATTATAAAGTATTAAATTGATAATTTTTTGAAAATATTGTTAAAATTATATTCACATTGAACATGTATAAAATTACCCCACACTTGATCAATTTTTTATCTTTTGTTAATAAGAATCTCAAAAAAATTCAAAGGTCATCAAAGTATAAAACTTAGATAAATAACACTAAATCATGTCAATGGAGCATAAAATTAATTGAAAATAATAAACATTAAATAAATAATTCTTATTAGGTATCCAATCATACTTTCTTATTAAATTCACACTCTAATTATACCTTTCTTATTTTAGTGTTTCCCAACTTTTTCTTGGATATCTATGTCAATGCTGTGATCTACCTTTCTTGAAAAATTAACTTATTACTCAATATTATTTAAACATAGTTATGTTTAATCTCAAGTATTTTCACTCTATCCAAAGGCATGAAATAAATCTATATCTATACTTATAGATTAAATAAATATAAAACATGAGGACGTTGACTAAGGTTTCGATGAATATAAGACTAAGGTTCAGTGGGTAATGGTATGAGAATAAAACATAAAGGATTGAAAAAATAAGTAATAAAAATTAATTATAAATAATGATATTCAATATAAATCTCAATGAAAAATTATTTCCTCCTCCAACTTCAATTAAAATTTCATTAGATACACATAATTCTACTCTTTCTCATTGGTTTCCAATATGAACATTAAAAAAAGTGACAGAATTTTCCAATTTTTATTTTAGGGTATTTCCTTTATCTTTGTTTTCTTAAATTAAATATTTCATGTACAATTCTCACACTCTTAAATATCAAACCAAAAAACATCATCAATCCCTGCCATCAATCTACCACTTATACTATAAGTAATATTTAGAAAAATTAGTGGAAATTTGGTTATCTGAAGTACAATCCAAGTTATCCAATATTATCACTATTTTATTATATCTTTATTTTTTCAAAATATGAGGGATAAAATACAATAAAATCATACCCAATTGTGATACTTCTTCTTAAATAATTAATAAATCAAACTAAAGTCTATATTTAAATATAATAATTCTAATAGAACCATGAAATTACCTGACTCCTTCATAAATATCAATAAACCCCATAAATTTTACCAAAGAAGTAGGGTAGTAAGGTAATAGGATTAATATAATTCAAAAATATAATTCTTCAATAAGATCAAAAAGAAATTTCTATTAGTTATGCACATCCTAAGAATTTCTCAGGAAAGATAGTGTGTTAAAGAATATGAAAATACATATTAGAATAACTCCTGGGAATGTGATTAAAAAATATCACACAATCACTCAAGACATAAATTTTATATAATCATCAAATCAATAAAAACATCTAAAAATTAATATTAGATGAAAGGTTCAATTAAAAAATTATTTTATATTACAACTTAAAATGAACATAAAGTTTGTTTTAGATGATTTCCACTAAAAATATGCACTTATTTCAATAGTTTTTTTATTTATCATGTTATAAGAAGAAATCCAATGAAAAATTCATTATATTAATCTGATTCAAGAACAATTTAAATAGTATTAAAAAATACCATTCTCACACATAATTTCAAATAGTATCTTCATTTTTTAAAATTAAATTTAGAAAAAAACAATCATGAAATGTTGTAAAGTAAAATTTCAATAAAATATTTGAAAATAGAGAACCCCTTGAAGAATGAATATTTATTTTTATTAATTTGGTGGGATTTTAATTCTTAGTAAAGTTTGTAATTATAAAAACATTCAGTTATTCTTTAATGTAAAAATACTCCATAAAAATGAATGTGTTTCGAATATTTTAGGCAAATAAACTTAGAAAGAAGTGTAAGAAAAAAAATTCTATTTATTCAATAAAAATATTATTGTTAATATAGGAATGAGGATGAAAATATAAAATAATACATCTAAGGGAAAAAGTTACCAAAATATAGAGACATGAAACAAAAATGAATCAAGTAAAGGTCATCTTAAGACTCTATTTCTACATCCCCATGATCTATAGGAATCTTATCGATTTGAGGAGTAGTGTGGATCTACATGGATGAATCTAAATCCATTGTAGTTTTATATTTTTTTTGGTATCTAAGACATCATCTAGTTTTTTATTAATAAACTATTATCTCATGGAAATACTAGGGGTCGATGAAGATGGTGGTGCTAATTGTAGGAAGGGTGAGGTAGGATATATATCTTATTAACAAAATAACTATCTGATGAAGATATAGTGAGAGATATAATCTATTTGATGAGAATTCAGATCAATTAATAGTACCTTTTAAACAACTGCATTCGAGAGGAATTACCCTTATTATGGGACTTAATCTCAAAGACCCAGTGGACCTCTATGTTATTAAGGTATTGTGGAATATCCGAAAACATAAATATACCAACTAAATCCTACCTATGACATGAATATTCTATAGGAGCATAAGGATTTTTATGATATCAAAGATTGGTGGAAGCTATTCTAAAAGTTATACCCCTAACAAGCTATTATGTTTGATATTTATGTAATTTTTTAGAATTTTGGGGCACTAGTGGTTTAGGGAATAACATCCCCATTAACTAAAATACAATATGTTGGTTCTCAATAATTAACTAGATGGTAACCCTAAAATTCAACGCCCATGTGACTTGACGAATAGCGGGTGAATATTTCTGATCATGTGTAGTGTTTTCTAATCTCCTCAATGCTCTAGGGGATTATCTAAAGGTAGTGGCATCCAAATAGTGTCTCTCCATGGAATTATACATATATAAATATTTAGAATACTCATCATCGTTTTCCTATCACTTCCCCTCCTTCAAGAAACCCATATTGAAGTGCTATAGAAATTTAATCAATTGCAACCTATTTAAGTAGGAAATAGGCAGAAATGAATCAAGATAATTCATGAGATTGGATAGTTATGTGATAAAATATACCCCTGTGAGAGTTCCCTATGATTTATTCACATTCCCTTCATAGTATAAGGATAATTGTTGATTTGTATTAATGGAAATCCGTTATTTAGAAATGAAAAAATTATAAGAACCTATATCTATATCACATATCTTTGCGAGCCCCCTATAGATAAAAAATAATGAAAGGGGGTGTTACTTATAACTCTCAATACACTGGTCCTCAATTGGATGATATTTTTCTTTTCTGGGCCATTCTTGTTTTATGGGTCAACAACTATCATGGTCCACCACTTACAGGTAATAATTTTATTAGTCTCTATCATGAATGAAACATACTATATGTTATGTAAAAAAAGGGTTATAAATGACCATCCCCACTTTATACTCCTTAAGAAAAAGAATCCAAAACTTCAATCTTAAACTGATGTTAGATCTCTATAATGTAAAATTGATGGTAGAGAGGAACTCTAAAATAATATCTTTAAAATATTCTTCTCTAAAATATTTTATATTATCTAAATGTATAACCAAAATATAATCCATTATCTCATCCTCCATACTAATTTTTTGTATGATGAGTACGTTTAGAATCTTGTTGGTGACGATCAGCATTCTATGTGGTCAAGACAACCTCTATTGGTTATTTGGATCTATGAACTATAAACAGTGAAGTATATATTGTTGTGGTATATCCCCCCTTTGAGGAGAACGTGAGTTCAGTTGGTTGGTATATAAATTAGAGGGTTTTGATGAATAATGGATATGGTAATGATTGGGGTAAGGAGTAGATTCTCTAGTTTTCTACTTCTTGTCCATTTTGGTAAGGACCTTATTTAATTTACAATGGGTGATTTTAAACTAAGCGGAAGTAGGAGGAGAACTGTTTTTGAGTGCTCGCGATAAAGAGAAGATAAATCACCATGGCATGTTTTAGTGTTAACATAGAAAATTTTATAAGGCTCTACTATTCCATGGACTGATGTTTGGACTTAAATCATGATCAATTAATTAAAAACCTATGAAATTTTTGTTATATGATTTAATAGTGGTCATGTCATGGGAAGATCCATCATATACTGAGTTGTGATCTTTCTCATATAATTTCATTTGGTAGCCTCTAATACATGAGGTTTATTCCATGATATGTAAGGGTACTACCATAATTTACATAAAATTTACCTCTAAAATAAAAATGATGTGGTGGATCTATGACATTCCATAAAAGACTACTTCACTTCAAATTTATTTATTATAGAGCTTTAATTTTGGTGTGATGTGAACACCATGAGAATTAAGTTTCTAGTTATTCCAACAAAATTCTTTCATTAAAAAAATAAATCATGTATATATTTCATGGATCATATTTTCAAGGTAATAGTCATTGTACAATAATATGGACGCATCAAAATAAAAATATTTCTGATCATAAATTCTCTTCGGAATTTATGGGGTAAATAGTATATATTCCCATTGATAATCCTAAATGGATTCATTCTTATTGGTTTTTTAAATATAGTCTTATATGCCCCTAAGTAATCGCCAATATTATTAATCCAGTCTTTCAAAATTTCACTTGATGTTTCTTCTATAATTTTATGAAACTCTCAGTTAGATACATATAATTATCCACTTTTTTTTTGATAAAGGGTGTTGGTGTTATAACAAACTTTATACTTATCTTATAATATCCTAGGCAAGTGATGGTTAAAATGTGCACCCCGGTTATAAATGTGTGGCTAAGGAATTCCAAACCAAAGAAATTTATTCTTTCTCAAAAAAAAGATCACTACATTTGAAATTATTTTCAAAGTGGATTCTATATCCACCCATTTTGAAATGTAATACACATGTACTAGGATGTATGTGTTGTTAAAATAAATTAGTAAGGGTACCATAAATTAAATTCTCCACACATGGAATATGAAACACCCAAAATTTAATTATAGTAAGTTAACATTTTATTTTCATTAAACTATAGAGAAATTAATATTTTAATATATCATGGTACAAAAATTTTAATTTGATAGTATGAATATCTGTTTTTAACTTACTATGTCTAAATATGTCTATAATGAATTTTTTAAATTTTCCCTTAGAAATAAGATTTTATAAACAATTGAAAATGTAGTTTTTAAATAATCATCCTTTTATTTATAATAATTTTTTATAATATGTATAATTAGTTGCATATTTATTATAATGTTTCAATAAACAAAGATAATACCATTTAGAGGGAAAAGTGATATTTTTCATAAAGAAATTTTAAGTGCATAATTTTTTCCCATTTAATTAATTAAAATAATATATAATAATAAATTAAATAAAAAATTATATATTATATATATAACTATTTGAATTTAAATTCATATAATTATTATTCATAGAGGTAATGTAAGATCATTTTATGCTGGGAAAATGTTTTTTCTAGAAAAACTATTTTTGTCACGTTTTGTGGGTTTCCTTTAAAATTAATTTATACCACTTATAAAAATTTAATTTAATTAAATTGAGTCCTTATTTGGAATTAGAAGTTTAAAATTTGATAAATATTTCCCTTTTATTTTTAGCCATTATGAATAGTAATCATGGTAATGTTTAACACATTGATAAAGGGTAAATCAGGATAATTAAGGTTAAAACAAATGTGAAATGGATTTAGAATATTCTTAAAAACTTAATGACCATATAGTATGATTGTATTAAAAACATACTCATCTATGTTTTTAATTTATGTCTTATTTTATCCTTTTTTCTTTATTAATGACCAATATTGTATTTTATGTAAAGAAAAATACAAAATATCACTCTCTAGCATTTAAATTTGTCTTTTATGTTCACATACAAATAATTTTTTTTTAATGAATATTAAGATTTATTTTTAGACTAATGAGTTTACTTTTATTACATTAATTTATTTTTATCTTTTAATGATTATATAATTTTTTTAACTGTTTGTACAATGCTGACATGGTGCTTGTTCAAGTATTATAAAAATCAAAGTAAATAATTTTAAAAACACTACAATTAATGTATTTTGGATGAATTTTGGTTCCCGCTAATTTTTATAGTAATTAATAATTTATTATTTATAGTAAAATTTATTATATTCTAATTAAATATTTTTATTGATTCCATTAAAGAATAATTATGTGAATAGTTCTTAAAATGACCTTAACAGTATTCTTTAATATTTTGTTAAATTATTTAAAAATAATAAAAATCATAAAAGAGGACAATTAAGATGATAAATAGTTCTAAATTTTTAATTTTTCACCCTTTATGAGCCAATTTTTAATATATAATTAAAATTTTACCCCTTTTGTATTCAAAAAGGTGTTACCATAGTTAATATTAATATTGGTTAATAATGGGGTTAAAACAAAAGGTAGGGTTTAAATTAACACTTAAACATATCCAATTTTTTTGGTTTAATATATTTAAACCATATTCTATATTATATTCCTAATTATGTCCACTTGGTTCCACTTTCACATAAAAATTAATTTATTATTTTTAAATCATTTTATCAATTCCATGTGGGTTATTTCTGTCACTATAAAAAGGTACCCCTTATCCTCTATTATTCATGCCACCTTGGGACAGTAAGATCCCAAAAAACCATAAAAATCATTTATAAACATCTTTAAACAACTTATATAGGTTATGGTCTTCCAAAAAACCCAACCATATATTTTTTAAGAGAAGATTTAAATGAGTTCTTTCAAAGAAGATGTAATCATCTTAACCAATCACTTTAATTTTTCTTCTTCTTTTACCACCTTAAATTATGTCTTAACCATTTGAATCTAATAAAACCATTACATCTAGTATAATAATATTTTATTATTTTTACCTTATAATATTTATCCATTTACTTCTCTATAGAATATGGAACAAACCCATCGCTCGTGTGTACGGTGGATTATTTCCTCGCGAACCAATGTAATTTGTTTTCCATCACTTCCTAAAATAGATAGTGATCATTATGGAACTAATTAATATATATGATATATATGAAATAATTATGAATCTATAAATTTAATATATCATTTAATTACTTACCATTGAACCCATTAAAAATTAAAAACATCCGTTGTGTGTGCATGTGTACTACCACTTTCAGGAAGAGATGTGATTTATTTTTCATGTCCACTTTTCACAAATGATTATGAAAATTTATATGATGAATATGTATGATTTTTATATCATTATTAAAATTATGGAAACAATGAAACTATATCCTATTCATAGAAACTATAACTTTCACGATGAAACATGCATGAAAAAACTAAGCAATTAACACATGAAAAAGGATAATAATGAAAGATCATTAATATGAAAATGATAAGATACTATAAGTGGATAATATTTGATTTTATAGATATTTATATGGTTCTCTTATATAATTATAATGAATCTAAAATTATTATACTATAGGATAAATCATGCTCAAATAAGTGGAATTGTAAGGTAAGGAATTTCATCTCAGTTTCAACTCCATTAAGACATATTTGGTATTAAGAACCTATTTTATTTTATGTGGTGTATACAATACCACTTATATATATATAAAATGATTAAATATTTATTCATAGTGATTTAATTTTAAATTGAATTCTACTCTTTTAATGTGTTAAAATTTTAAAGTTACCAATGTTTTAAATATTTATTTTACAGTCTCGTTATTTTTGGAATTGATTATATTTTCATTGAAAAAATCGTATAATCAATCATTAATTAAATAAATTTATTTTCTTATATTATATCTATATAATGATTTCCCATGTTTTCTTCTAAATTTTACTCTCTATGTAACTTGAATTAAAAAATTTAATATTTAAAAGAAAAGCATATGTTATTTCTATTTTATATCGTGTATATTTTGCTTCTAAGTCCAAATTTTTTTAAAAAAAATTTAATAAGCAATTTTTATTTACTAAAAATATTTCATAAAAATATTTTCTGTTATCCTTTAATTTTTATAATTATTTAATGGAATATTTATAATTTTATCTTAAATGGTAATTTTTTAATTTTTTTTGAAAAGTCAAAATAATTGTTTCTTTTTAACATAGACAATGTTGAAATATTTTACCACTACCATAACCATTTTATGACATTTATATTATTCTATAAAATTTTAATGGTTTTAAAAATATAAATATTTAATGAAAACATATTTTAATGTTTTCCTCCCATTTTATTTTATTATCAATAGGACATAATTTTATTACAAAACCTATATTTTTAATGAATTGATGGTCAAATTTTATCCCTTATTGATTTCATGGTCATTAACTTTACCTCAAAAAAATCACTTTCTTATGATCACATTTCATTACACATTACATTTAAATTTTATTTATTTATTTTTTGTATCATGTATATTCTTATTTTTGATATAGTATTCCATTTATACATATCGATAATTACTATGAAATTTATTTAATTGGCTATGGAAATCTCGATATTATGTGCTCTTTAATCTATATAGATATTTATTAATAAAGAATAACATTTATGGATTAAATTGGTCATTCACTATATGAGGAATGTATGATATATTAATTGAAGGGTAGGGACCAAAATTATATATCCCCTCAATAAATTTATAGGTCTCCTGTGAAAAACTAGTTGGTTAGCCTTATTAAATAGGTTTTTTGTGTTTACCTACCCATTGACTTAAATTGCTTTGGAATTAAGACTTGATGGTAATATATCATGATGTCTAAGATCAAGAAATACAAAAATATTAATTTTCTTTATTAATAATTTAGTTATAATTATCCATTATATTATTACATAGATAATATATATTGATTCATTTCTTTTTAAATTTGTTGATTAAATGACATGTGTTTTCAATTATTTAACTTGACATATTGATTATGCCTTTTTAATCATTATAGATATTGTAATATGTAACCCTTGAAGATTGGTTGATCTCACCTTTTTTTCATTTCCCCTAGATATGAAGAAGTATTATTTTAAAGAGCTTCAAAGATGCAATATATTTTATTTTTTAATGTTTATATTTTATTTCTCATGTTAAATAAGAATCATGTATGCATTTAGTTCATAAAAACTGCTAAATTGATCCGTCCTTTGGTGTGAGATCCTTTGTTTCTTATTTCAATATAATAAAGAATACACCAACTATATGTTACTAGTGATGGGGTGTTACATAATTTCATAACTTATATAATAGGGTGTTGTGGAATTTTTTTCTCATTCTAATATTTATTATTATTTGACAGTGATAACATCTCCTCATGGATTCTCCGGAACCCTTATGAAGAGTGGGCCAAAATAATCCAATTTTTTTTAATATTAGTCACTATTTAATCAAAATCATGGTTTATTCTATTGTTTATGGAATAATATAATTGCAGCATGCTCATCACCTCTGATTTGAGCATGCATTAACAAACTAGGATATCTATACATTTACTGAACATAAGAGTATCATCCCTAAACTAATATATTGTTTTTGATAGAAATACCATTCATTGTTAATACAAATAATATTGATAAATTTTATTATTTTATAAATAATTTGTTATGTCAAAAAACCATTGGTGATCTTGTACATCCACTTAAAAAATATTGTCATCTGGTAACTCATAAATTATTTCAATCTCCTCCGCATATTCCATATACAGTAATTGTATCCTTGATAAGTGATTATCCACCACATTATATGAAACCTTTTTCTCATTGATCGTGATTTTGAACACTTATAGATAAATATCCACCAATTCACCCTATTATTTTCATCATTTTTTTCAACATGTATATTAAAGTGGGATAATCCGTGTAGAAAATCCCCTTAGAGTGTAATAGATAATATTTAAACTTGTCAAAATAAAAGAACACTATAAGATGTTCCTTATCTAAAATAGTGTATTTGATTTGGGAATCATTTAGTGTGTGTTATTTCTAGTATAGAGGTATAAATATGTGATCAACCCACTATTCAAGAACAAATCCTATAACAAAATTTCTTTCATTGTACATTACCTCGATGTTATTCTCAAAATTCATAGAAATCATAATTGGGGAAACCACTGAATTAATTTTCAATGTAGTTAAGGCTTCATTAAAATATTAATTAAATTTTAATAGAATCTTATTTTATATGATAATTCTGAGTGGTCATGCTATATTATAGAATTCATTGATAAAATACTAATAAGATTTGGCATGTACATGAATGATTTGAATCCCCATCACTATGGTCTACTTGGGAAACTCATGTTTTACCCTTATCATTTTGAGATAAACCTAAATTATATATTTGGATTTTCTCTGTCTGTGTATAATGACCTCTTGAACCATGAAGTTTCAATTTTCCTAGTTGGGGAATGGAAATTTTTCTTCACATCTCTTTACCACCAAGTCTACGTTTTTCAAGAACACCACAAAGTATCTCCCATATACTAAAAAATGATTCCTAAATATCTCTATAAACTCATACTCATTTTCATGAAACATATGTTTCATAAACCTCTCAAATTTATTTGCTGTATTGAACATTCCAAATCGCACCTAATTACAGTGAAAAGTGTCATCTAGGAATGTGAAAGTGTTCATTGATTGGTCAGTTAGGTCCACTGATATTTGTTGTAGTCAATTTATCTATAGAGGAAACAATAAAATGTATTCTCATCAAATAATTACATAATTTTATCCATTAATGGTGGTGGAAAGTGATATTTTCTTATGGACTCAATAAAATTCATGTAATTTACACAAACTCTTCACCTCATAATGGTTCGTGTAGAAAGGAGCTAATTATCTTTTTTGCCACGATTAATTATCTGTTGGGATAAACATGTAATCAGATAACCCACTCACTATCTTAAAATGGGGAATATAATAGATACATCTATGGTTTTTATAAATTCTTTTCGGAACACCTCCTTTATTGGTGGCATGAGTCTCAATTAAGGTTGGTGACTAGGCTTACTCCCTTCATCAAGCAGTACTTTTTATGTGAAAGTGGTTGGATTCATGCCATTGATATTGAAAATACCCCATAAAATTTCTTTTCTTTTTTAATTTAAAACTTAAAATCATTTCTCTTCTTATTCTCTCATCATGTTTGAGATGATGATCATTGATAAAGTGTATTTATCTACTATCAATGAGTTATTCAATGTATCATGCAATTAATTCAACTCAAAAATATATTACCTGATGATTTAAGGACTAAACTCTATATAGAAATCTATTCATAGATGATTTGTTTACTAAAAACTATTAACTTAGGTTATATATTTTACAATAATTTTCTCTTTTATATATTCCATCAAATCATCAATGAGATGCATCATGTTCTCCTATACTTATTTTTATCAGATCATAAAATGGGGTTTTCCATTAATAATAAAAATAACATGATAGCCTTCTAATTCATCCTGGTGATTTATTTATTTATTGAAAAAAATAACTTTTCCCTCTCTAACTATAGAAATGAAACTTCCTTGATTGGAATCAACCAGCACCTTCCTAGTTTATAGGAATATTATTCCTATAATGATAAAAACAACCCATTCATATTCTTTTTAGTTATTAAGAAGTTAGTAGGGAAAATAAATTTCACCACATTTATGATAATGCATTTGATAATTCTTCCTAGGTATTTATTTGATCTTCCTGTGCACTGAAGTTCTACACATTTCAGTTTAGGATCATCCAATCCTAATTTTTTAAACAAGCTCAGTGTCATGAGATTTAAACTAGAAACTAAATCATAAAACACCTTACTAAATGAACATGATATAATGGTGAAAGGGAATGAAAATTTCCCTATATATCCCATATTTTGTGTTATTTTCCATTGAACTAATTTGAACATTCCTCCCAAATATAAATGACTCCCTGACCATCTAAATTATTCTTATTTGAAAAAAAATCCTTATGAAATTTATAATAAGTATACATTTGAGAAATTTATTTATAAAAGAGATGTTAATGTGTAACTATTTAAAAATGTATAAAAAAATATCATATTGTGTTTAAAATATCTCTTACATCAACCTCCCTAAAAATTATATGGGTTGGTATGGATCAAGATTCTTATACTTTTCCTTACTTATATCCTCTTAAACTTATTATCTAACACTTCCTATATTTTCATCTACTTCCCCATCCTTGTTATTATCTACTTGGGTTTCAACTTCCTTATTTTCACTCTCCTTTCCTTGTTTCTTCTTTTCAACCTCCTTCTCATCTTTGTGCTTCTTATGTCCCTCTATCTTGCTTCAACTTCATAGCACCACATCCATTACCTCCACCATTGGATTCATTTTTGTATTAACCAATAGTTTTCTTGGTAACCATGTTGATATAGTTTTAACTATCCACCCATATTTATTCTCATGTTTTTTAAGATTAGACTATTTATTCATTAAGGATTTTTCTTATGTAGTCATATACTGGTCTGATTTTTGAATTAATTCTTGCATCGTATCTTTGAGAGATTGTTTTGGGGGTTGGGTATGAGATTTTTTTTATTGGATAGAATTTTTTAAGAGGTTGTATTTTTTGAGTCGAATGGGGTGTCAATGATTGAAAAGTCATTTGGGCATATGGATGTGGTGGATATTTGTGTGGTTGTTGGTTCTAATTAAATTTCCAACTTACTTGTGGTTGATATTATCTTGTATTTAATTGAGTTTGTGGTTTCACTTGTATGCCTATATTATAAGTATTTTTATATTATTTACAACCTCAATTTTATCTTACATAGTTTCAATCGTGTGGTTGATTGTCTTTTAGGATAGCTTGAAACTCTTCATATTCATGATTTCCTCCTCATATCTTATAAGATTTAACATCAAGTTTTATTACAGTTGTGGATTGTTCTATGACTGGGTAGGAAACACTAGAAATTGTAAGTTGTCAAATTTCATTTCTATACTAAGTGTCCAATAAATTATTCCCTTTCACTTGAGTAATCTCTATTATTTATTTACCTCCCTCATGTCACTAGAGATAATATTTGTGAGATATTTCATCAAGAATGTCTCATCTGACTGAAAGAGTCTTCATCATCAGTCCATAATAATTTGAAGGATCAAACATGGAGAAAGCTAAAGGATAAAAATTATAGTAAAAATCTACATTTAGAGCCAAAAATCATGTCCTTTATGTGGTAAATTACTTAGTATCTCCATAAATCAATCAAATTACTTTAATATAGATTATTAATCTAGTTTATAAATTTTATTAATATCACTTCATAGCTTCCATGTTTCCTTAGTAGAGTGTACCTGAACAAGAAATGATTTTTTATCTCATACCAATTTGTAATGGACCCTATATATTCACTCTTTATCCATCACTTGACATCGTATTAGAGTAATAATTTGAATACTCTTCAAATAAAAACATATGAAGATGTTTTGATATGTTTTAATATATTTATGGTCTCTAAAAAATTTATCTGATTGTTGAACATGTCTCTAATATATGATTTTATTAAACATTTCTATATTTTAAAAAATATAAATGAGTATTGGAATGATTATTAAAAATTTTCATCTTAGTGGGATGAATATTAATTCTTAGGTAATTATCATCAATGGATGATAAATCATAATCCATAATTTTTATGGCTTGAGGAACTAGCACTACTAAAAATTTGGGCTATAGCCACAGACCTATAGCCATGGTTTTATAGGTCCATGGCAATAGCTTTTTTATTTCCACGGTTAAATTCCATCTCTGTGGCTAAATCAATAATACACTGTAAGCGTCGTTTTTTTTTCAAGCTGTATCGGGCTCCTCCTCCTCCCCCGATCCGCAACCCTCCCCCTCCTCCCCCGATTTTCACCCCTATCACCGCGTAACCCCCATCCCCAACGACGTCTCCTCCTCCCCGCAACCCTCCTCTCCTCCCCCAATTCACAGCCCTATCACCGCACAACCCTCCTCTCAGATGGCATCTCCTCTTCTCTGCAGCCCTCCTCCTCCTCCCCCGGTTCACAGCCCTATCACCGTGCATCCCTCCTCCCCGATGACGTATCCTTCTCCCAATGATCTCCCCGATGATCTCACTGTGCAGCCCTCTCTCACAGCGATGACCTCCTCTCGGATGAACTCTCCCACAGCAGCGCCCTCCTCCCCGATGACCTCTTCTCAGCAGTCTCACCATTTGCAAGTATAAGCATATCGCCCTTCATGAAATTGAGTTCGGGTATTAGGGTGGCGTTTGGAGTATGATGGCTATGTATTGGGTATGGTTTAGATTTGTCTTTGGGGGTTTGGGTTGGGGGTAATCCCTCAATTTGGTGGTTCTTTTGGGGTTTTTCTTGATGTTTTGATGTAAAACTCTCGATATAGGAAATTTTGGTGATTCTAGGTGATTTGATTGTGTATTTTTATTAGAAAGTTGCTTGTCAGATCAGTTAAGGGGGTGGAGGGTTTCTTATTATCAAGGGTGAATGTGTGGGGTTTGGTTGTTATGCTTGGTGTGTAGGAGAGTAACCCTTAGATTATTATGACAAACCTTAGGGTTTGGTATTTTGGAAATGATATTTTGTTATGAAGGATTAAAGGTAGTTTCATGATTTAGTGGTAATAATGCATGCTTAGGATTGTGGAGCGATGGGTTTCTAATTAGTAATGTTGTTATTACTAGATGATGTTGAGTCAAAATTCATCAACAAAGCATCTAATTAGGATGACATTGTGTTCTCATGGGAAATATTCTCAAGTTGTCGTTTCCATCATATTATGTTACAAATACTTTGATCCATTGACCAAGGCCTTCGAAAACGAAAAGAAATGGTTTTCTAAGTTATCCATGAGTTCTAGGAGTTGTAGTATCTAATTTTCAATATTGACATGGTATCATAGGATGTTAAGAATATGTTGAAGAAATTTTAGTTCTTATTTGAAAGGATTGGAACTCTAGAGGATATATGGGTGAAACTAGATGTTTCTAAATTCAAAGGAGGTGAATCAGAATGGATAAATACATTTGATCATAAAAGAAGGAATGAGGTGGTTTTATGGATTGAGATTCATTCCCTATTATATGAGAGGCTATGGTAGATTTACAAAATAAGATATTGTTTTGGGGATTCATGGAGCTATATCCTTATAGGAATCAATAATGGAGTATACCACTAAATTTGAAAGGATTATTCATTTCATGCCATCCTTCAAATGAAATTTATTCATAAAGGAATTCTAGTTTTTAAATGGTCTTATGTACTCATTATGGGCATGAGTATCTTTTTTTATTTGGACACCTACTAGGAGATATTCAAGAAAGACTGATCTATCTATGTAGATACATCCATTGCATAGGAATGTGCACGGAGAATGATGAAAACTAGGTAGGAATGAATGTTGGATGGTGAGCCTCAGTATGAGGGTGATAGAGTAAATTGAATGAGTAATATCTCAACTCAATATTAGAAAAATAAATGAACCGTGGTCTATTTCTCATGTAGCAAGAATGTGCATGCATTCTGTTAGTATTGGGATGGGAAAAATAGGTTTCATGTATGTGTTGAGATGTGGGTTTCTATATTATTTTATTGGGATAAGCCATCCTAGGTGAAGTGACTTTTAGTACCATACTTAATGAGGTACTCCTAAAGTTATTATTTATTTCTATAATTTGGATTTCTCTATTTAATATCTTTTAATGTATTATTTTTGTTGGATATAATGTGTGATTGAAAGATTATAGTTTTTAAATGAAGAAATTTTTTTGAGATTATTGGGCTAGGATCTTCTATAGTGATCATAATTTGATATGAGGCACTAGACATGTGTATGTAAGATTGATGATGGTATTGATAATACTATAGTGGGTAGATTTATACTTGTCCTTTTTGGGTGAAATCCATATCACGGGATGGTGATCATTATCAAGGTTTTGAAATGTATGAACTTAGATAGTAAATGGATGAATTTAGTGTCTGGATATGGATATTGGATGAACTATATTTGGTTCCAAGACCACACCAAAATTAATGATTTACCTATAGTGGTTTGTAAAGTCAGTGTGTTCAGTTAATTATGAGGAGTTTATATTGGTAAATGTGCTATTTAGAGCTTCTATATTTCTAAGATGTCATTCAGATCAATGTGTTGGGTTAAGTATCAAAATTTGATATTGTAGTGGGCTACTGCTTGACTTCTAGTGTGGAGTTTGAAAGGGATCCTAGAAAGGGTACTCTAAAGGCTGTTGAAAGTGTGTGTAAAAGGGAAACCAAGTAGTCCAAATTGTTAAGAATTTATGAAATAGATTCCATAACAATAAAAATTGTTGAAATATAAAAGGAAAGAACCAATTATCTTATGTTTGGAAATAGTTTCTACAAAGAAGGAATATACAATCAAGAAGAAGTAAGATCATGCACCAAAAGATTGAATAATCATATTAGCAAACTGGTTTGAAAAATCCAAGTGGATGGAGTGAGAATAAAATAAGGAAAATTCTCTACTTTATAAAATTGATAAACCTATATAAACTAAGAATATAGGTGAATTTTAGAAGAAGAACATGCTAAAAAATGAAGTTTCAATCTAAAAAATTATGAATGATATAGGAATGACGAATTTTAGGTATTTTATACATTCACGGAATGGATTTTCTAGGTTAAGAAAAATCTCTAATCCCTATTTCTCTATTTTAAGTGATGATTGAGGTTTAATTTATTCTCATATTTTGGTGATTTTTTATTTTTGAATAGGCAATTTAAGGTGATGTTTGAAAAATAAAAAGATTTATTAATGATCAAGTTATTTAGTATTGGGATGTACATATCAATTTGAATATTATTTGTTCATTTTTGGTTATGGATTCATGTATCATTTATCATGTATAGTTGACACACTGATCACATATATATAAGAAGTTTGTATTTCTCATTTCTTTTCCCACTATTTTCCTATAGGTGGTTTCTTATGATAATACCGGTTCTATCCACCACCATCAAAGACAATGAGTTCTAGATTTGGGTAAGGTTTATTCCGTTTTTATTCTTTGGCCCAATTTTAATTAGGGATTTTTTGATTTTTGGGTTCCTTAAATTTTTGTTGTGTGTTTTGGATTTTATTGAGGTGGATTCAAGTCACCGTTGAAGAAGGCTTACATGTGTATGCATAGGTAGGCATATGAATATATAAGTTCCCCCTCTATATATATTAACTCATGGAAGTATGAATATATATATTGGGGTTAGGTGTGCTTATATATAGAAATGAAAAATGCATACGCGTGTAAGTGTAAAGGGGTATATGCAAGTATAAACATATATTTAAGGACCCCCTTGTGCATATTTGGCCATGAAAATATGTACATAGGGGATATGTGTCCTTATATATATGTTAAGTTGCATATGCGTGCAAGTGGAAAAAAGGAAGATTCGAGTTTTCGTCATCAAAAGCAAACACGCCTTGAGGTTGAGGTAGGGTCCCTCTCCTGGCCTCATTAATTCAATAATGTTTTAAATTGAATTTAGTTGCCTTATTAATTATGCATGTTTATATTAAATTGCAATTATTGAATAAGTTTTAGTTAAGATAATTGTTTCATTTGATAAATAAGTCATGGTTTTGTAATAAAACACCTCCAACGGAGGTGTGCTGTCTACGAAAACTCACAGTGGTATACCTTTTTTAACTTTATTGCATTGATGTTTTCCTTAAACTTGATGTCATTGTTAGTCATAAATCACACATCGTACTTGACCCTTTTTATATCCATGTAGGGGGTTTCCCTCTTTTTATTAAAACAGTTGTTTGAACCAAGACACTCTTTAAGTGCCGTTAGAATTTTAAGATGGGTCCCATGTTGTGTGACCATGTCACATGGCATGTGATATTTAAATCCCACCAAAAGCCTAGTTCCATAGCCTAGGGGTCCCACAGTACCAGTAATGTTAGATTACATGTTATGTAACCTGTGATTTTCCTGATCCCATGGAGTATTCCTCTAGGTATTCCTACACATTGCTAGATCTCAAAACCTCACCGAATTAGGTATATCAGGGGTCATCCAATCCTCTAGTCATCACAGATTAGCATTCATTTCTTTAAATCTTCTAAGAAAACATCCTCTCATGCCATCCATATCATCCTTTTTGAAACTAAGTGGAAGATGTTACCCCACATATTTCGTTGGACCGGGCCAACATGTTGCGGTCACGTCGCAGCCATGCCGTGGTCACGCCGTAGTCACGCCGTGATTTGGCCCTACTCGAGGACGATACCCTACGACGGTTCGCAGTGACAGTATTCCATGAGTATTGTGATCATTGTTGAGACTGACTAATCACAATTTCTGTCGGTGGGGCGATTACCGAAATGTTGCCCCGCCTCCTCTCGCTCCCTTCACTCATGGTCGGAAGATGCTGCCCCGTGAATGTCGCTGGACCGGGCCAACATGCCGCGGTCACGTCGCGATCACGCCACGGTCACGCCGCGGTCACGCCGCGGTCACGCCGTGGTCACACCGCGGTCACGCCGTGGTCACACCGCAGTCATGTCGCGGTCACCCCGCAGTCACGCCGCGGTCACCCCGCGGTCACGCCACGGTCACGTCGTGATTTGTCCCTCCTCTCCGACGAACTCTCTCACCGCTACGCCCTCCTCCTGACGACCTATCTCATATAGGCACCCTCCTCCCCGGAGACCTCTCTCACCGCGACACCCTCCTACTGGCTTCCAATCCACACAGGTATTTTATACCATACTATTTCATCAATGTTCTGATTTTAAGGTTATACTGTGATTTGAATTTCATGTGATGGTTATTTAGATCTCCATTCCTCTTGTATTTATAAAATACATGGGTAGAGTATGAGTAGAAATTGAAGGCATATTGGTGTGATAATGTTGAACATATAAGGCAACCATACACAGTGATGGTGATATAAGAATTATTGATAATAAAATATATGTGTTTCTTGTGTTAATATAGATGGATTCCGGTTCATAGAAATCTTCCAACGTAACCATACATAGTAATATGATTACTGGGAATCAAATTTCAACCCTCATTATGATGTGTTCTCTGCCAAAAAGGATTTTAAAGGGATTATACCTCACGAACTTAAGATATATCCCCTATTACACTGAATTTATTTGAATGGATTCGGTTTATTGGATGATGTTTACACTCCTTCACATGGTTATAATCTTTCATCTTACTGACTATCATATCCCCTTGATTTTATTCAAACAATTATTTCTAAAGACACTCAATTTTGGTACCACTCCTCCATGGGTTATCCTACATGTTCGTTAGCTCCCCTAGAGATCTAGAAGGTTTAAATATTTTCCACCAACAAATTGATCAAATTAATTTGAGCACACTCATATCCTCCTTGAATTCTCTTACCAGTGGTTGGATCTCTAAGTGGGACTTATGACCTAGAGGTAACTTCTCTGATGAATGTGAATGACCTTTTTAGGTTAGGAAGAGATGATCCTAATTCTTTGACTAGTTACTTGTTATCTATCTTTATGAGGTAGTATGGACTTTTTATTTCATATTTTATCATCAATCAAAACTTAAAGAGCTAATTATCCATTGGTTTCCTAGAACCAATTCCTTCCTTTAATCCCATGGAAAATTAGGGATTGATGTTTGGAATTTGTATTGATTGGGTGGAATACCTCCTCTTTGGGAGATGTATGAAGAAAATCTTCCAGTTAAAGATGTTTGGGATAACACCTCATGAGATTTGATATTGGAAAGGGATGTTCTCACCATTGTTAAGGATAAATTAAGGAAGGATCCGAACTTACAGTCACTTGTTTCTTTTAAGGATTGGATTAATATATTTCTCTACCACAATAAGTCTCGACCAACTACTATACACCCTCATCGATGCTCTTCCTAATAGGTTCATGATAGAATAAGATTTTATTGGGCCATCCTTGAAGCTAGGGAGTATACCACATGGGGATAATGACTAAGACTAGAGGTATCCCCAAGCCTTCCACTGGAGGGGTTTATAACCATGTTTTTTAATAGATGGATTTTCCTACATGAGCACACATTTTTGGGAATTCAATTGATCACATTCAAGGAATTCTTAATTAATTTAAATAGTTTAAATTCAGTATAAATTATGAAGAATACTCCCTTTGTAGTTGGTTCTTTTCTTTAAAACAACAAATTTAGAAACTCTCCTAAAAAATTCACTACTTGACCTATCCATTAACAGGGAACAAAAAGATTAAAATTTAATCCAACCAATGAAAGTAAAAAAAATAAAGCCAAGTTAAAAGGTGATAAGATATATCCATGAATCCAAGTCATTGATGAAATAAATAGTAGAGTAGGGAGAGAAGATCAATGAAACAAGGAGGGATTTTTAATTACAAGAAAAGAAACAAACAAAATAATAATAATAAACTATGAGTTTCCTCTCATGAAATGATAGGTTTAAAGTCCCCAACTGGACACCGCTAAAAAGCTATCCATAGCCACTTGGGGGTGTATTTTTTATATATAAACCACCATATATTTTTGTTCCATTCATTTTTAGGTGATAATTTATTTATTTCTTCTTCATGATATTTAGGGATAAAACTTAATCCCTTAATGGCTGCAAAATACCCCTAAATGTACCCATTAACAATGCTAGAAATCATGCTGTCCAATTCTGGAATTTTTCAATAACTGATGATTTCCATACCCTCTTGAAGCTTACACATTTTTCACCTCTAAGTTTTCAATAAAAAATGTGAAAGTGTCTGAGTTTTGAAAAAACAATCCAGGAATAGGGTTTTCAAGTTCAGTTTGAAAAGATTTATGGGCATTTAAAATGAATTTAAAATCCTTTTCCACTTTTATCTCATCTTCAGAAACAAATTCAGCTAACCTGGTTCCCAAATCAGTGGAAAATATAATGCTTTTTTATTGATAAATGACTGAATAGTTCCATTTAATCTTCCATTAAGACAAACTCCAAAAATATTTTATTATCTACCTCATTTTCAGATTTTGGAGGTGGGTTTGTCTTCCAAAGAAAGATCACTTATCTAAACCTCTTCAAATTCCAGATTTTGATCAAATTTTCCTCCTTGATTTTGTAAATCTTGAATTGTAGTTTGAGTTTCGTGAAATATTGTATCTCTTAAACTCTTAAAAGTGTTGGAAATTTGATCATTTTTTCACATCTACTTCATGTTCATAGTTCTTTCCTCAAATTCAAGGATTTCAGCTTTGATAAGTTCAGAGAATGTGTGTCTTTCACTAATCACCATCTCTAACAATTGTTCATTCGAAGAATCCAAAATGAAATTTTATCATTAAAAAGATAGGAGTTATTCCTACATTTTCTAGCTAAATCAACATAAAATTTCCATAACTTATCATCACTGTGATACACATGAAACACTTGAATGAATTTTTTCAAATCGTGTTTCTCATCATCATTTAATCCATCAAAAAAGAATGTAACAACTCTCTCAAGGAAAGAACGTGGTCTGGGCATTGAATAATAAATTTATTAAATCTATCTCATGCATCATTAAATCTCTTTTTCTACCCTTTAATGAAATTAGTGATCAATATCCTATGGTGACTATGTCTCTGACTAGTTATTCTATGCATTTTTTAAAAAATTTAGAAGCTGTTATTAAAAGGAAAACAGATTCTACAAAAAAAATTCACATAGATAAACAGATGTAAATGAAACTACAGTAGATAGAAACAATTTCTAAAGGTAGTTTTAAGAATTTTAGGCCCAAAAACAGCTACGATTTTTTTATTTATTTTTTTACCATAGACACTCAGCACCAAACCTTCCCTGGAAATGATGCCATATTTTTGATAGCTTGTCATTTGTACTATAAAATAAAATTTAAATCACATGCTCTTACGAGATAGTGGAAACTAGGGTTGAACCACATGGAAGATAGATAAGAGTCTAAGGGTTTATTTAAAACCTAAACTACTAAAACAGGGAAAGAAAATACCGAAGAAAAAGTGAAAGAGTGTGATAAGAGCATAAGAATGCTTGTATATATATCTGTGAATAGAATCAGAAAACTACATTGGAGTGGAAGAAGAATGAAGAGGACACTTTGAGAGGGCAAGTGCTCCTCGCCCCAGCCAGAAAGTTGATCCAAGCCAAAGCTGATTCCAGGTTAATTCTCCCTGCCTCCTCTTACCGCCTTGCTACTTATTTATAATATATCTTCATACCTTCACGTGGTCCCATCCTAGAAAAATACTAACCACATTCTAACAAATAATATTCCTCGACTATAATGACATTTTTACCCTCGCTCTCTTATAGTCAGGTTTTTATCACTCACACCACCTTGAAAAGTAGTCTTGTCCTCAAGACTGGGGAAAGATGTCCTGTATGAAAACGAGTCCGGAGATTTTCCAAATTCTTCTCCGTACGCATATGTGTTGAGCAGTACCAAACATCAGCTAGATACCCAGCACTACTAATGGAGGAATATTTAGTTGAAGCCCTTGAAAAAACATCTTGCACGCACATGGTGCCAAACAATCTCCCATATTCATCGTCCTTAATGCTCGAAAATATGATGTGTTACTTCTCTACAGAGCTAGAACTCAAATCCCTCATCTGTCACAAAATTCCTAAATTTCTGAGTTGTTCATCTCAGTCGTCAACACAGGACTGAACTGTCGTATCTGGCATAATTTAATACTCCATTATCACCAAATAAGACAGTGTCAGTACAACATGCTTCTGCACCTCTAAATCACTAGACATTCCGGGATGTACTGCAGGCAGTGCGAAGGATTGAGTCAGTGGAGGCAGCTCTAGGTGATCTTTGGGTTGCACCTACAGCCCAGAAGAAAATTGATGGTCCAAGAACATTTCCCAGACATTTGTCTCGAGTTGTGGCATCAACTCTGGGCGACGTCCTATAGCTTCGAAGAATTATCAAACTATCATTCCGGAAGTCATCCCCAGTTCATGGTCTAGCTGGAATTGTTGGATCAAGATGAGAGTCGCTTGAAGCTGCTTGAGTTTTTGGACCACCTCATCTCTCGATATCGTCGTCATCCTGTGAGAGAAAAACTCTCCTTCAAAACAAAAACTCGGAACACCCTGTTTATCTCCCCTTGTTTTTTCAATAGAAATATCGAGCTCCGCACTCACTCTTTTTTTTCCTTCCCGAATAATAGTTCAGGCAACCACCTGGGGGTGCGCACCGCATCTAACAAGTTGTGGACGAGTGTGTCATTGCTTAACACGAGGCATCTGATGCAAATAAACCACGGTAGCACGATCGCCCGATGAAGGGAACCAGCAGCGCGTTGCGGATAAGTATAAAAATAGATAATAAGAATGTAGATTTAGTACTAACCTAGAAGGATCATATCAATAGGATCATCAAAAGGTTGGTCATGAATAGATGAAAAATAGTGACTACCCATCTTGTATGCCACTTCAACTTGACCAAGGCATAAGAACTCACAATGAAATAAGAGTGACAATACATGGAGAAACTTCCATATACCTCAGGTGTGGGAATTTTAATGTATACAATGATATTTACTCAATAATTTATGGTGATTATAGTGTTATTTCTTATCATATTCATGTAAAAGCATGTAAGGGTACCTTGGGATGTAATTATATAGAAAAATAACATATTTATACATGTCTATTACAGAATTTTTAAGATGAATAACATAATAATACATTCAAGGATCTAAATGTTTAGTATCATAGGAAAATTAGGTTCATAAAACACTTGTACATAATAAAAAACATTATTTAGAAATTGGGAATGGATGGTGAGGGGGTGCTGGGGAGATGTGTAGGATAGGGGGCTAGGGGGCTGGGTGGAGGGGGGTGGGGTGGAGGGGGGCAGGGGGCAGGGGGCAAGGGTAGGGGCAGGGGGCATGGGGAAAGGTGAAGGGTGAAAGGGGGTACAGGGGGGTTGTACAGGCTAGGGGGATGGGTGGAGGGAGGCAGGGGGCAGGGGGGAAGGGTGCAGGGTGGAGGAGTGCAGTGGGCAGGGTGCAGGGGGTCGGGGCAGGGGGTGTAGGGGGGGTTGTGTAGGCTAGGGGGCTGGGTGCAGGGGGAGGGGGTAGGGTGCAGGGTGAAGGATGGAGGGGGGAAGAGGGGTAGGGTGGAGGGGGGTAGGGGGCAGGGGTCAGGGGGGAGGGTGGGGGGTGCAGCTATGGACAGGTTAACAACAGCCACTTTTCGGGGTTTGAAATCTAAAAATTCTTTTCCCTTTTCTTTTCTTCTATTTACTTTAGTTATTTTACTATTTAATAGAATTTTTCTTGTGTTTTCTGGGCAGGAAAAAAGATGGACAGCACCTCATGCACCTGTTGAAGATCGAATCATACTGTTGTTGGAAGCATAAACAAACATCCAGGTTTGTGTTTCTACTTTGTTTTCATTGTTTTTTATGATAATGGTTCGTTATAAGTTTTCCCAATTGCTTGTCGATCGTTTTGATTTTAATGTAGGTAATTAAAAACTGTTGCCAATTCGGTAGAATATTTTTTACGGCAATGGTGTGTGAGCTTTACAAAATAGGAATGGGGGACACTGCATTCGAAATGATGAAGTTATTGAACTTGACAAGTTTGGTTGAGAAATGTTTACATAATGAATTATGATATGAATTTTGGACATTTTTTGTTTTTGATTAAAATGTCTCACTAACAAGCATGCTGTGATTTTTGTTAATTTAATGCAGTTAGTGGTGAGAGTCTCATGCATGTGTGCAGGCAATAGAGAAGCGTTTATGGGGTGGGATGTACCCTTGAGAATTGGGTGAGTAATTGTATTTTTAATTGTGTATTGATATTATTTTCTAAAAAAAGTATTAAAAGGGGTGATTGGTGCAGATGTAAGCTTGGTGAATGCGAGGAGCTTACTTGGTTGGCCAAGTATTTATGAGAGTGTGTATTTTGTGTCAGTTATTGGTCGTTGTAACAGCAAGGGATTTTGATGAAAATAGAAGACATGTTTTTAATTTTTTTTAAAATAGGAGTTAAATAATTGAATCATTCCTCTGTTATCACCAGAGGATTACCATGTTGCTCATTTCCCAATACTATCACTATAGGGGATTATAATAGCCATAAATATTCAAGTATTTTTTACTACGTTTTAATTGAATGTTCTTTTGTAATAATAATATTGTGAAAGAAATATACAAAAGGTTTATTGTATTATTATTGAAAAGAAAAACAACGAACTCTTGTTCAAGGAATGGATTTTCTAGGTTAAGAACAATGTCTAATCTCTATTTTTCGCATTTAAGTGATGATGGAACTTTACTTTATTCCCATAATTTGGTGATTTTTTATTTTTGAATATGAAATTGAAGGTTATGTTTGAAAAATAAAGAGGTTTACTAATGATCATGTTATTTAGTATTGGGATGTACATATCAATTTGAATATTATTTGTTTATTGTTGGTTATGGATTCATGTATCATTTATCATGTACAATTGACACACTGATCACATATATATAAGTGGTTGTTATATCTCATTTTTTTCCCACTATTTTCTTAAAGGTGGTTTCTTATGATGAGGTCGGTTCTATCCACCTCCATCGGATGATAATGAGTTCAACATCAGATTTGGGTAAGGTTTTATTCTGTTTTTATTCTTTGGCCCAATTTTAATTAGAAAATTTGTGATTTTTGGGTTCCTTATATTTTTGCAGTGCATTTTGGATTTCATTGAGGAGGATTCGAGTCACCATTGATGAAGGCTTACTTGTGTATGCATAGGTAGGCATATACATATATAAGTTCCCCCTTTATATATATTCACTCATGACAGTATAAATATATATATTGGGGGCTAGGTGTGCTTATATATGGATATGAAAAATGCATACATGTGTATGTGTAAAGGGGTATATGCAAGTATAAATATATATCTAAGGACCCCCCTTTTGTGTATTTTGCCATGAAAATATGTACATAGGGGCTAGGTGTCCTTATATATATGTGAAGTTGCATATGCGTGCAAGAGGAGAAAAAAGGAAGATTTGAGTTTTCATTGTCAAAAGAATACACGCCTTGAGGTTGTGGTAGGGTCCCTCTCCTGGCCTCTTTACTTCAATAATGTTTTAAAATTGCATTTAGTTTCCTTCTTAATTCTACATGTTTATATTAAATTGCAATTCTTGAATAAGTGTTAGTAAGTTAATTGTTTCTTTTGATAAATAAGTCATGGTTTTGTAATAAAACCCCTCCAACGGAGGTGCGCTGTCTCCGAAAACTCACAGTGGTATAACCTTGCTTAACATTATTACATTGATGTTTTTCTTATATTTGATGTTGTTGTTAGTCATAAATCACACATCGTACTTGATTCTTTTTTATATTCTTGTAGGGTGTTTCCCTCTTTTTGTTAAAACCGTTGTTATAACCAAGACACACTTTAAGTGTCGTTAGACTTTTATGATGGGTCCCATGTTGTGTGACCATGTCACATTGGCATGTGATATTTAAATCCAACCAAAAGCCCAGTTCTATAGCCGAAGGGTCCTACAGTACCAGTAATGTCAGATTACATGTTATGTAACCTATGATTTTTTTGATCCCATGGGGTATTCCTCTAGGTATTCCTACACATTATCTATTATTCGGTACCTTGAGGTCTCATTTACCTTATTATTTACATCTTTTTTCCTGGGGTTCGACATGCATCAATTTTGAAATCACTTCCTTCAAGATTGATCACTAGTATTCAGGTTAACCAGAATGTTTCTGTATTTTACAAATGTTTTCCCTCAATGAGTTCTCATTGATTCTTTCTCAGGTTGCATGAAGTGGTTGATCTGGCTTTGTCTTTGTCCAAATATTCATGTTCTTTCAACTGTTAATGATGTTTCCTCTACCAGTGGAACCTAATTGTTCACTCTAGGAGAGACTCTTGGTTTTCTTCCCAATGGATTTAGATTATCAGATTGCATCTTCCTTTTTAAAATCCTTCTTTTCTTAATATTTTAAGCAACATTGTTGGAAATATTTTAGGTCTATCAGAAGATGCTTAAAGGGAAACATCTCATTAATTATTTTTTGTTTGTAGAGCTTGACCTGTCAATGAAACATCTAGAGTTTATTTTCCCCAACTCCTCCCACTCCCTTCGCTCCTGGCTGGAAGATGTTGCCCCACGGATGTCGTTGGACCGGGCTAACACACCACAGTCACGCCGTGATTTAGCCCTGCTCTAGGATGAATCCCTACAGTGGTTCACAGTGACAGTATTCCATGAGTATTTTGATCAATGTTGAGACTAACTACTCACAATTTCTGTCAGTAGGGGCGACGACTGGAATGTTGCCCCACCTCTTCTCGCTCCTGGCCAGAATATGCTGCCCCACGGATGTCACTGGACTGGGCCAACACACAGCAGTCACACCGCGGTCACACCGCGGTCACGTCGTGATTTGGCCCTACTCCAGGATGACACCCCGTGGCAGTTCACAGTGATAATATTCCATTAGTTTTGTGATCAATGTTGAGACTGACTAATCAAAATTTCTACTGGCACGGCGACGACTGGAAATTTTCCCCACTTCCTCCCGCTCCCTTCGCTACTGGCCGGAAGATGATGCGCCACAGAGGTTTCTGGACTGGGCCAACATTCCGCAGTCATGCCATGGTCATGTTGCGGTCACGCCGCGGTCACGCCGAGGTCACACCGCGGTCACACCGCAGTCACACCACGGTCATGCCACGGTCATGCTGCGGTCAGACCGTGATTTGGCCCTACTCCAGGATGAAACCCTGCGGCGGTTCGCAGTGATAGTATTCCATGAGTCTTGTGATCAATTTTGTGACTGACTAATCACAATTTCTTCTGGTGGGGCGATGACCGAAATGTTGCCCCGCCTCCTCTCGATCCCTTCACTCCTGGCCAGAAGATGCTGCCCCGCGGATGTCGCTGAACCGGGCCACCACGCTGCAGTCACGCCGCGGTCACGTTTCAGTCACTCCATGGTCACGCCACGGTCATGCCACGATCACGCCATTGTCACGCCACAGTCACGCCGCATTCACACCGCGGTCACGCCGCCATCACACCGTGATTTGGCCCTGCTCCAGCCCCCTTCCACCTGCATTCGAGCCCGCACCAACCCCCAGCCACCTGCAATCCCGCCCGCACCAGCCACCACACCAGCCACCACCCCCAGCCTCCTGAAAAACACTCATGCCAGCCCTCTGCCGCCTGCAAAACATCCCCAGCCACCAGTTTCATCTCTCTGCCACCTGCAAAACATCCCCACCTAAAATAAGTTTGCTAATGATTTTTGGAAAGGTATTCCCAATAGAAATAGGTTTGAAATGATTTACATCCACAACATTTTCCTTCTTTGGGATCAGGGAAATAAAATTAGAGTTGATTCTATAGGGCATTGAGGCATGGTTAAAGAAATTCCTTATAGTGTTAAGGAGCTCATCACGAACTATGTCCTAGTAGAACATAATGATATAATTTGTGGGACCAGCCACACTCTCAAGATTTAGAGAAAAAATGGCACTCTTAACCTATTTCTAAAGCATGTACATTCGTGAAGGCTCTATCTAATTTGGAAGCGACCACTCTATTGTATTGTTTTCTGCACCAAGTTTATTTCGTACCAGTGAGATTAACTTCAATGAGATTTTTGTCTTCAATCGAGGATTTAAATTCTCTCATGGAAATAGAGGCATGAGAAGGTCCAGTTTTCTCACTTGAGTTGAGAATGGAATTGAAGTCTCTAAGAATAAACCAAGGGTCATTAATATTAGTGCTTAGGTAAGAAAGTTCATTCCAAAGAGTTCTCCTTTCTTGGTCTCTATTTTTTTCATAGAAAATATAGCAGAAGAGGTGTATTCCATCAGTATTAAAATTGCATGTAAGTATTTGATCAGATATATTAAAGGTGTTAACATTTTGTAAGAGTGCGAAAAAATCCCTTGAGATTCAGTATTGTAGGTATTTGAGATTGCACCAATAAAGATATAATTATGTTGACACAAGTGAGAGTATTTAGGAGAATAAGATATTTTTGTTTAAGCAATAGAAAATAACATGGGATGGTGAGTGTTAACAATTATTTTTAGAACATTGAACGTGTCATAGTTTTTAATACCCTAACAATTCCAAAAAATAATCTTCATTTAAACCTATTTTTTGAGTTAGAACTCCCTTTTTTTCTTCTTTCCAGAGCCTTTATTTCTAGAATACCTTATAATGTTTTGAGCATTGTTATTGTTAGTTGTATGTTCCTATTCATTGTTTGTAGTGACAGGGTTCTTCATTGTAGTTCCATTTCTTGAAGCATTCATAATTGAGTCTGTTCTATTTGTATTACATAGCATCAAAGAAGTGTTGTTTTGTTTATTTAATATAATACAAGACTGTTTAGAATAGTTCTTATTATCTACATATTGAACACCATCAAAAGGTAAATTAATAGAATGAGGAGTAGCAGTACCTGGGTTCTTTGAAGCATCTGTATACTTCTATTTAACATCGTCCAGAAGTGATGTAAGGTGCCTCTACCCTGTGGATTCAGGAAGTGCCTTCATAAGCAAGGGGCCCTGTACCGAGGGAGTGATTTTGTATGTTTTAAAGGTTCCGGTGTTATGGAATCTTGTTTATCAGTGTTAGTATGTTTGTTTTGTGTCTTATCCTGAACAGAATTTGGACTAATATTAGGACTCCCAGAATTTATAGGACAACCAACGGTCTCCATCTCATTAAGACTGTTGATATATTTAATGTGATTAGGGTGAGAAGTATTTAGAGTTTATTCCATAGAGGTCAAATTACATGGAATCAAGGGATCAGTATAGTAGTTTCCTACATATTGAGTAGCTGAATGAGGAAAAGTGGGAAGCAGCGTACTTGGAATCACTTCCACACCAGAAGTAGCTGTTACCTAGGGTGCTTGGACAGTGTCCAAAGCTTCTATGGGACACTGTTTCTGATCACCAGAGCTACTATTATCCTACATTTGTAGAGGAACTTTCACCACAGGTGTGTTCTCATTTACAGAATTAAAATATTCTAAGGCTTTAGTACCATAATTTACCATGGAGATATTTGACTGTGTCATTGTTCGAACAGAGGGAATGGAACCTAAGCCATTTGTCTGATTGTTGGTCCCATTTATCATCTCTTGAGTAGAAGTAGATGTCAGTAGGGAGGTTTTTTGGTTTTTTCTAGAAATCATATCTGAGCATCTGGGTTTAACCACAGCTTGTAGAAAATGATCAACATTGTTCTTATTTGCAGTGCTTAAGTTGTAGTCATTGCCTATTATGTGAACAGGTGGAGATATTGTATCCCTCCTACCCAGTGTGGGTTTAGAATTTTTTGTGAGGTTAGAGTTGGGTACCTGCTTGGATGGACAAGTAAATATGCAAGTACAAAATTTCCCACACCCAGAATCTATTAGATGAATTCCCTGTTGTATTCTCTTTCAATGGTTTTTTAGGTACACTAAAAAAATTCCCAGTTTACAAAACCTAACACATAGTGATGTATTTATATCCGAAGTACAAATATTTATAAAATGAACAGATCAGAGAAACAATATACACTATAACAGCAACCCATGCATAGAACAAGCACTAAAATCAGCACCAAATCACTAAACTATTCCCCACAAAGCTAGGAAAAACTTACAACTAAAAATTTCTTCTTTTTGTACATGATATTGTTCAATGAAGAATACTGTCACCAACACCAATTCAAATTCTCCCAATCAGTCATTCTAAGGCTGAATTTCTAATCATAAATAGGCCCATGCCATCCCCCTTCATGTCAAAACTACAAGGATTTGAACAGTTCAGTGGAACAGTAAAAGATCAGGTAAGAATATATGTGGAGCCAATAATTGGTAGTAGTGTGGGCCCACATTAACAGAATGGGTTAGGATTAGAAAAAATATGATTTACAGATGAGAAAGAACAGACAAACCCAAAAAATCTTGCAGGCTAAGTGGACCAGTCTACTAGGCCGGTCCACATGCAAACTAGACCAGGAAAAAAAATTATCCCAGGCCCAGTCCATGTCAGGTTTTTTCCAGCACATTAAACAACCATAATTCTCACTACATGAGGACTAGTTCCTCTCAGCAGCTATGTCTTCAAATAGATTATGGCTTTCATCTTCACCTTGTTTCATGTTCTTCTTATTCTCCAACCTCCCGGAAGGATATTCAACACCTTTACTGGAAAAGGTGCCCTTAGATCTCTTTCTCTTTTCTACATAAAACCCTGGCTCTAAATGTGAATGGGCAGAACCTTCACTTACACCAGCCTTAATTCCTGAGTTCAAATTCAAAACTTCTTTAACAGTAGAAAGAACTTCAAGTATTACTTTCGGCTCATTCACTAACTCTTTCACTTCACCATTGCCTTCCTCCCCATTTTCATCCAACTTTTTTTCTTCAAATCCATTAGATTGATTCAAATGTTCCATTGTGGCACCACATTAATCTTTAAATTCAGATATTGAAGGCATTCCATCATTGATCTGTGCAAGCTTCTCATAAGAATTCTTAAATATCATATCAGCACACTGCTTGACCCATCCAAAACAAGTCTCACCAGTCGGAGACTCTCCGTCAATTTTAAGATATGAAGGCACACATGCCAGTGAATTTACCTTAGGCTTCTGCTTCACTGATTTTTTTTCATATACTCTTGGACGGCTGCCACCCAAACCAGAATTATCCATCTCGACTACAACTGAACTGTCCGAAACCAGTTTCACATTCTCCAGTTTTTTCAGACACTCGAACTGAGCAAGAATATTTTCATGGTCAGCAGGCAAGGATTCTCTCTGCTCCTCTAATTTCCCATGTTGTTGTTTAAGTTCCTCAATCAAGTTACTAAAATATGACCATTCTACTATTAAAAATTTTTCTGTTTTCCTTGATGTTATCAAGGGATGCTGTTGGTTTTTCAAGGCATAAATCTTCTTTTTCTGTTGGGTTGGTCTCTCGAAGGACTGGTAGGGGGAGGGTGGTAACTGGCAGGGGGGTGCAAGGGGTGGGGTGTCCAGGTTCTGGGGAGGTCCAGGGGGATCTTTCCAGGGTCTGGGGGGTGTCCAGGTTCTGGGGGGGTCTGTCCTGGGGGGTCTGTCTAGGGTCTATCTGGGGGGTTTGTCTAGGGGGTTTGGGGGGTGTCTAGGTTTTGGGGGGGCAGTACTAGTAGTGGGGGACTAGCAGGGGGAGGGGGGAAACTAGTAGGGGGAGGGGACTGGTAAGGGGAGGGGGTAACTAGCAAGGGGGTGAAAGGGGTAGGGTGTCCAGGTTCTAGGGGGAAGGACTGGCAGGGGGAGGGGGAATTGGTAGGGGGGAGGGGGGAATTAGCAGGGGGAGGGGACTGGTAGGGGGGACTGGAAGGGGGAGGGGGGTAACTGGTAGGGGGTGAAAGGGGTGGGTGTCAAGGTTCTGGGGGGGGGGGGGGTCCAGGGTCTGGGGGTCCGTCCAAGGTCTATCTAGGGGGGTTTGTCCTGGGGGTCTGGGGGTGTCTATGTTTTTTGGGGGGAGGACTGGAAGGGGGGAACTAGCAGGGGTGGGAAACTAGCAAGGGGAGGAGACTGGTAGGGGAGGGGGTAACTGGCAAGGGGGTGCAAGGGGTGAGGTGTCCAGGTTCTGGGGGGGGGGGGGGGGCTGGACTGGAAGGGGGAGGGGAGAACTGGAAGGGGGGATTAGCATGGGAGAGGACTGGTAGGGGGAGGGGGGTAACTGGCAGGGGGTGCAAGGGGTGGGGTGTCTAGGTTCTAGGGGGGCTGTCCAGGGGGATCTGTCCAGGGTCTTGGGGGTGTGTAGGTTTGGGGGGGTTAGGGGTCTGTCCAAGAGGGTGGTAGGGGGGTCTGTCTAGTGGAGGCGGGTCTGGGGGTGTCCAGGTTCTGGGGGGGGGGGGTTCCAGGGTCTTTCCAGGAGGGTGGGGGTGGCTATCCAGGGGATTGGAGGTCTAGGCTATCCAAGGGATCTGTCCAGGGTCTGGGGAGGTCCAGTGTCTGGGGGTGTCCTGGGTCTGTCCAGGGGGTGTCCAGGGTCTGTCTAGGGGGGGGTGTCCAGGGTCTGGGGGGTGTCCTGGGTCTCTTTAGGGGGTGTCCAGGGTCTGTCCGGGGGGTGTCCAAGGTCTGTCTGGGGGTGTCCAGTGTCTAGGAGGAAGGGGTCTGCAAGGGGTGCGCTACTGTAGGGGTTGGGGGCTATTTTTTATGGTTTTCTCGACCCTATAGCCACAGTTTTTAACCGTGGCTATAGGTCTATTGCCACGGTTACAAACCGTAGCTAAAGTTCTAATGCCACGGTTTGTAACTGTGGAAAAAAACTGTATCCCTCATCTAGTATAGACATTGTTCTAAACTGTGGCTATAAAGATATTACCACGATTTGAATCGTGGCTGTATACTTAAAGCCACAGTTCCAACCATGGATATAGGCCAAGAGCCACAGTTTGGAACCATGGCTATAAGTCTCGGCCTATAGCCACACAAAACTTAGCCACCGTTTTTCAAACCGTGGCTATTACCTATATCCACGGATTGAGGACCTATAGCCACGGTTTTAAACCATGGCTAAAGCCTGAATTTCTAGTAGTGTAGTATTCCCCATTATTTGGGTCTACATGTGAGAATTGTCCATTGAATATGTCAAGTGTAATAGTGTTATGGACCTCTTCCATAGAGATATACCAAAGTGAGAAGAGGAACCTCTTGATCTTTAGGTTTTACTCAAGTGGCTCTCAAGAATCGCTACTCAATAATCAATATATCATTGTCTTTAACTTTCACCAAACATCCTCTATTAATAGAAATTATAAACCTCATAATTTTAAAAAAAGTAAGGTAAGTGTAGAATTATATAATCAAAAAATTAATGTGAACTATTGATTTCACCATTTCTTTTTGGTAATGACACTAAAAAAATGATAGGAACCACCGATATAGTTACTTATAATAAACTGTCCATGTTTATCAATTTATTATTACTCAATCCTTCACTAATTAATAAGGTATAGAATACTGTAGTCTAATGTTGTTCTCATTTGGAAACATGAGTGTCCCTCAAGAGATGTTTTTATTTTTTATTAACCCAGTTATTTTACCACAAGATAAGATCAAACAAATGAAAAACAAAATTTACTAATATGGAAATTTATTAACTAAATAAAAGGAATGTGATCAAGTTCAAAGGATAATCTCTAGAAAAAAGATGATCTCAAACAATGTTACCTCTATAACTTATAAATTACTTAATTTAATTGGAAAAAACTTATTATAAGTTCACCAAATCCTTATGATCAAGCTTTTTTATTCTACCTAAGTTAATAAAAATCTCTTGTTTAGAGAAATATACTACTATAAGATAAATAAGTTCAATATTTAGATCAAGATAAAAATCTAAGATACTTTTAATAGCCTAATTTTCTCAATTTTACTTGGATTTTTTCCTTCACACATCTCTTAGTCAAAGACATGTGAAGGGATATGATAAAAATATGATCTAAATAAATTCCTAAAAAAACTACTTTTCTATGAATGAGATTAGGAATGAATTTATGAACTCATCCTTCTACTCTTGATCACTCTACCCTTCAGAAAATAAACCATGAACTATTGAGAATATTCCCATAACACATAAGTGAATAATATTAATAGCCACATTCAAGAAATTAAGGTTAAAGAAAGATAAATTGGATATTAAGAGAGAAATAATAAGTTAAATTAATGGTTAAAACATAAAAAATAAGACTTTGGAATATAATGAAGTAAAAAATAACCTGAAAATACTAAATAGAATCATATTTAATTTAAAAGTAAATAAACCTAAAATAATCTCCTGAAAACATGACAAACGATGTTATTTATAGACTCTGTTTAAATCACGGCCTAAATCTTGATATCATAGTGTGAAAGGAATGGGTCATTGAAACAATATCCCACTTTATATCCTCAAATGGGTATATCACAATGTAATTATCATCATTATGGCATGAAAACATTAACATCCTAATTAAAATATCAAATCCCTTGAGAATCATGGTGTGATAACTCAAAAAATCAACTGAGATATCATACTCATTCCATGATTCTAGATGTACCATGATGAAAACAGTGAATTGGTTGTGAAAATATTATTATAGAATTTCTAATATCAATTAGCTTCATCATCCCACACATCAAATTTCATAGTTCATGTCATGGCCTCCTATAAGCTTCTCCAAAATATATTCATCTCGTGGCTTGACTCTATCCATTATGGAGAGGTGGAATCTTATCCATACTTTGTATAATTTTATCATGGTGTGAAAACCTTGGTTATGGAATGAATAATTCTTATATATCATCTCATACCTTTTGTGAAAAAGGAAAGTCTTTATGTTTTGTTCCTTTCAACTAATTTACCCTAACATATTTCCCTTGAAACTCTTACTCATCACTAATATGCTATGAATACTCCAATAATGAAATGATTCCTTAATGATTCATTTGCTCTATCCTACCATCAACCCCATCACACTTTCAATACACTTATCAATGAATGAAAAATATTGAATTATATAAAAAATCTCTATAGTATGCAGTTTCTCTTCTAGTCACAAATCCTTTAAAACCCATCAAAATCACATAATACTGGATGTATTAAATCTATAAATTAATGAAAACATATTAAATTATATCCATATTTAGTAGGTATCAGTATCCAAAAACTCAAAATGTCTCATGGATCCTAAAATAATCATATTTATATATTAAAATGCATGCTATAAATTTAACAAAAAAAATAGAACATATAACATCATCAAGTTCTAACCAAACCAAATTGAAGAAAAAATTAACCATTTAAAAAAATTATAGCAATATATCAAAGTTTATGTCAAGGTATATTGTAACAAAACACATGGCTTATATAGGATACTTTCCAAAAACTGGTATATTTTTTCAGTTTTTGATTTCGCAACATTACCAAACCCATGGGATAATCCTATTGTTATCAAAATCCTAGCATTTCCAAACTCATTTATATTATCAACAAATAATAACATAAGTATTCCCTAAAATCATATCCAAACACATGGTTATTTCCAATACTAACTCCTTACTTTTCCTAAAAAATCAACATATAACACTAAAAAACAACTTAAAGATATCAAAAAGTCATATAATCACCATAATAATCAACAAAAATACTCAAAAACAAATTAATCATATCACCATAATATAATTATTAAATATGAATCACATCATCACACAAAATCCATTTAAACTTTTTTATAATCATGTATCCTTGTTTAGGAACATATACTCATTACCTTTTATTTTTCATTCTTTTTAGCACACATGTCATATATTATATATCTCTCTTAAATTACCATAAATCACAAGACAAAAATCACATATCATTAAAAATATAATAAAATCATAAATAATTTACACAATAATTAAATCTATTCCCAGCATACAAACCCATGATATTTTCCACATTTAATCAAACAAAAATCATTATTTCTTTTTAACAAGCTCAATGATCCAATAAACAGTTAAAACTAATATATCTTTTATTCCACTCTAATTAAATTCAACAAACACAATCCTCTTTTTGTATTTCCCAAATAACTCTTTTTATATTCCCCTTTTCAAACCAATGACACAAAATAATGCCATTTAATTTTCCCACATATAATTCATTAACATAATTCACAAAATTTACCAAAAAATCACATAATGTGAATTCAAATTATAAATTCATTTATAAAATATCAAATTTCATAAAACAACATTTTATATCAAAAAATATTATAATACACCCAATCATAAAATTTAAAATAAAATATAATTTCCAACACATTATATAATTCCTATATTGAAACTTATACATAATTTTTGTTCAATTCATTATTGATAAAAAATTTATATTCATATCATATTTCATCATTTTCAAACCAATACCTAAATATATCACTCCAATACTCATTCCCATGAGTTTGACATTTAAGAACATCCTTATTGATTTAATGTCTAATTTTAATATCCTAATTTCAAACCATTTTAGTTTATCTCCCTCTCTTTTATGTACGTAAATAATAATTTTAATTTATAGAAACATTTATAACTCCTTTGTTATTTCAATTATAATAAATAAAATTATTGGGTTATGAATCCCAAATTTCTAAGACATAAACTTAGTAAAAAACTATTTAAATCCCTTTTACTTTCCCTATATTTAAACCTTTATTTATTCACATACCATTATTTACTCCCCAAAATAACCATAAAACTTTCAATTTATTTAATAAACCATTAATAATAAATTCATGAAAAACCTGAAGAAACTTTTTCTTTAATAGAAATAACTCACCATTTAAATTATCATATATATAGAAAATAAGTTTACAAAACAATTCCCCTAGCCACTATAAAGAAATGATGATTATTTTTTCCCAAATCAACACATTTCATAATCTAATTTATCACATCAAACTAAATTTTTTATCATATAAATTCAAGAATTAATGGTCCATTCAATTCTAAATATTAATCCCTCATATAATCTCATTTAATCACAAGTTATGATTATTTTTTCATCAATAATGATATAAGAAAAACATAATTTCACATTAAATTCATTTAGTTAATCCAAAATAATTCACTTATTAATTTATTTTTAAATTAATATAGAATAAAAATATAAATGGACACAAAAAGGTTATATTCATGTTTCAAATTAATCAAAATATACTAGGTTAGTCATTTAAATTTGGAAGAATTTATATACTAAAAAATTCACATTATGTCAACCAAATACACAAGTGTTTGATGTTTAATTCCTATTTTATAAAATAATTTTATGAATCTTTCCAAAACTAGAACATAAAGGTATGCTATAGTAATTTAAGAAACTAAACCTCAATTACATTCAATAAAATGATAAAGATTAAGATCGTCTCACTGAGATGAGTCCAATGACACAAAAAATTGAAAACCCATCAATAATTGAGAGAAAAATCACTAATAAAATATTTAGAGATTATAAAGAGGGTTAAGGATGAAAATATTGGTTGGTTGTTAAAATTAATATCAATTCATAGATTTAATTACACGATAATGACCCAAAAATAATAAAAATTTTCTAATTAAAAATGGTTTCGGGAAACATCATTACATTCCTTATGTGTTACCATAGAACTCCTGATGCTACCCATCAAAATATCAATGACCTGTTTATATAAATTTATGTTCACTTGAAATATAGACTTCTCCAAATCTAGGGTATATTGTTCCTCAAGATCAAAATTTAATTTAAAACAAACTATAATAAATTTAAAAACTCCAAAATCAAATTTCATACACTCTTAATAAAACTATAGTTTTAAAATAATTCCTAACATATGAATTCTCATACTTATGAAATTTCACTATAGATTTTAATTAAATAAGTTATGTGACCAAGACGTAGAGTTCACTTACAAATTGTAAAATACTGAAATTTAAACTTATTATATTCTTAGAAAAAAATTCATCATATTTTCATCATTTAAATTTTCAATTTAGTCCTCCTTAAAATCATATACAAATAAATTTTCCCTAAGACTCACAACTAAATATATTTCTATAATAATGTGAATACTCGACCGTATTCCCTTCCCCATATAAGATAAAATATAAATAGAAATTTTCCATAGTAGGTCATCATCCCACACTTAACTAAACTGATATCTTAATAAGATCATTAGAAAAAATTCCAAGTAACTATAATTATTAAAAATTACATTACTATAGTGATTATACATAAAAACCCTTTGAAATTATCACAATATATGATCATGTATCACTATATATACACCTCATCACATATATTATATCTGATTTTCATCAATAATATTGATATATCATTTCTACCATGTATATGGTCTTACTACATGTGGATCCTGAAATATAGAGTTTCTACAAAATTATAAAAAGTGAGAGAATTATCCCTTATATGCTCCCCCATCTCAACTAGAGCCTCATAAACCTTATTTCCATATTTGGAAACACATTCATAAGATAACCATACGAGTTAATATAAACATCAAAATGATAAATTAATTAGCCCACATAGACTCGTAAGAAAATATAAATAATACACCATGAGACCAACATAATCCTTGAGGTTTTCCTAGATTCCACCTATATATAAGGTTCATATGTTATCTTGGAGTTTGGTTAGAAACATATCATTTCCACATAGGCTATATTTCTAGTCACACTGTCTTGTATCAAAAAAAGATGAAGTATAACCCAAATTTAAAGGTTTTTTCTAATGTCTTAATGAGCATATGTCAACAAGGAATATACTAGGTGTATCAACATAATCTAACCAACTTATAACATAGGGTAAATATTCATATATGTTATATAAAAAATCATGAATAATCATACAATATTAAAATCTATATAAGGAAATTTCTAATTGAAATAGAATACACACAAGCATATTATTTGAAAATTTGGAACCACCAATATGAGGTAAATCAAAAAAGCCTTATATAAAAATATAATCTCTTTATCATTCATTATAATATTATAAAATAAATTCTTTAATAATTCATTATGAAACACGTGTTAGCCTTACCTACTGAAGGACCTCAGCAATTCATATAAAAATGGATAAAAAATTAATTTTGAAAAATCAATCCAAAATCGGAACTCATGTCACTATGTGATCCATAATATTATCCATTGGAAATCGTTTGAGTATGGAACCAAAAAATAAACCTTATAAAAAGATATGTGGTAATTTAGTGAAAATTAAGAAAAGGTCGGTTTTTCCTACTTGTGGAGAAATATCATGTCACACCATTATGATATTGACAATAACAATAATCATTTTATAAAATAAAACCAAGAAGAAAGACAACACATACTGATAAAAAACTATACCTAATGAGTAAACACTACCTACCTAAATTGTGTGTCCATTAATTTATCAGAACCCATATAAATCATCCTCGGTTCCAATAAGTACCTAATTTATTAAAATCCTCATATTTAGATACTCTATTCATTTTAATTTACAGTCCTATAATCTCTATAAACAAATGAAAACTCACCCTATGGTGTAATGATTTCAAAATCGTATAATAAAGTGATTATGAGTGTTATATGGATTTAGGTTCTCCTATATGAAAAATAATATATTTATAACACTCAATATACTATAAATTAACCCAATTTTACAAAAAATGTCTTTGGAAATTAACCAAGAAACTTATCAATATCTAAAATGATAGATATGTTATATAAATCTAATGTAAAACATGATAATTTGGTTATATATATCATATTGTATGATATATTTGTGTCTTTTGGGAATAATTAGAACATATAAACATAAAGAGGGAGGTGAATCAGGGTTTTTCATAATTTAAATCTTTTCATTTATCACGTTCACACCATTATCAGATATTCTTTCATTGTTTAGAGGAACTCATTTAATATTTCATTCTATATGGGACTATAACTAAAACATACACAAATACATAAATATAAATCACATAAGTACATATATAGTTTAATTGGTACACCACAAGGGGATACATTAAAGGAGTGGACATTAATGATGTGTCAATCTACAGAATTAAACTATACTCACTATCAGTGGATTAAAATTTTTATCATGGTCACTCCATAATGAGGTTCACATTATTTACAATATTTATGGCTCAATCACTACTCACCCAAGGGTAGCTACCTCTTCTTCCACTATGTGAATTACTTCAAGGAAGGCTTCATCAGTTTATGGACTTGAGGGTATATCCATAACTAGCATGTATATTTGTAATTACTTACATCATAAGTCAAAAATTGATTATATTTTCAAATTCATGTTCTATGTATTCTTCCTCTTCAAATATTAATAAGTGTTTTTTATTAATGTAATGATCAACTCTCAACATTCAAAATAAACATAGCATAGACTATCCTCTTCTAGATAATGATTACCCCATGTGGGAATATTTTTTTGGTGATTTATCTCCTTCAGAAATATAATATGTCATAGAAAATATATTTTTTTATTTGATTATTATTCCTTCAAACCATATTTCATCATTTGAACTCCTCTATGGGTCTATTTTTCTATCTCAAAAACTGTTATTCAATTTTCCACTAGTTCTATATTTTCTAGAACTATTGTAATCTATTTATATCAAGTTTCTAAAATTCATCCTCAATGACTCATGATTGTTCTATGTTTCCAAATAATTATATTGGTTAAAATGTGTCTCTATAATTAAAATTATTTCTTTAAATATTTATCCATAATATAAAAATTTAATTTCAATTTTTTTACTTTTATTTTCTATATTATCAATATTTTCTAGAAAATGCTTGATTACGATATAATGATTTCATCTACAGCATGATCCCCTTAAATTTCTACTGAATATCCTTTCCTAAAAAACAATAACATATTTTTTAAACATTTAAGTCATTCCACAAAACAATAATATTTAATTTTTTGAACAAATTATAAAATATAAGCTTTCAATATTCCATGATATTCACACTTCAAATATTTAAATATAATAACAAATAAATTCAATTTTTATTCTTGTGATTTTATGTAATGACATAAAAAAAACTAAAATTATAGAAAATAATATTTCTCATCCAGATTATTTTTTAAATAAACACCCATAAATCTTTCACTTAAAACATTAAAACTCTTCATTTGTAAACACTATATCATGACATGAACTTATTAATTCCACCTTGATACTCATCAATACTTCTAAAATACTGTCACATTAAAGATTCAAAAATGAAAATAAATCCTTCCATTTATACATTAATTTATTCCCTTCAAAATATCCTCATGATTCTATAATTTACTCTATTTAATTATCAATAAAATAAATATATAAATATTTCATAAATACCTCTATTTAAATAATCTTATATATCTCCATCTAAATATTAAATCATATTGGATGTATAGAAGTTATTTTTATGAGTTTTGATCCTTTAAATTTAATCTTATATGAGCTACATTTTATTACCCCATGATCCCAAATTTCATATATTAATAAATAATATCATTAATTTAATCTTATATACCTCTTAAATATTCATTGATTACTCTTACATGACATAGGATTACTCATACATGATTTTTGAAAATTTTATCTTACTCTTACATGAGATAAAACTTACTCTTACATACCACCTCTATAGAGATTCTATTCTTATGCATCTTTAAGAAACCTTGAGAAAATTCTAAATAGATAATTAAAATCCTATAGTAATGTTATTCATATTCAAAAATTAGATTTAATATTACACATCCCTTAAAAAAATATAGAGCTACTCTTATTCCACTTAAATTTATTCTCATGCAGAATATGTTATATTGAGTTAATATAACCCCTAAAAATACTTTTTATTCCAATTAAACTATTAAAGATTAATTCAACACATATGTGGCCAGTGAAGTTCAATAATTTTTCATAAGTAGCTCCAAAATTTTCTATAATTGGATCTATACTTCCCCAAACATCTTCCAACATGTTCTAACCTCTTCTAAATCCATGAAATTATTAAATAAGATCGTAAATTTTCATTAAAAATTCATTGAATCTATATTTTAAATCACACTTAAAATTTATCATGGAATGTTTAATTATTGATCTCCAAAATCCATGTGTATCAATGTTATGAATATTTATACCACCAAGCCTTCAAAGATTTTTCTCTTGGTCTCATAAACTCATACTCAGACATTAATATCATATATGATTATATTATTACAACGTTTAGTAGCCAACACCAAGTATGTTATTCATGCAATGATAATCATCCTCTTCTTCAACCATTTAAATGAATATCATGACTCATCATGTAAATAAAAAATCTAGATGAAATCAACAACAAATCTAACAAAAAACATCACCTCATTTCAATAACAAATCTAACAGTAATTAAAAAAATCCATCCAATGACCACTTAGTTTAAACAATCTACCCCTTTGGATTTTGTATTCATTTATATCATAAATGCACCCTCATTATATATATCTATATAAATACATGGATTTATAGTACACTTCGTACCCCCTGATAATATAATTCAAAGATTATTTTCACCAGGTTCTACTCTTTATTTTATCCCCCTTAAGACTACAAATTATAGGGTCATCTCCATTTATTATTCTCCTCCTTGTTGTGATAATTATTTCCTCTGATTTAAATTGAAAATATTCTCACTTTTCATAAAATTATTTACCCAATTAACTTACAACTCAAACACTATTTTTTTAATATCTGGATTTTGATATTCTTCACTCCACTTTGTTATGAAACTCCATTATATCATTTTAAAAACCAATTGGATGTTATATTAAAAATATTTACACTCTTTCAACCGATTGAAACTACTTTTAAATATTTTATTTCCAATTATTACATGGACTATTATCTTAGTTGACTACTTATAAACCTTTTTACCAACTTCATATATGTCTTTCAAGGTCGTGACCTCTCTAAACTATAGGTGCATTTTATCAATGATTTTAGTGAATGAATTTACCACTTGAAAATGATTCATTAGCCAATCCTCTAAGTCTAATGAGCTATAACCTAATGTAGTAAAAAAGTTTCAAAGATAACAAAATCAATTTTATCAATGTCACTCACTTTATTTTATAAATTCAATGAGACTTGAACATTTCCATTCTTCTATCATTTCTCTATAAGATCTAAATCACACTTACACAAAAATATCAGTAAAATAACCTTAAAGAAAAATGTTTCTAAATACTAACACTTTTTAATGATTCTTGGTTGATATATAAGTCATAAGCATGGGTACCTCCAATTTCTTCATAGCCAACCACTTTTAGTTATTCAATTTTAGAAAACTACCCCTAAAAAGATTATCTTTAAGCATCCATAAATAGATTTTGCAAACATTCATCAGCTAGAGAGTTCTCATTTAATATCATTCATTAATATAATGAAATAATGGGTGATTTCATATGATAAAAAATAATAAATGTCATGAAAAAAATATCAATTTTATCTAAACTTTATGTTTTTTATACTCTCATTCTTTCATCATGAGTTTTCCTCCTCTAATGGGAATCACTAAGTGAAAAATATCAATTAGTAAAATTATGGATACCGCTTTCAATGTTAAAACTACATAGTAGAATGAAATATCATCAAATTCCTTATATCCTTGGAACTATATATAACATATGCTACCACTTATTAATGTAAATCATGGGAATCTGCTTTTCAAGAAACTTTTCGTACCCTAAAAACAATCATATGGTACCACTTTGTTACCACATAAAAAAATATACATTACTTTTTATGAAAATTGTTTCTTTATATTCGAGGTTATCTTATCTTTTCTACTAGTCTGATACTAATATAAATATGGAACAATATTACCTTTTGATCACCAAAATTGGATTGATTCCATTCGATATTTCTAGATAGGTCTTTAACACCAATTTATCTTTAGATCTGGATTTATACCCTTTATACTTCACAATCACAACATGAAATTCTAGATTTATATTTTTAAATCCAAATTATCCTCTAGAAATAACGTGTTAATTCATATTGGGACTTAATAATATTGTTTATTATTCCAATACTACTTCTTACATGTATTTTCTTTTAGTATGTACACCCTAAGGACCATACCTCCAATTTAATCTTTTACCACTTCATCAATATTTAGAAATAATAAATTATATGGGAATAGGGGTACTTCTTGTCCATCATCAAGTTGTGTAATGTGGTTGGTTTTTGTGAACCAAACCTTTTATTATAACTTGATTACAAGAACTTTTAGTGGTTCTCTGTTGAATGGAACCATTCGTATACACTTCCTTCAAGATATGTGATTTAGAGTTATCCATATTCTTTTTCATGGGATTAAAATCCATTGAAATGATAATCTCACTAATACATGTCTTATATTTTGATGAAATAACACTACATCCATCATCATGCTTCCTTATCCAAAGGAGGGATCTTCCACTTATCCTCAACACTTTCCTTGTATTAATATTAGTGAAACTGCTTAGTTATGTTTCATGTTTCTCCACTTCAATGGACAATAAATTCACCTAAAACATGGTTTTACCTAATGATCATTTCTTTACATGTTCATATACCATTCTAAAATCTTGATAACTATCCTTCTTTTACCTATATATTTTTTTTCATTCTATTAATGAAGGTTATTGTGAGTAACCCATTATTGGATCTTGGTAAACCATTCATTGTGCTCATCCATTAATTTCCTCTAACGTATAAAATCCTTTTTTTATAATAATGTATTTTACTTCTGTGAAAACTCTATTATTATTACTTATAAGAATGGATGATTTCCTTATAACACTGTTGGGTCCTATCTTTCTACAATTTCATTTTATATATCTAAAGTTATAACATATAAAAACTCCCATAGAATTCATACCTTATGTATTCATGCATTGATTGATAAGTAGTTATAGTATTTCTTTCCCCATTTTTGAACCTTCTAGCTTCCATATACACACACTCGTAATGTGTCTCATTCTTCCAAGGTAGCATCATTGCTATTATACCAATCTTTTTTCATCCAATTGATTTAGAAAGAATATTTTATTTAATAAATAATTATTTATTATTTAATTTAAAAAATATTTTTATTGAAGTTACCATGAGAAAGATATAAATAATCTCATTTGAGGATTTTAACTTTATTTCAAGTTCTTTGATCTTCCCATCATTCTCCTCCAATATTGCAGCCATGTATTGAAATTTTGAGCCATCCACATTATGTGATTTTATCCTTACATCAATTTATTCTTTTAGAGGGATAATACATGATTTTAGTTCCTTATAAATGAATATTTTTTCTCCCTACTCATATAAATTTTCTTTAGGTAATTCAATTCAAATCATCGTTTTTAACTTATTCTTATAATGGAATCATTCCAGGAAACTTCTTGTTAATTAAAATTATTATTTTAAAAAACCAAATTTTCTATAAATATATAATATAATCCATCTTTTATCTCCCATTGATCTACCTTGTATCATAATTACTGGATCATATCATGGTTGTTGCAAGAACATTCTCCAGTTTGATGACAAAATGTTTTTTCTACTTCAATAGATGAATCACCTTCCACATAAATTTATATAGGGGAATATATTATAACATATTTTCACGAATCCTCTAAAATAATTATAGAATTATATGTATCAATAAATTTTTAATTGATTACCTTTATTGGATGGTGTTTCTTCACGAAATTCTTCAACTTATATCTTCTTTTCTTCATTACTTTTAAAAAAGGAATTTTTTCTATATTTGTTCATTGATATCTCATCACCACATGATTTCCATTCTTCTCTTGTGGTTAAAATCACAAACTATTTTTCCGTAATTAGTGTTCCATAAATAACTTCCAAATATTTCCACATTTCAATTATAGTAGAACAATGAGAGGTTTTTTTAAAATATCACTGGACATTTATCTAACTATGATATTCTCTATCTTTCCATCTACAATTGTTTCATTGTGTTTGTAAAATCAATATCTCAAAGTATATACCACGTGGTCTTAACATGATCTCATCACCACAAGCATATAGAAACCAATACATCTCATTTTTATATCTAAAACAGTTAGTGACACTAAAATAGAAGCAATTATCATCAAATCCATATGTTTAAAAAATAAAAAAAAATATTGAACACCAATTCAAAAACCCGATTTGATATAAATTATTAGGACCAAGTAGAATCTATACACCTTAAAATGGGGTTGAATCAAAGTTTTTGTCAATTGAAAACTTTACCTTGATCATGTTCACCACTTTATCATATCTAGTTTCCTCATTGTTAGGAACTCGTCCAATATTTCACTTTTTATGGAGTTCTTATCTAAAAATTACTAGATATACAAATATAAATAACATAAAGACATTGTTGTTTTAATTGGTTAACCACCAATGGATATGAACGAGGTGCACACACAGATGTTGTGTCAACGTGCCAAAATACATTATACTCACATTTGGGGGATTATAATTTTGGTCACAGTCACTCCATGTTAACTCTCACTGCCTTACAAGATTTATGGATCTCTCACTTCTCTCCCAAGTCAAACTCCCTCTTCATCTACTCATCACACAACTTCATTGAAGGATTTTTAAATCTATAGACATTATTTTATCTTCATAAATATCATATAAAACTATAATTACATATATAATAACATTATAATTAATGATCCATTAAAATACACATTCTATAAAGTCATCCTATCTAATACTAGATGGAAGTTTCATCTTAATATGTGGATCAACTCTTTATGTTTGGAATAAAAATAGTATATACTAACCAATTCTTGATAATGATTATCACATACTAGAATAATCCCATCATAATTTGTCTTCTTCTTCAATAATTTTCTGAGACAATGGAAATATAACATAATTACAAGTATTCTTATTTCAAAAAATATATGATAATTGGAATTCTTTTGTGTATATTTTTTTTTCTAAAAAATAGATATTCAATTTTATGTTAACACTCTCTTAACCAGAAATATCATTAGTAGTTTTTATAGGTTCTCCAAAAATTATCCTCAAGAATCCATGATCTTTCCATTTGTCTAATTAATTAGTGTGGTATAAAAATGTGCCTCATGAATTCAAATTATTGCTCAAAATATCACTCCAGAATCCTTGAATTTTATTTCAAGTAATATCCCTTTATTTTTACAAATCCCTAGTATTTTATGGAAAGTCCCAAATTACAGTTTTTTTCTGATACAACATTATCTCCTTGAATTTATTCTAAATATCACAACTGTAAAATAATTATATATTTTTAAAACATTTATTTATTTCTAAAAAACTATTTAATTCAATTCTATAAAAAATGAGATAACCAGAAGGGGTTTTTAAACATAACAAAGACATATTGGTAGATGTGTTCAAGGATTAATGTGGATTTACATAGTAAATAATTTATGAAGTGTTTAAGAATTAAAATAACATAAAATATAAAAGAATATATATTAATTTATGTAAAATTTAGGAATATAAACATAAAATTTTGATATTAAGTCCTTATTTGGAAAATTTATTTCAACTATTAAATAACTATTTTAGATGATATGATTAAAGTTTAAAATAAAATCAAATATGATATATTTAAATTATGTAAATTTCTTATAAAATAATATGAAATTTTTTTTATTTGATAATAAAATTCTTCAGAAAAAAATAATATTTAATAATATGAAAGAATTCATATGTAATTAATGTAAATGAAAATATTAAATATTTATATTGTATAATAGTGAATTATTCATCTTTATCTGTTCAAAGATTAAAATTCATTTATATTTTATTTAAGAATCATTCATAATTGTTTTTCTAATGTTCAAGTATATAAATTATTCATTTTTATATTCTATTACCAACTTAATTAATGAACGATTAGATGTATCATTTATTTTAAAGTGTTAAATTGATTCTTTAAATTTGTATTCATGCATTTATGCTGTTAAATTCATTGTAACACCCTAAGATTTTCGGAATTGTTATTCTATAATTAATTTAACCTTTTTGACTTTTTTCACTTCATGTAATACTGAATATAAATTATTATTATTATATAAAAGCAATATGTTTGGATTAATTTATACACAAAACCAATTTTAGCTTACGATATACACAATAAAGACTTGGATTAAATTGCATGTAACAATGAGTTTCTGCAAAACAAAACTTTATTAGTATAATTATTTAAATAAGATAGTTATAACCTAACCATTGGAAATAGTAAAATAAATAGTAAAAACTAATTTTTAAATTCTATTTATAATGGTTTCATATAAATAAAATGTATTCTTAATGAAAAATGTAATATTTTATAAAGTCCTTATATGTTTAAAAATATTATTTTCTTATAAGAATTGTTTTTATATCCTTCTATGAACAATAGTAAAATTAATTTTAGACACTAATATAAATTTAATTTGATAAAATAAGATTTAATTTTTAATTCCTAATTTCAAAATTATCTTAGGTTAAATTTTTGGTATTTTTCAAATAAGCTTTATTTTTTGTGAATAATGAAATATATTGCATTGTAGTTAAAACCTTCCTTTTCATTTAATAATTATTTTATTTTAAATTAAATTATTAAAAGTAAAAATAGATAAATTATATGTATATTAATCCAATTTAAGTAATTGGAATCATTTTTTATATTTAAATTAGATATAAAATATATTAAACTTTTGAACGTTCTTTTTACCATACTTCTTATCACATCTATGAGATTAGTGTTAAAATTAATTTTTACATGTCACGACCCGTCCCCCGGGGCCCATTCCATGACTACCCCAAGCCCGCCTTCCATAGTCCAGGGGCTGGAAACTAGCACCAAAGGCGTAATTTCCTATAAATGGGAAGCCATTGCCTTTATAACCTGTAAACGCACACAACAGAGTACAAACTAGAAAAAAAACACTAAGTAATACTCTATAAAAAAAGAGTTCTGAAAAATAAAAGGGGCCAAAAATACAATCCCAACTATAAAGTACAAGAAACTGAAAGTACAAGTACTGGAAAAACGGAAAACAACTCTTGGATCATCCACCGGGAAATCCTACCTGAATGGTTTGTACAGATAGCCTCCATAGCACTCAACGTTCATTCGTCTCCTCCGTGTACCGTCATGCTGTGTAGTCCACCTCCGAGTACCATCCAGTCATAGTACACTCAGCCTCGATCAGCATTGTTCGTCATCTGTATCCAACACAACGAGGTGTGGGCATAACCCATTCAGGAGTTAGTATAACGATACTCAATAGGAACCCCAAGACCCATAAGGTCTCACAAAATCCAACAAGGATAAACCACAAGGTATGAAATCAACAGTTAAGCCCACTTAGGTATATCCTCATACAAATACCTAAGTTATCAAGTAATCCATCTCAATCATGAAGTAGACACAAAAGTTACTGACTCAGCTCACACAAGTATACAACTTTTGTAGAGAGTTAGAGATGATTAGGTGTACCCAATAAATCATCTATTTTGTCGAACCCACACAGGATCTAGGAATAGTAGTCAGAGCTATCGAACCCATACAGGATCCAGGAACAGTAGTCAGAGCATTCGAACCCATACAGGATCCAAGAACAGTGGCCAGAGCTGTCGAACTCACACAGGATTCAGGAACAGTAGTAAGAGCTACTGAACCCACACATGATCCAGGAATAGTATTCATAGCTGTCGAACCCACACAAGATCCACTAACAATGGTCAGAGTTGTGAAACCCACATACGATCAAGGAATAGTATTCAGAGTTGTTGAACCCACATAGGATCCAAGAATAGTAGTCAAAGCTGTCGAACCCACACAGCATCCAGGAACAATAGTCAGAGCTTTTGAACCCATATAAGATCCAGGAACAGTATTTAGAGCTGTCGAACCCACACCGGATCTAGGAACAGTAGTCAGAGCTGTCGAACCCACACAGGATCCAGGAACAGTAGTCAGAGAGCAGCCAACCACAGGGTTTCTGCACAATCACTCTTGATTAGGAGAGGGTCCACTCCTCAAGCCATGTTTCGATACATAAATTCCACGAATTCCCACGAATAAAATAACCCGAAGTTCAACATCATCATAGGGGTCTCAATGCAACAGACGGTGTGTCAATCAGATGTATGGTCTGAGAGTTATTAGTCTTTTAGTCCTATGGGGCCCAGTTGGATTCATGCATTATCCAACCTGACCGTATCTCAACTATACCCCAAACTCCAGTGGGGTATACTCTAATGGACCTTCATGCTCCAAGATTTTTAACACCGCTGACGTCTCTTCAAACAGACGTTTGATGCCAAATATATGGTCGAAGAAGCGTAAATGGGTTTAAGTGGGCCGAGGTCTGGTCCGACCCGGTCGGACCGACCCGGACTGACCTCATCTTGGCCAACCCAGTTTGGGTTGACCCAGCCTCACCCATTAGGTCTGGTCTAGCCCGCTGGGCTTGGCCCAGCAGACCGTGAAGGTTGTGAGTAGAGAAAGGGCATGGACCGGTCGGGAGGGCGTGGACCAGGCGCGCATTGGTGTAAGGGCAGTTAGGCCCTGAGGCGCAGTGAGGGGTGCGGAAGGCCGTCTTTTCCAGGTGTGCGTAGGGCGTGGATCGGCCCGGATGGCCGATGCCGGTTCGTCCAACTGCGTGAGGGGCACAGCTCGGGCGGCTCAACTCAGGAGGCCGGCAGGCGGTCAGGTGGCCAATGGGCGGCCGAGAGGCCGACGGGCAGCTGGGAGGCGGAAGGTCGGCGGGCATCCGGGAGACCGGTGGGCGTATGGGAGGCCGGCGGTGGCTGGGAGCCGGGAGGCCAGCGGGTGGCCGGGTGGTCGGTGGGCACACGGGAGGCTGACGGTGGCTGGGATCCGGTTCGGCCAAAGCTCCTTGAGGGAGGTGCGGGTTACGGATTCCACAGGTAGCACAGTCATTTCATGTCCCCTCGTCATTTCATCTCCATGTTGAAGAACATCACAAAAATATCAGCAGGGGGATTCGGGCCATGTTAGTTTGTCCTGCACCCTTCGCATTTAAGATGATAGGAATCGGTCCATCAAGAAAAGGAAACAATGAACTTCAAATTCTATATCCTCCATAATGATTATTTTCTAATCCATAAAATAAAAATCAAGGAAAGCATTAACATGGAAATAAACCCCCTACCTTTGTTCGATGTTTGTCGACATTGGCGTGGGGAAGAAGACAGATCGTTGGGAAAAGATGGACGTTGGTGTCGTCGGCGTTTTCCTTGATCGTCAGTTTGTGCGTCAGCTCCTCTTAGTCGAAGACGTCCTATGTCGGAGTAGGTTCCAATAAAGGAAGTCAAAGTCTCTCCTCACTAGCATTCTTCATTGGAAGAATGAGTTCTTCATGAAGGAAGTGTAATCCTCCAAGTGTTGGGCGTCACGTCACTTTACCAGTTCTTCGTTGCTTGGTGAAGCCATCCCAAAACCTCCTCACAAGCTTCCTATATATAGGAGAGGGAGGGAGGTAGGTAACGATTGTTGGAATTTATGATGGTTCATTTATTAAGAACCTTCCTAAATTCTAACGATGCGGTTATTTAAATTTAAAGGTTGTAAGATAATTAAAATATGTTGGCGCAATTTATTAGGTGCATTGGCTATAATTATGGGGAGGATACCAAGAGGCTCCCCTCCACATTTAATAGGGACTTGAGAGGTTTCTCCCAATTTAATTGGAGGTTTTAAGGAGGTTTAAAAACCCCGGTGGTCCCCACCACCATAACCTCTCATGGGAGGTTATGGTTCTGGTGATCCCCACCACCATAACCTCTCATGGGAGGTTAAGGTGTGGGGTTCCCGACTTCCAACTTCCATGTAGAGGTGAAGCTCTGATGGACCCCACCAAAAATGTCCACATGGAAGCTCAAAATAATATAAAGTGGAGATCATTTTATTTTTTATTTTCCACAAAAAACCCAAATACTAACTTTCATTCTCGACCCACTACCGTTGAGGTGAAAGTCTTCTTAAGCGAATACCGGTGTTGCGAATTCAACAGTGCCCTTAGATTTTAATTTCGAGCACCGATTCAAAAATTATAAAAAACCGCTCGAACTTTCACTGAACGTACCCGAACAAAACTTCAAAAAATCATTTCGGGCACTCTGGACCACAGAAACACGTGCCGTAAATTTTTGCAGACTCATAAAATTTCCATTTCATTTAAAAAAATTACATAGAAATTATGGGTCTTTACATTCTCCCCACCTCAGTTATCTACGTCCCCATAAGATAAAAATAGAACTAAGGGAACAAGTGGGGGTACTGAGCACACATTTGTGCCTCCCGCTCCCATGTTCTATCTTAGAGGTTCTCGTGATTCTAGAAAACACACACCAGAGGTATCAACCATCCACGTAGTACTCACTTCTATCGATCCTCAATTTCCACTAGGACCACTGTAAATGTCTTCCCATCATCGATGTCTAGCTCTCCATGGTCGATGATGTGAGAAGGGTCATTCACGTATCTCCTCAGCTGGGATACATGGAAGACATCATGCACCCGGTGCAACTGAGGTAGAAGAGCTAAGTGGTAAGCCACCTATCTAACTCTGCTGACGACCTAAAAAGGTCTGATGAATCTTGGAGATAACTAGCCGCCTCGACCAAATCTTTTTAAGCCTCATCGAGCTGAGACGCGTATAAAGACGTGGTCACCATCCTTGAACTCTAGAGGTCTCTGTCTCCTGTCGGGATATGACTTATGCCTACTCTATGTAGTCTTAAACAACTTCTGGATTAAATGAACTTTATCTGTGGTAGCTTGTTCCATCTCTAGTCACACCTGTTCTGACTCTCCTGGGTTAGTCCAGCACAAGGGTGATCTGGAAGTTCGCCCGTATAACACCTCATAAGATGTGAACCCAATGGTGGAGTGATAGTTGTTGTTGTATGAAAACTCCACCAAAGGTATGTTATCCTCCTAGCTGTGACCGAAGTAGAGGACACAAGCACGCAGCATGTCCTCATGGGTCTGAATGTTATTCTCAATCAGACCACTCGTCTGAGGATGGAAGGTGGTGCTCAAATAAAGCTACATCCCGAAAGCCTCGTGCAACCCCTTCCATAGCCTAGAAGTAAAATGTTTGTCACGATTAGAGACAATCATCTAAGGTACTCCCTGTAGCCGCACAATCTCCTGTACATAGAGGCGTCCAAAGCTCTATATTAAACCCTGCACTCTGATTGGTAGTAAGTGGGCCAAATTGGTGAGTCGATCAACAATCACCCAAATTGAGTCATGACCCCTGGATGTACGTGTAAGTACTATCATGAAGTCCATGGATATCCCATCCCACTTCCATTCAGGGACCTATAAAGGTTGAACCAATCCTGATGTTACCTGGTGCTCTGCCTTTACTTTTTGACAAGTGAGGAATCGAGAGAAAAACTCCGCTATTTCCTTCTTCATACCTGGACACCAATGTTGTCGTCGAAGGTCCTGGTGCATCTTTACCACTTATGGATGTACCGCTTGAGGGTATGTGTGGAACTCCCTCAACAATTCCTCCTGATGTGACACTGGTACCATGGTACATCCTCTAAAGAGGATGATGTGCTCCCCACCTTCAGAAAATCCATCCGGTGCCTGCCTAGTGGATATCTGAGCACATCGTGTCTCGCAGTCAGCGTCCCCACGTTGTGCCTCGCTGACTCACTGAATAAGTGGGGGAGTGATTGTAAGAGACTGAAGGAAGGCTGCTCCATCTATATCCACAAAGGATATCTGTAAAGTAGCCAGCTGCTCTGTCACCTCACCTAGCAGTTGTATACCAGATCTTCTTTTGAGTGTATCTATAACAATGTTCCCCTTCCCAAGAGTATGGACTATCTCAAAGTCATAGTCATGGATGAAGTAAAGCCAACATTTTTGTCTCAGGTTTAGGTCCTTCTGAGAGAAGATATACTTGAGACTCTTCTTATCAGAGTACATGGTAAAACGCTCAACCATCAGATAGTGCTGCCACATCTTCAAGGCAAAGACCACTGCTGCTAACTCCAGGTCATGGGTAGTGTAGTTCTGCTCATGCTATCTCAGCTGTTGAGAACCATAGGCGAACACTACTCTCTCTTGCATCAAGACACATCCAAGTCTGGTACCTGATGTTTTGCAGTAGACTACGTACCATACGCCTTACTTCAGTAGCCTCAAGATGGGGGCACTAGTCAGCCTCTGCCTCAGCTTCAGAAATCTCTGCTGGAATATCTTCGAACACACGAAGGGTTTTCCCTTATTTTTCAAGGCTGATAGTGGTCCTATAACTCTATATAATTCTGGTAAGAACCTCTGATAATATCCCTCCAAACCCAGGAAACTTTGTACCTCTGTCACACTCAAGGGTGGATCCCAAGCAAGTAACGCCTCAATATTCGCTAGATCCACTACAACTCTAGCCATTGAGATGACATGTCCCAGAATGTGAACCTCTTGGATCCAGAACTAGCACTTCGAGAGCTTACCATAAATTTGGTGCTCTCAGAGTGTGTCCAATACTACCCACAAATGGTAGGCATGGTCCTCCTTAGTAGTCGAGTAGATCATAATGTCGTTGATGAATACTATTACAAAGTGATCGAGGTATGGCTAAAAGATCATGTTCATGAGTCCCATGAACACTACTGGAGCATTGGTTATGCCGAATGTCATAACCAAGAACTCGTAGTGGTCGTACCGACATCTTAAGGTCATCTGTGGTATATCCTCATATCGAACTCTAAGCTGGTGATAGACTGATCTGAGGTCTATCTTAGAGAACCATCGGGCTCCCTTCAGCTGATCAAAGAGGTTTTCAATCCTTGGGAGTGGGTACTTGTTCTTCATGGTCACCTAGTTCAGGAGATGGTAGTCAACACAAAGCCTTAAGATCTCATCCGCCTTCTTGGCAAACAGAATCGGGGCTGCCCAGGGAGAAATACCAGGCCGAATGAATCCCTTCCTCTGTAAGTCCTCTAGATGTACTCATAGCTCGCAAAGCTCCATGGGAGCAATCTGATACGCTGGTGTAGATATCAGTGTCATCCCGGGGTATAGGTAAATTTAGAATTCCACATATCTATGAGGAGGTAGACCTGGGACATCATTAGGGAAAACATTTGTGTGATGGTCCACCACTACAGTATAGCTCAGACTCTCCACATCAACTATTCTGAGGGTTAGGCAGGCCAACTATTGAGTGATCATATGAACCCTCCTCCGAGTAAGTCTGTCTTGTGATAAAAAGTCTCCATTATTGTCGGTGAAGGTAAACCTGGTCCCATCCGTGCGGACACACCGCACTTTGCCCCTAATACAATCAATCTGAGCATGGACTGTAGATAACCAGTCCATACCCAAGACAACGTCGTAAGGCCTCGACGCCGCTACTAGGAGATCCCAACTAAAGCTCTCGCCTCCTATAGTAAGCTAACACTACCGGAACTAGTGTGTAATCGTCGAATCTTCTCCCATAGGAGTCTCTATCCATAACGATCAAGCCAACGGCTCCATTAGAATCTCCTAGCTCCGAACAAGGGTAGTGTCAATAAAAGAGTGACTGGCACCTGTGTCTATAAAAACTATAGCTAAGGTGGAGTAGACACATACCATACCTCGAATCATCTTTTGAGAACCATGATTTTAAGTCTCAACTACCTGGATTTGATATCTCCCGCATCCACCTGCTCCCTACGGTTGAGGTGGACCTGCTGGTGGTGGTGGTGATAACACCTCAAAATGTCGCCCACCACCAGTTGTACAACCAGCTTCTCTACCTCGTCTGCCTTCTCCCTGTGGACCACCTCGATCAAATATTTGACTCTCCCTAGGCGGCCCTTCGACCATCTGTTGATCATCCAAATTACAAGTCAAACAGTCACGAGCCATGTAGCCCTTCCCACCGTGTGTGAAACACTGCCTGTCCCTCGTATGACTCTCACGCAACTGAACCCGCGTCTTGAGGTCATCAACCGGATGGTCTGGTCCGCTTGGATCTTTGTGGCATCTGCCTGCTACCAGCTATAGAAGACTCCTCTACGTGATGCCTGGTGGCAGGTCTCGCTGCTGGTGAGTGCTCAACAAGGAAACTCTTCACTAATAGGGCTCGCTCCAACGTCCCCACCTATGTCGGGATGCTGAGGGAGATCATCGAAGCCCTGATCTCTTACCTGAGCCACTGCTCGATGGTCTGGGACCCGAATAATGGGTCATGCACCATATCTGTGGAGTAGCATGAGAGGTCAGTGAACCTCGCTGAGTATTGTGCCACCATCATGCTACCCTGCTGCAGATGAAGTGGATCCTGAATCCACCCTACACATAGGGTGGCTGAGACAAACTCCACCAAAAATAGGCTCTCAAAGTCTACCCAGAGTAGTGTCGCCTCATCATACACCTGGAGCATTAGGCTCCACCATCTAGTTACTTCTACCAAAATGAGACTTACAGCAAGGATCACCATAAGGTTGGCTGGTGTCCCTACCAGTCTAAAGACTCTCACCACAGCCTTCATTCAATCCTCAGATTCTTGTGGGTCCATATCTCCCATGAACCTGGGAAGCCTCTAGCACTAGAACTCATGCAACACACTCAGGCAGTGTGCACCCTCTGCTGCCGGAGCTGGTGGCATCGGTGGCCCAACGGGTAGTGGTACAACCGGTGCCTCCACTTTGATATGGCCCTGCATCGAGGCCTCGTCGCTCGGTGGGCTACCATCTCGTACAAAGCCTGGAACCCTGGCTGGCAGTCTGCATGGAGCCGTCCTGAAAAGAAACTGGTGCTCCATGGTCAAATGATTATACATGGTAAGCTGACTCAAATAAAACTTTTGAAAACACACATGCAATCAGTGTTTTCATGCACTGAGTTTGAAATAAGAAGTCAGGGTCCTGATATATGGATACGTCGGCCACCGCACCAACACTAGATTCCTTAAACTGATAACCACACTCACTACACATAACATTATTTTTGTTAAAACTAACGGTTAGAGTCCTAAATTCTGTGGTAGAACTGACTCCTCTGATACCAATTTGTCACGACCCGTCCCCCGGGGCCCGTGCCATGACTACCCCAAGACCGCCTTCTATAGACCAGGGGTGGAGACTAGTACCAAAGGCATAATTACCTATAACTGGGAAGGCATTTCCTATAAAACCTATAAAAACACACAACAGAGTTCAAGTTGGAAGCAAAACACTAAGTAAAACTATAAAACAAAATAGTGTTGAAATGTAAAAGGGGCTGGAAATAAAAGCCCAACTGTAAAGTACAAGAAACATAAATTACAAGTACTAGAAAAAGGGAAAACAGCTCCTGGATCATCCATTGAGAAATCTTACCTGAAGGGTAGGTAAAAATAGCCTCCACATCACTCCACGTCCATTGGTCTCCTCCGTGTACCATCACATCGTGTGGTCCACCTCCAGGTACCGTCCAGTCCTGGTATGCTCAACCTCAGCTAGTGTTGTTCATCATCTGCAAACAACACAATGAGGTGCAGGAATAGCCCATGAAAGGGTGAGTATAACGATACTCAGTAGGAACCTCGAGACCCTCAAAGTATCACAAAATCCAACAAGAATAAACCACGAGGTATGAAATCAACATTTAACCCCACTTAGGTATATGACCATACATATACCTAAGTTATCAAGTAATCCATCTCAATCATGAGGTAGACAAAAAAGTTACTAACTCGGCTCAAACAGATATACAACTTTTGTAGAGAGTTATAGATGATTAGATGTGGCCACTAAATCATTTATTCTGTCGAACCCACACAAGTTACTGGAACAGTAGTTAGAGTTGTCGATCCGACATAGGATCCAAGAACAGTAGTCAGAGCCGTCGAACCCGCATATAATCCAGGAACATTAGTCAGAGCTGTCTAACCCACACAGGATCTAAGAACAGTAGTCAGAGCTGTCGAATCTACATAGGATCCAAGGATAGTAGTTATAGTTGTCCAACCCACACAGGATCCAGGAATAGTATACAGAGCTGTCGAACCCACACAGGATCCAAAACAGTAGTCAGAGATATCGAACCCACACAAGATCTGGGAATAGTATTCAGAGCTGTAGAACCCAAACATGATCCAGGAATAGTATTCAGAGCTGTCCAACCCACACATGATCGAGGAATAGTAGTCAGAGCTGTCGAAGCCACGTAGAATCCAGGAATAGTAGTCAGAGTAGTCGAACCCACATAGGATCGAGGAACAGCAGTCAGAGCTGTCAAACCCACAGAAGATCTAGGAACAGTATTCAGAGCTGTCAAACACCCATAGGATCCAGGAATAGTAGTTAGAGCTTTTGAACCAACACAGGATCTTGGAACAATAGTCATAGAGCAGCCATCCACAGGGTTTCCGCACAAGCACGCTTGATTCCGGGATGGTCTACTCCTCAAGCCAAGTGTTGATACATCAAATTACATAGATTATCATGAAGAAAATAACCTAAAGGTTTTCATCTTCATAGGGGTATCAATGAAATAGATGGTGCGTCAATCGGATACCTGGTTGGAAAGTTATTAGCCTTTTAGTTCCAGGGGCGTGGTTGGATTCATGCACGATCCAACCTGACATTATCTCTACTGTACCCCAAACTCCAGTGGGTTATACTCTAAGTGAATTTCATGCTCCATGATTTCCAGCGCTGCTAACGGTTCTTCAATGGGACATCCGGTGCCAAAGATATGGCCAAAGGAGCGTAAATCGGTTGAAGTGGGCCCGGGTCCGGTACGACCCGGTCAGACCGATTCGGCCTAACTCGTTGGGCATGGCCCAGCCCGCTGGGCCTGGCCCAGCAGGTCTCAAAAGCCGCAAGTAGCATGAGGGTGCGGACCGGTCGCGAGGGTACGGACCGGCCGTACGTCGGTGTAAGAGCGGTTCGGGCCGGTGGCGCCGCGAGGGGCGCAGAAGGCCGGCTCATCCAGGCGCGCGTGGGGCGTGGCTCGGCGGCTCGACCTGGATGGTCGGGGCTAGTTCAACCAATTCCACGAGGGGAGCGGTTCGGGCGGCTCAGCCCGAGAGGCCGGCGGGCGCATGAGAGGTCGGCGACGGCCGGGAGTCGGGAGACCGATGGGGGGCTGGGTGGCCGACGAGCGCACCGGAGTCCGGTGGCGGTCGGAATCTGGAAGGCCAGTGGGAAGCTGAGTTGCCGGTGGGTGCATGAGAGGCGGGTGACGACTGAGAGCCAGTTTGGCCGAAGCGTCACAAGGGCGGTGTGGGCTTCAGAGTCCGCGGGTAGTGCTGTCGTTGCATGTCACCTTCGTCGCCTCTTCGTTTCGTCGCCTTGCCGAAGAACATCACAAAGAGATCGGCGGAGGGAGACGAGACATGTTATTTTTGCCTGAACCATCTGCATTTAGGATGATAGAAATCATTCCATCATGAAAAGAGAACGATGAACTTCAAATTCTACAGCCTCTGTAAGAATTATTTTCTAATCTACAAAAGAAAAATCAAGGAAATCATTAACATGAAAATAAACCCCCTACCTTTTTTCAATGTTTGTCGACGTTGGCGTGAGGAAGAAGACAGATTGTTGGGAAAAGATGGACGTCGGTGTCGTAGGCATTTTCTTCAATTGTCTGTTTGTGTGCCCGCTCGTCGTAGTCGAAGACTTCCTATTTCGGAGTAGGTTCTGAGGAAGGAAGTCCAAGTCACTCATTGTCATCGTTCTTCATTGGGAGAATGTGTTCTTCGTGGAGGAAGCGTAATCCTCCAAATGTTGGGCGTCGCGTCACTTTTCCAACACTTCATTTCTTGGTGAAGCCATCCCAAAACATCCTCCCAAGCTTCCTATATATATAAGAGGGAGGGAGGTAGGTAACAATAATTGGAATTTATGACGGTTCATTTATTATTAACCTTCCTAAATTCCAACGATGCGTTTATTTAAATTTAAAGGGAGCAAGATAATTAAAAGATGCTAGTGCAATTCATGAGGTGCATTAGCTATAATTATTGGGAGGATACCAAGAGGCTCCCCCCCCCCACATTTAATAGGGACTTGAGAGGTTTCTCCCAATTTAATGGGAGGTTTCAAGGAGGTTTAAAAACCCAGGTGGTCCCCACAACCAAAACCTCTCATTAGAGGTTAAGGTGTGGTGGTCCCCACTTCCAACTTCCATTTAGAGGTTTATCTCTGATGGACCCCACCATAAATATCCACATCAAATCTCAAAATAATATAAAGTAGAGATCATTTTATTTTATTATTTTCTATGGAAAACCCAAAAAAATAACATTCATTCTTGACCCACTATCGTCGAGGTGAATGTCTTCTTAACCAAATATCGGTTCTACAAGTTCAACGGTGCCCTCAGATTTCAATTCCAAGCAGTATTTCAAAAGTTATAAAAACCCACTCAAGCTTTCCCTGAACGTACCTGAAAAAAATTTCAAAAATCATTCTGGGCACTCCGGACCTCGGAATCACGCGCCGTAAATTTTCACAGACTCGTAAAATTACCATTTAATTAAAAAATGTACATGGAAATTCCAAGTCATTACATTACACTTCTGTGAATTTAATTTCTAAAAAAGAAAATATATGGTTGTAATATGTATGATATTTAGATTATAATAGGATCAACTTAATTTTCATGGATATTATTTATAGTAACTTTAGTTTTTTTTTACCATAGTTAAGGTTAAATATGAAAATTAAAGGTAAAACTAATATTATAATATTTCAAAATAAAACTAACACTTGTCCCAATTTCATTGTATGATTTTGTTTACACCAAAATCAACCATATCCTAAAAGTATAACCTTTTTAATCCACTTGGGTAATAGTATGACATTTATTATATTTTATTCAAAGATATGTTAAAAAAGTCATACTCATATTTTTAATAAGTAAATCATTTTTAATTTAGTGTCCTAGAAAATATCAATTCGACTATAAAATATTTATTTTAAAGAAAATAAATTTAATATTTTCATGATAATTAATTTTTAATTTTTATATAATTAATAATTTAATTAAAGTCTTTTATAATGATGATGCAGTAATTGTTTAATTAATTGGAATATCAAATAAATGATATTAAAAATATTTAAATAATTATAATTTAACATAATTAATTATATCTACGAATTTAATATAAAACATTGATATTTTATTTTTATATTATAAGGTTTAGTTCTATGATATCATTTTTTGGGATATTTTCTGAAAAGTAAAATAATGAATAATATCAAAATTGACATAAATGATACTTTATAATAAATAATATTTTATTAAATTATAAAAATTTCATAAAATTCTAAAAATAGGTCAAATGAATATAATAAGGTTAAATATGACATCAATTATCCCTTTATGGTTCTTTTTACATTTTATAGTAAGTATATTAACCCATAAGTAGTGAAAACACATTTTGTCTTGGTAAGAGTTAAATGGTTTATCTAAGGGTTAAATCAAATAAATAAAGGTAAGAATAAGACTTGAAATTGTTTAAAAATTATATTTCGAGATGATTTATACCTATCCTAATCTTAGATTATAAATAAATCACTTTGGATATATTTGAAATAGAAAATAAATTTATATTAAATTAATATTTTTAGAGTTTCCAAAAGTTCCACTCCCCTCTCTTATAAAAGGGAAAATCTTCTTATCATTTATTCATGTTGCTAAATATCTTTTTATCCTCCAAAATCTTATTATATGTCCACCCAAATTACTTACCATAATTCTAGTATCCTTACATTGGTTATAAATCTGACCAAAGGATTCCTTTTGTGCAAATCAAAAGTAGATACCCAAAGAAGAGGTAATGTTCGTCAACAAATGTTTTTATTTTATTTCTCCCTTGAACCCATTAAGCTATTTTTATTTGATTTTTATATAATAAAATAAGTATCCTCAATATATTGGTATGTTTTTATATTAATTTTTCTACCTACACTCTCACACACTTCCATCTAATGGGTAACAAACTTATCGTTCTTGTGTGTGGAAAACTAACACCTCACGAAATGATGTTGTTCATTTTTTTCTTTAACACCTATCATGGTTGGGAATAATGATGGATACTCTATTTTTTGTGATATATATGATATTTATTATAAAATTATACTTCTTTAATGATAATATCATGTCTATGTTTTTACCATCAATTGTTTTAGGAAAATGATAGTACCGCTCGTGCGTACATTTAACTTATCATCTTCACAAAGAGATGTGATTCATTATTCACCTATATTTCATAGATGGTAATAAGTATGAGTTCTTATGAATATATATGTTTTATGTCACATAAAAACGATTATGTAATGATAATATATTATATATATTCCTTTCTTTTATCCTCATAAGAAAATGGAAACAGTATTCATTCGTACATACGACCTACAATCTCCATGAACGATGTATTCCATTTCATATATTTATCTTTTATAAGATTATTATAAATTTTTATATAATGAATATATTTGATATATAATACATGTTTTACATTCTGTAAATAATTTAATCATTATTTAAGTAATAGAATCATGAATAACAAGGAAAATATTTATGACAAACAAAGTGATTATTAAGTGAAACGTTGCTTTAACATTAAATAGTTAATAAACGAGTAATATAAAGTCATAAATGAATATTATATGATATTATATATATATATATATATATATTCATTTCATTAATATATGTATAAAAACATATATTTATTATATAAGAGTCTTTCACAAGTACAACGAGTCAAGACATAAGTTAAGGGAATTTCATCTAACTTTTTATTTCTTTGAGATACATGCATTATTCACTACTCATTTCTTTTGTGAAGTGTACATACTTACCAAGAATGTATTCTATAATTTTTATTATTTAATTTATGGGTATTTAAATATCCATTTTATGATATTGATTTAATGGTTTTTTATTATTCAAAAGTTACCAAATGAGTATGGTATTTTTTCCTCAATTTGACTTCTTTAAGACACATATTTTGTTTTGCACATATGTTCATTTATAAGGAATATATACTGACATTTGATATTTCATATCAGTATTATAGTTATTTTGATGATATTTTAAGCTTCATTTAATGTTATTATTTTATGGGTACTATGAATTAAATGTTTCAAAGTGGTATGAAACACTTTAAAATGTTTAAAAATTATCTTCCTTGATAAATGTTTGTAAAATATATTATAAGATCATTTTCAAGGAAAATTATTTTAAAGAAATATTTTATGTTTTAATTTTTTTTAAGATTCCTTTTTATTTTTGGAAATATATTTTCAAGGAAAAAGGATTTAAAAATGTTTTCAATCTTATTTTATATTATTTCAAGGAAAAGGGTTTTAAAAATGTTTTCAATCTTTCTTTTCAATTTTTCATGTTTATTTTAAATTAAAAGGGTATTAAAATAGTTTTATGTCTCAAAAAAATCAAATAAGAATTGGTATTTTTTTCAATGAGTTTTTAAAATTACTTTTCATGATCCTTTTTATTTTTTCAAAGTTGTTTCAATGAAAAGGTTTATTGAAAATGATTTATGTTTTAAAAAGTAATTTTTAAGAAAATATTTTGTTCCAAGTGATTTTCATAATATTTCCTAATATAAGATTCCATTAATTTTTATATTATAAGAATACCAATAATATTATCTCTCTGAATGGGTTATGTTTTGATGGCACAATTTTTAAGAAATACACTACTTTTTATAGTTTATTCTTTCCATGAAATGATTATGAAACATGTATATTTTACACATGTTATCATATGATTACAAGATTATGAAACCAATTCCATTTCATTAGTTATGATATGATTGTTTATGATCTTATAGAACATGTATTTATGATTTTTTTTATGAGATGGTTGGGACCTATATCTCCTTACAATTAATTAGGTAAAGATTTATATCTTATGATATAGACAAAAAAACCTTTTACACTAATATAGTCTTTTGATTGAACCTTGACTACTATGATGGACAAGAGAGTGAACCAAGACTACCAAGATGAGATGGAGAGTGAACTGATACTAATAATTTGTTTTTTGGAGTGAACCATGATTACCAAGATGGTGTGAGGAGTGAACACATACTAATAAGATGGCCTTGGCAGTGATGCCTTGACTACAATGGAAAATATTTTATATGCTTATGTGTGTGCCACAATTCTATGTCTTATTCCAATATTATTCTTTCATGGATTTTGTCATTAATTTACTTATGATTCATGTATTATTAACTACTAATCTTTATGATATAATTTATTTTTATGATCTTTGGTATGCAATGTCTGATCTTTTATTTTCAATATCATGTTCCCATACTCTTATGTGTGTGCTTATGCTTACATATCTCCATTTTTTACCCTTATTGAGAACCTGATCCTTCCCTTTTCATATATTTTATTTTCCCCAAGATATAAATAAATTTTTTTTGTAGTAAAACTAAAGGGGAAGATCATTATGGTGGATTATGCAAATCTTTCGCCAAATTAGAATAATGTGTTCCATGTTTCCAAAAAAACCAAACTAATATGGTCTACAGGTGTGTTTTTAGGTAACGTATTAATATTTTCACAACAATTATGTAATTTTCATGTATGTAAAGATATGGGCCACTATATTATTGTTGTGAGAGAAAAAATGTAGTCAAACATTGTAAATTATGATGATAAAACATTAGTGGGATCCCTAGGAATACTTCTAATGATATGTCAAGGGATGTCTTTAGGGATAAGTCTATGGTTGACTTAATGTTTTAAAAAATGTCCAGGAATTTTGGTAAATGATAGAGTGAGTTGTTTCCTATAAATACATCCCTTTCTGGATACTAAAAGTGGATATGGATCTAGCACAGATGTAACTATGGGTAGAAACTCTGATAAGGTGCGTCGAGCCTGACTCAATTTAACATGGTACATGACAATGGGTCTTGCTTGACACCTGGTTTGACACTCCCAGAGGATATAATTTAATAAATCATAAACTCTTTATGAACTATCAAAAATTATTTAATATAATTTGGATAAAAATTACCCCGGATAAACCTAAGATTACTTATATTAAGTAATAATGTGTCATGATATAGACATCCTATAAACGATTTTTCATGATTATGTGGTTTCCATTATGATAAATGTTTCCTACCCTATTCAACCTAGTTTTATTTAATGGAGGGAACTAGAAAGAAATTGGTTAATATTCAATGTTTAAGATGTTGAATTTATGGGAATTATGAAAATCTATTTTTTAAGCAGAGATATCTAGAAGATAATGAGGAAGGTGGTATGAGTATTGGTTTTACTATTGAACATAAAGATACTGTGAATGACATGTTAATGGTATGGGATGTTCTAATAGTATTTTTTATATTAAATGTAAGAAGAATGATTAGATTTATATTGATTCACCTTAAGACATAATTAATATTTCATATTATATGAAATGTGTATTATAGAATAAGATGATGAGGCCTTAGTAATGGTTTAAGAATAAAATTGAATGAAAGAAGTATAAGTTTTTCATTAAGGATTTGAAAGGATATATTAAATGGTGTTGATGGAATAAAAAATATGATTTAATGTAAAGGTAATATTTTTATTAATGGAAATGTAACCATTAATATGTTCCTTATGTTAAGATAATGATGTTTTGGATAAATATATGTTGGATATGAATAAGTAAAATTAAACAATACTGGTTATTTAAGGATTTGTTGACAAGTGGGTTATGCTATCATGGAAAATGTTTACAGTTTTTTGGGACTAACAGAATATATAAAATAAACTCAAAATAAAGAAATATGAATGTTTTTAATAAGTATTTAGGGTAATTTAAGTTATTCACATGTTTCAGGAGATTATATAATGAAGGTATTCACATGTTTGGAATGTGAAAACCAAGAGCTACCTTATGATTTATGAGGCAAAAATGTTAAGATGATTTAGTGGAATTATTTCTAATGTTTTGGATTTTAATATTTTAGAAGGGTTATAAGGTTAACCATTAATGTAATGTTTAAGTTATAGTTTGAGATATTAAATTATTATCTCACTATATAAGGATTTAGGCATATTGGATAGCTTATTCTAACAATATTGTGTTGATGATAACTGATGATAGATGAGATGGATTATCATAGATATCATGATCTGTTAGTTCTTTGGGAATCAAAAATTCACCTATTTTTTAGAGAAAGAGGTGAGGTGTAAATTGATCAAGGCACGACAAAGGGTGAGATTGTACTAAATCAAGTAAGTATATGTTATCAAGAAAATTATTTAACTCTACGGAAGGGATATTGAAACCAAAAAGTTTATCCTAGTACCTTCTTTTTTTAATCAAATAGACACATAAATAATCATAGATTTATCACTTTTTGAATGTTAACATTCTCCTGACCTAGTTCTCTATCACATTCCATCAGAACGTGAGAGTTGTATTTATCATCCATGTCCATGTTTTCACTTCCCACCTATGTTCTCTTTTGTGGAAACCTAGTTACACATTACTTTGGGTAACCATTATATTTCCTAATTTATTTTTTTAAAGGAATTTATTATTCATTTTCACAAGGTGGGTTTCTATAAAATAAACATTCAAGTATTAAACCTTTTAGAACACACAAAAAAGTAGGGTGAAATTCATTTTTTAAGGGGGATAGAATGTAACACCCCGATATTTTTTTAGTATTTTTTTCGAATTAATTTAATATTTTTGATATTTTACACTTCATGGAATGTTGAATATATATTTTTATTATTATATAAAATCACAAAGTTTTTATTATGTTATATGAAACATCAATTTAATCTTGCACTATACGCAACACCATCTTGCCTTGCATTACACGCAACACTATGTTTTTGCGAAATAACACTTTATTATTATAATTATTTAAATGACATAGTTATAACCTAGCCATTAAACACAGTAATATGAATAGTATTAAATAATTTTTAAATTCTATTCATAACTTTTTCATTTTAATAAAACATATTTTTAATGAAATATATAATTTTTTATGAAGTCTTTATATGTTTATAAATATTAATTTCTTAATGGAACTACTTTTTATGTCTTTATTTTAATAATAGTAAAACTAATTTTGGAAAATTATAGAAATTAAATTTTATAAAATAAACATAATTTTTTAATTCAAAATATCAACATTATCTTAGGTATAATTTTTAGGATTTTTCTCAGAAGTTTCATTTTTTACTGAATAGTGAAAAATACTGGAATGTAGTTAAAAAATATCTTTTCGTTCAATAGTTATTATATTTTAAATAAACATTTAAAAGTAAAATTATATAAATTCTACATATATTTATACAATATAGTCCATTAGAACCATTTTTATATTTAAATTAGATATAAAAACATACTGAACTATAGAATATTCTTTTTACTCGCATTCTCGCCACGTCTGCAGGATTAACATTAAACATAATTTTTTCACTTCAATGAATTCAATTTCTGAAAATGTAAATAAATTATTTTTATCAGAATAATATAAATATTCTTATAGGGTCAACTTAATTTATTTAGATATTATGAATAATATCTTTATTAATATTTCTATTAGCTACGGTTAAGGGTGAATTGAGTAATCAAAGGATAAAATAATATTATAAATTATAACATTACCATAGAACTTATCCCTATTTCATTGGATGAGTGTTTTTTGACCAAAATAAACCTTAGGACAAAATTATTACCTTTTTAAGCCCCTTTAGTAAGCATATAAAATTTATTATATTTTATTTAAAGATAAGTTAAAAATGCCATACTCATATTTTTAGTAAGTAAAAAACATTAATTTACGGTTATATAGAATATAAATTAGACTATAAATAGTAATTTTAAAGTTTATAAATTTATATTAATTATGAGAAATTATTTTTAATTTTTAGAGAATAAATAATTTAATTAAAGGCTCACATAATGATGGTGTAGTAATTGATTAATTAAGGTAAATATAAAATAAATGATATTAAAAATATTAAAATAATTATAATTTAAAATAAGTAATGAAATCCTCAAATTTATATATAACTTTTATATTTTAGTGATATATTATAAGTGTTGGTTCTGGGTTATCATATTGTTAGGATATTTTTAAAAAGACAAATAATGAATAGTATCAAAATTGACATAAAGGATACTATAAAATAAAAAATATTTTATTAAATGATATAAAATTCATAAAAATATAAAATTCTTATAATATAATATAATAAAGTTAAAATGAAATCAATGGTCCATTTTGGGTTCTTATGTACGGTGAACTAACGGCTCACAAAATGATGTTGGTTGTTGGTCCTTTACCACCTATCATGGTTGAGCATTATGATGGAAACTCTATTTTTATATGATATATATGATATTTAGGATGTAATTATACTTATTTGATAATAATATCATGTCTATCTTCTTACCAACTAATGTTTTTGGAAAACTATAATGTCGCATGTGTGTACGCACGGGTTACCATCTCCACGATGAGATGTGATTCGTTATTCATTGATATTTCATGGATGGTAATAAAGATGAATTTTTATGAACAAATATGTTTTATATGACCTAAAAATTATTTTTTAATGATAATATATCATATATTTACCTTTATTTTAGCCTGAAAAGAAAATATAAATAACATTATGCGTACATATGGTCTACTATCTCTATGAACGGTGTATTCCATTTCATATATCTATCTTTTATAATATTACTATAACTTTTTATATACTAAATATATATTATATATAAGTCATGTTTAACATTATGGAAATAAGTGAATCATGATTTTATGAATATGATCAAGAATAAAAAGTCAAAACATGTATGATAATCAAAGCGATTATTACCTGATACGTTCTTTTAACATGGAACTGTTAATAAACAGCTAATATAATGTCAAAAATGAATCATATATTGTATTATATATATTCATATGGTCTTTTAATATATTTATAATAAACATATATTTTTTATATAGTATTTTCTCATGATTACAATGAGATTTAACGCATAAGGTAGGGGAATTTCATCTCACTTTTTATTTATGTGAGATACATACCATATTCACCACTCTTTTATTTTGTGTGGTGTACATACTTCTCATTAATGTATTCTATAATTTTTATACTTTTATTTATGTGTATTTACATATTAATTTTTTAAAATATTTTTAAAGGGATTTTATGGTTCAAATGTTACCAGATGGGTAAGTCAGTTTGTCTTAATTTTCCTTCTTTGATAAACATGTTTTGTTATGCACCTAAGTTCTTTTACATGGTGTATATACTATCATTTTATATTTTATATCATGAATATCCCTCTTTTAAAAATATTTTTAGCTTCTTTTAATTTTATTATTTCATTGGGATTATGATTAAAATTTTTCGGTGTGGTATGGGACACTTTGAAATGTTTACATATTTTTTTCCACAAGAAATGTGTTTAAAAGATCATATATTCTAGTTTTCAAGGAAGAATACTTTAACAAAATGTTTTTTTTATGTTTCATTTTTTCAGGGCTTCCTTTATATGTTTTAAAATATATTTTCTAGTAAACAGTATTTTAAAAAAAATCAAGCTTCCTTCGCATGTTTTCAAGAAAAAGGTATCCAATATGTTTTCAATATTTCTTTACAGGTTTTTAGGTTTATTTTAAAAAAAAGGTTTTTAAAATGTTTTATGATTCAAAAAGTTTTTTTAAAATCAGAAAGGATATTTTCCTCAAAAAATGATTGAAATATTTTTCCATGATTCCTTTATATGTTTTTAATTTTGTTTAAAAGAAAGGGGTTTTGAAAATGTTTTATGTTTTAAAAAGTGATTTCTATGAAACTTTTATATTCCAAGTGATCATTCAAAATACTTTCCCATCTAAGATGACATACTTTGTTATATTTAAAGAATAAAATTTATATCCTTTATCTGAATGGTTAATTTTTTTACAGAATAATTTTTAATAAACCTTATTATTTTCATAGGTTATGCTTTTGATGAAGTGATTATATAACATGTATCTATTCTACAGTTTATGATATGATTACATGTTTATGACACCCATTAAATTTCATTAGTTATGATATGATTGTTTATGATCTTTTGAAACATAAATGTATGGTTTAATTATGAGTTGGTTAGGACCTATATATCTATACAATGCATTGGTTAATGATTAATATCTCATGAGATATACATAAAGGACCTTGTCCACTAAGGTAGTCTCGAGAGTGAACCTTGAAAACTAAGATGGCCATGGGAGTGAACCATGACTAATAAGATAGTATAGGGAGTTAAATAGTACTAATAATATGGCCATGGGAGTGAACCTTTACTACCAAGATAGTATGGGAAGTGAACCCATACTACTAAGATGGCCTTGACAAGGATTCCTTGACTACTATGGAAATCATTTTATATGCTTATATGCCTTCCACAATTCTATATATTATTACTATGATATTATTTCATGTTTTATTTTCATTAATTTATTTTGATTAATGTATTATGATCTTTTAATGTTTATGCCATAATTTTTGTTTATGATCTTTGATATTATGGGTATGGTCTTCTATTTTCATGATCATGTTTTTATACCATTATACTCGTGATTATTCTTCCATGTATCCCTTGTTTACTCTTACCGAGCATCTGATCTCACCCTTCTCATATTATTTTATTTCCCCATTATATAAAAGAAAATTTTTAGGCAGGAAAAAAGGGTAATATCATTATGGGAGATATTGAAGATATTTCACCAAATTAGAAGAATGTGTTCGAAGTTTTTGAAGGCACTAAACTAACACGGTCTTGGATCTTGTTTTTTTGTAATGTATTATGTCTTCTACAAAATTTATGTAATTTCCTTGTATGTAAATACTTGGGTATCTATATTCGTTGTGTGGAAACTAAAATATTAGAATCATTAATACATAAAATTAAATAATAATAGACAATATGGTGAGATTAAATCTTTTTTTAAAGTAAAATGTGTTTGATATCATTCAATGTAATCACTTGAAAAGAACTCGTTCATCCAACCAGGCAGGTTATGCCAAAGTTGGGTCCCCTTACAATATTTTATATAAGGAAAGAAAGTAATGGGTGACCATAATAGGATTAACTGCATGTTTTTTGTATTTTTTTGGGTTACATTTTTCCAAGAATCACTAATAGGAATAAGATACTAGAGGAATAGGTTTATGTTTATCCATATACCAGATTGGTAAATGAGTTATATTATAAACAATCCTATAGAAATATATGATATGATTGAAAATATTTTATTATAAAATAGAAACATAACTGTTTAAAAAATAATGTGACCAAAGTATTGGTGAAATATAGATCCTTTACACCAATGGATACATTGAAATTTTAAAAGGGTTCATCATTTTAATGGGATAACATTAAATAAAATTTATTATTAAATTATTTTAAAAAATGAAACTCATGTAATAAATGATTTTTTATAAATAAATTTCATTATTATCATCTGAAATCACTTTTAGATCAATATATTTAAAGAAAATCTTAGTTGAAGGAACTTTTTGACTGTTATAAAAACTTAATAATTATTTTTAACTGAGGAAGAAAATTATATGCGTTAGAGTAATACCTTCCTAAGTATCCAAATTTTGAAATTGTTCTAAAAAATGGATGTATATTCTTTTAATAATAATATATGATTTCACATAAGGTTTCAAAGGAATTAAAAGAAAAATATTTTAAGGGAATTTAGTCTCCACTCATGTACTCAAAATAATTGGGTATTTAATAGAGAGACTTGAGAATTATATTAAGGATTGTTCTAGATATGGATTTAATTTTTTTAACATAATTGAAAATTTTATAAAATTGTTAATGAGTTCAATAAAATTTTACCCTATTTTCAAAAAAATTAATAATATAGCTAAACTAGGTATGTGATTTCCAATTTCAGGTGTGGTATTAATAGTACATGTGGGTAAAAGTTTATTATTAAATAAGAAAAGTTAGTTGAAATGTCCAAAGAAACTATTAAAGTAACCATACCATGTAATTGAAACCTAAATAAGGTGTAAATATGGTAGGATAATGTTTCCATGGAATGAAATTATTTAAGATTTTTGAAGGGGATTATGAAACTCCATGGAGATTCCATGTCATGTATTAGTGTTATAGAATTTATTATTCAATATCAAATAGTATATGATGCCACATGTTTATTTTAAAAAATTAAGCATAAAGGAAGTTTATAATAATGGTATTAATTGATGAAGATTGTATTTTTCATTCAAATTAGGAAGAAAAGAGTTATTAAATCATGGATTTTAATATAAATGAATATATTAAGCATAGATAAATCTAAATAAATGGTATGTATTTTTATCTTTTTTCTCGTATACAATAAAAGAAGTTTTCTATTTATGAAGATTCATTATGAAAAAATATAATGTTATAGTTTTAATGAATATGGTTTATCGGGTTTTATAACATGTTAGAAAATAAGTATAAGTAAAAAAGTAGATTTATCTATACTAAAAGAGTGTATCCAGGATATTTTTTAAAATATGAAGGGAAGAGTTCTCAAACACTTTGAATGTTTTAAAGATTAAAATATTCTTTTCTTTATAATACACCAATCACATAGAATAACATATAAGATATGGAAACAATATTTTATTTGGTAGATATTCCCACTAATATAAATATGCGTTGTTTTCTAAAAAATGAGTTTGTGTATCTCAACAAAATATTTGGGAGAAAATATTATCTCTGAGAGGATTATGGAAAAATGTTGGAACTTAGAGAAGTTTAAAGTTGATAAAGGATTAAACCAATAAAAATACAAAGTGAATGAAACTTTATACCCTAAAGTAATTTAGGGTGTGTTAGTAATGAAATAACATAAATAGTTATACATAGTTTCCTAAATGATGTCAAGGAAAACGTTTATGTAAATGTTTCAAGGATAATGATAATTAAATTAAAAATATTTCTAAGTAGAAAACATAGGTTATTATTATCATAACATGTGATTTTGTTAAGTAATAGAGTTTGAATACTATGTTTAGAGAATTGATCATTGATAATTTGATTCTTAAGTCCCACTCTTATTCAAACTATCTTACTTTATATATGTTACCCATTAAAGAGATTAGTTTGAGATTTTTATCATATGGTTACATAGATATGTGGCATGAATTACAGAGGGTTGTAACGAGTATGATAAAATTATAAAAATTTAGAACATATAAGGCTTATATCGGGGTCTAAAATATGGGATATGATTAGTTGGGAACTTATGTATGTTTTTTTTAGTTTTCTTAATGAATTTTAAGAAAATAAAATATATCATGTTATAAAAAAGTCAATATCAACTTTTTGATTCTTTGTGTTGGCTACAAATATTGTTTGAGTTGAAATTATAATTAACCTTTCAAAGTATAAATTTGACATATACATAATTGATATTTATCATGGAGATTTATAGGTTGCGATGAAATGATGAATTTATTGTGTGTATGATTCTTTATTGTGATTAAAAATATTCTCATGGGATAAAAATGTGTTTTGTTAAATGGATGAACCACCAGGTATACTACATAGAGTTTCATACACTATTTCATTAGTATAATAGGTTTTTATGTTTAATATTGAATCCCTAGACTTGGGTTGGAAGGATTCTTAGAATGAAAACCTTGTAAGTTTTATACCTTTTTTATGCAAGCCTTGATACATTGTTTATCAGAGGGTGTATGGGTATGTTTTTGATCATGTCATCGGTTATTGGTTAACCAAGATTGGATTTTTCCTCTCGTATGATTATTTTTAAATATGGTCCTTCATTGAGATATACTAAAGAATTATATAGTCATGCCTAGATTAGATGCAGGTGATGTTCTTATCTATTTTTATTAGAAGAATGTGATGTGTTTAATGACATGTGATGTATTCATTGGCCTTGTCTGCCTGTACATAGATAATGAAGAATGTATGAGTAGTATATATTGGATTAAAATACATTGGGTTTCATGGTTACTTTATGTCTTATAAAAATTGATTATATTATTATGAATAATTTTATATGATATAAATTTTAGACATAAGTTTAGAGATACATATGTTCAATGGAGATCATGTCAGATCCCTTTATATCTTAAGTAGAAATGATTATTTTCTAGAGGACACTATTTGCTTACATTTATTCATTCGAGAATTTCTACGTGTTTCTGATTCTATAAAGTCCCATGGGGTCTTAATATTTTGTGAATAAATGTGCATTGAGTTTTAAGAAACTTGTAGAGCCACTTTAAAATATATTTTAGAGTTAAACCTAAAAGGAGTTTTGAATGGATATTCATAATTAATTTATATGATTTATTAAGATTAAATTTATTATATCATTCCAAAAGTGTATTTGAAATATCCAAAAGTAATTTTGGATATGGTTTCACAAGTTATTATATATGATATGATAAAATGTGAAATGACACAAAGACTTTGAGGATTTGGTATAAGTGGTATATTAATGGATATATTATTTAAAAATAATGTAAAACATGAAATGTTTTTATATATATCATTTTATATGATATATATGTATATATATATATCATAGGGTATAACATGCAAGAATCAAATGAATATCATCTGCATTGGATTAGGGGTTATCCTAAGGAATGGTATGGAGATATCATGTCTCTACCATATCTAATCGTATTATATGATATAGTGATATCTTAATATGGTATAATAATATTATAAAATTAACATGAAACCTTGTGATTGATTAATAACATTAAGTGTTAACATTTAAGAATAATCTATGAATGGATATTATCAATTATAAAATTTTCATAAGATAAAATCTTTGGGAGATTAAATACACTTAAATTTTATGTTCATGGATAAAAATTTAAAAAAATTGTAAATATATGTAATTAATCAAATGTTATGAAAAATTTGATTAAATTTCATGAATGATTCAGGTGTGACCCGAGATCTACATAAGGAAGTAGTGTCTATTAAGGAAGATGTGGGTATGTGAGCTATCCCAAACCTCCATTTATTTCTCTCGAATAACTATTTTTTCCTTCTTCCTTTTCCTCATGAGATACTTGTATATCATGGTGTTAAGGAGGTTCCTTCCTAAATTTAAGTAAATTTTGTTGACATGTGGACACATAATGGAGAAATGGGTACGATGGTTTATTCTACGAGATAATCATCATGTTGGAGATTTAAGAAAATAGTTTATACTATCATTTATGAAAGGTACATGTTATTCATTTATTTTATACATGGTTTTATTTTTTCATAACATGGTGATATTTTGTTTGGGGTTTCTACTGTCTTTATACCCATTGAATAATTGTTATTCAATCCTTAGAGACCCATCACAAAATAAAAGTTAATAGGTGTATTCTTATTCTCTTATAATTCTCTAGCCACCGCATGAAAAATTAAATTAATTTAAATTTATTCTACACTTTTCATGTTTAATCCAAATCGAAACCCATAAAATAATCCTCAATAATCTATAGAAATGAAAAAGGAGGAAAATTGAGGAAAAGAGAATATTACCTCCAATAAATTCACCAATACCAACAATATCATTACTAAACTAAGGTAGAAAAATGAAAGTGGAGATGACCAAGGGAAGTATCCCTCCCCTCCTTCCCAGATGAGTGAAAATATAAAATGGGCTAAAAAATAAAACCCTTGAAAAACTCAAAATGTAACCACTTTAAGTAGGGGTTAGTGTATTCCACTAGGATACTAGTAAAATCTCACCAAACTCTAGTGGGCCACTAGATATCTATTAGCCTTCCACTAGGTTCCTTGTCTTTGGGGGAATAGAACTACCCTATTTCTTTAACCATCAAACTCTTGTTGGGGTAAAAATTGGGTTCTGTCACTTCTTCTCGTGATGATATTCATTTTCTAGGATTTTTCACAAAATTTTTCATGTTTTATACCGTCTTTTTTACTACTAAGAGACACCAAAATAACCTCACACTTGATCTAATTCAAAAAAAATTAAATTTACCATCATCAAAAAGAGAATTTGATACTAACCCTCCTTAGTTTTAATTGGTACCTAATGAGGCATGTCATTACACATGTGATATTCTTTACTCTGGTCCCTAGCCAGCACTCACATAGGCCACCCCTAATGGTTTTGTTTCTCCCTTAAGAAAATATATCACATGAGAAATGTATATGCACCCTAATCCCTATAAAGAATGTTTTTTCCAATCACAACGTATGTAGGAAAAAACTTATACAGTATATATCCAAAAGCATACTGAAATGAATGAAACATTATATATAACATATAAAATAAAAAAGAAATGCCCAGTAATGCATTCTCAAGGTAAATATCTCAAATAAAAAATATCTATTCCTTTTTTAATACCCCAATTAAAATCATTACCTCATCCACATCATTATATTAACACATCCATCTCTATATTTCTATGAACTCTTGTAAATAGTCAAATTACAAATTGACCACAAGAAAATCACAATCAAATTACCCATGAATGGGTGAGTAAAACAACCCTATAGGATATCCCAAGTGTGGAGACCAACCAAATCCAATATTATATATGTATAATGATAAAATCATATAAAATCATAATGCATATTCATGACCTTACAGCTCAGTACCACCCATGGGAAATTTAGGTAAAACATTACTAACGAAACTATACCATCCTTAAGGTCCCATAAGATACTATGTGAAAATAGAAGATTATATGAAATTTTTATAGGTCATTATTTATCAATCCTTCTCAATAAATAATCTCATTGAAAATATCACCATAAGAATTGGTCTAAAAATAAAAAAGTCCATATAAGATATGTACATCAAAATAGGTCCTTGAAATCAGTCAAACCTTTTGACAAGAAGAATAACCATTACTCATGAATCATAAAAACACTCACTCTTGGAACTAATAATAGTTGAGGATTCATTCCCAGCCAAGGATATGTGTTAGATAGGGGGGATTTTTGACCCCATTATGGGGGGTCCACATCCTATTAAATATAGTATCATGTGGGGCTATAACTACCCCATCTATCTCATATAGAGGATATATTCCCTAATCGATAATAGTGTCGATTATGGGGATGTATGACACCATACCAACCCATTCCCCATAAAGGAATTGAAATTTCAAGGGGATACATGACCCCATATATCTATCTAAATCCCAACTCATGGATAGAGAAACCCCAATCCCAATTTTAGGGTCATGCCTGGAATCAATATCTAGGTGGTGATCTACTATATTGTTATCACTAAAATAACATAAATATATTAAGAATCACCCATAAACATATTCATTAAATCATCCCCAATATAAATGATCTTGAGACATTATCCCTCAGTATCTCAAACCATATTATGAAGTCATCCCATCATCATTTTCATCATTTTTGAAACAAAACTAGGGGCATCTCGACATAGGTCATCTAAATGATAAGTAAGTCACACCATCACACTAAAAGTAAAACATTGTTTGGTGGTATTATTTTATTCATGGTTTTAAAACTGATGATAAATGTTTTTCTTTTTATTTTTTATCCGTGGTTTCATAAAATCATCATTAAATATGAAATTTTAATTTTTTTAAATTTTTATATATATGAGTTTCTGTTTTTAAAAAACGGTCAGGATATTAATAATATTTAATTATTATTGTTAACTAAAATTTTAATTACTTGTAAATAATTAATAATTTATTTTTTATTTTTTACTATTTTTTTTTTATTTTTTTAATTTTTTATAATTATTTACTATTTATTGTTTGTTTTTTTAAATAATTATGAACTTTTAATTATTAATTAATTATTAATTATTATTTTCTATTTATTAATTATTCATATATGTATATTTATATATATTATATGGATATATATATATATAGATAATTATATTTGTATGTGTGTATTTATGTATGTTTATATGTGTTTATATATATAATTATATTCAAATATATGTGTATTTATATATATATGTGTGTGTGTGTGTGTGTGTGTATTAATATAAATTTAATTAAATTAATATATATTTATTTTCATTTATGTGTATTTATGTATATTTATATATATTTATATTTATTATGTGGGTGTGGCTGTGTCTGCGTGTCAATATATATTTGTGTGTGTGTGTGTTTATGTATCTTTATATGTGTTTTTATATATATTTATAAATATTTAAATTTAAATTTATATATAATTATCACTAATAATGTGTGTGTGTGTGTGTGCTTGTATATCATTATTTATAATTATAAATATATGTATATAATATTTATAAATATATATATATATATTTATATTTATATTTATATTTGTTAAATGGGGAAGTTGGGGTCGTGGTTAAGTGATAAAGGAATCCCTATAATACTGCACAAACTAGGGTTCAAACCCTAGAAAGCTTTATGTTGGGGGTATTAAGTTGTCTATTTGTGGTGATAAAATGAGACTCTCGTTATGGGTAGGTAGTGGGAATCAAGTGTCGTGGTGCAACCAGTTGGAACAACACAGTGAGGTGTGGTGATGTGTAGACACAGTCAGGTGGGTGACTCAAAAGAGAGGTGGGAATCCTGATTCCCATTAACCATCTATCTACCCACATAGACTTTTGTTGTGAGGTGGAGTGGTGCCCTTTCAAGGTGAAATAGAGGTGTCACGGTATGACTAGGGTTTGTATCAAGATGTATAGTCATATTGCGATGAAGATGGTGTGATACGTTATTCTTTGAATCTGGTGGTGTGGTGCAATTAGTGGGAGGGGTAGTGTGGAATGAAGTACGATTTCATGAGGTGACGAAAGATATCTTTTAGGCTATCATTATTACAGGACCTCGGGTTATGTATATGCAAGGTATTTGTGCCTTTGGGTCTTCAGAAGATGTAATGTTTGAGCTTGCATGTCGTGTAATGTGTTCTCTCTCATCCTAGTTAAAAGGTGGTTTCTTTCCTTAATAAAAATGGGCTTGACCCTATCTTGTTTTGATATATTTTGTGGATATATTTAAATTTATTATATATATATTTATATTTATATATGTGTGTGTATTTATATATATTTATATTTATTTATTTATATATATTTATTTATATGTATTTATATTTATTTATTTATATATATTTATATATATTAATTTACATATATTTATAGATATTTATTTGTATTTATGTGTATTTATATAAACTTATATGTATTTTTTTTAATTTTTTTAATTTTTATTTATCTACATTTATATATATTAGGTTCGTATATATATACAATTATATTTAATTATATATATGTATATATTAATATGCATTTTTGTAAATTTATATATATACACACACACACACATATATATATATATGTATTTATGTGTATTTATGTATATTTATTTATATTTATGTATATTTATATAGATTTATATATATTTTGTGTGTTTGTGTGGTTATGTATCTTTATATGTGTTTATATATATATATAGTTATCTTTAATTATATAAATGTATATATGTATGTATGTATGCATTTATATATATTTAGGTAAAAAAATTTATAAATATTTATAATTATTGATATTTATATGTTTTTATATATATTTAGGTATATTTATTTGTATGTATATATTTTCATATATATTTAAAAATATTTATATGTATTAATATATTAAAATATTTATCTATATTATGTGGATATATATATATATATATTTATTTATATGTATATATACATATATTTATGTATATTTATATGTGTGTGTGTATATATATGTATGTATTTGTATATATTTATGTAAATTTATTTATATTTATATTTATATATATTTATATGTGTTTGTGTGTGTGTGTGTGTGTCTATATATATCTGTTTTTGTGTGTGTGTATTTATATTAATTTGTTTTTATATATATTTTTATATATAATGTGGGTGTATATATATATACGATTATATTCAATTATATATATGTGTGGGTATTTATATATATTTATGTAAATTTATTTATATTTATATATATACATATATATTAGGTGCATGTGGGTAAAGTTACATTAAACACACACACACCACACACACATGCCAAAAAGCTAGGTCATAGCCCCCTAAGGGATAACCCACTCATCAAACCATTATTTATTCAATACATGGCCTAAATACCTAGTGGGCATGAAGTCCATTACATAGCCAGAAGGCCCACAATCTATCCCAAAGTCCCTGTGCAACGTCATGCCTACATCATGTCTGCTTCAACGTCTTCCTGCGACATGCCCACATCACCGCCTGCCTGCGTCATGCCTGTGTCACCACTTACCTACGAAAAATCGCTCCCACCTAGATTTGAACTCGGGTCAGATGCAGAATCACGGGGCACCTCTACCACTGAGGCACACCCCAACAACTATTTATATTTATATTTATATTTATATATAAAGATAATTATATCGATTTATATATATATTTATATATTATGCCAATATATATATGGGTGTATTTATATGTAATTATATTTTTTATACAAACATTTGTTAATTCTGAATAAATATGTGTACACATATATATGTACTAACATGTATTTATATATATAATCATATTAATTTTTTTAGTAACCACATGAAGGGGCCAGTGGAGATGTAATGGATTTTCTAAATAACCAACTGCTAAATGTATGGATAACCATAGATAAATATGGTAATATTATACTTGTCTAAATAGCCACTTAATAAACTCAAACATTCGATATTTGATTACTGACAGTGAAATATTTTATGGCATAAAAAACCACTGATAATTGGGTTTTCAGTGGTTTAAACTGCTACTATAGGTTGTTTTCATCTAGTGTCATCTGCATCAATGTCTCGAAAGATTTCACCCACTAGTTCATCTCTAACATTTAATCAAGATGGCCCACCAAAAAACATGTTAGCTGGTGTCATCCATAAGTCAAATATACCATCATAGTGCATGGAGGTTCGTTGGGTAACTCCCACCGAGTTTAAACTATTCTTTGTATCACAATAAACACTTGGATCAAAGAAACAAATAAATACTAGTATCATAACATCTACTATGACATTAAAATGACACTTTGGAAAGACAACCGTCATATTGAATCATATTTTCTTTCATAGGGGTTTCCAATGATCATTCATTAACTCTTGACACTAACTAAAGGTTTATAGCTTGGTAAACCTACTAAAGGTTGCTTATTTTTCATCATTATCGATAGAAATCATTGAATATTTCCTTCAAGTTGAATCATTGGTCAAAAAGAATACTCATATTCATGATCTAGATTATGGGTCCCACCAAGATTTCTTCATTTGTCATGCATGCCACAATTATCACCAATCTCCATTCCCTCGTGTTCATGTTCAAAATATTCTTTTATCAGAAATGATGTATTAGGATCTCTAAATGATCTAATGGAAATATCTATAGTTTTCTACTCTAAAATATTATTTGTTAGTACTCTTAGAATTTTTTTAATCTAGTTCATCATAAAATTTTACATATATATATTTAAAATGTTTAAAATAACATTTGAATAATTTTTTATGACATTTATAATATCACCATCATGATGTACTTAGAAAATTGAGTAAAATTGAGAGTTTATATAACAGCCTCATTTTGTGTGGTTATGTATATCTATGTTCTATCATGTCTTAATTGTTGTTTTTGAACATTGTGATTGTTGAACATGGGCCTTTTTTGCAGTGGTATTTGTTGGAAACATAATTTTTAGTTTTTAGTGATTTTCTACCAAAAACAGGTGACACCACATTCTATTGAAATTCATGGTGACTTTGGTGTGATTCGGTGTAAAATGGGAATGGGGAAACAGATTGGCCAAGTCATTACCAAGTCATTGTGTAAGAGAAAGTATATTTTCATCCATGTCTTAAGAAACCTTACTATGATTGTTTTAGAGGCCCTGATAATGGAAAAATTATTTCATTTATGGGAAACACATAGGTGCTAGTCATTTCAGAATGGTTCCCAAGAACACTGTAGCCATGGCCAAGATATAGTGGTGTTCTTGGTGGTATCTATATGGACTTTGAAATAACTAAAATCTTCTACCATCCTATAGGATCATTACTAGCTCAATGGGGGAGCATGTTTGATATTTATGAGGGGTCTTTAATGAATTATTAATCATCCCCCTTCTATTAATCGATCAATTCTAATCCTTTAAAATTCGTTTGTTTCCAGAATTTTTTCTAGATGTTATAAAATACATAAGTCCTTATCGTGTGTGACCAACTTTTGATCCTGAATTTCTTCCTTGATTGGATCAATATTTCATTTTATTTTTCCAATCTAAGGCCTCAATTCATCCTCCAATGTCGGTGCTTCTGGTTTGGTGTGATTCTGTGTTGATCTATGGTGAGACTTCTCTTGTTATGGTTGTTTCTTCTATCCTTCATGAATAATCATGGAATAAGGCTATAATGGCTTATACTATAGTGATTTGTGTAGTCTAACAAGTTGTATTTCTAACTTTAGTGTAACAACATCATTTCAATAGGTTCATTAGCATTCTACAACATCTCGATGGAGATTCTCTTGGTGACTCTTCTTTGGTGAGTCTCTTGATTTCAATCACAAATGTTCATCTCTTGTAAATTCCATTCTGTAACTCCTATGTGACATTAGATATGGTTCATAGGATCTTTTGGTGTGATATTTTTTAGGTTGAATACCTTCTTTTCGACCCTTGACATGGATTTATACAATCTTGAGGTAGGTTGTTCCATACTATATAGAGCCTTGTATATGATATTTTCATGGTTCGATCATTTATGCTTAAAACCCATGCTTGATGTGTGTTGCATGTAGGTATGTGAGTGGCCCTTGTGACCCATCCTTGATGTGTGATATTATGATTTGTGTGCATAATCATGAGAATTATTCTTGATATTCTTTATTTTTTTATATTTTGGTATATATTATCTTTGTAATCTCATGTCACATGGAACCTTTCTTTGGGAATCAGGGTGAATTAGTTGCTATGTATCAGTTAGATGACCCTTACAGGGGGAGTATAATGATGATATAAAGGTATCAAATTATGTATCATTTGATGGTATGAGTCGGATCATGGAAATTTTATCTGATGTGGTAGTAAACCATATAGGGGGTTCAATATCTTTCATCTATAGGCTGATAAGTGAAATATCCATGCATGGGTGATGCTTATATACTAATACATCGAACATGTCATGGGGGAATTTACATCTTCTGAAGATAATGGACACTATCTGTGTGGGGAATTTTGTGTTACTATTAACAACCATCTTTAGGGTGGGGTTTGTTCCATGACCTTGATGTAGAAACATTGTGACATGATTGATAGGTGTAGGGTGAAAACCAATGTTGGGACTTATGGAATGTCTTATGATGTGTAGAAACAAATAGTGACATCGTGTCAAAGCAGATGGGCTTGTGGTTCGTGGTGTCTTGGTTAGCGCATGATGAATCAATGCATGTGTGAATGTATGTTTACTTGTGAATTTACTTAATTTCATGAAATACACAATTATATATTCATATACACACTTGTTAAATATGGATTTTTGTTGTCCTCCTAGGTTTATACTCACACCCTATATGAGATTCTCGATGCATGTGTAAAATTCATGATCAAGAACCCAGGGAAGGGAAAAGTCCCAATGATAGAGATATAGGAGATGAATCATGGCATTAATAAGTGGTACTAGGATATATTCCCAAGATATTTTGTGATGTTTTTTTTTACTTTCTTATCTTTCTCATACTCTTATTTTACTTTCCACATTGGGGGTCCTTGGTTTTTTATTCTGCATGATGTGAGGTTCTCATCATGAAATATCATAATAAAATTATTTATTTATTTTAATGTGTTATCCTTTATTATTATGTATTCTTGTATTTACTAAAACTGGGGGTCTATTCTCCCAAATTATATCATTATGACCCTTGTTGTAAGTCATAAAAACTCTTGTATATGGGGAGGAAACCATGATTCCATGTGGAAATTCATCTTAGATTCGGTGATTCTAGTTGGGGCGTTACAAAATGGTATCAAAGGATTATGTTTTTGTTTTCCATTTTTATTACCAATGTATTAGAGTTATAGTAGAAATGAGATTAGTCTATGTGGGACTTGGGCAGGTGAGTTTCACATGTTCCTGTCCAGCGTAATTGTAGTTTTCCTCTAAGTTTCCATTGATAGGAATGTTGTAATTGTTCTGGTTTTATGGTTTCATGTTGATCCCAGAAATATTTTGTTGTCACTATTTTACGTGATTTGGGTTTGTTAATGCATCATGACTAGGAACTTAGGAACACATGTGATATATATACATTTTGTGTCTTGTATAGTTGTTCTTTAATTTAATGCCTTGATTATGCTATCTGTTTAGGATATACTTGTATTCTATGTTGAGTGAAATATCATTTTAGAATTAATTAGATAAACCTGATGTCACGACCCATCCCCTAGGGGCTCGTGCCATGACCACCACAATGTATTTAATATGCCAGTTGCTGGTGACTAGCACCAAGTAGTCATATACCATAAATGGGAGGCATTAGCCTAATGTACATATTCACAAACACACATATCCAATCCACAAATGCCTAAATGTAAAAATACTAATTAAAAAATTCATGCATACAACTACGATCTCACAACAGAGTATGATATTAAAATTATTGAAAGTAAATAGGTCCAAATGCAAGACCACCAAAAATAGACTATAAAACAAGTTCAACCTATAGAAAAAGAGGTATTGGGACTATTGTCTAAACCATAAGAATTCACCTTGGTCTCTCTAGTCTTGATAAGCACCATCTGGTCTTGATACACCTAAGACTCCATCAAAAGGATGATCTTCTGTAAAAGACTTGACACGTTTGGGAAAATCCTGTATAGGGGTGAGTATAACAATACCCAGTAGGACATTCAAAAACCACGATGTAATATTCAAACGAATACCATAAGGGAAAGTAAAATTAGCTCCAAAAAGGTATATATCTACAACATAGGTCACAACAATATCTATATATAATCAGTCCAAGACACACATTCTAGAGTTAAGACACAACCAATTACCTACCACATGATTCTACTCAAAGAATGCTTATTCTGATAGAACTCACTCCTTGATCCATGATATCATCGGAGACACTCACTGAGAGGTCTATATCATTTAGGGCACACCCAAAGAAAATTTATTGGTCAAGGAAGACTATGATATAGAGAAAAGGGATTGCACTTAGACACATTGGAGGATACCATAGATCACACCCATCCACATTGGGTGATACCACATATAGAACATGGATCAACCCAAAACATAGAGGATCCTTCCTAGACACACTAGGGAATACCACTAACCTTATTGATTCATCCCTCTAGATAGAGGACCAACGCCCTACTCTCAAAGGTTACATCAGTTCCAAAAAAATCTATTAGGGGTGATATAGGATCCTACTCTAGTACCATAAAGGGATTCCACAACTCTATATAGGACTCAGCCTCTATATAGGATTACAATCAAGTGATGTAGACCTAAGGTCATATTGAATCTTCAAGGAAACAACCAAGGGAACACTCTCAACCTATACAACTCTAAACTAAAAACTCACCACATTATCTCAAAATGTTCTTCTCATTGATGGGGTCCCAAAATGATTGATGTTTCATTTAATAGATATACCATTTGAAAGTTTCTACAATTCAAAGTTTCAAAGGGGGTTCACTAGGCCCGTGGACCGACCGCACAGTCAGTCCACTAACTGTGGTGGTTGACCACAGCGGTCGACTATCAAGACTGATCACCCCATGGCCTCCATGATTGACTTATCCAAAGCTATCATGTTCAAATCCCATGGTCTACCATGCCCCCAACTATCGCAGTCATGAGGCAGTTGACACAACCGGGGCTCATGGTCAACCGTCATGATCGACTGTGGCCTGGATTTGGCTTAGTCTCCTTGGGTCTGACCTGTGTCTGATCTAGCCCACTAGGCTTGAACTGACCTATTGAAGTGCAAGCCGCTTGGCCCGACCCGGTCTATGTGGTTGTCGTCTGCATTTTATGTGGCCTTTACCACCACCGTATCCTGTATCGTGCCACCTCCACATCCCCATATCCACCATCATCGCCATCAGTCATCACTTCACTAATCACTACTGACTTCGATCACTGCCACACCAGGATGTTGATGTTTCTACCTCACCTCGTCATACTGATGTGCTAAACGTGATCCATTGGTCCCTTCCACAAACCACCTATCCACCTCTGATTTCAAGAATTCAAACAGTCATAGATTCACACTCCTCAGGTCCCAATCTACATAGACCTGACCTTTGTTGTTAGTTTTCCTCCAATCCAATGGTATGATCACATTCGGAGCCACCTTGAAATTCGAACAGTGGCCACAGGGGTCCAATAATGAAGAATGCAATGAATGGGGGAAATAACAGTATATTGAAAATCCTGAAGAACGAACCTCATAATTTATTCATGTCAGCCTTAATTTGTACTCATTAGAACAAAGAATGAAGAAGAATAAGGAAAAATCCAGAAATAATCCCAGAAATTATAAACCATCCCTCAATGATTTAACTTTGGATCAATATGTTCATGGATTTACCCACATTATTCATGTAAATAAAGAATGGGGAAAAACTAATAAACAACTGCCCTACCTTGATTCAGATCAGTCACTAATGAAGGATGATCATTGTTTTGTCGTCATTGGAGAGGTTCCTTCTAATCTTGTTCAGGTTGATCATTGATCCATGATCCATCACCATTGGTTTGAGAGATTACTTTCTCAAAATATCAGATGAATTATAGGTTTATGGTGATAACCATGAATTCCTAACAAATGATTATAAAATAGAAAAATTCATTGTGTTATAAAATTATTTTTATAAAATTATTTTAATTATAGTTTATCTCTCCAAGAAATTTTCTATTGACGGCATGTGCTAACAAAATTTATGTCATTCCTAGGGAAAATCCACTTCTATGGAATCAATGGTTCACTCATATTTTTGATCTAGTCACCTGTTTAATAGTTATTCTTATTGCTCAAGAAAAACGTTCTTGTGGGCTATTAAAAGTTTTGTATTTTTTAAACAATTGTTTTGGGAAAATTGGGCCCAAGAATCACATTCCATCTCAGCACCAATTTTTGAAATCAATCCGTATAATTTCTAAATATAATACATGTGAAAATACGACATGTTAACCATGAGAATACTATTGTGTTATATATATATATATATATATATATATATATATGAAACTAATATATGGGTACAGAACTCTTGGATTCAATTATGGATAGAGCTGGGATGGATAAACCGTTTGTTTTGGGGAGCCTCCTTGGAGAGAATTTATGTGATACCATGGATTGATTTGGATTTATCCTAATAAATTCATATGTTATAAGTTTTCTATTTCTATTTTATAAATTTCATCATGAAGATGTTTGATGAAACCACTATTAGAGGTAGTCTGGGATGCTCTGATTAGTGAGAATGAGCTTATACCACCAACATCGGTGTAAGATGATGTACCCTAGTATGAACTTATACCGTATCTAGTGATTCAAGCTGTGGAGCCTATCCATCTGGGTAATTTTTATATTATTAATGTATAATGTGAAAATTTTCTTTTGGCTAAGACCAATCATGCAAGGGACTTCTATCTCTAGTATTCACTAACCTTTTATCATATTGAAGGCCCATATGATGCATAGGGTAGGATAAACATCATTGAGAGAATTTTTTATCTAGTACACAATCATAAGGATCAGAAACTGATGTTGATATACTTCATGTGCCAAGAACCTATCAGAAGATTGTGGAGTACCATTAATCAATTTGGAAGACGAGTGGATCTTACTTGGGTGACTTTCAAGGGGATGTTTCTCAAGATATATTTTCTTGATATGTTGAAGTTGGACCGTGCCTAGAAATTTATGCATTTACAACATTTATTTATGTATATCTCAATCTATTCTACTCATTTCATTGAGTTAATTCCATTTTATCCTTTTTTAATTGAAAACAATGACCATAATACTAAAAAGTTCAATATTGGCCTTTGTAATGAGATCAAACATCTGTTTATGGGATTTTAACTAATAACTTATGCTCAGGTGCTTCCCATGGACTTAAATTTTGAGATGGTGCTATAAAAGGAGAAGGTAGTAATCTTAAATTCAATCCATTGTGGAATTATGACTAATATTCATCACACTACTACAAGTGTCTCTTCTAATAGTAGGAAGAGAAAATATGATTAGGAGAAATGGGGTAGTAGGAAGACGGTTAGACAGGGACTTCTTCAATGTCATCTATGCGTAGTGATTCTAATATGTGCTTAAATTATGATAAAATATGGAACCTTGGAAATTATTTCAAGAAGATACCTATAAAGTGACACTATTGTTGAAGGGCCGGTCATCTTCACCATTTTTTAGGGATTCTAATAAGGGTATTGGGAGGTTAAGAAAATCTTGGGGTGGAAGACCTCAGTAAAGGATACATACTCCCTAGACATCAGTGACTCAAGGGAATGGGTGTGTAAGTAAGGTTTGATGAAATTTTATAGTGGTTCATTCTTTAGATAATAGATATGAGTTAATATCTAGGTTTTTAGGTGTAGTTCAGATTACCTATTTGCTATGTACTACTTTGATCGATACTGGTGATTCCCATTCCTTTATCTTTTCTCAAATGGTAGCTGGATTACACTTACTAATATAAAAAAATTTGGGGAATATTCTTCTAAAAAACCCTTTATGGGCTAAATTATACCATCTTTATCGGTGTCCATAATATTCTATAGTGATCACTAGATATGGAAATTTGTGGGACATCATTATCCCTTAGATTACTAGATTTTATGTCATCTTTGGGATGGAATGAATTATGGTATATTGTGCACATATCTACTAGTATCAAAGAAGGGTGTCCTTTACCATGTATAAGAGGAAAAATTTTGTAATGATAAGTGAGTGGGACTTGAAATCTAGTAGCATGGGTCTGGATTTGAGTCCCTTTGGGTATAATATGGTACAAGTTAAAATCTTGTCTCTTTCGATGGGATCAATGTTATACACCTCATCTTTTCCAATAGTTTGGGAACTTTATCAGGATTTTTTATAGAATAATGTTTAGGTATACATCCTAATATAGTGTTTGAGTTCAAAATAAATCTTATTCCAAGCAAAAAACTTTTGTCATCCTTCTTCTTGAATGGAATTAGTTGAATGGAATCAAACTGAGCATGTATCCATTGGGTGATATGATTTTTTTCACCAAAAAGGCAGATTGTACTCCTCAGATCTATGAGGATTATATGAAATTGAACTAGTTGAGGGTAAATAATAGATACTTTTTTCTTAAAATCAATGATTTTTTTATTAAATGCAAGTATCTCATTTGTTTAATAAAATTAACCTATTTTCTAGATATCATTATCTTAGATTCAGGGAGTAAGACATAGAAATGATGGTTTTTAGGAGTGGGTATGAGCTATAAGTATTCTTAGTGTTTCTCTTTGGACTGAATAATGATCCAATGGTGTTCATGAACATCATGAATAATAACTTCCACCCATATCATGACTCATTCATCATGGTGTTCATTGATGAAATCATCATCTTCTCAAAGAAATCAGAGAAGTATTTTCTTCCTCATTAGATAGTCTTGAGTACACATCAAGCACATCATCATTATGCTAAGATAACAAAGTTCCAATTTTTGATTAAGGGGATGTGTTTCCTTGGGAATGTAGTGAAATTTGATATAGTTTTTATATACCTATAAAAAGTGGAGGTGGTGATGTCTTGGACTCTCCCTAAAAATGTATTTGAGATCATAATATTACTTGGATTAGAAGGGTAAACTAACATTTCATCAAGGTCTTATCTCATTTGGAAGCCCCCTTGAATGCTCTATCCAAGAAATAAGTGAAGCTTGAGTGGTTGGAATAATATGAGGAATTGTTTCTTGATTTGAAGTGGAGTTTAAAGATAGCTCTAGTGCTGACTTTTCCAGAACCTAGGATAGGTTATGCAGTATTCTATGATTCTTTGGGAGTTTTTTGGTGTTTTTATGATGTAGATAGATAACGTATTTGCCTATGTTTCATTTCATTTGTGATCACATGAGAGGAACTGCCCGATGTAGGACTTGGAGTTGGTAGTTGTACTCTATGATCTGAAATTTTTGCGACATTATCTTTTTGGTGAGAGTTTTATTGTCTATACATAACACAAGAGTCTCTTTTATAACTTCTCATTGTGACACCTAAATTTGAGATAGATTTGTTGGATGGAGTATCTATAAAAATTAAAGGTTGTAATGAATTATGTACTATTAAAGGGTAACAGTTTTTAAATTATCTCAGCTAGAAGACACATGATACTCGAGATTTTGGAGAGTCTCTTATAAAGAAGAGTGTTTTTTAATGTATTTTTTGGTCTATTGGAGAATGGATGTGACTAAGGAGAAAGGGATAGTGATATGTGCACCTTTTTTTATCACATATTATTTATTTTACTAGGTGTTTCCCATCCTTGGGTGAGATTTCAAGTGTGTGGGAATGCAAAAATGGTTGGCAGGATATGATTAAATACCATTTTGTTCCTTTGACGATGAAGATGTTCTTTATGTCCATTGGTGGGTTTTTGTTTATGCTTCCATTAAAGAATATATTATGAGATACTATCACAAAACATGGTCGACAATGCATCATGGGTCAATTAATATGTACCATGACATCTAATAATAGTTTTTGTGGCCAGGTATAAAGGGTAATATTGCTAGTTTTTCTTCAGGATGCCTTAATTTCTAGAGAATAAAGGTTATGAATTAGTGTCATAATGATTTATTCTACAAAATTTCAGTACCTATGAGAAAATTGGAGGATTTCACGATGGATTTTTTGATTAAGTTACCTAAGAGACCTAAAAGAATAATGTTTTATTTTGGGTAATAGTGGATCAGTTGACAAAGGTAACGCATTTATTTTAGATTCAAGAGACTATTTCAGTGGATGAGTTCGAAAATATATATGTCTATAAGATTATAAATCTATATGGAGTTCCCTTGACAATTTTATCATATAGACACATGTGTTTCATGTTTTTATTCTTTAAGGTCTTTTATAAGTCTATGAGGAATCAGGTGGGATTTATCATGACATATCATCCACATATAGATAGTGTAACACCCTAATATTCCATGGTACGATTCTCTTTGAATAATAGAGCAGCGTGTGTTGTACAAAATTTTGAGATTCTAACACACCGTGACCAATCTAAGTAGCCGTTATGAATAGTAATACCAACTTTTTGAAATTTTATACATTTTATATTTTAAAATGTACTTCATTTTTGTATTTGAAATATCGAAATTATCCTATGTTGAAATTTTGGTATTTTTCAGAATTTTCGATGAATAGTGAAAAATACTTAAAAATAACTTTTTTAATCAAAATAATTTATAGTGAAAAATTATACTATTGAGCGGTTTTAAATTATAATTATAATATAATTTTACCATTTTATCCAATGGTGGTCATTAGAATTAATTTCACGTTGAAATTCAACAAAACAATTGTCAATCTTTTGATATATATTGTTTCTTAAAAACACGATGTTTGTTGTGACAGTGAGAATTAATTATAAAATTAATTAATGAAACTTATAAGTGTTGAATTTTCTAAATTAGACATAATTTTTGAATTCGGAATATCAAATATAGCTTAGGATGAATTTTTTGTATTGTTCTGAGAAACGTTAATTTTTGATGAATAGTGAAACCACTAGGTAGTAGTTAAAAAACTAATTTTTCATTTAAATAAAACTATACCACTTCTGTTAATTGAATTTCAAAAATCCGACATACATGGTTTTCATTATTAAGTAAAATTTGGTTCAATGAGAGGAAAATAATTTTTGGTGAATAGTAACTTTTAAGTTTTATTAATCACGATTAAAGGTAATTAGTGTAATTTAAGGAAAATATAAGCTTATAATACTATTAAATTACCTTTACTCTTCTCCTACCATTATTGAATGAGTTATGGCCGACAAAGACAATCCATGGGTCATCTTGGGGACCCCATGTAGCCACTTGGGTAAGAAAATGACATTAATAACTTTTTATTTAAAGTAAAAATAAAATTGTCAGAAACATGTATTGTTTTACTAAAATAATTATTACATGGGGTTATATAAGTTAAATATTTGACTATAAATATTCATTGGAAAGCTAAAACGAGTTCCTACATCATGATATTTTTTTATAATTTTTAGGAATTAAATAAATAAATTTATTTATGACACCATGATGATGCAGCGATTACCTCATTAATTAACAATTTAAATAAAATGAAAAGATAATGTAACATCAAAGACTTACACTTGTCAAAAACCATTGGGATGAGTAGATTTCAATACCTAATAACCTTATCCTAAAAATATATAATTATGGGACCTTTAAAATCCAAAACTCATTATATAATAAAGTAACATTTCTTGACTTTCCAAGAGTGCCCCTCCTCTCCTCTTATAAAGGCCCCCACCTCTACCACCTTATTCACACCCTCGAAGCCATTTTGCTCTACCAAACTCTTCCCAAATACTCTCTCAACTTCAATATCTTACTCCTAGAAGCCTCACTTTGGGTATAAGTCTTCCCAAGAAAGCCTTTGGCTCAAATCAAAAAGATTTACCCGATTTTAAGGTAATGTCTTCTCTTATGTTCTTTTGTTTATTTTTGCTTCTCCAACCCCTTAGCTCTTTTTATTCATTTATTTTGTAAAAAACCCTGTATCTTCAATATACTAGGATTTTTTATGAGAATTATTTAATTTACACTTACACACACCTTCATATAATGGTTAAAGAACATACTGTTTCTGTGGGTGGCGAATTACTGCCTCACGAAATGATGATTGTTCAATCTTCTTTTAACACCTCTCATGGAGGCCATTAAGATGTCACTATATTTATATATGATATATAATATGTTTATTTTTTCCTTATGTTTCTTTGTTTTTCATTTATATCCTACCTTTATGATTTCCATTATGGGTAAACGCGATAATTTCATTTTAGGAAGTGCGGACTACCGCCCCCTCAAAGTGATTTGAATCGTTAATGCCATATGTGGGACGTGTAAAGGATGGAGTAAATAATATTATATATTATTTTATACTGGAATTATATTACACATTTATCTAATTATGATTTCATTCCATTAAATATGAAATAGAATTGAAAGTAGCATTCATGCGTACGTACGGCTTACCGTCTCCAAGAACGGTGCATTTCATTTCTTACCTCTAAATGTTATGTAATATTATAAATGCATATATATACTGGATATATATGATATAAATGATATCTACATCATGAATATAATTCTGGATATAATGGATATTTTACCACATGATCCAACTTGTAAATATAAAAAGTTTATTTTTGACTCAAGTACCAAAGATCGACAAAACGACCGTTATTAACTTAAATAAATACATAATGTTAATAACATGGTAATAAGTGATATAAAAGGAATAATGAACTTTAAAAATGTTTTGAAGCAATTATAAATTAACTCTAGTTTATTATTCATGAGGTTAAAGAACGGTCGAGTCAAGTCGGACACGAGGTAAGGGACTTCGTCTCAATCTCCTTTCATTGAGGCATATTTTGGTTCATACACGACTTTCCTTTATACGGTGTATAAACCCCTTTGAATTTTAATTTTATTCAAAAGGAATATTTTTATAAGAATCATTTTTACTAAACGAAAAAAGGAATGTTTTGTCTTACATATACGGCGACAATGACTTCTCTGCCGTCGTGACCATTATTTGATTTTTGGCTTCCTCTACAAGCCATAGGTTTTCTTAAATGAAAAATAAATACCATGTTTTAATTTTCTTTTATTTTGGTATTAAAAATGGTTTTGATAATTTTTGTGTTATAACAATGTGTTGTATTGATATCTTGTGATTGAAATGTGTAAATGTTATGTTTTCTTTATGCATGTTTTATGTGATACGATTATGTTATGGTTTATGATATGTTTAAACCTATTCATATGAAGAATGCATTGGACTTAATAAGTGAAGGGTGGAGCCCACTATAGCTCCTAGATGCATTGGTATGTATCATGAGACAAACTAGTGTCTTGGCATGAGGCCTTGAGAAAATCTTATTTGTATTCTTGGCACGAGGCCTCGGCTACGTGGTTATGAAAGTCTGCCATTATGTATTCCATCATTATGAAAGTGGTTATTGATATTACATGTGATTATTCGACCAGTAGAATATCCATGTGAATAAGTAAATTGAATTATTTCATTCTACTTTATCCATATTATGCGGAATTTCATGTTTAAAAGGCTTTTGTTTAGTTATACATTTTCTTAAATGTTTATGTTTATTTATGAAAGCTTCCTCTATATTGTTATCCTTACTGAGCATCTGAGCTCACCCCTTTCTATGTTTTATTTTTCCCAGGATGTGAAGAAATATTTTATGACTGACTTACAGGGATAGTATGAAGGGGATATGAGTGTGGACTATTGAGACTATGTTATTGTAGTTTTTCACTTTATGATTTAATGTAACATTTATGAATGTATCTAGTGTTTCCAAGGCTACTAAACTAATCAGTCTTTCTAGACTAGATCTTTTGTGATCATACCAATGTTACGTAATAATGCACCAACTCTGGGTAACTAGGGTCGGGGCGTTACAGTTGGTATCAGAGCCAGTTTAGTACTAACATTGGAAGCCATATTTATATGAACTCTGATTGGAGCACATAGCCCTAAGATAGACTTTGAGGATTAGTATAGAATAACTTCCTAGAATTTTGGTATTGTAGAGATTTTGTTAGTTTTCCGAGAAATACATCCCTGTCTAGATACGAGTAGGTAGAGGCGGCTCTGGCACAGATGTAACTAGGGGTAAAACCCAAAAACACCGCTTTGAGCTAGACTCGAATGGGAACTGGTGCACGACAACGGGCATTGCTGCACTATTGGTTATGAAACTCCTGGGGGATATGCTTAGGATAATTCCCATTTTCTTTACAAACCATTATGAAGGGTTTACGAGTATATACTTCTTCAAAGAAAACATTTTTATGATTACATATTATATCCATATACTGCTCAATTAATTTATGTGTTTTACAAGTGTGGAATTGTGTATTCTAATTCATAAACTGATCTAGTTTATGCCATTGATTAGAAATGGTTCTTAGTGGAAGGAATGCAAATTGTATCAATGCACGCACTCCGTGTAGGGATTTCCCTCCTGATAAAGATAATTATAGTGGAGCTGGTGATACAATTGGTTCTGATCAACTTATCACCATACTGGGACGACTCACTCAGGTTATGAATAATAACCTTACTCTTATGGAGCACCATGATCTGCAATGTGGAGGATCAATGTTAGACCACTTCATTTGAAAATAGCTGCCAAAATTAAATGGGAGTACAAATCCCTTAGTAGCTGAGCAATGGATATATTCCTTAGAGAAAATATTCCATGCCTTGGGGAGTAGTGAAAGGTAAAAGGTTATCATAGCAGTTTACCGCCTCACTGGAGATGCTAATTAATGGTGGTCATTGATTCAAAACACAAAGGAAGATGATGAAGTATCAAATATAGAATGGAGGGAGTTCAAAGAGATTTTCTTAGAAAAATACTTTCCTCATGACCATTGAGAAGATATGGAAAATAAATTTCTAAGTCTGAGAAAAAAGGAGGATGATAATGTCACAAAGTATGAGGCAAACTTTACAAGGATAGCGAGGTATGCTGCAGATTATATTCCTAACCCAAGAAGTAATATTGATCATTTCATTGATGGGTTAAAACCATTTCACCGTCGAGCTTTAGTATCACAATCCTTCTCATTATACGAAGATATTGTCTCGTGTGCAATCAAGACATAAAAAGAATTGTCTAAGTCTTATGACAACAAAGTAAAGCAAGAGAAAAAGAGAACGGTTGAGCAAGAGACAGATAAAGGGAAAAAGGGAAATAAGGATTTTCCATTATGCGATAATTGTGGTAAAAATCACCCCGGTACTTGCCAAAAAGGAATGGGAGTTTGTTAGAATTGTTGAGAAAAAGGTCATCAAGCTCGTGATTGCAAGGGAAAGAAAGAGGATATCACTTTTGAAAGCTACAATTGTAGGGAAATGGGGCATTATGCAAATGAATTTCCTAAGCATCAGGGAAACTTTCCTTAGAAAAGGCCAAGAAATCAAGGCCAATATTATGTTGTTACTAGAGAAAAAGTGGATTAATTAATATATTGGTGCTTTTGGACTCAAGGATTATATTCTGGTTACAAGAATAATGTGATATATATAATGATTTTACTGTATTACTTGTTGTTGTCATTACGGTTTTAATATGATGAAGGTAATCATATTTTTAGTATGTGACAATGAGAGAAACTTTACTTTGTTTGGGGAATCTGATTAATTGATTTTGGAATTTAGAGACCTTTTAGAGAAATTCTGGAAAGAGGTATTTTGGATAACTATAAAGGTTGGAATGGATTAAGTTTCTCTTTGGATAGTATTGTTTAAGGTTAAAACATTTCTGAAGATTATTTTTGGAATATTATAATACTATAGTTTTAGGAAAAGGACAACCTGCAGTTCAGGGGGTAACTCATCGCGTCGGACAAAGTTGTAGGAATCGAACCCACAACCATAGTGTGACAGGACTTTATTACCTACCACTAGCCTACAAGAAGTCCCTGGTTTTTAAAAAATAGTTTTCCTAATCTAAATGGTATGTGTTAATATTTGGAACCTTGTACAATTAGGATAAATATTATATTTTTGAATTCTATTACCTTTTGGAGTTTAAGATAGGTTTGTGGTAAATATTTATTGAAGAATGAAAGTCTACATGCCAAGTAAGTATATTTCCTTACGTTCTTAGTAAATCTCCAAAATGAATTCCTCAACTTTATGAAAGGTAATTTAAAACAAAAACATTGTCGGTTAACTTTTCCTACTAGGGAATCAAAGACCGTTTAACCAATCACAAGTTTGTAATTTTCTTGTAGTTAACTTTCTCCTAATCCTGTTTTCTACAACTCTCCATCTGACCTTGATGGTTTTTTTCTCCTCCATATCCATATTTTCATAGAATCCTAGTATGGGCTATCTCGAGTGACCTTTGTACTTCTCTTTTTTTCTTTTAAAGTTATATTTTCATTAACCTTATTTCCGATGTGGGTTTTCCACAAAAGTATTTTCTATTTTCAACCTTTTATTTTCAAAGAACAATTTTAAATTGTGAGGACACAATTTATTGAAGGAGGGGAGAATGTAACACCACAAGATTCCATGGTACGCTTCTCTTTGAACAATAGAGCAGCGTGTGTTGTATGCAAGTTCGAGATTCTAACACACTGCGACCAATCAAAGTAACCATTATGAATAGTAAAACCATTTTTTTGAAATTTTATAAATTATATATTTCAAAATGGACTTCATTTTTGGATTTGAAATATCGAAATTAGCCTATGTCGAAATTTTTGTATTTTTCCAAGAACTTCCAATTTTTTATGAATAGTGAAAAATACTTAAAAATAACTTTTTCAATAAAAATAATTGATAGTGAAAAATTATACTATTGAGTGGTTTAAAAGTATAATTATAATATACTTTTACCATTTTATCCAATGTTGGTCATTAAAATTAATTTAAATTTGAAATTGGACATAAACAATTGTCAATCTTTTGATATATATTGTTTCTTAAAAACACGTTGTTTGTTGTGACAATGAGAATTTATTACAAAATTAATTAATTCAACTTATATGTTTTGAATTTTTCAAAATATAAATCATTTTTGAATTGGGAATATCAAATATATCTTAGGGTGAGTTTTTGGTATTGTTCTGAGAAACTTTAATTTTTGATGAATAGGGAAACCACTAGGTGGTAGTTAAAAAACTAATTTTTCATTTAAATGAAACTTTACCACTTCTGTGAATGGAATTTCAAAAATCTGACATACATGGTTTTCATTAGTAATTAAAATTTGGTTCAATGAGATGAAAATAATTTTTGGTGAATAGTAACTTGTATGTTTTATTAATCACGATTAAAGGTAATTAGTGTAATTTAAGGAAAATATAACGTTATAATAATAAAAATTACATTTACACTTGTCCTACCCTTATTGGATGAGCCATGGACGACCACTAAAATCCATGGGTTAACTTGGGGATCCCATGGAGCCACTTGGGTAAGAAAATGACATTAATAACTTTTTATTTAAAGTAAAAATAAAATTGTCACAAACATGTATTGTTTTACTAAAACAATTATTACATGGGTTAATATAAGTTAACATTTCAACTATAAATATTCATTAGAAATCCAAAAATATTTCCTACATCATGATATTTTTTTATAATTTTTAGGCATTAAATAAATAAATTTATTTATGACACCATAATGATGCAGCGATTATCTCATAAATCAACAAATTAAATAAAATAAAAACATAATGTAAAATCTAAGACATAAACTTGTCAAAAGCCTATTGGATGAGTAGAATTAGAACCCTTATCACCTTATCTTCAAAATATATAATTTTGGGAGCTTTAAAATATGAATCTCATTATATAATAAAGTAACATTTCTTGACTTTCCAAGAGTGCCCCTCCTCTCCTATTATAAAAGGCCCCCACCTCTACCACCTTATTCACACCTTCAAAGCCATTTTGCTCACCCAACCTCTGCCAAAATACTCTCTCAACTTCCATCTCATACTTCTATAAGTATAATTTTTTGCAGAAGTCTTCCCAAGGAAGCCTTTGGCACAAATCAAAAAGAGTTACCCGATTTTAAGGTAATGTCTTCTCTTATGTTCTTTTGTTTCATTTTTCTTATCCAACCCCTTAAACTCTATTTATTCCTTTATTTTGTAAAAACACCAGTATCTTAAATATACTATGATTTTTTTATGATAAGTATTTTATTTACACTTACACACACCTTCATATAATGGTTAAAGAACATACTATTTCTGTGGGTGGTGAATTACTGCCTCACGAAACGATGATTGTTCAATATTCTTTTCACACCTCTCCTGGTGGCCATCAAGATGTAACTATATTTATATATGATATATAATATTTTTATTTTTTTCTTTTGATTCTGTATTTCTCATTTATGGCATACCTTTATGATTTCCATTATGGGTAAACGCGATAATTTCATTTTAGGAAGTGCGGACTACTGCCCCCTCAAAGCGATTTGAATCGTTAATGCCATATGTGGGACGTGTAAAGGATGGAGTAAATGATATTATATATGATATTATATTGAAATTATATCACACCTATATATAATTATGATTTAATTCCATTAAATACGAAATAGAAATGAAAGTATCGTTCCTGCGTACGTATGGCTTACCGTCTCCAAGAACGGTGCATTTCATTTCTTACCTCTAAATGTTATGTAATATTATAAATGAATATATATACTAGATATATATGATATATATGATATCTACATAATGAATATAATTATATAGATAATGGATATTTTACCCCTTGAACAACTTGTAATTATAAGAATTTTGGTTTTGACTCAAGTACCATAGATCGACAAAACGACCGTTATTAACTTAAATAAATACATAATGTTCATAACATAGTAATAAGTGATATAAAAAGAATAATAAACTTGAAAAATGTTCTTATGAAATTAGAAATTAACTCTAGTTTATTATTCATGAGGTTAAAGAACGGTCAAGTCTAGTCGGACATGAGTTAAGGGACATCGTCTCAATCTTCTTTCCTTGAGGCACATTTTGTTTTATACACAACTTTACTTTATACGGTGTATAAAAACCTTTGAATTTTACTTTTATTCAAAAGGAATATTTTTATACGAAGAATTTTTACTAAATGAAAAAAGGAATGTTTTGTCTTACATATGCGGCGACAACGACTTATCTGCCGTCGTGACCATTATTTAAGTTTCGGCTTCCTCCACAAGCCATAAGTTTTTTTAAATGAAAAATAAATACCATGTTTTAATTTTCTTTTATTTTGGTATTGAAAATGTTTTTGATATTGTTTGTATTATATCAATGTGTTGTATTTATATCTTGTGATTGAGATGTGGAAATTTTATGTTTTCTTTTATCAATGTTTTATGTGATACGATTACGTTATGGTTTATGATATGTTTAAACCTGTTAATATGAGGAATGCATTAGACTTAATAAGTGATGGGTGGAGCCCCCTATAGCTCCTCGATGCATCGGTAGGTCTCATGAGACAAACTAGTGTCTTGGGATGAGGCCTTGAAAAAATATTATTTGTAGTCTTGGAATAAGGCCTTGGATACGTGGTTATGATAGTCTGGAATTATGCATTCCATCATTATGAAAGTGGTTATTGATATTGCATGTAATTATTTGACCAGTAGAATATCCATGTGAATAAGTAAATGGCAATATTTTATTCTACTTTTTCCATATTATGCTGAAGTTCAAGTTTAAAAGGTTTTTGTTTAGTTATATATTTCCTTAAATGTTTATTTATGAAGGCTTCCACTATATTGTTATCCTTACTGAGCATCTGATCTCACCCCTTTCTATGTTTTATTTTTCCTAGGATGTGAAGAAATATTTTATGACTGACCTGTAGGGATAGTATGAAGGGGATATGAGTGTGGACTATGGAGAATATGTTATTTTAGTTTTTCACTTTATGATGTAATTTAACATTTATGAATGTATCTAGTGTTTCCAAGGCTACTAAACTAATCGGTATTTCAAGACATGATCTTTTTTGATCATTCCAATGTTACGTAATAATTCACCGACTCTGGGTAACTGGGGTCGGGGCATTACAGTTGGTATCAGAGGCATTTTATTACTATCCTTGGAAGCTATATTTAGATAAACTCTGATTGGAGCACATATCACTAAGATAGACGTTGAGGATTAGTATAGAAGAACTTCCTAGAATTTTGGTATTGTAGAGATTTTGTTAGTTTTCTGAGCAATACATCCCTATCTGGATACGAGCAGGTAGAGGTGGCTCTGGCACAGATGTACCTAGGGGTAAAACATGAAAACACCGCTTTGAGCTAGACTCGAACAAGAACTGGTGCATGACAATGGGCCTTGTTGCACTCTTGGTTACGACACTCCCAGGGGATATGCTTAGGATAATTACCATTTTATTTACAAACCATTATGAAGGGTTTATGAGTATTTAATTACTCAAAGAAAACATTTTTATGATTATGGATTATATCCATAAACTGTTCAATTTATGTTAAGTGTTTTAAAAGTGTGGAATTATGTATTTTGATTCATAAACTGATCTAGTTTATGCCATTGTTTAGAAATTGTGCCTAGTGGAAGGAATGGAAACTGTATCAATGCATGAACTCCATGTAGGTATTTCCCTCCTCCTCAAGATAATTATAGTAGAGCTGGTGATACAACTGGTGCTGATCAACTTATCACCATACCGGGACAACTCACTCAGGTTATGAATAATAACCTTACTCATATGGAGCACCCAGATCCGCAATGTGGAGGATAAATGTTAGACCGCTTCATGAGGAAAAAACCACCAACATTCAATGGGAGTACAAATCCCTTAGTAGCTGAGCAATGGATAAATTCCTTAGAAAAAATATTTCATGCCTTGGGGAGTAGTGAAAGGGAAAAGGTTATCATATCAGTTTACCGCTTCACTGGAGATGCTGATCAATGGTGGTCATTGATTCAAAACACAAATGAAGATGATTAAGTATAAAATATGGAACAGAGGGAGTTCAAAGAGCTTTTCTTAGAAAAATAATTTCCTCGTGACCATTGAGCAGATATGGAAAGGCAATTTCTAAGTCTGAGACAAATGGAGGATGAGAATATCACAAAGTATAAGGCCAACTATACAAGGTTAGCAAGGTATGCTGTAGATTATATGTGTAACCCAAGAAGTAAGATTGATCATTTCTTTGATGGGTTAAAACCATTTCTCTGTCTAGCTTTAGTATCACAATCCTTCTCATTATACGAAGATATTGTCTCATGTGCAATAAAGACATGAAAGTAATTCTCTAAGTCTTATGACAACAAAGTAAAGAAAGAGAAGAAGAGAATAGTGGAGCAAGAGATAGATAAAGTGAAAATGGAAAAAAGGATTTTCTATTATGCGATAATTATGGGAGTAATCACCCCGGTACTTGCCTAAAAGTAATGGGAGTTTGTTATAAATGTGGAGAAAAAGGTCACCAGGCTCGTGATTGCAAGGTAAAGAAAGAGGCTATCAATGTTGAATGCTACAATTGTAGGGAAATGGGGAATTATGAAAATGAATGTCCTAAGAGTCAGGGAAACTTACCTCAGAAAAGTCCAAGGGATCAAGGCCAATCTTAGGCTGTTACTACAGCAGAAGTGGAATAATTAATATATTGGTGCTTTTGGACAAAAGTATTATATTCTGGTTACAAGAATAATGTGATATATATAAGGATTGTAATGCAGTAATTGTTTTTTCATTAAGGTTTTAATATGATGAAGGTAATAATATTTTTAGTATGTGATAATAAGAGAAACTTTACTTTTTTTGGGGAATCTGATGAATTGATTTTGGAATTTAGAGACCTTTTAGAGAAAGTCTGGACATAGTTATTTTTTATTACTATAAAGGTTGGAATGGATTAAGTTTAACTTTGGATAGTATTTTTTATGGTTAAAACATTTTTTAAGATTATTTTTGGAATATTATAATACTATAGTTTTAGGAAAAAGACAACCTGCAGGTCAGAGGATAACCCATCGCGTCAGAAAAAGCTGTAGGAATCGAGCCCACAACCATAGTGCGACGGGCCTTTATTACCTACCACTAGCCTACAAGAAGACCCTGGTTTTTACAAAATAGTTTTCCTAATCTAAATGGTATGTGTTAATATTTGGAACCTTGTAAGATTAGGATAAATATAATATTTTTGAATTCTATTACCTTTTGGAGTGAAAGATAGGTTTGTGGCAAAAATTTATTAAAGAATGAAAGTCTACATGACAAGTAAGTATATTTCCATACGTTCTTAGTAAATCTCCAAAATGAATTCCTCAAATTTATGAAAGGTAATTTAAAACAAAAACGTTGTCGGTTAACTTTTCCTAATGGGGAATCAAAGACCATTTAACCAATCACAAGTTCGTAATTCTCTTGTAGTTAACTTTCTCATAATCATGTTTTCTACAACTCTCCATCAGACCTTGATGGTTTGTTTCTCCTCTATATCCATATTTTCATAGAATCCTAGTATGGGATATCTCGAGTGACCTTTGTACTTATCTTTCTTTCTTTTAAATTTATATTTTTATTAACCTTATTTCCAATGTGGGTTTTCCACAAAGGTATTTTCTATTTTCAACCTTTTATTTTTGAAGAACAATTTCAAATTACGAGGACTCAATTTATTGAAGGAGGAGAGAATGTAACACCCCAACAATCCATGGTACGCTTCTCTTTGAATAATAGAGCAGCGTGTGTTGTACGCAAGTTCGAGATTCTAACACACTACGACCAATCAATGTATCCATTATGAATAGTAATACTATCTTTTTGAAATTTTATAAATTTTATATTTCAAAATGGACTTCATTTTTGGATTTGAAATATACAAATTAGCCTATGTTGAAATTTTGGTATTTTTCTGAGAACTTCCAATTTTCGATGAATAGTGAAAAATACATAAAAATAACTTTTTTAATCAAAATAATTTATAGTGATAAATTATAATATTGAGTGGTTTTAAAGTATAATTATAATATACTTTTACCATTTTATCCAGTGGTGGTCATTAGAATTAATTTCACTTTGAAATTGGACATAACCAATTGTCAATCTTTTGATATATATTGTTTCTTAAAAACACACTGTTTATTGTGAAAGCAAGAATTAATTATAAAATTAATTAATGAAACTTATATGTTTTGAATTTGGTAAAATATACATCATTTTTGAATTCGGAATATCAAATATATCTTAGGGTGAATTTTTGGTATTGTTCTGAGAAACTACAATTTTTGATGAATAGTGAAACCACTAGGTGGTAGTTAAAAAACTAATTTTTCGATTAAATGAAACTTTACCACTTCTATGAATTGAATTTAAAAAATCCTACATAGATGTTTGTCATTAGTAAGTAAAATGTGTTTCAATGAGATGAAAATATTTTTTGGTGAATAGTAACTTTTATATTTTATTAATCATAACTAAAGGTAATTAGTGTAATTTAAGGAAAATATAATGTTATAATAATATGAAATTACCTTTACAATTGTCCTACCCTTATTTTATGAGTCATTTCCGACCAATACAATCCATGGGTCAACTTGGGGACCCCATGGAGCCACTTGGGTAAGAAAATGACATTAATAACTTTTTATTTAAAGTAAAAATAAAATTGTCACAAACATGTATTGTTTTACTAAAACAATTATTACATGGGGTTATGTAAGTTAAATTTTCGACTATAAATATTAATTGGAAATATAAAAGTATTTCCTACATCATGATATTTTTTTTATAATTTTTAGACATTAAATAAATAAATTTATTTATGACACCATGATGATGCAGTGATTATCTCATTAATTAGCGATATAAATAAAATGAAAAGATAATGTGAAATATAAGACTTAAACTTATCAAAAACCTATTGGGTGAGTATATTTATAACCCTTATCACCGTATCCTCAAAATATATAATTTTTGGACCTTTAAAATCTGAAACTCATTATATAATAAAGTAACATTTCTTGACTTTCCAACAGTGCCCCTCCTCTCCTCTTATAAAAGGCCCCCACCTCTATCACCTTATTCACACCTTCAAAGCCATTTTTCTCAGAAAAACTATGCCCAAATACTCTATAAAATTCCCTATCTTACTTCTATAAGCCTCACTTTGGGCAGAAGTATTTCCAAGGAAGCCTTTGTCTCAAATAAAAAAGAGTTACCCGATTTTAAGGTAATGTCTTCTCTTATGTTCTTTTTTTTCATTTTGCTTCTCCAACCCCTTAAACTCTTTTTATTAATTTATTTTGTAAAAACACAAGAATAATAAATATACTAGGATGTTTTTATGAGAATTATTTTATTTACACTTACACACACCTTCATCTAATGGTTAAATAACATACTGTTTCTGTGGGTGGCGAATTACTGCCTCACGAAACGATGATTGTTCAATATTATTTTAACACCTCTCATGGTGGCCATTAAGATGTAACTATATTTATATATGATATATAATATTTTTATGTTTTCCTTATGTTTCTGTATTTTTCATTGATGGCATACCTTTTTTATTTCCATTATGGGTATACGCGATAATTTTATTTTAGGAAGTGTGGACTACCACCCCCTCAAGTGGATTTGAATCGTTAATGCCATATGTAGGATGTGTAAAGGATGTAAATGATATTATATATGATATTATACTGGAATTATATTACACCTTTATATAATTATTATTTCATTCCATTAAATATGAAATATAAATGAAAGTAGTGTTCATGCGTACGTACGACTTACCATCTCCATGAACGGTGCATTTCATTTCTTACCTCTAAATGTTATGTAATATTATAAATGCATATATATACTGGATATATATGATATATGTGATATCTACATCATGAATATAATTCTGGATATAATGTATATTTTACCACATGAACAACATGTAATTATAAGAAGTTTATTTTTGACTCAAGTACCAAAGATCGACAAAACGACCGTTATTAACTTAAATAATTACATAATGTTCATAACATGGTAATAACTGATATAAAAGGAATAATGAACTTGAAAAATGTTCTTAAGAAATTATTAATTAACTCTTCTTTATTATTCAAGAGGTTAAATAATGGTCGAGTCATGTCGGACACGAGGTAAGGGACTTCGTCTCAATCTCCTTTCATTGAGACATATTTTGTTTTATACACGACTTTCCTTTATACGGTGTATAAACCCCATTGACTTTTACTTTTATTCAAAAGGAATATTTTTATACGAATCATTTTTACTAAACGAAAATATAATGTTTTGTCTTACGTATGCGGCGACAATGACTTCTCCGCCGCCGTGACCATTATTTGAGTTTCAGTTTCCTCTAAAAGCCATAAGTTTTTTTAAAAGAAAAATAAATACCAAGTTTTAACTTTCTTTTTTTTGTTATTGAAAATGGTTTTGATAATGTTTGTATTATATCAATGTGTTTTATTGATATCTTGTGATTAAAATGTGTGAATTTTATGTTTCCTTTATTCATGTTTTATGTGATATGATTATGTTATGGTTTATGATATGTTTAAACATGCTCATATAAGGAATGCATTGGACTTAATAAGTGACGGGTGGAGCTCTCTATAGCTCTTCGATGCATCGGTAGGTCTCATGAGACAAACTAGTGTCTTGGCATGAGGCCTTGACAAAATCTTATTTTTATTCTTGGAACGAGGCCTTGGCTACGTGGTTATGATAGTCTGGATTTAGGCATTCCATCATTATGAAAGTGGTTATTGATATTGCATGTGATTATTCGACCAGTAGAATATCCATGTGAATAAGTAAATGGAATTATTTCATTCTACTTTTTCCATATTATGCTGATGTTCAAGTTTAAAGGGCTTTTGATTAGTTATACATTGCCTTAAATGTTTATGTTTATTAATGAAAGCTTCTGCTATATTGTTATCCTTACTGAGCATCTGAGCTCACCCCTTTCTATGTTTTATTTTTCCTAGGATGTGAAGAAATATTTTATGACTGAACTGCAGGGATAGTCTGAAGGGTATTTGAGTGTGGACTATGGAGACTATGTTATTTTAGTTTTTCACTTTATTATGTAATGTAACATTTATGAATGTATCTAGTGTTTCCAAGGCTACTAAACTAATCGGTCTTTCAAGACTGGATCTTTTGTGATCATTCCAATGTTATGTAATAATGCACCGACTCTGGGTAACTGTGTTCAGGGCATTACAGATAGACAGTCTGAGAGGAAGATTCAGATTCTTGAGGATATTCTCCAATATTCCGTTTTAGAATTTGAAGGATTTCAATATGATCAATAGAATTGTTGAAGTGTTATTATAATAATAGTTACCAAGATTCTAACTAGATGACGCCCTATGTGGTTCTTTATGGTTGAACTTATCAATCATCGTTATACTGGTATGAGATGGGTTAGGTGGATATTGTTGGATAGAGCCTGGTGAAATATACTTCGGATAGAGTGTAGTTGATCTAGAAGCAGTTGGTAACCACTCATAGAAAATAGAGATCGTATGTTGACCATAGGAACAGACCTTTAGAGTTCACTATGGGTGGATAGGTTTTCTTGTGGGGGACTCTTTTATTGTGGAATTGATGTCTTCAAAAGTATAGAAAGTTATATCTGATATTTTTTAGACCATTCAAGATCATAGATCATAGAGGGAGGGTAGCTTACCATTTGGGTCTTCTTAGGCATTTCTGAGGTATGCATGATGTGTTACATGTATTTAAACTTCATATGTACATGGTTGAACCTATTCATTTTATAGACTTAACAATATTAATTTGTATTCAAAAGCATCATATAAAGAACCGTAGATTCTTATAATTACCCTGGTTGAAAAAAAAGTATAGGGGAAGAGGGTTCCACTTTTTCAGATCTTATAGAGGCACAAATGGGTCTAGGAGGAGACTTTCGAGTGGATGTACGATATTTGGGTGAAATTGAATGATTTATTCAAGTTAGACTCTGAAGATACTCCTTGAGGAATAGAAATCATTATAGGTGGAGAATTACAACACCCTCATTTTCTATGATTATGTAAATATGTGTTTTTTTATGTATTAAGTTCTTTTTTTACCTTATAGTGGTTGAAATTGGGTCACCTTTGTATTGGTAGATATTAGAAGATTAATTTTGAATTTTTTTAGTGTTTTTCTTACCAAAAAATGAAATTCCATGGCATTTTCTATCCATGGTTTCCCTAATGTGTTGTGTAAAATGGGAATGGGGGGAAAGGGATTAGCCAAGACATGATGTATGGGCATAGTTACTATAATTTATTCCCTGGGTGACCTAACCATGGACAATTTAGAGTCCATGTTGAGGGAAAGAGGATATTTTTATATTCCACTCCATAGGAATCGGTCATTTTGGGATGCTTTCCCAGAACACTATAGTCATGTCCAGGTCATGGTGGTGGCCATAGTGGCATTTGTATGGGATTTGAAATGGATGAAATATCTAACCATCGTCTATGATCTTTAATAGATCAACGGGGAAAGATGTGTGATCATTATAATGGGGTTATAATGAATCATTAATCATTTCATATTCTCTATTAATCAATCAATTATCTTAATTTATGGTTCTCTTATTTCTAGATAGTTTTTCAGAGGAGGACACAGGTCATAATCTTGTGTGTCCTTCATTTGAACTCACATTTATTCCTTGTTTGGATCTATATTTCCTTTCCTTCGGTTGATCTAAGGCTTAAATTCATCCTTCATTTCTGGTACTTCTAGTTTTGGGAGATTCAATGGATAAATATGATTATTATTCTCTTATTTTGTCCATTTCTTTTATCCTTTATAAATAATCCTTGAATGAGGTTGTAAAGTATTAGACTACGGGTCTTTATGCAATAAATTAAGGTTTATTTGCATATTTTTTTGTAAAAACAACTTTTTGACGGGATCATTAGTGTTTGATGAAATCTTAATGGATATTCATTTGGTAACTATACTTTGGTGAGTCTCTTGCTTTCTATCCCTGTTGTTCCTCTCTTGGAATCATTGTTCTTGAACTATCAATTGATGTTGGAGATTGTTTCATAGGGTATTTGTGTGTGTGATTGTTTTGGGTGACTTACTTCTTCATGAACAATTAAATAGACATATAAAATCATGAGTAGGGATTTTACTTACCATATAGGTCTTTGTATATGATGTTTTCATTGTTTTATTGTTTATTCTTAAAACCCATACTTGATATGTGTCGCATTTGGGTATGTGAGTGGTCCATGTGAATCATCCTTAATATGTTATATTATGATTTGTGATTAGCCTATTGAAAAGCATTATTTATAAGAATTATTTTTTCTTGTTATGATATGTATTGTTTATAGAATTTTATATCCTATAGCACCTTGATTTAGGTATCAGGGTGAAATGGTTACTTTTTATCAGTTAGACAACCCATTAGAAGGGGAGAGAGGTGAGGTAATAAAGGCTATGAACTATGGATCATTTGATGGTATGAGTTGGATCATGTAAATGTTAGTTTATCTGTGTGTAAACCATGTAGGGTTTGGAGTATCCTTTAGCTATAGGCCGATAAGGGATATAGCCATGTTGGTGTAACATTCACATCCAAATACATTGAACATGTCAAGTGAGACTTACCATCATATGTGGATATCAACCACCATTGATGTGGGGAATTCTGTATTCTTGTTAACAATCATCTTCAAGGTGGGGCATGTGGAATTTCCTTAATGTTTGACACTAAAAAAATTAAGTCTTATCAAAAGTTCTGGAAACTCCATCCAATTATTTTTTGTATATTATTTAAAATATTGCATCATTTCATGAAATCATTCTTAATAATTAGATTTACCATATGGTTTTATTAAAATTTATCCTAATACTTAAAAAACATAATTTACCCTAGCCCCTCTACCGCACCCCACTCCTACCCCCGTGGCCCCGACAACCCAACCCCCCCCCCCAGCCGCCAACTGCAGACTCTACCTCCCTCAACATTAAACCCCCTCCCTTGAATCGAGCCACCGACTACCAATCACCCCTTTCTCAATGTAAACCCCTAAAAACTAACCCATTCCCTTCATCAATGACATGTGACCCATACAACCCCCAACCCTCCCTCCCTCAACACTAGTCGTGGTGACATCCCCCGATGGGTTTTCATAGAGACAACGTCCCCTCTTCTATATTTTTTGTGACAATAAACCTTAATGGTTTTTGAGACCTATATCCTACCCTACTACCCTTTACTCCTCCCTCCCTCTTTGATTTACCTTAATTTGGTCTATGTTTGACATTACTGAGATCGTATCCCCAACTTCCTCACTATCAATTTCCCTATTCTTGCATTACTAACATTCTTCCACAGTATCTGATTCTATTATTATGAGGGGGAATATTAATTCAATTATTTTTATATTTTTCAATTCAAATTGAATCACTTTCATGTAAAATTTGTTTTTTCAAATCAAGACACTACCATGGTCAATGGTTAAATTTGTTAATGAAAAATATTGATTAAAATTGTTTGATTAAAAATTTATATCTTTATATATGAATATACATAGAAAAGAGTGAAAATAAATATTTAAGGATAAAAGTTAGGTTTAATTTCCTCGAAACACACCTCGGTATGCCAAGGGTTTGGAAGAATTTTTAGATAATGAAATTTAAAAATGATTAGTGGATTATAGAATAAAATGTATGTATCCTGATTGTAAATTCAAGAGATGGTTGAATAGAATAATGTATATGAGAACTTATATTGAAATAGTTTCATGGTTAATATATATGTTTGATTTGGCATGGTGAATCAAATATTATAGAAATTAAAAATAGTTAATATCCTATAAATGAAACACAATGTGACCCTCCATATGAGAATTCATTTTGAAACTTGATAAATGGCACATTTGGATTTTTAGGATACAATGATCAAGATTCTAATAGAACAACAGAACCATTAATTGATCCTAATAATTTTAATATTTTGTTAAAAATTCAGTGACTAAAAAATGAGTTTTATAAATTATTTTAAGAGAGACAATAAGAATTGTATAAAGGGTGTTCCATGTATTTGAAGTTTTCTTTTCTACTTAAGTTTTATCATATCAAGTGTCTGTATGGAGTTTTTGAAAAAGAAATGTCCATGATTTTAGAGTTTCTTCATGATACATTTAGTGAATCTAATATCCTTGCATCATTCTCTGATATGAATAAAATAATCAAAAAACATGGTCATGATTACAAATAGATACATGCATGCCCTAATGATTTCATGATTTACTGGGTAGAAGAGTCTGATAAATAAGAATTCATAAGATTTCATATAAGAAGATTGAAGTTAATGAACAAAAATGAGATTAAAAATCTGTGTGACACTAGGAATAAGTACAAGAAGAAAACATTGATGAAGGTATTGTATTACTTTCCCTTAAAAACACACTTTCAATGACTATTCATGTCATCTAAGAATGCATGAGACATGAAGTCAAATACTCAGGATAGTAACAATGATGAATTTATGAGATATCCAAAATATTAACCAACATGGATTGTTTTTGATTCATTATATACATATATTTTTTATCTTAGAAATGTATGTTTGGAGTTGGATTCTGATGATTTTAACCCTTTTGGTACTTTAAGCACTAATTGTATAATTTATCTAGTTGTTATGATACCCTATAATTTACTTCCATAGATGTTTATTAAGAAGAATTATTTCAATATTTTGATGATTATTCATGGAAATGAAATTCCTTGAAATGAAATTGATGTATTCTACCACAACCTGACCCAAATTGGGGCTCAATCCATAACTAACCCAAGCCCACATCCACAGGCCAAGGGGCAGTGACAAGAACTAAAAGGAATAAACTAAATGGGATTCCCTTGCCTAATGTACATTTATTCACACACCCAACCATCTCAATGAAAAGGAACAGAGTAAAAATAAAAAAAAAATCACTGCTAGAAAGTAAACCAGTCATGAAAAACCTCTACGGTGTACAAGATTACGACAATGAAAAAAATGGTGAAGGGTAAAAATACACAACCAACTAGAAAGATTTCCAAACCTGATAGAACTGAAAAGTAGACTTTTGAGAGATCCCATATCCTGATTTTCAATCTTTGACCACCATATGTGGTCCCAAGCACCCAGTATCCCAAAGCTACTATGAAGTCACTGCTGACCTATCCATTATTATCATATGACATGACACTTGGAGAAAAATCCCATATAGGGGTTAGTAGAAACAAACCCAGTAGGATTCCTTAAAAGTTGAAACATAGATCATTAATATACATAATAAAAATGGATAGAAGATAGTAAATATAATGGACATCAACCCAAAGTAAGAGAAATTAACCTCATCCAAATATAAGGGGATCAACACAATGAATAGGTGGACTACAAGTCGTGAATTTTCTAACCATAGTAGGTGAGTAACCTAATCCAACCATGAGATTCAAAACATAGTGATTAGGTGGAATACCTCACCCATCTCTGAAACATATAGAGAGAGAGTAACCAAATCCAAAGGTATGGATACAAATATATATATATATATACTCGGTAAAATAAGACCAAACAATAGATAATGTGGATCAACATATCACAAATAAACCCAAGAAAATAGTCTGTTATTTTTAGTTTTCCATTAAAGATACCTTGTATATAGCATGTTTTCCTAGTATAAAATGTCCAATTCAAGATACACCTCTTCACCATACCGTACAGTTAAGAGGAATAGTTTCCTAGAACAACTGAAGGGTTCCACTCTAATGGTTGATAGAGGACTCATTCACTAACTCTATGGGAGTATTTTACTCTAATAATAGAGGACCCATTTGATGACTCCACAGTAGGGTTCTACTCTGATAGCTGATAGGGGAATCATTCCCAGAATTGTTGGAGGCTTCCACTATGTGAGTCAATAGAGGACCAATGCTAATCCAAGATGGAGGGTTCCACTTTCAAATATAATGGAACCATAACATGTCCTAGTAGGAGAGTTTCACTCTGATAGATAGGTATATGAAAAATGTCATGTGCCAATATGAGAGTTTCACTCACTGATGCTATAGGACTCATTATTTGACTTCGTAGGATAGTTCCTCTCTGATGGATAATAGATGACCCATGAACAACCCATCTGAAAGTTTCCACTCTGAAAGCCTTTGGTGATCCTACCTGATCACTTTCCTCATCAAACATCACCTAAATAAGTTCCATTCCTGGAACATCTCTTGTCATATTACAAAAGAAAAAACTGATGGAACCATCCCATTCTACAGGGAAAACCCTTAGGATAGGATACTAGAGGGCCAAAACCTAGTAAAAATGAAGGAGATACAAGATATTGAAGTTTACTCAAATAAAACCAAGGGATTCATAGCATGTGAGGGGACCCATATGGTGTATGGTCATGTTCCATCTCCTGGTTGTGTCCTTGTAGGTACGTAGATTGCTACCCATATAAAGATACATAGAATTTAGGTGGTATACACAATGTGTCTGATCCACCCAGGGTCCCAATACATGCACCTAGACTGTGTTTGTTTATTTTAACTTGTGTCTTTGTACATTAGTACTCAGTATATCTACCCATGCATGTGACCATGTACTCCAGGAGCAAACACCGAGTTTGAAAGAACAATGTCACATGGAATGTGGGGGGTCTCACTTGGTGTAATATATACAAATATATGAAATACTAGCCATCATAACATAGAGGATACACACCATGTGTTCACCAAACTACACCGTGTGTAGTCGACATTTTCATAAAATATCATATGTTTTCCCCTTGCATCTATATTTCACTTCATCTCTTCAAATCTAGCCTCACCTTTATCCAAAATCGGTATATCTAGTCTTGTTTTATTTGTTTGGGCATCTGGTAGCCGAAAATTGGTTTTTTTATCCCATGGGGGTTCTTCGTATGCACCGCGTGTGCCTCGTTCATCTGCCATCTTCTATTTAGACATCAAATAAACTAATCTATCACCAAAAATCTGAAATTCCTTTGTTTTCATCTCTGATTTTATGTTCCAACTATTTCATGTGATTCCTTTTTGAATCTAGGGGTTTGATTGGGCTTACTACCTCCTGAAAAAGTCAAACTGAGGACTCGTAGCCCAATTAGTGAATAACATAAAGAAAATGAGATAGAAAGGAGAATGAACAAAGGTTTTAGTCATCATTGTCAATAGTTCTTGGCTGAAATTAATTAATGAGGATAAATGGGGTTAGAAGAAAAAGAATAATCAATTTAATTAAATACCTAGGCACATGCATGGATCAAAAATTGATGCAGATAAAAAAAGGGATGATCTTTCTCAATCAATTTAATCAATAAGGGAAAAATTTGCGAATTTAAGAGTACTACATGGAGATTGGATTGTTCATTTAAAAATAATGTTCTCGCCAATAAATGAAATAAGTCTTTGTTTTCACTACTATTTGATATACTTTGATCCAGAGTTTCATCACGTTGAATGTCTATTTTCCAACAGAAAGAGGAAGAATACTCTAGAATCCTCCCAAAGTTTATATATCTAACCCAAGAGGATTCTCCGTAGCAATTATTTTATAGAATTAATCTATTTCACTGATTTAATGAATTAATTAAATTAATAATTTAATTAATCCACTAACAATACTTCTAATTATCGGCTTACCTGAACGTCTTGTTCTAACCTATTTAAGGTCACCCCTAGGGTAAACATCACATTCTAGGATCAACTGTGGTCTCCGATTTTAGATTCAGGATTCTGTAAAAGAGTTATAACATTTTATTTATGAAACTGTGCATGTGTAATATAAAATATATTTAATATTTTAATAAAATTAATTTTGGGAACACTGGGCATCAGAATTGCACGTTGTCTTAGTAACTAGCTCTGAAAATATATGTTGAAATATTATAAAGTCTTACAAGGAAAACATGGTTCTATTAATCATTCCATCCTTCATGATTTTCATCCCTAAAAAGTCAAACTAAACAAACATCTTGGTATACTTAGTTCGCATCTGGATCTTCTATTCCCAGGAGCTCTCCTATACGTTCTCTTTCTTCCGCAAAATGAAAACCAAGGGGATGGTCTATCCACACATTATCTTATCATGTCGATCCTTGGAAACTATCAAGTTATCTACAAAATAGGATCCATCCTTGATGTCTAGACTTCCCCATTCGATGACATGCATGGGGTCATTCATGTATCTCTTTAGCTTCTACATGTGGAAGATGTCATGCACCTACTCCAAATGTGGGGGCAAGGTGATGTAGTAAGAAACCATGCCAACCCTTTGCAAGATCTCTAATGGACTAATGAACCTCAGGGATATATTGAATTCTTAGATGAACCTATGAAATCTTAATCGTGGGGAGACTCTCAAGGAAACATGGTCTCCATTCTTGACCTCAAAGGAACTATTGTGGAAATATACATAGGATTTATGCATATTTAAAAATGTCCACATCTGCTCACAGATGACCTAGACCTCCTCTAGAATCACTTGAACCATCTATGGACCCACAATTGATATATCACTAATCTCCATTCAGCACAACTATTACATGGAAGGTGTCTCGTAGAGGGCCTCAAAAGGTTCTATGCTAATAGTAGAGTCGTACCTATTGTTGTATGCAAACTCTACTAAGGTAATGTGATCTTACCAGCTTTGGAAAAAATCCCACATCAAATCCCTTTTCATATCCTCCAACACCTGGATAGTGTGATCGGTCTTCCCATCCATCTAGGATAAGGTTGTACTCATCCTCATCTAGGTCGCAAATGTCACATGCATGCCTTTACACAATCATTATGTGAACCGTGTTTCAAGATCAGAGACCATCATTGAGGTAACGTCATGGAGGAAAGCAATATATTATATTTAAAACTACCTCAAACACTCCACTAAACTCTACTCCTTAATATCAAGGAAGTGTTATGACCTTGTGAGTTGGTCAACTATCACCCAGATGGTGTCATGGACCTTCACTATCCATGAAATCCCTATCAAAAATTTCATTTATATGTCATCCAATTTCCTCTCCAAGATCTCATGGGGTTGTAATAAAAATGTTGAAACCTTATTCTCATCCTTCACCTTTATACTGGTGAGGCACTAGAGATGAACTCATCCACACTACTTCTCATGTCACACCAAAAAAACTACCATTGAATGTATCTGTACATCTACACCATACTGGGATGTACAACTAGGGGAGAAGTTTGGAACCTTGAATCACCACCCCCCTCATAATGACTAAGACCATTGTCCATCCCTAGAAAAGGAAGATATGATTCCCTCCTTCAGAATATCCAACTGATAAATCTTCTATAGATATCTAGTCATGCAAGACCTTATAGTCGATGTCTCTTAGTAGGGACTCTCTCACACGTGTTAGAAGCGTAGGATTCGACACCATCGACTATAGATAAGTTTAACCCACCTTCTCTATGAGGGTTAGCTAAAAAACCCAACTGATATGAATCCTCCAGCACCAAATGAGATTGGGGCCTCCCTTCCCTCTCCGGGAAGATTCATAATCATGACTTTGTATCTACTATAGTGGTCATACAGTAACCTTCTTGTGATCTTCAGTCCATATTTTTTTGTAATCATATGTTGTGTGACCATACTCATCACAAGTATAACACCACCCCTCTCTGAGCTTCCCTGGACCTCTGCACTATCCATGTGTTACATGACTACATGTCAGAGACTCATCATGATAGGATCTCTTGTTCTGCGATCCTGCTGACTGGTTCTTGCAATCGGCTACATAAGACTCAACCCTGTGATGGCAACTTCTAACTCTAACTACCTGGTATACCTCAGATAAGAAATCCTCTTTCACCAAAGCTTTCTCCAACACCCCAACATATGTGGGAATACATAAGGGAACCACACTACCGTGGATCTCTTTATGGAGTCCCTACTCAATCTTTCATGCTCCAAAGTTTCCATCTTGTATCATGTCAAGGGAGTATCGTGTAAGGTCTGTAAACCTATGTGTGTATTCATACACTATCATCCTTCCATGCTAGAGATTTAGAAGCTTCTAAATCTAAATTGAGTGAAAACAATAGGGGAATTACTCCTCATGGATAATCAATTGGAAGTTGGGCCATCATAGTTTCGACTCATCATGCATCTGGGTAACAAGACTCCACCAGCACCCAGTTTCTCAATGGAAAAGTCTAGATACCAGAGCATCCATTTGATCTGTCAGTGGCTCATGCCTATCATAGGGAGTGGAAAAAGAAATTTTATTTTTCTAATCAAGTATAGAGGCAGACTATGGTTGTCTTACTTGAGGAGTGTTGCAATTGGTTCAATAACTAATTCTAATTCACCTAATAATTTTTTTTGTTTTTTTATATTATTTATGAACTTGTTGGTTTTGGGTGTTTTGGAAAATATTAAATTAAAATAATGAAATGTAAAATTTAATTCTAATTGTAGATTTGAAAATAATGAAATTATGAATGAATGGTCTTGATTGTATGGTTTGGATAATACGGGTTCATTAATTATTTTTTTGTTTTTTAAATTAAACTTGATAATTCATTTGGTGAAACATCATTAATGAATTAATTTCCATTGATTTATTAATTTTTTGATTTTAGCATGCCTACAGCACACCAAACCACACCTCCTCCAATAGTAAAATCGGATAACACCTCATCTGAGAATGTTATTGTTAAATGACCCAGCTCCATTATATGTCATTTCATCTCTTTTGGAAAACCCAACTTCACTATATGATTTGTTTTCCTGAGAGAAGAGAGGGAAAAATTAATCAATGAAAATAAATGTAATTAAAAATACTTTCATGGGGAAAAACAAATACACTAGAGTAATACTCTTTCATCCACCAAAAATAGAATAAAAACATTTTTTAATTGAAGTGAAATAACAAAGAATTCCATGAAACCTCCCCCAAGTCCAAGCCTTGTGTTAGTCACTTTCCATTTCAAAGTGAAAAAAGATCGTAATGGAAAGATAGAAGAGAGAGAATTAGATTAGGGTTAGAAGATAAAGTGGTATGAAATAAGAAAATGGAATCACTTTAATAAAAATATGAATGTGTCTCATGGGAAAATAAATCTAAAATAAAAAAGAAAAGAAAAAATATCATAAAGCATTAGTCAATATCAAAATCTTCCATGTCTAATAGATATAATCATAAATCCACCCCTATAATATTATTTATTAGCATGGAAGTGGAAATTGTGTGTCATAATGGACAATGAATGACTTAGAGGTCATAATGGGTCTTCAACAGTTGAAATTTCAATTAGAGAATAGTACATCAAAAGTATCTATGTTTTACCACAATTAAATGGAATAATTGGGAGAATTTATCTTCATAAAAGTTTTTATAAAATGTTTTATTAATTAGTCCTCAAATGTTAACACTGATTGGACCTATTTGGATGATGTTATGGAATAAATACTTATAATCACTTTTTATGGCTGAGAATTGCAGAATTCTCTCTTCACTGTATAACATTCAATGTCCCACTTAATGAATGAAAAACTCTATCTAATTCATTTTAGAAACATGTATATGTGTTTTATTTCAAATAAATTTTTAATAACCTCAATTGGAAGTGTGTGTCCTTATTTATGACTAATTTTTGGAGGTTGGGTCCACCATTCCACCTGAACAATATGTCAACTGGATTGACTTTTTTAGGTCTCAAGTTATTCGAATCAGCTTTTGGTCTAGAAGACGAAGTTGAAGAAATTAAATCAAGGAATACTAAAAAAATAATCAATGAAATTTGAATAATATTTTAAAATTTATTCTCAAAATAAAAAATTGATTAAAATATGTTAAAATACCATAATTAACCAATATTTACATTTTATCTAAAATCACATCATAAATCCAAAATTGGTGTAAATGAGATCAAATTGATAAGTTTTGATGGTTTAAATATTTAAAATAAATATATAAAATGAGGAAAATATTAGCTCAATAAATTTCCCATTTCTTAAAAGAAATTTTTTCCTCAATCTTTAAATCTCAAAATTGATCCAATGTTACCAATATTCGAATTCCAAAGAAATAAAATAAAAAAATTAATATCAAATAAAATTATCAAATGTCACATAAAATATCAATTTAATTTTTCAATTTTAAATTAAACAGTAAATTAATATATTTTATTTTTTCCCTTTTAAAAAATGGTGTAACTTCTCATTTCATCATTCCAACACCTTAATTCATTATTATTAAATAAGCCAAATCATGATCTTCCTATCTTTTGAATAATATCCCTAATCAATCGTGATACAATTTAAGTAGATTTATTCTCAAATAATGATAAAATGATCCTTATACATATTAATGTAAAGGAAATACTTTCTCCTCTTTGTAAAGGCAAATGACACATAAAATCTTGAGGGATTTCATTAATGTTTCAAATGAATATGAGGCTTAAGGTTGGTAGTAATTGATGTTTGAATATTAAGGCTAAAGAATGAGGTTTATCTATTAAGTACAATTCATGATATGAAAAATAAATGTGAAATAAAATTCTCCCCTACAAATTATAACACCCATTTTTCCAAAACTCAAAGAAAAGCTCATAAATAATGAAAACGTAATGAATGATGTGCAGCTTCTTGATTTTTATTATTTTATACATTTTTATTTTTTGAATAACCTTTTTATTTTTTTATTTTTTAAAAATTTATGATTATATTAAACCTCACATCCACCACCTAACCATGTATGACTAAAATCATAGGTTTAGTGATTTTGATTTTCGGTTTTACCAAATCATAACCCATTTTTCTTATTTTTTTGGTAATCTTTTTTTCATTTTTAATTTTTTTTATTCATGAGAAGAAATAATGAAATATCATGAATGAATCAATAACCTTAATTTCAAAAATTAATCACCCAAAAACGTTTTCCTTACAATGTATTTCATCCCTTCTAACATGAATTCCTTCACCACCACACTTAAATTTTAAAATATCACGAAAATACTAAGAGTTTGATATAAATGGATAAAAAATGGATTGAAGCATGTCTTGTTCTTATACAGTTCATTCATGGTCTCTATGGGATAAATAAGGATTGATGTAAATGTGGTATTTTAAGATAAATTTGTTTATCAAAATATTCCTCAATCATTTTAAATGTGTTTTTTCAATCTCATAATCTTTGAAAAGTTTCAATAAAAGTTATGTTTTGTGACATGTCCCAAGACAAATCAAGAAATATGCTCTAGAAAAATAGGAAGTACTTGGTCTATAAATACAATAGAGAATTATAAATATGATATTAGAAAATAAAAAAAGTATTTATTACTATTAAAAAATCAATTGACATGAATTTTAGAAATTAAAAGCAGGAAAATTGATTGATAGATTTAATTTACATGAAAAAAATAATTCCCTAAAATCATGTGTCCTCATTTAAAAATCCATACTTTAATTTAATAATTCAATTATCCATTTTATTTATTAAATTTTATTAACATTGAAATATAAAACATGGATTCCTAGGATTCTTAAGAAATTTATGTCTCCCAGATAATTCAATTAAATTAATAATTCAAGTGTGCAAATTCAATTTCAGTTTAAATATCAAAAAACTATTGGAACAAAAATGTAGAGAGTTTGAATGATAAACAATAAAATTTAACTCCCTTTTGAAATGAATATTTGGTTCTCATCCTTCTTTATTTTGGGTCTTCCTTATGTCATCATGGTCCTAAAAAATATAAATACTTAATTAATTTCAAGGATCATTTCATTTTAGATCTAAAAGATAAGAGGGAGTGGGTTGTATGCTTGACTAGTCCAAAAATTTAAATTGACATCTATATTCCAATAAAGAATGTAATGAGAAATCTTGGTATGATACCCCAAGTGGGACTTGAATTTATACTACCTCCAGAGGCTAATACCACCTGTTATCCAAAATCTTTTGGGGAGGATTTTCTTGGATTTGAACCACAACATATGGTTCCTTCCATCTTGTACTTCTTCTTCTCTATTGAGGAGTACTCCATGGATAGAGTAATCCAAATATTCCCCTATATCAATATGGTAAAGCATTCATCGTGGGTTAGGATGAATTATCAAACCTCCTCCTCCATTCTTTCTACTAGTGCAACATCCTCTTCACATTATAATGATTTCTATAGATGGTTATGAAAATCCTCCCATTTAGTGTTTACAACTTCTAGATTTGGTTCTTCAGGAAGTTCCACTAAGAACCCCTCTTGTACTCACTCTCATAAATGTTCAATTTCTTAAAGAGCATTAGGTGTTTCTCAATAGGTGAAATTTATTTTTCATTATCATCTTATAGGATATAATAAGACTCTGATGATTCTAAAAAATCAAAATAGTTGGGAGTAACACTACAACAAAAGTCGGTCCTAGCGGCGGTTTGTAACGCCCCGACCCCAGCTACCCAGAGTCGGTGCATTACTTCGTAACATTGGCATGATCATAAAAGATCAAGTCTCGAAAGACCGATTAGTTTAGTAGCCTTGGAAACACTAGATACATTCATAAGTCTTACATTACATCATAAAGTGAAAAACTAATAACAAAGTCTTCATAGTCCACACTCATATCCTCTTCTGACTATCCCTGCAGGTCATTCATAAAATACTTCTTCACATCCTGGAAAATATTAAAACATTGAAAGGGGTGAGATCAGATGCTCAGTAAGGATAACAATAATGCGGAAGCTTTCATAAATAAACATTAACATTTAAGGCAATGTATAACTAAAACAAGGGCCTTCTAAACATGAACTTCAACATAATATGGCAAAAGTAAAATTAGATAATGCCATTTACTTATTCACATGGATATTCTACTGGTCGAATAATCACATGCAATATCAATAACCACTTTCATAATGATGGAATGCATAATGCCAGACTATCATAACCACGTAGCCAAGGCCTCGTGCCAAGACCACAAATAAGATTTTGTCAAGGCCTCGTGCCAAGACACTAGTTTGTCTCATGAGACCTACCGATGCATCGAGGAGCTATAGCGGGCTCCACCCGTCACTTATTAAGTCCAATGCATTCCTCATATGAATAGGTTTAAACATTTCATAAACCATAACATAATCGTATCACATAAAACATGCATAAAGGAAACATAACATTTCCAAATTTCAATCACAAGATAACAATACAACACATTGATATAATAAAAATGCTTTCAAAACCATTTTCAATACCAAAATAAAAGAAAGTTAAAACATTGTATTTATTTTTCATTAAGAAAAAGTGATGGCTTGTAGAGGTAGCCGAAACTCAAATAATGGTCACGGCGGCAGAGAAGTCGTTCTCGCCGCATAAGTACAGAAAGAAAAACATTCCCTTTTTGTCGTTTAGTAAAACGCTTCCTATAAAAAAGATTCCTTTTGAATAAACATAAAAGTCAAAGGGGTTTATACACCGTATAAAATAAAGTTTTGTATAAAACCAAATATTCCTTAATGAAAGGAGATTGAGACGAAGTCCTTAAAAAGATCATTTTTAAAGTAAAATAGATCTATTATGCGTATTCACTATAGGTACACATAAAGAAAGTAAAAAATACAAAATAGGAGATAATAATATCATGACATAATTTGAAAGTAGGAGATTAACCCAAAGAATGGAAGTTGGGTTAAGAAATTCCCTTACCTCGTCTCTGACTTGACTCAACCGTTATTTAACCTCCTGAATAATAAACTAGAGTTAATATATAACTTATTAAGAACCATTTTTAATTTAATTATCCTTTTTATATCACTTATGACAATGTTATGAACATTATGTAATTATTTAAGTAAATAACGGCCGTTTTGTCGATCTTTGGTACTTGAGTCAACAATAAACTTCTTATAATTACAAGTTGTTTATGTGGTAGAATATCCATTATCTCCAGAATTATATTCATGATTTATATGTCATATATATCTTATATATCCAGTATATACATTCATTTATAATATTACGTAACATTTAGAGGTAAGAAATGAAATGCACCATTCATGGAGACGGTAAGCCGTACGTACGCATGAACACTACTTTCATTTCAATTTCATATTTAATGGAACGAAATAATAATGATATAAATGTATAATATAATTCCAGTATAATATAGTGTATAATACCATTTACTCCATCCTTTATATATCCCACATATGGCATTAACGATTCAAATCACTTTGAGGGGGCGGTAGTCCGCACTTCCTAAAATGAAATTATCGCGTTTACCTATAATGGAAATCATAAAGTATGCTATAAATGTGAAATACAGAAGCATAAGTAAAACATAAACATATTATATATCATATATAAAAATAGTTACATCTTAATGGACACCTATGAAGGTGTTATATGAGTGTTGAACAATCATCGTTTCGTGAGGCAGAAATTCACCATCCACAGAAACCGTATGTTCTTTAACCATTAGATGTAGGTGTGTGTAAGTGTATCTAGAATCCTTCTTATAAAAAAATCCTAGTATATTTAGTATACTGTTGTTGTTACAAAAGAAATGAATAAAAAGGGTTTAGGGGGTTGGAGAAGAAAAATAAAACAAAACAACATTAGAGAAGACATTACCTCAAAATCGGGTAACTCTTTTTGATTTGAGCCAAAGGATTCCTTGGGAAGATTTATGCCCAAAGTGAGGCTTCTAGGAGTAATAGAGGGAAGTTGGGAGTGTATTTGGTCAGAGGTTGGCCGAACCAAATGGCTTGAAAGTGTAAATGAGGTGGTAGAGGTGGGGGCCTTTTATAAGAGGAGAGGAGGGGCTCTTTTGGAAAGATTGAAATGTTACATTATTATACAATGATTTTCGGATTATAAAGGTCCCACACTTATATAATTCGTGTCTAAGGTGATAAGGGTTCGAAATCTACCAATCCAATAGTCTTTGGATAAGTGTAAGCCTTTAATTTTACATTATCTTTTCATTTTATTAAAATCTTTAAATAATGAGGTCATCGCTGCATCATAATGATGTCATAAATAATTTAATTTATATAATGTCTAAAAATTATAAAAAAAATACTATGATGTAGGAAATCTTTTTAGCTAACTAATGAATATTTATAGTCAAAATGTGGACTTGTGTAACCCCACTTAAAAACTGTTTTAGTAGAACAACTCATGTTTGTGTCAATTTAATTTTAACATTAAATAAATATATATTAATGTCATTTTCCAACAAAAGTGGCTCCATGGGGTCCCCAAGTTGACCCATGGGTTGTCTTGGTCGGCCATGAATCATCCAATAAGAGTAGGACAAGTGTCAAGCTCATCTCATATTATTAAAACATTATTTTTACCTTTAACTACACTAATTACCTCTAATCGCGATTAAGAACTTAAAAGTTACTATTCAGCAAAAAATTATTTTAATATCATTGAACCAAATTTTACTTATTAATTACAACCATTTATGTTGGATTTTTGAAAATCAAATCACAGAAGTGGTAATATTTCTTTTAAACGAAAAATCAGTTATTTAACTACCACTTAGTGGTTTCACTATTCATCAAAAATTGAAGTTTTTCAGAACAAGGCCAAAATTTCACCCTAAGCTATAATTGATATTCCGAATTCAAAAATGATGTCTATTTTACAAAATTCCAAAAATATAAGTTGAATTAATTAATTTTATAATTAATTCCCGCTGTTACAACAAATAGCGTGTTTTTAAGAAACAATTTATATCAAAAGATTGGCAATTGTTTATGTCCAATTTCAATGTTAAATTAATTCTAATGACCACCATTCGATAAAATGGTAAAAATATATTCTAATTATACTTTAAAACCAATAAATAGTATAATTTATCACTATAAATTATTTTTATTAAAAAATTTGTTTTTAAGTAATTTTTACTATTCATAAAAAAATTGGAAGTTCTCATAAAATTACAAAAAATTCAACTTTGGATAATTTCGATATTACGAATACAAAAATGAAGTCCATTTTAAAATATAAAATTTCTATAATTTTAAAAAGTGGTTATTACTATTCATAATGGCTACTTTGATTAGTCGCGGTGTTTTAGAATTCGAAGTTGTGTACAATGCAAGCCATTGCATTATCGAATGAGAAGCGCATCGTGGAAGCTCGGGGTGTTACATTATCCCCTCCTTCTATAAATTGCGTCCTCGCAATTTGAAATTTTTTTCTTTGAAAATAAAAGGTTGAAAAGAGAAAATACCTTTGTGGAAAACCCACATCGGAAATAAGATTAATAAAATTTAGCCTTAATAAGAGGGAAAGGGAAATGAAAATGTCACCACCCAATTATGATCTCGATTAGGAGAACATTGGTGGAAATTAGAGACATATAATTGGAGGAAAAACGTAAATATTCTCAGGGAGTGATTGAGATCATCAATCACAATCAACTGTCAAATTGAGGGCCTCAAAGTCTTCAATCTATGTTGATTTAAAATATCATCAGTTCAACAAGACATAATGTATTAGGATAACATATTTTTTTGTTTTAATATCCCTTTACTAAAGTTTAAGAATTAATTTATTCATTGAATAAGAGATAGGTATATATATATTTATGCTTGACAATTAGAGTTTCAACCTTCAACTCATCTTTCACTCAAAAAGATAATAGAACTCAAAAATATTATACTTATCCTAATTTTATAAGGTTCCAAATGTTAACACATACCATTTAGATTAGTAAAATTATTTTGTAATAACCAGGGACTTCTTGTAGGCTAGTGGTAGGAAATAAAGGCATGTCGCACAATAGTTGTGGGTTCGATTCTTGCAGCTTTGTCCGACGCGACGGGTTATGCCCCACCCTGCAGGTTGTCCTTTTCCTAAAACTATAGTATTATAATATTCCAAAAATAATCTTCATAAATTTTTTAACCTTAAACAATACTATTCATGGTTCAACTTAATCCATTCCAACCTTAATAGTTATCCAAAATACCTCCGTCCAGACTTTCTCTAAAAGGTCTCTAAATTCCAAAATCAATTGTAACATCAGATTCCCCAAACAAAGAAAAGTTTCTCTTATTGTCACATACTAAAAATATGATTACCTTAATCATATTAAAACCTTACTGATATCAACAAGTACTGCAGTACAATCCTTATATATATATCACATTATTCTAATAACCAAAATATAATCCTTGAGTCCAAAAGCACCAATACATTAATTATTCCGCTTCAACTGTAGTCATAGCATAAGATTGGCCTTGATCCCTTGGCCTTTTCTGAGGTAAGTTTCCTTGACGCTTAGGACATTCATTTACATAATGCCCCATTTCCCTACAATTGTAGCATTCAACTTTGATAGCCTCTTTCTTTCCCTTGCAATCACGAGCCTGGTGACCCTTTTCTCCACATTTATAACAAGCTCCCATTCCTTTTAGGCACGTACCAGGGTGATTCTTCCCACAATTATCACATAATGGAAAATCCTTCTTTCCCTTTTTCCCTTCATCTTTCTCTTGTTCCACCGTTCTCTTCTTCTCTTACTTTACTTTGTTGTCATAAGACTTAAAGAATTCCTTTTCTGTCTTGATAGCACACGAGACAATATCTTCGTATGATGAGAAGGATTGTGATACTAAAGCTCGACGGAGAAATGGTTTTAACCCATCAAAGAAATGATCAAACTTACTCCTTGGGTTACGTATATAATTGGAAGCATGCCTCGCTAACCTTGTAAAGTTAGCCTCATACTTTGCGACATTCTCATCCTCCATCTTCCTCAGACTCAGAAATTGCCTTTCCATATCTGCACGATGGTCACGAGGAAATTATTTTTCTAAGAAAAGCTCTTTGAACTCCCTCCATTCCATATTCGATACGTCATCATATTCCTTTGTGTTTTGAATCAATGACCACCATTGATCAGCATCTCCAGTGAGTCGGTAAACTGCCATGATAACCTTTTCTCTTTCACTACTCCCCAAGGCATGGAATATTTTCTCTAAGGAATTTATCCATTTCTCAGCTACTATAGGATTTGTACTCCCATTGAAGGTTGGTGGCTGTTGCCTCATGAAACGGTCTAGCATTGATCCTCCACGTTGCGGATCAGGGTGCTCCATACGAGTAAGGTTATTATTCATAACCTGAGTGAGTTGTCCCAGTATGGCAATAAGTTGATCAGCACTAGTTGTATCTCTAGCTCCACAATAATTATCTTGAGCAGGAGGGAAATCCCTACACGGAGTGCGTGCATTGATACGGTTTCCATTCCTTCCACTAGGCGCCATTTCTAAACAATGGCATAAACTAGATTAGTTATTTAATCAAAATACATAATTCCATACTTGTAAAATACTTAACATAAATTGAACTATGTATTGATATAATCCATAATCATAAAAAGGTTTTATTTGAGGAAGTATATACTCATAACCGTTCATAGTGGTTTGTAAAGAAAATGGTAATTATCCTAAGCATATCCCCCGGGAGTGTCGTAACCAAGAGTGCAGCAAGGCCCGTTGTCGTGCACCAGTTCCCGTTCGAGTCTAGCTCAAAGCGGTGTTTTCGGGTTTTACCCCTAGGTACATCTGTGCCAGAGCCGCCTCTACCTGCTCGTATCCAGATAGGGATATATTGCTCAGAAAACTCACAACATCTCTACAATACCAAAATTCTAGGAAGTTCTTCTATACTAATCCTCAAAGTCTATCTTCGGGCTATGTGCTCTAATCAGAGTTTTTCTAAATCTAGCTTCCAAGGTTAGTACTAAACTGCCTCTGATACCAACTATAACGCCCCGACCCCAGCTACCCAGAGTTGGTGCATTACTTCCTAACATTGACATGATCATAAAAGATCAAGTCTCGAAAGACCGTTTAGTTTAATAGCCTTGGAAACACTAGATACATTCATAAGTCTTACATTGCATCATAAAGTGAAAAAATAATAACAAATTCTTCATAGTCCACACTCATATCCTCTTCTGACTATCCCTGCAGGTCATTCATAAAATACTTCTTCACATCCTGGAAAATATTAAAACATTGAAAGGGGTGAGCACAGATGCTCAGTAAGGATAACAATAATGCGGAAGCTTTCATAAATAAACATTAACATTTAAGGCAATGTATAACTAAAACAAGGGCCTTTTAAACATGAACTTCAACATAATATGGCAAAAGTAAAATGAGATAATTCCATTTACTTATTCACATGGATATTCTACTGGTCGAATAATCACATTCAATATCAATAACCACTTTCATAATGATGGAATGCATAATGCCAGACTATCATAACCACGTAGACAAGGCCTTGTGCCAAGACCACAAATAAGATTTTGTCAAGGCCTCGTGCCAAGACACTAGTTTGTCTTATGAGACCTGCCGATGCATCGAGGAGCTATAGCGGGCTCCACCCGTCACTTATTAAGTCCAATGCATTCCTCATATGAATAGGTTTAAACATTTAATAAACCATAACATAATCGTATCACATAAAACATGCATAAAGGAAACATAACATTTCCAAATTTCAATCAAAAGATAACAATACAACACATTGATATAATAAAAATGATTTCAAAACCATTTTCAATACCAAAATAAAAGAAAGTTAAAACATTGTATTTATTTTTCATTAAGAAAAAGTGATGGCTTGTAGAGGAAGCCGAAACTCAAATAATGGTCACGGCGGCGGAGAAGTCATTGTCGCTTCATAAGTACGAAAAGAAAAAAAAAACATTCCCTTTTTGTCGTTTAGTAAAACGCTTCGTATAAAAAAGATTCCTTTTGAATAAACGTAAAATTCAAAGGGGTTTATACACCGTATAAAAGAAAGTTTTGTATAAAACCAAATATGCCTCAATGAAAGGAGATTGAGACGAAGTCCTTAAAAAGATCATTTTTAAAGTAAAATAGATCTATTATGCGTATTCACTATAGGTACACATAAAGAAAGTAAAAATACAAAATAGGACATAATAATATCATGACATAATTTGAAAGTAGGAGATTAACCCAAAGAATGGAAGTTGGGTTAAGAAATTCCCTTACCTCGTGTCTGACTTGACTCAACCGTTCTTTAACCTCCTGAATAATAAACTAGAGTTAATATATACCTTATAAAGAACCATTTTTAATTTAATTATCCTTTTTATATCACTTATGACAATGTTATGAACATTATGTAATTATTTAAGTTAATAACGGTCGTTTTGTCGATCTTTGGTACTTGAGTCAACAATAAACTTCTTATAATTACAAGTTGTTTATGTGGTAGAATATCCATTATCTCCAGAATTATATTCATTATTTATATGTAATATATATCTTATATATCCATTATATACATTCATTTATAATATTAGGTAACATTTAGAGGTAAGAAATGAAATGCACCGTTCATGGAGACGGTAAGCCGTACGTACGCATGAACACTACTTTCATTTCAATTTCATATTTAATGGAACGAAATCATAATGATATAAATGTATAATATAATTCCAGTATAATATAGTGTATAATACCATTTACTCCATCATTTATACATCCCACATATGGAATTAACGATTCAAATCACTTTGAGGGGGCGGTAGTCCGCACTTCCTAAAATGAAATTATCGCATTTACCCATAATGGAAATCATAAAGTATGCTATAAATGAGAAATACAGAATCATAAGTAAAACATAAACATATTATATATCATATATAAAAATAGTTACATCTTAATGGCCACCTTTGAAGGTGATATATGAGTGTTGAACAATCATCGTTTCGTGAGGCAGAAATTCGCCATCCACAGAAACCGTATGTTCTTTAACCATTAGATGTAGGTGTGTGTAAGTGTAGCTCGAATACTTCTTATAAAAACATCCTAGTATATTGAGGATACTTTTTTTGTTACAAAAGAATTGAATAAAAAGGGTTTAGGTGGTTGGAGAAGAAAAATAAAACAAAACAACATTAGAGAAGACATTACCTCAAAATCGGGTAACTCTTTTTGATTTGAGCCAAAGGCTTACTTGGGAAGAGTTCTGCCCAAAGTGAGGCTTCTAGGAGTAAGAGAGGGAAGTTGGGAGAGTATTTGGGCAGAGGTTGGCCGATCCAAATGGCTTGAAAGTGTAAATGAGGTGGTAGAGGTGGGGGCCTTTTATAAGAGGAGAGGAGGGGCTCTTTTGGAAAGATTGAAATGTGACATTATTATACAATGCTTTTCAGATTCTAAAGGTCCCACACTTATATAATTAGTTTATAAGGTTATAAGGGTTCGAAATATACTCATCCAATAGTCTTTGGACAAGTTTAAGCCTTGAATTTTACATTATCTTTTCATTTTATTAAAATCGTTAAATAATGAGGTCATCGCTGCATCATAATGATGTCATAAATAATTTAATTTATTTAATGTCTAAAAATTATAAAAAAAATACTATGATGTAGGAAATATTTTTATATTTCTAATGAATATTTATAGTCAAAATTTGGACTTGTGTAACCCCACTTAAAAACTATTTTAGTAGAACAACTCATGTTTGTGTCAATTTAATTTTAACATTAAATAAATATATATTAATGTCATTTTCCAACCAAAGTGGCTCCATGGGGTCCCCAAGTTGACCCATGGGTTTTATTGGTCGGCCATGACTCATCCAATAGGATTAGGACAAGTTTAAAGCTCATCCCATATTATTAAAACATTATTTTTACCTTAAACTACACTAATTACCTCTAATCGCGATTAAGAACTTAAAAGTTACTATTCACCAAAAAATTATTTTAATCTCATTGAACCACATTTTACTTCTTAATGACAACCATGTATGTCTGATTTTTGAAAATCAAATCACAGAAGTGGTAATATTTCCTTTAAACGAAAAATCAGTTATTTAACTACCACTTAGTGGTTTCACTATTCATCAAAAATTGAAGTTTTTCAGAACAAGGCCAAAATTTCACCCTAATCTATAATTGATATTCCGAATTCAAAAATGATGTCTATTTTACAAAATTCCAAACATATAAGTTGCATTAATTAATTTTATAATTAATTCCCGTTGTTACAACAAATAGCGTGTTTTTAAGAAACAATTTATATCAAAAGATTGGCAATTATTTATGTCCAATTTCAATGTTAAATTAATTCTAATGACCACCATTGGATAAAATGGTAAAAATATATTCTAATTATAATTTAAAACCACTAAATAGTATAATTTATCACTATAAATTATTTTTATTAAAAAATTGGTTTTTAATTAATTTTCACTATTCATAAAAAAATTGGAAGTTCTCAGAAAATTACAAAAAATTCAACTTTGGATAATTTCGATATTACGAATACAAAAATGAAGCCCATTTTAAAATATAAAATTTCTATAATTTTAAAAAGTGGTTATTACTATTCATAACGGCTACTTTGATTAGTCGCGGTGTTTTAGAATTCGAAGTTGCGTACAATGCAAGCCATTGCATTATCGAATGAGAAGCGTATCGTGGAAGCTCGGGGTGTTACATTCTCCCCTCCTTCAATAAATTGCGTCCTCGCAATTTGAAATTTTTTTCTTTGAAAATAAAAGGTTGAAAAGAGAAAATACCTTTGTAGAAAACCCACATCGGAAATAAGATTAATAAAATTTAGCCTTAATAAGAGGGAAAGGGAAATGAAAATGTCACCACCCAATTATGATCTCGATTAGGAGAACATTGGTGGAAATTAGAGACATATAATTGGAGGAAAAACGTAAATATTCGTAGGGAGTGATTAAGGTCATCAATCACAATCAACTGTCAAATTGAGGGCCTCAAAGTCTTCAATCTATGTTGATTTAAAATATCATCAGTTCAACAAGACATAATGTATTAGGATAACACATTTTTTTGTTTTAATATCCCTTTACTAAAGTTTAAGAATTAATTTATTCATTGAATAAGAGATAGGTATATATATATTTATGCTTGACAATTAGAGTTTCAACCTTCAACTCATCTTTCACTCAAAAAGATAATAGAACTCAAAAATATTATACTTATCCTAATTTTATAAGGTTCCAAATGTTAACACATACCATTTAGATTAGTAAAATTATTTTGTAATAACCAGGGACTTCCTGTACGCTAGTGGTAGGAAATAAAGGCCTGTCGCACTATGGTTGTGGGTTCGATTCTTGCAGCTTTGTCCGACGCGACGGGTTATGCCCCACCCTGCAGGTTGTCCTTTTCCTAAAACTATAGTATTATAATATTCCAAAAATAATCTTCATAAATTTTTTAACCTTAAACAATACTATCCATGGTTCAACTTAATCCATTCCAACCATAATAGTTATCCAAAATACCTCCGTCCAGACTTTCTCTAAAAGATCTCTAAATTCCAAAATCAATTGTAACATCAGATTCCCCAAACAAAGAAAAGTTTCTCTTATTGTCACATACTAAAAATATGATTACCTTAATCATATTAAAACCTTACTGAAATCAACAAGTACTGCAGTACAATCCTTATATATATATCACATTATTCTAATAACCAAAATATAATCCTTGAGTCCAAAAGCACCAATACATTAATTATTCCGCTTCAACTGTAGTCATAGCATAAGATTGGCCTTGATCCCCTGGCCTTTTCTGAGGTAAGTTTCCTTGACGCTTAGGACATTCATTTGCATAATGCCCCATTTCCCTACAATTGTAGCATTCAACTTTGATAGCCTCTTTCTTTCCCTTGCAATCACGAGCCTGGTGACCCTTTTCTCCACATTTATAACAAGCTCCCATTCCTTTTAGGCACGTACCAGGGTGATTCTTCCCACAATTATCACATAATGGAAAATCCTTCTTTCCCTTTTTCCCTTTATCTGTCTCTTGTTCCACCGTTCTCTTCTTCTCTTGCTTTACTTTGTTGTCATAAGACATAGAGAATTCCTTTTCTGTCTTGATAGCACATGAGACAATATCTTCGTATGATGAGAAGGATTGTGATACTAAATCTCGACGGAGAAATGGTTTTAACCCATCAAAGAAACGATCAATCTTACTCCTTGGGTTACGTATATAATCGGAAGCATGCCTCGCTAACCTTGTAAAGTTAGCCTCATACTTTGCGACATTCTCATCCTCCATCTGCCTCAGACTCAGAAATTGCCTTTCCATATCTGCTCGATGCTCACAAGGAAATTATTTTTCTAAGAAAAGCTCATTGAACTCCCTCTATTCCATATTCGATACGTCATCATATTCCTTTGTGTTTTGAATCAATGACCACCATTGATCAGCATCTCCAGTGAGTCGGTAAACTGCCATGATAACCTTTTCCCTTTCACTACTCCCCAAGGCTTGGAATATTTTCTCTAAGGAATTTATCCATTGCTCAGCAACTATAGGATTTGTACTCCCATTGAAGGTTGGTGGTTGTTGCCTCATGAAACGGTCTAGCATTGATCCTCCACGTTGCGGATCAGGGTGCTCCATACGAGTAAGGTTATTATTCATAACCTGAGTGAGTTGTCCCAGTATGGTAATAAGTTGATCAGCACCAGTTGTATCTCCAGCTCCACAATAATTATCTTGAGCAGGAGGGCAATCCCTACACGGAGTGCGTGCATTGATACGGTTTCCATTCCTTCCACTAGGCGCCATTTCTAAAAAATGGCATAAACTAGATTAGTTTATGAATAAAAATACATAATTCCATACTTGTAAAATACTTAACATAAATTGAACTATTTATGGATATAATCCATAATCATAAAAAGGTTTTATTTGAGGAAGTATATACTCATAACCGTTCATAGTGGTTTGTAAAGAAAATGGGAATTATCCTAAGCATATCCCCCGGGAGTGTCGTAACCAAGAGTGTAGCAAGGCCCGTTGTCGTGCACCAGTTCCCGTTCGAGTCTAGCTCAAAGCGGTGTTTTCAGGTTTTACCCCTAGGTACATCTGTGCCAGAGCCGCCTCTACCTGCTCATATCCAGACAGGGATATATTGCTCGGAAAACTCACAACATCTCTACAATACCAAAATTCTAGGAAGTTCTTCTATACTAATCATCAAAGTCTATCTTTGGGTTATGTGCTCTAATCAGAGTTTGTCTAAATCTAGCTTCCAAGGTTAGTACTAAACTGCCTCTGATACCAACTGTAACGCCCCGACCCCAGCTACCCAGAGTCGGTGCATTACTTCGTAACATTGGCATGATCATAAAAGATCAAGTCTCGAAAGACCGATTAGTTTAGTAGCCTTGGAAACACTAGATACATTCATAAGTCTTACATTACATCATAAAGTGAAAAACTAATAACAAAGTCTTCATAGTCCACACTCATATCCTCTTCTGACTATCCCTGCAGGTCATTCATAAAATACTTCTTCACATCATGGAAAATATTAAAACATTGAAAGGGGTGAGCTCAGATGCTCAGTAAGGATAACAATAATGCGGAAGCTTTCATAAATAAACATTAGCATTTAAGGCAACGTATAACTAAAACAAGGGCCTTTTAAACATGAACTTCAACATATTATGGCGAAAGTAAAATGAGATAATGCCATTTACTTATTCACATGGATATTCTACTGGTTGAATAATCACATGCAATATCAATAACCACTTTCATAATGATGGAATGCATAATGCCAGACTATCATAACCACGTAGCCAAGGCCTCGTGCCAAGACCACAAATAAGATTTTGTCAAGGCCTCGTGCCAAGACACTATTTTGTCTCATGAGACCTGCCGATGCATCGAGGAGCTATAGCGGGCTCCACCCGTCACTTATTAAGTCCAATGCATTCCTCATATGAATAGGTTTAAACATTTCATAAACCATAACATAATCGTATCACATAAAACATGCATAAAGGAAACATAACATTTCCAAATTTCAATCACAAGATAACAATACAACACATTGATATAATAAAAATGATTTCAAAACCATTTTCAATACCAAAATAAAAGAAAGTTAAAACATTGTATTTATTTTCCATTAAGAAAAAGTGATGGCTTGTAGAGGAAGCCGAAACTCAAATAATGGTCACGGCGGCGGAGAAGTCATTGTCGCCGCATAAGTACGAAAAGAAAAACATTCCATTTTTGTCGTTTAGTAAAACACTTCGTATAAAAAAGATTCCTTTTGAATAAACGTAAAAGTCAAAGGGGTTTATACACCGTATAAAAGAAAGTTTTGTATAAAACCAAATATGCCTCAATGAAAGGAGATTGAGACGAAGTCCTTAAAAAGATCATTTTTAAAGTGAAATAGATATATTATGCGTATTCACTATAGGTACACATAAATAAAGTAAAAATACAAAATAGGACATAATAATATCATGACATAATTTGAAAGTAGGAGATTAACCCAAAGAATGGAAGTTGGGTTAAGAAATTCCCTTACCTCGTGTCTGACTTGACTCAACCGTTCTTTAACCTCCTGAATAATAAACTAGAGTTAATATATACCTTATTAAGAAACATTTTTAATTTAATTATCCTTTTTATATCACTTATGACAATGTTATGAACATTATGTAATTATTTAAGTTAATAACGGTCGTTTTGTCGATCTTTGGTACTTGAGTCAACAATAAACTTCTTATAATTACAAGTTGTTTATGTGGTAGAATATCCATTATCTCCAGAATTATATTCATGATTTATATGTCATACATATCTTATATATCCAGTATATACATTCATTTATAATATTACGTAACATTTAGAGGTAAGAAATGAAATGCACCGTTCATGGAGACGGTAAGCCGTACGTACGCATGAACACTACTTTCATTTCAATTTCATATTTAATGGAACGAAATCATAATGATATAAATGTATAATATAATTCCAGTATAATATAGTGTATAATACCATTTACTCCATCCTTTATAAATCCCACATATGGCATTAACGATTCAAATCACTTTGAGGGGGCGGTAGTCCGCACTTCCTAAAATGAAATTATCGCGTTTACCCATAATGGAAATCATAAAGTATGCTATAAATGAGAAATACAGAAGCATAAGTAAAACATAAAAATATTATATATCATATATAAAAATAGTTACATCTTAATGGCCACCTTTGAAGGTGTTATATGAGTGTTGAACAATCATCGTTTCGTGAGGCAGAAATTCGCCATCCACAGAAACCGTATGTTCTTTAACCATTAGATGTAGGTGTGTGTAAGTGTAGCTCGAATAATTCTTATAAAAACATCCTAGTATATTGAGGATACTGTTTTTGTTACAAAAGAAATGAATAAAAAGGGTTTAGGGGGTTGGAGAAGAAAAATAAAACAAAACAACATTAGAGAAGACATTACCTCAAAATCGGGTAACTCTTTTTGATTTGAGCCAAAGGCTTCCTTGGGAAGAGTTCTGCCCAACGTGAGGCTTCTAGGAGTAAGAGAGGGAAGTTGGGAGAGTATTTGGGCAGAGTTTGGCCAAACCAAATGGCTTGAAAGTGTAAATGAGGTGGTAGAGGTGGGGGCCTTTTATAAGAGGAGAGGAGGGGCTCTTTTGGAAAGATTGAAATGTTACATTATTATACAATGATTTTCGGATTCTAAAGGTCCCACACTTATATAATTCGTGTATAAGGTGATAAGGGTTCGAAATCTACCCATCCAATAGTCTTTGGACAAGTGTAAGCCTTAAATTTTATATTATCTTTTCATTTTATTAAAATCGTTAAATAATGAGGTCATCGCTGCATCATAATGATGTCATAAAAAATTTAATTTATTTAATGTCTAAAAATTATAATAAAAATACTATGATGTAGGAAATATTTTTAGATTTCTAATGAATATTTATAGTCAAAATTTGGACTTGTTTAACCCCACTTAAAACTGTTTTAGTAGAACAACTCATGTTTGTGTCAATTTAATTTTAACATTAAATAAATATATATTAATGTCATTTTCCAACCAATGTGGCTCCATGGGGTCCCCAAGTTGACCCATGGGTTGTCTTGGTCGGCCATGACTCATCCAATAGGAGTAGGACAAGTGTCAATCTCATCTCATATTATTAAAACATTATTTTTACCTTAAACTACACTAATTACCTCTAATCGCGATTAAGAACTTAAAAGTTACTATTCACCAAAAAATTATTTTAATCTCATTGAACCACATTTTACTTCTTAATGAAAACCATGTTTGTCAGATTTTTTAAAATCAAATCACAGAAGTGGTAATATTTCCTTTAAACGAAAAATCAGTTATTTAACTACCACTTAGTGGTTTCACTATTCATCAAAAATTGAAGTTTTTCAGAACAAGGCCAAAATTTCACCCTAAGCTATAATTGATATTCCGAATTCAAAAATGATTTCTATTTTACAAAATTCCAAACATATAAGTTGCATTAATTAATTTTATAATTAATTCCCGCTGTTACAACAAATAGCGTGTTTTTAAGAAACAATTTATATCAAAAGATTGGCAATTGTTTATGTCCAATTTCAATGTTAAATTAATTCTAATGACCACCATTGGATAAAATGGTAAAAATATATTCTAATTATAATTTAAAACCACTAAATAGTATAATTTATCACTATAAATTATTTTTATTAAAAAATTTGTTTTTAAGTAATTTTCACTATTTATAAAAAAATTGGAAGTTCTCAGAAAATTACAAAAAATTCAACTTTTGATAATTTCGATATTACGAATACAAAAATGAAGTCCATTTTAAAATATAAAATTTCTATAATTTTAAAAAGTGGTTATTACTATTCATAACAGCTACTTTGATTAGTAGCAGTGTTTTAGAATTCGAAGTTGCGCACAATGCAAGCCATTGCATTATCGAATGAGAAGCGTATCGTGGAAGCTCGGGGTGTTACACGGTTTTTTTTCCTGTTTAGCGGCGGTTTAAACCGCCACTATATTGTGTGGCAGTGGTTTACAAAAACCGCCGCTAAGTTTGGCGTCGGCAATCTATTAGCGGCGGTTTTTTCGATTCTGCAGCGGTTTTAGAAATGTGTCGTAGATCCGTCATTTAGCGGCGGTTTCTCTTCATTTAGCGGCGGTTATATGGGTATCTGACATTTTTTTATTCGCGGTGGTTTTAACCGCCGCTAAATTCAGGCGTTTGATGCGCCTATTCTACGGTGGTGAAAACCGCCGCTAAATATCAACATAATATATTTAGCGGCGGTTTTAACCGCCGCTAAATGCTCACAGGTATGGCATTAGCGGTGGTTAAAACCACCGCTAAATGTTGAACTGGAAAAAAAATATGTTGGATCTGCTCCACCACTGCCCTAAATTTTCCAAAACCACAGCCACATCTCACCCATCAGCCCCACATAATATCACATCCACACATCATCATCCCATAATCATGTACATGCATCACAACACATCAAGGATCATTTTATAGATTTATCAACGGGTATTTTATCACATGATACTTTATTTTAGGAGTGTTGTAACACAATCCATAATCATAGAGTATCCATTTCATTATAAAAATATAAGTGGTTGGTTAATTTCCCTTTTAGGGTGATATCACAACAATAACAATAGACACAACAGTCACAACACATATCATCCAGTGAAAGAAAATCCCCCAATGACCATAATTTTAACCAAGGTATCAATACCATAAAATCCATCATATCATAATAATATCAAAGCTGTAAAAACATGTGAATCATTCCTATTTTCCCCCTTCAGTTTCAATTAGCCAATTATTTATCTTTGATTAAGCCAGCACAACTAGAACCCATAGATGAACAAGAGTAACCTCCCATGCATGATACACAATAAAGAGAAATAACTGATTCCCTACCTTAAAGAATATTTTTCGACTCGCAGCACACCATAGGGTGAAGAAGAAATGACCATAAACCACAAATGCATGAAAAACCCACAAATAAACCTACACTGTGCCAAAAGATCATCAAAATGAAAACCAACTCAGACCCTAGACCAAAAAGGAATCATTGTATTGAATCCCCAAGAGAATAATAAGAGGAAACTAACCAAGAAGAAGGAAGGTATTACCACCAATTTCCAACCAACATCCACCGAATCAAATGACATCCACCATGCCTAAACTAAAAACAAATTGGTATTCCTGGACCCATTAGAGTGGTGTAAAAATTTTAAGGCCATGACAGAGCCTTTTATCATTAACCTTTCATGCCTTATCCATTTATGGTCATGGGATTGGTCTTTTAGTGTGATACATATTGGATATGGATCCAATAGGGGTATGAATATGGGTTACATATATGGTATTCTCATTGTATGTGGTATCATCACATGCATATTGCATTAAGAATCTTTTTTTCAACACATGAGGAATCCAGAACACAATAAATAAAATGCATAGAAGGAAACATGAGAAATCAAGAAAATGTTAGGACATGGAAATGTTTGGTGGCAACTATGTGCCATAAATGTTACATATACAAACCAACTGTTATCATACTTATTCAACACATCAAAAATACTACTACTCATCATCTGATGCTGCATCGTCACCCTCTCCACCTTCATCTCCACCACCTGCTGCCACCTGTAAGAACATTATATTGAAAATTAAATATTGTTGCATATTTATAATAAAAATTAAAACCAATAAAAGTTTGCAAAGTAAATGATTTTGATTTTTTTGTGATTTACCTGCTCACCACTACCCGATGCACTACCACCGGGGGCATATCTGCTCATATGCTGACGTATTTCAAGCAACTCTTTCTGCAAAGCAGATATCTGATCCCCCTGCTGGTGAACTGTGTTTTGTAGAGCAGACATCTCTCTCTGAGCATCTTCAGGTATGAAATGACTATAACCAGGAGTAGATGAGGCCGAAATCCCTGATGGCATGCGAAAGACCTCAGATGGTACCGGTCCCAAACCCATCCCGTGCACTCTACCAGGATGCTCCTTCCCAAGGACTTGACCAACCGGGTCATCCTGGGAGACTGAGTAGGATTTCCCAGGATTGGCATCCCATATTTCTTTAATTTTTACCTTTAAATTAAATATCAATATATATTAACATAGTAAAAACTGATATTAAGTTATTATAATAAATAATTGACTTCATACCCCAACTTCTCTGGCAGGTTCATTAACAAAACTTCCATCTGTTTTTTTATGAACATCCAGCCATAGTTCTGTTCGGGATTCTTCATGCCCTAAACTCTGTGACTGCATTAAAAAAAGATAAATCATCAATCAAATATGTTAAATAGATAATATTATCTTATAAATATTTAAACTAATTAAAAGATTACCAATGACATTCGGCTTCTTGAAAAGATTTTTGAACCCGCAGTGTGTGGGATTACCTGCTTCGCCCGGTTTGAAGCATTCTTTCTTGAGAGATCCTGAAATAAATAAAATTCAATTTAACAGTATTGTATTCAATGTCTATCTTCTCTTCATGTACATGTATAAATGTAAAATGAGGATAATATAGTAAAATCTATTTCAATACCATCCGCTTCTCATCACGATTTCTATCGACAAAAACCTTCCACTGTTCTTTCAGTACCCCACTGGGTATCTTCTCATACATCTGCTGCACGGTCAACGAAGAATCGTTGACATCACACCACAACCTCTTTGAGAAATATGGATGTAATGAATCAAATGTCTTCCACGATTGGGAATCTCGTGGATGTCTCATTAACCCATCATTGTTATTATCTACAGCATGCCACTTCATGTGTTCGACGGTTTTTGATGACATGAATAATCTTTGCAATCGAGGATTCAAAGGAAAGTAACGCAAAACTTTTGCAGGTGTGTTACTTTTCTTCTTCTCCGTGAAATTATGTTCAGTCATACTTCCAACATCACCCTTTGACTGCCATCTAGAAGAAGAACATTTCTTACAATTCTGTCTACTTGAATCATCTCCCCAGTAAAGCATACAATCATTGGGACACGCATGTATTTTTGTATAATTCAGACCAAGCTTGTTAACAACTTTTTTCATATCATAAAACGATTCTGGGATTTTTGCTTCAGGAAATGCATCATGAATCAATTCCAATAACATGGACATTGCCTTATTTTTAATTCCACATAGACATTTGATATGGTACAACTTCATTAAAAATGAAAGCTTTGAATATTTCAAACACCCACTATACAACTCTTGATTTCCATCGTCAACTAAATCATGAAATGCATTTTCCTCACTGAAGTTTTCCCTTACATTTGGCTCCACAGAATCAAGAGGATCTAATGATATGTTACAATCTTGATCTGCTTGTGTTACAGTCTCAGAAACATCACTTGTCAGGTTGCAATTTGTAGCACCCTCTTCTGGTTGTTCTGATATGTTTTGATGCTCATAGTGGTGTCTTGCAGTGCCGAATGCATCATTTATGAGGTTTTTCATTTCATTTTCCATTGTCGAAGAACTTGGGACCTCATTCTGTGGATTAACATCAGTCCTCAATCTTTCTATATTGTTTGATTCTCCATGCCAAATCCAACACAAATATTGCTCAGGGAATTGCTTCAGTATTAAATGTTCATAAACTTCATCTCTCTTCAACCATGTTCTAAATTTACATTTAGGACATGGACATCTTATTCTCCCTTCAACGGATCGATTAGAAATTGCAAAATCTAAAAACCCATTCAAACCCTTAACATATTGAGGTGTGTTCCTCGGTAATGTGATCCAGCTTTTATCCATGTATATCACAATGTGCCTACACAAAATATATGATAGTGTAAGATTACAGAAACATAATATAATAAAGATGAACCATTGACCATAAAGTATGCATAATATAATAAAGATGATTCATTGACCACATTTACCATTTCAGACCAACTGAACAAGTCTGGTCCATAGGAGACAGCGTCAACACCTCATTGAGGAGCAATAAGAATATCAGGATACACACTTATCATAACACCATCGATCACACATTTATGTTGCCTCAAACAACACCCCATTGATGTGTGATCGAAACTTATCATAATGCATTTTAAATCAAGTTAACTACATTCACTGAAACCATTTTCACAATGGGTAATTTTTGTTTTATTGTTCTAGGGAAATCCAAATGGCCACATTTAAGTTTTGGGGTTCATCTTGTGATGGAAGCATGAGACATGGTGTTTGAATTTCTTGAATAAATTAGTGATAATGACCCTCCTAAGGTGGAGAGAATTATGTTAGTCATGGAAATGTGGAGAAAACTATAGAGTGGATGTGGAGGAATCAAGGTTCCAAATAGAAACCTATAAGGGACATGTTTGGGGGTTCTTAGGGAAGGCCAGGTGGAACTTGGATATGGTGTGTGTAGGTGATGGAGGTATACCTTAAGTGAGAAGGCTTCGTGTTTGGGTAGAGGGGCGACATGCCAATAGGGGAAGTTGGGAACCAACGGAGTGAGTTAGCAGGAATGGAAAGACATAGTTGGATAGAAAGGGAATGGATGTGGTGGGCTGCGAGGCACCTCAAGTTAATGTTGAAATGATAAGTTTATCCTAGTAATGTGAATGAGTTTTTAAGAAGAACCAAGTAGTCCTTGGTTGAGATATGGATGGTGAAAGTGTGACAAATATGGGTAGTTTTGGAAGAAATAATGAATGCTAGAATTGGGTGGAGTTTTCATGGATGTTGTGAGTTGGAAAACATGTTAGGGAAGTTTTGAAGGTTGAGTTGAGGTTCTGTTGACCTCTTTTATGATGAGTGATGTTCTAAAAAACTAGAAAATTGTGGTGACGAAGTAAGTAATATGGTGTTGAGAACCATGGAAAGAAATTAATGGATTAATGGTGTGGCTAGAGTTTCAAGTTGGATGGTCTCAGGTAGGAACCATATTAGTGTATTAGTTTTGGTTATGGGTGTTGGATCAGGTTTTGGATGGTTGAATACCTTGAGATGATGGTTATGCTTGGGTTGTGCTTTGGATGTTTGAAATGCAGTGAGGCTGTTGGGCCTTGAGTTCTGGATTGATGTTGGTCAGAGAATGTGGTTGGAATCTATGTATCCCTTCAGCGACAATGAGTTTGTGTCACCATTATAATTTTGGTAACTATGTGAGGTGGTGCTAAGAATTTTGGTCCATGAGTTGTGGAGAGGATTGGAACAAAGGTGTTCCGATTGGATCTCCACAGGGTAGTGTAGTGCCTTATCGATATCCTCTTGTGCGGTGGTATAGTAACATTACCTAAACCATTAATTTTCATTTGATGTTGATAATAAATAGTTTAGGTGGATGCGTCCTGAAAGATAATTGGGTTTTAATTGTGGTTCATGGTTGGGGAAAATGTTTTCAGGTAGGACCTTTTCCTTAGTCCGAGTGTTGTTATAACATGGTTGAGTTCAAGGAGTATATTAGAAGATGGAAGTTTATAGGTGGGTCCGTGGAACTAAAATTGGCCTTAGGGGTGCTATGATGCTTGGGAAGTTTGGATATGTGATGATATGTTATAAGGTGGGGAGGTTTTAAGATCCCAACCCTTATCCATGTGATATGATGAAAAAAATTACACAATGTAACCATAAATATCACACACCCTACTAACATGGATACCCATGACTTCTATGAGGAACCTTTTCGTTACATACATTATATAAAAAAGGACCTGAAAACACCCAATGGTCAGTGTATGGTGTGAGAAAATGAATATTAGAAATATTACACCATGTTTTTCATAAGGAGACATTAGAAAAATAAAACAATTATTCTTATTAAGGGAAAATAAAATAATAATATATATATATATATTAAAAAAATGGTAATTCACCCTTTTAGAATATATTAAAAAGAATAATCAAATTGATACATCATATTCCATTTAAAATAAATGTGATTAAACCATTTCATAATGTATTTATAAATAACCTCTTTGAAAAGGAAAACAATAGAAAATACTCCTATGGTATATTAGGTATAAGTTATCTAAGATCCTTTTAAATCTATGGTCAAATGACTGTTTACATACATATCCCTAAAATATGTTCCCTTAAATGAGTTAATCACCCTGATATGTGAATCCACTATGGAAACAATATTTAGTTATATTTTTAGTGTAAATCATTGATAGGTAGCCACAATTCATCCTAGAATTATTTTCTTATTATATCCCTTACTAAGTACCACATGATCCCATCTATCGTAGCCCATATTGGAAGGATTTCATTTATTAATTTTCCCACACATAAAGGATTTCAATTTCACAAATGACCCATACATGTAGGATTTAAATTAAAAATTCAAACTATTTGGAGGGAATATCACACATCAATAATCAAACTACTTAATTTCAAATAAAACATGATTCAAAATCCATTTTCAAAATCTATTCCAAATTAATAAATCATTTAATCAAATAATTCAAAAAACAAACCATTATAAGAATCATAAATCAATCTATTAATCAACTTATATAATCCAAAAAAATGATATAGCAAGTATGGATTATAACCTACTACCTAAAACACATAATGTTTTTAAAAATGAATGAAATAAATACCAATAGGATCAAAAACTAAAATAAATCCATTAACCAAGAGACCCATATAATGAATCTCAGATTCAATTAGAAACAAATCATCAAGATGGATGTGATAATATAGAAAACTCACTTTGGGGCCGAGGTCAAAGTGAGAAAGGTCGTCGGGAGAAGGGGGTCGCGGGTTGCAGGTCGCAGGCACCGCCGGAGGAGGTCGCGGGGTCGCCGGAGGAGGTCGCGGCGTCGCCGGAGGAGGTCGCAGGATCGTCGGGGGGTCGCGGGGGGCTGCGGGTGAGGGTTGCAGCATGCAGGGTCGGGGGAAACGGGGGTCGGGGTTGGGAAGGGTCGGGGTTTTTTAAAAAAAAACAAAGTTTTAGCGGCGGTTTATTAAAAACCGCCACGAAATGTATTTTGGAAAACGTTTAGAGGCGGTTTTGTGAACCACCGCCACAAAACCGCCACTAAACACTGTTTATTTTGTAGTGTAATAGTGAATTTAGTTTCAATAAAATTAAATGAGTTCGATTTTAAGAATCTATCATCTCCTTGAGTAAGGTCGGATTGAATATATTCTTCGATGGAAAGTTTCTATTAGATTTGATCATCGCCGGATGGAGGTAGGTAACCAGGCTCCTTCATTTTGAGTTTGGACTCAACTTCTTGGATGACCTATGTTAAATTGAGGAAAACCACCATCACTTCTTTCTTGGCCTCAAATCTTTTCAAGTCATTTCATATTTCATCGATCATGCTCATTAAACCTTGTGGTGAGATCTATGTCTTATGGACTCCTTGCAACTGTTTGAACATTGTCATAAAAGAATCACCCATCTGTTGGAGTTCTTCCTCATTACAATATATTTCTTGTTATTACACCTTTGAGAAATATTATCATACATAATAATTTTAATTTGAATACATCATTAAAAAGGGGGTTTTTTAAATAGAAAAAGATTATTTTTTCAAAAAAAATGTGAATTTCAAAAAAGTGATCAAAATTAATATATAGCTCCCCAGATAATGTAGCCAATTTTGACACATGCCTATCATAGGGTGTGAAAAAATAAAATTTATTTTCTTGATGCATCACAGAGGCTGAATAGGGTCATCTCACTTGAGTATCATTGAAATTGGTCCAATCACTAATTCTAATTCACCTAATCTAATTGTTTTTATTTTTTATATTATTTATGAAAATGTTAGTTTTTGGGGGTTTGGAAAACATGAATTTAATCTAATTTAATGAATTAATTAATTCAAAATGAATATGCGAATAAAATTAAATTAGGGAAGAAATTTCTCGATCCTTGGGTTGGATAATATGGGTTCATTCATTATTTACATGTTGTTTAAATTCATTTAGTGACACCTCATTAATGAATTACTTTTATTTGATTTATTGAGTGTGTGATTTTGGTATTCCTCTAGAACATCATACCAAACCTCCTCCAATAGTCAAATAGGATAACACCTCATTGGAGAATGTTATTCTTAATAGACTCGACTCTATTTTATGTTGTTTCATCTCTTTGGGTAACCCCATATCCATCTTATGAAGGGTTTTTCCAAGATTAGGGAGGGAAAAGACATAATCAATGAAAATATTACTAATTAAAAATAATATCTTGGTGGAATACTTATGAACCTGTGCAATACTATTTTATCCACCACAAATAGAATAAAAATATTTTTGATTTAAAGTAAAATAACAAATAATGTCATGAAACCTTCCCCAGGGACAATCCTCGGGTTAGTAATTTATCATTACAAAGTGAAAAGACCTCATGACAGAAAGATGTAAGAGATAGATAATTAGATTAGGGTTAGAAGATGAAGTGGTATGAGATATGAAAATGGAATCCATTTAATAAAAATATAAATGTGTTACATGGGAAAAGGAAACTAAAATAAAAAATAAAAGAAATAAAAATCCTAATATATTAGCTGACATATAAAGATTCTTTAAACAATTTATATCCTCTTAAATTCATACCTAGAATCTTATTTATTGGAATTTAAGTGTTTTTTGGTGTTTCATAATGGACCATTATTGACTTAGGGGTCATAATGGGTCCTCAACATTTGAAATTTTAGTTGTAGAATATTACTACAAAATAATATTTGATTTACCCCAATAAAATGGCTATATTTGAGAAAATTTTCTTTATAAAAGTTGTTATAAAATATGTTATTAATTGTCCCTAAAAATTTCACATTGATTGGGGTAAAGCACATATTCTTTTGAAGTAATATTCTATAACTGAAATTTCAACTGTTTAAGACCCATTATGACCCCTAAATCATTAATAGTCCATTGTGATGGGTTTCTTCACAAAGGTTGTTATAAAATATGTTATTAATTGGTCTTAAAATTTTCACATTGATTGGAAGATTCTATAAGATGTTATGTAATAAATATTAAGAATGAATATTTTTGGCCGAGAATTGCAGAATTAATCCTTTAATGTATAACATCCAATGGCTCCCTTAATGAGTTCAAAACTCATTCAAAATAATTAGAGAAATGATTTTATGTATCCTATTAAAAATAAATTTTAAATAACATCAATTGTAGTTGTGTATCCGGATTTATTCCTTATTCCTATAGGTGGGGTACACCATGTCCACCAGAATAATATTTTAACTTGATTGGTTTTTTCGGGTCTCAATTTATTTGAATCAGATTTTGGTCCATAAGATAAATTTAATAAACTAAATCAGAGAATCCTAAAAAATTAATTAGACAAATTAGTATAATATTTTAATTTTTTTTTTGAAAATAATAATGTGATTAAAATTTACTAAAATTCCAAAATTAACCAATTTTTACATTTTAGCTCAAAAGACACCATAAATCCAAAATTGTTGTAAATAAGCTCAAATTGATAAATTTACATTGTTTAAATAATTGAAATAAATAAAAAATTCCTTAAAATATTATCTCTATAAATTTCCCACACTTAAATCATTCTTTTCCTCAATCTTGAACTCTCAACATTAAATTTCAAAGGGAGCCAATGTTACCAATATAAAAATACCAAAGCAGTAAAATCAAACAATTTTCAAAATAAAATCAAATTATCAAATGTCGCATAAAATATCAATTTAGTTTATCTATCATCAATGGAATAATTAATTTATATATTTTATTTTTCCACTTTGAAAAATGGTTTAACTTCTTCTTCCATTCATTCAATCTCCTTAATTCATTGTTATTAAACCTTCCAAATCATGATATACCTTTCTTTTAAAAAATTTCACTCATCAATCATGATAAAATTTATGTAGAGTTATTCTCATATCATGAGAACATGATCATTATCCATATTATTATAAAGAGACCAATATCATTATTGTTTAAAGATAAAAGTCATAAAAAATCATGAGTCCTTTCAATAAAGGTTCAAATGACTCTAAGAATTAAGGTTGGTGGGAATTTCTATTTGAAAATATTGTTTCAAGGAGGAGGTTTATCTCTTAATTACACAGAAATATATTAAAAATAAATGTGTAATAAAATTCTCCCATTTAAAGTGGAAACTCTAATTTCTTAAAAACTGAAAGAAATGGTCATGAATAATGAAAACATAATGAATGATGTGCACCTTCTGATTTTTGTTGTTTTGTACATTTTTTATTTTTCAAAGAAACATTTATTTTTTTTATTTTCTAAATTTATGATTATAATAAACCTCACATATATCACCTAACTACGTATGATAAAAATAATAGGTCTATTAACGGTGATTTGTGGTTTTACCAAATCACAACCCATTTCTTCTCATTTTTTGGGCTCTCTATTTATTTATTTCTAATTTATTTTTAATTTAATAGTGGAAAACAATGAAATAAAATAAATGAATCAAAAAACTTAATTTCATACAATAATCGCAAAAAAAATTTCCTTACAATGTATTCCATCCCTTCCACCATGACTCACATCACCCGCATAATTTAATTTTAAAATATTATGAAAATAATAAGAGGAAGGTAGAAATGGATAAAAATGGATTGAAACATGGATCATTCCTATAAAGGTAATTCATGGTATCTATGGTCTAAATAAGTATTGATGCAAAGGTAGTATTTTAAGAGAAATTGGTTTATCAAAAGATGCCCCACTCATTTTAAATATTCAGAAGCTTTGAAAAGTTCCAATATATGTTCTATTAGGTTACATGTCCCATAATCACTAAAGAAATATGCTCAATAAAAATATGAAGTACTTGGTCTAGAAATCCTCTTGGGAATGGGAAGTATTATATTTATCAGTAACTCAAGGAATGATTAATAATAAGAAATAAATTCCCTTGTATTTTAGAAATTCAAGGCTTTAAAAATGATATGTAAATTTCATTTACATGAAACAATTAATTCTCATAAATCCCAAGTCCTTATTTCAATATCCATACTTTAATATAATAATTCAATTATCCATTTTACTTATTCAATTTCATTAAAATTTAAATCTAAAACATGGAATAATAGGATTCTTAATAAATCCATGAGTCCTACATACGAAAATTATAGCCATAATTCAAGTGTGGATATGAAATTTAAATTTAAATCTCAAAAATGTATTTTGACAAAAATATAGAGAGTTTGAAAGATAAAAAGTAAATTTGAACTATCTTTTTTAATGAAGTTTTGTTTATAAACCTCAATTATTTTGGGGCTACCTTGATCTATCATGGTCCTACAAAATAGAATTACTTAATTATTTACAAGGATCTTTTCATTTAAGATAAAAAAGATAAGAGTGAGTGGGTTTTATTCTTGACTAATCCAAAAAAATGAAATTGAAATCTAAATTCTTAGAGATCATTTAAATATAAATCTTAGTATGATCCCCCAAGTGGGACCTAAATTTTTACTACCTCCAAAGTCTAGCAATAGTTGTTATCCATAATCCTTTGGTGGGTGGATTTTCTTGGATTTGAACCACCACATGTGGTTCCTTCCAGCTTGGACTTCTACATCTATATTGAGGTGTACTCCATGGATAGAGTACCCCAGATCCACCCCCTTGGAAAAATGGTAAATCATTCATGATGGGGGTAGGATAAAGTATGGAACCTTATAGTCATTCATTACCACTTCTGTAATGTATTCTTCATAATATAGTTGTTTCTATAGATGTGAATGAAAATCCTCTAATTTAATTTTTTCATCTTTTAGATTTGTTTCATTGGGTAGATCCACTGGGATCTCCTCTTGTACTCCCTCTCTTAAATGTTCAATGTCTTCAAGGAGCTTCATTTGTTCCTCAACGGGTGCAATTTATTTTTTCTCATCATCCTCCAATATATAATAATATCTAGATGATTCCAAAAATTCAAAATAGTTGGGAGTAATACTCAAATTAGTTTCAATAAAATTAAATGATTTTTAGTTTAAGAATGTATAATTTCTTAGAGTTGGTTCAAATTGAATCTCTTATTCTATGGAAAGTTTCTCTTAGATTTGATTTTTATTTGATAGAGGTATGTAGTCTAGATCCTCCATTTTGAGTTTTCTTTCAACTTCTTAGATGTCCCCAGTGAAATTGGGGAAAACCATGGGTGCTTCTTTCTTAGCCTCAAATATTTAAAAATTAGTTTAGATTTCATAATTCATGCTCATCAAACCTTTTGGTGAGATCCATGTCCCATGGACTATTTTCAACTATTTGAACATTATAATAAGAGAATCACCCCTTCATTAGAGTTCCTCCTCATTATAATCTATTTACTGTTATTGCACCTTTGATTATTCTTACCATATAAAATAATTTTAATTTGAATACATCATAGAAGAAGGGTTTTTTAATATAGAAAATAATTATTTTTTAAAAAATGTTCATTTTAAAAAAAATGATCAAAATAAATATTTGGCTTCCTAAAAACAGAACCGATTTGATGCATGCCTATCATAGGGAATGGAAACCCACTTTTATTTTATTAATACATCATAGAGGCTGACCAGGGTCGTCTCACATGAGGAGTATCATAGTTGGTTCAATCACTAATTCAAATTCACCTAATATAATTGTTTTTTTTAATTATTTTTGAAAATGTCGATTTTGGGGGTTTTGTAAAAAATAAAATAATGCAATGAAAAATTTAATTCTAAATGTAGATGCGAACAAAATCAAATTATGTAATAATGGTCCTGATCCTTGGGTTGTATAATATGGATTCATTATTTGTTTGTTTGTTTTTTAAATTCAGTTTGATAATTCATTTGGTGGAAACTCATTAATATATTAATTTTATTTGATTTATTATGTGTTTGATTTTATCATTCCTTCGACACATCAAACCACACCTCCTCCAATGGTAAAATAGGGTAACATATCAATCAATAATGTTATTCCTAAAAGACTTGTCTCCACTGTATGTCATTTCATCCCTTGGGGAAACCTGAGCTCCACCGTATGAAGGGTTTTCCTGAGAAAAGGGGGGAGGGGAATATTTAATCAGTAAAAATGGAATAAAAAATAATGTTGTGGTGGAAGACCACCATACCTATTCAATACTCTTTCATCCACTACAAATAGAATAAAAACATTTTTTAATTTAAGTGCAATAATAAGGAACGTCATGAAGCTTCCTCCCGTGCCAAGCCTTGTGTTAGTCACTTTCCATTGAAAAGTGAAAATATATCATGAAAGAAAGATATAAGATAGAGATAACGAGATTAGGGTATAATAGAAAGTGGTGTGGAATTATAAGATGAAATCACTTTAATAAAAAATATGAATTTGTTTCATGGGAAAAGAAAATAGAAATAAAAATAAAAGAAAGAAAAATCCAAAATTTGTTGATAATGTCCAAATATTCACTTTAAAATAGATATCCTCTTCAATCCACCACTTTCCTATCATTTATAGTCATGGAGGTGGCCTTGGGCTGTCTTAATAGACTATTAATGAATTAAGGGTTATAATGGGTCTTCAACTGTTGAAATTTCAGTAACAGAATATTACTTAAAAGGTTTATACATTTTACCCCAATCAAATGTCCAAATTGAGGACATGTGTCTTCATAAATGTTTTTATAAAATATCTTATGATTTTTTCCTAAAAATTTCACTTTTATTGGATGATCCTAGAGAATGTTATTGAATAAATACTAAGTATGATGTTTTCTGACCTAGAATTGCAGAATTCTTCCTGCAATTTATAACATCCAATGTTCCCCTTAATAAGTGAAAAACTCCATAGAATTTATTGGATAAACCTTTCTATATGTCCTATTTAAAATATATTTGTAATAACCTCAATTGAAGGCATGTAGATTAATTTATGCCTCATTTCCAGAGGTGGGGTCCACTATGTCCACCCAAACAATATGTCAACTTGATTGATTATTTTGGGTATCAAGTTGTTCGAATAAACTTTTGTCCATAAAGATAATGTTTAAGAAACTAAATTATGTAATCCTAAAAAAAATTCTCAAATTAGAAAAATATTTTAAAATTTATTCCGCAGAGAAAAAAGTGATTAAAATCTGCTAAAATTATAGAATTAACCAATTATTACATTTTACCTCAAAACACACCATAAATCTAAAAAAATATAAATAAATCCAAATTGATAAATTTTTGGGGTTTAATTAATTTAAATAAATATAGAAAAGAATGAAAATATTATCTCTATCAATAAATGTCTAAATAATCCTAAAGATATAGATCACCGAATTTAGACAATCCTCTGCTGCCTGAGGATTTGAATCACTACAGAACCTCAGCGGCCTCTAGAACTGGAACTCATGTAGTGCACTAAACCTACACACATCTTCTGCCTACTTTGCTAGGATGATATTCTGCTCAAAAGTTTGTTGTGTTACTACCTATCCACCTAGATAAAATCTCAGGTGGGATGCACCCTAAATGAGGCCCCATCACTCATTGGATCATCATCATGATCCAAAACTAGTATCCTAGATGGCTATTCTTGCAAAGGCATCGTAAAAATTTAATCAAGATGAACCATAGTTAGATGATCATATTTATATATATAAATGGGTAGATTACTCAAGAAGGATAATAAAATAATAAATCTTATATGATGCATGTACCATTGAACCCATCAACTAATGTTGTAGAATATTGATTTGACAAGTAGGTAGTCAATTTCTCAGTAAATGGATATGTTGTCCACCCGTACCATCATTGAGTTAACTTTCCTGAGAGATGCACCATATACACTTTGACACCATTTCTTTAATCCCATCCAAATCCTCATAAGGGAACTACTTCATAAAAATACTCAAGGGATGGAATTATCTGATACCAATCAGTCACAACCTGACCCAAACTAGGTCTCGATCCAAAACTACCCCATGATAGCCTCCATAGGCTAGGGGTGGCGACAAATGGTGAAAATAACAACTTAAATTGGATTCATTTTCCTAATTTACATTTATACACACACCCGACCATCTCAATGAAAAAGTGATGAGGGGTAATAGTAAAAAGATGCATGATTAGAAAGTAAAACAATCATGAAAACCCTCTAGGGTGTACAAGAGTAAGACAGTAACAACTGAAAGTTAATGTGGAAAAATGCATGCCCAACTAGAATGGTTCTCTAACTTGAGAGAACTATAAATTAAAATTTTGTGAGAGCCCAGCTCAGGATATCAAAGATATGACCACCGTACATGGTCCCAATCACCCAGTATCCCTAATCTCCTATGAATTCACCATCAATCCATCCATAATCTTCTGAAGTCATGACACATAATAGAAAATCCCACATAGAGATGAGTAAATACATACCCAGTAGGATGCCCCAAACTATGAATGGGGGAGAAATAAGATACAAAAGAGTAACAGAAATTGGATAGTAAATAGGATTCATCTCAACCAAAATCAATAGAAAGATACCTCATCCAAACACAATGGGATCAACATAGTGTGTAGGTGGAATACACGTCGGTTATTTTCCACCTATAGTAGGAGGGTAACCTCATCCAACCACGAGGTTCTCAACATAGTGAGTAAGTACACTACCCCATGCATCTTTGAAACCCATGGAAAGAGAGTAACCTAATCCAAATATGTGGATATATATATATATATATATATACTCAGTAAAATAATCCCAAAAAATAGAGAAAGGGGGTCTCCATATCAAAGATCAACCAAAAAAAGATTCACCATTAGTTCCAAAAGTCCATCAATTATTCCCAGCATCTCACATTTCTAACAAGTAAAAAACATCCAAGTCAAGCCAAACAACTTCACTATGCCATACAGTCAAGGGGAAACATTCTATAGGTAGAGGACCCATGCCAGGTTACACGAGGAGGGTTCAACTCTAATAGTCGGTAGAGGACCCATGCCCAGAATCTATAGGAGGTTTCTACCTTGATACTCGAGGACCCATGTTATGACTCTGTTGGAGGGTTCTAATCTGATAGCCAAAATAGGACCCATGCCTAGCCCAGTGGTAGGATTCCACTCTCATAGTTGATAAAGGATCCATGCCCAGTATAGATGGAGGGTTCCACTCTAAAATATGGAGGACACTTTCCCATTCCCAATAAAAGGGTTCCACTTTGATAGGTAGGTAGAAGACCCATGCCATAGGCCAAAAGGAGGGTTCCACTCACTAATACTACAAGACCCATGCCCAGACTCCTCCAGAGAGTTCCACTCTGATGGTTGATATAGGACCCATGCTCATCCCAGCTAGAGGTTTCCACTCTCAAAGCCTCTGGTGATCATTCATGATCACTATCATCCTCGAGAATCTCTTAAATAAGTGTCATTTGAATAAAAACTAGCATATTATCCCAAAATCCACATATGAGTGTGGAATCACATTTTATGTGGAAAGAATCCGGATTGGATACTCATGGGACAAATTTCTAGTCTAAACAAAGAAGATATGAGAGATTAATGTTTCTTCAAAAGGATCACAGGGGTACATGGAATATGAGGGGACCCACATGGTCTGTGGTCTCACTCCATCATCTGGTTGTGTCCCTATAGGTACACAAATCACATCCCATATATGGTATCATGGAATATAGAGGGTATACATAGTGTGTTTGAGCCACTTGGGGTCCCTGCACGTGAACCTTGGCTATGTCCGTGTACTTTACCCTATGTTTGTGTACTTTGGTACACAGTGTGCCTTGTCATTCCCATGTCTGTGTACTCCCAACGTACACTCTGAGTCTCCCAGTATAACATCACATGGCATGTTGAGTTCTCATATGTATTGTGATACTTATAAATTCACGAAACCTTAATCATTATAGCATAGGGAGTACACACCATGTGTTCATCAAACTACACAACATGCAGTTGACTTTTTCACAAAATCATTTGATATGCACTCTTATGTCTAGATCTAGCTTTACCTCATCGAATTCGGCCTCTCCTATATCCAGAATCAATGTATCTAGTCCCAACTCATCATTTCTAGCCATATGGTGGCTGGAAATCTGTTTTTTTATCCCAGGGGGTTCCTCGTACGCACCACACGTGTTTCTATCATCCTACATCTTTGATTTGAACATAGAATCAACTAATCGATCGCCCAAAACCCACAACAACATTGATTACATCCCTAATTTTACAATCCAATCATTTCACATTATTCTTCCGTGAATCTGAGGGTCTTATCTTGTTTGGTACCTCCCAACAATGTCAACTTGAAGCCTTGTATTCCAATTAGCGATGAATGTGAAGAAGAGGAGGGATAAATGCATAGGAACGTGTATTTTAGTTATCATTTACAATATTTCTTGGATGAAGATAATCAATAGGCATAACCAGGGTTATAAATAAAATAATAATCAATTTAATCGAATACATGGGTGCATTCAAGGATCAAAAATTGGCGCAGATCATAAAAGGGATGATCATGCTCAATCAATTTAATTAATAAGGGAAAATTTCATGAATTGAAAAGTCTTAATAAGAGATTAGATCGTTTATTCATCAAATTACATTCTATATAATGAATGGAAGAAGTCATTTCATTCATTGTGCTTCGATATTCTTAAATTTGAATTCTCATCGTTGTTAAAATTTGATTCACTATTGGAAAGAGGATGAATTCTCTGGAATCATCCCGGGGGTTATATGGATAACCAAGGAGGATTTTCTATAGAGGTAATTTTATATAATTAATATGTTGTTATAATTTTATGAATTAATTAAATTAATAATTTAATTAATCTACTAAATGTACCGCCTAATGTTGGCTAATCAGAACGCCCCATGCTGACTTATTTTAGGTTGTGCCTAGGGTAAATGTCATCTTACAGAATCAAATGTTGTATTATATTTATGATCTAAGATTCTATTTAAGAGTTATCTCATTTTCATCAAGACACTATGTGTGTTTGTGTGTACTAAAAAATATAATTAAATATTTTTATAAAATTAATTTCTGGTACACTTGGCCTTTGCAATCACACACACACTCAGCACTTGGCTTTAAAAATACATATAGAAATAATCCATAGTCTTATAAGGAAAAAATTGGGACTCTTCATCTACCTTAAACCTTAATTAAGTAATTGTGACAATTATGGGATGATTCCCTAGAAACATATGATGCTTCAATAAGAAAACTATTCAAAATGCATGTTTCTCAAATGTAGACAATTTTTGACTTTCTTATACTGGGAACCATATCTGTTTGGAACACTCAAACTAATATGTCATGTCCGATTTGTAATTTTTATTTTGAACATAAATGGTTACCTCATAGTATAAAATTTTGTTTTATGTTCCTTCATCATTTCTTGATGCTTCTTATAAATTCATGTTTAGAAATACATTATTCAATGGATATATTGAATTGATAAATCCACCAAAGTTGATATATAGTTCATAAATATTATGATAATTGATGAATGTTACAATATAATTTGTAAAATGTAATTATTTCAAAGATTGGAATACTGTATGAGGTATAGTATCCGAAGAAACTAGAACATAGCAGTGGAAGAAAATGAGTATATTTTTCAAACTTCTAATTGGGAGTTAAATTTGATACGTCATAATCTTAAAATTTTGAAAATTGAGAAGAACATCTATGACAATGTAATTTTCAAATTTCTTAATGGGTAGGGTAAATTGAACGATCACCTTAATACTCATAAGGATTTGGAATCCGTGAATATAAATCATGGTTTATGTGAAAATGAGAATGGAAAGTATCCTTCATCTATTTTTTCAATGAAAAATCATGATAAAGACGTATTATTTAGAAATTTAAAGAATTTAAAATTTTCATATGGATATCCAAGTAACATTTATCGGTGTATTGACTTAAAACATACAAATTAACAAAGATTTATAATTCATGAATCACATATTCTGATGGACCGGTTATTGTCATCGGAATTGATTAATAAGTTACCTAAAAAAGTAACTGTTATAGTTGAGTTTGGTTACTTTTATGGAGAGATTTTTGTAAAAACTCTTAATCCAACTAATCTTGATAAACATTCTGAAATAAAGTTTTTGAAACTTTTTCATTTCAATATGTTATTTTCCATCTCATTCATAATAGTCGTTATTAATTTAGCTATTTATTTGGTTGACGAAGCTAAACTTGGTTGATCAGTACACTGTCAATGGATGTATTAAATTTAGTGGTATTTTGATATTATTATTTTCATTATTGAATTCAATTTTATTAAACCATTTATTAATTTTTTTACTATTTTTATTATTTTGTTCATCAACCACTTAGGTAATTTCAAATCATATGTGTGGAATAAATCTCAACCAAGAGGCTCTATTAATTAAGGTTTCATAGCTAAAGAGTCTATGACCTTATTTTTTATGTATTTGGATTGTATTGAGACTATATTCAATCATGTTGGAAATTTTTATGACATATATACTAATTCTCATTCTAAAAACCTTTCATTGGTGTTTTCAACTATTGGACAACCAAATGAAAAGGGTTACACAGACTGAATGGTATTTTCTATAAGTACATAGATATGTGCTAATCAGTTGTCTTATTTCATATCCATTTATTGAATATTTTTTATTTCAAACAAAGAAGTCGATAAGGGTTCAATCTTGAAATTATTTGGAATTAAATAAATCTATTAATAAAGAGATTTTTGAATGGTTCACCCGTCATGTATGTATAAAATCATATTGATATTATTGATGTTTAACTATTTTGTTTATGTTTAAAGTAACACATTATACATTCTCTTTTAGATAATGAATATTGAGAATTGATATGAAAAATTAAATTATTTGAATTTATAGGCTCAAGTTCCTCTATGCAAGGCTAAGATATTTGATGCCTACAACCTTCATGGATTTAGGTTTTATACAATTGACCATGAAGAAAACATCAAAACTCAAAATATTTGTGTATTTAAACTTGTAGAGGTTAGATACCATGGATAGTTTATTTATATAATATAATTAAACTATCATGGTCAATTTTTAGTTGTCTTATTGGAATTTAATAGAGTAAAAATTGATATGGGTATAATGAAAAATTCATTACACTTTACTTCTTTTAACATCTCTTATTTTCTCTGTACTTATGAGTGCAAAGATCATGATTCATTTTTCTTAGATTTACAAGTGAATATGTTTTATTATGTAGATGATGAAATTCATAAAATTTGGAGTGTAGTTGTACACTTAAAGAAGGGATAATTTTATGATATGGGCTCTCAAGATCAATTTGTACTTTGTGATAGTGAACCTCATCAACCACAAAACGTTGAATAATTTTTTCAAGACAATATTGAAACAATATAACTTAAAATAAGATATTTAAATGTATAAGATATTTAACTTAAACGGTGAAAATTAAGTACTCATCACAAAATATGTTGATATCAATAAATAAAATGAATAATAAGATATTTAAATGTATAAAATAGTAATGAAACTATATAAAAATTCCTCATTTATAATAGTTTCATACATATATAAATTGTTTTATATTTTCTTTTCTTTTAAAAATATTTTACATAATTTTTCTATATCTTTAATATATTCAAGAGCATTGGAATTATAGGAATGTTGAGAAATAAAATTTCAATATCCTAGTCGATCAATATCTCAGAGCACACTACCACTACTATTAGCTTCAATAGATTTGATTGGTTCTGCTATACTAGAATCTTCTAGTGATCTAGTAGTTTCCCTTAATGTTATTGTTAACCCACAATCTGATGAACCTCCAATTATAGATTAGTTGGTCACCCCTATATCTAGAAGATATTGGTGAGTTACTATTATAGGTATGTATGTAATTTTACAAAAAAAACTATATATTTTTTTAATTGTTTAATTCATTTTTTAAACAGAAAAATAAAAAAATTATAAATATGAATACAACATATGTATAGGACCTAAAAGAATTCAATATTATCATTCCATTTTATGGGTTAGGGTTGATTACCAGTGATGATTTTAGAATATATGGTCATATTCAGGGAATTTTTTCTTACAAGACGGTGAGTTTTCCCATTAATTATAAATATTGGAGGCATATTCCCACAATATGGAAAAATGATTTCTTTGATAAACAAGTAAAGTTAATATTAATTTTGTATTCATTGATAAATAATTTTAAATATATGATTAAAATTATTAATATAATTATATTGTGTTATATTTTTTTCTAGATTTGGTTTTCCATTTTGATGCCCCTAACTTTGTTTAATGCTTGTGGACTCTAAAAATTTTGGGCAAGAAATGAGAAGATATTTTAAATTATGATTATAGAATGATTTTAATGGAACATATGAGAAAGTTTCTAAATTAATTTATCATGATAAGTGGAATATTTTTTCAATATTAACAAAGATGCATCTCATGAGGTAATTGTATATTTTATAGTATCTTAATAACATAAATATATTAAAATAATAATTGTTATTAATGTTTCTATTTTTGTAGGAATTATCCAAAAAATACTATTAATCATGAGAAACAATTCATTCCTCGTATCACTTTGTCTCCATGTTTTTTGAAAAAAATGAAAATTTTGGTTGTATTTTATCCACTATTATTTATATTAATTTATTATAATTCATGGTTTTTTCTAACTTGTATATAATTTTATAAAGCATAATGAAGTAGGTCACTCTGTTGGCTATATAGAGATGTGGCTTAAAGTTCCTAGTAAACCCAATGGTATTTTTGTGAATAAACCTACCAGAGATGTTGAGTTAATTACTTTTTATTACTATTTATTGTTATTTCATTAATATAAAAAATAGTAATGAAAAATAAATTATCAGAACAAACAAACCTTAAACCCAATTAAGTGGGGTTGGCTAAATGAATGAAATGGATCCAATTATCTCTATTGAACCCATTTTATCCATCTAGACGACCCCATTTAATAAGTTTTAGGGCGTGTTTTTTTTATAATTTATTTTTCATTATTATGTTTTTATAATAATGAAAAAACATTAAATAGTAATGAAATAATTATAAATTAGATAATATTATTAAGTTCAGATAACTTAAAAAAACATTGTTAATATTTTTGTATTAACAGGTTAAAATTATATAATCTTGGGGTGCGAACCCTTAAAAATAATCATCAGTATCCTAGAACAATATAGTTGAAATTTTTTTATGGATGGAGTATCTCAGGCGTGTATGAGGGTTGGGTTCTGGAACTACTCCAGCAGTTGTCTTTCGTAAGGTTTCTTCGTCATTTACTGCTACACCCTATGTGGGTTTGAGTAGTGTTGTTGACCAGGAACCACAAAAAGAATGTTCATGTTTGAAATTAAATGTGAAAGAACATGACTATTATAGGAAAACACAAGATTAATGGTGGAAGGAAATATAAAATGATTTAGTATTTGTATTTTAGAGGAATATAGGCATGATCCCTGTGGAAATTTCCAGCCTTATTTCTCATCCCGCAGAGGTAAATTCTAAACAACATAGATCATTCATACATTAAAAAAGAACAAATACAAGTTATAAAAATAAAAATAAAATGATAATTTTATATTGAAAACATGGATTTTTATTCATACCCACCACATCGTGTGATAAAATGATGTGTGGTTGATTCATACACATCAAAAATGATTTATGGATCATTTTTATACTGTTTGAAAAAAAATCTGAGTTGGTGTTCTCAATTATCTATGTGACATGTGTTTTAAAGTAAAATAAAACTTATATCGAAAACACACACTTTGAGTCATACCACCTACTTCATGTGTCAAATTGATGTATGACTGATTCCTACACATAACTAATGAATTATGAATCAATTTCTTAAAGATTAAAAACAAACCAAGATCGATTTATTATCTTTAATAATGTGACATAAATTTAAAACTAAAATGAAACTTTTAGATTTAAAATAGGTACATTGAGTCATACCGGCTACATCTTGTGTCGGATTGACACGCTGTCATTTTTATATTTCAAAAATGAATTATGGATCATTTTACTAAATTTTGAGAACAATTAAGGATCATTTTATTGGTTTTCTCTATGTGAAAAGCATTTAAAAGTAAAAAATGACAATTTAATATTCAAAACATGCACTTTGAGTCATACTTCTCACTTCATGTACCTAGTGATAGTTAAATCATAGGAAAATGACCATAGAAGGATTTTTCAACTATAGGAATAGACAACATGACATTCCAAGTTATGATTTTTATAAGATGTCATTAAATGGGTTTTCGGTGTTTTAAAACACTAAAACATGTGTGTAATAGTAAAAACCATATATTAATACCTCATATTGACATGTAATCATGGTAAATCCACTGTGAACAAATTTTTTTGTGTATATAGAGACAACCTATCCATCTGACATGTGGTGTGCTTGGAATGACTTAATAAATAGTTCTTTTAAGATACTGAAGTTGTTAAAAACAAGTTTCAGGGGGTCAAAACTAGAAAAACCATTTTTAATTGATGTGAAATAAAATTAAAATGATCATAGATTGATTTTTGAAATTTAATAATAGACAAAATGACATTATGAGTTACGATTTGTCCAAAAATCCCATTAATACGTTTTTAGTGTTTTAAAGTAGTAAAATGTGTACATAATAGTCAAGACCACTAAAACCACATCACATTGATGTTAAATAATAGGTAACTACCATATAACTATTTTTGACAAGTAAATGTATAAGAAAACATCCATTCAATTTGTAGTGTGTACAGAATGACTCAGAAAGCAATTTTTAAAGATACCAAAGGCTTTAAAAAATTGTGTCAAGGGGTCAAAGATAGATAACCAATGTCATATTTCTATGAAATTATAGAACAATGACTGTAGATTTATTTTTGAAATACTAGTACTGACATTACATCATTTTGAGTTACGGTTATCCTTGGATTCCTGTAAACGCATTTTCAATGTTTTAAAACAATAAAGCATGCATGTAACAATAAAAACCATAGAAAATAGCCTCTTATTGACATTAAATCATGGGAAAACCACTGTTGAATTATTTTTTACATCGATTCAAAAAAATTACATCTATTAGACATGTTGAGTACTCATAATGACTTGATAAATAGTTTTTGAAGATACTAATGTCATTAAAAACGTGTGTCAAGGGGTCATAACCAAAAAAAAATTTTGAATGGCTATGAAATCATGGGATAAAGACCATAGATTAATTTTTTAAATTTTGTAACTAAAAACACATCATTTAAAATTATTGTTTTTCCGAGATTCACATAAATGTTCTTTTAGTGTTTTAAAACACTAAAACGTGCATGCAATGGTCAAAATCATAGAAAACGATTTGAGATTGACATGAAATAATGGGACCCCCCCCCCATTGAATTATTTGGGACATATATTGATAGAAAACACATCTATAAAATGTATGGTGTTCTCTGTATGACTTAATAATAATATTTTAAAGATACCAAAGCCTTTAAAAACATGTGTTAGGGGGTCAAAACTATGAAAATGATTTCGGATGGCTGTGAAATTAGAATAAAATGACTATAGTTTTATTTTTAAATTATAGGAACATATGAAACATAATTTTGAGTTACAGGTTTCCTAGGATTCCCATAAATGTGTCTTTAGTGTTTTAATACACTAAAAAGTATAGGTAACAGTCAAAACCATATAAACCAACCTTATATTGATGTAAAATTATGGGAAACTATAATTGAATTATTTTTTATGTGTACATATATACAACATATCCATCTGATGTGCAGTGTGCTCATAATGACTCAATAAGAATCTTTTAAATATATTAAAGTCTTTAAAAATGTGAATCATGGGATCAAAACTATACAAACTATGTCAAATGACCATGAAATCATAGTAAAATAATATTAGATCTATTTATTGAAATTTGTGACCCAAAAACATGCCATTCTAAGTTACTGTTTTCCCAGGATTTCCCATAAAAGAATTTTCTATGTTTTAAAACACTAAAATGTGCATGTTATGGTCAAAACCACACAAAACAACCTCAAGTTAATGTAGAATCATGGTAAACCAACTTTTGAATTATTTTCGATGTGTAATCATATAAAACATGTCTATACGACATGAAATGTTCTCCAAATGACACAATAAATAGTTTTTAAAGATATAAATGTCTTTAAAAGCACGTGTTAGGGGGTCAGAACTATGAAAATGATGAAAGATGGTTGTGAAATCAGAGTAGAATTCCCAAAGATTTATTTTTTCAATATTGGAACCGAAGACCAGTTATTGTTAGTTACTGGTATCCATGGATTCACATAAACACGTTTTTAGGATTTTAAAACACTAAAACATGCAAATAAAGGTCAAAACCATATAAAACGACCCCAGATTGATATATAAACATGGTAAATCCACCATTTAATAATTTTTGACATGTACGCATTGACAAAACATTTATCTGACATTTGGTATACTCGATATGCCTTAATAAGAAGTTTTTAAGATACAAAATTCGTTAAAAATGTGTGTCAAGGGGGTTAAAACTTTACAAATGATCTTAGATAACCATGAAATAGTAGGAAAACAAACATAGATTGATTTTTGAAATTTAGGTAGTAACGGCATACCATTATAATTTATGGTCTTCTCAGGAAGCCCGTAAACATGTTTTTAGTGTTTTAAGATTCCAAATTGTGCATGTAATGGTCAACCCATAGAAAATGACATCATATTAATGCAAAATCATGGATAAACCACTATTGAATTATTTTTGACATGTAAATGTAGACCAAACTTCCATCCAATGTGTGGTGTTCTTATAATTACACAATAAGCAGTTTTTACAGATACCAAAGTCTTTAAAAAATTGTATCAATGAGGTAAAAACAAGGAAAACAATATCATATAGCCATAAATTCATAGAACACCAATTATAGGTTTATTTTTTAAATGTAGTAACCAAATGAATGTCATTTTGAGTTACGATTTTTCTAGGATTCTCGTAAACATGTATTTAGTGTTTTAAAACACTAGAACATGCACGTAATAGTCAAACCCATATAAAATGACCTTATATTAACATGAAGTAAAGGGATAACCAACATTGAATTATTTTTGAAATATAATACATTATATCATATCAAATTCTAAAAATTTTGTTTATTAAGTAAATTTCAAGCACACCACATGTCGATTTAAAAATTTATTAGATAGTTATATACTTATCCCTTTTTATTTCCACATGTTTAATCATATCATAAATATTTAATTTTATATTTTCAAATTTTTTGCATGATATATTACTTTTTTATGTTAAAATTTATTCTGTTTGATTATAAAATCAAAAATGTTATGTTTAACATTCTGAATATATTCGGTGTTTGTTCGCTTTCCCATTTCATTTCTTAAATTTTTTAGATTTTATTTTAGGTGATAGATTTCAGTAGTAGGTAAGGTCATAACCATTCTGATCCACAAACTTATTCAAAAGGATGCTTTGAGAGTTCCTAGTTTCTGTGAAATGTTTAAATATTATCAATTATTCGACTGTAATTGTGATTTATTATGTTCAATTATAATTTATGTATTCTTATTGTTCCATTTTATCATATTATTTAGTTTATTCTAGTTGATAGAATAATGTGAATATATATGGATGCAATATAGTTCATGGGATGGATGTATATTGGCCATGATTTTTTAGTGGTGGTGTATATATTTTATATGTGTATATATTAGTGATTGAGGTTATGGGTTGAATGAGGTTATGAGTTGAGTTAGGTTATGATGACTGAGGTTATATATATAATCGTGGATGTATGAGGATTTTATTGTACATTTATATTATATTTTATCATATATCAGAGTTTTTGTTTTTTTTTTGTTTTTTTATTAAATAATTTAAAAAAATTAAAAATATATTTTGCAGTGGTTTATAATAATTGTCACTAAATATATTTTTATGAATTTATTTATTGGTAGTTACCATAAACCATTGATAAACATAAGTAATTCTAATGTATGTAGTGGTGGTTATGTTCATTTCAACTATTTTATTTTAAACTAAATTTTTTAAAAAATAAACCATCTCTAAATGAAATTAAAACCACCACTAAATGACCAAAAATGATACATACAAAAATCAATGATAAAAATGAAAAACCACCTATAAATTATTGTCTACTAAGATAGGTGATGGTTTTCAGAACCATTTCAAGTCCATGTAGTGGTGGTTTAAACTACCTCTAGTAGAAAAACAAACCACTACTAATACCACCATTTTTGTAGTGAGAACATGGGAACATGAGTGATTGGTGTATGTTGTCTAATGAGGTTGGTACTTGTGGAATTTCTTGTGACATGTAGTTATATACATTAACATCATTACCGGTATCGTGTTGAAGTAGGTGGATCTGGGGTTTGTAGTGTCTTGATTAGCACACGATGACTTAGTGCATGTGTGTTTGAATGTTTACTTGTGCATTTACGTCATTTCATGACATAAACAGTTATATATTCTTGATTAATTATGTTAAGGATGAATTGGTGGTGTCCTATGGGTTTTATAATCACACCCATCATAGAAATTTTTGTCACAACCTGACCCATACCAGGGCTCGAGCAGCAATTACCCCAAGCCCGCCTCCATAGGCCAAGGGCTGGCAAATAACGCCAATGGCACAACAAACTCGGGGAGGCCTTTTCCTAATAACCTATACACACACATGCATCCAACTCAATGCAAAAGTGCATAGGAAAAAGAAATCAGGGTACCACACTGCTATAAAAAGGGAACCAAACAAAAAATGCATCGACATCTAATAGTAAAATTACAAGAAAAGTAAAGTTAAAAGGGAAAGGGGAAAAATAAACACCCAACTAGAAAAGTTCCACAACCCAACAACAGGTGAAAACGTAAAACAGATGGAAGAGTCCCACTCTTGAATCCCAAGCTACGACCACCACACGCGGTCCAAGCACCCTGTATCCCGAAGCTCCTCTGATGTCACGATCAACCTGTTCATCATCTGTAAGGGCACACCAAATACAGGAAAATCCCAAGTAGGGGTGAGTATAAAAATACTCAGTAGGATTCCCTAAAGGCTCTTGGTAGTAGCAATAGAGGTACTGAAGAGGAGAGTAGTAAGAGAGAACAAGGTACAACAAGATTGAACAAAAAGAGTAAAACTCCACCCAATAATAGATATGAACACTCAAGGAAACCCAAACGATAGAGTAAGGGGATCTTCATCTCAAACCTCACACAAGTTATATGCCCATACATATACCCAGGGAAACTATATATACTCGTAACTTAGTACCTGGGGTTAGAGGACACGACGTGTAACCTTTCTACACGCCATGTACTTTTCAGTTCATCACTTGATCTTATTACCTATCGTATCTTGGTCATCTTTAGATTGGGTTAGTTACCCTTCTTATCATTCCCTTGAATGTTAGGCATCATTTCCTTCTATAAAAGTATGAACCCTTCAGCAGTACTTTCTATGATAGAGTCGGAATCCCTCCGAGAGGCCTGGAGTGAGATCTTCTATCCATTCCCGACCCTAGGAAGAGGCAAGCATCGACGTGACCAACTCTACCAGGCATTGATCCTATACCTAGCTGGTGAATCACCTAGCTGGTGAATCCGGATGAGTCACGGTATCCACAATGGCCTTGGCAGTGATCCTCTTCTGTGTATTGAGATCTTTCCCACTCAAGAGTGTGTCTCCCGTAATGAGTGCTTATATCTATCATGATCTTCCCACTCATGAGTGTGTCTCCCGTAATGAGTGTAACTACCTATCGTGACCTTTTAGAGGAAAGATACCTTCCAGACATATGTTATCAGAGCTATCAGACTCATGGAGTGAGTTATCCCGGACGAGCACTTCGTGAAATCTTCGAACTGGATCCCTAGCATGGGTATGTAGTTGTGTAACTTGTCTCTGGACTATAGGTCTGAGTTACGAGTGTATCTGGTTTCCCGGGGTATATGAATGGGCATATAACTAGTGTGATCTGTGAGATGAACATCCCCTTACTCTATCGTTTGGGTTTCTTTGAGTGATCATATCTATTATTGGGTGGAGCTATACTCTTTTTGTTCACTATTGTTGTACCTTGTTCCCTCATACTTCTCTCCTCTTCAATACCTCTATTGTTGCTCCCTTGAGCATTTGGGGAATCCTACTGAGTATTTTTATACTCACCCCTTCTTGGGATTTTCCATCATTTGGTGTGCCCTTGTAGACGACAAATAGGTTGATCGTGACATCAGAGGAGCTTCAGGATATGGGGTGCTTGGACCACGTGCGGTGGTCATAGATTGGGATTCCGAAGTGGGACTCTTCCATCTGTTTTAATTTTTCACATGTTCCCAGGTTATGACACTTTTCTATTTGGGTGTGTATTTTTTCCCTTTCCCTTTCAGCTTTACTTTTCTTGTACTTGTACTGTTAAAGGTTGATGCATTTTTTTTGTTCCCTTTTTATTGTAGTGTGGTACCTTGATTTCTTTTTCCTCTCCACTTTTGCATTGAGTTGGTTGTATGTGTGTGTACAAGTTCTTAGGAAAAGGCTTCCCCAAGGTTGTTGTGCCTTCGGCACTAGTCTCCAGCCCCTGGCCTATGGAGGCGGGATTGGGGTAGTTGCTGCTCGAGCCCTGGTGTGGGTTGGGTCATGACAGAGTGGTATCAGAGGTGGTTCGACCCTTGGGATGTTGTTCGGACGTTTCCCTAAAATTTTCTTGGTTGGGTTTAGGTCATTAGTGTCGATGTGTCTCGAGAGTGGCTCTTAGGTCAGGGAGTCTAGTGACGGTGCGGGCATCCGACGTAACCATTCACCAGGACCCTGATTACCTGCTTGTTGACTCGGCACCCTTAGACACCTGTTGCAGTGAACAATGGTATATGCATCATATAGGATTGAGTCTTTGACTATCCTTCTCGAGTCATCTCCCCATAGTTGTTGATATATATAGATATGCTCATTCGACCGCGGAACTCCTTGATAACATTCAGGATGCCTCCGCGACGACAGTCATCCAGGATTCTAGCTACGATTCTTTGAGCTATGAGAGATCAGTTCATGACCCATCATGTGATCCCCTTTCTCCAGGTGGGTAGGTATAAATACCCCTACCTGTTGAGAAAAATACTTCCCCAGCAGAGCGGGATGAGTACGTGCACATATTTGGCACACTTCACGATTTCTATCATCGGAGATGCCTGAGGTTCCATAGTAAGCCCTGCCCTCGAACAATAGAAGATTGGCTAGAGTCGGTGGTCTGTTGGTCTATAATGGTAGTTTCTGAGAACATATGTCCGAGTGGGGACTCTGTAGAGAGATCTATGTTATCATAGTGCCCTTGTGCATCCCCACCTATGTCGAGGTGAGAGAGTAGGAACTAGTGGTAGAAATCTTCCTGTCACGCCATACAGCTGGTTGTGATAGTGAGCGAATAGAGCTGAGACATCTACTACAGCTAGAAGATGCCAGATGATGAGATCTCAATGCAAGAGATCTTCTCAAGATCAGTCACATGGCCATGATCATTTGATTCCCAGATAGCGCAATAGAATCATGGTGGAAGAATCTCTCAGACTTGTGCACTCAAGTTGTGGTTGTGTAACAGATTCCCTTAGTAGGAAGTGCGAGAAGTCCCAAACTCACTTGGTGCAGGAAGTCTTAGAGAAGATAACTTCCGTGTACCAGACCCTGGTGGAATAGGAGGGTACAACATTTCTTCAGTCGATGGTGTTGACTCCTTCACCTCTCGAGCGTGTAAGAGAGTCTCAGTTGTGATTCATTGACTGTGAAATCCTTTGTGACCATATATCCTTATGTGTTTCACCATATGGATATTCTGAAGGATGGAATCATGATAATTTGTCTTAGTGACAAACAATGATTCTAGTTGTGACATTTGATGTAGAGGTTCGGTCGGGGAGGCAAACATTCCCTCAAGTTCTATCAGGTCGTTTGAGACTATGTAAGGAGATGGAAAGATTGTATATCGCCTTGCCTTATCCCAAATAGTTGGAGTGGGTATACGACGCTATACATGTGTCGCAATTGAGAAGATACATGTGTGTTCCTACACATGTGATCAACTCAATAAATCCTTATGAGGGTGGACCAACCCTTTGGTCCACATTCTTTGGCAGCACAGAAACAAACAGGCTTCCCTAGGAGCAGGAGAGCTAAGTGTGGGCTCGGAATCCAGAGTGGTTTCCCTGGTTTTGATTTTCGAGGATGAAAATCATGAAGGATGGAATAATGTAGAGACCCTTTTTTGTCCAAATAAGACTTTTAAATATTTCTAAGAATATTTTCAAAGCTGGGCGCTGAGACAGCATGCAATTCTGAGGCTCAGTGTGCCCGGAATTAATTTTGTAAAAATTTAAAGTGTTTGTATATTATGCAAGCGTGGTTAACTAAATAAAATAGGATATCTCGTAAATGGTTGATCGGGTCAGAAATCTGAGACCACGGTTGGGTCTGGAATGCGGTGTTTCCCCTAGAAGCGACATAAAATAAGTTGGCGTGGGATGTTTGGACCCCTCTCTCATTGGCGGTGTATTAAATGGATAAATTAAATAATTAATTTATTCGTTTAATAGCTCAAACCTGAATATCTCTCAAACAAGGACTCAGATGAAAAATCTGAGACCGCTGATGAGTTCAGAACATAGGTTTTACCCTAGGCAAGGTATAACTTATGTTAGCGTTGGGTGTTCGGATTATGTGCCATTGTGGGAAAATAATTAAATAATTATATGATTATTTATTTAATTATTTTATTAAAAACTATTTTAACCTAATAAGAGGCTCTAAATATGAGGATTTAAAGGTTTTTCCTCATAATCCCTAAAATTCTTTACCAAAAACATAAATATTCTCTAGAAGAACTCATCCATGATGAAGAACCACGAAAGGACCCTTGGCTCAAGGTGGATCGAATGACAATGAATGCAACGGATCTTCCTCCTCCATTGGAAAGCATGTTATTCGTCAGAAAAAGATTCAAGATTGAGGTAGAACTCATATTTGGTTTCCTTTTTCCTCTGATTAAAATTTTCCATTTTGATAATTGAATTTCTAATCTACACCTTCTTACATGATCCCAGAAATTGAAATAAACTGCTTTTATTCAGTTTATAAATTAATTGTCATCGTTCTTCATTCATCATTATAACAGCAATGAATCAGGTCTAATCGAAATAATATCCAAGGTTAATTATCGAATTTTCTAATAATTCTTTGTTCTTCCTTCTCCCTCCATTCATCACCATCATTTATCGTGGTCAGTGGTTCGATAAATACCCGACAATGAATCAATGTGAAGCTGATTCTTAACACATAGTATTGTTTATACCGATACGGTTTCAAGATCAATCATGATGCCATATGGTTTGATGGGAGTTTTGAAACTGATCACGGTTTGGCAAGACCGAGGTGCGATGCTTGGATAGTGTTTCCTGAGCAGGTTGGAGGTGGTTGGGTTTCGACAGCCAGACAGTATTGGTGGTGGTCGGGATGGCATGGTGGAGGCAGTCTGATGGTGTGCGAGGTGGTCCGAGGAAGAACAGCTAGTGGATGCAGAAAGGCGGAAAGGCGCTTGGTCGTCCAGGTGAGTGGACCAGAGACGCATCAGCGCGGAAGGCCAAAGGCAGTGGCGGCAGTTCCGGCTAACGCATTGGGTGCGGAAGATTGGTTGGCCCGTTAGGGTAGCAGTGTGAAATTTTGAGAAGAAAAGAGATTAGAGAGAGAGAAAAGAATAAGAGAAATAATATTAAAAGAGAAATAAATGAAAAATGAGGGAATTGGTGTTTGATTCTAGTGCACAAGAAGACTCCAAATCATGATTGATTTTGGATTTATGAAGAATAAAAAAATAATTGATTAATAATAATAAAAAAATATCATTATTATTAATTATGATGATAAACACCTTTTTGTCTGCAAATCCTCTATGCGACCTTAGTTTGACTAACTGTCAGTGGCAGTGAGACCCTAACTTCGAGACGGACATTCTGAGTCCAATATTGGATGAATGTTTTGGGTTTTTGGACTAGGTACCTGAAACGCTCGTGAATTAATAGACTTAATATTATTATTAAATCTTCGACCTACCATAACTCTTGCATGCGACGTCCAATTGACATACCATTAGTGGAGATGTGATCCTTTTATTAATACGATTGATTCAAGTATAATATTGAATATTAAATTCTAGTTCGTGGCCCTGGTCCATGAAACACTCAATAATAATAATGTTATTATTATTATGGGATCTTGTATCCGACATATCTCCCTCATACAGTGTCGGAATGACGAACCGTCTATGACGTTGCGATCCTAAAATTAAGAAGTATGTTTCAAGAAAAATTTGGGATATTTGATGATGAGGTTGAAGCACGGGACCCACGAGGCTTGGTTCACGCGTGTTTCGGTGAAATGAAACTTTTTCACCGGCTAGCTATTTTGGACAAATGGGTAGTCTATCTTGTGTATTTTTCTGTAAGGATCGCAATGGTGTGAACGGTTTGGTTAACTGGTGTCATTTTAAGTACGGCTGGGTTGGATCGAACATGAATCCAACCGAGACCTCTGTACCAAAATACCTATAAATTACAGATTGGTCATCCGATTGATGCACCGTCTATCATGTTGGAACCCTTATGACATGTCGGTCCTTTGGGTTACTTCAATGGGGAATTTCGTGGTGGTTGAGATATAACCAATAACCTAAGGAGAAGAACTAGGGTGTTTCTTTTAGTAAGAGTTAGGATGGCTACTCCCTTGATGACTCAAGGCACGAGTATTCCTTACTTCTCTACTCCGGTAGAGACGGGACTCCACACCCCATGGTTGTGGGTTTGTTTTCCTCTAAGATGGTTTTCCTATCCTTGGAGTTGGTGCTCCATCACATGGCCAGACCAGGCCGATTGCATGGGTCACCCTGTGTACCAATTACATGGGTTGGATTACATGGGTTGAGACCGTGTACTGGCACATGGCCAGCATACATGGGGCAGACCCCAGATACATTGACACGAATGGTAATCCTTTCTACATTCTTTGAAGTTGCATTTTACATGACCAGCCTTGCGACACGGGCCGTTGTACGCGGGTAGTACCTGGGGTCAGAGGACACGACGTGTAACCTTTCTAAACGCCATGTACTTTTCAGTACAAAGCTTGATCTTCTTGCCCACCATATCTTGGACATCTTTCATTTGGGTTAGTTCCCCTTCTTCTAGTTCCCCTAAAGTTCAAGCATCGTTTCTTTCTACAAAGGTATGATCCCTTCAACAGGACTTTCTATGATAGAGTCGGCATCCCTCTATGAGGCTCAGAGCGAGATCCTCTATCCATTGTTGACCCAAGGTAGAGTTAGGCAATGACATGACCAACTCTACCCGGCATTGATCCTCTACCTAGATGGTGAATCACCTAGCTGGTGAATCTAGATGAGTCGTGGTATTCGCCATGGCCCTGGCAGTGATCCTCATCTGTGTATCGTGATCTTTCCCCCTCAAGAGTGTGTCTCCCATAATGAGTGATTCTATCTATCATGATCTTACCACTCAAGAGTGTGTCTCCCATAATGAGTGTAACTACCTCTCATGACCTTTCTGATGAACGATACTTTTCAGATGGACGTTATCAGAGCTATCAGACTCTTGGAGTGAGTTATCCCGGATGAGCGCTTTGTGAAATCTTCAAACTGGATCCCTAGTGTGGGTATGTAGTTGTGTAACTTGTCTCCAGACAACAGGTCTGAGTTACGAGTATATCTCGTTGCCCTGGGTATATGTATGGGAATATTCCTAGTGTGAGCAGTGAGATGAAGATCCCTTTACTCTATCATTTGGGTTTCTTTGAGAGATCATATCTATTATTGGGTGGAGCTGTACTCTTTTTGTTAACTCTTGTTGTACCTTGTTCTCTATTACTGCTATGTTCTTCAGTACCTCTATTGTTGGTACCCGAACGGGCCAACCTTTCTTTCGCACCCACTGCGTCAGCCGGAACCGCCGCCACTGCCTTTGGCCTGCCGCACTGATGCATCTCCGGTCCACTCGCCTGAACGGCCGAGCACCTTACCGCCTTGCCGCATGGACCAGTCGTGCTTCCTCAGACCACCCCGCACACCGTCGGAACGCCTCATCCATGCCATCCTATCCACCACTGATGCTGCCTAGCCGTCAAAACCCAACCACCTCCAACCTGCTCGGGAAACACTATCCAAGAGTCTCACCTCGGTCTTTCCAAACTGCGGTCTATTTCCAAACTCTCGTCAAACCATATGACATCATGATTTATCTTGAAACTATATCGGCATACACGATGTGATGTGTTAATAATCGGTTTCACATTGATTCATTGTCGAGTATTTATCGAACCATTGACCACGATAAACGATGTCGATGAATGGAGGGAGAAGGCAGAAAAAAGCATGATTAGAAAATTCAACAATTAACCTTGGATATTGTTTTGATTAGCCCTGATTCATTGTAGTTGGAATTATTAATGAAGAAGGACGAAAATTAATTTATAAACTGATTAAAATCACTTTATTTCAATTTCTGGGATCGTGTAAGAAGGTGCAGATTAAAGATTCAATTATCAACATGGTCAAAGTTTAATCAGAGGCATAAAGACACCAAAGATGAGTCCTTCCTCAATCTTTAATCTTTTTCTGATGAAGAACGTGCTTTCCAACGGAGGAGGAAGATCCGTTGAATTTTTTGTCATTTGATCCACCTAGATCCGAGGGTCGTTTCATCATTCTTCATCAGGGATGAGTTCTTATAGAGAAGATTTATATTTTTGCTAGAGAATTGTAGGGATTATGAGGCCAATCCTTTAATGCCACATATTTATATCCTTTTATTAGTTTAAAAGAGTTTTTAATCAAATAACTAAATAAATAATCATTTAATTATTTAATTATTTTCCCACGATGGTACATAATCCAAACACCCGATGCCAACAAAATTTATACCCTTCCTAAGGTAAAACCTACGTTATGAACTCATCGGTGGTATAAGATTTTTCATTTGAGTCCTTGTTTGAGATATATTCAGGTTTGAGCTATTAAATGAATAAGTTAATTATTTAATTTATCCATTTAATACACCAACAATGAGAAAGGGTCCTGAACATCTCACAATAACTTATTTTATGTCGCGTCTAGGGGAAACACCGCATTTCAAACCCAACTGTTGTCTCAGATTTCCGATCTGATCGACTGGTTAACAGATATCCTAATTTATTTAGTTAACCGCACGTACGTAATATAAAAACACTTAAAATTTTTATAAAATTAATTCCGGGCACACTTAGCCTCGGAATTGCACACCGTCTTAGGGCCCATCTTTGTAAATATTCTTAGAAATATTTCAATGTCTTATTAGGCCAAAACAGGGGCTCTATAATTTCGATGCACATGTATTCTTCATGATTTGGGACCCAAATAAGGGAAAAGGTCCAGTGATTGTGATCTAGGAGATGGATGATGGTGTTTATAGGAATTACTGAGACAAACACTGAAGGGATGCCACATTGTTTTATTTACTTTCATGTCTTACTCGTACTCTTTTTGGGCATGCCACTTTGGAGGTCCTTTTTATTTATTCTCTATAACTTGAGGTACTCATCTTTTCATATAGTTATATAATTATTTATTTATTATGTGGTGTTATCCTGTGTTGTTTTGTATGCTTCTATTTACTAATATTGATGGTATAGTCTCCCATATACAGCATTTGGACCCTCATTTCTAGTTGGAAGCATCTAGTATATGGGGGAGGCGTGCATAAAGTCATGCAGAACTTCAGCTCATATTTAGCGATTTGGGTTAGGGCGTTACAATGTATTTATATAAAATCTACTATATATATATATATATTAAAATATATAAAATAAAAAAATTTAACCACCAAAAAATATTTTTAAAATTATTTATATTATTTTCTTACAGGATAGGGTTTTAATTATTTAAAAAAGGGGGTTCGAAGAAGTGTGAACCTTGTTCACACTTCTCCATTTTTCTATGAAGCATGAAGGGGGTTCATTCTTCTCTCTCTGCAACCATGGAAGTGTGAACCACATTCTTTCTTCTTTGGTGTAGTGGAGGAAGTGTGTACCCTATTGACAATTCCTTCAAAAAACTGAATGGAGGCTTGAATAGTTTTAATTTCTCCTTCTAATCAAAATCAATAAATAGAGTGCCTCCCACCACCATTTTCAATTGTTAGGCTCTATAATTTGAGGAAAATATCTATTATATTTTTTTCTCAACATATATTTTCGGATTTTAAGAAGGTAATATTTTTATTTAAAATTTTAATTATCTAATTGTTTTTATTTATTTTCTTTTTATAATTTATTTATTTAATATGTATGGATGTATGAAGGTGTGGATGTATAAATTAGTGTCCTTTATATGACTTAATTTTTGAATGAGTTATTATTTTTTATATGATTTTATTCAAATTGAAGGATTTAGGAAATTTAAATATGGTGTTAATATAATTTAAATTTTATTTATAAAATATAATTTAATATTTATGTATAAAATATAATTTATATTTAGTGAAATATTATTGTTTTAAAAATATATATATTTTTAATTGAAATGGTGAGTAATTATATTTTAATATATTCATGTGAATATAATATATATTATATTTAAAGTAACATAAATTCAATTTATAATATTCCATAATCATAGGTAATTAGAAAAATATTTTATAAAAAATATATTATTAAAAAAATAATAGTTATATTAAGTATCATATTTAAATTTATTTAAATATATATATAATATTATATTTTTAATGGTATGAAAAAAGTTTCTTGAAAATAATAATTTTAAATTATATTAAGTATAAGTAATTATTATTCCATGTTATAAAGTATAAAATATAATTACTTAAATTTTGGAAAGTAGAAATACCACTAAAAATTTATATATACATATGTAATTTTATCAAATTGAAAATAACAAATGTTTACATTATTTTTATGGTTATTATGTAAGTGTAAATTATCTTCTTTTTATTATTTAAATTTAAAAAGATTTATTAATAATAATAGTTTGAGTATTTATATATAAATTAATAATACTTGTATTAAAAAACTATGGTTTATAAAAGTATATGTAATTATATTTTTAAATATTAAAAAATAAATTTTCATATATTTAAATTTGTATATATTTTTGTTATATTATTTAAATGTATTTATATGTATATATTATTGTATATTATATCTATAGTAAATTCAAATTCAAATTTTAATATTTGATATAAATATGTAAATAATGTGATTCTACCTACATATATATATATATATGTATACACACATTGAAAAGTTTAAATCATAAAAATCTGTAGTATATATTTATTATATATTAGATCTAGTTATATTTAAGGTTATATAATATGTAGAACATAATAATTATACTAGAAAATATGTTAATGTTATTGTGTGATGATTGATCGTGAGATGACTAGTCCATCCATAATTGAAATTGTATGTCTTGTTTTGTGTATGTGGTTATATAATTTTTAATAATTGTATTTTCTTTTCCTTATTAATCACCTGCAATTCATCCCTCTCTAAGTACATAAGGACCTGCATGTCCGCCTAAAAAGTTTTATGTATTTGAAACCCCTAAACCCTCTCACATTCATGTGAGTAAATTTATAATAAAAATGCATTCAAAAAGAGGCATTCAATAAGAGGTGTTATTATTTAAAAGGAGACAGATGGTTACTAAAATATTTGATAATAAAGGCTCTAGTTGTTTACCCCTAGGTTTATATTAGTTTTTTAAATAATTATAAAGTAATCCATAGAAAAGGTCTCAAGATTAAATCATAGTTATTTATTCATAATTAATTAAAATATTTGAAACACTTTATGATGTGGTATAAATATATACAATGTTTTATTAAATTTTATTTTTTAATCATATCACCATCAATATACATCTATGGTGAGGTTGTTTATATCTATTAAGTTTTAAACTATAGTTTGTCACATGTAACAGTGAAAAATCTTCATGAAAGTATGAATATAAATAGATGTTCATATATATTATTTATTAAATATAGTTATAAGTGAAGTTATACGATTCATAACATAATAAATATCTCAAACAAACATGTTAGAAATCTAGAATGTTGACTGATCTTAAGATGACCGACTAATGTATGATTAAAATTTCATGTTATATTTTTTTTGTATTAGATTATTTAATTTGTAATAATTGGATGATCTTGGGATGGCCAAGAAATGTATGATTGAAATTGAATGTTATGTTTTTTTTGTTATATAATTTTTAATAATTTGATTTTATTTTCCCCATTGATGATATAGTGACCCAATCCTTTTACACATATTATTACATGATTTTAAGCATAATTATCCATAAAATATAAAGCAAGGATCGAAAATTATAGTTTCTTTGATAAAATAGGTACATAATTAGAAAAAAAAACTCTAATAAAACATATTTTTATTAATCTGCATAATGAGATCCTAACTAACTTTTATCTCTTATAAATTCATGGGATAAAATAGGGAATACATAGAAAAAAAGGATGAGCTAAAAATCCTAATAAGGGAGTAAACATGGGAAAGAAGCATAGGAAAAGAATTATAAGGCATAAATTGATAAAATAAAATGTGTGGATAAAGAATAAACATAAGGAAGAATAGAATTTATAATATGGAATCATATAATCATGGAAACATAGGAAATTGGATGCAACATATAACATGACATAAACATAATTGAAGGCCAACTGTCAAGACTATATCACATGGTGGATAGGGTCTCATAATGGATTAGTTTTACTCCCTAATCCCATACATAACATCTCATGAGACTAAAAAATTACCCAATGCATCGGATTTTTATCTAGGTGCACCCATCAAAACATTTTTATTCATATGTGTTCCACATAAAGAATCAAACAAAATGAATAAACATAAGGCTTACCCATGAAAATAAATGGGTATTGTAATCATGTCATAATGCATAACCAAAGTGCATATAGAAATGTTATCCATGAAAGAAGGAATTTAAAGAATTATTGTACATTAATAAAGTAAATATAATAATATTTCATGAATAATGAAGTCCAAAAGAAGTGAGAACATTAAAAATGTGGTTAGGTAACTTTAGAATTGTTTCACTTAAGTGTGGTTTTAAAGAAAGTGATAAAAAGTATTTAAATAGGATAAAGGAAAAATCATTTTCATAAAACAAAAAATTAACTAAAATAGTATTTCATAATAAATTGAGTTATTTTATAAAAATATTTTATTCATAAAATATTTTATGTAGAGTACTTGAAAATGGGAATGAAACAGAGAAGTTCCCTTTAATCGGGTTTGTTTATCGAGAGGAATTGAGAAGGGAACCTTTTAAAATATGTAATTACCCATAAAAAAAAGTTAAGTTGAGATAAAAAAATATATTTGGTACATATACACATAATATAAGAGAATTATATAATAATAATGAATAGATAAATTGAGGAAATCAAAGAGAAAGTGTAACATAAAAAAATATAGAGGTTCAGAGAGATCCCTTAACTTATGTCTAAATGCATTCTGCACTTGCACTTAATGTCATATATAATAAAATTAGATTAATTAATTGATCAATTAAGAAATTATTCTACATATATTTTATTTATTATAATTTTTTTAAGTTCATTTGTTACTATTTCAATTAGTTATAATGTTTAATTTCATCATTCTAGGATCGTTCCTTTCTTGGTTTCATGATCGTTTCACTTGTGTAAAATTATGGAAGTTCTTGTCAAATGGGAATACTATTATAGAACTGAAATTAAATGGTATTAATGCACATAAATAAGTTTAAATTATCCCATGTAAAATTTTATTTTCTGATGTGAGGATGATTCTTTTGATAAAATATTAATGATAAATCTGTAGTTTATTATGGTGGTTTTTCCATCCTTCACAAACTAGTTTTGTTTTATTTAATATTATGTATATGTATTCATTTCAGGACATGTAATATTATATAAAATTATTATTCAAATAATATTTAACCATAATAATATTTTTTTGACAATCATTGAAGGTGGTAATGAAAAATGAAAACTCAGTATACACAGAGATGGTTAATCGCCACAATTTGGTCAATGGTTTCCCTTCTTTGAATAAGAGGAGATGTGAAAAAAAAGATGGATAAAAAATAATACAGTATAAATATAAAATTAAAGTATATAAATTATACTAGATTTATTATTCTTCTATGGATGAATTATGTGAGGATAAGGTATAAGAATAAAAAAATTAAAAGTGGTAGTTTGAGAATGTTACCTCTTCAATATCACCTCCTTGAAGGATATGATTAAGAACATGGAATTAGTCTTTTTTGAGACCATAAGCACCTGAAAATGGTGAAAGTTGAAATAAGTGTGTTTTTTAGATAATTTAAAAGATTCAAGGCTTGGAAAAGTGTGAAAGGAATAGGTTGATAGGGTGGTATTTATAAGGGGAGCAGAGGGGAGTTTTGAAATTTCTAAAAGATTAAATTATAATAAATTTATATTATTATCAAAATACCCCAAAATGTACATGTATTGGATGATAAGTTATAATAATTTCATAATATAATAAACCAATATAATTTTTATATGTATTTTTTATATTTTAGACCTTATCATTTTGATTAACCCTTAGTCAACCTATTTTAATTTTTCCTATGGTAACAAATTTTTCAATATTAAAAGGTTACAATTTTTTATTATATGGTGTCAATTAGAACAGAAATGGAAAATTTATAAAATTTTAGATCATATAATAATCACTTTTTATTTGTTAAAATATTTTTTTTAAAAAATTTTAATAATTTAAAAGCATCATTATTGTCTATTTTGATACTTTTCACTACTTCGACATTTAAAAACAAGTAAAATTAGAACCAAATATTTAATTATATCCAAAAAATTTAATATTATTATATATATTTCATTTATCTCTTCAAATATCACGAATTATATTAATTTTAATATTTTTATAATCATTTATTTGATTTTTCTATTGATTGAATAATTATTTCATCAAGGTTGTGTACACATTTAGGGTAACTATTTAATTCCAAAAAAATTAAATAAATTAAAATTACAAAAATAAATATTTTAGAGTTAAAAATAATATTTATAGTCAATCATATCTTCAAGTTAAACCCATATTAAAAATATTATACTTATTAAAATAAGAGTGTGAAATTTTGTCACTTTCTTTGATTTTAAAATTTTCTAATTCATTTCCATGGATAAGTTTACATTGAATAACTCAATTTAAATCTCTAAGTGTTAATAGTCGAATCTAATTCATCAAATAATAATTTTTTATGAAAAAATATAGCCTTATCACTTATTTTTTACAAAGATTAACCCGATTTAGAATTTAGTGAGATAAAAAAAATTCCACAGTTTCTATACATATTGACAAAAAATAAAAGGGTTCTATTTAAAAAATTTGGTAATCATTATTCCAAATATAAAATCCATTTTTAAAAATTCAAAACAAAAAAATAATTTAATTTAATTTAAAATTAAACCTGAAAAAATCAACTAAGAACTAATTTTCTGAAAAACCCCTCTTTTAAGTATAAAATGTTTTTTTACTGAATTTATGTATAAAATTTATTTAAAATAACAAAATTATATTATTTAAAATAAAAAACCAATTAATTTTTAAAACTAATCAAAAATGAAATTTTACTTTGTGAATTTCTTAAATGAATATACAGTTTTCAATGTAAATCAGTATTTTTCGCTATTCATTAAAATTTTGAACTTTATAGAAATTTTCCAAAAATTAATCTTAAGATAATTTTGACATGATAAATTAAAAATGAAGTTTATTTTGTCAAATAAATTTTATCTAAGTTTCAAAATTTATTATATTTATTTTCTCATGGAAATTAATAAAATTGTTTTTTTAAGAAAGCATGTTTTTAAAGAATAAAATGACATTCTTAAAAATTAAATGTTCATTACTTAAGAATTAATTTATTTTGTAATGTGATTATTTTAATTCATACTCACCAATTCAATGGCTATGTTATAATAGTAATGTCAAAATAATAATATTTTAATAATATATTGAGGTTTGTTTAAACTCAATGTTGTGTGCAACACAAGATACGAAAGAAATTAAATTACTTAAAGAGAAATATTTCATAACAAATATCAGGGTGTTACATATAGACTATGTGTCACCCCTCTATATAATTATGTAAGGACCTGCATGTCTCCATAAAAAATTTTATGCATCTCAGACCCCTTTCCCCTCACTTGCATATGAGTAACATTGTAATAAAAAGACGTTCAACAAGAGGTGTTTCTGTTTAAATCTAGATTTTTACAATATTCTTGAGAGGAGATGGATGATTTCTAAAATTGGAGATAATATAGGCACTAGGAGTCCCCCCTAGGTTTTGGATATTTTATCAAATAATGATAAACAAATCAATATAAAAGACTCAAGAGAAATTCTATTATTCAATCATAAACAATTTTAAAAAAATTAAATTTGCATGATGTAGTATATAATATTTTATTAATTATTTTTTTCTAGGTAATCATGTTTGTGAAAATATATTGAAATAGTGAGATAATCTATACTGATCAGGATTTTAACAATATTTTTCCACCTACAAGAGTGTAAATTATTTAGGATTATGTTACATTGGATGAATTTCACAAGAAGATTCACAGTCAGATATAATCTAGGGTTGATCAATCAATTACTTTGATTACATATCAAAATATTCAACATCCAGAATGTTTATGGAACATTGAGTATTCTCTTTTGGATGATGACGATTGGATGGATGCATTATTTTTATTCAGAAAACAATATAGTAGTTGTAAGAACTCAGGTTTTCCCATATAATATAGATCCCTTCTTTTTCAGTTTTAATGTTTGATTTTGGCCTTTTTTGAATTCCCTTTTGAGGTCATGGAGGTGTTAGGTGTGTATAAGGATGGTTTGGAGCCCATTAACAGACCTTTGGGGTAAATATTTCTTGGCACATAGTTAGTTGAAACCATGTAGGGAAGGCCACATTGTTAACAACCCATGCTAGATCGGGGAAAAGAGCAATAATAAGTCGTATGGTTTTATGTAAACCATGAGATTTGGGTTGCACAGTCGTGTGGAAAGGTCTACAATTTTGGTAGATAAAATTTTCATGTTTTCACATAGGTAGTCAAACTATGTGAGAAACCCATGCATGTCCCCCTTGACTATAGATAATCGTTCATGGTTGGATCATGGTTTTTAAAAATGTGTGCTCAAATCGTGCAACCCCTTAAATTTTAGAAAATTTTATAATTTTAAATTAAATTAAAATTTTAATTATAAAACTAAGTTTATTTCTCTCTAGAACACATAAAATGATCCATTTGATATCTCCCTTTGGGAAACTATCCTAGTATTTGAGGATTCTTCTCCATCTGATCTCGAATTTAAGTATGTAATGTCTTGTAGGATCTGTATTAGTGAGTACTAGATTCATTTTTAGTTGTTCTTTGTTCTTCTTTCTATTAATGATGTTATTTAGGTGTAATCTAGTCTTTCCTAATTTAATTTTGTTCATAAATTCTTCATATTTATCCTAATATGAGTTGAATCAAGAGTCGATACTGGATGACCCCTCCACTACCATGATATGGTAGGTGGTCTATACTTTTCCCATTTGTTTTGGTGCTTTATATAATTATCTTCTATTGTATAACCCAACATAATTTCTGGTGTGGCCCCTAAATTATTTCTATTAACTGAATTAGATGTAATTAGACTTATTAAGCATTCCCTTAGGTTCTGTTGTGATTCATTAGTGGTCATTTCCTGAACCATGTCTACCCATGGGGTGTGGCTTTTGAAATTACCTTGATTTTCCTTGGTTGAACAACCTAAGGTGTGAGTTGTCATTTTTTCCTAGATGTAGGAATCCAAATTATAATTAATTGGATTTTATTTTCTTGTTTAGGAGATTCCTTTCCTCCCTACCTTATGATATTTTTATATTCCAATCTTGAATTATTTAAATAGATTAAATTGAATTGGTTAAATGAGTGGGTATACTCATGGGTTGTTCTTGAATTGGTTGAATTTTTTTTTTTTTGGAAAATGTGTTAAATGAGTGGGTATACTCATGAGATGAATTAAATTTAAAATGGTTATGTGATTGGGTATACTCATATGGTATGAAATTAAATTGCTAAGATATTAAATTGCTAAGAAATTATGATTGATTCTTTATATTCCCTGGATGTTACTCCTTGGGTCATCATTTGGTAGTGGATTCCTTGAACAGAGTATTATCCTTGGGCCATGATTCTATGGGATGTCGCAGCCATTGCTACCCCTTGGATCTAGCTTTCTTGGACTCACGTAGAAAATGTACGGTATGACATGATCCTAGGACTCCAGCCAATGCCTAATTGAGTTTCCATCAAGATGCTCCTTGGACTCGATAAGGATGAATTGGTCTTTGACACCCTAGATCCAGACCTTCATGGTATGACACCTCAAAATATGGGATGAATATGAGAAAAAATATATGATTGGTTTAACGGATCAGTCATAGATGTTTCTGAAATATCAAATCATTCAGAAAGTCCGTGGTTGATATGATTCTATAGTGTATACAGCGAGGTCATGGTGCTTACTTCCTTTTTAATTATATATGCCTTGTTTGGAGCTTGAAATATTTTTTACATAGATCCTTATGAGGCTAGTTAATATCACTTTTTTAGTGGTGGATATACCATGGGAACTTTACATTTCTCACTGCTTTACGGTTTACCTACTTAGCTTGTTATATTTCACATCCTAGATTTGTATAGATCTTTGGGTGGTTACCTACTATAATTATATTTCACACCTTATTCATCCATTGTTGGGTACCCAAAAATACTATTTATATGTAGGTAGGTACCAAGGAATTCACCTATAGTTTGAGTGTTAGTTTTTTTCCATGTTTAAAAGCAGGGGTGCATGGGATCGAGCTGAGGATTGTGAAGCTATCAAGAGATATCACTATTTTCTTTTTTTGGTATTTTGGATACATTTATTGTACTATACTTCTTTGTACCATTTTTGTATACTTTTTAGAGACATGTATCATTACCATTTCATATATGAGATTCTTTCTGGTTTTGTTATATATTGATGTCTTGTTTGTGTATCCATTGTCTTGTTATTTACTAATTCCCCTACTTGTATGTTATGGATTTTATTGTGTTACACTCTAGTAATGAGGGAATATTATCCCCACTAATACACCTAGTCCCTCACTTCTATTTGGTAGTCTTTGGAATTTGGGGAGATGCGCTTGAGTCCATGTGACCCACAGAACTCAAGGCACTATTGAGTGGAGTTTGGGTCCAGGATGTTACAAAGTGGTATGAAAGATTTTATTTTCATGTTTTCTTTACTATTTGGTAAAAATATATAGGGATAGTAATGTATTAGTGTTTATTAATGAGTTATTCTAATGTGTAGCTAACCCCTGTAAGGGAAAAATACAAATTTCCTTGAAATAAATTGTTTTTTTCTGGATTTTTACTATTACAATTGATTTGATTTCACCATTGGGTGACACACTTGAATTGTGATGATAATAATTATCTGATTGTGGGTTATATTTTTATTTAAAAGTGATTAGATTAGGGTATTCTATATCATGAATCATCTTAGGATCCTACTAGATTTCATATGCCTCACATTATTCCATGCATTATGACATGCCATTTAGGATGCATTACTTATTGAATGATGTTTTGATAGGTGTTGTGATATCTATACATGTTGTGGTGATATATTTTGGGTAGTGTATATAGAATTTGATGTCATATTTTAATTCAAAAGGAGTATGGTCCCTTATAGACTGGAAACTGGTTCACCTTTTTATTCATGTGTTTAAAGTAAATTTGATATGGTATGGATTATATGGGAATTGAATTTTGGTTCAGGATGTGTTATAGGCACTCATGGATTGGAAATTGGTGAACCATTAGTTAAATCTTTTGAATAAATTAATGGTGAAAATTAAATTTAAAATGTTTCAATTGAAATGGAAACTTAAAAAGGTAAATAAAGGATTGACCTAAACTTGGATTTTGAGTGGGAAAGAGGCAGTTCCTCTAGTGGTTTTGGGTGATTGATCTTTTTTACAGTCCTAGATTTAAGAGGAAGTTGTGTGGCTTGACTTGGATTTAAGAGGGTTTTGACTGGAAATATGCTTTTTATCTATGAACCTTGATGTTTTTCTTTTCTGAGGATTTGGTTTGACATTATAGAGGCATACTTCTATGACGACCTCCTATCATATAGAAGGACGGTACAGATGACCACACTCTGGAGGGAGTGGGCCATGGGCTACCAGTGGATCCTCCTTTGTGACAACTATGACACTAGATGTTGTTTTGTACATAGGTGATAAGTCACAATTCCATGAGGGATTAATTCACTTCATTTAAACATTTCAAGGAGCACCAAAACCTTCTTTTTCTATGGATGAGCTAACTCAAGTCTTCCAATAGTAGCATCCTCCCACTTTTACAAGGGATGACAGTCTAAAAGATGACATGTTGTGGCTAGAGAATACACTGTCAATTTTTTAACAACATGATAAACCTCCTTATAGAAGAGTAATGATCTCCACTTACATGTTATGTGGATAAAAAAATGTGATGGTCGGATATTCTGAACCAAGCTGACAGGCTGTGAGATATGGTTTGGGATAATTTCCAAACTAGGTTTTATGACTATTTTTATCCTGATACTCTATGAGAAGAGTGGGATAGAGAATTCATGTGTCCTGAGATGGGTGCTATGAAAATGATGGAGTACTTCGCACACTTTATAGAGTTGCAGCGTTTTGTGCCGACGTACCTTACTGGTGGGCTATCGAGAGTGAGGCACTTTGAGGAGGGTCTCTAACTTTCTATCAGATCTCATGTCAACATGTTTAGATAGACCTTAATTATGGAAATTTTTAGTGATGTTCCAATTACAAAGTAGGTCCTGAGGGAATAAAGGGGCGTAGAGTAGAGTAGTGTCATATTTCGACCCATTGGTTCAGCATCTTCAAGCAAGAAGTTCCATTTGGATGCTTTCTACGAGATGAGTACAAGTTAGGCTTTGAGTACTAGTATCTCAGTTTTCTATCATTGGTGTGGAAAACAAGGCCACATGAATAATTAGTCTGATCATTTCTTAGTTTAGTGTCAATCTTGTGGAATGATGGGCTACATCCAGCGGTTTTGCGGGACCCTCCCTCCATTTGTGAGTGGTAGGGGTCAACTATGGAATTAGGCTCAAGAGTATGTTTCTCAACTCTATGTTAGGTAGGAAGTTAGACAATTTCTATTTGATCAGGCCGAGGTAGTGGTCTTCATGGTTAAGTTATCTAGGCACCAGTTACATTGATAAATTAGACTGGGCCTACCCTGGGCAGAAAGGTTGTGTCATAAGGTCATGGTTTAGGTCAGATCTATTCATTAAATCTTCCCCCTGGGGAGCAGGGTGATGGGCCGTCTATGGTGAGAGGTATGATTTTCGTAGAATCTACTATTTAATCTGCTCTTTTTTATATAGGTTCATAATATAGTTTCATATGTCCACCATGGTAAAAATCATTGGTATATTTATACTGTATTATGATAGTGTTATGAAGCTAGACACTTTGCTTTGGATTAGAAAAGAGGGTGTATGCTAGTGAAATGAGTTTCCCATTAAGGTTTTTTTGTTTACCTTTGTTTGGAATATTTATTTCCTCAAGGTGACAGGGTTTGAAATCATACTCATGATGGATTGGTTAGTAGCTTATCAAGCATACATTGACTGATATCGCCAGAGGGTGAATTTCACATCACCATATGGTGTATTTTATACCTAGAAGGGAGAATGGGATTTCAAGGTGAGTTGAGCTAGACCATATAATCATGGGATGGGTAGGATGACAACCCAGATTTCTTATTTGTATCAGGATGATCAGGGAGAATATCAGACAACTTTTCTCTAGTGATTGATCAGTTTAAAGATGTATTCTGAGTAAATTTTTTTGGTTTACCTACTAAGATAAAGTTGGGGTTCTCAATCGATCTAGTTCCAAGAGTTAAACTGGTACTCATTCTTCCTTAAATGATGGATACAAATGAGTTTTAAGAGCTCAAGTGGAATCTAGAGGATTTAGAGTCAAAGGGATTTATTCAACCCAGTACTTCTCTGTGGGGTAATTGTTCCTTATTGTGAAAAAAGAAATTTATACCCTTAGAATATGTGTGGATTATCATAAGTTGAGCTAGTTGATAGTTAAGAATTGATATCCTTTTCCATGGATATATGACATGTTTGATCAGATTTGGAAAGCTCTGGTGTTCTCAAAAATTGATTTGAGATCTGGATATCACCGGGGATGTGTTCAACTAGCAGGCATACCTCATTCATCCATTCATAATAGGTGTGTTCTATATGAGTATCTGGTTATGTCATTCGGTCTCATGAATGTGATATTAGTTTTCATGGAACTATTGAACTGAGTCTTACATCTTTATCCAGATTCTTTTACGGTGGTTTTTGTGGATGATATCTTGGTGTATTATCACAATAGACATGATCATTCCAAGCATCTTGAGATCATATTTAATACACTGAGAGAGAATCAATTATATGCTAATATCACAAAGTTCCACTTTTGGATGGATCAAATTTACTCATTGAGTCACATTTTCTTAGAGATAGAAGTATTAGTTAACCTAGTGAAGGTGAGATGAATAGTTCCCTAAGAGCATCCTAAGAAGATATTTTACATATGGAGTTTCTTAGGGCAATCTAGATATTATAAGCAATTCATATAAGACTTATCATGCTTAGAAATTTTGTTGATAGGATTGACTATGAAGAGTTTAAAGTTTATATAGCCATATTACTATGATACCTTCTTTTAGGAGCTAAAGGGGAGATCAACTTTAGAACTATTATTGATACTTCTAGAGTATGGTAGGAGCTACACAATATATTGTGACACGTAAAGTATCGGTTTTGGAGTAGTGCTGATGTAGAGGGATAATGTTGTGGCATAAGGGTCTTGGAAGCTGAGGCCACATGAGAGAAATTACCCGATGCATGATCTTGAGTTAGTTTCATTTGTTCACTCATTATGATGTTGGAGACATTACTTACTAAGAGAGAATTTTTTAGTGTACACAGACCATAAAAGCCTAAAATATATATTCACATCGTTTGATCTGAATCTAAGGCAGTGGATGTGGGTGGAGTATTTATATTTATTCAACAATGAGAATTCCTATACACCTAGTAAAGGTAATTCAGCGGATGATGCACTGAGAAAAAATACTCAGATATAGGAAGTTCAACAATATAGTAAATATTGGAAGCTCATGTATTTGTTCACTAAGATGCACATGGAGATGTAGGAAAGTTAGGGGAAGGCTTTTTTGTTGAAATAATCGGTTCCCTAGACCCAACTATTCTGTGATTTTGATTACCATGTCATTTATATAGTTAGATATACATGATGTCATCTTACCATTATAGGGTAGACATTTCTGAATCCACTATTGAAATGGTAATTTCCAAATATTAATTGTCGTATCGAAAGGTTATAACAGTTCCCGGGCTATAAGGAGAAACTCTAGATACTATGACATTAATCTTAAATATATGTTCTATGGTCAAGATAAATCTTACTTACTGGACATAGTAGATGTTTGACTATCAGGTTTTGGGGGCTCATAAGCATTGAGACTTCTTCTCATGAAGTTCGCACTTGGTGATCTCTAGTAGTGAGATCATGAGGAATGACCCACTAATAGAAACACCACATGTTTTGGGTGTTATTATATGTTTCTGTCTACGATAATTTGTAATGGTCTCCTGACTTGAAATCATTACCAATGTGTGTCATTTGATTGTGTACTTTGATGAAAGATGAAAACCATGGTAATGAAGTTGTGGCGAGGTAGTTTTTGTTGGGTGTGTCATTGGTGGCATGGCATTGGTTGAATGGTCAAGAAAGTATTTATCGCTTCTGGGTTATGGAAGTAATATATCTTAGGACATGTTTATATGGATGGCAGTACCTTTATAATTCATGTTCTTGGAAGTAGAGGGTAAATCCATCCTGAAAAATCAACAAATAATTTAGTAAGAAAAGGGTGATAACACATGAGTGAATCCTACTTTATGAGATATTACAGACAAAGAGATTATATTACATAGTGTGTGTTCCTAGGATGGTTGCCGCTACTGTGACAATTATTATTTCTTTAGGGTCGATGATAGGTTTCTAGATCCCTCTGTTGGTATGTGAATACTATTCACTACTATTGAAATAATGTCCTACATGGTCACACACAATAGCGTATTCAAGAATCTGTCATATTCTGTTGAATATGAGTTTTGGACATATTGGACCCCACCACTGGGGTCTGGGATTTGTCCAAGGAAAAGCGATCACCAATGTAATAAATGAATTCATACTATTCTAGTTTGGAATAATGAGTATTGAATTTATTTATTAAATTTATTTATGAGTTTTATGTAAATACATGAAAAATATTAATTGACGAATATTAATTTATTCAAGGTTCAATTAATATGTATGTGAGTGATGAGTTGAGATTAATGAATCAATTTTTATCACGTAATATATTTTAATATATTACAAGTGAAATATAATAAAATTTATGACTCAGTTTAGTAGTCATAAAATGTCTTTGATAGTGTGTTAAGTATTCAAGGGCCATTGAGGAGATAAAAGGTATTTTAATTAACCACTATAAATAAAATAGGAGAGGAGATCTCTAAGAATTATTCATTTAACTTCTCTCCTTTCTCCTATCTCTCCCAAGATCTAGAGAGAGATGCTCTAGATCCAAGGAGCTTAGATCAATCTCTCTCTCTCAAGTGTCGCTAGTGACGCGATGCGGTGATCATTGGACCATCGAAGGGGTCGTCTCAATTCCGCGCTATCACCTAGATTATGACGAATGAAACCCCCATAGATTCCTTGAAGCGCGTGTGGATGATCTAGAGGTATCTGACTTTGGATTCTTTGAGCAGTGATCGCTAGTGATGAGTAGACATCTTGCACAACTTAGAATTTAAACTAGGTAATTTTATGGTTTATTTTGTGCTTAAAATCCTTCACACGTGGTCCTTAGCAAAGACCAGGCTTCTGTTCACCGACGTCGACAAGTTTACATTGATCAATGGGGGAAATATTTTAAAAACCCACTTGTTTGGGGCTTCTGTTGCATGCCTTGTTCCAACAAGTGGTATTAGAGGAATGTGTGACAATTTTAAGTCAAATGAAATAATTAAATTATCATTAAAATATTAAGAGGGTGTTGATACGGTCCCAATGTTGTAGACGGAATCCAAATCAGATAATGGATGGCCAGTCCGTAGCCATCTAAAGTTTTGAATTTGGATTTGAGATTGATTTCCAGTGGTGTTTCGTATCTCGACCAGAAATCCCATGGTCGAAATACTCACCGAAAAATAAATTTTTTATATTAATTTTAAAAAATTAATAATAATATTATTATTATAATAAAATTATTTAGTTTTATTATAATAATAAAAAATTATTATTATAATAATATTATTATTGTAATATTATTATTATCTTTACAAATCCTAATATAAGATATAGAAAATTTTAAAGGGGTGGGAAAGACTTTCAAAGGAAGTCTTGGTAAACAAAAAAAGACTTAGACTTCAGGTCCTCTTCAAAAAAAAATAAAGGGAGGGGAGATCTGCTTTACAGGTCTCCAACATTAAAAAATGAGGGGGGGTGACTTGAATGTGCAGGTCGTGTGAGAAAACTAGGTCTGTTTGGGGGGTCGAGCGGCCCCCCTGTCTCCCAGTCATCGCGGCCCTAAAGGGCTGCCACCTCTCTTTATGAAGTGGCACCTATCCATGACGCTGTACCCAGGCACTACAACAGACCACCCCTACAATCCCGAGCTGGCATGCCTCCCTATCATTCCCCTCCACAAGCAGGTGCCCAGCCATGCACTACACTAGGTCCCTGCCGAGGCTGCCCCTTCTACCCAATGGAACTAGCTCCGCCCTAGGCCACAGTGGCACACACCTGGCCACCTTCCTTCCTGTAGTGGATCCCTCCTCTGTAGGCCTCTGTAGCCAGCACCACCTCTACACAGGCATGCCAGTGGTACCCTCGTGCCACCCCAGTGCCCCGTATCCCCCCCCCCCCCACCGCTTTGCTATAGCAGTAGCTTCCTCCTGAACCAAGTAGGCATCGTCCAAACCCAGCCTTCCTAGTGTTCCCCGTTGAAGGTAGCACACCACACCCTGGGACACTAGGCGCCTCTTCCTGGTTTAGTGCAGTGGCGGCCCCGGCTAGCCCTCCCCCGGCCTTGACCAGGCCTCTCCCGGATAGCTCCTCTCTCAAACCAGGCATAGTGGTGACCGCGACCATCACTCTCCTGGTCAGCCCATCTCCCAAATGAGGCCACCCAGTGCTGCGGCACAGCCACCCTGATAGGCCTCTACTCCGACGAGTCACCCACTACACCCTGCAGGGTCGTCCCACTCATGTAGTGTCTTGCCTTAGTCGCCTCGTACACCCTCCACGAGCCACCACTGATCTCCTGAACGGTTTTTACACAGTGACTAATATAGAAAGGTACTCCCTTGCTCTTATACACACAGATAAAACCATATCTGAAATGATCACGAGTCTACCCAGTCCAGTACGGAATGGACGAACTTTCCTGGCTTAGTCAGATTGCCCTTCATGGGGTCAGTATAACCCAGACTGGGCCTAAGTGGGTTCACCCTGACCCACACAGGCCCTGCCCGGGGTTTATTTGACTTGGGTATTTTTTATTTTCATCAAAAGTTAATTAATTTAATTTGAGTTCAGAATTAAATTAATTAAATATTAACTTCTTTTTATGATTAATGTGGGGTAATTAATTTAATTGCTGATGAATTAAATTAGTTAATTAATTTAATTTTAGTTTTAAAATTAAAATAATTAAATGGGACCAAATGACATATTAATATTGAATTAAAATTAGAGTGAAATTTTAATTCAATAAAATTAATGCCCTCAAGTTTATTTTAATAAAGTTTAATTTTATTATGTATTTATTTAATATACGCGATTTTAATGCGTATATGTCTGATCATGAGTTGACACTGAACAATGCATTTTGGGGGCATTTTATTTGATTATTTATTTATTTATTTATTTATTTCAATGGTTTTGTAATAATTAGTTTAATTAAATTAAAGGTGATATATGTGTCATATCAAGTGTCATTATATGTATAAGGCCTTACACACCCATTGTTAGAGTTGAATTTTATACCCTGAGACCCCCTGACCTACGTGCGATTATAGTTTTATAATGAAGAGACAAGGCATGACACACTTCGCGCCAAGTTACAGAGACGCACCAGATAGGAGTTGGATGTATTGGATGAGTAGACAGTTCTATTCAGGTTTCAAGCAACGCGACTAAAGGTACTTACCCCTACGGTTTTGGTTTATTCATTATTCACTCAACGGATCAGCCAACAGTACCGACTCATGATTAGTTGTTCATTTTGTTTTGCATGGTTTATTAATTTGTGCATTTTTAGTTTATTGTGCGATCACATAGAATAATAATAAAGAATAATGCAAGATAAAATGAACATGTGATGCGATGAAAATTATATTTCTTGCATGGTTAGTTCTGAGTGAGATCAAATAGTACGTGCTTATAAAAATAGAAAATTATTTCTTTCGTCACATTAAAAATAATAAAACCCTCAAAGATATATTAAGTCATGATATACTTCTATCATTAATGTTTGGAAGAAATCGGTTGTTTGAGGTGTCGGTCAAGCCATAGATGAGGGTGTATCTTACTACTGGGGAGTCCATGTAAGAATGATGGGTCGACTTAACTAAAATTGTAGAAAATATATATCCATAGCTAGCTTGTTGTAATTTTAGAGGCAAGAATTGAGTAAATCAAGTTCTGATTTTAAGAAGTTGGGAAATCACTCAATAGTTCAAGAAACTGCAAGTTAAAGTGATCATTCATCCAAAATACCACCCAAAACCCTCCAAGTAGTGTCATAGCTATAGCTTGTAGACTATGAGGGGTGGTTCCAGGATCCTTGCCACTAGAATACTTTAATGATATAGTATTTTGATTATAGCACAGAGGGTTCCTAGAATCCAATAAAATAGTGGGTGACATTACATGATTTAAGTAATTAATCAAAAAATGTCTAAACTGGTAATCAGATAAAAGGCACTCATCAGCAAAAATTTAATTTCTGTGTAGAAAAAAAAAGTCAAGTTATACCACAAGTTTAAACTGTGATAAATATTGTAAAAATTATATGTCTACACTGACACGAGTATCCGTGAATAGTATAGGCACGTGCATATAGTACTATGGTATAGGAAACCCAAGGTGTCAGTTTCCCCAACACTGTTAAACTACCTCTAAAAGAAAGGGTGAAAAAATGCTTACAAGAGACAAATGTACAAAGCATATGATAACTATATCATTATGCCTTCATCAAAGTCCACTTTCAGTCGCGGTCTCTAAACTAGAATATGGATGATATAAACATAAAGTCTCATCTCCGAGATGTTTTCAAGGAGAAATAGAATCAATGATATGAATAATGTGATGGTTACACTGGAATGTGTAAATTGAAAGATTCATCATGATCTTTAAATGGATCCATTTTTCATATCATTTTAACCACATTACTCAAGTCTCATTTTATGTTACAAAATGAACAAGTATTGAGTAAACGCTTCGTTACCATTCCTGGTAAGGTTCACCAAGTGAATAAGAATTCAAAGACATATTTATTTTTAATTCTTATGGTGGATAAATTTAAAGACAATGTGAAAAGGTAAAAGGAATTTAATTCCAATGACACATTCATGAAATCCTTCAATTAATGAGGTATTAACAAAAGTTATTTGAATAGCATATTATAAAATAATACTATGGAAGTTTAAAAGCAATAAATTGATTTAAGAAGAAAGTTCCCGCTTTTAAATCATGCATATTCATAAATGCAATGTTTCCTTTAACTACTTGGGTATTCAATACTATATATATATATATTTAAATACATTTACCAAGTAAGTGTATAAATATTAATAGAAGTTGGGTGTATTCTCCAAGTGGCTGGAAAAGGGTGATACCAGGGCCAATGGTGAGAAGTACACGACTTCTTTAATTTCCATGTGAAAAATTCGTGTTGAACTATTATTAATTATAACCATAAACATTAATCTCAAGTTTCCTTGTACGCATGGAGACATTCTTTCAGGTTCTGGAATGAATGATGTTTTTGGTAAACTCAATCACTAGTTCAGTAATACATTAATCATAAGCAATTAGTGGTGAATATAAATGTAAGACTTATACCCAGTTTTGACAAGAAAATTCTTTTTCAAGTAATACTAAAAGTGGACATCATGAATATACCATGTAAATTATTTAGTCTCAGCACAACTAAATACTTATGGTATTATCGATAGATTTTTTTTGAACAAAGGATCCTTTAGAAATAAATGTATGTCACAAATATTTTGTAAATAGATCGACACATTAAAATAAACTATTCAAAGTATAAGCTAGAACTATATATACTTCATAAGATTCCTTTAAGTAATTAAAGAATAACAAAGTGAAGTATATGCATGGTCAGTAGATATGAGTTGCTTCGGTTTGGGATACCGAAGAATATCTTGACCAAGAATTCATCAATCATGATAATGTAGCATGGAGTAATTCCTAAATGCACATAACCTTATCGATTTCCCAATATTTATGTTAATGAGAAGTATTAATGATAAAGTCTTACATTTCAATATTGATCAACAAACATGTAGCTTGGTGAAATTCCTAAATGCATATGTTATACATCAAAGCATTGATGTTAGTAATATCAATGTTGCAACTAGCAGAAACTTCCATTATATTTCATAAAATTCTTTACAAATAACAGTGATATCCCATAAACATATGCCAACTATATTTACAAATGGATATAATACTATTCATTGTATGATGTCAATCCATTATTTCATAAGGACATGTGTTTAGATGCAAATAGTTTGTTTGGATACAAACAAACTTGAATCAAGATAAACACATTGTGCATATAAGGTACATATCCTAAAGATTTCTTAGGATATTTCATAAATCCCTAAGAAAGAAAATTTATAGTCAAGTGATAGACTACATTTTATAAGAGGGTTCTATCTCTATTAGAGATAGTGGGATCTATATTGACTTGTGTTTAGTCAATTCTCAAGATGCACAAATAGTTGGCATTGGAACTAGTTCCACAAGTGCATGTGGAACATAGCGTGTTCTAAAGACACATGCTGCGTTGGAAGGATAAAACCATGGTGATGGTTTTTATATTCACAACGGTCGATGATCTATTATTCAATGTGAATAAAATTTCCTACAATAATAAATATATGTAAATTAGCTAAAATTGATCAGACCAATTTAAATTCAATTAATGGGTTTCACATATCAAAGTTCAAAGGGGGATTATTATTTTTTAATATTGTGGTGAGTATTCAAGTGAGTTGATACATGGATGGTACAAGTGTATAACCAATAAGTCTCGATTGTTTTTACCAAGTAGTTATGCCTAAATCCATTAGAATTTTACTTATCTTAGCTAATATCTATGATCAAATTATTTAGCATTGGATGTCATGGCCACCAATCATGGATGGTGTCTATACGACACAACCAGAAAGAGGTGGTCAAATCACAGAATGCTAATAAAGGTTGCAAGTTTCTGAAATCTGATATAGGATTAAAGTAAGAAACAAGATCATAGAATATACATTTGAAAAAAAATGATTTCCATGTGTCTAAGTGAGGTTAGTGGGAGCATTAAAATTTTCTACGTAATGTATGTTCGATAACATATTGAAAACATACATCGGTCTTACAGTTAGGTAAGAACAATATGAAGTCTATTCTCTATTGATTGACTTAAAGTAGCAACCTATGTTCTAGGTAACAATATCTACTAAAGTAGATATATAGGTTGCTTTGTCTTAGTTAATCGTACATATAGCGACATTGTATTGAAAAATAGAAGTTGGAACAATTCAAGAGATGAATTGTTACCTATGTCACCTGAAATAATCTCTTCAGTTTGACTTGTCTGGTACATGGGAAAAGATAAACGTGGTGAGTTGAAATCCATATGTCGAAATGATGGAACAATAACATATGCTACAATATGTACAAGAACCGATATTTCCAAGGTATATTTTACAATAAGAAAATATCAGTTATATCCAAGAGCACTGCAAGGGATGTAGTCAGAACTGTCTAATTGTACTTTGGAAAGTACAAAAGATATGTACCTGGTAAATAGAGAAGAAAGGATAATAGTTTTTAGGGATACAGACTAGTCTTCCATAGATCAATGGGATCTTCTATCGCAATTAGGATAAGGAAAATGAGTGAGTCAAGATCATATAAGACAATGGTAGCTATACCTATAAATACTAAGTATGTTGTAGATTCTAAGGCAGCTAAAAAGTAGATAAACACAATGATTAGTTCCAGTTCTTAGAATTTCACCTCATGAGAAAATTATTATCATAATGTAAGTTATGATATTCTTACTAGCCAAGATGTCAATTTATGAAAGTGGACAAGTGAGATATACTTTAGATACCATCTCTTGAGTAGCTTCACTCAAGGAGATGAGGTACCTATAGCATAATAGCCATGTGGTGGAACCGTGGTGGACCCTGTAGCTAAATCCATTACTCAGCAGAACATGATGTTCATCATGTGAGTGGATAACAAGTTTGGTTAGAAAGTTGGCTCTAGTGAAAGTGGGAGTGTTGAAATAGTGGGTTCCCTAGACCCAACTATTCAGTGCTTTTGATTACCATATTGTGTATACAGTTAGCTATACCTGATGTCATCTTACCATTATAGTGTAGACTTTTCGGCATCCACTATTGAAATGGTAATTTCCAAAGATTAATTATTGTATCGAAAGGTTATAGTAGTTCCCAGGCTATATTTAGAACCACAAGAAAATATGACATTAATCTTAAATATATGTTCTATGGTCTAGATATATCTTACTGACTGGACATAGTAGATGTATGAATATCATGTGTTGGGGTCTCACAAGCATTGAGACTTCTTCTCATGTAGTTTTCACTTGGTGATCTCAAGTAGTGAGATCATGAGGACTAACCCGCCAATAATAACACCACATGTTTTGGGTTACATTAGATATTCCTATCTAGGACCATGTGTAATGGTCTCCTAACTTGAGATCATTACCAATATATTTAATTTGATTACGTACTTTAATGCAAGACGAAAACCATGGCAATGAAGTCGTGGCGAGGTAATTTGTGTTGGGTGTGTCAATGGTGGCATGGAATTGGTTGAATGGTCAAGAAAGGATTTGTCGCTTTTGAGTTATGGAAGTAATATATCTTAGGCCATGTTGATATGGATGGCAGTACCTTTATAAGACCATGGTCATGGTAGTCAAGGATAAATCCATCCAGTTAAATCAACAAACAATAAAGAAAGAAAAGGGCGATGACATATGAGTGCATCCTACTTTATAAGATATTACAGACAAAGAGATTATATTACACAGTGCATGTTCATAGGTTGGTTGTCGCCACTATGAAAATCCTTATTTATTCAGGGGCCATGATGGGTTTCTAGATCCTGCTCTTGGTCTGTGAATACTATTCACTACTTTCGAAATAAGGTCCTAGAGGGTCACACACAATAGCGTATTCAAGAAGATTCCATATTAAGTTGAATAGGAGTTTTGGACATAGTGGGACCCACCACTAGGTTCTGGGATTTTTCCAAGGTAAATCGATCACCAATTTAATAAATAATTTCATATTATTTGAGTTTAGAATAATGAGTATTGAATTTATTTATTAAATGTATTTTAGATTTTTAAGTAAATACATGAAAAAATAGTAATTAATGAATATTAAATTATTCAAGGTTCAATTAATATTTATGGGAGTGAAAAGTCAATATTAATGACTCAATTATTATCAGGTAATATATTTTAGTATATTACAAGTGAAAGATAATAATATTTATGACTCAGTTTAGTAGTCAAAAAATGTCATTGATAGTGCATTAAGTATTCGGGGACGTTGAGGCGATACAGGGTATTTTAATTAACCACTATAAATATAAGAGGATAGGATGTCTACAAGAACTATTCATGGAACTCTCTCTCCTATCCTCTCTCCCAAGATCTAGATAGATATGATCTAAATCCAAGGAGCTTGGATCAATCTCTTTCTCTCAGGTGTCCATAGAAAAGTGATGCGGTGATCATTAGAGCGTCGAAGGGGTCATCGCAATTCGGTGCTAGCACCCAGATTATGATGAACAGAGATCTCGCAGATTCCTTGAAGTGAGTGTGGACGATTTAGAGTTATTCAGATTTAGATTGTTTGAGCATTGATCACTAACGACGAGAAGACGTCTTGTGTGACTTGGGATTTAAACCAGGTAATTTCATGGTTTATTTCATGCTTAAAATCCTTCACACGTGGTCCTCACCTAAGATCGTGTTGTTGTGCATTGACTTCGACAAGTTTACATCTATTGTTGGTGGAAAAAATTTTAAAACCCACCTATTTGGAGCTTCCGCTATATTCCTGGTTTCAATATTTTCTGTCATCCTTAGTTATGACCTATACTCTACTGGATAGAGTGAGGATGATTCAACTTTCGGATTCAGAGGGCCTATTCTTAAGAGAGTGTGGAAGGTGAGGATCCACCTTTTAATATGACCATAGAAGATGATGAGATTCTACATATCTATAGTCGCATTTTGGATCTAGTGGACATACGCAAGGAGATGATGTGTGAGTTTCATGCTTCATCTTGGGTAGTGCATATTGGTGTCACCAATATGTACCGTGACTTGCGCCACCATTACAAGTGGATGGGTATGAATCATGAGGTATCTAGTTTATTACGAGGTGTTCCACCTATCAGCATGTGTAGGTGGAACATCAGTGAACATTCATGCTTTTACATCAATTACTATTTTTGAGTGGAAATCAAATGATGTTGTGATGGCTTTCATGATTAGTTTTCTAAGTTTTCCTAAAGGTAATTATGTTGTGTGTGATATTGTTGATAGTCTCACAAAGGTTTATCATTTCATTCAAATAAAGTATACCTTCAGTGTAGATAATATTGGGATTTTTTATATCTATGAGATAGTTTGACTTAACAAGGTTCCACATACTATTTATTTGGATAAAGATGCCTATTTTACATATCATTTATATTAGAGCTTGTAGAGGGATCTAGGTAAAAAAGTGCTTTTGAGCACAGTATACCACCCTTAGACTGGTGTCTAGTCAGAGTGTACAATTCAGGTGCTTAAGGACATACTACAAGCATGCATCGTGGATTTTGGGGGGCCTTGGGAGAAGAATATATACTTAGTTAAGTTGACTACAATAACAGCTATATGAAGATAATACATATGGAACATTATGATTATTTTTATGGAAGTCCATGTTTATCACCCTTATGCTGGTTAGAGGTAGGTGAGGAAGCTTTACTGGGACCACATGTCATGCGGGAGACTTCTGAGAAGGTTCAGTTGATTCATAATTATATGGATAATACACAGTCTCGATAGAAATCTTATGATGATCTCTACAGATGACCTCTATATTTTTAGGTTAGGGATCGGGTCTCCCTACATGTTTAACCATGTATGGGATACATATAGGTCAAAAGACAGGGTATGATTTCACCAAGATACGTCGGGTCATTCTAGATTCTAGAGATAGGTGGGTTGGTAGTTTTTCGGTTGTAGTTACCTAAGAGGTACTGATCCATACAAAACTTCTTCCATGTATCTCAACTACACCACTATAATTTGGACCCATATCATGTTTTTCATCGCAATGAGGTTCAGTTACAGACATATGCAACCTTTGAAAAGCATCATATTCATATCATTGACATGAGAAAGAAGGTTCTTTGAGGCCAGTTAGTTCCTCTAGTATGGGTGTTATGGTAGCACAACCATTTACAGGGTGAGACTTGGAATTGGGAGGCCAATGTACATGATTAGTTTCTAGAGTTATTCTCAGATGAGTCTTGTCCACCCTTCAGAGGGAGATTTAGGGATGAATTTTTGTAAGGGGGGAGATTGTAAGAACTCAATTTTTTTATGAGGTAAATATCCCTTTATTTTGAGGTTTAATGTTTAATTTTTGACTTCCTTAAATTAATTCTAAGTTCATGGAGGGGTCGAGGGTGTTTGGGGCTAGTTCTTAGCCCAGAACACATGTTTTGGGGTAAAAATGGTTTAGAGCATGATTATTTGAAACCATGAGGGACAGATTGAATGGTTTAACAAATGATGTGTGGTAGGGTTAGTGAGTAGTAATAGGCCTCTCAATTTCAGAAAAACCATGCAATTTGGGCTGCACATCTGTGGAGTCAGCTCTGCAATTTTGGCAGAGTCGATTTGCACAGTTTTCACTTGGTTAGTCAAACCATATAGGAAAACTATGTGGGTTCCCATTGCTTATATATAACTGTGCACGGTTCGCACATAGCTTTTCAACCCATCTGCTGAAATTGTATAACCCCATAAATTTTTGAAAATTTTATAATTTTAAATTAAATTAAATATATAATTATGATCTAAAATTATTTTCTTCCTCCCACACATAAAATTTTTCATTTAAGATCTCCCTTTTAAAAACTATCACAGTATTTGAGTATTATTCTCCATTTGATCTCTAATTCAAGCATGGAACATCTTGTTGGATTCTCATTGGGGAGTACTCGATTCCATTTTAGTTGTTTTTTATTCTTCTTCCTATCAGTGATGTTATTTAGGTGAAAGCTGATTTTCCCTAATTTTAGTTCCTTCATGGATTCTTTAGATTTATCCTGATCGGAGTCGAATCAGGAGTCAATACTACATGATCACTCTACTACCAAGCTAAGGTAGGTGGTATATACTTTTTCCCGTTGTTTTTGGTGCTTTATAGACCTAGGTGTCATTATTTCACCGCTGGACTTTCCAACGCGGCCTTGAAATTAACCTGGTAAATTGAATTATATGTAATTGGACCTGTTAGGGATGCGCTGAGGTTATGTTGTGATACTTTGGTGGTCGTTTCCCAAATGATATCCACCCATGGGGTGTGACTTATGAAATTACCTTGTTGTTCCTTAGCTGAACCACCCAAGGGGTGAGTTTTCATGCTTTCCTAGATAAAGGAATCCCAATTATAATTAAATGGATATGAATTTCTTGTTTAAGAGATGTTTTGACTCCTTGCCTTTTTCTATTTTGATATTCCATGATTGAGTTGTTTAAATGGGTTAAATGGAATTGGTTAAATTAGTGGGTATATTCATGGGTTGTTATTTAATTTCATGAATTTTGTTTTTTTGAAAATGTGTTATATGAGTGGGTATACTCATGAGACGAATTGAATTTAAATGGTTATGTGAGTGGGTAAACTCATATGATATGAAATGAAAATGTTATGAAATGGTGATTGATTCTTAAAATGTCTGGGATGTTACTTCATAGATCTTGACAGATTAGTGAATGCCTTAGATAAAGTATGCTCCTTGGGTCTTGATTTAGTGGGACGGCTTAGGCCTTACTACCCCTTAGATCTATATTTCTTGGACTTGTATAGGACATGTTTAGTATAACATCCTCCTAAAATACAATTAGTGCATAATTGAGTTTCTATGGAGATTCTCATGGGGTTAGACAAGGATTCCATGGTCTTCACCACCTTGTATCTTTACCTCCATGGTCTGGCACTTTGAAATACAACCCGAATTTGAGATATATGATATGCTTGGTTGAACAGCTCGACCATGGATGTTTTTGATACTCCAGATTGTAAGGAAATGATGGGGTTGATATGGTTCTATGGTTTATATAGAGATTACATGGTGCTTACTCAATTTTTATTTATAGTTTTCTTGTTAGGAGCTTGACACTTGTTTTTTAGGGAGCCTTGAGAGGCTAGTTAGTATCACTTTCTTAGTAGTGGATATCCCATGGGCACTTTACATTTCTCATTAATTTAATATTTACCTTGTTATCTTGTTATAATGGAAAACCTAGATTTGTATAGATATTTTGGTGGTTACCTTCTGGGATTGTACCTCAAACCTTGTTCGGGCCGCCGTTGGGTACCCAAACAGACTATTTGGATGCATGTAGGGACCGGGGAAAGCACCGACCATTATAGAGTTGATTTTGTTCCTTGCTTAGAAGCAAGGGAGAACATGATCTAACTGAGGATCGTGATGATATCCTAAGATATCACCTTTTGGTCTTTTTGGTATTTTGGATACATTTTTTTCATTGTACTGGTTTATATGTATTTTGGATTCTTTGTAGAGACAGGCATCATTCTCATTACATATCTAAGATTCCTTCTGGCTTTGTTAAATATTCTTGTATTGTTAATGTATCCATTTCCCATTTCTTTTACTACTTCCACTACATGTATGTTATGGATTTCACTGTGTTACACTCTGGTAATGAAGGAGTAGTCTCCCCACAGACACACCTAGGTCCTCACTACTAGTCTGTAGCCTCTACCATTTTGGGAGATGCGCTTGAGGCCATGTGACCCATCGGGATCGAGGCACTATTTAGGTAATCCAGGTCTTGGAGGTTATAGTTATGGTCTAATGGAATTATATGTGGTGATTTTTGATAATTATGTGGTTAAACCTACTACTACATAACCATGTTTTCTAATAAATGTTGAATTCATCCCTTCACAACACTCTCGTTCATTTTTTGGATCATAATAATCCTATAATAGAAATAAATTATGATGAATATGATCAATATTTTGAAGGAAATGTAGGGTAAATCCCTATGTGAACTCCTAATTTAAGGAATTATAGTTTATCTAATGAGGAAGTATTTGGTGAGGCATCAAGAGATGACATTGTAACACCCCAAGATTTTATGAGATATATTATTTTTAATTTCATTGATGTCTTCTATTATACACTACACAAAGATTAGCTTATACTATATGCAAAACCGTATTAGCTTGCAGTATACGCAACACTATTCTTGGCTCGTGTTATACACAATTTCAAGTTCGTTTTGTGGAAATTATTCTACAGAACATTAAGTAAATATTTTTTTAATGTATAAATGAAAAAAGTTTTGATTATGTTATACACAACACTAAACAGAGCTTTCACTACACAAAACACTATCTTGGCTTGCTTTACACGCGATCGCGAACTTCCTCGATAGCTTGCGTTGTACACAATTCCGAGTTTCACTAAACAATGATATGTTATTAAAATATTATTAAAACTAGTCGTTATGAATATTAATACTTAATCTTTTAAATTATATAAATTTTATCTTTCAAAATGGACAACATTTTTGGATTCGGAATATCAAAATTATCCTAGGGTGAATTTTTTGTATTTTTCTGAAAATATTCAATTTTTGATGAATAGTGAAAGCACTGGGTTACTATTTAAAAACTGAATTTTTATTAAAATAATTATTTATTTTATTTAAATTTATTTTAGGTAAATATTGATACATAATACCTATATAAGTTCAATATAATTCATTAGAGTCATTTTATAATAATTTTAGAAACATAAAAAATTTATTGAACTGTTCACCGTCTTTTACCTACCTCCTAGGAGCTTTTTGAAAATTTACATAAATCATAATTTCACTACTTCTGTGAGTATAATTTAAAAAATCCGAGAGACATGGTTAATATCAAGGAGTAAAATTTGGTTCAATGAGATAAAAATAATTTTTGGTGAATAGTAACTTTTTACTTTTATTTACCACGGTTAAAAGTAAATAGGGTAATTAAGGGGGGAAATGGAGTTATTATCACCCTAACACATGTCCTAATTCTATTGGATAAGTTTAATTCGACCCAAAACAACCTCAGTAATAAAATATGACCATTTAGGTCCACTTGGATTAGATTAGGACATTTAATATTATTTTATTTAAAAACGAGTTAAAATAGTTAAAATCAAAGTTTAATAACTAAAACATTTTTAATATAGGGTTATAAATAAAATAACTTCGACTATAAATATTAATTAGAAATATAAAAGGATTTCCTACATAACAGTATTTTATTTGTAATTTTTAGACATTAAATAAGTTTATTTATTTTTTACACAATGAAGATGCAGTAATTACCTTATTAATGAAATATTAACATAGTTGATGTTATAAATACCCAAATAAACGTAATTTGAGACTTTTTATGAATTAAACTAATTTTATAGGTTAATATGACTTTTTATTATTGATTTAATTAACTTTTTTCAAATTAATCATGCTTTTATTATTTTTACAAAAAAAATTACCAAATAGTGTCAAAATTGACATAAAATAGTTTTTAAAACAAATATTATATTATTAATTTTTATTTTATTTATAAAAATATAATGTGCTAGAAAATGATTTAGATAAGGTTATATATATTAATAATGAACCACTTGGGGTTCGTTTGGCTTTTTATAGTAAGTTTATTACCCATATAGTGTAAGAAAACAAGAAGGCACGACAAAAGTTAAATTATTTAACTTATAGTTAAATCTAAATGATAAGGTTAAAATAGTAACCTAAACTTGTATAAAATATATTGGTTGAGAGGATTCCGATCCATCCCCACATTATATTTTAAATAAATCAATTTGGATCTATTAAAAACCGAATATGACTTTATAATAAAAAAATATTTTATGTTTTTCCTAAGGTGCCCCTCTCCTCCCTTATAAAAGGGCACCTCCTCCCTCTATTCCTCACACCACTTTGAGCCTTAAAGATCGTCAAAACCCTTCTAATTTCTCTTATCCACTTCCCTATAAACATCCTATAGGTCCTGGTCTTCTTCAAAGACCATCTTTATTGCCCTAAGAGGAGGTTAAGAAGATGCGCTTCAAAGAAGAGGTAATGTCTGTTACCGATTCTTTCCACTTTATTTCTTCTTATACTTATTCTTATTTGGTTGTTTCATTATGAAGTAATAACATCAGTATAACTCATATACTTATATGTTATTATAAATATGAAACAACCCTCTTTCACCTTCTATCCATCCTATGGAAAATGAAATCACCGCGCGTGCGTACGTACAGAATACCGTCTCCACGTCGTGGTGTAATATGTTTTCCACCACCACCTTACTTGGATGGGTATAATGGTGTAAATAATAATTATATATGATTATTGTAAAGTGATATTTATTCTGAAATAGTATAAATACACTCCAATACAATTCTATGATCATGGTAATGATATCATCGCTCGTGCATACGTACAGAATACCATCTCCACGATGTGATGTGACTCATTCTACATGATCTTCATTGCATAATGATTATATAAATGAATTTAATGAATAAATATGATATATATTACACTAATACCATTCTTGAAATGAGGTATCTATAACCTAAAAATAATAAAAAGAATTTATTCTACAAAACACACATAAGAACAAAAAGCAATAAACACCTAAATAACAAGTAGCAATGAAATATTACTAATAAAAAGCTAAGAATATGACCATATATGATATCATAACAATGATTATGATTATGGAATAAGTAAATGACATTATTTAAATCATTATACAGGAGTTTTGGACACGTACTAAGCAAATAGGACCTAAGGTAAGGGAAAATATCAGAATCTCTTTTTTATCCGAGATTGTTTATACTTCAGAGTTTATTGGGGAATATTTATCATCCACATCCATGTTTCCTCAATATGTAATATTTTTTATCTCCCCCTAAAATTTTATAAATCCAATTTTACCCTTCGGTGAGTTTTTAGTAAAAGATATGAAAGGAATCTATTGTTGTTTTTTTGTACGAGGTAATTTTTGGAATTTTCTGGCCAATATATGAGGAGAATGATTTTCTTTAACTTATACGACATGAATAGATTTTTAGAACATTATTTCCATGAAGCTTACTTTACCAGTTTTCAAGTTTATTTTTAATCAACTTATTTTAGTTTAAAATTATATGACATTTTAATAAAGGTAAATGTTTTTGAAGTAGAAAGGATATTTTCCTCAAGAATGGAGTTCATGCGTTTTTTGAAAATTATTTTCCATATAAGATAATATAAGGTTCTGTTTCTATCCATATTTTTTACATTGATTTGATTATGTTTTGATGTAATTTTTTTTATGAAGTCCTTTTATCTTATATGGATTATGTTATGATGGCACGATGTTTAAGAATCCCATTTTTATTACATGGGTTATGCTATGATGTATGATTTATGATTTTGTGGCACACATAAGAATGGTTTCATTATGAGATGGGTGGGACCTATATCTCCCTTCAATCCATTGGGTAATGATTTATATCTCATGAGATACACATGTCTAGAATGGAAGGTTAATCCGGTTCAGTGAAACAGGACTGAAACGAGATGTGAACTCAGTTCAGAAATGGACTTTGTCCGTTAAGATAGTCTTGGCCATGAGTCTTGACTACTAAGAAATGATTATCTATGATTATTTGTGTATGACAAAAAGTTTCACATTATGATTATTGGGATTACATTTCACTGCTATGATTTATCCCATGTTATGAAATTATGATCTATTTTTCATGTTATGATTTCCAAAAATGTTAAGTTCTTATAAATATGATGTGATTGATATTTATTTTGTTTACCCTTACTGAGAATTTGAGCTAGACTTTTTGTATGTTTTATTTTCCCCAGGTCAGGAAGAAGGGTACTAAGTAAGATATTCCAAAAGGGACTTTAGATATGATAAAATAAAAGGGAGACAGTGTAGATAATTTATGAACCTGTTGTTTATGTTTCTCAGTTTCTAAAGACACTATGCCTATGTGGTCCTTTAATGGTTTGTTATATGTTGTAATAAGTGTGCTTCAATTTTGAAGTAATAACAATGTATGTAAAGTATGTGTTGTTACAGGTGGTATCAGAGTAAAGGTTTAGTTAACCTTTGGAAACTAGGATGCGAAAACTTTAGTGAGATCTCTAGAGATATTTCTAAGGTATATCGAGGGATGTCCCTAAGGTTAAGTATAAGTATTGGTTATAGTCCTAGAATTACGGTAATGATCTTAGAATTAAAACTAAGATGTTAGATTTTGAAGGTACTCCCTCTTTATTATGTTGTTTTCCTAGCATGATTTTTTCCTCTCACACTATTCTTTTTGGGTTTTAGAAAATGGCTGGAAACAAGAAGATCCGTGATAATGGAGGATATGATGCACAATGGAATGATATTCTTCATGAGCAACCAAATGAAATGGGATTTAGAAGTCTGAACATCGTTATTATGCCTAATCAGAAATCTCATTATATGATCAATAATATCAACTTTGGTAAGTTTCTTGACTCGACTATTAAGAGAAAGATGGAGTTTCATGATGATCATAGAGGAAAGAAAGTTCAATTTACCTCATGTAAATCATGTGGGAAGAGGCATCAAGGATAATGTTTTAAAGGAACTAGAAGATGCTTTGGGTGTGGAAAAGAAGGACACAAAGCCAGTAAGTGTAAAGGAAAAGGATCAGTTAACACCATGGATAAGGATAATGGTATTTCTAAGACATCAACAATGGTTAAGTGTTTTAAATGTGGAATGTACGGGCATTATCCAAACCAATGCCCTAAGGGAAAATCTCATAAAGAGAATCAGCATGGTCTTATGGGTAGTATTTATGAGGATGATGATGAAGAGACTACAAATGATATATGAGATGGAATAAATGATGAAGTTCAGTCAGTGGTTTAAGAAGGTAGTGTAATGATTGTTTGTTTATCAAGAATAATGTATGGCACTATGGAATAAAGAAAAATCTAAGGATTGTTACATTGTTGAATTTTCTTGAGTTTTGAAAGTATATGTTAAATGGTACTGATAACCACGAAAGGTTATTCAAATATTTTTGGAAGGTAGATGATATGTACATAATGAAAGGATAAGGAGAAAATAAATTGTTTGATAGTATTCATGAGCTCATGATTGATATAAAGACTAAGTGATAACATGGTTTGAGTATACAAAATTTTTGGGATTTTGGTATGTGGAAAGAGTTAACTTTTGACAGCATTCATGTTTTCACTAAGGTTCAATGGGTATTCATTTTTCAAGAGAATACATGATTAAGGTATTCACATGTTTGGAATGTGACCAACAAGGTATATCTTATATGGGGGATAAATGATGGTATTCACATGCTTGGTTGATGAAATTTCTAGTAATCATGTTATTTATACTATAATATTGGATATAAGTATTTTAAATAAGCTTAATGGTTGGAATGGATTAAGTTGGACATCAGATAGAATTGTTTAAGGCTAGAATTTTTTTTCGATACTATTTCTGGAATGTTATAATATTGTAGTTTTAGAAAATGGACAACTCATAGGATGAGCGACAACCCGTCGCGTCGGACCAGGTTGTGGGAATCGTACCCACAACCGAAGTGCGATAGGCCTTTATCGCTTACCACTGGCCTACAGGAAGTCCCTCATTAGTAGAAACTACATTTATTTTATTAAGAAGGATGATAGATGGAGTATAAGTCCATTTTGGAACCATATCCGATTAATCTCAACATAGATGGACTTATGTATATAACTTTTGCTAACCCTATGTTTGAGACAGATGGAATGACCTATCATTCTATCACATGATCTGCTAACACTTCGTGAAAGACAAATTCAACTTCATTTCTTTAAGATATGAAGTGTAAATTGTTCGAGGCACGAGCAACGTTGAGATTGTACCAAAATCAAGAAAGTATTTCTTTTAATTCAAAAATTCTTCAACTTTAGGGAAATGATCTTGAAAACCAAAAATGTTGTCCTAGTGCTCTCATATCTGATGAATCAAATGGTACCTTAGATCATCACAATTTTATGGATTTGTGACTGTTGGATTTTTCATAGCCATGTTCTCTACCACATTCCATTAGAACATGATGGTTAGGTTTTTCTTCCATATCCATATTTTCACCTATGATCTCCTATGTGGGAACCCAAGTGATGAGTTACTTTGGGTATCAATTTTGTTTCTAACGTTCATTTTTTAAATTAATTTTTAGTATTTCTTTTTACGATGTGGGTTTCTATGAAAGAAACTATCAAGTAATAAACCATTTATAACCCTGACGAATTTTGAGGGTGAAATTCATTTTAAGGGGGGTAGAATGTAACACCCAGAGATTTTATGAGGTATATTATTTTTAATTTAATTGATGTATTCTATTATACACTACACCAAGATTAGCTTATACTATACGCAACCCTGTATGAGCTTGTTCTATACACAACACTATTCTTGGCTCGTGTTATACACAATTTCAAGTTCGTTTTGTGGAAATTATTCTACAGAACATTAAGTATAGATTTTGTTTAATGTATAAATGAAAAAAGTTTTGATTATGTTATACGCAACACTAAACAGAGCTTTCACTACACACAACACTAGCTTGTCTTACATTAACACAATCGCGACCTTCCTCGATAGCTTGCGTAGTACGCAATACCGAGTTTTATTAAACAACGATATGCTATTAAAATAGAATTAAAACTAGCCATTATAAATAGTAATACCCACTTTTTGAAATTTTATAAATTTTATCTTTCAAAATGAACTTCATTTTTGGATTCGGAATATCAAAATTATCCAAGGGTGAATTTTTGGTATTTTTCCGAAAACTTTCAATTTTTGATGAATACTGAAAACACTGGGTTAATATTTAAAAACTGACTTTTTATTTAAATAATTTTTTATTTTATTTAAATTTATTTTAGGTAAAAATTGATACATAATACCTATATAAGTTAGATATAATTCATTGGAGTCATTTTATAATAATTTAAGATATATAAAAATTTTATTGAACTTTTCACCGTATTTTACCTACCTCCTAGGAGCTTTTTGCAAATTTACATAAAACGTAATTTTACAGCTTCTATGAGTGGAATTTGAAAATCAGAGAGACACAGTTAATATCAAGGAGTAAAATGTGGTTCAATAAGATAAAAATAATTTTTGGTGAATAGTAACTTTTTACTTTTATTTACCACGGTTAAAAGTTAATAGGGTAATTAAGGGTAAAAATGGTGTTATTATCACCCTAACACATGTACTAATTCTATTGGGTAATTTTAATTTGACCAAAAAAACCTTAGGAATAAAATATGACCATTTAGGTCCACTTGGATTCGATTAGGACATTTAATATTATTTTATTTAAAGAAGAGTTAAAATAGTTAAAATCAAAGTTTAATAACTAAAACATTTTTAATACTGGGTTATAAATAATATAATTTGGACAATAAATATTAATTATAAAGATAAAAATATTTCCTACATAACTGTATTTGATTTGTAATTTTTAGACATTAAATAAGTTAATTTATTTTTGACACAATGATGATGCAGTAATTGCCTTATTAATGAAATATTAACATAATTGATGTTATAAATACCCAAATAAATGTAATTTGATACTTTTTATGAATTACAATAATTTTATAGGTTAATGTGAATTTTTATTATTGATTTAATTATCATTTTTTGAACTAGTCATGCTGTTATAATTTTCAGAAAAATCAATTACCAAATAGTGTCAAAATTGACATAAAATAGTTTTTAAAACAAATATCATATTATTAATTGTTATTTTATTCCTAAAAAACTATGGTTCAGCCAAATTACTTAGATAAGGTTATATATATAAATAATGAACCACTTGGGGTTATTTTGGCTTGTTATAGTAAGTTTATTAACCATATAGTGTAAGAAAATAAGAAGACACGGTAAAAGTTAAATTATTTAACTTAGAGTTAAATCTAAATGATAAGGTTAAAATAGTAACCTAAACTTGTCAAAAATCTGTTGGATGAGATTATTTCTACCCACCACTACCTTATATTTGAAATTAATCAATTTGGAGCTATTAAAAACCGAATATTACTTTATAATAAAATACTATTTTAAGTTTTTCGTAAGGTGCCCCTCTCCTCCTTTATAAAAGGGAACCTCCTCCCTCTCTTACTCACACCACTTTGAGCCTTCAAGCTCGTCCAAACCCTACCAATTTGTCTTCTATACTTCCCTATAAACATCATAGTGGTTCATGTCTTCTTCAGAGACCATCTTTAGTGCCCTGATAGGAGGTTAAGAAGAGGCGCTTCAAAAAAGAGGTAATGTCCGTTACCGATTCTTTAAACATTATTTCTTCTTATACTTCTTCTTATTTGATCGTTTCATTAGGAATTAATAACATCAGTATCACTCATATACTAATATGTTATTATAAATATTAAACAACCCTGTTTCACCTTCTATCCATCCTATGGAAAACGAAATCACCGCGCGTGCGTACGTACGGAATATCATCTCCACGTCGTGGTGTAATCTATTTTCCACCACCACCTTACTTGGATGGGTATAATGGTGTAAATAATAACTATATATTATTATTTAAAATTGATATTTATTCTTAAATAGTATACATACACTCCAATACAATTCCACGATCATGGTAACGATATCATCGCTCGTGCGTACGTACGGAATACCGTCTCCACGATGTGACGTGACTCGTTCTACATGATCTTCATTGAATAATGATTATATAAATGATTTGAATGAATAAATATGATATATATTACACTAATACCATTCTTTAAATGAGTTATCTATAACCTAAAAATAATAATAAGAATTTATTCTACAAAACACGCATAAGAACAAAAAGCAATAAATACCCAAATAACAAGTAGCAATGAAATATTACTAATAAGAAGCTAAGAATATGACTATATATGATATCATAACAATGAGTATGATTCTGGAATAAGTCAATGACATTATTTAAATCATTATACTGGAGATTCAGACACGTACGAAGCAAATAGGACCTAAGGTAAGGGAAAATCTTGCAATCTCATTTTTATCCGAGATTGTTTATACTTTAGAATTTACTGGGGAATATTTATCATCCAAATCCATGTTTCATCAATATGTAATATTATTTCTATCCCCCTATAATTTTTTAAATCCAATTTTACCCTTCTTTGAGTTTTTAGTAAAAGATATGAAAGGAATATTTTTTCGTTTTTTTTTGTATGAGGTACTTTTTGGTCTTTTCCGGCCAATGTACGAGGAGAATGTTTTTATTTAACTTATACGGAATGAATTGATTTTTAGAACATTATTTTCATGAATCTTCCTATACAAGTTTTCAAGTTTATTTTTTATCAACTTCTTTTAGTTTAAAATTATATGACATTTTAAGAAAGGAAAATGTTTTTGAAGTAGAAAGGATATTTTCCTCAAGAATGGAGTTCAAGTGTTTTATCAAAATTATTTTCCATCTAAGATAATATACGGTTCTGTTTCTATCCATATTTTTTACATTTATTTTATTATGTTATGATGGAATTATTTTTATGAAGTCCTTTTATCTTATATGGATTATGTATTGATGGCACGATGTTTATGAATCCCATTTTTATTACATGGGTTATGCTATGATGTATGATTTATGATTTTGTGGAACACATAATAATGGTTTCATTATGAGATGGGTGGGACCTATATCTCCCTCCAATGCATTTTGTAATGATTTATATCTCATGAGATAGACATGGCTGGAACGGTAGGTTTGTCCGATTCAGTGAAACAGGACTGAAACGAGGAGTGAACTCGGTTCAGAAATGGACTTTGTCTGCTAAGATAGTCTTGGAAATGAGTCTTGACTACTAAGAAATGATTCTATTTGATTATGTGTTTATGGCACAAAGTTTCACGTTATGATTATTGGGATTACATTTCACTACTATGATTTATCCCATGTTATGAAATTATGATCTCTTTTGCAGGTTAAGATTTCCAAAATGTTATGTTCTTAGGAATATGATGTGATTGATATTTCTTTTGTTTACCCTTACTGAGAATTTGAGCTCACCTGTTTGTATGTTTTCTTTTCCCTAGGTTAGGAAGAAGGGTATTAAGTAAGATATGACAAAAGGGACTCTAGATATGATAAAATAAAAGGGAGACAGTGTAGATGATTTATGAACCCGTTGTTTATGTTTCCCAGTTTCTAAAGACACTATACCTATGCGGTCCTTTCATGGTTTGTTATATGTTTTAACAAGTGTGATTCAATTTTAAAGTAATAACATTGTATATAAAGTATGGGTTGTTATAGATATGGTGAGGTTGATCAGATGAATGAACCTTCCGAGGTTCCTATTGTAGATAGGCATCCACCAGTTAGTGGTAATCATCCTATATTATTGACTTCCTTAGTCAAAGGAATTTCATATGCAAAGCACTTTGATTGGGATGTCAATAAACTGGCTAGTAAATCCCCTAACATTATATGGAATATATCTAGATTGAATGATAACACCATATATGTCAGGAAAGATTTTGAAAGTAAATTTTCTTAGAAAAATGTGATTAAACAATATCACATAAAGAAAAAATTTCATTTTTGGTAAATGAATCAAGGAAGGAAAAAGATCTCATTCTATGTGAAAAATATGAGTTATAAAGTAAATTCTAAATGAGGGTAATGTATGGTAAATTTTTTACATGTTGAAAGATTACCAAATTTGAAGGCGCACACACATGTGTATGTACAATATTTTTATAGGATCACTCTTCACTTGATGTAGATCTTATATCAACTTTTATTATTGAGATGATACAAAATTGTTACGATATTCTTGTGTACCTTGTTCGAGAATGAATAAAAAAGTTTTTTAAATATAATATCTCCTATAGAAAATCATGGGATGAAAAAAAAAGTAAATTTTGAAATCTTATGGTGTTTAGAATGAATCATATGAAATATTTCCACATCTTATGGGATTTTTATCTCTTAATAATAAGATTATTTATAATTTAGATATTTTTTATTATGTCTCCCAAAATCACTAAGTTGATATATTAAAGTTGATGTTGCATAGGATTTTTTGGCTATTTAATCCATGTATCACTACTTTCCTGTATTGTAAAAAATTCAATCAAGTAGATAGAAATTTTATTTATGGAAATTATACAAGTATTATAATTATTTCTTCCACATAGGATGGAAATCATTCTCCTCTTCCACTTGAATTTTCTATTTTCAAAATTGTGGATTTTTAATTCTAAAGTTTGTTTTTTTCATTTATATTCATTCATGTCACACAAAACTAAGGGGTGTGCCTGATATTTGATTGTCATCGAGCAATTATAGAGGTTTTTAATAGTGATGAGGTTTCTAGGAGAGAACATAATTATAATCATAGATATTTCATTATAAATATTTCCAATAATGTGTATAATCATTTCAAAGATGAGGAAATAAAGAAGATGATTATAAAATTGTGTATGTTTTTCTAAACATATTTTTTTGGAAAGAAAATTTTACATCCTTTTAAATAAAATATTATCTTATGTTTCCATCATATGGTCCCAACAAGAAGAGTTCGATCAAAATCTTGAAGAAGTTTAAAGGGATAATCAAAATTTTAATGGTTATGTGATGTATATTTCAATGGAAAATAGTCGTTATCATATAATTGTGGTAGTATATTTTCCCATATGACAACTATTATAGTGGATTAAATAAATGGGGTCTTTTAGGGTGTTCAAAAAATGATAATCATGGGGTTAGTGTAGGAGAAATTTCATATATATGTGAAGTAATTTGTTGAATGGTCCTAATAGGTTTATAAAAGGGTGAAAATAGAATTATTTTTTGTCAGAATTATCAATGTTCAAATGATCATATATTGCATGATGCATTAGAGTTGATTTTTTAACCTTTGATCAAATATATAGTAGCTTTTAGGTAAGAGAGTTCAATGATCGTGTCACAGGAAATAGTGGTTGAGTGCTAGTGGTCATGTTGGGAAATAGGTACTTTTATTATAGTAAATTATAGGCATCAAGATATCCATGTGCACATGTAATTGTAGATTCTACATCAATGAACATATCACATGAGCCTTAGGTTGAGATGGTGTATCATGTGAACACTCTGGTTAACTTTTATAGTGAACCATGGATGGATGTTTTCTAATTTCATTCTATTACCTTGGCTTCTGATTAGCCGACTGTTGTCCATGATATTTCCAAATTTCATATTATATATTTTTCATTTATAGTTTTTTTTTCATATTTGAGTTTTTTTCAATAATTAGATTGATATTACCAGGTCCCCCCCATGGGGATGACCAAATTATTCTCGTATCAGAAATGAGATGGACTGGCCTCATCAATGGGGAAGAGGGTTTGATTTCATAATTTTTTATGCAGATGGGAATACTTATAAGATATGTCCCTAAGTGGTAGGACAAAGCTCCGCATCCCATAATTCACGATAAAGTCTATGTATTTTATCATGAATGTGTACATTTTTTTATGTAGATGTTTCATTAATGGATAATTTAATTTTTGAATTTTTCATTTTTAACCAATTTCATCTCTAGTTTGTTTCATTTATGGATTCAGTTCGAAAGAATTTTGTGATACCTAAGATATTAAAAAACTAAATAAACAACAGAAATGAATAAAAAAGGTTCAAGCTCTAAATCAATTGTCTTTAAATTTTTTCATCAAATCACATATTTAATTGAATATATCATTCAACCACATGTTCTATGTGGGGTATTCATCATGAGTTATATACATAAAAATATTCAAAAATAAATTAAATATTATTGCATATCATTAAAACAAGAAATTGATATATCAATCCAACAAAACTAGTCACATCTATTTTTTACCTCATTTTTCATCATAATAATTAATTACACATACTAATTATCAATCTCATTTTTCTTCATATAGTTTTTTAAAAAATAATTTACAAATTTTATTGAATAAACTATAAAAAAGTAATGATGATATCAAATACGTAGATTTTGGGTCCTCTATTTCTCACATTCCATGATTGGAATGTTTTATGTCTAGTTTTGGAGGCATTTCTACTTCCTAATTTTTGTTTGTAAATATCTCATCATTTCCATTATGCTAGACCACCTCGCACCATTGTCCCTCATCTTCACCATTCTTGGTTCTATAGTGTACTGTTGTGAAACAACACATTTTTTGATCATCTCCTCATTATTGTACTTATAGATAGACAAATGCCAAAGCCACATAAATTCCATTTTAGAAAGGGGAGATGACAATTACACTTGAGGATGTGTCCATTATGTTGGGACTCCCCATAGATGGTACAGTTGTGAAGGATCGAGTGTGTGCAGATTGGTTTGATCTAGTTCACAGATTACTAGGAATTGAGTTCCATGATGGTGGTGGGTCCATCGTTGATAGTAGATGACACATATCATGGATAGTGAAGCACTTTTCTTATCTAGATGCTGATTCTGACAAGATTATTGTTCTTTGATTTCCATGTGAATACATTTTGAGTTTGATTGGTGACATTGTATTCATTGATCATTCAACAATATTTATTCATTTTTTGTATTAACCTTTATTGGAGGACTTGGACCAGACAAGGTAGTATAGATGGGGGGTTTCATGTATCGCATATACATACAGGGCACTATTAAGCGCATGTCGTATTGATAGGATGAAGATTACATGATGTGTTATTCTTATACAAATGTTGATATGGGAGCAAAAAACTTTCTTATCTCCACATGAACAAGTATTATTTCCTTCTTAAATTGTAACAATGTCTATGTAAATATGATGGTAAGTCATTCCTTCCTTGTAATGTCTAAATAAAATTTATAACTTTCAATTGTTAAATGAAAGTATAAAAATATTATATATAGGTTGAGTTAGGGACATTTACATTCAAATATAGCTAGGCATGATGTCCATTCTTATAGACTTATGTTTGACAGTCTTCTACCAGACTACAGAAGTGGTAATTAATTATATATTTAAATAATTATTATATAAAGTACATGTCCCCATTTATTAATTGATTATTATTTTTTTAGATTTTATGGATTCCATATACTAAAGATATCATCCATAGTCTCCCACTATACAGTATGGTAATGCTTGCTACCAGCTCATGTATTGTTCCTATGATTCATTTTCACATTGTTGAGTGGCATCAGGATGAGAGAGTTATGAGGCACTTCAGCATCTATTAGCTCATTAATTCACTGCCTAGTATGTTACCTTCACTTAATTCCCTAAATATGTCAGGAAATAAAGACATTGACTAGAGGCGATATCATGCCTAGTATATTGAGATTTGGGATAAATGTCACAAGTCCAAGTTATGAGGGTACGGCATAATAGGTATAAATTTATTTGATCAGTTAGATTATGTACCTTGGTACTACATGTCCCCAATGAGATTTCTTATGTGACATATATGGGACAATCATGACTTGGTAATAATTATTCCTTCTGATTTTGAATAGTTTTTTTATTAAAATTAGTTTAACTTTATAATTTCTTTTCACATGATGCTTGTATCACCCATCTCATTCACATCTCTGGTCCCATAGAGGAAGGATCATTTGACTAAGCATATTCTTATAGAGATATGACAGTTTTGGTTCCTCTCAAGAATGAGATTTATCATTGGATTTTCTTTGATGTTCTAGGATATCATGAGGTTGTTAAGCCTGGTATGGATGTTCTAGGGGTGATAACCCTATTATGGACACATATGTGGTATAGGATGAGAGTGTTCATCATGATCATTCAGAATCTCCTCCGGATCCTATTGCATATGATCCACAGTCATAGCCAGAGGTAAAGACTCATACATATTCTATTAGTACGTTATATTTTGTTGTACATATAGATGATGACTGGTCTGTATTTCAATATTTATTAGCCTATGAATTGTATATATCCACTGTACAACAATCATCTTATTCCCATTTTGGGGAGAGTTCCAGCCAGCAGTCACTCTCCTTGGAAGTAGGCCTGGGCACAAGCGGTGAGACTCTAGATCCACCGCCTATCACATAGGATGATGTGGATATAAGTGTTGGGCATGATATATAGGTGTAGTGTATGCTGGAGCATAGACATAGATAGACACGGTGTGGACACATTATATATACACCTAATCGTAGCACCAAGGAGTATCCAAGCCACCGATGTATATTAGATTAATACATGTTATATAATTTTTAAATAATTAATTATACATTTTTAAAAAAATTAATTCATAACCTCATGTTACATAAATAAAAAATAATATAATTGGAAATTCATATTAAATTTTTGAATTAATAGGAAACATTAATATTAATAACTACATTAGTAAGAATAATAATTTCTATTTTTTATTTATATTAATATTTCTTAGTATTATTATCCATATTATGTTTGATAAATAATATTCTTAATTTATTATTAAATATTAATAATATTTTTATTTTTGAATTCAGTAAATATTATTAATATTAATAATAAATATTATCTTACTTATTATATAAGTAATTAATTAATAATACGACATAATATATTATGAATATTATAATTATTAAGTAGTAAATATTTTTATAAATACAAAATATTTTATTTGTATTATTATACATTAAATATTAGATATAATACTATTAACTAAATTAATAACATAATGTATTATTCATTAATAATAAATATTACAATCAATAATTAGTAAATATTTTACATATTAATAAATTACTAATAATTATAACAATAAATATTTAAAAAAATTATAATTAAAATCTTATAAATATTAGTTTCTATAACATTAATTAATAAAAAACATAAATATATAATATTAATTAATAATAATTAATATAATTTATTATTAATAAATATATTAGTTATTACTAAATTGGTATTATTTTATATCATCAAAAGCATTCAAAAATATTTATAAATAATATTCGTAGAAATTAAAATTAATAAGAAATATTATATTATTAATTACATGAATAAATAATTAATAATACATATATATTTATAAAGTGGCGTGAATGGGGTTCATGCCTCTTTCACTGTGGTTAGGAGGCGTGAACCATGTTCATGCTTCTTATCTAAATAAAGAATTATGAACCGGGTTCATGCCTCTTATGAACCATTTTTTAAAATATCGTAATGCCTATCCCCATTTCTTTTTTTTAATCGGAAAACCCCCTTAAAAAATTCCCCACCCACTTCCCTCAATTGTATACCTATCATTAGGATTAAATACTAAAAAATTAATCACATATATTATCATTAAATGAAACAACTGAATAAGTGGGGTATTACTATATGTCATTAATCACGCAGAAAAAGAAGACCACTTCTTCCTCTCTCTCATAGGGTGTGGAGATTTCTTGATAACCCTCCTTAGGGTTTCTCTTCCTTCTATTTTCCTTTCATACTTTGGTCATTTGGTTTCCCTTATTTTAATTCTATCTCATTTTCCATATTTGGTGTCTTGTGGCTTGGCATCTAATTTTTGTACAATCGATTACAATAAAATAAATTCATCACCCACTGTAAATACACTTAGTAATTCCAGGGGATTGGTACTATTATGAGGGGTGGTGGGTTTTCATTATCTTGGGTCTATTTTTTGTTGTTTATTTATGTTTCATTGAGGTTTTGTTCAATAGATATGAGGACCTATAAACCCAATTGAATCCAATTTGACTTGGGATGTTGTATAACTCTATTTTCATCAATAACCATGCTTATTTCCCTCATCTCTTATCTAATGAAACAACAATTATTATAAGTCCACATACTTAAACATTACTTAATCTTGAGATAAGTCAATAATTTGACTTTAATTCAAATCAAGGATCCTTTCAAGTTTATAGTTTTCAATAATTAGGTCATAACTCAAACATGACAACTTAAATATTACAAGTAGACACTTCTACTCACTATCCTTTTATTCATAAAAAACATTTAAAAAATAAACCTTGTTTATTTTATGTTTAAATTGAATGAATTTTCCATAATCCAATATTTGACTCTATTATTCTTAAATTCCTGTGAAAAAAAATTCAAAACTTAGGATAAGCATAAAAAACGTAGTAAGGGATACCTAAAGAAGAAAAACAGTGAGTCTTGCAATGAAATGTAAACCATGAATACTTTTTCATAATTTAATACCCCTCACCTTTAATAACTAGTAAATATAATTCACTAAATATGAGCTCATTACTTACCCTTTGTGTAACAAAAATATTACCATAAATCCCTTAGAAAGAGACATATAATAAATAAAGGTAACTTGGGACATAAATATACTTAAATGGAATGACCATACGGTCGACTTACACACATATCGCTAAATGGAATAGTCATACGACTGAATTCCATACCTAATGAATTGGAGGTTATAATTTAACCACCCATCAAATGTATAAGTACCATTACATAATAATAACTCATAAAAGATTTCAATTATCAACATTTTAATCATAAAATTTCATTTTCAATCATAAGAAATAATTTCAAGATATTGATGTAGTCAATCAAATTTCAAACCCATTTTGAATACCAAAATACTCAAAGAGGTAATATAGTATTTCTTTCTTGTTTTAAAAATATAAATTCTTATAGAGGAATCCAAATATCAAATAACAATTATGGAAGCAGAAAATTCATTGTTTCTACATACATTAAAAATATTCCTTTTTTCATTTAATAAAATTTTCATATAAAAAAGATTTCATCTTGAAAACCATTGAATGAAATTAAAATTAAAAGGTTTTATTATACACCATATAAAATAATGTTGTGTATAACATCAAAATAAACCTCAATGAAGGGATATTGAGAAGAGGTCCCTTAAAAAGATCATATCATTTTGTTAAGGATAAATCAATGAAATAATCATGTGTGAAAAATATAAATACACCCAGTATAAGTGGATATTTAGTGTAAAATAATTATATTTTATTTACACATATTCTTAGACAAACAAAACCAATGACATGGATATTTAACTTAATGAATGGAAATTGTGTTAAGATTTCTCTTACCTTGAGTCTGACTCATCACATACAATTGTTATGTTCCTGAATAATAAACTTATGTTAATTTTTACATGTTTAAGAACATTTCCCAAGTTTATTATTCCTTTTATATCACTTATTATCATGTTCTAAAAATTATATAATGATTTAAGTTTATATCGGATATTTTTTCGATATTTGGTACTTGAGTCGAAAATGAACTTGTTTGGATGTAAATTTCCCATGTGGTCAAGAGTCCATAATCTCAATAATATTATTCATTATTTAACTATCATATATATTCAGTATATATGTATTTAGACTATCTATAATATTTTAATATAATAAATGAAATTCACCGTTCATGGAGAATGTAGGTCGTACGTACGCATGAACGCTATTTTCATTTCTTTTTCATATTAAAAGAATAATAATTAAATGATATAACTGTATATTATACTAACAGTATTAAATTAATGTTGTGTTTGTTTCATAGTTTTAATAAATCCATCCTTTATAAGTTCCATGTATAGCGGGAATGATGTATATCTCTATGATGGGGTGGTTGTCCACCCTTCCTCAAATGAAATTATCGTATTTACATAACATGGGAAGCATAATGGTATGTTATAAATAAATATTAAAGAATCATAGACACAATATAAATATAATATATATCATATATAAAATTGTTTCCATTATAATGACCACCATGATAGGTGGTAGGGGAAAATTGAAAAATCATCGTTTTGTGAGGTAGTAGTTCACCGTTCACAGAAACAGAATGTTCATTACCCATTAAATGGAGGTGTGTGTAAGTGTAGGTTAAAACCTTATCATAACAACATCATAGTATATTTATGATATTGGTTTTGTTATGTAACCATAAAATAAAATGAGTATAAGGAGTGGATAATGGAAATGAAACAAAAAACCACGAGACAAGGTGTTACATCTTAATCAGGTAGCTTCCTTTGGTTTATACCAAAATGATTCCTTATGAGGATTTATTCCCTAAGAGAGGCTTCTAGAATGAGGGGAGGGATTCTAGGAATATTTTTGGTCAGAACTTGTCTGAACCAAAGAGTTCTTGATGTGTGGGTATTGGAGAAGAGAAGGTGCCTTTTTAAAGGAGAGGTCAGGGGCACCCTTGAAAACACTTAAATTATTAAATTAATATAAATTATTTTTTTTAGTTCAAAATGATAAAAATTGAGATATGTGCAATATAATATTATTATTGGTCTAAATATTTTCATACAATGATTTTTAGACATGTATTGACTTTATTTTAAACTTTATTTTTTAATTTACCAATAATTATTCTCTTTTAATTTTAATTGTGGTAATAACATTTTAATTATTAAGAGGCTATTAATTTCACTTATCTGGTGTCAATTTCAAATAATTGGACACATAATTAACTTTTATAACTTATAATATACACTTTTTGATTTTAAAATATTATTTATAATTTTTAAATAATTTAATAAATTAATATTTTTGTAAACATCAATTATGTCAATTTTACACTATTCATTTTATTAAATTTAAATAAAATCCAAATAGATAGATAACATCAAACAAAAGAATTTAATAGTCATATACAATTTAATATTCATATATAAAAATCTAGCATGACATAAATCATGTCAAATAATATATTTTTTCATTTCTATAATATCATTTATTTGATTCGTTCATTAATAAGGCAATCACTGCATCATAATTGTGTCATAATATATTTAATTATTTAATGTCTAAAAATTACAAATAAAATACCATGATATATTAAATAGTTTTAGATTTATAATGATTATTTATTATTGAATATACCACTTAATTAACCCATTTTAATCCCAAGTGGCTTCCAAAGTCCAAATTTTAGTAAGAAGATATATGTTTATAACATATTTTCCTTTACTTTATATTAAAAGATATAAGTGTCATAATCACACCCAAATGTCTTCTAGAGGCCAAATTTTCATCTCAAGGGTTGTATTGGTTGGATATAACTCATAAAATAGTATTAGGATATTTTTTAGGGTAGTTTTATATTATTATAATATTATTTTCCCATTTATTTACCTGATTTACCCTTTAACTTTGGTAAATAAAAATAATTACTAAATTTACTATTCATCATGTACAAAAATAAAAGGGACATATTTACATAATTTGGACCTTATAATTCTAAATGTGGATTTAAAAATTCAAATCATATATGTTTCAGTAATTAATTTTAAAATTAATTCTTGTTGTCAAAATGAGAAAATAGGTTTTGTAAAAGTAAAAACCATCAAAATATTAACATGTGTTTATATAAAATGTCACTATAAAATTTCCTCCAATGACCAAAATTGAATTGAATGACAAAAAAATTAATAAATTTACACTTTAAAACGATATAAAAGGATATTATATCAATACAAATAAATTAGATGAAAAGACAGGTTTGAATTAAAATGAAGTATTTTTCACTATTCATTAAAATATGAATTTTATCAGAAAAATACAAAACATTTAGCCAACCTAAATTTTTATATCCCGCTTCCAAATAATAAGTTTATTTCTTAAAATATAACATATAAAAGTGGTAAATACTATATTTAAAAGGGTTATCCATCAAAAGGAAGCAAAACAACCTTTTGAAAATATTAGAGTATTTTATTATTAAAATTGGATTCATTCTCGTTTGGAGCCTCTAAAATTTATTTGATGAATATAAAAACATTTAAATTTTTTTTAAAAAGAGTATAGTTAGTTATGTTCATTCCCTCTAATACAACGGGTATGCATTAACTTCCATTTAAAATAATTATATTAATAATTTATTATTTTTTGGTATAACTCAGTCTTGTGTTCAACGTAAGATTTCAGAGAAACTCGTCGTTTCATATCAATTAAACTTTTAGAGATATCTTCACCATTAAGATAAAAACACTATGTAATTAATAAATATTAATAAATCTGAAAATTTTATATTCTATAATTACCTGGGATATTACATCCTTCTCAACTTTTGGAAATTGCATCCTTATAATTTTAAAATTTGGCTCGGTAACATCATTGAAATCCCACATCGAAAAAAGTATCAAAAAATACACTTTAAAATTAAGAAATTGAATTATAAAGTTTACATGATGTTACATTTAAAAAAACATGGATATGGAATAAAAACTAACTCTCATAGACTAAGAGTGAGTGATAGAGAACTTGATCACCGAATTTTAACCATCACGATATCATAAATATGTGATGGATAAAAGTATATTGATAAAATAAAGTATATAAAGTATTTTATTCAAGATAATTTTAATAGAGTTATAGAATTCTATTACTACCTAGACTAATATTATAAGGAAATATACTTACTTCAAAATTAGTGTTTCGTCCTTTAATAAATTTCTACCACAAAATCATATTTTCTACAAATGATGTGTATTCAAGATGACTTTGTCACACTTGAAGCACTGGAATAAACTTTTAAAGAATAAAATAATCCCCAAAATAATAACTATTTATTCATCCTGACTTAAAATATTAAAAAAACCAAAAAATTTAGGATAAAATCAGATAATTCCCCCAAAATCATAAACCATTGTATAAGAAAAAATTACTTTTAATCTCCAAAATTCAACAGTAATATCTAAATTCCAACAAATAACATTTGATAAATAAGTGTACTTAAAATTACTCAAAATAATCCAAACTAATATTGAAACCCAAAAATGATAAGTATTTAATAACATGGTCTTCCATGATAAATTTTAACATTTATCTCTAAATAACATCAAACACTCTTAATGTCTCGTACCAAAAACTAATTAACCTAATCATATTTTCTCCAAAATAGGTTAATCACTTCCAAAAATAACCAAAATTTTCATAATTACTCTATAAAAACATAGATTATTCCAAATTAAAATTCAACCATTAGTCCTCAAATAAAATCCCATAGTATTAAATTTATCTTAATCATATAAAGCTCCCAAAATAGTGAATGTCTTCCAAAATAAGATTTATCACTTAATCCCCAAATAATTTTCCAATACCAAGGATATAAATTTGAAAAAACATTAGTTCCCAAAATCAAATTCATCTTATTCCATAAACTAGTATAAATAAATAGAAAAATTATCACTAACCAGGGACTTCAGATAGGCTAGTGGTTGGCGATAAAGCCTTGTCACACTTCAGTTGTGGGTTTGATCCCCACGACTTTTTCTGAAGTGATGGGTTCTCACCCTTCTTATGGGTTTTCCTTTTCTTAAAACTATATAATTCATATATAATTCCCAAAATGAGATAAAATCATTAAAAATCACCATAAAATGTTTTATTCTCAAAGTTTATCTCATGTCCTTTGTATTTCTTCCCAAAATGTAATATCCCTTAATTACCTCAAAATCAAAGATCATATGAATGTTATCCATTAATTTATAATTATTTCCAAAAAAGAAAGTATAATTATTCCTCAATTAAAATTTTCACATAACAAAATTTATGGTTACACATACTAGAAAAATTATTCCAAAGTAATATCATCATCAAAAAATCATTAATACATTTAATCATTTTATCATCTTAAAAAATATCGTAACTCTTGAATCCCTAATATAGATACTTTTTAATAACTATACATTATCCATGATACCCAAACCATTATTTTACAAATTATTACTTAATACTTATTTCCTACAAACAAAAACATGAATCACTCCCTATGATTAAAAAATGTCAAAACATGAGAAGAGAAATAATCCATACCTTTTATAGGTCATTTTTAGTTTCCTCATCTTCAATTAGAATGGCATTATGTATTTATAAACATATATTTATATGGACTTGATGATCCCATTCTTGAACTTTATTAGTAGAAAACCTATTTTTATAATTACCATAATTCCTACATTTGAAACATTCAATTGATAAATCTAAAAGAACTTATTTCCTTTTCCTGGATTCAACTGAACAATTCCTTTTTCTTTGAAATTTTGTTGCTTTATGACCTTCAATTACACATCTATAACATCTTCCCATACATTTAAAACATTTTAATAGGTGTTTCTTTCCACATCCTTGACACATATTTCATTTAATATAAATACCTTTATGGTCATGATTACCAAAACTTCCATAAGGATTTGTTTTTCTCATATATTATACATCATAAAAACCAACAAGGATCATGTGGTTAATCATGACTCCTGATTGTTGGTTTAGAATAACCACAAGAGTTATTATTGTAGATCCATTTTTTTTAGTTGATTATTCATAGAAACACTAAATTTTCCTTCACATCCATTGTTACTTTGGTCCTTTCCAGCCATTTACTAAAACCAAAAAGAAATAGTGTGAGTATATCAATAAAATCATCATATACTATCTTATAAGAAGGATAAACACTAAGATATACTTATTCATGTTATCTAAAACTCATTGAATTTTTTCAAAAATAACTTTGAATTTTTCTATTATGATAACAATTGTGGTTATATATAACTTATGAATTATTATTAAATGTCAACCTAACCTCTAAATTTGTCTAAACCAACCTATGATACCAACTATAAGGCCCCACCCTTAAACATTACTTAATCTTGAGATAAGTCAATAATTTGACTTTAATTAAAATCTATGATCTTTTCAGGTAAATAGATTTAGATAATTCAGCCATAACTTATATATAACAACTCAAATATTACAATTAGACACTTCTACTCACTATCCTTTTGTTTATAAAACAAAACTTTTTAAAAATTAACATGGTATGTTTCTTGTTTAAATAGCATGGATTTTCCTTGATCCCATCCTTGACTCTATTTTTCTTTAATTACTATGAAAAAAATCTCAAAACATGGTATGAGCATAAAAATATCAGTAAGGATAAATAAAGAATGAAAACTGTTAGTCTTGTGAAAATATGTAAACCATTAATACTTTATAATAAAGTAATACTTTTCACCTTTAAGAAGTTGTAAATATAATTCACTGAATATAAGCTAATTGCTTACCCTTTTTTAACCAAAATATTACTATAAATACCATATAAAGAAATATATAACATATAAAGGTAACTTAGGACATAACCATACTTAAATTGAATAACCATATGGTCAAATTCTACAAATATCACTAAATGTAATTGTCATGCGTCTGACTTCCATACCAAATACATTGGAGGTTATAACGTAACCACCCATCTTTGGTTTATCATGTAATCACCCATTATTGTTTTATCATGTAACAACCCTTATTTGGTTTATCACATAACCACTGGTCAAATGCCCAAGTACCATTATATAATCATAACACGTAAAAGATTTCAGATATCGATATTTAAATAATAAAATTTCATTTGTATTCACAAGAAATCATTTCAAGATATTGATGTAGTCAGTCCAATTTTATTAAAATTTCAATACCAAAATACCCAAAAATTTAATAACAGGTTTATTTTTATTTTAAAAATATAAATTTTTACAGAGGAATCCAAATATAAAATAATAGTTACGGCAGCGGAGAAGCCATTGTTGTTTCTTACATTAGAAACATTCATTTTGTCATTTAGTGAAACGCTTAATATAAAAAATATTACCTCTTAAAAAATATTGAATGAAATTAAAGTTAAAAGGTTTTATTACACATCGTATAAAAGAAGGTGGTGTATAGAATCAAAATGAGCCTCAATGAAATGAGATTCAGACGAAGTCCCTTACAAAGATTATATCATTAGATTAAGGATAAATCAATGAAATAATTATGTGTGAAAAATATAAATACACACAATATATGTGAATATTCATTGTAAAATAATTAGAGGTAATTTAAACATATTATTGGAAAAAAAAACCAATGACATGGATATTTAACTCAATTAATGGAAATTTAGTTAAGATTTCCCTTACCTTGATTATGACTTATCACATACAATCGTTATATTCATAAATAATAAACTTAGGTTAATTTCAAATTGATTTAGAACCTTTTTAAAGTTTATTATTTATTTTATATCACTTATTATCATGTTATAAAAAATACATAATTATTTTAGTTCATATCAGATGTTCTGTCGATATTTGGTACTTGAGTTGAAAATGAACTTGTTTTGATGTAAATTGTCCATGTGGTCAAAAAATCATCATCTCCAAAATATTATTATTTTTTAAATATCATATATATCCAGTATATATGTATTTATAATATCCTTAATATTTGAATATTTGAAATAAAATGCATCCTTCCGGGAGATGGTAGGTCGTACGTACGCTGGAACGCTACTTTTATTTCTTTATCATATTAAAAAAATAATGACTAAATGATATAAATTCATATTATAATACCAGTATTAAATTAATTTAACATATGACTCATAGGTTTAATAAATCCATCTTTTATACGTTCCATGTATAGTATGAATGACTCATATCACTTTGAGGGGGTGGTAGTCCACACTTCCTCAAATGAAATTAGCGTATTTACACAACATGGGAAGCATAAAGATGTGTTATAAATAGAAATTACATAATAATAGAGACAATATATATATAATAAATATCATATGTACAAAATTTCTATTATAATGGTCACCATGAGAGGTGTTAGGGAAAATTAAAAAATCATCATTTCGTGAGGTAGTAGTTTTCGTTAAACAAAAACAATATGTGCGTTACTTATTAAATGGAGGTTTGTGGGTTAAAAACCTACCATAAAAACATCCTAGTATATTTATAATAATGTTTTATTTATTTAATTATAAAATAAAAAGAATATAGGGAGTGGATAATTTAAATGAAACTAAGAATCATGGCAAATGGTGTAACCTATTAATTGGGTAACATCTTTGGTTAATACAAAAAGGATTCCTTGGGAGGCTTTCTACCCTAAGGGGGGACTATAAGATTATGGGAGTGATTATAGAAAAAAATTTGGGTAGATATTTTCTGATCAAAATAGTTATTAATGTGTGATTATTAGAGAATATAGGGTACCTCTTTATAGGAGAGGGAAGGGGCACCCTTAGAATCTTATAATTTATTAAATTAATATAACATATTTTTTTTAATTTAAACGTGCAAACTTGAGATATGTCTAAGATAATTTTATTATAGGTCAAAATCCTCTCATCCAGACATTTTTAAACATGTATTGACCTTATTTTAAACTATATCTTTTTAGTTTATCGATAATTATTCTCTTTTAATTTTAATTGTTGTAATAACATTTTAATTATTATGAGGATATTAATTTCACTTATATGGAGTAAATTTCTTATAATTGGACACTTAATGAACTTTTAGACTTTATAAAATAAAAATTGTGACTTTAAAATATTTTTAGTATTTTTAAATAATTTAATAAATTAATATTTTTATAAAACATTAATTATGTCAATTTTACACTATTCATTTTATTGAATTTAAATAAAATCCAAACAGAGAGATAAATTCAAACCAAAGTATTGAATAGTCTTATAACATATCATTTTCACCATGAAAAATAGTTAATGACCTAAATTATATCAAATTATATTTATTTTAATTTTCATAATATTATTTATTTGATTTGTACATTAGTAAGGCAACCACTACATCATTATTGTGTCATAATTAAATTTAATTATTTAATATCTAAAAATTTATAAATAATATACAATGATGTAGGAAATAATTTTAGATTTATAATTACTATTTATAGTTTAATATATCACTTATATAAACCTATATTATTTTAATTATTAAGAAGATATATGTTTATAACATATTTTCCTTTAAATTAAAAGATATAAGTGTCGTAATCACACCCAAGTGGCTTCCAAAAGACATATTTTTGTCAAAAGGTCTATCTTGATCGGATATATATATCATATAATTGGATTAAAACATGTGTTAGGGTAATTTTATATTATTATAATATTATTTTTACCTTTATTTACCGAATTTATCATTTAACTATGGTAAATAAAAATAACTATTAAAGTTTCTATTCATCATTTCCAAAAAAATTAACTATTTATATAATTTGGACCTTTTGATTCTACATATGGAATCTGTTTTATCAACTTCAAAATAAAAAAGTTTCAGTAATTAATTTTAAATTAATTCTCATTTTCAAAATAAGAAAACGGGTTTCTTAAAAGTTAAAACCATCAAAAGATTAACATGTGTTTATATTAAATTTCAATATGAAATTAACTCCAATGACCAATAAAATTTTATATGAGAAAAAATTTATCCAATTATACTTTACAACCTATTAAAAGGATAATATATAGATACATATAAATTAGATGAAAAGGATGTTTTGAATTAAAATACAGTTTTTTTCACTATTCATTAAAATATGAATTTTATCATAAAAACACCAAAATTTCAACTAAAGTAAATTTTTATGTTTCTATTCCAAATAAAAAGATTATTATTTCAAATAGAACATATAAAAGTGGTAAAAATATATTTAAAAAAGGATTCACCATCAAAATGTGGTAAAACGACCTTTTAAAAAAATTAGAGTATTTTATGCTTAAAATGGGATTCATTTTCATTTTAATCCTCTTAAATTTATTTCATGAATGTAAAAATATTTAATAAACATTTGTTAATATAGAATAGTTAGTTCTGTTTGTTCCCACCAATACAATAGTTATGTGTTAAAGTCTATTTAAAATAATAATATTAATAAGTTATTATTTTTTAGTATAACCCAGTCTTGTGTGCAACAAAAGATTTTAGAGAAACCTGTTATTGCGTGTCAAGTATGCTTTTAGAGATAATATCCCCATTTAGGTAAAACCACTATCTAATTTATAAATATTTATAAATATTAAAATTCATATTCTATAATTACCCGGGATGTTACAATTAGGATATTCCCAAACATATAATAGGTATTATCATGCATCTAGGATGGAAAAATTTTGAATATGATTTTTTTGTTTAGGTTTATAAAATTCTTGAAAATGGGTCTTCTAAGTGTCAAATAATTTGACACTAATCCTTCGCAGGCATGTGCGTCAAATTTTTTTGCAATCTCAACTATTAGATTTTTTTAAAAAAAATATACTTTTATAAATACATTATAAGTTATATATTTGGTTTTAATTTGAAAAAATAGTACCCAATATATTGTCAGATACATTGTGTTTTATGATTAAATGGGTGTTAATTTTTTATATATATTAATTTATTTCTAATAACTATAATTATTTTATATAAAAACATTTGTTGTTATAATTATTTATATAGTCATTTATTATTAAATTAAAATATATTTATATACAATAATATATATATAACAACTATATAATTTTTTACATAAACATATTTATATATATACACATAGATTTTTTAAATTTTATTATTAATTTGTTATAACATATATTTTTTATAACTATATTCTTTATATATATATATATATCATTATATTTATAAAAAAATAGTTTTTGTATGTGTGTGGAAAAGGTTATCTACGATTAATTTAAATCCTTTCTATATAAATTGATATTTTTATATGTTCGCCTATATAAATTTATCATGTAATTAAAATTATTGTTGTTAAGTGATTTTGAAAATTTATATCGAAATTTAGATTACAAAAATACATTTTACTACTTTAGAAATTAGATTTTTTTTATATTGGATTGTTTAAATATATCAAGTAATTAAAATTTTAGTGGTTAAGTGATTTTGAACATTTATATAGAAATAAATATTTTAAAAAGGCATTAAATTACTTCAGAAATTAGATATTTATATATGTTGACTTGTTTGAATTTATCAAGTAATTGAAATTTTCATTGTTAAGTGAATTTAAAATTTAATATAGAAATACTGATTCTAAAAACATATTTAATTACTTCAAAAAATAGATATTTTTATAGGTTAACCTTCTTACATTTATTAATTAATTAAAATTATAATTGTTAAGTGATTTATTAAGTCATTAAAAATTGATTAATGGGATTGAAAAAACAGTGAATAAAATAAAAGAGGGAAAAAAATATGGGAAGTATTGGAAAATGAGGCTATATCTATGGATCTATACATAGGTTTTAGAGAAACCATGGGTATAGATTTTCTGAGGCTATTTTTACCCACATTTTAGGTAAACCATGGTTATAGAGATGTTGTTCCAATGGATTTTTAAAACTGTTGAGATATAATACCATATATTTTCCCAACCTCCCCCCCCCCCCCACCCACCCATTTCACTCAATCTATATCCCCCCTTTGGTTTAGTTTTGTTCTTCCCTCACCTAAGCGATGATTGATAACTCCTCCTTCAGTGTTCTCCCCTGATTCAGTGATTTCTTGATTCTGGTCTTCTTTGATAGTGAGTTAAAAATTATTCTTTTATTCTTCTCACTATACTTTTAATTAGTATCTATGTTTGAAAACACAAAAAATATAATGTTAGGTCATAATTCTTCTGAATTATTTGAAATAAGGTTCCTTGTGGGTGATGTTTTATTTTTTTGGATTTTGGTTTAATGATTGTAATTTGGATGAGTATTTAGTATTCCATTGTTGTATATTTTTGGGTGATGTTTGAATTTTCATTTTATATCCATTATGGGAGTACTGGTATATTTATTTAATATGTGGTGACAGCATGTAATTATTAGGTAAGAAAATTATGCGCTTTGTTAAATTTTGATTATAGGGGTTATTTGAAGTTATTTTTAGGATTTTCCTTTGGATATTTGTTATTATTTGTTTTTTGAGATGATTCATTTGGAATAAATTGGTTATATAAATTTATTTATTCATTATAGGAGGTTGATTAATTATTAACAAATCTTGAGGATATCATCGTTATATTCTATTGGTAGGAATTCTCTTTCATACTTGTCTTTTTTTAAAATATTCCTATGATACGACTACACTTTATTTCTAATATGAAATAAATAGTTGAATTATTATATTTGAAACTATGAATGTGTATTTTTTTCTATTTTTTTTTTATATTAATAAAAAAATTAATTTCTAGGTATATTGAAGTAAAAAATAATTTAAATTTTTTCATTATTTTTCTTACTCATTGTTATGTAGTTTTGTGACCGTTTCCCATTTTTAAATAATGTTTCCTATTTTTATTTATGAGTTTTTAGATAAAATATTTTAATTTTTTTATTTCTTGTATCAAAATTCATCAAATAATATAAAAGTACTTTCATTAAACATGATCTTTCCATTATTCAAGTAATATGGCCCTAGAATTTATCCCTTTCGTGACATCTTTTTAAGATTATAATTACATTTGAAATTAGAAATCAATGCTTAGATGTTTAATGAAAATTAAAAGTTATCTAATAATATATAGTTTTGGATAATATATCTTTACAATATTCAGATGAGTTATATAAGTTTCAAATCATATTTCCTTATATGATATAAAAATAATCTTAGTCAAACAAATTCCATGGCCTCATTGCTATTATAAATGAAGTACATCATTCTATTTTATTAAAACATAAATGATCATATAGGAAACTTGGTTCATTAATTACTCTTGTAAAACATGTCTTGAGTGAAAGTTTTCATCCCTGAGTATGGATCCTCACCTCATCATTTATCAAATTTTGGTTTTTACAACAATATAATTCAAGGGAATTTAATCACTCAAATCATCCATATCATACTTTTAAATAATTTCTATTTAAAACATCTTGGTCAGATTCAATTTTGAAAATCATATTCAACACCTATTTATTTCATAAAACATTGGATATTATTCGGGCTTATGGAAGTAGATAAGTGCTATATTTTTCTTTTCTAACTAGAGATGAGTAATTTTTTCTAACAAAATTTTTATTACATTTTATATATCATAAAACTTAGAGATTCCCTGTCCTTTATTACAGTTTGGATATATTTTTTTTATTTTAAAAATATTAGTTTCCATGATATTATATTTTTTTCATTATTTATATTTATATCAATCACGGTAGAATTTCCATGATATTATTATACCGTTTTTTGGGTTTTGATGTTCGGTGACACGTTGTTTTTATTATTGATTAAAATTTTCCATCATAAAAACATGTTTATTTAATTGTATTAATGTAATATTCAAAACATGGAAGTTTTAAAAATAATTTCTTCATCAATACATGTATTTAATTTTATTATGTAATATTCGTTTCTCATTTCATGTCATAGACTTTATCCGGTTCGTTATTTATTGGCATCAATTGTAGAATGTGTTGTTTATCTTATTCTCTTTTTTTGCTAGATACTAGGATGATTTTATGAATTTCATATTGAAATTGATTTTAAAGAATTTTTAAATTATTTTTACATTATTTATTGTAATATAACTTATTTCCCCTATAATATAATACATATAAGTTATATGTATCATACAGATCAGATTTCAACCAGGTTTGATAATAATTTGGAAATTTATTTAGATTTTTCATTTAAAAATGCTTAATATGGAGGTCATAAATAGTTTCCATGTTATAATTGTGTGGGGAGACCATGGTTAATCTAGGAATAATTGATATACCATATAAAAAAATCTGTATTTAAAAAACTATTATGTTTGGAATCACAATGGACATACAAGAATTTCTTCTACAATTAATGAATGGAAATAACTAAGTCGTGTGAAGAATTTAAAGTTTGATTAGTTTCTATTTTTGAACTGTCATGAGAAAGATAGTATGATAGTGCAATAATAAAATGAAATCAATACACATGAGAAAAATAATAATGATGATGATGTTGAGAGTGGAAAATTTAAGGGATGATACCATAACTCATGTATATCAAGAATATATTAAAATGAAAAGTTAGCATTTTTAATGTGGTTGTATCATGGAAGAACCATGTATTGAATTTATAATACAACCATTTATTATATTCTTATATTTTTAAGGACTTTTTTATTGATTGTGTAAATATTCCCTCAAATCATTATAATTCATGGAAGTTAATTAAGAAACTCGAATTTTATACTAATAAACTTCATTCTTGTCTGAAAGATTGCAGATTATTTTGGGAAGAAAAAATAGACCTTACTGACAATAAATAATGTGGTATATCTTCATGGAATTAAAATGAAGATGTTACACAGTATCATGTGGAAAAGAAATTCATGTGGAACTTCCCATTAATTATTAGACTTTAAAATCAATTCATGTCTGCAGAAATAACATCCAATATAATATGACATGATGTTGAGATAATTAAATGTAATAATGGGTTTGTTCATCATATAGATGGATTATCATGGAGGTAATTTGATGTACAACATCCCAATTTTGCAGGTGAGGTGCATAATGTTAGGTTGGGTCTATCATGTGATGGTTTTAATATGTTTGTTCAGATGCTTACTGCTCACACCACATAACTAGATTTTATTCATGTTTATAATATTCCTTCGGGGATGTGTATAAAAAACCATTAAATTTAATTATTATACAAATATCTAGACCTTTTGATTCTAATAATGATATAAATGTATACTTTCACCCTTTAATAAGTGATTTTAAGCAGCTTTGGGATTTGGGTGTACACACATTCGATGCTTCTTATAAAAATATTTCAAAAGTGTGCTACCCTTCTTTGGAGTAAAAATGATTTCCCTACTTATTAAATGTTGTCTAGTTAGATAAAGAAGTGAAAACTATCATTTTTTATTTGTATTAATAATACATTTTTGAGAAGGATTAAATATAATTTTAGTTGCATTTTCTTAAGGCATGGATGATTTTTTCTAATGGATAGTCAATATAGGAAGAGTAGTTGCTAGTTTGACAATATTGTCGAAATTGAAATGCCACTTCCAAATATTTCAGGAACTGATGTTCTTAATAAATTGAAAGATTTCAATTTTTCATTAGGGAAAGTTCATATGAAATCTATGAAGATGAATAATGTTGACACTAAATCAACATACAATTGGAAAAAATAAAATTATTCTTTTTGAGTTTCCATATTGGTCTACCAGTTTGTTACGTCATTATTTAAACTTAATTCACATTGACAAAATAAATATGTAAAATTGTGCTTTCAATTATTCTAAATATCAAGGCGAAGAGCAATATGACTTTCTATCTCACTGGGACTTGTTGGATTGGGGTATTTGACCAGAACTGCATCATGTGTGTATCAGTGAAAACAAATGGAAAGTTCTTTCTACTTCTTATGTAGTGACACCTTTATAGGAAAACAATTTGTGTAATTATTATATAATATCAAGGTTCTTGATGGAAATTATAGAAACATATATAAATGAGTCAATAAAAGGGATTTAAAACTAAAATACATAAAAAATTAGAATTATCACATCCTTCTTTATGAATTGATTCCAATATAAATCTTTCATTTACTATCCAATAGTATAAGGGTGATATTGATTCATTGATGCCATATTTTAGATACCATTGTGCTAAAAGGTTATCCAAGTATTTCTTGAAAAAAATTCATAAATAGGTGCCATTAATTTTGTGTTATTTGGAAAATAAATTCTCCATCGCTTTTCACTTGTATGCAACATTTAATCGTTTATCTTCCAACTAAAACACTTATTGGGGGACCCATTTTTTTAGGGGATGTATCCTACTAAAAGAAAAATGTTCACAATGAAATATTATGTCCAAAATGAGAATCATCCTAAAGTTTACATTGTGGGAAGTTATTTGGATAAAGAATGTATGTGTTTTTTTAATGTATTTGTATAATGTGAGAAAAAGACGTAACTGGATAATTAGAAATGAATATGAGAGTTATGGGTAAATTGATCCCTCATTCCCATCTCTTCCCAAAATAGTAGTAACCCTTGGGACATATAAATTGGCTAAATTGATCCTTGAGGAGCGGGATATGGCACGTCACACAGTCTTGTTTAATTTTGGTTTTCTAGATGACTATATCAAGTATGTAATTTGAATATTTTTAAGTTATATCATACTATTTAATTTAAAATATATCTAAAATTTTATTATCATTTTATGTAGGGAACATTAACAAATTATAAATAGAGTTCATCGATCTTTTCCTTTGATATTGAAATAGGTTTTCTACAGCAAAGAGTTTCCTTCTTGGTTGAAATCAAATGTATGAACATTAATTTAATTGAAATAAAAATATATATATTAATTTAATTGTATTATTCATATAAATTTTATGTATTTTGTTTTCCTTTTGAATATTTCTCTCCATAATTAATATCATTGGCTTTTGGCCCCAATTCCTTGGTTCATGAATGAAAATCTTTAATAATCAATGGGTATAAATTTGTTATAACTAATCAAGCGGTTAAAATGAGAAAAAAACCTTATTTTGTTATGTTAAATACCACAATGGATTGTTATGACAGTGCATCAGATATTAGGCCTCGATATGAAAATGTATCTTATTATGGATTTTTTGAGAAAATATTTTTTTTGGATTACAAGTCTCATGGTCAAGTTGCTATGATGAAATGTAAATGTTTTTGATTCAATGGTGTAATGAAATACATTTATTAATGATTGTGGAGTTATATTTATTGACATAACTCAATTATTAGATACCAATGAACCATATATTTTGGAATCAAGGGAAAAACAAATGTTTTATGTGAAAGATAATCTTAGACTTGATTACGGTGTCATTGAAAAATTAATACCAAGTAATATTTTTCATGGTGGTGGGGATGAAATTGATACCATTGACACCCCCATTGGTTTTGGACATAATATTATATTTTATTACTCAAATTTTCCAATTGTGATAATTGATATTGAACCAGAAGTAGTCGTGGGTAATACAACCATATATTTTCACAGTTCCTTCATTTTACCTTGACATTGATTTCTCAAGATCGTACTACTATAATTACTTTAATTTTATTTATGTTTGGAATGATATGGTTTTTTAGTATTTTTTGCTCATTTAATTTAATTATATTTATTTCAATTTAAAAAAATGGGTTTAAAACAAGTTTTAAAAAAATGATTAACTAGGTTTTAAATTATAGTTTCTAAAACATGTTATGCCATTGTTAATGAATTCTTTGACTTCTATGTTATATAAATAATTTTAAAATAATTTTTCTAAAAAATTTACATTTCATTCTTATGTATATTATAAAAGATGTTGAATAAGTTTGAGGGAAGTGATTTTTTATAATAATCCATGAATGCGCGAGATCGAGTTTCCTCCTCTGATTCCCTTAGTGAGTATTATAATTGTAATATTTTTTTCTTTATTACATTTAATTTTTTTTCTTGATATTTAAAAACTTTTTTTAGAGACATTCATCTCAACCAGAGTTAACTTTTTATCATCCTACTAGTTTGGGTCCGATTGGGGGTGATCCTAGAGCTACTCGGAGCACCTGTCGTGCATGTTCACACCCTGATCCTCCAAGAGACACCCCATCTACCACACTTTTCCATCCTCCACTTGAGCCTCTAGGGATTTTCAAAATCATTCCTACATTATCATGTCATTTAGCCTCCTCTTCCAATACTTGGTTTATACCGCCTCTAGGTATGTTCCCAACTTTAACATATCCATAGCATATATTGTATCCTTATGCACTATATCCTTACCCTATCATGTCTGTGTAACCCCCATTTCCTATTATCTATATAGGATATGATGATTCTATTCCTTCAACTTCCACTTCAGTGCATGGATATGACCTAGTACAATCATTTGAATAGGCACATCCATCAATGGCTATTAATCCAGGAAATACCATGAATCCATCAGAGAATAATAAGGATATTGTATCAGTTTTTTTATTGTAAGTGTGTCAAACTAGATCACATCATATTTTTCTTATTGTAGTGTGAATTAATTCTTTTTCATTTTAGTCTTATTCAGTGGGATCTTCTAATAAGTGATTTGGACGCACCTATATGAATGAAGACTAGAATCTCTAAACACATATAATTGTATATTATAATGAAGAAAATCAGATGAATGGTAAAAATTCCATGTTATATAGATATTTTATAGAAACTTTAGTTATTTAAAATGATATCATTTCGATGAAACCAGTCACATGTAGTCATATCGGTAATGAAATCAAGGAGAAAGCATGGGTGGAGATATGGGTAAGAAAATATGTGAAATTTATATATATATTATTTTTTTATTTATATGAATTAACATATTCGTTGTAGAATCTGTTCAACTTTCCTGATGGTGAATATTCTAAGGTCACATGATTGATGGATCTTGGGGAGTTCTATTGATCATATAAGCACAAGTTATATGTTGGTTGGAAGAGTAGATTCGGTTCTGATTTAGAGGGTGTACCAATATTTTATGACTATCCAACAACAAAATATCAACAAATGATTTCATATTGGAAGAGTAATGTGTTTAAGTTATTCCTAATCCTTAATGGTTTTCATATAAAATTTAATTCTTATTTATTGTATTAAATTTTGGTTTTAGGAAGTGTTGGGAAAAAACAAAAATAACAATGATTTAATGAATTATTTTCACAATTTTAAGCATACTACAATTCCCAATAATGAGATGTTTCAAGTAATTTGATATGAATAGAGATAATATCCATATTTATATTGTTACTTATTTATATTTTTATGCTGAAATTTAATTTTTCTTATCATTAATCCCTTTAATATAAGGCTAGAAATGCCCCTATAAAATGTTCAAATGGCCAAAAAACCAAGTGTCCAAATTTACAAATGGAAAAACATCCAAATGGCCAAATGTACAAACATAAAAAGGGCTAATTGGACAAATTTTAAAACGTCCAAAGGGCCAATTGTCCAAACTGCCAAACGGCCAAACGACCAAATGACCAAATGGCCAAAGGGCCAATTGAACAAAATATCGAATGGTAAAAGACCAAATGAACAAATGGTCAAATAAAAAATGATAAAATTACCAAACCATTTAACCAATAAGTGAACCTAATGACCAAATGATCAAAATTACTAAGAGAATTAATGACCAAATGGTGAAATAAAGAAATGGACAATTATCCAAATGGAAAAATAACCAAATTACCAAACATCCTAACAAAAAAAGAACCTAATAACGAAATGGAAAAATGGAAAAATGGCCAAAAGGAGAAATTTCTAAATGACCAATTAGAAAAATAGATAAATGGCTAAGTGGCCAAGTGGCCAAGTGGCCAGCTAGACAATTTTTAAAATGGTCAAATTACCAAAAAAATTAATCTAATGATCAAATGATCAAAATTACCAAGTGACTAAATAACCACATTACATAACACAAATATAATTTCACTAAAATTAACACAAATGAGGACTCTATATCATATCCATGTTTAGAATTCTAATTACTATGTATTTTTTATGTTATGCACTAGTATTAAATTTATAATTCAATTTATATTTATATGCTTCTCCATTTTATGTATTTCTTCGATAGATAGAATTTTAATTCATTCTACGTTTATCAATTTCATATTATTAAATAATGTAGTATTATACTAATCAATGTCGTTTTTAACAAGGGGAATTATGCATCGAAGGATGTGTTCCTCGAGTAAAATCATTTTCCTCAAGTATGAAAAAATGGATGGAAGATTTTAAATACACATACATAAGAAAATATTGTAAGTTTATTATTGATATTTAAAATTTTGATGATAAATTCATAATTAAATATCTTTTTTATATTTTTAACAGTGTTCCCTAGAGACCCTTGATGAGAAAGAAGATGATAACTTTAAGCCAAATGATCATTTGAGATAGGTATAATGTGAGGATCACCAAGGGAGATCCTGATGTCGATCTAGGAAAAACACCATTCCCATTGGGTATGGGACCTCATCAGGCACCTCTCAAACCTCTCACACCACTATGCTGCAAAACGATCATGAAAAAGAAGATAAGGCCAAAACAATAACTACACAAGAGCGTTAAAGAGGAAAACAGGTCACAAAACACTTCCTGAAATCTATGTCAGTTATGTGCCTACCACTTCTATCAGAGGCTGCTATTGTTTTTTTTTATTCAATTCTAGCATCAGTGCACTCTTTATATGCTGACCCTAGTGATTTCAATGTGGGTTCTAGTTGAGCTGATGGTACTAGTGATGGAGGTGGGGGTGGGGTGGTGGTGGCGGTTGTGGTGGTGTTGGTGATGATGATGATGATGACGATGTTGATTATGATGCTTTAGGTACTGATGTTGGGGATGATTATGATAAAACTGATAGGTATGAGGGAGATATTGATCCCCTCCATTTTTGAGTTTTGATAGACACATGTGTGGATGAATAAAAATAATTGATGATATGGATTGTATATGTATGTTCAAGTATTGTCAGTGGATTGAAAACTAATTATAAATTGATGGTTGAATGATAAATATATAATAAGTGTACAGTATTAAATGTGTACCATGGTTCGTAATTTATTTTTAGGTTCTGTTAGAGGTGATATATGGTGAAGTTGTTGTCCAATGGGGGTATATTTCTTTCCAATGGGGGTATATCTATATACCCACGGTTCAAAAAACAATGGGTATACATTATTTCTAGACAACTGTCTATACTCACTATTCATGAAATAGTGGGTATAGACTATACCCATGGTTTCAAGTGAACTGTGGGTATTATGAAATCCACATAGCCTATACCCATAGTTTTATAGGTTTTACCCATGATTCTAAACCATGGGTATAATTTAAGATTCTAGTAGTGTTAGAGAAGTGTATGGAGACCACACATTTCAATTACACCCTCTAAAATCCATGAAAACCCTCTCCATGTATGAAAAATTCATTTAAATGGAATGGATTAGAGCTAGGGATTCAAATTCCAATAAGGTTACATAATAAATTTTTCCTCAAAATGTTCCATCCAGTTGCACCTCCTTTTCTAAAAACTTTTTATGTGAACTAGTTGTCTTTCTAGTTGAACGAAATTCTAAAAATTAGCTCCTTTAGAATTAATCAAAATTTCACCCCAATCCATGTACGAATAAAAAACTTATGGCTTGAATGGTGAGATGAGGTAAATTAGGTCAAGTCCAACACAACTTTAACTTTAATACAACTTTTCACCCTTAAATTTTAGGATTCACATAAAAAGGTATTAATGAAAAATTTATCCCAATTGGTAAATAATTCTTCCATACAACTTTAAGTCAAAATTCATCCCAATAAGGATTTTATGATAAATAAAATATATTTAATTTAGAAGGTTAAAACATAATTTTTATGGAATTTCTAAATTCAGGTTCCAAATAAAAAGTTTCATTAAATTTTCAAATAATGCTTAATGTGAGGAAATTATATCAATTATTATCAATACAGTATTCAATAAAACAAGTTTTATTGATGAAAAATTCAAATATTTAATCATGAGATAAAATAATTATGAATAATTTATAAATAAATAAATTCTAAAACTTTTATAATTTAGTCAGGCATTATGGGCATACCATAATTAAATAAATATACAATCTTTATATTTATTTCCAATACAAATTCCTTCATTTGATTACATATATAGAATTTACATAAATATATAATATTTTAAATATGAACATTATATGTATCAACTATTAAAATATTATATATATATTCTGTATATCACATATTTAATGATATTTAAACTTTGTTCATATCAATTTTCAAAACTCATTTTGACATGGGTTAAAGAATTTCTAAAATAAGGCCTTTAATTTTAACTTTTTCAATTTAATGATCATGAAAAATTTATAAATTAATATAAAATACTTTATATTTATCCTTATATTGAAATTTGTAAAAAAAAATAAATTACACTTATAATTTCCATATAAACATTTTATATCTGAATTATAAGACATTTCATATAATTTCAAAAGGTATTTTAATATTAACAATAAATATTATGGAATGTGTATTTATATTTTATAAACATTTAACAATAAATTATAAAAACATTGTAATTAATTAAATTATAAATATTATATAAATTAAATAAATATCCTAAAATACCCTTTCCTTAATTTATAAACAAGTTATTATTTATATAATCAATTCATAATTGAAATTTAGAAATAAAAAAAAATATTTTTCTTGATATCATATTTAATGGTATACAATATATCCTAATTGGTGACATTTTTTGTGTGATAGATGATGTAGGTGCTTTATATTGTACTTTATGATAGATAATAAACATAACTTCAGATAGGTCACAGTGAATCATATAACATTAAATTAGAGATGAATGGAAATCTTAGCTTATGACATGAATTGATTTGACAAAACCCAGTAGGACCCCTCTCAGGTAATGATAAGTCGATTGTTCCATCTCAATCCCACCTCTAATAAGTTAGAGGTTGGTGACTAGCACCGAGTAGGCATAACACTCAAATGGGAGGCATTATCCTACAGCACATGCACATACTACACTCCTCTGTATATAAAACAATAAAGAAAATAAATAACTAAATAAACTAATAAATGTAATAAATGCATGAAAAATACTCTAAGATCCATGGTAAAACAAAAATACGTAAAGCAAAACATAAATGGGGAATACACACCTAAGATAAAGGAAACCCAAAAAGGACAACTAACAGGACAAAGGACCCTACTCATGCTCCTAAGACCAAACACTGTTAGCTAACACCACCTCTAGAAACTACTAAGCTCTACCAACACTTGATCTAATAAGATCCTCACCGAATTTACTATAATTTGCATAAAACTTATAATGTGCATGAAATAGGCCCATGTAGGGGTGAGTATATACAATCCCAGTAGGTCACCCAAAAATGACAAAAAATATCAAAAGATCGGTATGATTATAACAAAAATCAGGGGGAAAGGATAATGAATAACCCATATTTTCTCCAAGGAGAACCCAAGATAATGGAATAGGTATCAATCTATACTAAAAATTGTATGTGAAAATCCAACCATTACTCTATCATTATAAATAATCCAAAACTAGTAACCCAATATAACCTCTCTATATCAGAAGTGTGAGACCGCAACTCGTCGATGTGTGCATAATCGATCAAGGGAGTACCATCCTTGGGTAGAGGATCATTCCCTACCTAATCTCCAAGATGGGATAGAAAACTCCATATATAAGGGAATTCTTCCTATATTTTTTTGGGGGTGTACTGACCATATCCATACATAAGAAATAGGGGAGAGAACCCTGACAGAAATGAACCTATTAGGTGATAATCGACCCTAGAAAAACTCTAGAAATCATGCCTAAACCCCATCATTGGATAACCAATGATGAAGAGCACAAACTGCATGCACCATTTCATGTTTCATATTGGATATCTAATATAATTCTTTCATTATGTTCAATACAGAAAAAACACTCAAGATAAACTACTCACATGTCAAAATCTTGGTCTAAAAAGGGATATTTTATTATTAGGTGTATTTAGAAAAAGTAAATGGTGTGTACCAAATGGTACATTATTTATAACCTATAAGTAGTAGTTTGGTCATTCACAAATGCACTGCTTAACATAAAAGGATCAAAACATATTGCATGATGGTTATGGTACATGGAATATAGATCTAAATGTTGTATTCAAAATGTACCACAACTTCTCATGTCCTATAAACTGAAGTAAATAGTGTGTGGTCCTAGACCACATGGTGTATAGGTCCATTCAACCTCCTAGGTGTGTACTCCCAACACACGCCATGCAATTACCTAGGGGTACATTTCATGTTATCATAAATTACATGTCATGTGATATTTAAATTTTTTGTAATCCTAGACACAGTGACACCCAAAATATATGATGTTTGTTATTTAAAGTACACATCGTGCTGATGGTAATTTTTCAAAAACACATATTTTCCCATATTTCATTATTATTTCCACCGAATCCTCCCCCCCCCCCCCAATATCACTTCAGTCTTCTCTAAAAAACAAATCATGGAAGTAACATCATCGGAGGTCATTTTATGACCAAAACCCACCGAAAATGGGATACACCATCAAAGTATTATTACCCAACATGTCACCAATCATAAATAGACTTACATCATCCAACATCCTCGATCTTCTGCCAACTAGTGAACCGACCATGTGTCATGATATCTTATATCAAATGAAAACACAGACACATAGATCTGATCTTTGACCATGATTCAAACCGGTCTATAAATAGTCAAATAAAAGTTTTCTCATAAGATAATGATAAAATACATGAATAAAGATGAGAAAAAACCATAAAACCACAAAATTGAATAATTATAATGGAATATGTGAACCTAACCATCAATCACAAGTGTAAACAGTAATTGAATAATCAAAGACAAGTATAAACTAAATAATCTAGGAAAAATATAGAATTTATAAATTTATTGGGTCATCAAATATCCAATACGGAATTAAATTATTAATAATCAACCAGAGTTCTAGAAATATAAAATATTAGATGAATCCAATAATAAAAAACTCATGCCTAAATAATGGTTCAATCACTGATAAAGAGTGAATCTTTGTTTTTGACTTTGGAGATTCTAATTGAATTCTATTGATGATTTCCTTCTATCCTCTAAGAATTCTCCCCAAGATTTCTCCCATGGATGCTCCTCCTAAATTCAAGGATTATGTAGTTAACCATAGGTATTTGTGTAATGAAATTTTAAATATGTAAAATATTAAGTTAAATAAAAAATTATTCCAATGAATTAATCACTTAATTTATTTCTCTAAATCCACCCACAATTGTAAACTACTATGGGAACCAATGTGATTGGAACTTACATCACCCCTAGGGTAAAACACTCATTCAAGATTAAAACATAGTATCAGTTTTCCTATATAAGACTCCATTCAAAAGAAAAAGTATAATTCTAAAATATGAATGTATGTGAGATATATTTAAAATTTATTATTTTAATATATTATTATCAAGGTTCTTTTATTCTTTAATATCTTTATAAAACCTTTTAATAAATTCAAAAATATTACAAGAAATGTTATTGGGTTTCAATAGTGAAAACCCAATTCATTACATCCTCCCCTACATTAAGAAATTTCACCCCCAAAAAAAGTGCAATCTACTCAAATAGGTGAGGGTATTGAGCCATAATCTTTCTCTCACACTCCCAAGAGCTCTTCTAGAGGATACCATACTTATAAATGACATGAAACCATGGAATAACTTATCTATAAAGGTTTATCTCATATTGATCCTCAATTGCCACCAAGTACTCTAAAAAGGTAGCTTCATCCTCAATGTTCAGATCACCCCAATCAATGACATGTGATGGTTCATACACATATATCCACAGCTATGACACATGGAAGACATTGTGCACCCTTTCCAACTAAGGGTAAATTCCAAGTTCTATATAACCCCAACCACCCTACATAGGATCTAGAATTGACTGATGGATCTTGGAGATAGATTACCACCCCAACTAAATCTCTTTAATCCTTATCTTGAATAGACCTTTAGTAACACATGGTATCCCTCATAAAAAACTAAAGGTGTACATCGATGATATTTATAGAACCTATGATATATTTGAATTGTCATCATCTACTACGGGATCACCTCGACCATCTTCTTCATCACTCATACTATCTTTGGCTTCATGATTTTTGAATCACCTAGCTTCATCTAATATATGGGTTACATACAAGGTCTCTTGTACAGGTCCTCATATGGTACCATGATGATAATAGAGTGATATTTGTTTTTGTAAGCGAACTATGCCAAGGGAAAATGCTCTTTCCAACTTTGGCTGAAGTCTAACACACAATCCCTTATAATGAACTAAATAACCAAAATGGTTTTATTGGTCTGTATATCCATATGAGGATGGAACATTATACTCATCCATAATTAGTCCACAAACACCTCATGCAAGCCTCTCCCCAACCAAGATGTAAACCAGCATCTCGATCAGAGATGATCTTTATGGGTACCCCCATGAAGTTAGGTGATCTCTTTCATGTACATGAGTCAAAAAATATACAGTGAACTATAATCTTGTATTGTAAATAAGTGGTCTGACTTGGTTAGTCAGTCGATAATCACCCATATAGAATCATGTTCCCTCACTTATTCCAGAAGCCTCGTCAAAAAATTTATCTATATATTATCCCACTTCAACACTGTAACCTTGAGTTATTGGACCAAAACCATTGCAACTTGGTGATCCACCTTCACCTACTGATAGGTGATGAATTGAAAACCAAATTTAGCAACACTCCTATTCATTCATTCCCACCAAAACTAGTATTGAAGTTCTTAAAACAACTTTTCTAATCTAGGATTTACCCCTAAGGGGGAAGAATATAACTCCCTTCAAATATCCTCTAGCATCATAACTAGAATCACATTTCATCCTTTAAATAGGATGACATTCTCTCCATCTTCATATAATTGTTATGGTGCATAACCTAAGAATATTTTATCATGTAACACCTCAAAATTGATGTCTCCATGTTAAGTCTTCATCACGTGTGGAAGAATATGAGGGGTCACTGCTATATATCAAATGAAAGTCTCTCTCACCTTATCTCATAAAGAAAACTATAATGAGTCTAACTATTCTGATTCCTCTCCCAATAACTGAGTGTGGGACTTACTACTAAGGTAATAAACCACCATGTTTCCCTTACAAAGAGTGTAGACTATTAAAAAGTCAAAGTACAATAGGAACTATAGTTGACACCAATATCTCAGGTTAAAATCACTCTGAGTAAATGTAAGAACCCGGATCTTATTCCTGAGGTATGGGTTTCTTCTTTTCATTTTTCCTTAAGTGTTTATGAGATAATAAGGAAAATGGTGAAAAACCTAAAATTTTGTGGCTACACGCCATGTACTTTTCCACACGTCGTGTAATTTGGCCGTGTGGGATGAGTACACAGGGCTAGTATCCCTGTCAGTGATGAAAGGTGTAAAAACTGACTTCACGCAGTGTAGTGGGTATTTATATGCCATGTAGTCAGTCGGCAGGTGAATATTAAGGTGGTGGAATTAGATTCCAGCTGAGCAACTATACACATCGTGTATTCGAAAATACATGATGTGTACTCAGGTCGGCAAGCAAACAGTTTGGTGGAGAAAAGTAGCCTCCAGAGGAACAGTTAAATGATGAAAATTATACGCCGTGTACTTGAGATTACACACCGTGTACTTGAGAGTACACACCGTGTAGTTTGTTTTTTCGCATAAAATGTGCAGTATCCTCCTCTGTTCATAGAGGAAGCTTAGAACTCCAGAGGAGAGCGGGAGAGACGGCCAGAGCTTGGAGGATCTCCCGACCACACACTGGGAACCCAATTCCGTATCCATCGATCACGTTGGGACCAGACGGGTCAACCCTCCCTTCTCCTTAATCGATTCTTACCAATTATTTCTTGAGGGAAAGTTCTTTGATGTTGAGAATATAGTTTTTTATCTCAGATCTATGCCTTTCTCGTGTGTTTCGTGAGGAGACGTTCACATATACCGATCAGGGGTGATCGAGGTAGGTGGTCTGGTGTTTAAATTACAACTATTGTGTATTTGTTGTACCTTTTTGCTACTAACCCATGTTTGGGGTGTCGTATGGTTGAGGCCTCGGCTTTTTTAAATACCTATAATTTTATAGGTTATTGATTGTAATTATAAACTGCTATTTGGGATCGCTAATTGGATCCAAGACCACCCGGGGGTGCGTTCCTCTGTTTAGTAGTTTGTCCAGGTTACCCAAAAGTATACCATAAAATTTATCATGTTTTAAATTTCCTTGAGAAGAATTTTATATAATTTCTTGCTTATATATTGAGATCAGCCCGGTTACTTGCACCTGAGGGCAGTGTTCTATTTAGTTTGAGGAAAATGTTCTGTTTAGCCTGAGGGAAACTCCTTTCATGCATGTGGGCACCCAGAGGGAACCATTTCATATGCCTGAGGGAAATATTTGTTATACATGTGGGTAATTACATGCGGGTTTTGACTCATCTTACCTGAGGGTATGGTTTGTATGTCCGAGGACAGTATTATCATGAACATTCAATGTGGTGATTTTTATATGTTATACCTGTCAAGTTAATGCACGGTCTTGGAATGGTTAACTGAATATTAAAAATAGAAATATAACTGGTAAGTTAGTTACTTTTGAGTACTGCTTAGTTTATTGCATTTACTACTGCACATTGTTGTTGCACCTTTTCACTAACAGTTGGGCACGGGGCTTTGGTGGCTGCCTAATAGGATTTATTTCTCACACCCTATTTGGTTCATGTCTTTAGCCCAAACAGACTATATTTTTGTAGGTGTGGACAGGTGAAAGAGTCCCTATATAGGTACATGATTGTTGCAGAGGAGTAGGAGATCATGGGACTGAGTTTAGGCTCGCGATGTTGCTGAGTTCCTGTTGCACTGTTTTGTTTTTTTCAGTTGTACCTTGTACTTTGAGATGTATTGTATTGTCTTGTAGTGTATCTTGTTCTGGTTGTTTTCATTGAATTAGTGACATGCTGCATCTCTATATATATGACTACTGGTTCTCTTTTACTCAGTTTTCTGTTTCAGTTGTATGTTCTTTACTTCTTCCGCTGTTATATGTTTATGCTATTTATCTTTTATGATGCTCTACACTTTGAAAAATGAGGGGAATAGTTTTCCCACTATCATATTTGGTCCCTCGCTACAAGTCGGAAGCCTCTGGAGTTTGGGGAAATGTGCTTGAGGTCATGTGACCAAACGGGTGTGGGCCACCTGTTGTGTGACACCCGGATCTGGGATGTTACAAAGTGGTATCATAGGGTTTTTTTGTTTGACTTACTATTTGGAGCCTTAGTCAGTGATAGGATAGACATGGTAGTTGGTAATAAGTTGTGTCCAGGAGTAGCTAACCCATGTATAGGGAAAATCCAACCTACCTCGTTGTTGTAATTATTACTGGTTTTGCAATTTTACAGTTTATTTGATTTTCACTGTTGGGTGACGCACTTGTGATTGTGTTGTTCTTATGTTATACATGGGATCTATTTAGTTGAAACCCAATGAGATGAGGTTATTCCATATCATGCATCATTTAGGAACATGCTAGAATCATATGTCATGCATTCCTTCCATGCCATGTAGGTGCATTATAAATTGCATGTTGTTGTGATAGTTGTTGTGCTATAAAAGCATGTTGTTGTGATAGCTTCTTTGATAAATACCTGTTATTTGATAAGGTATTTTTGTGTTAGGTTGTTGATAGAATGAATGCCAAACTTCGGTTCTTGAGGAGTATGGGCACTCAATAACTAGAATTTGGTGGATCATTGATGAGTTTACTTTGTTATAACATGTGTAAGATTCCAAACTTTGATTCGAAGGGGGTATGGGCCCTCACAAATCATAATTTGGCACTTAGATGTCTATTTCAACATTTTTCTGGGCTCCGGAGTAGTTTTGAGGCTTACTTTCCGGAAAACCCAGGATACACGCCGTGTAGTTCTATGGACACACACCACGTTGTATTCTCTTCGGGAAGAAATAAAAACTTGTTAAGTACATGTCGTGTAATCTATTCTTGTGTCATAGACTGTGTGGGTGTGGACACGGGGTAGGGAAATGGATTAGCGGAACACTCCATGTACCAGTTGTACACGACATGTAGTGTTGTCTCGGTGTCTGCCCATGTAACTAAAAAAATGGATGGAGGAAACCTTAAGACATACATGTTGTGTTTACCTTTAACATGTCGTGTAGTGTCAGCCGTGTAGCCGTCCATTTAGTGGGAAACATGAGTCTGTCTGGGGATTCTTTTAAACACGTCGTGTCTTGTTAAAACACATCGTGTAGTGTGACCTGGGTACACAGGCCATGTGACGAACAACACGGGCTGGTAAAATCTTGTAGAGTACACTCCGTGTACCAGTGGGACACGCTGTGTAGGTTTGTTTTTGGAGATCCATGTGACTTAAGCTGTGTAGAAGGACTCAGGAAGGGAAGGATAATTCAATTACACGCCGTGTGTTTGGGGTGTTACACGACTAGTTTTAGCTAGAGTACATTCCCATGTGATTGGCTTGCGAGAACACATTGTGTCGTATTAATACATGTCGTGTAGTGAAGTTTTTTAAATCTTGAATTCTCTCTTTCTCCTGTTCCCTTCTTGGTCTCCTTGTTTTTAGTCTTTGATAATCTTGGTCTAAGGTGTGCGGTTGACCTTGTAGAGTCATGCCACTGAGATGACCACCATTTGTTTGCCAAGAGAGAAGCAACGATTATACTCCTGAGATGGTGGGCCATGGGATAACAGATGATCCACCAACAGTGCCAGATGCAGCGCCAACCGTTATACTGGACACAGGCGTGGAGGTGCAGTTCCGTGAAGGTTTCATGCGGTTCATGCAGACCTTTCTAGGAGCACCGTAGGCCGCCACATCTATGGTCGATCTGACTCGTATCTTCCTGTAACAGCATCCAATTATGTTTTCAGAGTATGGCAGACCACAGGCAGTAGATTCATGGCTAGATTCGATGCAGACGATATTCGAGCATCTTGAGATGCCTCCAGGGCGGAGGGTCAAGCTCACTGCATACATGCTGCATGATTCCGACAAAAGGTGGTGGGATGTTACCACCCAGTATGAGCATCACCATGACATGGCATGGGAAGATTTTTAGGAAACTTTCTATGACTTCTTCTTCCCAGAGACGCTGATGGAAAATCGAGCTCGAGAGTTCATGAATCTACAGCAGGGCACCATGTTAGTAATGGATTATTCTGCACGCTTCACCGAGCTTCAGCGTTTTGCACTCGTTCTGGTGGGTGATGAGACGTTTAGGGCTAGACGCTTTGAGGATGGACTTCTATATGACATTCGAGCACTGGTGAATGTTTTTAGGTTTCATACAGTGCATGCTATTATAAACCAGGTACGGATTTCTAAGAGGAACCTACGGGAAGCTAGTGGTCTGGGCCAGGGTGGTTTGACACCGGTTTCTGGTACTATTTCTACCAGTAAGAGGAAAAGACAGATGGACTTCTCTTATAGTGGCAGTACTGGACATAAGAATACTTTAGGTTTCCAGGTCATGTGTTAACAGTGTGGTAAAGAGAGGCACAAGAGACCATAGTGTCCATGTGACCCAGTGGAGTGTTGAGCTTGTAGAAATATGGGTCATCTCCAGCATTTTTACATGGTGTTTCCACCAGTGGCTAGTGATAGGGGTTTTATATAGACTTTGCATGTCGGATTAGGGCCATCAGCTTCTTACTAGTCGGAAAACAGGAATACGTCGGGGCATGTAGGCCGAGATGGTGGTCGTGGCCATGGTAGCCAAACACCAGGATCTCAAAGACAGTAGGGCGAGTCAGCTCAGGGAAGCCAGGCTATGTCGTAGGGTCGCGGCACTAGGCAGGCATATGGAGTGAAAAAGACCCAATAGGAGTAGGATCTTGGAACTTCTACTATCAAAGGTACTATTCTAGTAGCTTCTGTTTTATCTTTAGTACTTTTCGATATGGGTGTTACACATAGATTCATATATGTAATCATTGTGGAGAGCCTTGGGCTCTGTGTTTCTTCTTCTTCTTATGATATCATGACACTAGACACACCATTGGGAACTAGAATGGCTGGTATGCGTCTGTGCAGGGATCTCCCCCTAGAGGTTGGTGGGTGTCACTTTCTATGGGACCTCTGTGTCTTAGTGATGACGAGATATGATGTCATTCTTGGGATAGACTGGTTGGTACCCTTCTTAGCCTTTGTGTATTGCTATCATCGCAGGGTGAGTTTCCCGTCACCAAAGGGCGGACAATTTCTATACAAGGGCGAGTGGGATGTCCAGGCGAGCCGAGCTGGACCCGAGCAACGTGGGAGAGGTGGGGTGAAATCCCAGATTTCAAGTTTATATCTGGATGATCAGGGGACTTTTTAGAAGGATTTCCCTCCAGTAGTTTATCATTTCAAGGATTTCTTTTCAGATGAATTTTTAGGTCTACCTCCAGAACGAGTGGTGGATTTCTCTATTGAGCTTGTTCCAGGAGCAGAACAGGTGTTCATTTCTCTTTATAGGATGTCCACACCTGAGTTGAAAGAGCTCAAGATATTGTTAGAGGAGTTTCAGTAAAAGTGTTTCATCCAACCCAGTACTTCTTCTTGGGGTTCGCATGCCCTGTTTACTAAGAAGGCGGATGGTACCCTTATACTCTGTGTGGATTGTTGGAAGTTGAACCATCTGACAGTTAATAACCGATTTCCCTTGCCTATGATTGATGATCATTTTAATCAAATTTGGGGAGAACGAGTGTTCTCGAAGATTGAATTTAGATTTGGATATCACCAATTATGAGTTAGATGATCAGATATATCGCTTATAGATTTTCGGGGAAGATATGGTCTATACGAGTACTTGGTCATGCCATTCAGACTTACTAACTCACCAGCAGTTTTCATGGCTCTGATGAATCATGTGTTCCACCCCTATTTGGACTCTTTTGTGGTAGTTTTTGTGGAAGATATCTTGGTGTAATCTCACACTCGACACGACCATGCTACCCATCTTGAGATCGTATTGAGTACACTGAGAGAGGACCGGTTATATGCTAATCTCTCCAAGTTCCACTTTTATATGGATCATATACACTTCCTGGGTTACATTATCTCAGAGGCAGGAGTTGTAGTAGACCTAGAGAAGGTGAGAGTAGTAGTTTCATGGGAGAATCCTAAGAAGGTGTTTGATATACTGAGTTTCTTGGGGTTGGATGGTTATTACAGGCGCTTTATACAGGACTTATCCTACTTAGCAGCACCATTGACGGGTTTGACTAAGAAGGGTGTGAAGTTTGTTTGGTCAGAAGCTTGCGAGACAACCTTTCAGCAGCAAAAAGGATGATTGACATCAGCACCAGTCCAGATACTTCTAGAGAAAGGGAAGAGTTATACAGTTTACTGTGATGCATTAGGTATTGGGATGGGAGCATTATTGATGTAGGGAAATCGAGTTGTTGCGTACAAGTCTCGGAAGTTGAGGCCACATGAGGGTCATTACCCGACGCATGACCATGAGTTGGCTGCAGTTGTTCATGTGTTATTTTGTTGGAGACATTATCTCTTGGCAGAGCATTTTTTGGTGTTTACGGACCACAAAATTATTAAATATATCATTACCTAGTTTCACTTGAACTCGAGACAATGAAGGTGGGTTGAATACATTCAGTCCTTAGACTTTGAGCTTGCCTATACACCTGGTAAGGGTAATGCGGTTGCTGATGCACTGAGCAGGAAGACTCAGACACAGGTAGTTCATGAGGCAAATGATGAGTGGAATCTTATGGCTTTGTTCTCTGAGATGCATTTGGAGGTGCACGATAGTCAGGGTAAAACCTATCTTTCTTCCTTAGTTGTGACTTATACCCTCCTGGATAGAGTGAGGATGAGACAGATATCGGATTCGGAAGGCCTAGTTCTACAGGAGTTGATGGCAAGTCAGGACCCTCCTCCTGGTTGGGCAATAGGCGATGATGAGGTACTACGTTACCATGGACGAGTATGGGTTCTAGGGAATATACGTGAGGATCTGATGCGGGAGTTTCATGCTTCAGCTTGGGCAGTGTATCCCGGAGTTACCAAGATGTACCGTGACTTGATACGTCAGTACTGGTGGCTGGGTATGAAGAATGAGATAGCTATTTTTGTTACAAGATGTTCCACCTGTTAGCAGGTGAAGGTGGAGCATCAGAGGCTAGCTGGACTGTTACAACAGTTACCCATTCTGGAATGGAAATGGGATGATGTCATGATGGACATCATGACCGGGTTGTGGAGGTCACCTTGAAGAAATGATGTTGTGTTGTTTGTTGTGGATAGACTTACAAAGGTAGCTCAATATTGTCGATCAAGGAGACCTTCAGTGTTGACGAGCTCGGGAAGCTATATATCTGAGAGGTCATACATATTCATGGGGTCCCTCGTTCTATTGTTTCAGATAAGGATGCCTATTTTATGTCTCGTTTATGGAAGAGTTTCATAGGACATTGGGTACACAGGTGCTTCTGAGCACAACTTACCACCCTCAGACCGATGTTCAGTCAGAGCGTATGATACAGGTGCTTGAGGACATGTTGTGTGCATGCTTCCTAGACTTTGGGGGCTCTTAGGAGAAGCATATACTCCTGGTTGAGTTTTCCTATAATACTAGTTTTCATGAAACTATTCATATGGCACCTTACGAGGATTTATATGATAGGCCATGCTGATCACCTTTGTGCTAGTTGGAGGCAGGTGAGGCAGCTTTACTGGGACCACGTCTCATGAAGGAGACTTGAGAGAAGGTCCAGTTCATTTAGAAGCGGATGGCTATTGCATAGTCTCATTAGAAATCTTACACTGATTTCTGCAGATGACCCTTGGAGTTCGTGGTTGGGGATTAGGTTTTCTTGCGTGTTTCGCCGAGGTTGGGATACAGGAGAATCAGAAGATGGGGTAAACTTTCACCGAGGTATTTGGGGCCGTTTGAGATTCTAGAGAGAGTCGGGATGGTTGCCTATCGGTTGTAGATTCCACAAAGGTACCGTTCCAGGCACAAAATCTTCAATGTATCTAAGTTGCATCGTTATCACTCAAACCCATCTCACATTTTTCAGCCCGAAGAGGTTGAGATCTAGGACGATGCGTCCTTTTAGGAGAAGCTGATTTTTATTGTTGATAGGAGCACAAAGTTTCTCCAAGTCTAGTCAGTTCCTCTCGTATGGGTGCTATGGAAGCATGGACAAGTGTATGAAAAAACCTAGGAGTGGGAGACCGATGTACGTGCTCAGTGGAAAGAGTTGTTCTGAGCTTTATCTTCACCACCCTTGGGAGGGAATTTCAAGGATGAATTTCTATAAGGGGGAAGTTTGTAAGAACCAAGTTCTTATTCTTGATGTATGGGTTTCTTATTTTCCTTTTTTCCTTAAGTGTTTCTGAAAAAATAAGGAAAATGGAGAAAAATCCCAAATTTTTTGGGTACACACCCTGTACATTTACACATGCCATGTAATTTGGCTATGTGGGATGAGTACACAGGGCATGTAGCCCTTTCAGTGATGAAAGGTGTAAAAACCGACTATATGCTGTGTAGTGGGTATTTAAACGCCGTGTAGTTAGTCGGCAGGTGAATAGTAAGGCGGTGGAAGTAGCCACCAGCTGAGCAACCGTACATGTCATGTATTCGGAGATACACACCATGTACTCAGGTCGACAAGTAAATAGTTTGGTGGTGAAAAGTAGCCACCAGAGGAACAGTTAAATGATGAAAAGTACACACCATGTACTTGAGAGTACATGCCGTTTAGTTTGTTTTTTTTCACTTAAAATGGGCAGTAGACTTCTCTGTTCACAGAGGAAGCTTATAATGTCGGAGGACAGTTGGTGAAACGTCCAGAGCTTGGACTATCTCCCGACTTCACACCGGGAACCCGATTCTGTATTCGTTGATCACGTTGGGACTGCACGGGTTAGCCCTCCCTTCTCCTTAAGTCGTTCTTATCAATTCTATACCAAGGGAAAGTTATTTGATGTTGAGCTTATAGTTTTTTATCTCAGATCTATGCCTTTCTCATGCGTTTCGGGAGGCGACGTTCACATATACCGATCAGGAGTGATCGAGGTAGGTGGTCTGGTGTTTAAATTCCTACTGTTGTGCATTTTTGTGTACCGTTGTGCTATGGAACCATTATTGGGGTGTCTTGTGGCTGAGGACTTAGTTATTTTAAATATCTATAATTGTATATGTAATTGAATGTAATTATAAAATGTTGTTTGGGATCGCTGCTTGGATCCAGGACCACCCTGGGGGTACGTTCCTCTGTTTAGCCGTTTAGCCAGGTTACCCGAGGGTATACTATAAAATTTAGCATGTTTTACATTGACTAGAGTTGAATTTTATATAATTTCTTTCTTAACTATTGGGCTGGGCCCGGTTACTTGCACCTGAGGGAAGTGTTCTATTTAGCCTAAGGGCAGTGTTCTATTTTGCCTGAGGGAAACTCCTTTCATGCCTGTGGGCAGTAGATTCTGTTCCTGAGGATGACATTTTGTACGCCTGAGGGAAATATTTGTTATGCCTGTGGGAAATTACCTACGGGTTTCGGCTCTGCTTACCTGACGGTAAGGTTTGTATGTCTGAGGATAGTGTTATCATGAATATTCATCGTGGTGATTTTTATATGTTATAAATATCAAGTTAAAGAAAAGGTGTGGCTTGGTTAACTGAATATTAAAAATCGAAATATAACTGGTAAGTTGGATAATTTGGTGTACTTCTTAGTTTATTGCATTTAATACTGCACACTGTTGTTTCACCTTTTCAATGACAGTTGGGCACGAGCCTTTGGTGGGTGCCTACTAGTACTTATTTCTCACACCCTATTTGGGTCATCTCTTCGGCCTAAAAATACTATATTGTGGCAAATGTCAATAGGGGAAAGAGTCCATATACAGGTACACGATTGTTGCAGAGGATTATGAGAGCATGGGACCGAGCTTAGGTTTGCGATTTTGCTGAGTTCATGTTGCACTGTTTTGTTTTGTTCAGTTGTACCTTGTACTTTGTGCTATATTGTATTGTATTGTAGTGTATCTTGTTCTGGTTTTTTTCATATAATTAGTGACATACTACATCTCTATATATATGACTGTTGGTTCTCTTTTACTTAGTGGTCCGTTTCAGTTGTATGTTATTTACTGCTTCCACTGTTGCATGTTTATGCTATTTATCATTTCTGTTGTGCTACACTTTGACAAATGAGGGCATAGTTTTCCCACTATTAGACCTGGGGCCTCACTACTAGTCGACAGCCTCTGGCATTTGGGAAAATGCGCTTGAGGTCATGTGACCGACCGGGTTCGGGACACCCGTTGTGTAACACCCGGATCTGGGACATTACAATATATATATATATATATATATGAGACTTTAGTGGTTCACGTGAACTACAAAATACTCACCAAGAAGGTAGTTCCTCCATGTTTTTATGGTGAACACTATTATAACCAACTATATTTCAAAGGTCACATTATTCGGAGCAAGGAGTCTCATATGTCTAGACCCATAAAAAATCAACACCTACTTTTAAATAAAAACAAATATGATCCTAGTTCTAAAAGCATCACAAAACACCATGTGATCAATTATGTCATATAAAAGTCTCTATAGAGGATCTATAGTCAGTCTCTATCTCATATCCTCAATGGAACTTTGACATCACTCATAAAAAATGAATGGATTTCCCTTTTAGGCTAGGCAAGTCAAGGTAATCACAGTCCTAGAAAATCCTATGGGGAATATCCAGTAATACCCAAAAACCCAAATGAAACTCTTAATATTAAACATTTTCTTGGGTAGATATCAAGATATCACAACCTTAATCATTATTAGGTCCATAGATACTCCATCCTATGAGATAACATATCCCATTAAGTAAACCTCTCTAATCTAGAACCGAAACTTCGAGGCATTTTCATAAATCTAATTCTAATGAAGAAATCCTAGGAAAATCCTCAGATGATTTTCAAGCTCAAAATTATATACCAAATACATAAGGATGACATAAATGAAGACCACTATGAACCAGTCTAGAAATGGATGAAAGATATGGTTCGTGATTCCCATGAACACAAATGAGGTGTTCTTAATTCCAAAGGAAATCAATAAGAACTTATAATGACTATAGTGACATCAAAACAGTAATTTAGGTATATCACTTCCATGAAACCATAGCTGATGGTAGCCAAACTATAGATCAATTTTTGAAAACCACTTCTCTCCCTTCATATGTTCAAATAGATCATTGATCCTTAGAAGAGGATACTTATTATTGGTTGTCACCTGGTTCAGATGGATATAGCCAAAAAAAGCCTCAATATCACATTCTCCTTAGAAAACACATGTTCTACTCAGGGGGAAACACTGACTCAAATAAAACTTTTCTCTTGAAGGTCCTCCAACTTCCACCTCAGCTACCATAGCTCGGTGGGGGCTATTTGATAAACCGTATAAGATATCAGTGTGGATTTAGTGTGTAGGTTGACGTAAATTTCAACCAATTGAAAAGGTTTTAATACTAGTACATACTTAGAGAATATTTATAGGTATTACTTTACCACATCTATAATCTAAGAGTTTAAATATTTAGATACATAAAGAGACAAACTCACTAACTAGTAAAAGATCAGTTGCAACTTTTGGTGCATGATCCCTGATCATCTCAACTAAAAATCCCCTTCAATCATAAAGTAAAACCTTTAATTTTATACACAAAGGCATCTCACCCCCAGATATAAATACTTTATCTGGGTTTATCCATGGATCTTTCATAGAAATGAAAGAATTGTAGAGTATTAATATTTGTATATTAAAAATAATATATTTTAATTATAGATTATAGTCATTCATACTTAATAATTAAACCATTTTATTTTAATAGAGTCTCAAATGGGAAAACCACAGTCATGGTTGAATCCAAAATGTATGTTTTACCATAGGGGTGATGTAAGTTCTCTTTACATTGAGTCCCACAATAGTCTTCAATCCTTAGAAGATTTAGAGGAATAAAGTAAATTATTAATTAATTAGTATAATTAGTCATTTGACCTTATATTTTACCTATTTAAAATATTTTAAAAAAAAATACCTAGGGTTAGCTTCATAAGGGGATAGATCTTGGTTAGAAATTGAAGGGGATTTAGGTGTATTTCCAATAGAACACAATAGGAATCACTAAAGAAATCGACATAGATTTGTTATTATTTACTGATTGAATCATTCTTCAGGTAGGGGATTTTTACTTTTAATTAACCTTGTATTCTGTATTTCTTGATCATGGTTTAATTATTCTTATTTTAATTTTTTATTCAATATTTTATGTCCCTCTCAATTTATGAATTTTAAATTTGGGATGGATTATTTGGTTTCTACTTCTCCTTGATTATTGAATGATTATTCATACTTATGACTGATGGTTAGGTTTGAAATTAGAATATTCTTCACTTTTTTGGTTTTATGGTTTTCTCACACTGTTCTTTATGTATTAATTTTTGGAATTTGATAGGAAAATGATTCATCTATTTTTTATCTATTTTAAATCATGATTGAACCTTTGATCCATGTTTACATGTTTACATTTGATATCAGAGATCAAGACACATTGGTGTTCCACCATTTGGTAGTGGATTAAGGATGAAGGAAGATAAAATTTAGTCTCTAAGTTTCAATGTATAGGGCGATGGGGATTTGATGAAAGATCCCACTTTCGGTGGTCAGTGGCCACAAATCAACCTATGATGATGTTTCTTAAATGATTTATTCATTTGGTGAAGACTAATGAGAGATTGGATTTTGATTTAGATGCATTGAAATATAATCATAGGTAACCATGGGTTTTTAGAAAATTACCATGTATACAGCATGTATTTTGAAAGAAAACACGCCATGTATTTTTGGTACCACAACATCTAGTGTTTTGTGTGGGTTATATATTACATTATATGAAATTTAACATCAAATGAAATGTTTCCCTAACTGAACACATGGTATGTAGAGGAATTACACTCCAATAAGGTCGATTGGCCCTACACGCCATGTAGGCTAGAACCACATGATCTGTACTTTAGTTTAGAAAACATGGAAAGTTTTGGTACATTATGAGTACCAATATCATAGCTAAAATCCATGTACCATAACAAATATTTCTTGTTGTTTGATACTTTCATTTTGAGTAGTTCACTCATGTATGACCAGGCTAATTCTTAGAGGCTACATGCCATGTACTTATTCCAAACCCACCTAATATCCATATCTCCTTATTTATACCTAGATTTTTAATATGTGGGTAGTTAATCTTTTGTGTTTTTCATAATTAAAAACAATGTTGGACTTATCTTCGGCATCCAAGATATTGAATTTGGTAGGGTCCATGACATTCTAATGGGTGTATAATCGATTGGGGGAGTATCGACCAAAGGTGGACGCTCTCACCACACCTGATCTCTGAGATGGGGGAGTACCAACTCTTCAAATGGAGTATTATTCTCCATGTGTGTGAGGGGGGGGTATCAACTCTATCTATATATAGAAAATGGGGGATCGCTCCCTAACATAAATACACATTTAGGGAAGTATTTAACTTATAAACACTCTAAAAATAATGCATGAATCCATCATCATCTGACCAATTATAAAGAGAAAAACATACATGAACCACCTCACATCGCATATCATATAACGAAGATAATTCTACCATTATGTTCTATAGGGAAAAACAGTAAAGATTAACTACTCACAGGTCAAAAATATAAGACTGAATAAAGAGATATAGTAAGCAATTGGGTCTGGAAGAAGTATATAATGTGTCCCATATGGTACATTGTGTGTGACCTCTAAGAAGTATCCCAGCCATTAAAAGGTGCACTACTCAATGTACAAGCATCCAAACACATGTTGTGTTGGTTATAGTACATGTTTTGTATTTTTGAGAGTCATACTTAGGTTTTTCAACACTTCCAATGTCATGTAAACTGAATTATATGATGTGTGGTCCTAGCCCATATAATGTGTAGGTCTAATCAATACCCTTGGTTTTTTACTCCCTTTACACTCTATACAATAAATTAATGGTATACAATTTGTGGTATTAAACTACACATTGTGTGATATTTAACTTTCTTGAAACCCTAGTTGTAACAACCCAAAAATTCCGTAATGAAAATTCCTCTTGGTATATTTAAATGTATTTTTATGGTTATGTAAAATGTATGCACTTATTTGGTTTTATGTTTTGGATTTTAAAATACTGTTATAAATTTTGATTGTTTCTAATATATCTGTTGAACAGTGATCACATGATTAGTATAAATATAGGGCTTTAACAAATCCAATTTACTCAGACAAAGGAATTGAAGGCCTCATCCAGTAGACTTTCCCCGTATGAAGCCCATTTGTCGGAGCTCGGAAAGGAGGTTGTGTCATTGGGCTTCACTCTTGACCAAGCACAATCTGATCTTGAACACGTTAAGCTTGAGCAGAACCGACTATGGGAAAATTGGAAGTTAATAGAGATTACCACCCGAGCGATGTCATCCGAGCCACCCCAAGAGTCTATCACCATCGCACACCTTAGCCGTCGGTATTATGTGGGTGTTATAAGGGGTTATGTAACAAGACCCAAGCCCTATGACTATGTACATTATTTTGGTATAAAGAATGTGCATTCATTTTATTATTGTTACTTTGTAAATAGGTTTTAAAATCACAAATACTATTTTTAGTTAATATTCAACTAAGAAATCTATTTTTATGAATTAATGGATTATTAATTAAATAATATTTTAATAAAATATTATTATTATTAATAAATTATATTTTATTAAATATAAATTATCATATAATTTTATAAATTATATTATAACTTTTATTAAGGTTTGAAAACTGTTTTTGTCAAAACTCATGAATTTTCGATAAATGTCGGTTTTTATTTTAAAAGTAAAAATTAAAATATTTAAAAAATTATTTAGATAAAATGAATATTATTTTTAGAATCAGGATGTCAAAATTATTAAAAGGTGAATTTTTCATAATTTTCTGAGACAGTCGAATTTTTGGGTAAAATTAAATACCCTTTAAATATATATTGTGTTTTATGACATCATAATGACCAAATAGTGATGTAATAAAATAATATAAATATTATGTTCGTCCAATATATGTTTTTCCATTAAAATAATGTGATTTTAGATTTGTTTGATTTATTTTACAAATATTTAGTGGACCTTCCAAGACTTATAAAACATTTTGTCTTTTTAAATTTTTTTCCTTGAAAGTGTGACACGCCTCCACATAAGAAACCCTATTATTTTTGTAATTTCGTCCATTTTACTCATTAAATATTTTTTCCACTCCCATTTTTCAAAAAACATAGGAAAAAACATGGTCTTTTTTGTGGTTTTTATTAGTTTAATGTGTGGTGTCCCAAACCTAAATAATAAAGAATTCTCTCTTCTTTCCTATATAAACCCACCCAAGATCTCACTTCCTCTTCACCCAAAGTATTTTTAGTTTTTCCAGCCCCTACCCTCCTCTCTCTATAATCTTCCCAAGGTGCCCCAAGCTCCCAAGAATCCTCTCTCAAGCCCCTCCTAAGATTTTGGTATCGCACTTCCAAGTAAGGGATTTCTTCCTTTATCATTTTTTCCAATTTTCATTAAGTTGTTATGCCCTTTTTTAAAATTAAAAATGTTGGGGTATGATTTTGAATCTACCCCATACTTTCATATTTATTTTTGGATGATTTAATACCCCTTTCTCTTTCATTAATTCCTCCCATGTACACTCGTTACCATGCCGAAATTCCGTGAGGGATTTCTCTCTCATCTTTTACATCCTAGTAATTCTTTTGTATTATGCATAAAAATTCCATTAAGTTTGTTGGTAAATGTATCTATATTAACCCCTTAATTTCCATGTCATTTAAATATAATGATACAACCATTTCTCACTCATCAACCATTTTTTATGAGTTCTTATTTCACGTCGTTATACTGCTGAAATTGCACCATTATTTTCCAAGACAATGTTATTGTGCAGTGAATACCATGCCCATTTCTATATCAAGGGTACTCACATTTATTCACATTTACTTATTGATTATAAAGAATAATTTATTTATTCTACATCCCTTTATAATTGATTAAATGATGATGATTTATTACATGTTGTATGATCCATGTGGAACACTTATGCATGAAATGAAATGTTTATGAAGGGTGTGCCCTAATAGCGATACAGTGCATTGGGTAAAGTATAGTATCATGATACGTCATATGTAATGAGTGTTGACTCATAATAATAAAAGTGCAACTAGGTTTTACTCATGATTCATGTTTAATGAGGTTTTACTCATGCTTCATGTGCAATGAGCCTTGGCTCATTTTAATTCAATGTTAATTATTATTGCCACATTTCCATGTTATGATTATCATGCTTTATCAATCCTTTATGTTCATTCTTATCTTCTGCTCCATTTATATGTCTATTGTCTAACATGTATTGTATTCCTCATTTTATTCCATTTTTATTCCCTTATTGGGCTTTATAACTCACTCTTTTCTTATGCATGTCTACAGGTTATCTCATACAATGCTATGTATGAGAGAATGTAGTGGCCATGTAAAGGAAGTTTTCAAAAATATGTTGTGTTATATGTTTTAATTTGTTATGTAATGTTCCTAAGCCCCAAATACATTATACCTCTTGATATTATATGTTGTATCAAGTGATGGTTTTATGTAATAAATCATGTTTAAGTATTTAATAAAGAGAATGGTTGTTATATTTTGTATTAGAGGATAGGTTTAGTTATTTTTGGGATTAGGATTAAAAAACCCTAGTGAATACTTAGAGACAAGAATAAGTATAATAAAAACATCCCTAAGTATTGGTTAGTATTTATTAATTGGTTTATCAATAAAATACAACCCTTTCTGGATACGAGCAGGGAGAGGCTGCTCTGGCACAGATGTATCCTAGGGGTAAAACCCGAAAACACCACTTTGAGATAGACTCAAACAGGAATTAGTGCACAAAAATAGGCCTTGTTGTAATCTTGGTTATGACACTCCCATGATATATGAATTGGTAAATTCACAAGCTTAGTATGAACCATTATGAAGGGAATAAAAAAAATCCTCTAAGAATATATGTTATAAAGTAGATCATGGGTAACATAGATTGAAGCTACTAGATTCATAAGTTAAGGAAATAAAAGTTCTTTATAGGTTATCCCATTTTTTCTTTGGACCCCCCTTTGTGTGATAATACATTAAGATACTCATACTTATGTATATATCAGATAGAGTAGAACCATAATCAAAAATTGAAATTTTGGGTTATCTTCCATAGTTCTACGCATTTTTTTATATCCTGAAATTTTAGTAGAACAATCCCTACACCACCACAAATCATGGAAGTAAAGATGTTAGTGTGTACGAAAAATGGGGCAGTCACTACATCCCATGAATATAACTCCTCCCTTATCATAATCTGTGGATTGAATTTCCTAGTGAACCTCACCATACTCTCTCTGGTGTAATTTGATGCAATTATTGGCATGTATTGGATTTCCTTATATAAGGCCAACATAAATTTCTATGAGAGGGAAATCACTCTCCATGTGGAGAATCGACCGTCGATTCTATACAAGTTCAAGGAAGAAGATGAATCTTCTTTAGTTCCATCATCTCAAGCATGGATGTTACTGCCCTATGAGCATGCATATCTAGCTCAAATGATTGAGTCAAAGTAGGAAACCATCCTTGAATACATGCCAATTGTGAGGGAATTCTCTGAGGTGTTTCCAGAGGAATTGATTGGTCTTCCTCCTAGAAGAGATGTTGAATTCTCAATTGATCTTATACCTTGTTCATTTTGAATATCCAAGAATCCATATAGAATAGCTATTTTAGAGCTTGAGGAGCTGAAGAAACAACTACATGAGAATCTAGATAAAGGGTTTATATGCCCAACTGCTTCACCATGGAGTACACCAGTCCTCTTTGTCAAGAATAAAGATGGGTCAATGCACCTTTTGCATCGATTATCGTGAGCTTAACAAAATCACGATAAAGAAGAAGTTTCCTCTCCCACGAATTGATGAATTTTTCGATCAACTGCATGGAGCACAATACTTCTCCAAGGTGGATTTACGGTCAGGATATTATCAAGTAATGGTAAAGAAGGAAGATATCCTCAAAACTGATTTTCGTACAAAATATGGGCACTATGAATTCATAGTAATGCCTTTCAGACTCACTAATGCTGCAGAAAACATCATGGACTTTATTAATAGAGTCTTTATAGATTTCCTCAACAAATTTTTTGTAGTCTTTATAGATTATAATATAATATACTCCAAAACAAAGGAGGATCAGGAGGAGCATCTATGAACCGTACTAAAGACCTTTCAAAAGTATAATCTCTATGAAAAGTAAAACAAGTGTGAGTTTTGATTGAAGGAGGTCTCATTCTAAGGCCATATCATCACAAGCAATGAGAAAAATGTGGATCCCACCAAGAAACTGCAATAGAGGGATAGAGGAGGCCTACATCGGTAACAAATATCCATAGCTTCTTGAGGTTAGATAGATATTATCGACGATTTGTGACAAATTTATCACGATTGTCCAACCCTTTTACCAAGATAACTCAGAAAGGAGTAAAGTTTTCTTAAAGTGATGAATGTGAATAAAGCTTCAAGTAGTTGAAAAGAAGGCTTATCACAACACCTGTTCTCACTTTAACCTTGAGTGGAGAACTTTTTGTGGTATTCAGTGATGATTCGAAGAAGGGATTGGGTTGTGTGTTGATGAAAAATGAAAAATTCATTGCCTATACTTCAAGGAAATTGAAATTTCATGAGAATAATTATCTAACACATGATTTGGAGTTGGTTGTGGTGGTCTTCACTTTAAAAATTTGTTTTCATTAGCTCTTTTTGGAAACGTGTGAAATATATACGGACCACAAAATCCTCAAGTATATATTCGCATATAAAGAGTTGAACATGCACCAACGAAGATGGTTAGAGATGATCAAATACTATGACTGCTCAATCCATTACCACCTTGGTAAAGTGAACAAGGTGGTAGATTCTCTAAGTAGAAAGGAACCAGTGATTCTATCATTGATGAGAATTTAAAAGGATCCAATCATCTTAGATTTGATGGATATGGACATGGGAATAATAAATAAGGGAACATCATCAATCCTTTTACAAATGATATCTCAACCATCACTTTTGGAAAGGTTAAAGGATGCTCAAAAGGATGATGTGGGAATTCAGAAGAAATTGGAAGCTATCAAAAAAGGGAAATCCTCAGAGTTCAATTTTAATAAAGAAAGAATTAGGAGATTTGGGAAAAGACTATGTGTTCTATCAAGTCCAGAGCTGAAGAAGGAACTTTTGGATGATGCACATAGTTCAAATTTCTCTATTCACCCAGGAAACACAAAGATGTATGGAGATCTCCACGAGCATTATTAGTGGGATAATATAAATAAAGAGATCACTGATTATACATCAAAGTGCCTAGTGTGTCAGCAAGTGAACTCAGAGAGGCATAAGTCTAAGGGGATGATGCAACCATTTCCTATACCAGCATGTAAATGGGATAATATAACCTTGGACTTTGTCACCAGATATCCGAAGATATCCAAAGGCAAAAATTCAATCTGGGTTATTGTGTATCGTATTACAAAGTCTGAACACTTCATTGTAATTCGAGAGGATTTCTCATTGGATCAACTAGAACAAATATACATCAGGGAAGTGGTAAGGCTGCATGGAGTACCACTATCAATTTTATCTGATCGAGATCCAAGATTCACCTCCATGTTTTGGAAGAGTCTTTAACATGCTCAAGATATTGATCTGAACTTCAGTACAACTTATCATCCTCAAACTTATGGCCAATCCGAGCGGACTATACAAACACTTGAGGACATTTTGAGAGCATGCTCAATGGACTTCAAAGGGGGATGGGATCAACATATTCATATGGTTGAGTTATCTTATAAAAATAGAATCCACTTGGGTATCTGAATGGAACCTTATGAAGACCTGTATGGTAAGAGGTTCATAACACCAGCATGTTGGGATGAAGTTTGTGAGTGTAAGCTGCTAGGACCATAAATGGTTCAAGAAATGGTGGAGAAGGTGAAAACTATTCAGTAGTATATCAAGGCAGCCCAGAGTTGACAGAAGAGTTATGCAGATAACTGTCGATGAGACCTTGAGTTTAAAGTTAGAGACATGGTATTTCTATGCATATCCCCGTGGAATAAGGTCATGAGTTTTGGAAAGAAATGGAAGTCAAGTCTAAGGTACATCATCCCCTTCGAGATTCTTGATCGTGTCGGGGTTGTAGCTTATCGACTAACATATCCACCTACCATGACCAAAGTACATTATGTATTTCATGTAACCCTCTTAAGGAAGTACATACAAGACCCTTCACATATACTCTCTTCAAAGTTAGTACAACTAGAGGATGATCTTTCTTATAAGGAGCAACCAGTGAAGATCATAGATCATAGAGAAAATGTTCTAGGAAATAATACAATTCCCCTCATCAATGTGTTGTGGAAAATCCATAAGTTTGAATAAGTGACATGGGAATCGAAGGAAGTGATGAAGCTAAGTTACCCACATCTATTTTAGTGTGGGAAAAGAAAATTTTGAGGGTGAAATTTCTTAAGGGGGGAAGATTGTAACGACCCAAAAATTCATTAATGAAAATTACTCTTGGTCTATTTAAATGTCTTCTTATGGTTATGTAAAATGTATGCACTTATTTGGTTTTATTCTTTGTATTTTAAAATACCATTATGAATCATGACCATTGCTAATATATCTGTTGAACAGTGATCACATGATTAGTATAAATATAGGGCTTTAACAAATCCAATTTACTCAGAAAAAGGAAGTGATGGCCTCATCCAGTAGACTTTCCCCATAAGTATCCCATTTTTCAGAGCACAGAAAGGCGGTGGCGTCATTGGTCTTCACTCCTGACCAAGCCTAAGTTGATCTCAAACACGTTAATTTTGAGTGGAACCAACTACGGGATAAGTGGAAGTTAATAGAAATTGCCAACTGAGCGATGTTATCTGAGCCACCACAAGAGTCTATCACCATCGCACACATTACCCTTCAGTCTTATGTGGGTGTTATAAGGTGTTATGTAACAATACCCTATCACTATGAATGTGTACATTATTTTTGTATAAATAATGTGCATTCATTTTATTATTGTTACTTTGTAAATAGTTTTTAAAGCACAAATACTATTCGTAGTTAATATTCAACTAAGAAATATATTTTAATGAATTAATGTATTTTTGAATTAAATAATATTTTAAAAAAATATTATTATTATTATTATTAAATTACATTTTATTAAATATAATGTTTTGTATAATTTTATGAATGAAATTGTAATTTTTATTAAGGTTTGAAAGCTATTTTTTTCAAAACCCGTGAATTTTCAATAAATGACAGTTTTTATTTTAAAAGTGAAAAATTAACATATTTGGAAAATTATTTAGATAAAATGAATATTATTTTTGTAATCAGGAAGTCGAAATTATCCAACAGTGAATTTTTTATAATTTTTTGAGACAGACGAATTTTTGGGTAAAAATAAAATACCTTTTAAATATATAATGTGTTCTATGACATCATAATAGCCCAATAGTGATGTAATAAAATACTATAAACATTATGTTAGGCCAATATATGTTTAAAATTAAAATAATTTGATTTTATATTTGTTTTATTTATTTTACAAAGGTTTAGTAGACCCTCCAAGACTTATAAAACATTTTGTCTTTTTAAATTATTTTCCTTTAGAGTGTGACTCGCCTCCACATAAGTAACCCTATTATTTTAAGAAGTTTGGCCATAAGACTCATAAAATATTTTTTTTCAATCCCATTTAGAAAAAACCATGGTCAAAAACCATGGGATGATTTTTTGTTTTGATTAGTTTAATGTGTGGTGTCCTAAACCTAAATAATAAATAATTCCATCTCATTTCCTATATAATCTCACACAAGATACCACTTCCTCTTCACTAAAAGCCTTAATAGTTTGTTAAACCCCTGAAATACTCTCTCTAGAATCCTCCCAAGGTTTCCCAATCTCCCAATAATCCTCTCTCAAGACTCTCCCAAGCTTTTGGGATCGCACTTCCAAGTAAGTGATTTCTTCCTTTCTCATTTTTGTCCAATTTTCTTTAAGTTGTTATGCCATTTTTTCAATTAAAAATGTTGGGGTATGATTTATCACCTACCCATACTTCCCTATAATGTTTCATTGATGAGATACCCCTTTTTATCTCAATAATTCCTCCCATGTACACTCGTTACCATGCCGAAATTCAGTGAGGGGTTTATCTCTCCTCTTTTACATCCAAGTAATTCTTTTTATTATGCATCAAAATTCTATTACGTTTATTGGGAAATGTATCTATATTACCCCCTTACTTTCCATTTCATGTAAATATCATGATACACCCTTTTATCTCTCATCAACCATTTTTTATGAGTTCTTATTTCATGCTATTATGATGCCGAAATTACACTATGATTTTCCAAGACAATGTCATTATGTAGTGAATACCATGATCATTTCTCTATCAAGGGTATTCACCTTTATGAAAATTTATTTATTGATTATAAATATTCTTGTATGTATTCTACATACATTTATCATGGAATAAATTATGATGATTGATTCCATGATGTATGATCCATGTGGCACACTTATTCATGAAATGAAATGTTTAATAAGGGTGCACCCTGATAGCGCTCCAATGCATTGAGTAAATTATAGTATCATGATACGTCAGGTGAAATTAGTGTTTAATAATTCTAACTCAAGTGCCAAAATGGTTTACTTGTGCTTCATGTGTTATGAGGGTTTACTCATGCTCCATTTCAATGAGCCTTGGCTCATGCTTATTCTGTGTTAAGTGTTGGTTCCACATTTCCATGTTATGATTATCATGATTTATCATGCCTTTATGTTCATGTTTCTCTTGTGCTCCATTGATATTCCTATTGTCTAACATGTATTGTATTCCTCATGTTATTCCATGTTTATTCCCTTACTGGGCTTTATAGCTCACCCTTTTCTTATGCATGTCCTCGGGTTATCCCATACAATGCTAAGTATGAGGGAATGTAGTGGTCATGTAAAGGAAGTTTTCAATAAGATGTTGCATTCTATGTTTTAAGTTGTTATGTAATGTTCCTAATCCCCAATGATACTAGACCTATCAATCTTTTATGTTGTATCAAGTGAAGGTTTTATGTAATAAATCATGTTTAAGTATGTAATAAAGAGATGGGTTATTATACTAGCCACCATGACACTCTAAATAAACATCACATGTTCTTACAAACTAAACACATTGTAGACAAGAATTTCCAAAAACACCCATTTCCCCTAATTAATTATTTCTTACAAAAAATAAATCTCCAATCCCATATATTTATTCATTAAACTAATCAATTATAGAATTAACAACATTAAAGGTCAATTTTCAATCACCGCACACTAGAAACATGATCGACCATCAAATCCCCATCACCCTGAACATCACCAATCAGAAACTGACTCGTATAATCTATAATCCTTTATCCACTACCAAATAGTACCAACCGCATTCCATGTTCTATGATATAAAATGAATACACACAAACATAGATATGAGGTATGATAATGATTTAAAATGGACTGGAAATAGTCAAATCATTAGGCAATCTCATTCCAACAAGGAATACATGAAGAACAACAAGAGAAAACTATAAAACCAAAAAATTGAATAATCATGAAAGATTTTTCAACACCAACAATCAATCATATGTGAGAATAATCATTGAATAATCGATGATAATAGAAAACCAAATAATCTACGGAAATTCAAAAAATATTAAATTTACAGTGCCATAAAATATAGAATATGGAATTAAATTAAGAATAATTAACCAATTATTGAGAAAAATAGAATGCTAGGTGACTCCAATAATAAAAATGTAACACCCATGTTATGAGGTATATGAAACTCTTTTATGTGTTTTTTATCTATGTTTTGGTGGGGATTAGCCTTGGTAATTTTTTGGGAAACTTTGGTGAGTATTGGAAGGAGTTTAGAATGAGATTGATTGGTGAATGATTGGGGGTAACCCTATAAATTCTATAGGGAACTATGAGACAAGATGAGGAGGTCCAAGAGGAGTAACACAGTTGATTCACAATGAAGGGAAACCATATATATTCCTCTAATAACCATATGATATGAGAAAAATGTGTTCCACCGGGTTAATGCATGGTTTTCCAAACTATACAACCAAACCATGTGAGATAGGAGTTTTGAGATAGTGGAACCCATATGGATGGTGCAAAGTTTGTAAAATTGTATGGCCTAAACATGAAAATATTTTTTATTAAATCTAAAAATATAATTTTTAACTCAAAAAATCCACTTTAAACCTTCATTCTTCCCCATTTGTTCTATGATCTCAAACCATATGAATAGTATAGATAATTTTGGCCATTATTTTTGATATAGAGGATTATTTCAATGGATCATGGTGCATCAGATCTAGAAATTAAAGGAAATTCCCCATATATTCTTCTACTTCTTGGTATTCTTATATTCTCTTGGAAAAACCTTAAATTAGGCTCATCATGGACGTATATTGGGTTTAGAACATGTTTTGAAAAGATTTATTTTTCTATACCCTAAAGAAAAGAGAGAAGGAACCTAGTAATACCCAGATATTAGTGTGTTGATTTGTTGTTGGAAACCATTTTGAGATAAACAGAACCAGTTTGAATGTTGGGAAATCAATAATAGTATGCGGCTGAAAATGTGGTTTGACCTAAACCATAGGTGAATTAAAAACTCATACATAGAATATTTCAATCCTTAAATCTATTTATAAGGGAAATATTATTTAGAAACCACACCATGAAATCCATCATTGGATATTCATATGTAGAATCCCCAAATTTTCAAGGGGATTTAGGACTAGAAAACAAGTGGGCATTACTAGGTTGGATTTATAGAATCTTTGATTTTCTGGAAATATTAATTGATATCAAGGTAAATCTAGTGGTATACATGCTTGAATACTTTGCAAGGAAATGGTGGGATATATTTTTTGAAACTAATAATACCATGAATTTACATGGAAATGGTTTGTGGAATTTTTATCAAAAAATTCTACCCGCATACCTTCAATACCATAAAGATGATATATTTATTTACTCATAATAAATAAAACATGTCTGACATAGATTATATATCTAAGATTATGAAATCATATTTATTTTATTTAGATGTAACTACAAGTGAGAACCTAAAATCATGTATCTTTGTGTTAGTGTTTCTACTTATCTCAAAATTAATTGTCTTATATATTGATGAATATATAGAGATGGTCAATAGAGAGAGTGTGGAATAAAAATTCATTTCTGAAACCTATGTTGGTGGGGGGACACTTTTACCTATATGGGCACAAATGGGAACTCCAAATTTAGAAATAAACAAAAACTGAAACATATTATCAAGGTAACACGACCAGAGGGAACTAATCAACCATATCATTTTATTTTATCACACATTATAGTACCATGATAGGTGGTTTTCAATTTGGATCATTAGAGCACAATAAAAGAGATTGTTTGGAACCATCATAGAAGGGTAAAAATTATGGTCAATTTGAAAACCTCTAAATTTATTATACTATAACATCAAGGAAAACTATTGGAAATATCTCCAATGCATCGCAATCCTCATATGTCAATACAGGTCGATCTCATTAGAATAGTTCTTGGTCCCATAATCGAGCGATTCTATGTGATTCTAGGAACACCTCAACATTACAGTTGATTCCTCAATAGTATAGAAACAAAGAGTATTCGGTAGTACCTAGTAATTAGTTATGTGGTGTCGAGAAAATAAAAATGGAAGATCAATCTGGTTCTTTGACGGTGTGTAGTACCATCCTTCTAAACTCAACCCTTATATAAGTTATGTTTTATACAAGTGAATACCACTCTTTTATTGCTTCTCATGTCATAAATTTTATGGGGTTTCAAGGGTAAATGATGTATGATGTTATGAAAATCCAAACACCTCCTGTAAAATGAGAGTGTAGAGGATTTAAGTGTGAAGCGTGTTCTATAACTATTGATGGGGCTCATTTTGTTAGGTATTTCTAAATTTTGGAGATATAAATATTTGATATTATTCTAGGAATGTATTATTTAATAACTTTTAAATCCCAATTTGATTATTATGCTTGGAAAGTGTTTTTTAAACTCTATAATAGAGTAGAACAACTCTTTAAGGGTGATTGGGGTCTAAATTCTAGTAGAGAAGAACCTTCAGTATCGATGGTTGGGACTATCTATTTTTATCTAGAACTGGTAAGTTTAGAAAATATTGATGTAATCCTAAAAAGATATTTTCCAGCCATTATAGATTTATATCCTGATGTTTTCCCTAAAAACTTCTCTAGTTTTTCACCTGAAAAGGAAATATAATTTTCAATTGATCTACTATTAGAGACCAATCCAATTTCACTTTTATATTATAGGATGGAACCAATAAATTTGAAATAATTGAATGTATAATTGAATAATTGGAAAATAAAGGTTTCATATGACCTAGTACGTCACCTTGGGCTTCTCTAAAATTGGTTTTTGATCAGGGTATCATCAAATTTAGGTAAATAAAGAGGAATTCTGAAGATAGATTGTAAAATCCATTATGGTCATTATGAATATTTTATTATACCATTTGTTCTCACTAATTCACTATAAATTTTCATGGAATTGATGAACCATATATTTTAAAGGTTCCATAACACTTTTTTTTGATATTTTCTGACAATATATTGGTTTATTCTCAGACTAAAAGTAACCATGAATAACACTTAGATACATTATTAAGAACACTTACTTTATGATAAATTCTCTAAGTGTGGCTTCTGTAAATAGAAAATATGCTTCCTTGGAAATGTTATTTTTGAGAAAGGTGAGTTGGTAGAAACTAAAATATAGAAATTGTTATCTCTTAGTAACAACCTAATAATGTATTTGAGATGCATAATTTTATTATCTTATCAGGTTATTACGATCTCATTGTTTATGGATTTTCTTGTCTTTCCTCTATAATGATTGATTTGATATAGAAAGGTATTCAATTCTGATAGAGTAACGAGTGTTAGAAATCTTCTTAGGAGCATAAATCTATAATCACTTTGTCACATATCCTTACCTTTATAGAACCATTGAAGGGTTATTTTTTATATTGTGATGCATCTAGATCTATTTTGGGTTGAGTTATAGTACAGGGAGATCAGGTCATATCTTATGGCTCGTGATAGTTATACATGCATGAAAATAATTATATGATTCATGGTCTAAAACTAGTTGTGATGGTCCATGATTTAAAAACTTGGTAGAATTATATCTTTGGTGAAAAGTTCACTATGCTTTTAGGTTATAAAATCATTAATTTTATCTTTTCACAAAGATATTTGAACCTCAAGAAATGATTATGGATAAAATATATTTAGATGTTTGACTTTGACTTATTATATACACCATGTAAAGGGAATTCAGTGGATTATTCTCAAAGTAAAAAATTTATATAATCGTTTATCTAAAAGAGTTTCTGATAAGTGGAGATTGATGATGATGATTACTAATATGCACATGGATTGTGCTGAGCAAGATAGTATTGAATTATTCTTCTCAGTGTCTCTAATTCTTAATATGTTTGATCAGGTCAAGGATACTCAAAGACCTATCTCTAATTGTCTAACTATGAGGTTAAAACTCAATATTTGGGAGACCATTGATGAATGGATTGAATATAGGATCTTGGTGTTGCATTTTAAAAATTTAATAGTTTTTCCTCCATATTATCATGAAAAACATATTTATTCCTATCACTATTAAAAATAGGTTATTCATCTAGGAATCCACATGATGTAAAAGGCACTAAGAAAACATTTTTAGTAGTTACATATGAAATGAAAAGTAGTTGAATATGTTTCGAGATGCATCACTTATTTTCAAGTAAAGGATAAACATTAAACACCAGTTGGTATATAATAGTTCTTACATTTACCAATATGGATGTGGGAGAAAATTTATATGGACTTCGTCACGGGTTTACCGAGAACAATTTGGGTGCATTATTCAATCTATTTCATTATTGAATGGCTCAAAAATTTATCCCAATTAATTAATATTGATGAATATAATACTATATATTAATTGGAAAAGTTTTATATATGGGACATAGTCAAGTTTCATGGTGTACCAATTTCAATCTTATTTGACCAATACATGAGTTTTACCTCTCTATTTTGGTGATCCTTGTTGTAATCCCTTAAAACCCAATTTATCATGATCATGAAATACCATCATCAAATGGATGGGAAAAAAATTATGATCCAAACATTGTAATACATACTCAAATATTGTGTTATAGGTTTTGGGGGATTAGGGGAGGATCATTTACCTTTAGTAGAGTTATTGTATAACAACAGTTATTAGGGAACCATACATATTTATCCATTTGAAGCACTTCATGGATTTCTATGTTTATCTCCACTTTTATAGGTGGAAACTAGATAGAATTAACTAATATGACCTAGCCTTGTACTAGAAATTATGGAGAATATTTATATAATTAAAAAAGTAATGACAACAACCCAGAGTTATCAAAAAAATTATGAGTATCGTCGTATTCAATAATCATCACTTTTAGTGGGGGAATATTTTTTAAAAGGTATCTCTAAGGTTAGGGAATCATTTTTTATGTAAATAATGGATGTTTTCTAATAGGTATGTTAGACCCTTTTAGATACTTTAATGTATTGGTGATATGGATTATAGATTGAATTTACCAAAAAGGTTTATTTTAGTTCATATTTTACTACATATATATTAACTAAAAAAGTATCATCCTAACCCTAACTATGTGATTTGATGGGATCATATTGATCTAGATTTTAATGATACATTAATCCATGCAATGATACATATTTTGGACAGATGAGAGAAGATATTATGTGATAAATATATTCATTTGGTGTGGTTATTATAGATTTATTTTCAATTTCAGGAGGATATATAGACACAAAACGTATTTATGTTACAGCGACGGGAAAATTAATTCCAAAAAACATTAAATATTCATATTTATGATGATATAAATCCCAATGGTTGAAATAATGTTACTAAATAGGTTTGAATTATGTTCTTCTTTTTATGTGTTTTTATGATAGGTTTTGGTTTTTCAAAGTCTTAGAATGTTTCTAGGATATTTTGGTGAGTTTTTTAAGAAGTTTATAAGATGAACGGTAGGTGAAATGTTAGGGAAAACCATGTTAATTCCCTTGGTAATCATGTGATAGGATGAGGAGGTTCAAAACTGGTGCATAGAAAAAGGGAAAATATGTGGAGTCCGATGATAGCTATGTGACATGGTACTGAGGCATTTCTCACAATTGTCATACGACTTTCTAAATCATGCTGTAAAACTACATGAGATCTGAGTTTTGAGATAATATTTCCCACACAATTGACATGTGGTTTGTCAAATTTTGTGACCAAACCATGTGTCAAAATTAATTAAATCCTAAAATTGTATTTGTATCCCAAAAACCCCCCCTAAACCTTTTTTTCCTATTTTGTTCTAGGCACTTGAACCAAAGGAATGTTTTGGATAATTTTGGTGATTCATTTCAATTTAGAGGAAGATTTCAGTGAATTTTGATGTGTTAGATCTAGAAATTGAAGTCAAGTCTCATTCTCTATATTCCCCTTCATGATCTTATCATCTTCAATTGGAAATAACTTTTGGTAAAATCTATCATGGATGAATCTAAGGTTTATAACATTTTTTTAGAGTTATTTTGGATCTATTAAAGAAAATAAAAAAGGAACATGAATCTACCAAGATTGTTAATTCATTATTGAAAAATATTTTGAGGTCATTTTTTATCTCTCTCTTAACTTCTTCTATAAATTTAAGGCTTTGGATTTATAAAATTATTGTTTATTTTTTATTTAGAAAAAATCTTGATGAAATATTATTGAAACCAATTTTGTATATGGTTTTAAAATAATGTTTTTAGAAAGATGAACTCAATGTATTAGATTAAATAATTAAAAGAGAACATTTTTAAAGAAAGTGTGTTTTGAATATACATTGTCATACTCAGATTAGTGTGTGCTCATGATTTAATTTTGAGAGGCCTTATTGGATTTAGACTTAATTATCTATGCCAACTGGGGAATATAGGTTCACAACCAAGTGAAAACCTAGTGTGGTAGATGAGTTACAACTTGTGAGTATTGAGGATGTTATCTTGGATTTATTCATGTGTGTGAGAGTATATGAAATGGGTATTCCATGAAGAATGAGTGAGTGGATACCCTACTTATAAAAAATATTTTCATATGAATGGTTTGATTATAAAATATTGTCAAATTATTCATTTGATATAAACTATTTTGACATATATCTTCCTCCTTTCATATGAAATGGTCTTGATCACTATTTTCATGATACTATTTTTTTATAAAAATTATGCTAACTTGTTCTAGTCTTAGTGGTGTGTGTGGGAATCTTCTAGAGGATTTCCTAATAAGATGATGTAATAAACCTATACATGTGAAATTTTGTTCATATGAAATCCCTATTTATCATGATATATGTATGGGTAAAGATTAATATTTCTCCATTTTAGAATCCGGATAATATGGTCTTGGTGATGGTGGGTGGAGTTTAGATATGGGTTAGATGTTTGGATTTATTCCATATTAGTGTCATTTCGTATGGGTGTCTTTTTTTAGTTTAGAGGGATGTTGTATATTATATTCTGTTGCTACTCTAATTTATCATTTTTTCATAGATTTTTATTTTTCCTGTTTACTCTCATACATCATTTGTATAATTGTTTTTTTATATTTTTTTATTTTATAGGTTGTATATGTTAAAGGGTAAATAATCCCCCAATGATCTTGTAAGCCATTAAATTTTTTACCAACCTTTGGTGTCTTAGGAATTTTACCTATGGTCAATAGCACCTATACCTCTTCCCAAAAAATGGTTTAAAGATGGGATGTTATAAAAAATTATCTTCCTAAATAATGGGTCAATCACTAAGAAGAACGCATTTGAGTCGGTGTTGTTGGTGATTTCTATCGAGTTATGATGATGATATCCCTAAATACTTCTCTATCACGCACTTAGATCTATATCCCATGAATAATCCTCCCAAATCCCAATGTTATATGAGAAACCCTAGGTATTTTGGTAATTGTAGTTTAAATAGGGAAAATATTACGTGAAATAATTATGTATACTAATTAATCAATCATTTAATTTATTTCTCTAAATCTACTCATGACTATGAACTACCATGGGGCCTAATGAAGATAGGAATTACATTATCTCTAGGATAAGACCCAAGTTATATATTCAATCATAATCTTGGTATTCCCATCCAAGACTCTCTTCAAAATAAAAAGCATAATTCTAGAATATGAATGCTAATGACTTATAATTAAAATATATTATTTTTTAATGTACTAAAATTGAGGCCCCATGATACTCGTATCTCCATGTTGGATCTATGACTAAACTCAGAAATATTATTAGAAATATTATAAGGTTTCAATAGTAAAAAAACTATATTTGTTACATGAATCAATGTCATAGTATATATAACATTAAACCTTTATTTCATAGAAATAATATTCTATGAAGGGAATAAATATTTATTAAGTGATAAAATGATATTTACACTTCATCATAACTTATGATATCGCATATCGTATACTAAAATTTCATCACATACTACAAAATATTTTGTTATAAGGCCATCCACAGTTCAATTTCTATATCATATTTGAAAATATAAAATGAAAAAAATATAAAATATCTAAATTTATTCATTTTCAAAAATATGAGAATCAAGATTCATGGTGAAGCTCAAGTATCATTGATTGGTTTCTAAATATGGAACCTCATTTGTTCAAGGTAGTGGAAGTAAATAGAAACCAATGATTTTAAATATCAACTATGGTATGAAACTAAAACCAAGTATAAACATTAATTAAGAACTCTTGTACCTTAAAAATTAATGGATATTATTCCTTCTATATTCAAACATTATAATGATTAATATCATTGAGATTAACCCAACAGATACTCTCTTTTGTGGTGTATCCACATCTTGACTGAATCACCCAATTATTAGGAGGGATTCCCCTTGAAACTATGATACGCTAGTATCCCATGATTTCTAAGTAAGGATATGAAATATGGGTTCAATGCTAATTGATAAAATCTTAGGAAAGAAGCACACGCCATTGAAATGACTACCACCTCCTTTATATAGGCTTCAAGTATAGTCCCAGATCCTATCCATGCATTTACTTATACATTTATAATGTATTAGTAAATGGTTTATGGATACAACTTTTACAATCCTCATCCTAGAAAACTCTCCAATACATTTTATCTTATGAATTTTTTTCTATAAATGATATCTATATAAGATTCTTGAATGTTAACACTTAACATTTAAAATTATTTTCAATAATAGGGTGACACATGAATCATAAAATATTATTCTCTACGAAAAATGATTATACTATGTAGTACATTATGAATGTCTAAGGTATAAGTGACTTATGATATCATCGTATTATAATGAATGATATACCCAAATATCATGCATGGATATCGTGCCATACGACATCTCCAAATCATCACATATTATAAATCCAATATAATTCAAATTTATATTACTTTAGGGAATATATCCATCACTAAAATTTTTAGTGAAACTCCCAAATCGTTTAAAATAGGACTAACCAAGAGAACCTTATCCTTTCCATTATAGATGGGTTGGGATAGGACCCCCTCATTTTTTGGTCTATGACATTCTCCCACCACTATTCTTTGTAAACCCTCATGATTTATAGGATTATATCCTCAGGCATGTCTAAAAAATTCTCTCATTTTAACCAAAAAAAATCCCTTTATCATAGGTCCAAGGGGATACTCACTCTCACTCTGTCAACTATAGGGTCCACCCTTCATACTAGTGGTTCTCCAAACTATGGACATCCTCAAAAAACACCCTCCATAGTGGTTTTTTCTTCTAATATTCAACTCTCATCATAGCTTTCACTATCTTGTCACCTCCTATATAACACCCCAATACTCATATACTCCTCCACCAAGGTATATCAATTTGCATTCCACAAACATTATAAAGAAAATGGATATGATACCCCTTGTCCCAAGCTCATCATTTTCATATAGTGGGTTTTATTTATAGAACACCACCCATATCCATCATGTAAAGGTTATTCTATCTATAAAATTAATCTAGTAAGATATTTATTAATATTTTTCTTGTCATAGACCCTTTATGAGAGTATCCCCGACTCCCAACCAGTGAGGTGTCAAGGTGAACCATGAAACACACTCTTCGAACATTATCAAGGAAACACCCATCTCTCTTAAAATGAGACTTAACAATATAAACTTATCCTTTTAATTAAAAATGGAATGGGAAATGACCCACTCATATTTGAGTCTATGAATATAATCTCAAGAAGGGAAAAAATCTATTGAAATACAAAAATGAATGTTATTAGGTTTCAAGAGAAAATATTGATGAAAGTGGCCAAATTATTCCCATGAGTTACCCTTAAAAAATGATTTAATATACCAATTATTAAAATATTTAATTTATTATATTTCATGAATGTTGTTGCGATACTAAATAGAAATAAACACTATAGTTTAGGGATAATCAGAAAATACCTTAACTGTTTAACTGAAATGGGTATATTTTCTCATGTTTTGTTTATTATCCCAACAACTATCTACATATTGGGAAAGTAATTAAAGATTTATGATCACCATAATATAGTATGAAAGTTTTTGAACAATAATGAATCTTAAAATAAATAAGACCCAAATTATTCTCAAGATTCTTACTTTCAAAAAAAAATTATAGCAATGTGTTTCTTTTTGGAAAAAAGTGATTTAAACAATATGGGTATTTTATTTAAAAACCTATTAGATATTCTAAAATATTATTTAATAGCTAGGAATTTAATAACTTGTTCTAATTCTCTAATCTTTCATCTATGATACATGACCCCTCATGTGATTTAAACAAGTCATTAAATTTAAATGACTTAAAATGAGAATTTACATCATCATTAGGAATTTTTATTTAAAAAAACATATTCAAATTGGATCATGTAATAAATTTGGTAATTTTGATAGATCATATATAAATAAACCTTTTAATTTATTTCTATATGATTCTCACCATATTGATAAAAGAAAAATATAATCTAATCAAAAACTAAAACATAATAGATAGACACCAATAAGTATCAAAAGATTCATATTCTTTCATGTTACATTTATTGAAAGGAAACTTAATCATACATTTTGAAATGAATTTCTTATTTTAGTACATGAATATAATAAATGATTTAACACCATATACATGGGTAGTATTTATACTCAAACTATTTAGATATTTTTGATGATATATCAAGCTACATTCACATAGTATAAATTTTATTCTATTTTATTCATTAATTTTTTTATAGAAAAATTATACAAATTAATTTTATAAAAATAAATTCAATAAAAATATAATATATAATATTCATATTTTAAATATTTCAATTTTAAAATTAAACTAAAAATATTGAATGAAAAATATTTAGTCCCAAGAAGTAATAAATATCTTAATATTTTAATTTGTTACTAAAATTAAATTATCAATAATATTTTTTTAATATAGATTAAATATATTTTAAAGAAAATCAAAAATATTATGAATAATAATCATACCTTCTTAGGCCTCTATTGGATCTTAGTTAAGATTCATCCCATATCCCGCTCAAAAAGTGTTGATAGGTCCAAAAACGTTATTGAAACCCTTCTTTAATGAAGTCCTTTATAATATATAATGTCCAAGGTATCAAACCATTGAAAAATTATGAATATATACACAAAAATCTTAAAATAATGAAGGTGATTCTTCTAGATTATAAAAACCAAGTAGCAATCGAAGGAAATAATAATTTACACAAGAAAAATAAACATGAAATAGTTCCTTCATGAAATTCCATGAAATATGTGTTTTTAGATTTTCTAGAACCAAAACATGAAGCTATATCTTATTAATTTCTATTCTAAGAATATCAATTTGAAAATTTTATAAAAATAACTTTTATTGTTTTTTATTATCTTTGACAAATGTGACATAAGTGAATGGGTTGAGCTCTAGAAATACTTGTCAGAATTTGTCCTAGGACCCAAACCTTGGCTCATCAATGAATACTACAATATCATTCTCAATGATTCAGAAAAGAGAGGAAGGTGAAATTTTTCTAGAACAGTTATGGAAGAATTCAATACATTTATATTGAGTAATCAATTACTTGATACCAGTTTCTCAAGATACAACCACACTTGGTGAAATAATAACAATAGAAATAAATGAACTTGGATCATATTAGAAAAAATATTTTATAATATTCATGGGCTAGATATTTATCCAAACTTTAAGGTGGATAATTATCCTTATGATTTTATTGATCGCACTCCCTTTTTTTTAATCTGGGATACCCTTCCACTCTACCCAAGACCTTATATATCTCTAAATAGTGGAGTGAGGACATTGATTTTCTTCAAGCTACTCATGACACTCAGAAATGAAAATATAGGGGGAAAATTGGTAGTTATTTCAATAAAAACTCAATCATCATAAGTAGGATCTTAATCAGTAGATTTTTTCTTTGATGAATGGAGAAATATAAACTGAGGAACTATCCAACTAAAATCAATAAATGGACCTATTTTTTCATGATATATAGGGTAAAAATATTTTTACTTACCTTAATGAAAAAACATAGGATCCTTTTAAAGAGTTATCCTAGAAATATAGACGATGTGGAAGAAGTTAAAGGTATTTTGGATTAAGGAATTTGATAAGAATAAGACCAATTTTAATGCTTGTATTAATGATATGAATTTCATGGTAAATTTAAACCTCTAACTCAAGGAATACGTTTTATTAATGATTTAGATATGTTGGGTCACAAGGAATTTTATTTATTTTATATCCTTTTTATAGGTAAAAATTTGAGAGGAAATAATGAAATGATCTACCTATTTTACCCCAACCTTATAGAAACATCATATATATTGAATGACCATGATAATGAGACCCTTGGATAAATCATTTAAGAGATATTAATTCACAAATATATTAACAGATTGAATAGGTATAGTTCTCCGAGTATAGAAAAACTATCAGGATATTTCTACACTTTGACATATGATGTTATTATAAAAACCCTGATTTTTGTCATACCAAACTTTATCAGGAGAGGATCTCTTCCCAAATCAGCATGTTCAACAACTTTAGGGATGTTTCCCAAGATTAATCACATGGTTTCATTTAAATAATTTTGACTAATAATCATGTGTATTTTTTATCCAAGATTATTTCTAAAAATTTTAATGATAAACTATCACCATTGTTTCCCAAGATGGTGGAGAGGGAACAACATGACTTTGTAAGGGAAAGAAGCATTGAGGGTGTAATGGATATTTCCCATAAAACATTTCCTGGTATCAACAATATGGTGACTGTATAGAACATGATATTGAAGGTTGATATTGAGAAAGAGTATGATCATATAGAAAGGATCTTTATCCTGATATTTTTTCACTCATTTATTTTCTCTCCCTAGGCGTGTGGCCTTCTTTTTCAGTAATTTTCCGCATCTTGTTTATCTGAATATTTTATAATTAAACACTTTGGCTACTTCAAATATATATGAGGGCTAATATATGGATACATTCTCTTTCCTTTCTTGTTTATCTTAGGCCATGTTGCTTTTAGAAAAAATCCCAATTCAGTAATGTCAGTAGGTTTTGTGGGTAACTTCAAGTGTAAAAACAACACTCCCAGTTTCCCTCATCTTAGATTTAATGATTATATGATGGTACTCCTTAATGGTAAAAAATTTCCTCTTAAATATCTCAATGGAGTGATTTAACTTAATGAAAATTGGAGTGGTTATAAGGCCAACTTGAATAAAATCATTTTTCATGTCTTAACTATAACATCTGGTAGTTTAATCTAAATTATGGATATGTAGATGGGGTTTAGAAGAAAATATTTTCCAATTATATATCTAGGTGCCTTGTTGTCAAACGGGTATACCTGAATCAAAAATTTTAACTTCCCATTCAAAACAAACATTGGTCACATAAGTAATTGATTAAATGTATTTATTTCCTTTGGAGGGAGAATATGTTATCTCAATAAATGAAGGGAATTTCCCTACAATATGGGATGATTTATAGTCAAAATATGACTTACAATTTCATCCCATTAAGATATTAAGTTGATCATAATTTATAATTTCTAACCAAATCAAGGTATCAAAGAAAAAAAATCATACTAACACAATACATTCATAAAGAAAATTATGTTTGGAAAAAAATAAACAACTATCTGATAAAAAAATGTAGGTAGTGAAAAATAAAATGACAATTTAATAAGAACAAAACATGAAGTATTATATAGTAATATAAACTCACATAAAATGAATATTTTTACCCAAAAATGTATATAATTTTAATCTAAAGTGTAAAGAGGTTCTATAACCTGATACAAGGTATCTAAGTCGCATTGAAACTTCACTAAATATAAACTCGGTGGATGGTATCAATTTATAAACCTATATCTTCATCAACTAAAACATTAATATCAGGTTACTCTATCCCTGGTGTCCATTTTTTTCTCCTCTATCAGTAACAATTCTTATCCCATATACTTTGTATAACATGATGTTTGGAAGATAAAACATCCACAATAAAATATTTTCAATTAGAAAAATCATAATTATCATAGGTTACTAGCCCTAGAACCTCATTAATTATGCAAGGTTATACAATGAACAATTTCAAGGGAAAATAAGAGCTTTAAAATGATACCTCACACAATGGTAGCTATTAGTGAAAACTCACTGAAATAAAAATTATAATTCAATGAAATTAAATCATATAGATAATGAAATCTTGAACATGACTGGAAGAAATATTGTTGTAGTTCCACACCTTTTATTCATTGAAGTCTTCAATCCAATTTATATACTATATTGTAGGAAACTCCAACGGTCACATTCCAATATCTTCAGGTTTAGTTATAACATCATTATAATCAACATAACATCTTTTGATGGATGTATTAATAGTACCATCACAATATTTATCAAGTTTCAGTAGAAAAAAAATTTGATTCATTTTATCAAAACATAAACTATTAGAAGTGATGTTTGGAAAAACAATACTCAAATAATAAATAAATTTAAGTTAATTAAATTTAAAAATGAGTGTATTATGATTTTAAAATTAAGGATAAATAATATTAATTTGACTCAACAATCTCCCATTTTTTATAATCATAAATATAAATAAAGATATTATGTTTTAAAAAAATAAAAAATATTTATATGTTAACTTCTAACGAAACTCCCAATGGTTTTAGCATCTAGAAAATTTAATTTTCTCTCATATTCTATTTATTTATTTCTATTCAAAATGCATATTAAAATAAAAAAAATACATGTGTTATTAGTAAAAACATAATCTTTATAAATTTATCCCTCATTTTGATTTTTAAAAAGAACACCACAGAAAGAAAAGATTTGTAAGATGAATTCATAGAAATTTAAGTATGAATAAAATATTAAACAAGTGATCCTTTAATTTTCCATGGTATCCCTTTGAGTTAAACATATATCTTCTTTGATAATAAATAGTAAGAAAATTTTATTCTCTATAATTTCTTGTAATTTCTCCCAATCTAAAATAATAAATGATAAAAAAAGCTTCATCTTTGGTATACCTAAATTTAGTATAAGGGTTAAATTTTGATAAATCAAGTGATATTCAAGATTAATTTTTTTAAATATCATAGAATTTATTAGTTTATAGTAAATATAGAGAACCAGGCTTGAAATAAATGGATATTATATCATTTTTTATGAATATTCAGTACATTACAATAATACATGCCCGAGGACCATAATAGTTTAGTGTCTTTGGAAACTTAGAAACAAAATCTTCTATCCTAGTTAAATATCTTCAACATATCCCATAAATATCTCCACCTTCAGTACTTTTACTTAAAATAATTTTTTGTAACATGGGGAAAGAAACATAAGAAAGGGGTGAGCTCAAATTCCTAGTAAGGGTAAACAATGAATATATGCAAGCATAATCATGATCATAAGGGTATGAGAACATGATTGTGAATATAGAAGATCATTATATGCATATCAAAGATCATATAAAAGAATCATGGAAAGAATAATGGAATTTCATAAGACATGAATCATAAGAAAATAAATAACATAATACATGATATCATAACATAGGAATGAAACATCGAATTTTAGAAAACACAAAATAATATAATATGATTTCCATAGTAGCCAAGTAGTTACTTCAAAGACCATCTTGGTAGTATGGTTTCACTCCCCATACCATCTTGGTAGTCATGGTTCACTCTCATGTCCATATTAGTAGCATTAGTTCACTCCCCATACTATCTTGGTAGTCATGGTTCACTCACATGGCCATCTTAGTTGTCAAGGTTCATTCTCAAAACCATCTTAGTCTATCTCATGAGATATAAATCTTTGCCAATTTCATTGGAGGGAGATATAAGTATGAAATATCACATAATGAAAGCATACATACATGTGACACCAAATCATAATAAATAATATCTTAACCCATGCAATTAAATGGGTATCATAAACTTGTAAACATATCATAACATTTGGAAAAGATATAGGTTTCATAAATATTTCATCAAATGAATAACTTTTAAAAGAGAAGCTGATTTCATAAACATATAACCCATGAAAGAGATATGAATTTAATAAATATAAAACATGTGAAAGATAAATAGGTTTTATAAAGACCATGACATTAGGTGTAACCCATTCATAGAAAGGATATTAATGGAACCTTTAGATCATTTTCTATAAAGGCACGAGTAACATCAATAAATGTTATCTTAGATGGAAAGTAATTTTCAAATATCATTCAAAGAAAATTTCTTGAGTAAAATATCATTTCTTATTTGAAAAATCCTTTTTAATACATAAAACCATTTGATATTCATTTTTATAGAAAATCCTATTAAACTTATAAAGAATAATTTAAATCAATTGAAATCTTTTTTCCTTGAAAACTCATAAAATAAGCTTCAAAACATTTTAAAAACCATTTTCTTCAAAAGAATTATAAATATATAAATAAATCCTGAAAATATTTAGAAAATAATTTCTTTGAAAATAATTTTAGAAAATATAAATAGTGCTTGAAAACATTTTGAAAACTATTTTCGTTGAAAATACTTTGAAAAAATGTAAATAAAGCCTGAAAACATTTTGAAACCATTTTCCTTGAAAACATATAAAAGATGTTTGAAATTGTTTTGAAGACCATTTTCCTTAAAAATCTAATTTAAAAACATATTCTTAAAAAATATCCTTTAAAAATGAAAATAAAGCTTCAAATTATTGAGGGTGGATAAATATGTACATGTCGTACATGGTACAAAGAACATTTCTTTTGCATGAAAAAAAATGATAGAGAATTGCCTCATTCAGAAATAAAAAAGAATATTACTTTGAAAACATTGGAAAAAGATAAAAAGGGAAAAATTATTTTAATGATCATAGAAGATTAGTATAATATTCTTGTAAACCCTTTTTAAAAAACATGGTTTTGAAGGAACATAGATTTCCGATCGAAGAGAGGGTAAAGTATCTCTTTCTTAAAAACACTTTCTTAACTATATTATATACCAAAAAGTATAAAATTTTACCACTACATTAATATAGAATAAATAACTAGAGGATAATAAAAAACATTAATTTATAGAGATACGGAACATAAGAATTCATTTAATTAATAATAAACATAAAAAATCTTGAAAATCCATGAGATTGTCTCAATAAACTCTTAAACATTGGTAGCATAGAATCATACTCTCCGTGTAAAAAAATAATATTAAATGAAGCTTAAAAATCATTAAAATAATTATATTCATGATATAACATGTGAAATTGATTTATATACACCAATAAAAAGAGTTTAGGTGTATAACAAAACATGAGTCTCGAAGAAGGAAAATTGAGACAAAACATCTTTACCTATTTAGTAACTTTTGAAACATTAACCCAATGAATGAAATTTCAAAAAAAGGATATTTTATTACCCATAAATTTAGGTATAATATACATGTAATACAATTATAGTCGGTAATTTCACCACACAAAAGGAAATAATGGCTAACATGGCATGTATCTCACGGGAATAAAAAGTGAGATGAAATCCCCTTACCTTGTGTCTTGGCTCTCTTCATATGCATTCAAAACACATGTATAATACATATGAATTTATTATAAATATTTTATAGAACCATATTATTATATCTAATACCATATATGGTATTATTATGACCTTATATTACCCTCTTGTTAACAATCATATGTTAAGGATTCACTTCCAGAAATATTCGCTTTATTATTCGCATGTGTCTTAATTTGTTATATCTTTTGTATTTTTAATTTATATCATGATTTAAATAATTTAAAACATGATATAAATTTCATTTATATACATTATATTTTTATTATAATAATCTATAAAATATATAAGTATGAAATAAAATACACTATTCAGGGAGACAGTAGGTCGTACGTACGCATGAACGTTGTTTCTGTTTAATTGTCATGTTAATGGAATGACAGTAGAAGACATATATATATATATATATATATATATATATATATATATATATATTAAAGTAGATTTATTATATCATATATATCATATATATTCACTAGAACTATCCTTAATACAATCCATGTGTTATTTGAACGAATCATATCGCTTTGAGGGGGTGGTTGTCCACACTTCCTCAAACTAAATTATCGTATTAATATAAAATGGAAGGAAAAAATATTTTCGTTGTAAAAAAGAATAAAAATATTAAATACATAATAAATTTAATATATGAAATATATCAAAAAATATATAATAATGGCCACCATGGTAGGTGTAAATGCAAAAATGAACAATCATCATTTCATGAGATAGTGTTCGTCGTACAAAGAAACAGTATGTTCGTTACCCATTAGATTGAGGTGTGTGTATGTGTAGGTAGAACCATTTAATTAAAAATATAATAGTATATTCAGGATACTTTTTTTGTTATATATTCATTGAATAATTATATTTTTAGGGGTGGATAAGGAAAATAAATGAAAGGACTTGAGAGAAGATATTTCCTCTTAATCAGGTAACTCCTTTTGGTTTGTGTCAAAAGGCTTCCTTGGAATTCATTCTTCACAAGGGAAGGATTATAAGAGGATGGTAGGATTTTTGGTAAGTTAAATGGGAATTTATTTTCCTAAATTATTAGTTTTTATAGGTGCTAAGAATAGGTAGAGGTGGTGGCCTTTTATAGAGAAGGAAAATGACTCGCTTTGAAGTTTTGAAAACAAGTTAGGTGTACACACGTACTTACCTAAAAAAAGTCATGAAAAACCAACATAATTAAATAATGGAAGGTTTTTGGCCGAAATATGGACAAAACAAGGGTTCTGAACAAGTTGATAGGTCTTTTGGGCCCTTAATTTTAAGGTTTAGTCCCTAATTATGCTTAATTTTACCTTAATCACTATGATTAATTTTAATCACTTTTACTGATATTTTTGGTCAAAAATTAAGTTGATATTATTAGAATATAAATATTATACTGAATAAAATGGTGTATTTCAATTTTTCTAAATTAAATTCATAGAAACAGTAAAATTAAGATTAATGATAATCCCACAGACGGGATAAAATTACGAGTTTTTAAAGTAGAAAAACTTTCAAAACTTTTTTAAGTTTTTATATTAAATTTCAGTGTAAAATTGTTTATAATTAACTAAATTATATTAATAATTGTATAATTTATCTAATTTTAACTTAAAAAAATTAAATTATTATTTAACATTAATAAAGTTTTAAACAAAAGGCAGTTTTTAACTAAAACACATTAGTTTTCAATATTTACTAAAAAAATGATGTTTCTTAGAAAAATCCCAAAACTTTACCCTAGGAAAAATTTGATATTATGAATTAGAAAATTTAGTTTAAATTTTAAAATTATATTTATAAAATTTTCTAAAATTAATTTTATTTTTTTCACAGATAGACGTGAAAAGTAGTTCATTTGAGAAAATAGTATTTTTTTTAAAACATATAAAGGCTTTACTAAAAATTATATTTTTCAATATCAATATGTTTTATTAATTTCAAACCACTATAAAAATATTTTAGAGGTAGTTATTACTATTAATATTACTATATTTTAACATCTAGGTTATAACTAACTCATATTAATAATTATATAAAAAATGTTTCATAGAAACTCTATGTTTAGTATATCATATGTCAAGTTCGTTTTGAGTGTAACATATGCCAAGTTAGTGTTTCCTATAACACACACAAATCAGTTCCATGTGAAAGAAATTTTTGAATTGGTGCATTTCAAGACATAAATGAAAATCTAATTTATTATGGTAAAACATCTTTGTGACCATAATAATATTTCCTTTTATATTCATTTGATTTTAAAATTAATTTATAATTAATTGGTAACCTGTGAATTAATATTATATTATATAAAACATTTATTTTAATAAATTAGTTAATATTATTAATAAACTCTAATTTAAAATAAATTTTTTATCTTATAATATTAAATAATCCGGTTTTAATAATATATTATTGTTTGGTAAACCTCGATCTTTCATGTTACACAAATCATTGAGGAAAGTCGTTATTGTGTATAACTAAAGCTAACCTCAGTGTTTCGTGTAGAGCATTCCAAAGTTTATATTGCGTGTAGTGCGCGATTTATTTGGTGTTTCATATAATGAAATCCAAACATCGTGCTTTAATATAAAATTAACTATATTTAGTGTTGCATGAAATGAAAATTATCCAAAAGGTTAAATTAATTTGAAAAAAATTCACAAAATCTCAAGGTGTTACATTTTACTCCCCATAAAATGAATTTTTCCCTCAAAATTCATATAATTTATCAAAGGTTTAATACTTGAAAGTTTCATTCTTAGAAACCCACGTCGTAAAAATTAATACAAACTCTTCATTTAAAAATGGAGATTTTGAACCATAATGGTTACCCAGAGTAACATATAACTAGGTTTATGCATATAAGAACATAGGTTGGAAGTGAAAACAAGGATATGGAGGAAAATCATAAATACTTATAGGGAGTGATTGCGGTCATCAATCACAAACAAGTTAATGATTAAATAAAAGTTATGAGCCTCAAATTCATAAATTTTTGCTGATTTAAAAGGCCATCGGTTCAACAAAAATTAAGGTATTAGGACAACACATTTTTCTTTTTGATCATTATCCTATCATTGAGTAATTATTTAATTAACCTAGAATACATAACAATCATTATTTAATTGTGATTTTATTTATTTTTAATTCATCCATTACTTTAAGAAATGGATGTCCAAAAATTTACTCTGATTTCACAAGCACTAAAATACACTTTCAGCAGATATTAAGGCCCATAAAAGAATGAAAAGTATAACTATTTATCTATAACTATTATTAAAAAATCAATATGGTTAATACATTAATCTCTAAACATTAAATTTAACACTACTATTTCATCATAAATAGTTACTCATCAAAAATAATTATACACAAACTAGGACATCGTGTAGTCCAGTGGTAGGTTTGAAACCCTTATCATCCTTTGGTCATGGGTTCAAGACCTACGACCTTGCTGGACATGATTTTTTGTTACCCAAAATACATTATTTAATCTTTTAAAACCACATTAATCTAATTTATAAAATAAATATGATTTACATCCTTGAAATAAGGTTAATCAATAAATACCCTTTTACCATAGTTTTTTAATACAAACTCAATCCATAAATACCTCCTCTGATGTTTAACATAATTTTTTCATGAATGGTTAAACTTATAACCCTTACAAAATATGTAAATCCATATATTTTGAATGAAATTCCTGAAATCATATTAACATTTATCCCACATATATTCCAAAGTACCACTTTTATTTCACATTACAAACATGTGAATACCCTTATCGTATATTCCCTTGAAACATGGTAATAACCTTAAATACCATAAATAATTTTGGAAAACATGCATTATTCCTTATTCAAAAGTATACTGTATATATTCCTCAAATCCAAGAAAAATCCTAGAAACTTCATCAATGATAGCATAACCCACCTATTAACACGTCCTTACTTAGTTCCACGGTAATCAGTACCGTCCAATTTACTTATTCATAATAGCATTATATTAACATAAAGAAAATATTGAGGGTTATCTTCCCTTAGTCAAAATATCACCTTATCATTAAATCACTCCACCATTCCATCAGGAACATTCAACATAAACGTGTAAATACTGAGGAAAAAAAATTAGTAGAAAAACCATTGTATATTTCATCATTAATATAATTTTTTTTTAATCCAAATACTTATAAACTTTGATTATTCGACTTCATCCTTATGCTATTAACAAGTCTACCTCGTCTTATTACACAATACATATTTCCTTTTACATTTCATCTATCATCTTGTCATCATCAACAATGTAACCATTACTCACATCGCCTTACTGGTCCTCTTCAGAAGCTTTCCTATTAGGACATTGAGTTGCATAATGACCATTTATTTCATATTTAAAACACTTAACCTTCAATTATGTCTTATTAAGGGAAATATTTTCATCCATTCAATTAATTTAACTCTACATTTTTCCCTTGCACTCACTTGCTTTGTGTCCTTATTTTCCACAGTCAAAATATCTTCAGGTTCCTCTAAGACATTCACTTAGGTGATTATTTCCACATTTTTGACACAAATGAAACATAATATTCTTTCCTACATGGTCTCAATTACCCAAACTCTCAGCTAAATACTTATTTCTATTCCTTGGTGAGTTCGAGAGTCGGTTAAGGTACATGTTGTTAATCATGTACCTTGAAAATTGATTAGGCATGATCACAACATCAATCACTCTAGTGATCATCCCACTTGATTGATCATCAGGAAAACTTCCATCACATTAAAAATTAATTCAGTTTCTTTCGGTTCCCACCATTGACTAAAACCAGAAGCATAGTGTGTGCATTTCTTATTATAGTAGAGAACCACATAGTCCTGAAAATGTTTACTTATGGGATTTCTAAATCATGACACCTTCCTTAATATATGACACCATAGGTTAATCCTAGGTTATTCATAGACAAATTATATTCAAATCCTTTATGATGGTTCGTGAAGAGTTTGTGAATTTCCAAATCATATCTCTCAGGAGTGTTAAACCAGGTCTGTAGCAAGGCCCATTATCATGTACCAAATTATCTCAATTCAGGCTTGGAAAATCTTTTTAGAGTGGATACCCCTAAGTATATATGTACCAAAGCCACATCCACTTGTATTATTCAGATAGGGAAGTATTTCTAAGAAACCACTCACTCTACCCTTTACCAAAATTCTTGGACATTTTCTTAAATTTTGACTCATCCTTATACTTATCCTTAGATATATCCCTAAACATATCCTTATAAATATTTCTAGCTATCTCACTAATGGTTTTTCATACTAGTTTAAAAAGGTTGACTAAACCTTTTCTTCAATATCAACAATGGTGATCAGGCATTGACATACAGAGATATTGCATCATTTTAGATTAATATTTAGTACATTACAATAATACATTCCTAAGGACCATAATTGTTTATTGTATTTGGAAACATGGAAACAAAATCTTCTATCTTGGTGAAAGATCTTAAACATCTCCCATAAATATCTCCACCTTTATTACTTCTACCTAAAACCTTTCTTCATAATGTGGGGAAAAGAAATATATGAAATGGGTGAAATAGAATTATTAATAAGGGTAAATAATGGACATATGTAATCATAATCATGAGCATAATGGTATGATAATATGACCATTAAAATAGAAAATCAGACCTCACATATCAAAGATCATATATATGAATTGTGGCATAAATAATGGTAGTTCATAAGACCTGAATAGTAAAGAAATATAGATCATAAGAAATAAAAGAATAAAATAGGAATAAAACATGGAATTGTTACAAACAAATAACAATATAATATTATTTTCATTGTAGACAATGCATTTCTTCCATGACCACCTTGGTAGTATGGGTTCAATCCCCATACAATCTCGGTTGTCATGGTTCACTCCCATGGCCATTTTAGTAGTCAAGGTTCATTCCCAAGACCATCTTCGTTTATCTCATAATATATAAATCTTTACCCAGTTAATTAAAGGGACATACATATCTCTCTCATGTCATAATGAAATCATACATACATGTGCCAAAAAATCATAAGCAATCACATCTCAACCCATGAAATTAAATGGGTGTCATATACATGTAAACATATCATAACCTTTGGAAAATATATATCTTTCATAATCATTTCATCAAAAGAATAACTCATGAATGATAAATGGATTTCATAACCATATAACTCATAAAAGAGAAATGGTTTTCATTAACATAAAACTTGTTAAATAGAAAAATGTTTCATAAATACTATGTCATTAAGCATAAACCATTCATAAAAAGTATATGAATGGAACCTTTATATCATTTCTGAGATTGGAATGAGTAACATCAATGGATGTTATCATAGATGAAATATAATTTTGAAATATCTTTCAAAAACATTTCTTCTTTAAAAAAGTATTTTTAATACATAAAATCATTTAATAATAATTTTCATAGAAAATACCTATAAAACATATAAATAATACTTTAAATCATTTTAAAACCTTTTACCTTGAAAACTTATAAAATATGTGTCAAAATATTTTAATAACATTTTTCTTCTAAAACACTTTGAAAACTTATAAAGAAAGCTTGAAAATGTTTTGGAAATAATTTCTTGGAAAATACTTTTAAAACTTATAAATATTTCTTGAAAACATTTTGAAAACTATTTTCCATGAAAATACTTTGAAAATTTATAAATAAAGCTTTAAAATGTCTTGAAAACCATTTTCCTTGAAAATTTATAAAAGAATATTGAAAAAAAAAATTAAATCCATTTTCCTTGAAAATATCTTTTAAAAAAAATTCTTAAAAAATAACCTTTAAACATGAAAAAAAATCATCAAAGGATTGATGGAGATTAAATCTATACATGACTTATGAGGTAAAAAGAAAATTCCTTTTGTGTGGTGAAAAGGATAGAAAATTTAGTCATTCAGAAAAAGAAAATAATATTGCATTAAAAAAATTGGTAAAAGACAAAAATGGTAAAAATTTATTTTAATTATAATTGTATATTAGTAGAATATTCTTGGAAACCCTTTTTGGAAAACATGGTTTTGAAGGAACATAGATTTCTGGCCGAATGGAGGGTAAAGTTGAGCTTTCATAAAAACATTTTTAACTATCTTATATACCAAAGAGTAGATAATGGAACCACTATATTAATATAGAATTAATAACTTTAGTAAAATAAAATTCATTAATGTATTAATAAATGTAACATCATAATTTATCAAAGGAATCATAAACATAAACAATCTCGAGAAGCGGTGAGATTGTCTCAATAAAATCTCATAACATGGTATCTTGGAATCACACTCTCCATGTAAGAAAATGAAAATACTTAAATCTTATAATATCATTAAAATAATTATATTCATTATAAAACTCATAAAATTTAATTATATACACCTCCAAAAATGTTTTAGGTGCATAAGAGAACATGAGTCTCAAAGAATGCAAATTGACACAGAACATTTTTACCGATTTGGTAACTTTTGAAACTTAAAAACCATGAATGAAAGTTCATAAAAATTATATTTTAATACCCATAAATTTAGGTATAAGATATATATAATAAATTCATGGTTATTGATTACACCACAAAAAATTAAATAGTGGCGAACATAGCTTGTATCTCATGGGAATAAAAAGTTAGATGAAATCCCCCTACCTTGTATCTTGACTCTCATCGTACACATTCAAAACACATGTATAATAAATACAAATTTCTTATAAATATTTTAAAGAACAATATTTTTATATATAATACCATATATGGTTTTATTAAAACCTTATATTACCCACTTTTTAACGATCCTATGTTAAGGTTTCACTTTGGTAATATTCTCTTTATTATTCCCATGTGTCTTAATTTATTATATATTTCATATTTATAATTTATATAATAATTTCCAGAATTGAAAACAAGATATAAATATCATTTATATAAATTATATGTTTATTATAATAATCTATAAAATATATAAGTATTAAATGGAATACATCGTTAATGGTGATGGTTGGTTATATGTACGCATAAACGCTATTTCTGTTTAATTATTGTGTTTATAGAATAAAAGTAAAATGAATATTTGTATATATATTTTTATAAATATAATTATTAATTTAGATTTATTATATCATATATATATATCTTATATATTCACTAAAACCAACCTTAATATAGTCCATGTGTTATTTTAATGAATCATATCGCTTTGAGGGGGCGGTAGTCCACACTTCCTCAAACGAAATTATCATATTGACAGAAAATGGAATGTAAAAAAAGATATGTGTTGTAAAAAGGAATAAAGAAGCTTAAATACATAATAAATTTAATATATTACATATATAAACATATTTTATATCATAATGGTCACCATGGTAGGTGGTAATGAAAAAATGAACAATCATCGTTTTGTGAGGCAATAGTTTGTCGTACACAAAAACAATATGTTCATTACCCATTAGATGGAAGTGTGCGAAATTGTAGATTGAAAATTTTAAAAAAACATACTAGTATATTTTGGATACTTTTTTTATTATATAATAATAGAATAAATATATTTAGAGGGATTATAGAAAAAAATTAAAGATAAAGTACTTGAGAGATGATATTACCTCTTAGTCGGGTAACTCATTTTGGTTTGTGCCAAAAGGCTTCCTTATATTGCCTTATTCCCAAGGAAAGACTTATAAAATAAGGGAGGAATTTTGGGAAGTATATTTTTCATGTACTTTATTAAATTAATAGTTTTTTTAGGTGTTAGGAAGAGGGATAGGTGGCGGCCTTTAATAGGGAAAGAAAAGGACTCACTTGGAACTTTTGAAAAAAAGATAGGTGTACACATTTCATTACCTAAAAAAATTTATAAAACCCAAATTAAATAAATAATTTAAGGTTTATTTCCAAAATATGGACAGAAAAAGGGTGTTGGAAAAGTTTCTAGATCATTTTGGCCCTTAAATTTAATTTTTAGTTCCAAAATAAGCTTAATTTGACCTTAATCACTAGGATTAATTTTAATCAATTTTACTAATGTTATTGGTAAAAAAATAATTTCCTAATATTAGAATATAAATAATAAACTAATTAAAATGGATTATTTAATTTTCTATAAATTAAATTCATATAAGTGTGAAAATTAAAATTAATGTTAATCCCACAGACACAAAGAAATTATGGGTTTTTTAAGTAGAAAAATGTTCAAAAGTTTGTTAAGTTTTTACATTCAATTTCAAAGTGAAATTGTTTATAATGAAAAAAATTATATTAATAGATTTATAATTGATATTATGTGACCTTAAAACCAATTCAAATTATAATTCAACATTAATAATTATTTAAAAAAATGAATTTTTTAACTAAAACCCAGTATTTTCCACTATTCATAAGAAAATGGGGTTTCTTAGAAAAATCCCAAAAACATACCCTAGAATAATTTTGACATTATGAATTCAATAATGGAGTCTGTTTTATCAAATTTAACTTATAAAGGTTTACAAATTAATTTTATTGATTTTAACAGATGAACATGAAAAGTAGTTCATTTGAGAAAATAGTATTTTTTTCAAACATATAAAGGCTTTATTAAAAATTATATTTTTCACTATAATTTTTTTTATATAAAATCATTATAAAAATATTTTAGAATTAGTTATTACAATTAATATTACTAATTTTTAATATCTAGGTAATAACTAACTCTTTTAAATAATTATATAAAAAAAGTTGTTTCGTAGAAACTCAATATTTTGTGCATCATACGCCAAGTCAGTGTTGAGTATAATATACACGAAGTTGATGTTGCATGTAACATAAACTAAGTATGTTACATGTTAAAGGAATGTTTTACTTAGTTTAATTAAATACATAAATTAATATTTAATTTATTAGATTAAAATATCCTTATGACCATAAAAATATTTTTTTTATACTCAATTAGTTTTCATATTCATTTATAATTAATTAGTAACCTATGAATTCATATTATATTATGTAAACCATATATTTTCATAAATTAGTTAATAATATTCATTACCTTTAATTTAACATCAAGTTTTTATCTTATAATATTAAACAATCATATTTTAAAAATATATTATTGTTCAGTAAACCTCGACCTTGCGTGCTACACAAGTCATCGAGGAAAGTCATTATTGGGTATAAGTCAAGTTAACCTTGGTGTTCCGTGTAGAGAAGGCCGAATTTTATACTGTATATAGAAGACGATTAACTTGGTGTGGTGTGTAAGGAAATACCAATATAGATCGTTAATATAAAATGAACTATCTTTAGTGTTGAATGAAATAAAAAATATAGAAAAGGCTAAATTAATTGGAAAAAAATCAAAAAATCATAGGGTGTTATAGTAAAAGAATTATAAAACTACTAAAAGTATATATCAATCAGAAAATAATGATAAATATAAAATTTTTTAATTATTTCGACATTTTTTTATCATCTTTGAATATTTAAAATTGATTATTATGAAAATTTCATTTATTCTTAATGATAAGTAAACTCAATATGTGTTGAGGGTGAAGAAAAAGAGTGAATAGTAATATAGTGTTGTGTAAGGGTGTTCTAAAATTTAACACTATAAAATTTATTGAAACATAAGGTGTAACACATGTAGAAACTAGAACTACTTTTGGAAAATAAACATTGAAGGTGTCTTGATGATTTTCTTGGATGATAAAAGAAATAGTTTGTAGAAGTAATGAAGTGAAGCGTAAATATCTGATGATTAGAGTGATGATCTTCTTATCCATGATAGTATAAATTACATAGGTAGATCATTTTAATCTATACTTGAATAAATTTTGTAACACTCGTAGATTTTAGTTTATACTTCAATTTCAAATAAAATTATGTTCAATATCATACAATAGACACAACCCTGAGCTTAAATAAACCACAAAATAATATTATTTAAATATTATTTTTATAACATAGTCATTGGGTTGATGATTATTAATAAGAATAAAAAAAATATAAAATATATAAAATATTTAATAAATACAAAAAATCATTAAATTATGAAATTTTACGTTTTTTTAATTCTTTTTTCTAATAAAAGAATATGAATAAATTTATTTTATGGTTTAAAAATATATTTCCTCTAAAAATGGTTTTAGGTGTTTTATATGCAGATAATTGGAATTAATTTATATCACTTTTAAAAAAATTATTTTTACAAAATTAATAGGATTTTTTAAATCATCATATGAAAATTATCATATGGTGATATTTTTTATATTTTTCTGAAAAGAGTGATTTTGGAGTAAATAATGAAAAATGTTGATTTTTGTAAAATTATCATTTCAATTATTTAAATAAATTATTTCAAAATTCCCATGATAATTTGGATTTGGGATTAGTGTAACATGATATTCCTTTTATTAATCATAATCTAATTAATTCTATATAAATCAATACTGCATTTTATTTCAGTATAAGTTCATTTTTTATTCTTTGAAGCACATTTTTCTAGAAAATGTTTTCAATGATTTTTTTGTACTTATATTAAAATAAGTTTATACCAATTATAGAAATTTAATCTTGAAAAATATATTTCATATTTATAATAACGAGGATCGAATTTTTTGAATATGTGAATTTTATTTCTAATCATCCTAAATAGTAACAATGGTAAATGTTTATCACCATAGTTATGTGTAAAACAGAATAATTAAGGTTAAAACTATGGAATAAGGTCTCAAAATAAACCCAAAAAATTATTTTATTTAATTTTATGACATTAATTCAGCCATAACCATCCTAATTTATAAAACATGTCCTTTTTTCACCATTTTCTTTTGATATTGACCTCTGTATTATTTTAAGTTAAGAAAAAACTTTAAAATTTCATTTAGTTTCTTTTAAAATATATAATATGTTTTAATAAATATAAAAATAATATATGAACATTTATGAATATTTATTTTTAATATTAATAAATTAGTTTTATGATAGTAATTTATTTTTAATTTTTATATATAGTATAATTGTCTTGAATTCTTATACAACATTGACATAATGCTTGTGCAAGCAATAAATAATAACATAAATGATATAAAAAAATTAAAATAATTATATTTAAGATGAATTATAGTTACCTAATAATTTATTGGATAATCATAATGTATAAGTCATGGTTAAAAATTTTATATTCTAATTCCTCTGTTATTTTAATACCTTTAAATTCAAGTTTTTTGAATAAACCTAAAAATAACCTTAAATAATATTTAATGTTTAAAATTTATTTTAAAATCATTATAAAATTATAAAAATAATATTTTTACTCAAGTGGATAAGATATTTTATATTCTATCATTCATGATTCATTTATGTGACACTTTTAATTTTTTACATTACTTTAATAACTCTTATAGTATGAAACTTTTTTTACAATGGTTAATGTTAAAAATGGTTAATGAGGGCGTTTAACCAAAATATATGGTTTAAAATGACACATAAAATCGTTTAAATTGTATATTTTGATTATATTTAGAACATATACTCCTAATTATTGAATATATATCACTTTTTATCCATTTTACATGAGTTAGATTCATATTATATATTAATATTTCAAGTATTTACAAGATTGTCACCCACCTCATTTATAAAAGGGAACACCCTCTCCAATCTTATTCACAAAAAATGAGAAAATTATCATGGAAAATACCTAATAAATAATTTTTTATATTACTTATACACTTTATATATTTTATTTTATTCCATTAATACCATCCTAAGATTTATTTAGGGGTAATCTAAAAGAGGATTTTCAAAGAAGATGTATAACTCTTAATCGAGATATGTCATTTTAGTTATTCTTATACCTCCTTAAATTATTCTATAAACATAGTGATATAATAAAATAAATATCTTAAATATAATTAAATTTTATTATGTTTATTTTAAAACTTTATTAATCTTCTTTTACATACAATGCGAAAGGAAATCATCACCCATGTGTACGTGTGGACTACCACCTCCATAAAGCGATATATTCCATTTTTCATCACCACCCTTAATGGTTGGTTGTTATGATGGACTTAATGTTTATATATTAAATTAATTAAAAAATTATGATTCCAAAAATATAATATATCACTTACTTTTATACTCTTCCATCCATTTTAAAATGATAATTTCATTCATGTGTATGTGTGGACTACCACCTCCACAAAGGGATGTGGTTCATTTTTCATGTCCTCATTTCATGAATGATTATAAATTTTTATTTAATGAATAAAATAATAATTATTTATTGATTAATATTATAAATATGATGAAACCATTACTAGATGAAAGGACCAGAACTACCCAACCAAAACTTGTATGAAAAATGGAATAGTAAACACCTGAGACGATGATGTTATTAAAGAATTATTAATAAATGGGTTATTGAATGTTTTAAATGAATAATATATGGTATTATAACAATTAATATAGTTAGATTATAGATTTATAATAAATCTAAATTTTTTATAAATGTGGTTAAGAGTATATGTGAAGAAAGTTGGACTTGAGGTTATGGAAGTTTCGTCTCATTTTCAATTCAATGATAGATGTTTTACATTATGAACCTAATTTCGTTTACTTGGTGTATATACTAAACTATTGACACTTTATATCATGAATACAATTTTATTAATATAATTAAATTTTTTTATTAAATTTTTATCTTTAAGGGGCTTTCATTCAAAAGTTACCAAATTAGTAATGGTTTTCTATTACAATCTCATTTTATTTTAGGATTGTTTATATCTATTTTTTATTTGGAAAATAATTGGATCCTAATCTCCTAAAACCTATCTAGTTTCTTCTCATTTGGTTATATTTTGGGTTTAGATGTTTATATTTCATTCCTTCTCCTGTTTGATAAAGAATCTACAAGTATGTTACTTATAAGGGATGTCGGCCTTATTCCTTCTCTTTAGTCGGGAATATTTTTCTTCCATATACATGTTCATAAAATCATTTTCATGGATGTTTTTAAATATAAATGAAATTTTTTTAAAAGTTAATTTTCAATAAATTTGAATTTATTTATAATGTTTTAAAAGTATTCCATTTAAAAAATTTCCTACCAAATCATTTTATTGACTTTTTACAAAAGTGTGAAAATAATGTTCTATTTTAACATATATGGAATGAATGAATTTTCCGATATTCATGAAAATTATTTAATTTTAATACTCCTTTATAATTTTCCATTTTTTTATAAGAAATTTTTTTTTCTCAACATTCTAGGAATTTTTTATTTAAAATATAAAAATAAAAGGGTATTACTTTCTTAATGTAATTAAAATAATTTTGAAAGTGATTTATAACTTAGTTCTTACAAAAATTTACAAGGAATATATTTTATAATATTTTTCTTCTATTTTTATTTTCTATTTATGAAATACTTTATTATACCACAAAACTTTAATCTATAATGAATTTATGATATTGTTTCATCCTTTACTTATTTTTTTCTTTCTAGTCATTAACTTTCTCATGATCACATTCCTTTTAACATTATTTTCCCCACCATGTCAATATTTTATATATCATGGATCATTTCCACTACTCTGATGTTGTCTTAACCATATATAATTTTTTTTATACAATATTATTTTATGTAAATCTAGTTAATAAAGTTATTTAATTTACTGGGGAAATATTTATGCTCAGTATACTTAATTCAATATAGATAATTGATGATTTATAAGGAATTTTGAAAATGAATTATATTGATAATTAATTATATGAGGAATTCATAGGATGTGAAATTAATGTGTGGGGCTTGATTATAAATTTCCCTTTGATGCATAAATGAGTCTTATGAGAAAAAATAAGTTACCACATTAGTTGGGCGATTGATGTATACCTAACCATTAAATTCAAGTGTCATAGTGAATGTCTTGATGGTAATATTCATGATATCTTTGGAGATTCTTTGATGGTAATATCTTAAATGTTCAGATTTATTCATTTTCTTTATTAAGAATTTAGTTTCCATTATCCATCTGATTTCATTGTTGATATTATCCATCGATGTACTTTGAAACAATTTTTTTTATTAAATGACTTGTGTTTTGGTTAACCACTATTCCATATTGATTATAACTTATTTACTCATGATATCTTCTATTATACATAACTATTACCAATAATCTAATCATACCCTTTATTTTTCCCTTTCCCGAGGACAAGAAGAAGGAATTTATGAATTCTTTTCAAATATTGAATAATTTTTTCATTCTATGTTTTTTATTTCTAATGTCATATAGAATTCATGTATGTATCTAGTTTTCTAATACTATTAAACTGGCCGATCTTGGGTGGTATAATCCCATGTATCATGTACCAATGTAATAAGTAAGCATTAACTCTAGGTTATTGGATTCAAGGTTGATACTGTTGGTATTATTTAAAGTTTATTAGGAATCATGGGAACTAGATTTTATAATAACATAGCTAACACAAAAAATATTATAATCCCTTAAAATATTTGATAACTTTTACCTTCATATTGATTTTTATGCTATGGATCAATATTCATAATTATATTATCTAATTACGTCTTATATTTTTTAGAGATAGCTCCTATTGTAATAAATAGAAATTATATCAACGCCAATATTCAATTTAGGTATTTCCCTTCTAAGGAACCAAATACTGTAAGTGTTGGAGCTGAGAAGATCATGACCATGTTAGGGTACAAGACTCATGTTATGATTAAAATCCTTGCCCATATGAAGAAACAAAATATGAGATAAAATAGAGTGTATGATCTTATAATTATGCCTAACATACTATCTCAAGTTATGACTAACAATATGAACTTAACTAAACATCCTAATTCATGAAATAAGATTAAAATAGATTTTAGTGGAAGTTCAGGTTATAAAGACCACATAAGGAAAAAGATTCAACATCCCATGTTTCCTGAATGAGGGATAAAGCACTTGGGTAAATGCCTAAAGGTAATGAGTGTTTGTTAAATGTCTAGAGAAAAATGTCATCCTGCTCATAATTGGAAAAGAAATAAAGAATACATTAATGTTTAGTGATTTAATAATAAGGAGATGAGGAATTATTCAAACCAGTCCCCAAGCATCATGAATAACCCTAATAATTTTTTTTTGGGTTTTTATTGATGATATATTGAAATTATCTAAGGATTATGAAGATCATAATAATCACTTGAGAATCATTAATGAATATTTTATTGTAAAAGGTGTTATGTGTGAAATTTTATAAGTATGAATATTGATTTTAGGAAGTTTCTTTTCTTGAAAATATTTTCCCATTGGATGGAATATCTATTGATCTTTCTAAGACAATAGAAAATAAAATAATATCTATTGTGGATAAAGTTAGCCTTTAAATATCTGAATTCATGGTAATTATGGTTAATTTAACTAATATATGATTATTATGTAGTAGTATTAATCAATGGTTTGTTATGCATATTAATATAAACATCCAAGGATTGTTCTAGTAATATTTAGTTTTATAGAAAATATAGAAAATTTGAATTTTGGAAACAAAGGTTGAATGGTATCAATCACACTAAAAAGTGATTTAATGATAATATATTTGGAATAATTTTAAAATATACATTAAGTTTATTATGTGATATGAAAATATAATTCTGGATTAAGTTTACTATATATTTTTTATAGATTATATCATGGTAATTCAGGTTATTTTAGAAAGGTTATATTTTTTAATATGTTATTATATCATATACATATTTGAGGATGTGACTATATAAGTAATCAAGCTTGTTTGGTTACAAAAAATGAAGTGATTTTTTAATAATAATTGATCAAACCTTTTTTATTTTTTGGTTTAAATTCAGTATATCATATATAAGTAATTTTAAATTGATCGTTGGTTACTATTAAGATTTTGAAGATTAAGTATTATAAAGGTTTATTCATATTGGTTATTATTTTATCTTGTTCTAACCATTTCAATTTTATACAAGAGGGATGAATTTGTATTATTTTTCCGATCTAATAATCAATTAAAATTTTATTTTAGTGCTTCAAGCATGAAAAAATTATCATCATCATTATGATGCAAATTGAAGGTTTAAATCATGATTATATAATAGGAATAACTCAAGTAAGTAAATTTTTTCATATTTTTAATCCTAATTGTAAAAAAAATTATCAAACTCAAACAAACTAAAGATAAATCTATTAATTATTATATAGAAAGTAACACTCATTTACCAAGTCATGTTTCTAGACACTTATTTCAAAGGAATAGTATTATATAGGCACATAGATAGTATGTTTCCTAGTCATAACCTAGAAATTAAAGTTCATGATAAAATCTATATCTGGTTTTATTACTATGTCATTACATTTTCAGTTTTGAAAAGAAAACTTATAATTTCAAGGACAAAATTTATGTAAGGGTTAAATATAATACCTTGATATTTTATTTAATATTTTATTTTATAAGAAAACTATATTCAATAGTGTGCTCCATATACAAACTTGATCTTAAAAAAACTGTGTAATAATATCATTTAAATATGGTTGTTATAACCTTGCCATTGGGTTGGTGGGTATGAATAAAAATAATCTAATTATGAAATATATTAATTAATTACTTAACACAAAAAATTCATTCAATCAATAAATTTTATATTCATCTAATTATTGTTACTAATAAAAAAATAAAAAATGCATTTTATTCTTTAAATATACTTTTCTTCAAAAATTGGTTATTATGAATTTTATATATAGGGTTATTATAATTAATTTATATTAATTTTAGAAATATAATTGTAAAAATTTAACATCATTTTTGAAATCATACTCGTAAGATTATATTATGGGTAATTTTTGATATTTTTCAAAAACGATCAATTTTTAGTGAATAGTTGAAAATATCGATTTGTTCAAAATTGTCATTTCATTTCATTAATTTAAATAATTTAAAAGTCTCATTATATTTTGGATGTGGTTTTAAAGTAACATAAGTTCCATTTTATTAAAAATAATAAAATTAATTCTCCTAGAATCAATGTTATATTTTATTTTAGTATAAGTTCATTTTTATGCTTACAAAATAATTTTTATAGAAATTTTTTTCATTGTGTTTTTCATACTTATATTAAAAAATATTCCAATTATAGGAATTTAATAATAAGAAATTTATTCCATATTTATAATCATTAGGTTCAATTTTGATAAATAGTTCAATTTTATTTTTAATCATAATGAATAGTTACCATGGTAAAAGTTTATCACCACAGTAATGGGTAGAATAGGTTAATTAAGGTTTAAAAATATGGGATAAAGTATCATAATCAACCCAAAAAATTATTTTATTTCATTTTATGATTGAAATTAGACCATAACCATCCTAACATAAAACATATGGAATTTTTATTCCACTTTACTTTGATTATAAACTTTATATTTTTTTTAAGTTAAGAAGATTTTAAAAATTCCACTCTATTTCTTTTAATATCTCTAATATATTATCATGGGGATAAAAATAATATAAAAATACTTATAAATGGTTAATTTTAATATTAATAACAAATTTATGATAGTAATTTCTTTTCAGTTTTTAGATATAGTATAATTTCTTCGAAGGCTTACGTAATGTTGATGCAACGCTTGTGCAACCAGTTAGAAAAATCAAATAAATGATTTTAAAAAAATAGTAATATATTTTGGATAAATTATGGTTTCCTAAAAATTTATTAAATAATTATAATTTATAATTTTTTCTGAAGGGTTTTATATTCTAATTCAATTGTTATCTTGGCACTCAAGATCTGAGAATAGTCCTAAAAATGATCTTAAATGGTATTTAATGTTTAAAAAGTATTTTTAAATAATTAAAAAATTTATATAAATCCTATATTGACTCAAGTGTATGGGAAATTTTTGATCCTGCCATGAATGGTTCATTTATGTGCCACTTGGCATTAAAATACATATAGGACTGATAGACCACTGATAGGGGAGGGGTGAATCAGTGGACACCTAAAATTTTTATGAGTTTTTTCCTTTTAATTCAACCTCCTAGACTTATTCAGTATTGAACTTCTTCTTCTTGTGTCTCACAACCTCACTCGTATAATTGAATAAATTATGGTACAAGAACACGAGTATTTACAATGTTTGTTATAAATACATACTCCTTTCCTTGAATGGTTATGATCCCCAATCAAGTATTCTACACTATTATCAGTATCATTAAATTATAAGTTGAGGGTGCTTCAAACACCATAACTAGACTAGAGTCTTTCTGATCTTTTGTAAAGACCCATAAAATTCAAGGGAAATTTTTTCTTATTTTTCTTTGGGATTTTACAAGAACGCAGTTTCTGACGGAACCTGATTCCGAGGCCCTGTGTGCCCGGAATCATTTTCCAAAGTTTAGCTCGGGTACGTTCAGTGAACGAACGAGCGGGTTTTTCTAAATTTTGAACCGGTGTTCAAAATTGAATTCTGAGGGCACCGATGGATTCGCAGCACCGGTTTTTTCTTAGGAACACTTTTTCTGGAGTTACGTTTACACGAAAGATGTTGTTAAAATTTTTGGAAGTTAAAATAAAAATTGATCAACAATTTTTAGTTTTACTAGGTAATTAAAACCTTTGGGTGGAAGTTGGGTAACCACCCAACTTCTCATGAGAGGTTATGAGGGCGGTGGGACCCACACGAACCCCACCCCTTCATTTTCCCTAACTCCTTCAACTCACCATTAAAGTTGATAACTTATGTTAATTAATTAGGTGAGTTTAATTTGAATGTTTGAATTTAAATTCTTAAGTCTTGTTAATAAAATAGGGGAAGATCTTATTTTATTTTGGTTGGACTTGTTGCATTGGGAGGAATTGGGGAAAAGGAAAAGCTCTTGAAGTTCTTCTTCCTCGACGAAGAACGCGAAGAACGCCGAACTCCGATGAAGGTCGACAAGAACGCCAGATCCTCGGAGATCGACAACGCAACGCTGACGAATCATTTCTCCGCGACGCGACTCTCTCCTTTCATGACGTCTTCTTCCGCGATGGTTATTTCTGCAATGAACCCTCGCTCAATGAATTCGCTCGAGGTAGGGGAATTTATTTTTTTGTTCGTAATTACTTTAGTCATCTTTTCCTCGTTTCGTTTTGGACCACCTGTTTCCGCAATAATGGGAGGAGGTCGGACCGCACGAACACGGCCGACCCTCCTCCCCCTTGTTTGTTGATTTTTATTACAGATCATGCAAAGGCGGCGCGGTGCCATTGCACCGCGCAGAAACAACGGAAATGGGCAAGGATGCGCGGCGTCATCACGCCGCGCCGATGAAGTCGCACAAGGTCGTGGCGCCGTCACGCCACGCCGGAGAATCACGAAAACACCACGGCCGGAGCGGGGTCGCGGTGCCATCGCGCCGCGCCGGATGGACTAAGGTCATGGCTGAGGCCGCGGAGGAGCAGGAAGACCAGCAACCGGTTCCGGGCCGCCGGTGTCGGAGCAGGGGGACCGGCCAGCACTGGTCCCGTGGCGGCAGCAGCCGTTCGGCCGAAGCGGGTCGGCTGGTCAGGGGGAAATCCAGGGGTCCTTAACCTATGGTTGGCCATAAAAGCGGCCCCCATGTGGGGCTGCGGTTACAACAAGCGGGGGGCAGCCCCCCCCCCCCCCCCCCTCGCGCCTCTTCGCTCGGCCGAAACGGTCGAGCCACCTGGCTAGCGCCAGCGCGCTAGGCCGGCTGCCCAGGCCGGGCCGCGCCGCGCCAACTGGGCCAGGCCACGCCCAAGAAGGCCGGACTTGGACCCAGTTCGGGCCGACCCAGAGGGTATCGGGCCGGGTCAGACCGGGCATAAACCCCCTAATACCGGACCTCTCATGGTCTTTTGCCGATAACTTGGGCTGCAGACCTCCGATCGACGCACCGCCAGCTGTAATGCGATAATTGGATCAAGATGGACGTTTTGGTATATTACACTCAAGGTTTCGGAGAACTTTGGGTTCAGCCGGGTTGGTTCGTACACGAAACCAACCGGGCCCTCGGAGCAGAAACGCTTATAACTTGATCTCCGGACGTCCGATTGATGTGCCATCGACTTTGTTGGATTCCTCTTAGTGAGACATACCTTTTGGCTTACTCCACTTGAGGTTTGGACGCTGTTGGAGTACGGTCAGGTTGGTTTTGACTTAAAAACCAACCGGGCCCCTGGTACGAAAAATCCAATAACTCTCAGACCGGGCGTCCGATTGACGTGCCGTCTGTGACGTTGAGTTCCTACTGACGATACGGAACTTTTGGATACATCGACTCCGGACTATGTGTCAGTTGATGTATTAGCCCCTCGGCTCGTGGATCGGACCCTCCCGAACGATCTTGCTGTGTGCGGGAACCCTAGAGCTGGTTGCGACTGCGACGATGATGACGACTGTAAAGAAATCCTCCGTGGATTCGATGACAACGACTACAGCACTCAAAGATCCTATGTGAATTAGTGCTACCGATCATGTGTGGGTCAAATCCTGTGTGGGTCAGTGCTCAGCGGTCCTGTGTGGGCCAGCGCCTACAGATCCTGTGTGGGTCTGATCCTGTGTGGGTCATTGCGGAGGTTTGTTACCTATCGATCTTGTGTAAGTCTGATCCTGTGTTGGTCATTGCGGGGGTTAGTTACCTATCGATACTTTTTGGGTCATTGCGGGGGTTAGTACCTATCGATCATGTGTGGGTCCGACGGCTTAGATGAATCATTGGCTACATCTGATCATCTCTATCATTTTATGAAGAAGTATACCTGTGTGAGCTAAATCTTGACATTCAATTCTTATCTTCGATAAGATTGACTTGTTATCCTGTGTGGAATACATTATGATTTCCTGTGTGGTTTGGGTTGTGTTTTCTTGTGTGGACTGGGTTGTACTTGGGCTCAGATGTTGGAGCCGAACGAGAATTGATGACTTAGGTATATGTATGGGCATATACCTAAGTGGTGTCAGATGTTACTTCGTGATTGTATCTTCCTTTGTGGATTATCCTTTGTGGATTCTGGGAGGCCTTCGAGGGTCTTGGGGTCCCTACTTAGTAGCTTATACTCAACCCTGCACGGGCTATGCCCGCACTACGTTGTGTTGGTTGCAGATGACGGACAGCGCTGATCGTGGTTGAGGCTTGCGGAGCAGGTCGGTACCTGGAGGTGGACCACTGGACGGGATGTACTCGGAGCGTACGGCTGGACCCAAGGAGCTGTGGAGGCTATCTGTACCCACCCTTCAGGTGGGACTTCCAGTGGACAGTTCGACGTTGCGGCTTTACTTTCAGTTGTTGCTTTCCCTTTTCAGTTGTACTTTACTTTCAGTTTGGGTTTGTATTCTGGCCCACTTACTTTTCCTCACTTTCTATTGTACCCAGTTTTACTTAGTGTTTACTTATGCTTGCTTAATATGTGAGTTGGTTTACTTTACAAAGGCAATGCCTTCCCTTTTTACCGGGAATTACGCCTTGGTGCTAGTCGCCATCCCCTGGCCTATGGAAGGCAAGCTTGGGGTAGTCACGGCACGGGCCCCGAGGACGGGTCGTGACAAATTGGTATCAGAGGAGTTCGGTTCTACTGTAGAACTTTGGACTCTGATATTTCTTCTAAGTGAAGAAATAGTGTTAAGGGTATTGAGTGTGGTTATCATTCCAGGGAGTCCATGGTTGGTACGGCGGCCGACGTATCCGTACACCAGGACCCTGACTTCTGATTTCTGACTTAATGCACGAAAACATTGATTGCCTGTGTGTTTCAAGTTTTCTTTTTGATTACTTTGTGTCAGCTCAACAGGTATACTATTGACTGTGGCGCACCTGTTTCTTTAATAGGATGGCCCCACGATGGCAGCCAGCTAGGGTTCCGAGCGTTGTGCATGACGACAGCCCACTGAGCGACGAGACCTCGGTACAGGGCCCTTTGACAGTAGAGGCACCAGCGGTTCCTCTACCCGCCGAGCCACCGATGCTACCAGCCCCAGCCGCTGACAATGCATGACGCCTTAGTGCACTGCATGAGTTTCAGCGTTAGCGACCGCCCAGGTTTTGCGGGGAGACAGACCCTCAGGCAGCCGAGGATTGGCTAGAGGCAGTTTTACGAGTTTTCAGGTTAGTGAGGACACCAATAGACCTCATGGTGATCCTCACAGCGAGCCTCCTGCACGCGGTAGCAGGAAGATGGTGGACCTTGATGCTCCAGGTGCACGACGAGACATCTCTCCTCTGGACAGACTTTGAGAGCCTCTTCCACTCGGAGTTCGTCCCAGCCACCCTCCATGCGGTGCATATCCAGGAGCTTCTACAACTGCGGTAGGGCAGCTTGACGGTCACCTAGTACTCGGTGAGATTTACCGATCTCTCATGCTACTCGACATACATGGTAAGGGACCCATTTTTCTGGGCCCGGACCTTTGAACAGGGATTGAGGCATGAGATCAGGGCATCGCTGATCTCCCTTAGCATTCCGACATAGACAGGGGTACTCGAGCAAGCCCTTTTCATCGAGAGATTTCTTGCTGAGTCTACACCAGCGGTGATACCTACCGCAGGGCCGCACGTGGCGGAGTCTTCTATAGCCGGCAGTAGAAAGATGTCGCAGAGGTCCAAGCGGACCAGGCCATCAGGTGGACGACCTCAGGATACTGGCTCGGAGGTGCGGGACACACGCAGTAGAACTAGTCTTACGAGTGGAAGACAGTGCTATGCATGCGGCGGGCAGGGCCACATGGCTCGTGACTACCCGACCCACCATGCAGAGGAGAAGCAGACGGTTGAAGAACCACCTAGGAAGAGGAAGAGGTTCGACCATGGCGGTCCGCAGGGAGCAGGCAGATGATGCAGAGGAGTTGGCCGAGCAGTAGGTGGTGGGCGACGCTTTGAGGCTCTACCACCACCACCACCACAAGGAGGTCCACCCCAACCACAGGGGAGAGCATAGCTTCAGGCAGCCAAAGATTACGATCATGGAGCTCCGGAAGCGGGTGAACAAGTGTGAGACTAGCTCCAGACATCGAGGTCCTTGACCATAATGCCTCTAGCCTCTTTGTATGTGTTGCCTTGTGTTCTTGTACTTTGAGATTGAAGTAATAAAAGACACTTGCATTGGTGATGTTTGCTTTCTTGTCTTTTGTATGTTAATACTAAGAGGTACTGGTTAAAAATTGTTGACTTGACCCTCACTTACGAGATTCTTACTGGAAGAGACCCAGTGACAACACACTGATGCCGACAGTGTGACTCAACCCTTGGAGGTTAGAGTAACGATTGAATCTCTTGGTAGCAGCGTCGAGGCCTTACAACGTCATCCATGGCATGAATTAACTAATCATGACGGGATTGACTGTATTAGGCAAGGAACGTGGTTCATCCAGGGGATGAGACCAGATTTCCCTTTTCGGCAAAGGAGAAATCTTTGCGGCTTTGCAGAACATTAAGGAGAAAGGGGCAACCATTCGTGTGGTCAGACAGATGTCAGCAGAGCTTCCAGAAGTTGAGACAGAGATTGACCAGCGCGCCTATCTTGAGGCCACCGGAAGAGGGAGTTGGGTACATAGTTTGTTGCGATACATCAGGGACCGGACTCAGATGTGTCCTGATGCAGGAGCGGGCCATGATCACCTATGGATCATGTCAGTTGAGGCAGCATGAGCAAAACTACGCTACCCATGACCTGGAGTTAGCAGCAGTGGTCTTCGCTCTGAAGATGTGGCGACACTATCTGATGGGCGAGTGCTTTTCAGTCTATTCTTGTGGCAGAGTTCGTTTCTCGATGCCTCACCTGCCAGCAGGTGAAGGCAGAGCACCAAGTACCAGCAGGATTGGTACAACCCTTGGAGGTCTCGGAGTGGAAGTGGGACAGGATGTCTATAGACTTCATGACTAGACTTCCACGCACTTCCATAGGTCACGACTCCATTTGGGTGATTTTCGACCGACTCGCCAAGTCGGATCACTTATTACCCATCAGGGAGCAGGGCTCAGTGGAGATCTTGGGATGTCTCTACATTCAAAAGATTGTACGGCTTCATGGTGTGCCATCATCTATCATCTCTGATCGAGATGCTCGCTTTACTTCCCAGCTTTGGAAGGGGTTGCAGGAGGAATTCGAGACGCAGCTACGTCTGAGTACCACCTTTCACCCCCAGACAAATGGTCAGACGGAGAGGACCATTCAGACTCTCGAGGAAATGCTCTGTGCAAGTTTCCTCGACATTGGTCGCAGCTGGGAGGACCACCTACCTTTGGTGGAGTTCGTGTACAACAACAGCTACCACTCCACCATCAGGATGGAACCATACAAGGCGTTGTACGAATGACCTTGCAGATCACCTCTGTGCTGAACAGACCCTGGGGAGTCAGCACTTGTGGGACCGGAGATAGTCCAAGCCATGACAGAGAAGGTCTAGGTCATCCAGGAGTGGATGAGGACAGCTCAGAGCTAGTAGAATTCTTATGCTGATAAGAGGCGTAGGGCACTGGAGTTCGAGGATAGCGACCACGTCTTCTTGTGAGTCTCATCTCGACGTGGTATACATAGATTTGGTTGAGGCGGCAAGTTGTCTCCACGCTTCATCGGACCATTCCAGGTCCTCAGTAGGATTGGCGAGGTGGCTTATCGCCTGGCTCTACCACCTCAGTTGCACCGAGTGCACGACGTCTTCCACATATCTCAGCTGAGGAGATACGTGCACAACCCGATGCATATCATTGACCATGGGGAGATGAACATAGACGATGGGGAGACTTTTGCAGAGGTCCCAGTGGAGATCGAGGATCGACAGGAGCGGGTCCTACGTGGACGGTCGATTCCTCTAGTGCACATCAGATGGCAGCATGGGAACCTCCAAGAGAGCACTTGGGAGCGGGAGGCTCAGATGCGTGCTCAATACCCACATTTGTTTCCCTAGTTTATGATGTATCTTTACGGGGACGTAAATCCCTGAGGTGTGAGTACTATAAAGACCCGTAAAATTCAAGTAAAATGTTTTCTTAATTTTCTTTGGGATTTTAAAAGAACCCAGTTTTTGACGGCACCTGATTCCGAGGCCCGGTGTGCCCGGAATCATTTTCCGAAGTTTAGCTCAGGTATGTTCAGTGAACGAACGAGTGGGTTTTTTTAACTTTTGAACCGGTGCTCAGAATCGAATTCTGAGGGCACCGATGGATTTGCAGCGCCAGTTTTTTCTTAGGAACACCTTTTCCGGAGTTGTGTTTACATGAAAGATGTTGATAAAAATTGTGGAAGTTAAAATAAAAATTGAGCAACAATTTTTATTTTTACTAGGTAATTAAAACCTTTGGGTAGAAGTTGGGTAACCACCCAACATCCCATGAGAGGTTATGAGGGCGGTGGGGCCCACACGAACCCCACCCCTTCATTTTCCCTAACTCCTTCAACTCACCATTAAAGTTGATAACTTATTTTAATTAATTAGGTGAGTTTAATTTGAATGTTTGAATTCAAATGCTTAAGTCTTGTTAATAAAATAAGGGAAGATCTTATTTTATTTTGGATGGACTTATTGCATTGGGAGGATTTGGGGGAAAGGAAAAGCTCTTGAAGTTCTTCTTCCTCGATGAAGAACGCGAAGAATGCGAAGAACGCCGACCTCCGACGAAGGTCGACAAGAACGTCGGATCCTCAGAGATCGACAACGCGACGCCGAAAAATCATTTCTCTGTGATGTGAATCTCTCCTTCCTCGATGGTTATTTCCACAACAAACCCTCGCTCAACGAATTTACTCGAGGTAGAGGAATTTATTTGTTTGTTCGTAATTACTTTAGTCGTCTTTTCCTCGTTTCTTTTTGGACCACCTGTTTCCGCAATAACGGGAGGAGGTCAGACCGCACGAACACGGAGGACCCTCCGCCCCATTGTTTGTGGATTTTTATTGCGGATCATGCAAAGGTGGCGCGGTGCCGTTTCACCACGCATAAACAATGGAAATGGGCAAGGATGTGCGGCGCCGTCACGCCGCGCCGATGAAGTCGCACAAGGTCGCGGCACCGTCGCGCTGCGCCGAAGAATCACAAAAACACCGCGGCCGGAGCGGGGTTGCGGCGGAGGGGCGCGGCGCCATCGCGCCACGCCAGATAGACCAAGGTCGCGGCTTCGGCCACGGCGGAGTGGGAGGACCGGCGGCCGGTTCTGGGCCACCGGTGTCGGAGCAGGGGGACCGGCCAACACCGGTCTTGTGGCGGCAGCAGCCGGCCGGCCGGAGCGGGCCGGCCGGTTAGGGGGAAATCCAGGGGTCTGTAACCCCCATGTGGGGCCACGGTTACAACAAGCGGGGGCAGTGCCACCCCCCCCCCCCCCTCGCGCGACTCTTCGCTCGACCGAAACGGCCGAGCCACCTGGCTGGCGCCAGCGCCCCGGGCCGCAAGGCCGGGCCGGGCCCGCCAGTCAGGACGGGCCGCGCCAGCCGGGCCGGGCCACGCCCAATCAGGCCGGACCCAAACCCGGGACGGGTCGACCCGGTTCGGGCCAACCTAGAGGGTATCGGGCCGGGTCGGACCGGGCCCGAACCCCCTAATACCGGACCTCTCACGGTCTTTTTCCCATAACTTAGGCAGCGGACCTCCGATCGACGCACCTCCAACTGTGATGCGATCCTTGGATCGAGATGGACGTTTCAGTATATTACACTCAAGGTTTCGAATAACTTTGGGTTCGGCCGGGTTGGTTCGTAAACAAAACCAACCGGACCCTCGGAGCGGAAACGCTTATAACTTGAGCTCCGGAAATCCGATTGACGTGTCGTCGACTTTGTTGGATTTTTCTTAGTGGGACAGACCTTTTGGATTACTCTTTTCGAGGTTTGGATGCAGTTGGACTATGTTCGGGTTGGTTTTGACTTAAAAACCAACCGGGCCCCTGGTACGAAAAAGCCAATAACTCTCAGACCGGGCGTCTGATTGACGCGGCGTCTGTGACGTTGAGTTCCTGTTGACGATACAGAACTTTTGGATACATCAACTCCGGACTATGTGTAAGTTGATGTATCATACCCTCGGCTCGTGGAATGGACCCTACCGAACGAGCTTGTTGAGTGCGGGAACCCTAGAGCTGGCTGCGACTGCGACGACGATGACGACTGTACAGAAATACTCTGTGGATTCGACGACGATGAATACAACACTCAGGGATCCTACGTGGATCAGTGCTACCGATCCTATGTGCGTCAGATCCTATGTGGGTCAGCGCTCAGCGGTCCTGTGTGGGCTAGCGCCTATAGATCCTATGTGGGTCCGATCCTATGTGGATCATTGCGGGGGTTAGTTACCTATCGATCCTGTGTGGGTCCGATCCTATGTGGGTCATTGCGGGGGTTAGTTACCTATCGATCCTTTGAGGTTCATTGAGGGGGTTAGTACCTATCGATCCTGTGTGGGTCCGATGGCTTAGATGAATCAGTGGCTACATCTGATCATCTCTATCGTCTTACGAAGAAGTATACATGTGTGAGCTGAATCTTGACTTTCAATTCTTATCTTCGATATGATTGACTTGTTATCCTGTGTGGAATACGTTATGCTTTTTTGTGTGTTTTGGGTTGTGTTCTCCTATGTGGACTGGGTTGTACTTGGGCTCAGATGTTAGAGACGAATGAGAATTGATGACTTAGGTATATGTATGGGCATATACCTAAGTGTTGTCGGATGTTACTTCATGATTGTATCTTCCTTTTTGGATTATCCTTTGTGGATTCTGGGAGACCTTCAGGGGTCTCAGGTTCCCTAATTAGTAGCTTATACTCATCCCTGCACGGGCTATGCCCACACTACGTTGTGTTGGTTACAGATGACGGACAACGCTGATCGTGGTTGAGGCTTGCGGAGCAGGTCGGTTCCTGGAGGTGGACCACTGGATGGGACGTACTCGGAGCGGATGGCTGGACCCGAGGAGCTGTGGAGGCTATTTGTACCCACCCTTCAGGTGGGACTTCCAGTGGACGGCTCGACGTTGCAGATTTACTTTCAGTTGTTGTTTTCCCTTTTTAGTTGTACTTTACTTTCAGTTTGGGTTTGTATTCTGGCCCACTTACTTTTCCCCACTTTCTATTGTACCCAGTTTTACTTAGTGTTTACTTTTTATTTCTTACTCTATGCGTTTTTTTACTTTACAAAGGCAATGCCTTCCCTTTTTACTGGTAATTACGCCTTGGTGCGAGTCGCCAGCCCCTGGCCTATGGATGGAGGGCTTGGGGTAGTCACGGCACGGGCCCCGAGGACGGGTCGTGACATCTTTTCTCAAATAGAGTCACACTAGCCACTTTTTCTATATCTCATATGAATCCTCTTTCTAGATTTCCACTAGATTTTGTTAGTAGATTCAAACTATATTCACTGAGTCACACAGTGAGATCCTTGCATCCACTGAGTCACATAGGTTCCATAGAGTCCCACCATGTATATTCAAGTAATCAATTTAAATTACTATTTTTAAGTATTTTAGCAGAGTATATCTCTATATCAATAATATTGATATACATTTTCTCATAATCAATATCTTTGAATTCTAGTAGTCTTCAAAAATAATTGATAAATTAGTCACTGCTTACATCTTATCTTAATATAACTTCTAAACCTGATGACCTAGCTATTTCAATCAAAAAGATCCTATAAAATTTAAACTTATAAACTCTATAAAAAAATTATATAATAAATATTATCATTTATCTTCTTATTCTCAACACTTTAGTACTATCAAACTGATCTCATAGTGATGATCGAATTCTTATTCTTCTTCTTCACAACATCATATATATGATTCTTCTTTTCTTCTTATTTGAGAAGTTGTATGATCTCACTCAATAGAAAAAATATTAGTTCCTGAAATATTATCACTCTAATATAATCACAAACTCATATTCTTTTTCTATTTCTCCCTCCTCAAGATTCACACCCTATCACATGCATGAGAGGCTATATTAAATGCTCCATTGATTATATTTCCACGTAAATGGTATATCTAAGGGAAACAAATATCCATATAAAAATAAAAATATTACAATACCCATTTCAGGTTCCCATAATTAAATATGTGATACTTTTTTAACTTAAAATTATTATCTAGAATTACTTTATTAATTGTTTCTCATTTTTAAAACTCGGTTGGAAAGATCTTCAAAAAGTCTCTACTGCATTCTCAACTTCTTCATAATCTATTATTTCTCATTTTTCTTGGATCAATTGAATGTTGTCTTCAAATAAAAAACACATAGACGGATCTACATCTTCTTCCTCAAAATATCTCCAATTAAATTTGTACATCAAATTTCCATAACTTTGTAAAACACACAGAAAATAGATGTGGCATAGAACTCATTTTCACTACTAGTAACACATATAAATTCTTCTCATAACTCTAATCATGGTCAAATTATCAAAATTTATTCTCTATAACTCACAAACACTCAAAAAACCATGGATCAAACTATAGTAGGATTTGATGAACAATAGCTTGAGGTTCGATGGAACTTCATCTACATTATTCTTGAAAACCTTATTCATTTATTTTCATCATCAAGAACATATGTATAATTTTTACTCATTAAATATTCTTAAAAAAATCTCATATCATGGCTTCTATAATCTTTTTTAGGTTTTAATCTTGAATGCACAATATCAGCATCAACTGATTTGTGTTTCCCCACAAATAAATAATTCTTAAAACACATATTTTTCTCATGAATCAATATTTCATTTTTCATGGATTATTATTGGATTATATTTCTTCTCATTATTGGATCACTCACCCTTCGTAGTGTTTGAAATGTTTAATCTATGAACGAACAGTTATTACATCATCCTAAATCATTTCTTCTTCAAATTCTAAAAATGTAGAATTATATAATTTTCACCTAGTACGTAAGGAAAATTTAAGTATGTGGATTTAAATTTTGTGTATAAAAATTTTTATACCTAAATAATTCAATATTGGGGTTCTTCAAATATCATAATTTGGATAGGTGGTGCGCCTATGCCAATTCACCTGGACATGTCCTTATTCACATACATGGATTTGAATTCATCTATGCAGTAACATTTGTGTAGCACGCCAATTTCAATTAAGTAACCATTTATTTATGATTTTTAATTATATAAATTGTTTGGGTAATGTTTGGGTGGGTTTTTAAGACTTATGAAATGTTTTTTATGATTCTTTAGAGGTGCACGATTTGATCACGGTTAGTAGAAACTGTAAAACTCCTATAGAAAACCATGAAAAGTGAGGTAGTGGGATTTAGTTAGGTGCATGATTAGGTTAAAGGTTTGTACAAACTATGAATCCACACAATAGAAACCATGAATTTTGTATATAGGTCTTTTGCATGATTAGTGCATGGTTTAAATAACCATGCACAACTAAAATTTAGATCCGAAAACTATGGATCTAACTCATTTTTTCTTCTTAATGGCTTTTTTCCTCTAATAAAACCCTAACTTGATCTCATATCTTCTTAAAGACTTTAGATACCATTACTCTTGATCCAAGAGTGATCTGTTGGAAAATCTTGGTGTATTGAAGCTTGAATTCCTTGGTAAGTGCCTGTTCTTGGTTGTTCTTCCTTAGATTCATCTTCTTTCCTATCTTGTATTCATGGATCTAATATTTTTGGGATATATGAATGGTTTATTATTCCAATAATGATGTTATTTGGATATGTTTAGGTAACAATGTATAAGGTATGTTTTTTAGCGGTTTTACCTGGATTTAATGAAGAATTTATGTCATTCTTCATTTTCACCATAGTTTATAAGGTGGGTGGCTTCACCCTCGACTCCTCTTATTAGAAATTGAAGTCTTGATTTCAAATTGATTATTTTTCTTGAAATTGATTCTTAAATTTATGTAAAATTATGATGTAAATCCTCTTTTATGATGCTTTATGTAATTGTAAAAATTGGGTGTTTCGGTGGAAAGTGAAAGTGGTGACATGATTTTAAAATGGAAATTTTAAAATGGTTGTTTGGTTTTGATACATGGAAAAAAAATTCAATAAAATGATAGTTTTATTGAAATGGCTTGGAAAATATTTTTTTGGCATGATTTTTGGGTTAAATGGTTAAGTGTGGGTTGAATGGTATGGATAATGATCGTGAACTACCACCATCAAAGCAATGGAGTACGGATGTGAAGTTCCACCATCAATGGTAACACCAATATTTTTTGTGTGTTTGTGGTTTTGTGAAATATAATGGGTTATACCAAATGAATTTGTGGAATGGTTAAATGACTTGTTTGGTTTCTTTCCATGGAAATATATTTTGGTTGGAAAACTATTGTGTTTAGAAAACTATTTTAGTTTATAAAATTGTTTTGGTTTGGAAGTTAGTTTCAATTTGAGATAAAGTGTTTGAAATTGTTTTATATAAATTGTTTTTTATAAATGTGAAAAAAATTATCATGGTGGAGTGAGTAGGGGATTGATTTTGGTAAAATCTACTATGTTTATTACTCACCTCCTTCTTGGGAACTTTATTAAATTTGAAAATATCATTTATCAGGACATATTTAAAGTAAAAGTATCTCATATCTTTAGTGATTCATCTTGATACTTTTGGTATTATCTTTTGGAGTTTGAGATTGGAGCATATTGGGAGTTGTGGAGTTTATTTCTTGGATTCCTTGAGTTTTATTGGTTTTTTCTTCCACTTTGTAACTCTGATATGGTCTATGGGTCTCATTTGGAATTGTTTTTAGTTTGGTATTACATTGAGTTGTATTAGGTTGTTATCATGCATCATATAGTGGTTTGATTATGGTATTATTGGTTTGGTATTATTTTAAAAAGGTAAATTTTTTCCGGAATTTTTAATGAAGCCTTTGGAATTTATTTCTAGCCTTTTCCATCTTCGGGATATCATCTAAGGCCAAGTAATATCCTCCCATATTCTCAAGCTAATGAGGAGGGGTGGGATGTTACAAGTGTTATCAGTTTTTTTTATCCTTGAGTTTGAGTTGTGTCAGTCTTGGTGTTGAAAATCATTCTTGATTAGTCCTTGAGTTGGGATGGTATAAAGGAGTATAATTATCAAAACTTGAAATATATAGCATAAAAGACATAGCTAACCTATTTATTTTGAAGTTCTAGTTACTAGGGATTTGGGTACATGAGTATTTTCAGACACTTATAAGAGTTATAATCTCTATTTCATGGGTTTAGCCAATTATAAGAGCATTAAATACATTGTTAGAAATTACTTCCCACTTAGAGTGAATATTTTTTTGTGTAATTATTTATGATTTGTTAAAAATGTGTTGATTTTTTAAAAAGTGATGAAAATTTTTCATATGTGAGATTTTGAAAAAGTCATGGTAGTGGTATTTTCAAAATGGTTTTATTTTTAAAATAATGGTGGAATTTTTAAAAATATATTGAAATTAGAAAAATATTGAATTGTAGAAATCCTTGTTGTGATAGTTGTGATGTGGTAAATTTGAATTACTAAGCCTTCAGTTACTAGAGTGTGAGACTTGTGGTTTTTGCTTTGTTTATAAAAAATGGAACCCAATAGGAATCGTAGAAACTAATTGTAATGAGCTATTGAGAATGTGGTTGCACCTATTCCACAGTTGAACCAATAGTAGGTTCAAATTGTAGTTCAATAATTTCAGGTTCTAGATAAAGGAATCAGGAGGGATGAACCAAGTGGATCATTAAAATGTTTTCTAGAAGTAGAATCCACCAATATTTCAGGGTGATTCAGAACCATAGATATGAGAGGTGTGGATGAATAGGACTAATTGAATATTTTATTTCCTTTGAACAGTATCGTAGTTTAAAGTCAAGTTGGTGATGTATATGTTAGAATATATTTCATGCCAGTGATGAGATTTATTCCTTCAAGCTAAATTTGACCAGGGAATGGCATGGGATAATTTTGAATAAGTGTTCAACAAAAAATTCTATCCTTACACGTTCAATATTTCTAGAATGACATACTTTTCAGCTCAATGTTATAGAGCCTCTCTGTGATATATTATATGGATAAATTTATGAATTTATTCCACTTTTCACTTGAATTTCTAGAAAGTTTGTCCTCGAAAACATGAATTTTTTCATTAAGGATGAGGATAGATATTCACTCGAATATTCTCATATTTTGTATAACATTATATATAGATATGTTCAATGTATTAACGGTGGTATACATGTATATATCAAGAGATATGGGTGGATGGGTCATGTTGATACCTATAATAAATGATAAGAACTCCAATTCTAGGAATAAATGAAATATGGATACTTATTTCCAATGTATTGTAATGATACATAATCAGGTGGACGGATCGATGAATTTTCCTCCAAAACCAGAGACTAATCTAGGATGTATTCAATGTGGTTCTTTGGATCAAATGAACTTATATTGTATGAAACCACCTATAGCATGCCACAGTTTCAAATACATGGGGAATCTTCAGTGAAATTATCACAAAGCTCCAAGGTTTAGGGTTTGGGACACATCTCATGATTCATAGATATTGAATGCTTTTATGGGAAAAGTTTGGTAGAATATCTCTCATTAGTAGATTTGGGATACCCATGGTGATTTGAAAAATACCATTACTTCTCCTTAATCACAATATCAATAGGGTAATAAAGAAGAAAGTGTAGTGAGAAATCATTTGTATGGGGTTCAAAGAGTTATTGTGGATGATCAATTAGGACCATCGATGGTGAGAGGTATGATTATTTTGATTTATACCCTTATGAAATATTTTTTTATATGGGTGAATCACATTCATTTATTTTTTATCATGTTATTGATCTTATGGTTTAAGTGTTGAGTGATGTCTTTTGAATTGAAACTTCAAACTGATTTTGGCCAAAGATAATTTCAAGACTTTATGTGAAAATAATTTTTGATAATAATTGATGGATCTGAGTTGATATGGGATTTATTTGTGCTTGATATATAAGTCTATGACATAATCGTGGGTATGGATTGGGTGACAATGTTCAAGGATCACATCGATTTTTATACACAAATGGTTAGTTTTATGAATGATGATGTCATTGAACATCTCTTTAGAGGAGAAAGGAATGTAAAGTAAGGTGAACCAGGATTTTTAGAACCAGTGTTTGGAACAATATCATAACAGTTGGAAGCTCTGACCTTGGAATCATTGGATGAAATCTATAAAAGTGGTTTCCAATAGTTTTTATCATTTTCTGGATGTTTTTCTTGAGAATTTATCTGGGTTTCCACCTATAATAGAAATGGAGTTTATAATTGATATCTTAACAGGGACTAGTCCTATTTCCCTTCCACATTACTGGATGGAACCAACATAATTAAGGGAATTTAAATTCCAATTGTAAGAGTTGGAAAGAAAATGGTTCAATCAGCCTAGCACATCTTTGTGGGCAGTACCAGTCTTATTTATGAAAAAAGAGGATGGGACTCTTCATTTTTTTGTGGATTATCATAAGCTTAACCAACCTATGATAAATAATTGTTATCCACTTCCACATAGTGATGATATATTTAGTAAATTTAGGGGATCCTAGTGGTTCTCTAAAATTGACTTGCGATCAGGATTTCACCAATTGTGGGTTCAGAGGAGGATATTACAAAGAAATATTTACAAAATAGATATGGACATTATGAGTGTGTGTTTATGAATTTTTTCCTTACGAATGCACCAAAAGTATTTATATTATTGATGAGTAGGATATTTCGAAGATATCTAGATTATTTTGTGGTGGTGTTTTTGGATGACATATTGATTTATTCAAGGAAAATGGATGACCATGAGAAGTAATTTGTGACAATGATGGGAATTTTGTGGGATAATCACCTATATGAAAAATTATCAAAGTGTTATTTTTTGATACAATATTTTCATTCCCTTGGCCATGAAATCTATGCAAATAGGTGTTTCTATGGATCCAAAAAAGATAGAGGTCATTATCTCTTAGAAACCTCCAAAGAATATCTTTGAGATACATAGTTTTCTTAGCTTATCTTATTATTACTTACATTTTGTTCATGACTTTTCATGACTGGATTCACAAATTAAATATTTGAAAAGGAGAAATGTTCCATTCCAATGGAATGATGAATGTCATATGTCTTTTCAAGTTCTTAAAGTTCGCCTTACATCGACACTAATATTGATTTTTTCAGAATCAGGACAAGGTTATGTGGTGTATTTTGATTCTTTGGGATCTATCTTATGATGTTTTCTTATATAGGGAGATCATTTTATTGCTTATGAATCATATCAATTACAGTTTCATGATAAGAACTACCCAACACTCGATTTGGAGTTAGATTCTGTAGTCCATGCTTTGAAAACATAGTGTCATTACATCTTTGGTGAGAAATTCAAGGTGTTTATGGATCACAAAATCTTGAAACACATATTCTTACAAATAGATATGAATCTAAGGAAAAAATATAGATGAAGTATCTCCAAATTTTTTAATTTGACTTTATGTATACACCAGGTAGTATAAATTCGTTGGCAGATGCATTAAGAGGGAATTCACATGATGAGTTGCTAAAAGAGGCTTCAGAACACAGGTAGTTGATGTTGGTGATAGCTGACACAAACTTGGATTGGGAATACCGAGTTAGTTTTGTGGTTTTTTTTGGGTTTTTTTTGGGTTTTTTTTTTGGTTTTTTTGTTCTATATTTGGTTATGATGGTTATAAAGGCATAGACATCTGATTTAGAATGTGTTTTTATGAGATCAAAACTCAATGGTGGGGAGACTATTAAGGGATGAAAACTGGATGGCAGTTCATTTTTGTGGTTTTGATATCGGATAGTTGTAACTACATATTTTTAAGAACAACTTATTCATGATTAACACCATTACATATGGATGTTTCATCCTCATATATAGAATATGTATACGTAAATGAAAGAAAATTATTGGTGTATTGGCATGAAAAGAAAAGTGGCTGAGTTTGTTTCAATATGCCTCATCTTTCAGCAGGTTAAGGAAGAGAACCATCAACCAATCGGTATGTTGCAGTCTTTATCTAATACTATTTGGAAATGAGATAAGATAACTATATATGAATTGGTTGATAGTTCTCCCAAGGATGGTTTGCAAACACGATGGTGTATGGGTGATAGTGCATCAGATCATAAAGTCGGCTCATTTCATCCCTATTCTTAAATCTTGTATGGTTTAGGACTTGTATAAAATCAATATCCAAGAAGGGGTTAAGAGACATGGATTACTAGTTTCTATAGTATCATAATGAGATCCAAGGTTCATACCTCATTTTTTTAATCCTTACAGAAATCCCTTGAGACTCGGTTGACCATGATTATAGTGTATCAACCTTAGATGGATGGACAATACTAAAGGATGATAAAAATTTTGGAAGAAATGCATGGGGATTGTGTAAAATATCTTGGCAGATAATGGGAGGATAAAATAACATTAGTGGATTTATCATATAACAACAGTTATCGTGCCTCGATACATATGGCTCATTTTGAAGAATTGTATGGAAATCCTTTTCATTCTCTACTTAAATAGGTGGGAAATGGTGAGACTTCACTGGTTGGATTGAACCTTGTCCAAGAGACAAAAGATAAGATTAAATTGATTTGAAAAATGATAGGGATAAATAAAATTCATCTAAAATCATATGTGGATCATCATCAATGACCGTTTTCATTCAAGATGATTGATCATGTGTTCTTGAGAATATCTCCAAGGCTTGAAAATTGGAATTTTGGGAATTAGGGAAAGTTATATACTCAATACATAGTCCCTTTTAAGATACATAAATGGATTGGTGAGGTGGAATCTTAATTAGAATTTCCACCATGGTTTAGTTCATTTCACATTATGTTTCATGTATCTTAGTTGAAAAAGTATCATCCTGATCCTGACCATGTGATTCCATGAGATCACATTAACCTGGAGTCAGATGCTTAATTGAATCATATGTCAGTCTGTATTATGTATAGGTAAGATAATTTCTTTCATAGAAAAATAATTAGTATATTTTGGGTTTTGTGGAAACATGGTAAGATTCAGGAAGAAATGTGAGAAAAAGAAAATGAAATGGTCGAGAAATGGCCCAGACTCTTTAATAGAAATGGTGTTTTTTGACTTTTTGAGGAAAGAAAGGCTAATTGTGGGTAAAATTTAGCACCACTATTTTCAATTAAATAACTCTTTATTTATGATTTTTAATTATGTAAAGTGTTTGGATGAATTTTGGGAGGTTTTAGAGGACTTTTGGAATATTTTTGGGGATTTTTAGGAGGTGTGTGGTTTGAGCACAGTTAGTAGAAACCTTGAAAATCCTTTGGAAAACTATGAAATGTGTGGTAGTGGGATATGGGTAGGTTCATGGTTTGTAAAAACCATGTGGCCACCCCAGAGAAACCATGAATTTGGTATAGTTTTCTTTTTCACGGTTAGCACATGGTTTGACTAACTGTGCACCCTAACCATTCACAAATAATAGTTAGATCTAAAAATTATGGATCTAACTCATTTTTTTCTCTTTAATGGGTAATTTTTTTCTCTAATATAACACTAACTCAATTTCATCTCTTTTATAAATATTTTAAAACTATTCCTATTGATCTAGGGTCAATCTTTTGGAAAATCTTAGTGCGTTAAATCCTGGATTCCTTGGTAAGTTCCCGTTATTGGTTTTTTTCCTTAGATTATTCTTGTTCTCTATCTTGGATTCATGGATATAATCCATTAGGGATAGATCCATGGTTTTTTATTATAATCATGATGATATTTGGATGTTTTGATTTTTGGGAACAATATCTATGCTTGGTTTTTGGATTTCTAACCTGGTTTTTTTTTAATAACTTATGATGTTCTTTATTTTTGCCATAAAATATGAGGTAGGTGGCTTCAATATTGAATCCTCTTCTTAGAAATTGAAGGTTTGATTTTAAATTTATTGTTTTTATTGAAATTTATTAGGAAATGTTTGTGAAATGTTTGATAAAAACCCTCTTTTGTGATGATTTATTTAATTATAAAAATTTGGTGTCTTGGTGGAAAGTGAAAGTGGTAACATGATTTTAAAATGATAATTTTAAAAGAGTAATTTTAGTATGGTTGTTAGCTTAAATTGTTAAGCATGAGTTAAATAGGATGGATAATGGTCATGAAGTACCACCATCAAAGGGACTGAGTATGTATATGAAGTTTCACTGTCAATGGTAACGCCAAGATTTTCTGTGTGTGTGTGTGGTTTTGTGAAATGGAATGGGTTATTCCAAATGAATTTCGTAAATTGTTAAATGACTTGTTTGGTTTCTTTACTTATAAATGGATTTGGTTTGGAAAACTATTGTGTTTAAGAAACTATTTTAGTTTAGAAAACTATTTTGGTTTGGAAGTTGGTTTGTATTTGATATAAAATATTTTAAAAATTTTATATTAATTATTTTATATAAATGTGCTAACATTTTATATCATAGTCGTGTGAGTATGGAAGTCATTTGAGGAAAATATACTAAGGTTATTACTCACCCCCTTCTTGAGATCTTTGGTGCGTTTGCGTATATCATTTATCAGGACACAAGTAAAGGAAAAGTATCTCATTTCTTTAGTGAATCATATTGATACTTTAAATATTATATTGTGGAGTTGTATCTTGGAGAATGTTGGGATCTATAGAGTTTATGCCTTGGAGTCCTTGAGTTCTTTTGGTTTTTTCTTCTACTTTGTAACTCTTATATGGTCTATGGTTGTAGTTTGGAATTATTATCAATTTGGTTTTACATTGAGTTGTATGAAATTTTTCTCATGAATCATATAGTGGTTTGATTTTGGTATTATCATTTTGGTTTTTTTATTTTCAGAATGGAAAAGCCTCCCCTAATTGTTAATAAATCCTTTGGAATTTTTTACATCCTTTGACATGTTGAGGATGTCACTTAAGTCCATGTAATATCCTCCCACCTTCTCAATCCAAGGAGGAGGGATGGGATATTACAATTTGACTTCATGAAGTTCAGATATTCCATGGGAATTAATTACATGAGAAATTTTTCTATATAGATTCATTAATCTACATATCGCTTCATTCAAATATGAATTTTTCAATTTAGATGCAGATCTAATCTTGGCTAAAAAAAATTATATACATGGAACATTCAGCTAGGCTATTGCTTTCAAGTAAATTGATCTTCATGTAAGAATATATTTTCATAAATAGTGACTTTGACTATATAGATCCAGTTATGCCAGAATTACCCTATGTTGGAATTCACCTATGTCTGAAATTATGTAAGTGCAATTTATACTTATCCATTTTTTTATTTCTTTTCCTTTTTGAACCATTCCTCCTCCACTTTGACTCATCCATTCTTAACCATTAAAAACATCTAAAATCATCTCATAATAACTTCAAATGATTATTATAATTATAAAAATTATTTGATACTCCTTATAAATTATTTTTGAGGTGTTTTAGCATATAAAATACTCAAGGTATAGTATTTCCTCAAACACCTCTTCCAACTCAGGTGTGTCTCTTCCTTAATCATTCTCGAACCATCTCTATTTACTTAAACAATCATCTAAGAGTTTATAAACTCTAATAAGCACATATTGTAGAATCCAATATGATTTATAATCCTTATATGGGTATCCTATTTTTAGCTAGATATCCTCAATGATTTGAACCTTATTTATAAATTCTCTCTTTATAGTCATATAGGATTTCTAGTAGTAGGTTCAGTATCCAACAACTCTTTCATTGAACCTATTGAAGACAAGGATTCTTCACCTTTAGTAGTTTTCATAAACCTAAAGATCATATATTTCAATCATATTATGTTTATGGGATACCCAATTGAATATTTTTATCCAATTATTCAAGGGAATCCAACTCTTCATACTTCTTTACCCATAGTGTATGGGTAGCATCTCTTATTTATAAATTGGTTAGATACTTAAACCATGACCCATAACATATTTTAATTTATTACATTGAAAATACTAATTGAAAATAAAGGTCTAATTGATAAAAAATACAAACAAACACGTTTGGTCACTTTAATCTCCCCCTTTGTGTTTGTTTTCAATTTTAAATATTCCATATTAACTTATAAAGTAGATGTAATTTGTATATCCCCTGATTGAAAATAAGTGAAAATGGGAGAAATTATCCCCCCTAAAAGTAAGAGTTACTTTTCTCTCCCCCTCATTATCTAGATAAGTATATCCGAGGACTTCCTAAGCTTTCAACATCTTCTCCCTAAATAATGTTTGATACCACATGAGAGATGATACCAATTGAAATATGATACCATTTCAAATACCAGTTGAGATATCAATTGATACCATTTTTTTAAACATGGGGAGGATCTTCTTCAACTCCTCTACTTTCTTAAGATATTCATCTAAAATAATTTAACAACATCTTCTCTCTTTATGGATCTTAGCCTTTTTTTTGATAAAATAGTGGAATTTACATATACTAATTGCATTTCATAAATCCTATTAATAATTGAGGCTTATAAAGCCTGATAAAAATTATGATTAATAAAATATGGCCTCACCTTTCCCATTATCCAACATCTATAATAACTCTATGAGAGATGGAATTTAGTAAGCATCGATTCTTTCTAGTTTTAAGTGATTATAAAAACTGAAGATTGGTATATCATCATCTGAATTAACTTGGTATCACATTTCTATTAGCAATGTTCTATAAAAAAATAAAATCTAAGTCTATGTGACATAAAAAAATTTATAAAACAAGAGTGAAAAGTTTATACAACAAATTTTTTCACATTTTCACATGTGATAATAGTATTTTTCATTCTCGCTTTTTTGTAGAACATAATAATTTTAATGAATATTTAATGAATATTTGCTCACTTGAAAAAATATATCAAAATATTTCAAGTTACAAGTCTTACCTATTCGTTATATAAACACTCCCTCTTGATAAACATTATTTGTACATATTAAAAAAATGGGGGAACATTATATTACCTCAGGCTTCATATTTTAATGGGCTAACCAGATTTCTAGAATCAAGCTGATAGATAAATTTCTACATCTCCATTCATTATTAGGTCTCTCCCTCAATATAATACTTTCTATCTTTCATCACCTTCCCCATAAATCATGTAAGTACAATAAAAAAAATATGGGGGTATGGTGGATTTACCAAAAACTCCTCAACATGAGCAAAAAGTTCATGACAGATTTTCTAACCCATGATACTTATCATTAACTTTATTCATGTATTCACCCTTTTATTTCCACATCTATTCACATTTGTATGGTATGGTATTTTCCATCATCATGGGTGTGGACTTATTATATTTAGAAAAAATTATTGAACTTATGCTCATAGGTATTTAAACATTGTTCTTTAATAACTTTCATTATCAAGGAATTCATGTCATAAATATAACATTAATATGGAATGCCTTATTAAAACTTTTACATAACAATTTAAAAATTTTTCCATCTTCATTATTAATCATATTCTCCAGTTATTCACTAAGAGTGTCAACTACTAATCCAATCCTAGTTCCCCTCACATGGATGGATTCTTTTCCTATCTACATCTTGATCCCATTTTTATTTTTATTCATGACCATATTGCGTTTTTCCATGATGTGTACCCTATTTCTATAGTATAATACTCTCTTTTCATAATTTTTTACCTCATTATCATATATATTTTCATTCTTCTTGGTAGTAGGTGATTGAGATTTTCAATTCAAATATATTACTTCTAAATATGGTTCTCTTACTTTAGTCAGTTACTTCTCAGCCAGTGGTAGTTATATTTTCCCATCAGTAGTTATATAGTACATAGAAGTATTATATCAACCTTCATAATATTTGTGATCACTAATCTGGTATAAATAACATAATTTCTTCATTCTTTCAAATCTTTTATTTAAAGATATATTCGTCCCTTTCTATGAGGTCTGATTTCTCCTTAAGCAGGTTTTTTCCATTATATATCCTTGATTCCCCTATATTTAGGAATTATATAATTTCCCCATAATGGAATGTTTTTCATAAATCATTATCCATATCCCCTAATCTCCAGCAACACCAATTCCTTTTGATAAGTCTTATTCTTTTGACTATAGATGCATGTTTTCTTGCACGACATGCTTATTGTTTTTAGGCTGTAACCCAATATTTTTTTTTCATTTTTAGGTAATATATTTTCTATTACATACCCACTTCCTTCATTAACTTGTTGGTGGAAGTCCTGAAATTTTTATCTTTCTACATTTATACATATTTTAACTAATTTTTAACAATACCAAAAATTCCAAAATTAGTGCAAGACACTTTGTCTTCATTGTGGGTTACATTTTTCCATGATATAGAGGTGGAGGTTTCTCCACATGATATCAATATATTCTTTCCACTATTTTGAGTCTTATTTAGTGAATTTATCACTTCCAAAGTAATTATGGTCGTATGATTTTTCTCAATTTTTTGGGAAGGCATAATCTTTGCATCTTCTTGATTTGGTAACATGTATTCCAACTCAAGACACTTTATGTTGAATATGCACTTCTCATACTCAAATTATTTCATCCATACTTCCTAATATCTCTTAGTAACTTATTTCTCAAATATAACTCATTTAAATTCTTCATCAATTAAAGAAACTCTTTCATTGAAAATTATGATTAATTTTTCCTTAATTTTTACAATCTATGTGAGAGAGATAAATTATCTAACTTTTTTGGCTAATGAATTTTTGAATTGAATTAGCCTCTTCATCTTGATGTGATTTTTCATAAAATATATCCATGATAAAACTCATCATATAGGTAAAAACCTCAGTATGAACCTTCTGTTTATTCTTTTCAACATGTGAGTAAAAGTATTAAACTATTCTAATGTCTCTATTTTTCTCACATCCTTAATAGCTTGAACTTGAATAACTAGTGAAATATAAATAAATATATTTAATAGTTATAACCTTACCATTATAATTATGTTCTATTAATGCTATTTCATATTGATTCTTTGATATATCTCTCAGCTTACTTGGTTGTTTCTTCTTCCCATTTTTTGATACTTCCGTATATTCTTTGATTGACGTAGAGTAAGAATTATTGATTTTTGGATCTTTTTAAAGCATCTCAAATCCAAACTTTATCTATATATTTTAGTTGGGACCTCCTTTTATACCACATAAAATAAAAATGTTAGTGATGGACCACTCATAGGAGAGGGGTTAATCAGCGATCACTTAAAACTTTTATGAATTAATCCCTTTAATTCAACCTATTAGACTTATTTATTCTTGATCAACTCTGTTTTGTGTCCCACATACTCACTTGTAAAATGAATTAAATGAAGGAATAAGAACCTAAGGATTTACAAGATTCTATATAATGACCAACTCCTTTCCTTGATTGGTTCAATTCCTCAGTCAAGGATTCTCTAAAATAATCAATAACATTTAATTACAAGTGGAGAGTTCTTTACATTCCATAACCAGATTAAGGTCTCACTAATATTCTATCAACTAGAGTAACACCAGCCACTTTTTATGTATCCCACAGGACTTCAGTTTCTATCTTCCCACTAAACTTATTCAGTAGCTTCACACTATAGTCATCCATTCACATGGTATTATCCTTACATACCATAAGTCACATAGGTTCCACATAGTCCCACTGTGCATATAAAAGTGGTCCATTTAAGTTAATCTTTGGATGTATGTCACAAGCTCTGTACATGATGTCTCTTCCTTAATAAGACTAATCTCTTTCTTCTCATAAAAATATTCTTTGAATTTCAATAGGCCTTCAAGAATATTGGACATCTCAGTCACTATTTATATCTTAGATTTATAGAATTTGTGAATATGTTCACCTAACTATCTCACTCAACAATCTATTTTGATATTCAGACCTAATATCTCCTCAGAAAACTTCTACAATAAAGGATTTCATAGGATCTTTTTCTTCTCAAAGCCTCAACACTAAAAAAATTATCTTAGAGTGATGGATGAATTAATTTTCTTCTTTTTCTTCTCCATCGCTACGACATTAAATAGATTATTCTCTTCTTTTTCTTTGATATTTCATCTGATCTAACTCAATATCACCACTCTCCAATCTTGAAATATAAACACACAAAAAAGGGTCTAACTACATATTCCTTTTTCTATTTATCCCTCTTTGAGCTTCACACCTTCTCACATTTATGGTCGGCTATATTAAATTATCATTTAATTTTTGGTCCCCATAAATGGTATATTGAGGGGGAAAAGTTGAGTCTATCTCAAAAGAACAATAATTGAAAACAAATTTGGGTTCTCATAATTATATTCATGATGCTTTTTCAACTCAAATGTATTCCAATAACACCCCCATTAATTTATTCACATTATTTAAACTCATCCTGAAAGTTATTTAAAAAATATCTATTACAATCTTGGATTATTATTTATCTCTTATTTATAATTTTTCTTGGATGAATGATTATTAACTTCATATATAAATACACATCAAGATCAACCTCTTCTTCCTCAAAAAATCTCTTATGAAATTCACACATGAAATTTTCACAACTGTATAAAATATACATCAAATAGATGTGGTATGGAACTAATTTTTTTTGTAGGTAACACACTTTAGTTCTTATAATAACTCAATTAATGTTAAAATTCCAATAATTAAATCTTAGTAACTCACAAGCACTCTATAATCCTCATATCAAACTAATGTTGAATTTTATGAACAACAACTTGAGGTTCGATGAAACTTCATTTGTGTTATTATTAAAAACTCAATTCAATCATTTTCAACATCAAGAACATATGAAGAGGTTCTCATAATTAATTCTTACTCATAAAAATTCTGGATCATGGATTATATAAGCTTTATTATCATCCAATGTTTAATGTACAACATAAAAATAGACTAATTTGTATTTCATCAGAATTAATTAATTCCAAAAACTCCTTTTTCATCATTCCTCAGTCTTCCCTTTACCATGGATGATGATCAGTTCCCCTTTATTCTCATTATTGGATCACACACCCTTCATGGTGTTTTTTATGTTTAAACCATGAATGGATATTTCTTGTGTCATACTAAATCATTTCTTTTTCAGATTCTCAAAATCTAGAATTCTGTAATTTTCACCCCGTACATAAAGGAAATTTGGCTATTTGAATTTCCATTTCACATATCCATATTAATATATATGAATAATTACCTAACATATTTCTTCACATATCATAATTTTGATATGATATTCTCCTATTCAAATTCTTCTACATGAGTCTTCATTAACTTATGTGGGTCTAAATTCAGTTACACAATAGCATTTGTCTACATTAAGTTTAAATACACCATAGAAATTCCTTTAATGAGGAATTCATCTTTGTTGCTTCATTAGGTTATGTAGAGATTCATTCACATATTCATTTTTTTAATTTTTATACATAAATGATTTTGTCTATGAAAATTTTCATACATGGATCATTCAGCTACATGACTATATTTTTCTGTTTAGATCTTTACATAATCAATGATTTTCATACGTGTTTACTTCGGATGGATGGTTTCGGCTATATAGTAATTCACCAACATAAGAATCTTGTTATACTAGAATTAAAGTTAATGAAATCTAGTCTTATCCATTTTCCAAATTTATATTCTATTTGAACTAGGCCTCTTCTACTTTGACTTCATCCATTAAAAAACACTTCAAATAATCTCAAAACTTCTTCAAATGGTTATTATAATAATTATAATAATTCCAAACTCATAATTAATTTATAATGTGTTATAGTATATAAAATACTTAAGGTATATTATTTCTTCAAATACATCTTCCATCTCAGGTGAAGCACTTATTCAATCAACCCTGCGACATCTCTATTCACATCAACTATCATACAGAAGTGTATAAATACTAATAAGCACTACATGTGTCTATTGGAAGGCTTTATACTACTCAAATGGGTATTTTATTACAATTATTTCTCCTTAATTATTTGAACCTTATTTATATGTGTTCTTCACATCCATATAGTATTTCCAATAGTAGGTTCAATAGCTAGCAAATCTTCAATTAAACCTGTTGGAGATGAGGATTCTTCACCTTCAGTACCTGTCACAGACCTGAAGATCAACTCCTTCAACTATCTCATCTATATGGTCTTCCCACTTGAATCTTTCCAACTAAATATTCAAGGAAATCCAACTCTTTATACTCCTTTACCCATAGTGTATGGACAGTATATCTTCTTTATGCATTGGGAAGATACTTAATTGAACATCACTATCATCATTTCATTTATAACATTGTCAAGCCTAATTTAAAACAAATGTATAATTTAAAAAAATAAAACCAATGGGGTTAAACCAAAAACTAAAAGGTTGAATGTGGGAAATGAATTGGGGATAAGGTTAAGCTGGTTGGATACTTTCATGACTCATAAATATTGAAAATTTTTGTTACAATAGTTGTGGTTAAAGAGGGTTAATGAGGGGGTTATACCAAAAGATAAGGTTAATAATTAAGATTAAAGTTTTCTATATTCTATTTCTTAATAATTTTTTGAATTTATCTTTCTTATGATCAATCATATGTCACTTTGGATCCATTTTACATGAGTTGAACCCATCTTGAGTATTAATATTTAAAGTATTTATAATATTTCCACCCACCTCGCTTATAAAAGGGCACCCACTCTCCACTCTTATTCACAAACATCAAGCCACTTATCTCAACAAATACCTAAAAAAATAAATTTTTATATTTCTTTACACTTCTTATATCTTCTATTCATCTTCTAAGACCATCCTAAGAAGGCTAAAGGTGTAATCCAAAGGAGGATTTCCAAGGAAGAGGTATAACTCTTACTGAGTTCTTTCATTTTAATTATTCTTTAACCTCATTAAATTATGTATTAACCATGATAATATAATGACATAAATACATTACATATAATAAAATTTTATTATGTTTATGGAATAATCTTTATTCGTATCTTTTTCTATCTAATGGGAAATGAAAGCATTGCTCGTGTGTATGTGTGGACTGTCACCTCTATGAAGAGATGTAATTTTTTTCATTGCCACGATTCATAACTTATTATTATGATGAATTTAATGTTTATATATTATATTAATTAAATAAATAATATTCTAAAAAGATAAAATATTACTTACCTTCTTACCCATCCATCCATTGGAAAATGATAATGTTATTCACGCATTCTTGTGGACTACCACCTCCACGAAGTGAGGTGATCAATTTTTCATGTACGCATTTAATTATTGATTATAAATTTTTATTTAATGTATAAAAATGATAATTATTTCATGATTAATATTTTAGATATTATAAAACTATGAATAATATTCAAGGAATTAAACTACCAAACTGAAACTTGTATGAAAAACTAAACAATTAACCCCTGGGATAATGATGTTAATAAAGAATTATTAAAAAATATATGATGGAATATTATAGGTGAATATTATATGGTATGATTAGTTTAAATATGGTTTTTTATATATTTATTATACATGAGGTTGAGAGTGAATATAAATTAAGTTGGACTTGAAATAAGGGTAATTTTGTCTCATTTCCACTCCAATGAGACATGTTTTACAATATGCACCTACTTTATTTTAAATAGTGTATATACTACCAATTTAACATGTTATATAATGAATAACTATATATTCATGTTATTCAATGTTTTTTATTCAATTTTCAATTTAAGTATTTTTAATTCAAAAGATAGCAAAGTAGTAAGGTTTTTCAGTTACAATATCATTTTATTTTGAGATTATTTATGTTCATATTTACTTTTGGAAAATTATGTGATACTAATCTCTTAAACCCTATCTTGTTTATTCTCCTATGGTTATGTTTGGGGTTTACATGTTTATATTCCATTTTTTTATTATTATATAAATAATCAATAATTAAGTTTCATGTAAGGGATACTGACATTATTTATTCTTTTTGGTCAAGAATATTTTTATTATATATCTATATTCTTAAAAATGTTTAATGGACGATTTTAAATATTCATGATTTTTTTTTAAATTTTATTTTCACAACCATTGACTTTATTTACAATGTTTTAAAATGAATCTTTTTTAAAAAATTGAAATAAGTCATTTTCTTGACATTTTATATTAGTGTAAAAATAATGTTCTCTTTTGATGTATACAACATGAATTATTGTAAGTATCTTACCAAGGATTACACCATGAGTGGGGGTGAATAAAGGTATAGAAATTTAAAATTATTCTTCCTGGATTATTGATCTTTTTCTCTCTCCTTTAAGAACACTTTGATTTCTCTCTCTTTTCTATCAATGAGCGATGAAAATAGTATATAACTTGACTTGGTTCACTCTCACTGAGCTAAATATAAGGTGAGTGCATGTAAATTTTAATGTGCACTAAGATCACTAAAATCTCACTACTATTACAAGAGTAATTTAGATTAGCCTAATTGAACCTCTAGGTTCACTACCATGAATTCTTTGAACACTCACTATTGTCCCACATCAGGTAACTCACTACTCCTCATGGTGAAACCTTCTTCTTCACCAAAATATAATGGATATATTCACCAATAATCTTGTTTCTCTTTAGCTCAATATTTTTTTTTACTTCTAGTGAGATAATGTACATTCTATAAAGAAACATTCTTCAAACTTCAACTTTCCATATTAGATCTTGAATAATCCCTCTAATATTTTACCCTATAAATTCTTCAAAGTCTTTCTACAGAAATTTATCCCCCATGAAACCTTTTAAAATTGTTAAAATACTCTTATTAAAACATATTATTCATATTCATTTATACATGATAATTAATTCATAAATAAATGCCTTAAAAACCCACTTTCAAACTACACATTAAATAGTGGTTACAACTACTATTAATTCCAACAGTTATCTAGCAATTTTTTTCTAGATCATCAAATTAGAATTCAAAAATATAATTAACCATGGTTATGTGAGAAAATATTGGATTCTTTCCCTTAATACACTAAACACCACACCTATATCCTCCTCCTAGAATCAATTTTACATAGATGGTCTTCATATGAGCTAGTACCTCTGAAATGGTCATAGGGGACATCACATGGATCACAAACGAACCCCAAGATCACCAATCCCTTTAAATAGGTGTGGTCTCACCCATTTATAATTTATTTAATTATAGGTCTTGACCACAGGATCCTCTCCACATCTCTTGTGAAAACATTTTGGTCATTTTCCTCCAACACACCCAACACCATGGGCATGGACCTCATCATTCCAGTTGTTTTTTCTTACATATCAACATATTGACCATGACCTACTTCAAACACTATAATTCCCATTTTTTCACCATTTTAAATAGGTAGATACTACAAGCACCATAGGAATCACTAGGGTATGGTCTGATCTATTTTTAAGTCTTTCTTCAACAAACTAGAGAAAATCCTTCCTTCAACTTCCCATTATGCATCCTTGGTTAGTATTGTCAACAAACACATCCCAAAAATCCTTATGAGAGATTTTTTATAATAGTAAACACCTTTGGGTTTATTGGAAACATGATTAACAATTAAATAACTATTTATTAGTTCTTTTAAAACACCACTTTCAAGATGTTTATCAATGACCCACTAAACACCAATTAAAATCTCACCTAATCTATGATTGGTGTGAGAAACAATAATTGGATGAAATTTTTTTCCTGAAAACATAAATTGAATTATTTCAATAACCACACATAACTTTCCCTGGTTTATCATTGACAAGCCATCCCCCTTTATTCTTAACTTATCCACCTTTTAAACATACATGGATATTTCTCCCCCTTTGTAAATAAACCCAAAGAGGTCACTTATATGAAAGGTTCACAAGATAGAATTATAAATAAAATAATTATAGGTGAGAAAACATACCTTTCTCATGAGAGAAACCATGGGACGTGGTCATTATTTATATTCCATATAGGTATATGGATTCATTTGGAATCCAAGATCTAGTCGATGTTTCTCAAACACCACACTAGGTAGGGCCTTTTTCAAGATATTTTCTACTTGATCTTGAGTTGGAACATGCCCACAAATAACAATTATTTAATCCAAATTCTCCAGTATGAAATTATATTTGATCTCAATATACTTTTCTTTTGAATACTAGATATGATTTTTTCAAAGATTGATCACAATTTAGTTGTCTCACTTGATTGGAATAGGAGAAATAACTTCAACACCCAGATCATCAAGTTATTATTCCATCCATAGTAATTGGGTACATGCTTGACTGGTAATAATTTACTTGTCCTCCATGACGCTCAAATATATGAAATCATTCTTCTTGCTTTTCTATGATATATATAATATTTCAAGATATAATGAACCACATGAAGTTTATTTTTGGTCATCTACCAAACCAACCCAATCTACATCATTAAATCCCAAAAAATGTTTTTTTGAATATCTATGAAAGAATATAACATAATCTACCTTATGATGGATATATCAAAAAATTATTCCCAGGGATTTCATTTTTATTTCTATGGGATTTCTCTAAAAATAAGAAATGTCAAAAGTGGAAAATAAAATATCAAGTTGAGTGGTGGTAAAATAAATCTAATGATTAGTATATATGAAGTCATAATGACCTTGTTTACCCAATCATATTTTCTTAATTTAATTTTTTGTCTCTAATAAAGTTTTCATATGCCTCAAATAATCTATCCAAAATCCCTTTAAATCTTACTTATCATTTTAATTTTTAGAGATAAATATCTCATCTATTATTTAAACTATTTTTGAGACAAGTAAAAATGATAATTCATCAATTAGAGACATATAAAATTCACACCTCATGAGATCTGAAATATTCTTGCATTGGATTTCATCTGATCCTCTAAAAATTAGTTTCTCAATATAGATAAGCACCATAAATTTCTATTAATTTTCTTTTTTAATGTAAATGTTATAATCAAACCCTCTTTTATTAAAACATATATTCCTTATACATTGGTCTAATGTAACTTCTGAACCCTAGAAACTCGGAGTCGGTTTATTATTTTATTACATTAGAATGATTTTAAGGAAATAAATCCTGAAGGACAAGTCAGTTTAGTAGTCTTTGAAAGCCAGATTATATACATGATATCCATAATACATTGAGAAAACAAAATGAAGCATTCTATACAATAAACTGAAATAAACTACATCCTTGAATTCTTATTCAAATATTTCTTCTTCATAAACCAGTGAAAGGAAACATAATAAGGGTGAGCTCAAATTCTCAGTAAGGGTAAGTAAATCAGAAGAAATAAAAAATCAATGCAAATAAACCAACATAGAATGGTAAATAACTGATTACACATGACATTAAAATAACTAGATAGTGAAATATCAATATATAAAGGTAATAAACTAAATCTCATTCCATCTAAATCAATAAAATAATAATTAAATGTATTCATATATATGTCGATAAAAAATCTCATGGATGAATAATAACTGAATCTAAATGAGGGAAATTCTTAATTATTGGACACCATGTTTCCTAGGTACATAGTACCTTAACTTTAAAGACCTTTCACACGACATTTTATAACAAATTAGGTAAAAACCTATCTTATTTGGCCAAATGATTCCTCTCATGAGACTATTGATGCATCAAGGTGCTATCTATAATTGGGCCCCACTTGTGTCGTACCAGCCCAAATCATTCCTCATATTTATGAAAAATGTGACTTATCAAAATATCCATATCAAATAAAGTATATATGTTTATCAATATTTCCCCAGTGGAGTCTAAGTAACAACATTTTTTTATATTAATGTATGGAAATACCATTTAATAATCATAAAAACAATCTTGAGTGAAATGATATTTTAAACATTACAATGTATCCTATACCACTTTGAAACATTTAAATCATCAACCCCATGAAGGAAAAATATTAAATTAAATTTATAATATCATTAGAGTAAGTATATTCATGATATAACATTTTAAAGGTTAGTAAATACACCAAATAAAATTGATTTGGTTCATAATAACAAATAAGTCTCAATGGAATGTATATTGATTTGAAATCCCTTACCTTAACCTTATTTTTATTATGTGGTTTTATCCTACTATATAGTAGTTTATAATGTTTTAATAAATTATAAAATAACTATAATAATGTTTATAATATGATATATTAATTCCTTAAAATATTTTATTACCTATTTGATAACACTCTTTTATTATTTTAACTATTTCGTGTGTTAATTGCCTAGTTTTCTCAAGTACATTTTGACTTTTCATTTGTTTTTACTATTAAATATATCATGATTTAATCATAGACATAATTTAAACCATGATTTAATTATAATATATATTTAGTAAATAATCATTTAGTATAATTTATAGAGTTTGGATATAAGAAATGAAATGCACCATTCATGGAGATTATAGGTCGTACGTACATATGAACGTTACTTTCATTTCTTTATTGTATTAAAATAATTAAAAATAAATTATATGTATATATTATAATTACAGTATCATATCTATTTTTTATATGTTATTTATTTTTATTAAAACCATCCTTTATATATTCCATGTATGACGTGAATGAGTCACATCGCTTTGAGGGGGCGGTAGTCCACACTTCTTCAAACGAAATTATCATATTTACTCAAGATGAAAAGAATAAATTCATGTTCTAAATAAAAATTATCTAAGAATAAAGAAATTATAAATATAATATATATAATATATAAATATATTTTCCATCATAAAGTCCACCATGAGAAGTGGTAAAGGAAAAATGAACGATCATTGTTTCACGAGACAGTACTTCGTCGTACATAGAAACAGTATATTTGTTACTCATTAGATGGATGTATGTGTAAGCGTGGTTATAAATAATTACATAACAAAATATTATATTTAGGATAATTTTTTCTTTATTTAATAATATAATAGTAATATTATAGGGAGTGGAGAAGAAAATGAAAGAAAATATATCATGGAAAAATATTAGCTTATAATCGGATAACTCATTTTGGTTTATACCAAAGGGATTGCTTCGAAGGATTTTTTTGTAATGGTAGTATTAAATGTATATGTTAGGTATTTTGGGAATATATTTGGGCATTTCTTGGCCAAACCTAAGTGGTTTGATAGGTGTGAGGAATATGGAGAAGTGGTTGGCTTTTATAGTGGAGGACGAGTGCCACTCTTGTAAATACCAAAAGGTATTCATTAATGGGAGGTCTACCTTACCTAACATTCCTAAAAAATGGATAAATGATTGATTAGTTGAGAATAATGTTCTATAAAAACCTCTAATACATAAAAATATCTTAATTTTAATAATTTGGTTCCTTAACTTCTAAAATTCTCCAATTTTATTATTTTTTTATTAAAGCAACTAGTTTTCCAACCAAAGTAATTAAACCATTAAGACTAAAATAAAGTCATAATTATTTGAAAATATAAATCCACTAAATTATTAATATTATATATAACTTTTAAATAAATAACTCATGTGTTTTGTAATTTATTTTTAAAACAAGCGCATGTGACGCACTAAAACATTGATTAAACCTGAACCATGTTAACAATGTTTTTACAATATATGGGTCAATATGTTAATTATAAAAGATATATTGGTCCATGAATATACAATATATAATATTTATTAACACTTAAATATCACTTTTTAGAATATATAATTCTTATTAATTTTAAACCATTTAATAAAATATCATTTATTGTAAAATAAAATAATGTCAATTTTGATATTATTTGTTTAATTTTAATTTTAAAATATAAAAAACTATATTAGAATTAAAATGTACTAATTTTACACATTTTAAAATGATATATTCATCTAAAAAATAATTAATTTTAATAATTAAATCAATAAATTCCACTTTTAATATTAATAGTATCATTTATTTTAGTTAATTATTAACTAAATAATCACTACATTGGAATTTCTTAAGAATATTCGGTAAATAATTCATCTATAAAAATTATTGATAAATTATTTTGATAAAAATAACACATTTATCTTTCAAAAGGATATTTATATCTGAAAATATGATGTTTTTTATATATATCAATGTTTTATAAATGTTAAAGGGAAGGAAAGTTCTCTAATTTTCTTTTTCCTTACTTAACCTTTTATAGAGGTAACTTCCATTTAATAATAACCCAATTTCCCATAAAATTCAAATGAAGAGAGGATATAGTCGAATTATAGGCATCTCATGGATTTTGGACAAGTTTTAAGGTCATTTTGGTTCTTAATATTAAGGTTTAGTCCCTTATTATGCTTAATTTTATCTTAATCACCAAAATTAATTTTAATCAGTTTGAGTAATATATTTGGTTAAAAATTATGTTGATATTATTAAACCCAAAATATTATAATGATTAAAACTGTTTATGTCTATTTTTTAAAACTGAAATCACATAATTTGGAAAATTAAGATTAATGCTAATCTCATAGACGTGGCGAGAATGTGGGTTTTTAAAGTAAAAACATTCAAAAGTTCAATAAGTTTTTATATCTAATTTAAATATAAAAATGGTTCCAATGACATAAATTGGATTAATATATGCATAATTTCTCTATTCTGACTTTAAAACCCAATTTAAGATATAATTTATCATGGGTCATTATTTAAACGAAAATATAGTTTTTAACTAAATTGCAGTAATATTTACTATTCATTAAAAAATAAAATTTCTCAGAAAAATCCCAAAAATTCACCATAAGTTAAATTTGAAATTACGAAATCAAAAATAATGTTTTTTTAAATACAATTCATAAAATTTTTCAAATTTTATGTTAAAATAGGTTTTCCATTAAAAGGCGGTAAAACTCCATCTTTCATGTAATGCAAGTTACTTTAGTGTTTTTTGTGACGTAAGTTTAACATTGTGTATAAATAATTCTAACTAAAAAATTAACTTCATTATAAAAGGAAAATATTTTAAATTATTTTGGTGTTACATCTATCCTAGAATACCATGCTTGTGGTGATTGTTTAAGGCCATACAAATCCTTCTTCAATTAGCACACTTTTCCTTCATATTCATCATTGAGAAACCCATTTGGTTGTTCAATGTACAATTCCTATTTAAGTACTCTATTCATGAAAGGATATTTGATTTCCATTTGATATAATTTTAAATTCTTTTAAACTTCCATAGCTAAGAATAATCTAATGGTTTCAAGTCATTCTAATAGTGAAAATGTGTCATAAACATTAATTCTGTTAATTTGGAAATACCCCTTGCACATAAAATGTACTTTGTTACAAATAACTTTTCCAAATTCATTAAGCTTATTTCATAACACCCACTTGGTTCTGATAGAATTCTTATCACTTGGTCATGTAAAAAAATGACACACATTGGTCTTCTCTATTCGATCAAGATATTCATTTATATAATTGACCAAACTCTCACCATTAAAATCTTATTAAAATGATTTTGGTTCCACTAAAGATAAGAATGATACCTGATATTGAGCATTCATTCCCCTCATTTGAACTGGGGTTTTCTAGTCTCTAACATTGTTTTCATTAGTGATTTTAGCCCGGATCATTCATCTTTTTAAATCTACTATATTTTTTATATCTACTTAACCATATGATTCTTCATTAAATTTCTCTTCATTCCTTGAAAACCCCCTAAATCATTTTCTTCTTAATCACTTTCATATTCAAAATTTGGTTTGTTTTCATATGAAATCTACTCATATACCTCAGTAATTTTTCAATTTCATCCACCATAATGTCATGTATCTCAATAATTTTTTCAATTCTCTTGTTATATAATGTGTAGGATTTACTCTTAGACGAGTATCAAATAAATATACCTTCATCGCCCCCAATATTAAAACTTTCTACTCTTCTCTTTATTAAGAATAAAATAATTACTTCCAAACTCTCAAAATTACTTGAGTGTAGGTTTATTTCCATCATATGGAATTATCCCTTCATTTATATAAATAAATACTCTATTTGAGATATACATAGATGCAATAATGGTTTCTTTCCAGTACTTATCTAGAAGGGACTTTTCTATGAGAATTTTCTAGTCCATTTTACTAATAATACGATTTATTATGTCAATTACACCATTTTTTAAAGGTTTTAAAACCTTATAAATATGATTTTTAATTCTGTGCTTCTCTAAATATTCCTCAAATTTCTAATTTTTAAATTTAGTTGCATTGTTAATTTGTAATTGCTGAATATTCACTCCAAGAATCTTTTTATATCTTTTTCGATATAGAGTGATATATTTTTACACCTTGATCTTGTGTGTGATTGGCATAATCTATACCATCCTGATGAAATCATCAACAAACAACACATAATGGCTTTTATCATCCATCTCTTTGGGTGAAATTTCTCCATAGATATCCATGTGTTCTAGCTCAACCAACCTTGTTACCTTTACCCTCTTTGGTTTTTAATACTTATAAATAATCTTCTCTTTTTGACATGATCATATATGGGATTTTGATCATACATGAAATGGGGGATATCATGTGCTCTATCATTATTTATTAGCCTCTTTAGAGATTTTTGAATAAAATGGCCAATATTTCTATGCCATATCCTATTCTCTTCCTATTTGGAAAACATACACAATTTTCCCTCTCTAACAAGGTATAGATTTCCCTTGGTTCTTCATCCCTATAGAATGAGTGAACTAACCTTATCTTTAATAGTACATATCTTTTTATTAAACTCTACCAAATTTTCAAAGTCACACAATTGACTAACACTGATAAGATTATGACTTAGCCTATCAACCAAGAGAACATCATCCTTTCATAAATCTTTGCCTCTAATTATGGCTTTTACATAACCAACAATTTTAAGACCCTCATTATTCCCAAAATTAATGACACCATCTTTTTTATGCTTGATATTCAAAATGAGGTCTTAATTTCCAGTCATGTGTGATGTGAAATCACTATCCCATATCCATGAATTCAAATTTTTCACTTCTCTCAAGTAAATCTCAGCGACATTATCCTTCTCGAAACTCTATTTCTTCACCAATATCGGTGATGATTATGGCTCCTCAAAATCTATCTCTATGAACTCTTCTTCTTATAATTCTAAAAATATGTTTTGAGTTTATATGATTTTGGATAAAGATTTTATATTTTCTTTCTTCTATTTTGAGATATTATTGATTCTATTTGTTTCCCACTTGATATAAAATTTATTACTTTATGATCCAATCCTTCACAATAAAAAAATATCCATTAAAATAAAAATAATGACTAAAAATTATGCATTCTCTTTTATTTAGCTACATTTTTTCATTTAATTTTGAATATTTCCATTATGTTACCCACCAATTTTATTAAAATGGTTTTACAATGATCTTTTTCTAAAATGGGTTGCATAAAGTTAGAATAGTAAATGTTTTTAAAATAAATTCTCATGCTATTTATTTTGGAAAGAGATAGAAACATATTTAAATAGCCTATGTCAAACTAGCATGAAATGGTTTCCTATTTAACTGTGATGCATGGGTTATGGTGTGGAACCTAATGATAATTTTATACTCATGACTATAATATTTTAGGTTTATCCAGATCTATAAGGATGTGATAGTTGGGTATTGGGGTCTGGGTTTGGATTGATGGTGGTGGAAAGTAAAAAAATCCACTTGTGTATGTAAATAGATAGTTGTGGGTTCTTCTTCTTTTATTAATTTTGGAATAATTGATGTACCATCTTTCTTGGATTCCATGTATCTCTTAGATCATGTTTTATTCTATTGGGCATGTTACATATTTTAGTTTATTATTATTGTAGTGATAGAAATTTATTTTTCATATTCCATGTTTGGTTTCTAGTATATATTGGATCTTCTTACTATGTGACGTGGTCATCCAACATATGGAATGGTCATGCTAGATTCTTAGGTGGGAATAACTTATTTATATTTAGTTATTAAGGAAAATATTTATCTCTTTAGTATCTTTATGCCTTGTTTATTCTCTCCAACTCAGGGGGTATTGGTAATTCCCCTCGGGTATGTCACGAGGTAGATCAGGTGTCTGGTTTATGGATGACTTGGGTTGGTTAATGAGAAAATGGTATCAGATCCTAGGTTATTAAGATGGAATAGGTTTCAGATTTACCCTTTTCATTTAGGATTTTTGGTATATAGGATCTAAAATCATCAAAATTCAAGCATAATTTTACAAGTAGGTTCTTAATCACATCCTCTCCTGATGACACACAGGTTACCATTGAAGTTCAAGATGTGTATGTCTCAAATCAAAGCGCAGTTCTCAAATTTTTTTTAAAAAAAAAATTATTCTTTATTTGAGTATTTATTTATTATGTTGAGAATTCATGTGTGATTTTTTTAGAATCCCTGAGAATTGTATTTATATTTTGACACATCCTAGAGTGAATCACTATGAATAGAAAAAATATCAATGCATCACACGGCCTTAGGTGAACCTCCTTGTATTCCAGAGGCTATTGACTAGCAGTGGAGGTCTAATGTGGTACTGTGGGGAGACTATACCACATGCATCAGAGTGTGAAATAATAAATAAATAACCAAATATCATCCAACAAAAACTGAAATAAGTAGAAAAAATAAACATGACATGATATATATAAATGAAATTTAGTATGAAACCCGAAGATTCATATTAGTATACAATTTTGATCATCCATGGGCTGATAAAAATATAAAAATGACCAAATGAAATAAAATAAAAAAGAGGGATCACTTATAACTCCAATCCTCATCTCATTCCAATCTATAAAATCTAATCTATCTATCTTTATCATGTAAAACTGGATCTAATTCCTAACCTATAACAACAAAAATGAGAGAATCATATTGGGTACTCAAGTACAATAGCAGCCAAAGTAGGGTGTGAGTAAAAAACTCATTAGGGGAAAACCAACATGGTCTGGTACATAATCAACAATGGAGTGATATGAGCATGTGAAATGATCGGAATAAATAAATAATTATTGAAAATAATTAATTAAACCACCATTTAACCTCAAGTACATGAAATCGATCGACCATACATACTTTGTACAGTTCCATAGTGTCTATGTGCATGTTTTGGTGATTTTTCTATAGTATCATAGATGTCCTCACGGGAGTATAACATATCGATTATCATAGAAATCCCAAAATGTTTTTTTCCATAGTATCTCCGACCACCTTGAAGGGATTTTCCCATTGTGTCATAGACCTCCCCTAAGGTATTTTTCTTTAGTTGTTAAAAACATCATGGGCCTACCCTAATTGAGTTTTATTCAGTAACATAGACCTTCCTTAAGGGATTTTTCTTTAGAACACATCACAAGAAATCCAAATTAATATTATGTACATATTATAACATTCATGATAAAATATTCTAATAAACATTATAACCACCTCTAAGTAATATTCTATCAGTTCTATGACCACCTCATAAGGCATATCTATATCAAACATAAAAATAAAATGCAACAAGGGTTGGTCAAACACCTAAACCTATCATCACTATCTATGAACCATGAGATCACATGAAAGGTATGGATTATAAGGTGACACATTTAACCATCTCTTCCCAAGCCTAAACATATCCATTCAAAGTTGTTTTATCACTGTGGCACCAACTGGGTCCCCTAAATTACAACATAATAAAGTTACCTAACTTAGGATTCTTTAGGTCAATACATTGGGGGGGAACCCTACCTAGGGTCACCTTTATAACAACTCATGCTATGGTAAAAACCCATCACTTAGGGGTAGCACATACCACAACCCTGTCTTTAACATCTTATAACCTCACTGGACTAATAAGGTAAGCCTTATATACAATACACTAAAGATGGAACATGAACCATCTTAATTACCAAGGTCATACTAGGACAGTTCACCCACCTAACCCAATTCAATGAGAAAAACTATAAGGTGTCTCAAGTTTCCTCACATGGAATTCTTGATCCACTTCACTAAAGTTATCTCACACCCCCTCTTGTAGGTGTCCAAGGGTCCCTAAGTAAGGACCACCAAGTCATAAAAATTTCATTTTTAACCTAGGAACACCCCTCAAGGGGGTGTAGAATCAAGGGAAAACTAATTAAATTAAATCCTCGACCATCAGTGGTTGAGGCCAATAAGCTATTGCACAAGTTCCCATGGGGCCATGGTGCTTTACTCATTTCACTTAAGGCATGAAATTTAAATTAAAATTTAAATTTAATTTAAAAATGTTAATTAATTAATCAATATGGTTCAATTCCATCAGTGGAATCACTACACATCTCATGCATCATAATAAAAAAGAATTAAACTATAGGTAAAGTACCAACGTCTACCAATGTTATTTCAAAGATTCCACAATTAATTATATAGGATGGAAGATTTTTCTAGGCTCGCAAAACCTCATTCAAGGTCCACCCCAACAATGACTCATCTTATGAGCTCCTTCCTCTCAACAAAAAACCCAAATTAAACCATAATTCCATTTGTAATTAATTAAAAAACCTAATTTCAAATAATAATATTTCATATTTACTCACTAAGTGTCTAACTATCATTGATTATTTGAGCAATGAGGTGTTGGCCACCCCTATCACACCCCTGAACCTACACTAAGCTAAATCCCTAAAACACACCACCATTTACATAATTATATTAATTTAATTTTAATGAAAAAATAAAATTAAATACATGGCATGACGTAACCTAATCGAACCAACAAATGAAAATGTGCATATGATATTATGGGATTCCCTCTTCCTCGCCAGAGAGGAAGCCCCATAATACTTAGTCAATTCCACCATGATTCAATGGAATAAGCTTCTAAACCCTAACTAGAGAGGAATAAAATTAGCTATTAGTTAAATCAAAGATTAATAAAGGGTAACCAATTTTGATACATGCCCTTAATCACATCCAAACCCCCATAAAATGAAGGGGAGTGAGAAAGAAAAAATAGGGAGGAGGGAGCAGGTCCATATGAAAAAAAAATATAAGGGTAAGAGGTTCTATCCCTTATAAAATCCTAGGGGGTAATTTAGTTCTTCCCCATTAAAAATTCCCATTCTCTATCCATAATGGAAATCGGGTAGCCAGTGGATAACCGTTGGCTGCAGGCTACTACCGAGCTACATGAACACCCCTTCTATGCTCTAGAGTTCTCATAAACCTCTAGGATAACCTATGATCTCCTAACTAAGGAAAAAAATTCCATTTAAAAGGTTACAAATCTATGAATTTAATTATGAACACCAATTTAAAATATGACCCCTCAACGGTCCAAAAAGATTGAAATTTCCCTTGAAATTCCAACCAATACAGACACAAAATATTATAACATCCCCACCATAAAACTTTTCATCCTCACGATGTCTCAGTGGTCTTTGATTTATACATCTTGAAATTTCTCAGTCATCAATTCAATTATAAAAGGTTTTTTTCAATCCTTTAACTCCCAATGAGTCTCTAAAGCATAACTCCAATATAAGGCACTTAAACATCCAAAACATGAGCCATTTCTCAAACTTATCACTGAAGCACTAGGTAGATGCTGACCCATGATCATATATAAAGATACACCTAAGGTTTACTTATCTAATTGATAATAAAACTTATGGTTATCCCCACAATAGAGTTCAACCCATAATGAATGATATTCTATTAGGGTGATTTCCACTATAAGAACCGCCTATCGAACATCATTTCAATTGTCTGCTGACTATCTTAGTGAAATTCCGAACTTAATAAACCAAAAAATATATAATAACATCAGATGAATGAAGATAATAACTCTTTTCAGAATATACCAATACAAAATAGCTTTATACAACCAATTACACACAAAACTACCGGTCGAACCTCCTCTACATGACATGTCTCAAAAAGTGCTCAGCTTCCACCATTGATGTATTACCATAATACCCAATTCTAGTTCACCTATTCTCAAAGGTGCCACGTGATAATTTGAATATTCTAACTGAATTACATACCTGATGTTTGATAAAATTCCGTAGAAGAATTATCAACCTACCAAAACTAGTTACTATGCACAGCCACACCATGATCACCAATGTACCTCAAATATGATCATGCTCAGATCAAATTAATTTATCCTGAGCCTTAAACTAATTCATGAAATCCATCTGAGATCACTTCCCAATTCACTCCCAATATTCACCAATAATTCCACTAGAATTCAGTTTTTCACCCTCACCAGTAATCTCAATACCAAAAAAACATCCAAGGATCGATTTCATTCATCAAAAACCGCTCTATTATGTGGGCTGCATCACCATAACCAACATTCCACTTTCCACCCCAATTGTTTTCTTATCATCACATCACTCAATAAAATCTAAATTTCTATAACCCATGTTCTTTCTTTCACTAAACATAATGGTTGGATGTGTCAAAATCACTTTCACATGAGTGACACTCAAAACATTGAATGTTTCTATTATCAGATCATGAAAATACCACTCACAACATTCACAAAAATTAAATTAATAGTGGTGGTCATTTCCTCTAATAGTTGATGGTTTTCTCCCCATCATTAATCTCCTATTATACCTTCCATTAGGTGTAACCTCAACAGGTCCAATTATAATTAGACATGTGTCACTCATCCCAATCCATGCTTAACACATCTCATCAGAACCCATCAGCCCTCAAAACACACACAAACATCACTGATTCCTATTTTAACTAATACCACATGTAAAACATGTTCATTTCCTTGATTTGATTAGAACCCAATTGTTGTTTTCTCCCCCATGACTAATATATCCTAATTCAACTAACCAGAGTACCATTGGAATTACTCTTCAAAATTAGGAACTAACCTATTCTATGGTTAATCACACGACCGCATATTAACTAGTTTCATTCTAAAGTCTAAAGAATCTATCCATATTCACGCCGAATTTCTAAAGAACATCAAAAACCAATGAGGATAAGTAATAAAATTTTCATACCCTTAAAATCTATCTTTGATAACAAAAATCAAAATCACTCAAGGTGGATCCCTTGTGAAACACTAAGTCATCACCATACCTATACCATAAACCTAGTATAACCTCATGTGCACTATTTCATAACCCAATGCATCTACCCATGTTTCCCACCTACAAGGAACTCCCAATATCAAGCTAACCCATCTAATGGGTTATCCTCAATCATTATAAACCATCAAATTATCAATATCTCGAGTCTTGTCTTAAGGTCACTAGAATCTCTCACCTATCCTATAGGCAAATACTTAAGGAAGTTTATGGATCACGAGGCGTCATCCATGCTCCCATCTCAAACAATCCATGACATCCAACATACCTATACATATACTCATGGTCCTCATATAACACATATGACTTCCCATGATGAAATCAGTAACCCACTAGGCATTCATTCTCATCAAGCATCCACATACAGGACCCCCCCCCATGAGAATTATAATCTCATTAGTCATCACTGACATAACCAATGAAATCATCTTAAATGATCTATATCAAGGGAATTATACTCATGAGGTTCAGTTAGATATAATTTCATTAATGATATATGGGAAATAACTATATAGGTTGTTACTAACATTGTAAATAACCAAACCTATGTAAAAACAACCCACATAGGGTTTAATACTAAAAATCATGTGACAATGTCAACCGACTAGGGTCACTACACTTAATTTGAACATGGATTTACATCATTTTCATCAACAATGAGCCTATTTACCTTGATACACATGACATGGAATCCGAAAAAAAATACATATACATGGTAGTCCAACTGAGTAAAATACAACCAAGAACTTACATGGGAAAATGTTGTATGAGTTATTGTTGACACTTTAAACAGATAAATATCATCTTCAATGAAATAACAAAAAAAATTAATATATTCCATGTGAATCCTATGTGCCTAATCATGATTTATGGCATGCCACTTGTCTATATGGGATAAGATAAAAAATCCAAAATAAATCACAAATTTTAAACATCATGTTCTCCATAAGAGGTTAAATCATATAATTATAATAGTGAACACCAAGAATAGAATCCCTAAACCCATATTAACCTAGACTTCCTAACGAATTGGGTGTTCATAACTCACCAGCCAAGTATCCATCATAAGATACAACACATTTCTATTTCTCCAGGAAACCATATACCAAAATTAATAATAAGAAAGAAAAAAAAGCTTTGATTCCCCTTTGTAACATCCCAACCTGACTCACTATGAACAGTTTCTGGACCTATGTGTAATACAACCTAAGGTATTCCCCCTTGTGCACTAGAGGTCACTGAATAATAGTGAAGTTATAAGGTTTTACTATGAGGAGACTATAACCCTTTGTATCAAAGTGTGAAATTACATATAAATAACCAAATCTCAGCCATCAAAAATTGAAATAAGTAGAATAAATAATCATGACGTGTTGTATCTAAATAAAATGTAGTTTACAACATGAATGGTCATGCTAACATACAAGGTTGATCACCCACTAGCTGAATCACATATACAAAAATTAACAAATAAAATAAAATAAAAATGAGGGATCACACCCAAATAAAAGACTCACCTCATCCCAATCCCTTGGCTTTGATCTATCCCACATGATCATGAAAAACTCAGGCCTCTTTCTAACATGTACCTACAACCAAGTGAGAGTTTACTTGGGTACCTAAGTGCAATGTAAGATCAAGTAGGGTGTGAGTACAAAACTCAATAGAGATCCACCAATGCAATCTTTTCCATAACTATTGATGTGGTGATATGTGCATGTGACATGTTTTGAATAATAAATTGCAACTAAAAATAAGTAAGTAAACCAAGTTTAATTCTCATGTATGTGACCCTAATCAACCATACATGCTTTTTCCAGTTCCATAGTATCTCTATGCACATCACGATGACCATTCCAACCATGGTATCGTAGAGTGCATCATGGGAATATACCAGATCAACTATTAGAGTCCACCTTGAGGGGTTTTTTAAATATTATCATAAACCACCTTGTAGGGTGTTTTCCATAATATCACAGAACTCCCCTATAACGACCCATACTTTACATACATTGTTATTAATTCATAATTGAAGCATACTTATTACAACATATAAACAAACCACAATAGGACCGTATAGGTATAGTGTCTTTAGAAACTGGGAAACATAAACAACTGGTTCATAAAGCATCTACATTGTGTCCCATTTATTTCATCATATATAGAATCCCTTTTTGGCATATCCTACTTAATACCCTTCTTCCTGACCTAGGGAAAATAAAACATACAAAAGGGTGAGCTCAAATTCTCAGTAAGGGTAAACAAAAGAAATATCAATCACATCATATTCATAAGAACATAACATTTTGGAAATCTTAACCTGCAAAAGAGATCATAATTTCATAACATGGGATAAATAATAGTAGTGAAATGTAATCCCAATAATCATAACTTGAAACTTTGTGGAATCCACACATAATCAAATAGAATCATTTCTTAGTAGTCAAGACTCATTACCAAGACTATCTTAGAAGACAAAGTCCATTTCTGAACCGAGTTCACTCCTCATTTCAGTCCTGTATCACTGAACCGGATTAACCTTTCGTTCCATCCATGCCTATCTCATGAGATATAAATCATTACCCAATGAATTGGAGGGAGATATAGGTCTCACCCATCTCATAATGAAACCATTCTTATTTGTGCCACAAAATCATAAATCATACATCATAGCATAACCCATGTAATAAAAATGGGAATCTTAAACATCATGCCATCATAACATAATCCATATAAGATAAAAGGACATCATAAAAAATAACTTCATCATAACATAATCAAATCAATGTAAAAATAGAGATAAAAACAGAACCCTATATTATCTTAGATGGAAAATAATTTTGATAAAACACTTGAACTCCATTCTTGAGGAAAATATCATTTCTACTTCAAAAACATTTTTCCTTTATTAACATGTCATACAATTTTAAACTAAAAGAAGTTGATTAAAAATAAACATGAAAACATATAAAGTAATCTTCATGTAAATAATGTTCAAAAAATCCATTCAAGTCGTATAAGTTAAAGAAAAACATTCTTCTCGTATTTTGGCCGGAAAAGTCAAAAAAGTACCTCGTACTAAAAATGACAGAAGATTCCTTTCATATCTTTTACTAAAAACTTACCAATGGGTAAAATTGGATTTAAACAACTTTAGGAGGATATAAATAATATTACATATTGAGGAAACATGGATGTGTATGATAAATATTCCCCAGCAAATTCTGAAGTATAAACAATCTCAGATAAAAATGAGATTGCGAGATTTTCCCTTACCTTAGGCTTGATTTGCTTCGTACGTGTCCTAACCTCATGTATAATGATTTAAATAATGTTATTGACTTATTCTATAATCGTACTCATTGTTAGGATATCATATATGGTCATATTCTTAGCTTCTTATTAGTAATATTTCATTGCTACTCGTTATTTGGGTGTTTATTGATTTTTCTTCTTATGCGTGTTCTATCGAATAAATTCTTATTCTTATTTTTAGGTTATAGATACCTCATTACCAGAATGGTATTAGTGTAATATATATAATATTTATTCATTCAATTCATTTATATAATCATTATGCAATGAAGATCATGTAGAATGAGTCGCATCACATCGTAGAGACGCACTACTAGAAATACAGGATTTCCCAATGGTTTAGAAATGTTGGGAAAGGTTGCAGAACCGTTGGTATATGTTATACCAATGGTTCTGCAAACCCTATGGGAAGTAAGCCATTGGGAAATTTTTTCCCAGTGGTTTACAGTGAACCGTTGGGATAGGGTTGAGAAAAATTACCATATCCCAACGGTTCTGGCAAACAGTTGGGAAAGCTTTTTCCCAACGGTTTACAACTGTTGGGATAGAGTGGAGAAAATTGCCAAGTTTTTCCTAATAGTTTGGCCAAACCTTTGGGAAAAACCCAAGGTCTCCTCTTTCCCAACGGTTCTATGAACCATTGGTAAAACAAAACCCAGACATGCTATGCCAACGGTTTCAAACCGTTGGCATAGCATCTGCTAGGGCAAATTGCATAGAAGATCTGCAATTTGCCCACCAGGTCTCATTTTGTGGGTTCCCTCTCATTTTAAATCCAATTATTGTACCTGAAATAAACTAACACATACATATACAATTATTGTACCTGCAATAACCAACTAACAATTACATATAGAGAACAAATTCATACACATTTAACATATAATGTTGGAACTATACACATCCATAATTAAATTAGAATTCATAACGTAATTATAAACATACATAATTCATTTAGAATTCAATTTAAAATTTAGATGACAATTATATGTGGAATGAGGAAGTCAATTCATAATTTGATCAGTTTTTTGTATACCATATATTTTTACCTGAAATGATGTCCATTTTAAACAAAATACATACACCTGGAGTGCTATCGGCCACACTGCACCTCGGATTGAGGCGGGGTTGACTCGTACACATCACATATGACCCATGGATCTTTTTGATAAATTATCGACACAATACGAATGCGTTTGGTCGGTTTTCAATATGCCAGTTGACGTTTTTCAATTAAAATGACGTCTTTTTTAAACAAAAGGCAGACACTTTGAGTGGTTCCGGCCACACCACATCTCATATTGAGGCGGGATTGATTTTTACACGTCACATATGACCCATGGATCATTCTCCTAAATTTTCAATGGAAACCGAATGCGTTTGGTCGGTTTTCTGTATGTAATTAAAATGTTTTCCATTTTAAACAAAAGAGAGCCACTTAGAGTGATTCCGGTCACACTGTACCTCCGATTAAGGAGGGTTTGACTCGTACACGTTAAATATGACCCATGGATCGTTGTGCTAAAGTATTGACACAATCTGAATGCATTTGGTTAGTTTTCTGTATGTCAGTTGATGTTTTTCACTTAAAATGGCGTCCTTTTGACACAAAAGACAGACACTTTGAGTGGTGTTGGCCACACCATGCCTCAGATTGAGGTGGGGTTGACTTTTACATGTCACATATGACCCATGAATTGTTTTTCTAAATTATCGACACAATCCGAATGCATTTGGTCAGTTTTCCATATGTCAGTTGATGTTTTTCAATTAAAATGACTTCCTTTTGAAACAAAAGGCAGACACTTAGAGTGGTTCCGGCCACACCGCATCTCAGATTGAGGCGGGGTTGATTCTTACATCTCACATATGACCCATTAATTAATCATTATCTTAAAGTTTCAATGGAAACCAAATGCGTTTGGTTGGTTTTCCGTATGTACTTAAAATGTTGTCCATTTTAAACAAAAGAGAGCCACTTAGAGTGATTCTGGCCACACACCGTGTCTCTGATTAAGGTGGTCTTGAATCATACACATCACATATGACCCATGGATCTTTGTTCTAATGTATCGATACAATCTGAATGCGTTTGGTCGGTTTTCCGTATGCCAGTTGATGTTTTTCACTTAAAATGACGTCCCTTCTTCGAAACAAAAGACAGACACTTTGAGTGGTGGCAGCCACACCGCGCCTCGTATTGAGGCGGGGTTGACTTTTACACATCACATATGAACCATGGATTGTTGTTCTAAAGTATCGACACAATATGAATGCGTATGGTCGGTTTTCCGTATGCCAGTTGATGTTTTTCAATTAAAATGACGTCCTTTTGAAACAAAAGGCATAAACTTTGACTGGTGTCGGCCACACCACATCTCAGATTGAGGCTAAATTGATTCATACACGTCACATATGAACCATGAATCATTCTCCTAAAGTTTCAATGGAAACTTAATGCGTTTGGATGGTTTTCCGTATGTACTTAAAATGTTGTCCATTTTAAACAAAAGAGAGACACTTAGAGTGATTTCAGCCACACCGTGCCTCAGATTAAGGCGGGTTAACTCGTAAACGTCACATATGAACCATGGATCGTTGTGCTAAAGTATTGACACAATCCGAATGCGTTTGGTCACTTTTCCGTATGCCAATTGATATTTTTCACTTAAAATGATGTCCTTTTGAAACAAAAGACAGACACTTTGAGTGGTGGCGGCCACACTACACCTCGGATTGAGGCGGAGTTTACTCGTACACATCACATATGACCCATGTATCTTTGTTCTAAAGTATCGACACAATCCGAATGTGTTTGGTCGGTTTTCCGTATGTCAGTTGATATTTTTCACTTAAAATGACGTCATTTTGAAACAAAAGACAGACACTTTGAGTGGTGGTGGCCACACCGCGCCTCGTATTGAAGCGGGGTTGACTCGTACACGTCACATATGACCCATTAATCATTTTGCTAAAGTATGGACACAATCCGAATGCATTTGGTTGGTTTTCCGTATGCCAGTTGATGTTTTTCAATTAAAATGATGTCCTTTTAAAACAAAAGGCAGACACCTTGAGTGGTGTCGGCCACACCGCGTCTCAGATTGAGGCGAGGTTGATTTGTACACGTCGCATATAACCCATGAATTGTTCTTCTAAATTTTCAATGGAAACCTAATGTGTTTGGTCGGTTTTCCATATGTACTTAAAATGTTGTCCATTTTAAACAAAAGAGAGCCACTTAGAGTGATTCTGGCCACACCGTGCTTCCGATTAGGGTAGGGTTGACTCGTACATGTCACATATGAACCATGTATCATTGTTCTAAAGTATCGATACAATCCGAATGCATTTGGTTGGTTTTTTGTATGCCAGTTGATGTTTTTCACTTAAAATGACGTCCTTTTGAAACAAAAGACAGACACTTTGAGTGGTGGTGGCCACACCGCGCCTCGGATTGAGGTGGGGTTGACTCTTACACATCACATATGATCCATGGATTTTTGTTCTAATGTATAGACACAATCCAAATGTGTTTGGTCGGTTTACCGTATGCCAGTTGATGTTCTTCACTTAAAATGACGTCCTTTTGAAACAAAAGACAGACACTTTGAGTGGTGGCGGCCACACCACGCCTCGGATTTAGGCGAGGTTGACTCGTACAGGTCACATATGACCCATGGATCTTTGTGCTAAAGTATCAACACAATCCGAATGCATTTGTCAGTTTTCCGTATACCAGTTGATGTTTTTCAATTAAAATGACGTCCTTTTGAAACAAAAGGCAGACACTTTGAGTGGTGGCGGCCACATCGTGCCTCGGATTCAGGCGGGGTTGACTCGTACATGTCCGTTTATATATTTTGATTTAATAGCCATTAGGAACTCTAATAGTCTCTAATACTTCAAGAATTTTTGTTTTTGTAGGTGTCATCACATAAGAAGCACATGGAAGTTTCCATTTGTTTTCACTGATATGCACAGGATGCAATTCTGGTCTGATGCCCCAATCCACCAAGTCACGCCGAGATCATAAATCATCTTTTCTATTCCCCATGACATTTAGAAGAACCGAAAGCAACATTTCACATATATTATTTTCAATATGCATTACGTCTATGCAATGACGTAACAAATTGGTTGACCAATAAGGCAAATCAAAAAAGATACTCCTCTTCCTCCAATTGTAACAGGTTTCAGTGGAAACATTCTTTCTCTTTCCAGATTTCATTTGACCCTTCCCGAACGAAAAACTAAAATATTTCAACTCATTAAGCACATCAGTTCTAGACATACGCTGAGGTGGATCATCGGTCTCTATGGTATTATCAAATCTTCGATGATTCAATCTATATGGATGATCCTTTGTCAAGAATCGTCGATGTCCCAAAAAACTGAAACTACAATGATGTTTTAGTCTTCTGGATCGTGTATTCTTCATACAAACTGGACATGACATTTTTTCCTTTTTTCTCCATCCAGACATCATTTCATAAGCTAGGAAATCATTGATCGTCCACATAATCGTAGCACGCAACTGAAATATGTCTTTCAAACATGCATCGTATGTGCGCACACCCACATCCAAAAGAATATTCAACTCTTTTATTAAAGGTTTAATGTATACATCAATATCAATGTTGGGATCAGAAGGACCAGATATGAGTATACTCATGAAAGTGAAAGGTTTTTTCCTACACAACCATGAGGGAATATTATAAATGTGTATAAAACTGGCCATGTGCTGTGTGATGTAAGAATCTTCCCAAACGGATTAAAATCGTCGTATGAAAGACCCAGCCTCACATTACGCATGTCAGCTGCAAAATCAGGATGTCGAGCATCAAATCTCTTCCTTGCAAATCCATCTGCAGGATGAACCAACTCATCATTAGTCTTCTTTCTCTCGGTATCATGTCATCTAATTTTTATTGATATTTCATCAAACATAAAAAGATTTTGGAGTCTGTGGATCAATGGAAAGTGCCACATTACTTTTTGTGGAATGTGGGATGGTGTTCCATCAGATTTTGAATTCCAGCGAGATGTGCCACATTTTATACAATCATTTCATTCAGCAGTTTCCTCCCAGAATAAACTGCAATCTTTCGGGCAAGCATGAATTTTGTTTCTTGAAAATCTAAGTTCCTCAACTAACTTTCATGCCATATAGTGGTTTGAGGGAATATCTACATCATCTGGAAGTAAATCCTTCAAGAGGGTAAGAATGTAATCGATTGTTGTATTAGAAATCCCATTCATAGTTTTCCCATGAAACAATCGGATTAAAAAATCCAGCTTTTTCATTTTATCACATTGTCGATATACTGGAGTCATGGCAGTATCATTCAATTTTTTTACCCTATCAATATCATAATTTTCACTAAATGCATCAGCTGTCCTCATATCGAAGTCCTCTTGAGTCTAAATCCTTTCTTTTTCATGATGACGAATAAACAGAAATCGGTCATCTAACAAATTCTCCATTCCAGTCCTTTCATTTCAATCATCACCAATTTGAGATTTCATTTTCTCACCATTGTGATACCACACAAAGTAGTTTTCTTGAAAACCATTTTTGGTTATGTGGTAGTTGACTTCTTCACAGCTCAACCAAGGTATACCAACACAATTGGAACATGGGCAGTGTATGCGACCACTATCTAAAGCATTGTGAAATTCAAAATCTATAAACCTCTCCAAATTGTTTTGAAAATATCTTGAGATCCAATCAATTTCTTACATCCAACTTCTGTCCATTCTTTGAAAAGAATTTATATAAGTCATTTTGTCATAAACAATTCAATAAGATTGAACTTTAATAGAAAATACATTTAAGTAAATGATAAAGGAAGGAGTTTCTAGTTGATATAGTGAACTATTAAAACAATGTAAAGATATACTAAATAATTCAGTTATGTGTTCCTAGATTTGAGGTGTGATGTGTTTTGTAATTTTTTCATTTATCACATACCAAGAAGACACCATAGACTTGATAAAACATTGTTCAAGATATTACCAAGTGAAGGATTTTCATGAAATATGCAGAATGTGTAAAGAGAGTTTTTTAAATAAGTTATTGATTTTAAAAATGGAAATATTGTGAAAAGTTAGTACATTTCATAACACCCAAACTAAAGTCCACAAAAAGTACCATATCACCCCACTAAAAAAAAGGAAACCCACATGCCCCACTACCCCAACCATGTCAATTACCTCAATGAGGGATTCTATGTCTGTATTTGGGAAGAGGTTGAAGGAGTCTAACCTGGATGGGGGAGTTGCAGCCGATCAGATGGAAGATCTCAGGTTAGGGTTCATCTGCGTGGGGGGCTTCTGGAAATCGGGGGAAATGCAGAGTTATTTGCTTCTGTGTAATCAGGGGCGGGCTGTCCATGGGGGTGGTAGGGTAGTCCAGGGGGTACGGTGTGTCCAGGGGGGTGGGCGGGCTGTCCACGAGGGTGGATGGGCTGTATAGGGGGGAGGGGGTGTCTAGGGGGTGGGCGGGAAATCCACGGGGGTGGGGTGGGGGGTCTTTATAGGGGGTAAAAGGTGTCCAGGGGGTGGGGGTTTCTTCTGGGGGTGGGGGAGTGTCCAGAGGGTGGGTGGGCTATCCACGGGGTTGGGGGATGTCTAGGGAGTAGGGGGTGTCCAGGGGGTGGGCAGGCTTTCCACGGCGGTGGCGGGGTTGTCCAGGGGGTACAAGGTGTCGAGGGGTGTGGGGCGGACTGTCCACGAGGGTCGCAGGGCTGTCCAGGGGGTAGGGGTGTCCAGGGGGTGGGCGAGCTGTCCACAGGGGTGTGACTGAGAGCTATGAGATTTAATTGGGTTGTCATTCATGTAATGAAAAACAAAATATGGGTGTTAAGGATTAGAATAGTATTTTTTAGTGAAAATCCAATTTGGTAGGATTGGTGACTTGATAACATGATGGTATCAAGTTTGCAATTGGGAAAATGTTGGGGCATTGGATTCTAAAAGGATCCCACAACCTTCAAAAGATATATTATTTTTAGAAAAATGTGTTGTGGGAGAAGGAATTCATCCTATATAGTTGATGTCACTTTTAGATCATGTGATTCCTTACTCATCAAGATGACTAGACAAGAACCAAAACCAAAGACACCTCAAAACTATCCAAATATCTAGAAGTGATTAATTCCCCGTGCTTATTGGTGAACTATGGAAGTGATGACTTCCCACATGCACATCCCCCCTTCCCCACCTCACCCCCAATAAACTCCCCCTGCACAACCCCCCTCCCATCCACCGACTGCACAACCCCCCCCCCCACCTGCACCCCCACTTGCACAACCCCCCTCCCTCACCCCCACCTACACAGCCCCCTCCCATCCACCCACTGCACCCCCCCCCCCACCTGCACCCCCACCTACACAATCCCCCTCCCCCCACCCCACCCTCACCTATACACCCCCCACCTTACCCCCCAACATACTCCCACCTGCCCAGCCCACCCCCAAACTACACACTCCACTCCCCCCCACCCACTTGCACAGCCACCCCCCACCTACACCCCCCCACTTGCACAACCCACCTCCCCCCACCCCCACCTGCACAGCCCCCCTCCCCCCACCACTACCTGTACACCCCACCCCCCACCTTACCCCCAATAGACTCCCACCTGCCCAGCCCACCCCCCCCCCCAATCTGCACACTCCCCCCCCCACCTACTTGCACAACACCCCCCCCCCCCTCAACTTTCACCCCCCACTTGAACAGCCCCCCCCCCCCTTCCCACACCCCCCACCTACACAACCCACCCCCACCCCCCCACCTGTATAACCCCCACCTCACCCCCCCCCCCCCCCAACAGACTCTGACCTGCCCAGCCCACCCCCCCCCCCAACCTGCACACTCCCCTCCCCCCACCCACTTGCACAACAACCCCCCTCCACTTGTACCCCCCACCTGCACAACCCACCCCCACCCCCCCACCTGTACAATCCCCCACCTCAAAACCCCCACCAGCACACCTTCTACCCCCACCTAAACACCCCACCAGCACACCCCCCTCCCCCACCTACTGCACCCCCAGCACCTCCCACCAGAACAAAAATAGAAAACAAAAACAGAACAAAAAATTGATTCACACATGACACCAGAACAAAAAACAGAAAACAAATAACAAATCGAATTGAATTTTTTGGGTATAACATACTTCCCAAACATTAGGTTTAAGCCAAATCAAAACATAAAAGAAAAAAATTAGATGAAAAACATTAAACATAACATACTACTTACAGATTTAAAGTGTAGAATAAAACAACTTTGTGATTGAATATGGATCTGGTGCAATGATTTTCTAAGCGAGAGAGATCTTAGGTCTCAACTTTAGTAGTTCAATCGCGTGGATGGGATATCGGGTTTGCTGGGATTTTAGGGGAAACCTTTCCCAATGGTTTTTTAAAACTGTTGGGAAAGGTGAGCTTTACCAATGGTTTACACAAACCGTTGGGAAAGGTAAGCTTTACCAACGGTTTACACAAACCGTTGGGAAAGCCTTCCTAAGTCATGGCCTTTACCAACGGTTTTTACAAACCATTGGGAAAGGGAGAAAAAATTTTATATTTCCCAAGTTTTCTTCAAACTGTTGGGAAATACTTGTTTTATACTCCTATACCAACGGTTCTGTTGAACCGTTGGCATACAAGCATTGGGAAAACCCAGCTTCCCAGTAGTGACGGTAGGCCGTATGTACACACGAGCGATGATATCGTTCACATGGTCGTGGAATTGTATTTAAGTGTATGTATACTATTTCAAAATCAATATCACTTTACAATAATCATATATAGTTATTCTTTACACCATTATACTCATCCAAGTAAGGTTGTGGTGGAAAACAGATTACACCACGGCGTGGAGACGGTATTTCGTACGTACGCACGCGTGGTAATTTCGTTTTCCATAGGATGGATAGAATGTGAAATAGGGTTGTTTAATATTTATAATAACATATAAGTATATGAGTGATACTGATGTTATTACCTCATAATGAAACAACTAAAGAAGAAGAAGTAGAAGAAGAAATAAAGTTGAAAGAATCAGTAATGGACATTACCTCTTCTTTGAAGCGCCTCTTCTTAACCTCATATTAGGGCACTAAAGATGGTCTTTGAAGAAGACCAGGACCTCTAGGATGTTTCTAGGGAAGTGTAGAAGATAAATTGGCAGGTTTTATCCGAGCTTGAAGGCTCAAAGTGGTGTGATGAGGAGAGGGAGGAGGTTCCCTTTTATAAGGGAGGAGAGGGGCACCTTAGGAAAAACTTAAAATATTATTTTATTATAAAGTCATATTTGGTTTTTAATAGCTCCAAATTGATTTATTTCAAAGCTAAGGTTGTCATGGGTCTAAATCCTCTCAAAAAATATATTTTAGACAAGTTTATTTTACTATTTTAACCTTATCATTTAGATTTAACTCTAAGTTAAATAATTTAACTTTTATCGTGTCCTCTGGTTTTCTTACACTATATGTTTAATAAACTTACTATAACAAGCTAAAAAAACCCCAAGTTCTTTATTTTTAATATATATAACCTTATATAAGTCATTTGTCCGAACCTTAAATTTTTAAGAATAAAATAATAGTTAATAATATAATATTTGTTTTAAAAACTATTTTATGTCAATTTTGACACTATGTGGTAATTGATTTTTGTAAAAATCATAACAGCATGATTATTTCAAAAAAATATAATTAAATCAATACTAACATGTCATATTGATCAATAAAATTAGTTTAATTCTTAAAAAGTCTCAAATTACATTTATTTGGGTATTTATAATATCAATTATGTTAATATTTCCTTAATATGGTAATTACTACATCATCATTGTCTTATAAATAAATTAAATTATTTAAAGTCTAAAAATTATAAATAAAAAACAATTATGTATTAATTCTTGTTATCTTTCTAATGAATATTTATAGTAGAATTTATCTTATTTATAACTCTATATTAAAAATGTTTTAGTTATTAAACTTTGATTTTAACTATTTTAACTATTCTTTAAATAAAATAATATTAAATGTCCTAATCTAATCCAAGTATACCTAAATGGTCATATTTTATTCCTAAGGTTGTTTTTGGTTGAATTAAACTTATCCAATAGAATTAGGACATGTGTTAGGGTAATAATAATATCATTTTTACCCTTAATTTTCCTTTTTACTTTTAACCGTGGTAAAAAAAAGTAAAAAGTTACTATTCACAAAAAATTATTTTCATCTTATTGAACCACATTTTACTCCTTGATATTAACCGTGTCTTTCAGATTTTTGAAATTATACTCACATAAGCGGTAAAATTAATTTTTATGTAAATTTGCAAATTCTCCTAGGAGGTGGGTAAAAGACGGTGAAAAGTTCAATAAAATTTTTATATATCTAAAATTATTATAAAATGACTCCAATTAATTGCATTGAACTTATATAGGTATTATGTATCAATTTTGACCTAAAATAAATTTAAATAAAATAAATAATTATTTAAATAAAAATTCTGTTTTTAAATAGTAACCCAGTGTTTTCACTATTCATCAAAAATTGAAAGTTTTCATAAAAATACCAAAATTTCACCCTAGGCTAATTTCGATAATCCAAATCCAAAAATGAAGTCCATTTTGAAAGATAAAATTTATAAAATTTCAAAAAGTGGGTATTACTATTCAAAACAGCTAGTTTTAGTAATATTTTAATAGCATATCGTTGTTTAGTAAAACTTAGTATTGCGTACAACGCAAGCTATGGAGGAATGTCGTGATTGCGTGTAAAGCAAGACAAGCTAGTGTCGTGTGTAGTGAAAGATTCCTTTGATGATGTATATAACATAAAAACAACATATTTCTCATAAAAATCTCGGGTGTTACATTCTACCCCCCTTAAAATGAATTTCGCCCTCGAAATTCGTCACTTTGTAACAAACAGATGAGGATACCTATCCCTCATCATATCCTCAAGCTCCCATGTAGCTTATTCTAATTGTTGGTTCCTCCATAAAACTTTCACCAAGCAAGTGGTCTTATTCCATAGGACTTTTTTGCTATGATCCAGAATTGTTATCGGCTGTTCTTCATAAGAAAGATCTTGCTCTAGTGGTACAACTTCTGAGCTGAGTACATGTGAAGGATTGGGTATGTACTTTCTCAGGAGAGATACATGTAACACATCGTGAACTTGAGAGAGATTTGGTGGAAGCTCCAATCGGTAAGCTACCTTCCCAACACGATCCAGTATTTAGAAAGGACCGATATACCTAGGGCTCAGCTTTCCCTTCTTTCCAAATCTCATTATGCTCTTCCAAGGAGATATTCGTAAGAACACTTTATCACCCACTTCAAACTCTAGTTCTTTTTTCGGTTATCGGAAAAAAAATTTTGTCGACTCTGAGCTTCTTTTATATGTTGTTGAATAGATCGGACCTTTTTTGCCATCTCATCAACAAGATCAAGTCCTAATAGCTTTCTTTCCCCAACTTCATCCCAGCAAGTTGGAGTTCGGCATTTCTTTCCATAGAGAAGTTCATAAGGAGCCATCTGAATATTAGGGTGAAAGCTATTATTATAAGAAAATTCCACCAAAGGTAGTTGTTGATCCCAACCACCTTTGAAATCTATAGAGCAAGCTCTCAATATGCCTTTTAGAGTTTGAATTATTCTCTCAGACTAACCATCTGTCTGAGGATGATAAGCAGTGCTGAAACTCAACTCTCTATCTAAAGTATGCTGAAGACTTCGCCAGAACTTCGAGGTAAACCTTAGATCCCGATCAGATATAATGGAAAGTGGTACTCCATGAAATCTTACCACTTCTTTTACATATATCTTGTAAAGTTGATCAAGAGAGAAATCCTCTCTAATAGAAATGATGTTTGCCGACTTCGTAAAACGATCAACTATGACCCAGATAGCATTGTTTCCTCTGGATGTTTTAGGAAGTCCGGTGACAAAGTCCATAGTGATGTTTTCCCATTTCTATTCGGGTATGGATAATGGTTGTAACATCCCCTTAGACTTTTATCTCTCAGCTTTAACTTGTTGACAAACCAAGCATTGAGAGACATATTCAGCAACATCTCTTTTCATGCCATCCCACCAGAAGTACTCTTTCAGGTCCCTATACATCTTCGTGCTTCCATGATGAATAGAGAATGAAGAACTATGAGCTTCATCCAATATTTCCTTCTTTAATTCTGGGATGGGAGGAACACAAACCCGATTCTTGAACCTTATTATCCCATCACAATCAAGGTTGAATTCAGGAACATTTCTCACCTTCTTTTGTAACTCTACATCTTCTTTTTGTGCCTCTTTAATCTTCACATGTATAGATGGTTGAACATTAATTTGAGAAAGATAAGAGTTTTCCGCTTCCATTATAATTCCAAGATCCATCCTTTGTAAATCCATAAATATTGGATCTTTTGTGATCCTCATCACGAATAAGCTAGCATGGTCTTGTTGACTTAATGCATTTTCCACCTTGTTTGCTTTCCCACTGTGATAATGAATTGAGAAGTCGTAATCCTTAATCAGCTCTAACCATCTTCTTTGGCGCATATTCAGCTCCTTTTGTGTGAAAATATACTTTAAACTTTTATGATCAGTATAAATATCACACCTTTCACCATAAAGATAATGCCTCCATATTTTTAATGCAAAGATTACCGCAGATAACTCCAAATCATGAGTTGGGTAATTTTTCTCATGTATTTTCAATTATCATGAGGCATAAGCTATCACCATATCGTTTTGCATGATAACACACCTCAATCCCTTCTTGGATGCATCACTATAGATCACAAACCTTTCTCCACTACAAGGCAGTGTGAGAAAAGGTGCACCAGATAACCTTCTTTTTAATTCATTGAAATTCTCTTCACACTCCTCTGTCCAAACGAACTTAACTCCTTTTCGAGTCAAACTGGTGATTTTATTAGATAATCGTGAAAAATATTTCACAAAACGTCGATAATATCCATCCAAACCAAGAAAACATCGGATCTTAGTTACTGTTTTTGGTCTCGACCATCTCTCGATAACCTCTTTTTTTGCTGGATCCATAGATATCCCCTCTTTTGAGATTATGTGACCCAAAAATGAAACTTTTTGAAGCCAAAATTCACACTTGGTAAATTTATAATAAATCTTCTCCTTTCTCAGGTTCTCCAATACAATTCTCAAGTGATCTTTATGTTCTTCCTTTCTCTTTGAATAGACAATAATATCGTCTATAAAGACTACCACAAACTGATCAAGATAGTCTCTAAGGACTCTATTCATCAGATCCATGAAGATATTAGGGGCATTAGTAAGACCAAATGGAATCACTATATATTCGTAGTGTCCATACCTTGTACGGAAAGCCACCTTTGGTATATCCTTCATTTTGACCCTTAATTGATGATTCTCTGAATGAAGATCAATCTTGGAAAAGTATTGAGCTCCGCGTAGTTGGTAAAATAATTCATCAATGCATGGGAGAGGATATTTTTTCTTGATAGTGATCTTGTTAAGTTCTCGATAATCAATGAAGAGTCTCATTGATCCATCTTTCTTATTAACAAATAGAACAGGTGCTCCCCAAGGTGATGCACTAGGGCGTATGAATCCCTTATCAATATTCTCTTAGAGTTGATTCTTCAATTCCTTCAACTCAATTGGGGTCATTCTATAAGGTGTCTTTGAAATAGGTAAAGCACCCGGTATGAGTTCTATTGAAAACTCAACTTCAAGATTTGGTGGAAGACCAGGTAATTCCTCCATAAAGACATCATCAAATTCCCATACAATGGGCATATTCTTAATCGTGAGTTTCTCTCCAACCATTTGAGATAAATAACCTTCATTTAGTGGAATCAAGACCCATAGGATGGATGAAATTTCCACTAGAAGGTTATGTTCATCCTTGCATCGATAGAAAATCATATATTGATCTGGAATATGAAATGTAACTTCCCTTCTTTGGCAATTGATATGATCTCTATACAAAGAAAACCAATCCATGCCAAGAATCACATCAAATTATACTATAGGAAGGATCACAAGATTTGTAGGAAGCACTTTCCCATAAACTTTAATCAGAAAATAATTGTAAACTTTTGATGCGACTGTTGTTCCATTAGGGTTTGTCACAGCTAACTCAATATCTAACTGCTAAGGTAATATGGAGATAACCTTAGAAAATTCTTCAGAAATAAAAGAGTGGGTGGATCTAGAATAAAATAAAACATTTTCTACTTTAGATTGGATGGTAAGTGTACCTTTCACCACTTCGTTATCGTACTCCACATCACTGATAGAAATTTCATGTGAATTTCCTTTGTCTTTAGCCTTAAGAGTTTGTTGACATCGATCATCATAAACAACAATTGGATTAGGGAATTGATTAGAATAATGCCCCATTTCCTTACACTTGTAACATTGAAGTGTAGGAGGTGCACTTTGTGTATCCTTTTCTTTGTTCGCATCACTAGACATATTCTTCCCATCATTGCATCATTCAAATGCCCGATTACCTTCTTTTCCACATTTGAAACATTTACTTGTCCCTTTAAGAAAACTCTCTCCATGTTTCTTTCCACACTTTGAGCATAAGGGAAAACTCGTATTCTTTTCAGTGTGCTCTTTATATTTTCCATTGAATTCCATTTTCCTCTTCTTATCAAATGCATATGACTGATGGGTTACTCTAATCTCCATCTCAACTTTTAAAGCACATCGAATGATTTCCTTGTAGCTATTGAAGTCCCTTTTGGATAACTCCCTTCAAAGATTTGGTTTTAAGCCACTAAAGAATCGATCGATCTTACTCTCAGGTTGGATAATAATCCCAGAAGCGCACCTTGAAAGTCTTGTAAATTTTGCTTCATAGGTACCAACAGATTCATCATCCTTTTTCTTTAGTTCAAGAAACTTCTTCTCCATCTTTGTTCAAAGAATACGAGGGAAGTACTTATTGAAAAATAAGTTCTTTAACTCATCCCATTCCATAGACTCAATTTTATCTCTTGGCCTTGTATTATTGATAAGATTCCATCATTGATCAGCTTCGCCTTCCAAATGATATTCTGCTAATATGACTTTATCATGTTCAGAACATTGAAGAACTGAAAATATCTTTTCAGTGGTACTGATCTATTGTTCAAACACTAATGGATCAGTAGACCCGCTGAATGAGGGTGGACGTTGCCTCATGAAGGATTCAATATAATGTTGCTCCTTCTTTTTCTCGTTTGGAAGTCCTTCATGATTCATATCTTGATAAAGTTGTGTGAGCATGGCTACAAGATTTTTCATTCCACCTCCCATAACGTTTGGTTGCTCAGGGGGACAATCATTGCATTGCCCATCGCATTCCACATTAACATGGTTCCTTTGGGTTCCAGGAATTGACTAAATCCAAGAAGAATAGTGCGATAAACACTAATTATAATAGGAAAACCACATAATAAAACTTCACACTTAAGCTCTTATCATAGGTTGTTCATGTCCATTTCTAAAACACTATGATTATTCTATGCTTAGATATATCCTTAGGGTTCTTACTAAGGCTTTCACATCCTAGTTTCAAAAGGTTGACTATACCTTTCCTCTGATACCAACTATAACGACCCATAATTTACATACAGTGTTATTACTTCATAATTGAAGAATACTTATTACAACATATAACCAAACCACAATAGGACCATATAGGTATAGTGTCTTTAGAAACTGGGAAACATAAACAACTAGTTCATAAAGCATCTACATTGTCTCCCATTTATTTCATCATATCTAGAATCCCTTTTTGGCATATCCTACTTAATACCCTTCTTCCTAACTTGGGGAAAAGAAAACATACAAAAGGGTGAGATCAAATTCTTAGTAATGGTAAACAAAAGAAATATCAATCACATCATATTCATAAGAACATAACATTTTGGAAATCTTAACCTGAAAAAGAGATCATAATTTCATAACATGGGATAAATAATAGTAGTGAAATGTAATCCCAATAATCATAACTTGAAACTTTTTGGCATACACACATAATCATAGAGAATCATTTCTTAGTAGTCAAGACTCATTTCCAATACTATCTTAGCGGACAAAGTCCATTTCTGAACCGAGTTCACTCCTCATTTCAGTCCTGTATCACTGAACCAGATTAACCTATCATTCCATCCATGTCTATCTCATGAGATATAAATAATTACCCAATTCATTGTAGGTAGATATAGGTCTCACCCACCTCATAATGAAACCATTATTATGTGTTCCACAAAATCATAAATCATACATCATAGCATAACCCCATGTAATAAAAATGGGAATCTTAAACATCATTCCATCATAACATAATCCATATAAGATAAAAGGACATAATAATAAATAATTCCATCATAACATAATAAAATCAATGTAAAAATAGGGATATAAATAGAACCCTATATTATCATATATGGAAAATAATTTTGATAAAACAATTGAACTCCATTCTTGAGGAAAATATCCTTTCTACTTAAAAAATATTTTTTCTTTCTTAACATGTCATACAATTTTAAACTAAAAGAAATTGATTAAAAATAAACATGAAAACTTTTAAAGGAATCTTCATGTAAATAATTTTCTAAAAATCCATTCATGTTGTATAAGTTAAAGAAAAACATTCTTCTCGTACTTTGGCCGGAAAAGTCAAAAAAGTACGTCGTCCTAAAAATGACAAAAGATTCTTTTCATATCTTTTTCTAAAAACTTACCAATGGGTAAAATTGGATTTAAACAACTTTAGGAGGATAGAAATAATATTAAATATTGAGGAAACATGGATGTGGATGATAAATATTCCCCAGTAAATTCTAAAGTATAAACAATCTCGAATAAAAATGAGATTGCGATATTTTCCATTACATTAGGTCTGATTTGCTTCGTACATGTCCAAACCTCCTGTATAATGATTTCAATAATTTTATTGACTTATTCCATAATCGTAATCATTGTTATGATATCATATATGGTCATATTCTTAGCTTCTTATTAGTAATATTTCATTGCTACTTGTTATTCGGGTGTTTATTGCTTTTTGTTCTTATGCGTGTTCTGTCAAATAAATTCTTATTCTTCTTTTTAGGTTATAGATACCTCATTTACAGAATGGTATTCGTGTAATATATATAATATTTATTCATTCAATTAATTTATATAATCATTATGCAATGAATTTCATGTAGAACGAGTCGCATCACATCGTGGAGACGGTAGGTCGTACGTACGCACGAGTGATGATATCGTTCCCATGATCGTGGAATTGTATTGAAGTGTATGTACACTATTTCAGAATAAATATCACATTTCAATAATCATATATAGTTATTATTTACACCATTATACCCATCCAAGTAAGGTGGTGGTGGAAAACAGATTACACCACGGCGTGGAGACGGTATTTCGTACGTACGCACACGCGGTGATTTCATTTTCCGTAGGATGGATAGAAGGTGAAATAGGGTTGTTTCATATTTATAATAACATATAAGTATATGAGTGATACTGATGTTATTACTTTATAATGAAATAACTAAATAAGAATAAGTAGAAGAAGAAATAAAGTTGAAAGAATCGGTAACGGACATTACCTCTTCTTTGAAGCGCCTCTTCTTAACCTCCTATTAGGGCACTAAAGATGGTCTTTGAAGAAGACCAGGACCTCTAGGATGTTTCTATGGAAGTTTATAAGAGAAATTGGCAGGGTTTGTTCTATCTTTAAGGCTCATAGTGGTGTGAGGATGAGAGGGAGGAGGTTCCCTTTTATAAGGGAGGAGAGGGGCACCTTAAGAAAAACTTAAAATATTATTTTATTATAAAGTCATATTCAGTTTTTAATAGCTCCAAATTGATTTATTTAGAAGATAACGTGGGTATGGGTTGAAATCCTTTCAAAAAATAGATTTTAGACAAGTTTAGGTTACTATTTTAACCTTATCATTTAGATTTAACTCTAAGTTAAATAATTTAACTTTTACCGTGTCTTCTGGTTTTCTTACACTATATGATTAATAAACATAATATAACAAGTGAAGAGAACCTAAAGTTGTTTAGTATTAATATATAAAACCTTATCTAAGTCATTTTTCCGAACCTTATATTTTTAAGAATAAAATAACAATTAATAATATAATATTTTTGTTAAAAACTATTTTATGTCAATTTTGACACTATTTGGTAATTGATTTTTTTGAAAATTATAATAGCATGATTAGTTCAAACAAAGTTAATTAAATCAATACTAACATGTCATATTAACCTATAAAATTAGTTTAATTCTTAAAAAGTCTCAAATTACATTTATTTGGGTATTTATAATATCAATTATGTTAATATTTTCTTAATAAGGTAATTATTGCATCATCATTGTGTCATAAATAAATTAAATTATTTAAATTCTAAAAATTATAAATAAAATACAATTATGTATGAAATCTTTTTATCTTTCTAATTAATATTTATAGTCGAATTTATCTTATTTATTACCCTATATTAAAAATGTTTTAGTTATTAAACTTTGATTTTAACTATTTTAACCCTTCTTTAAATAAAATAATATTAAATGTCCTCATCTAATCCAAGTGGACCTAAATGGTCATATTTTATTCATAAGGTTGTTTTTGGTCGAATTAAACTTATTCAATAGAATTAGAACATGTGTTAGGGTAATAATAATATCATTTTTACCCTTAATTACCCTTTTTACTTTTAACCACGGTAAAAAAAGTAAAAAGTTACTATTCACCAAAAAATATTTTTATCTTATTGAACCACATTTTACTCCTTGATATTAACCATGTCTCTTGGATTTTTGAAATTCTACTCACAGAAGTGGTAAAATTATGTTTTATGTAAATTTGCAAATTCTCCTAGGAGGTGGGTAAAAGAGGGTGAAAAGTTCAATAAAATTTTTATATATCTAAAATTATTATAAAATGAATCCAATGAATTACATTGAACATATATTGGTATTATGTATCAATTTTTATCTAAAATAAATTTAAATAAAATAAGTAATTATTTAAATAAAAAGTCAGTTTTTAAATAGTAACCCTGTGTTTTCACTATTCATCAAAAATTGAAAGTTTTCAGAAAAATACCAAAATTTTACCCTAGGCTAATTTCGATATTATGAATCCAAAAATGAAGTCCATTTTAAAATATAAAATTTATAAAATTTCAAAAATTGGGTATTACTATTCATAACGGCTAGTTTTAATAATATTTTAATAGCATATCGTTGTTTAGTGAAACTCGGTATTGCGTACAACGCAAGCTATCGAGGAAGGTTGTGATTGCGTGTAAAGAAAGCTAAGCTAGTTTGTGTGTAGTGAAAGGTTACTTTGATGATGTATATAACATAAAAACAAAATATTTCTCATAAAAATCCCGGGTGTTACATCCCCGAAGGGAAATTTCTTTAGTCATCAAAATTATCATAGACCTCCCATAATGGAGTTTTCTTTAGTATCATGGACCTCCCATAAGTGAGTTTTCTTTATAACACATTAAAACCTCCCCAAGGGAGTGTTCTATACATATTATAATTTTTGTGCGGTCATATAAAAAACACATCATAACCACCTCCAAGATGTATGTTATTAGTTCCATGATCTACTCATCAGGCATCTCCATATCAAACATAAAAATAAAATGAAACATGGTTTGGTCGAATGCTTAAAGTCTTAATCACTATATATTTTCAATCAGCTCACATGAAAGGTATAGGTTTATAGGTGACACCCATAACCATATCTACTCATTCCCAAATGAACCTGATCATGGTAGTTCTATCACTTATGTGGTAATTAGGGTCCCCTAAGTTGTTAAATAAGAAATTTATCCTGCTTGGGGTCCTTTAGGTCAACACATGGAAATGGAACCCAATTTGGGGTCCCATTTAAAACAACTCACACTAGGGTTAAAACTGGTCACCCAGGGGTAGTACGTCCAATAAACTAGTCTCTAATACCTTACAACCAAACAGACCTAAAATGGAAATCCTTATATGAAATACACTAGAGATGGAACATGGCCCATCTTAATTACATAGGTCATACTAGGAAGGTCCACTCACACAGCCCAGATTAGCGATATAAATAGATCTAACTTTTCATAAGGGTCCTCACATGGTCTACTCGAGTAACTTCACTTAAGTCATCACACTCCCTCTCTTGGAGGTGTTCAAGGGTCCCTAGGAAAGTAAAACCAAGTAATGACCATTTCATTTTTTTACCTAGGAACACCACTAAAGGGAGACCAAACATCAATGAAAAAACAATTAAATCATGGCCTCATCCATCAGTGGTCGAGGGAAACAAGTTAGTACACAAGGCCCCATGTGGCCTTGGATCTTTATTCAGTTCACTTAAGGCAATCCATTTAAATTAAACAACCAATTTTAATTAAACAATTTAATTAATTAGTCAAAATAGTTCAACAACTCTAGTGGCATGACTATTCATATCATGAATCATAATCAATATGATTTAAACCATATGGAAAGTACTTGGGACCAACTATATCATTCAAAATTTTCCCATTTAATTATCTAAGTTGACATCTTTTCAAAGGCTTTCGAAGCCTCATCCAAGGTCCAACCTAAAATTGAATCATCACACGATATTTATTCACTCTCAAAACAACAAAACTTAAAAAAATATTAACATTTATATTTAATTTAACAACTCAATTTCAAATAAGAATAATGTCTATTAACTCTCTGGGAATCTAGTAATCACAAATTCTCGGAGCAACAGGGTGTCGACCACACCCAACACACCCCCAAACCTACACCGAACCAAATCCCCAATACAAACTACTATTTTCATCAATATATTAATTTATTTTTAATTAAAAATTAAATAAAAATACATGGCATGAAGTACCTTTATCGAATCAATGAGCGATTGTGTGCATACGGTGTTATGAGGAGCCCTCTTCTTAGGCAGAGTGGAAGCCCCATAATATTAATCTAATTTCACCATGATCCAATGGATTAAAATTTTAAATCATAACCAACGAATAATAAAATTAGATATGAGAGAAATAAGATATTAAAAGAGGGTTTCAGAGGTTGATGCATACCCTTAATCACTGGTAATCACATCCAAAACACCCTAAAATGAAGGGGGAGGAGGGAGTTGGTATCTACACCAAAACAAGTGGGAATTGGGCCTCCCTATTCTAAAAACATAATGGGGATGAATGATAATTCTTCCCTATTAAAACCTCACTGGCTAGTTAGTGGTCACCTATAGAATGTGGGTGACACTGGACAACCACTAACAAGTTGGTGGCTTCGGGCTATAATAGAGCCAACTATACACCCCTTCCCACCTCCAACATTCTCTTCGACCTTTGGGCTTTTAAGAGGTTATAACTCTCGTAATTCCATTTCAAACACTGATTTAAAACCTGGCCCCTCAACGAGCCAAAAAGATTCAAATTTTTCTTAAAATTCCAACCCATACAAATATGAAATCTAACATGTTTGGAAAGAATTAAGGGGGTGAATGATTACTATGAATGGTTTGGAAATCCATGAAGTCACCATGTAATCTGGGATTATATGACTTTCAGTGAACTTCACATAGTTGGTGCATGGTTATCCAGACAGTGTGGTCAAACCAAGCATAGTTGTTACTTCTTCTGGAATTTTGTGTTCTTGATTATTTATTGCTTGAGTTGCCTTTTATCTTTATTACTATTGATTTGGGATGAATTGGTGTGATTTTAGAGATTTTTTTGGAATTTTGAATGATTTCATTTTGATCACTATAACAAAATCATTGGTTTTATTTGAAGGGAAGTTGAAATTCAAGAAAGATAAATGGATTTTGTTATGTTTTTTGAAATTAGAATAAAATATGGTTTAAGAAATGTTTTCATTTGATAAAAATAAGATTGTGAAAAGTGTTTTATGAATTTTCACAGAAGGTTTTATGAGATATTTTTCAATATTTATTTTAAAAAGAGAATAATTAGGAAATATTTTTAAAGGGAAGTTAGAGAGGTCATAAAATGGGTAATAAAATGTGTCAAATTGGGTGGTTTAAAATGATGAAAATTATTTTCAAATGAGTCACTACAACAAAACAGGCCATTAACAACACCGGCCTATACCATCACTAGAAAAAAGTGCTGATAAAGGTGCTTTTTATCTACACTAAAACAAGTTCTGATAAAGGGTGGCGTTTATCAGTGATTTTTTGTAGCGCTGATAAAGCATAGCCTTTACCAGTGCTTTATTTTTAGCCCCGATAAAGGTTACCCTTCATCTGTGCTTTACTTTTAGCCCGGATAAAGGGTACCCTTTATCAGTGCTTTATTTTTTGTTCTCTTATGGGGATCCTTTATCAGTTCTTTTTTAGCACTGATAAAGGTCTGAATAAAATGAAATAATTAAAAAAATAAAAAACAATTATTAAAAAAAATATTAAAAATTTTATTAATTAAATAATTATTGATAAAAATGAAAAAAATGATTATACTATATATAAAGTATAAATTATAATAAATAGTATATATTAAATATATAGATATATGTAAAATGAAAATTAAACAAATAAAAATTAAAAATAAGTGAATTAAGAAAACTATTAAAAAATTATTAATTAAAAATTTATTGATAATGTTAATAAATAGTATATATTAAATATATAGATATATATATGAATGCATATAAATATTATTTTTATGATAAAAAAATATTTATGCTTTACATTAAAGAGTAATATATTTAGTGAATAATGTTCTATAATTAAAAATTAATATGAATTGAAAATACTCACTAATTACAATGAGTAATGAAGATAATTGAATGTCGTTTGATATTTCTATTTAACATAGATCAAATGTGTGTTATATTTATTTCACATATACATAATTAGTGCATTTTTATATATAACGCACACAAGCAAATATTTTTTGGGAATGTAATCAATTTCTATTATTTATTTTATATATATTTATTATTATGTTTTAATATTTTCAAAATGTAATCTCTTTTATTTTAATATATATAAATACTTTTTTAATAATTTGTATTTAATTCATAAAACTTATCCATTTTTTCAATATTCTTAAAGCGTACTCATTTTTAATTATTCAATTTCACTCATTTTTAACATACATGCACTTAAGATTAAATATTCATTAATAATGTTAAAAAAATATTTGAAAAAAATATTTATAAATAAATATATTTATTGATGTATATTTATTATTTTTATACACTTATATATTTATAATTATAAATAAATAAATATTATTTTTCAACAAAATATTTATAAAATTATAAATAAATAATTATATATTTAAATAATTATAAAATTATATTAAAATTATTTAAATAATTAAAATATTTAAAATATTTATATTTATATATATTTATTATATATATATATATATATAATTATATATATATATAATGACATAAATATTATTTTTTTAAAGAATTTATATAACTATAAATAAATAATTATATATTTAAATAATTATAAAATTATAATAAATATATTTCAATAAATGTTATATTTTTTATATTTATATTTATATATATTTATTAAATATATATATATATATAATTATATAAATATATTTACGAATTTTTTTATTTATAATTATAATTATAAAACTTTTAGCAGCGCTAACAAAGCACTGATAAAAGTGTCCCAATCTATTTTAATAACTCTAACCATTCGCGAACTCTTTGTGATATCTGAAGCTTTCTGCAGAATTCACCCTCTGTCGGCATTCCTCCTCTGTGAATCGAAACTCGAATCGAGGATTGAATCAAGTCTCGAACAATTTCAAGGCTCAAATCCAAGGCTTGAACGATTCAAGGGTCGAATGAATCTAAGGCTCAAATGTTTCCCACTTTTTCGATATCTATACTTTCTCTCAAATGATTCAAAGAATCTATCCAAGGTATCTTCTTTTTTCCTCATTTTCACTCATTGATTGCTTGTTTGGAGATATCTATTTGCATTTTTTATCATCATTCTTTCTTTATCGTCGATATATCCCTATGGTAAAATATATTTATTGGGGATATTTGGTTGAAAGGAGATAGGGCTATCATTCCTAGCACTCCTCCACCCTTACTGTTTGTCGATTCTGTGCAACCCGCCCATCCCAACACTAGTGACTCCTACTTCATGAGATGGCTGACCCCTTAAAATTTTTCACAATTTTAAAATTGAACAAATCTTATCTTCACCATTCCATCCTTCTGCACATGACTGTATCCCCCCCTCAAGTGCTTGCTCCTACCAACACAGGTGACCAATGCCACTCTTCTTCACATAGACAACACCAAACAAGGAATTATCTTTATTTTAGACTCGACCATAGGGTCTATAGAATGAAATTCAGGTGCATGCCCACCTCACCTGAAACATATCAATATAATGATATATATATAATGGTAAATTTATAATATAATTATATTTACAGACACACACAGACCCACACACATGTTTATAAATACATTTATGTTTATGTATTTAAACATATATATATGTGTGTATAATATATATATATATATATATATATATATAATTTTGTATTAAATGGATTTAACACGTTATATATATAAATATTTTAAATATTTATATATTTATGTGAAATAATTTGAAAAAATATAGATATTTTTTTATATTATATATTATATATTTATATATTATACATATATATATAGACACACACACATGTATATTATAAAAATACAAATATATGTATATATATTATAGATATATATTATACAAATACATTATATAAATATATATTATACAGATACAAATATATATTATACTATACAAATATATATTATACAAATATATTATACCAATATATTTTACCAATATATTATTAAAATATACTATATAAATATATTATATAAATATATTATAAAAATATATATTATACAAATATGTTGTATAAATATATTACACAAATTTTTTTGTATACAACTAAAAAATAAAAAATTGTTATATATTTATATATATTATATTTTTATATAAATAAATGTATATTAATTATTATATATTTATATATTATACAAATACATATATTTTAAAAATACAAATATATATTATATTGAAAAATATATAAAATAAAAATATATATTATACAAATAAAGACGTATATTACACAAATATATATATATATATTATAAAATACCCAAATATATATTATACAAATATATATTACACATGTATATTATATAAAATTATTTTACAAATATATTATACAAATATATTCCAATAAAGTTTATTCAATGGTTGAAATTCATCATCCAGTTTTACTTATGGGGATTCTTCTCACTTCGAAACTATTTTTTTAAGAGTGGATCATCTCCCATTTAACTTAAAACCAATATATCTTCCATAATTACTATTATTTATTTCATTATGACTAAAATTGCATAAAACGTCCCCACTGAGACCCCTTGAATCACATAAAATAATGTTTATTCCCTCAAAATCTCACCTTCAATAGGCCATGAGTTAATAAATAGTTCCAATGGTGAAATTCTCACAAATGAGAGGCATTACCCCTTTTAGAGAACATCATGCAGTACAACTGTCATCCTCATCAGCTTCATCTCCCAAACAGTTATTATTTCTTTTTGTTTCTTGAGACTCATCCCCCATCTCTTTTATGTTGCTTGTACTACTCTGATCATTACTCGTCCCATGGATGACTACTTCTTAAAGTACTTCATATAACACAGATACATGTCCACAAGAGATGGAGGATGTGTGTCGAACAAAAAAAATGCAATGATAAATGTTCAGGATGTGAACTAATGAGGTTGACAGTTGTCTATAACATTCACCTTTGAATGAATTCAAAGTATAACACCTACCATAGTGGATTAATTATTTTCTTAAATTCAATTACCCATTTTATTCAAATCATACTAAAAAGAAATATATTTCAATGAGAAGGTAAGAGTATTTTTAATATACTATTTTTTCACATAATATTATATGTTCTCTACTTCATTAACATGATCTAAATTAAATGTTTCACTACTCATGCAGGAAATTTCTTCTAAACATGATGATTTTACCAATCGCTCGGAAGAACAAACTATAATGAAGGAAGGCCTTTAATAATATGTAAAGGTAATGTTACTATATACTTGTCCATATAATTAATGTATTGTTTCATATTAATGTTTAATTTCTTTTTAGTATTACTCAAATAAGAATTGTTTTTTTAAATATGGGGATTATTTTTTTGAGTTGGGGTGGTCTGTCCATCTTTCATGGATTTTTGCACAAAAAATTCCGCAAACATCTTCTACCACAAAAAAGTTGCACCCCTACAGTGTTATTATTTATCACATTCATTCAAGTTACCTCTACTTCCTTTGAAGGAAGAGAAATGATGCTTCCACTACTCAATCATATAGGTAATCTTAATGTTTTCATAGTAAACTAATTGCCTAAATAATTAATGTATAGTTTCATATTTATGTTTAATTTATTTCTTTTTAGTATTACTCACATAATAATTTTTTTCATATATAGGTTGATTCTTTTTTTCTTGTTGGGTTGGTATGTCCATCTTTTATGCCTTTATGGACAGAAACTTCCACAGACTTCTTCTCCCTCAAAACTTTTTCACCCCTGGGGTGTTGAAATTTATCACATTCCTTCAAGTTCCCCCACTACTCAATCAAATAGTTAATTAATTTTGTCATCATTTTATCAACTACTTGTAAGTTAATTTCATTATAAATTTTATCGAATACTAATTTAGTTTTTTTAATCTTTTGGGAAGTCATATTTTTCTTTAAAATATCTACAAAAATCTATAAAAGAGATAAAATGTTCCTTTCTACCATTGTTATCATGATTTCCATTCCATTTCTTTGTCTAAATACCAATATTGTATATTTAATTGATGTTATTAGATGAAAAAACCTTCTTGTTTTGAAATCCAAAATAGTAGAGGAAGTTCATGTGAAAAGTTTGGTGACTTCTCGTGATATAATGGGCACATGACATTCCTCTACTATTCTGGATTTCAAGAACGAGAAAGGGTTTTTAGGTAAGAAAATTAACTCAATATGTAGTGTTGGAAGTTGTACAAATAAATAAAATTGAAATCATGGTAAAATTATAATTTAGGATTTTTTTTATACTTTGGGACATGTAGGAATCATCTACACCTCAATATGACACACATTGTGACTAGTATGACTCCAATTTCTTATTTCTATCTAAAATTGATATTAATTTTATTAAAAAAGGAAACTAAAATACTCAAAATAGATCAAGCATATTCATATTGTTTTGATAAATTAATACAGTTATCCATAATTCATTTTTGACATGTATGAATTAGTTTCACCACAATCTGATGCATGATGTGCTCGGTATGAATCAACGTGTTCGTGGTCAATTTAAAATCGAAATTTTAGTTAAAAAAGTATCACTAATTGAAAATGAAGAAAACACACAAATATTTTTTTATAATTTATAAAATAGATACATAAATAATTTATGATGTATATGAATCGGTCTCATATCAAAATGATACACGATGTGATCAGTATGAGTCAAAGTATGTGTTTCCAGTTTAAAATGACATTTTAGTAAAAAAGAAAAGTGACACACTCAAAACTGATAAAATAATTTTCGATTATTTTTATAGTTTAGTAAAATGATTCATAAGTCATTTGTGATGTGTAGAAACCATCTGAACCTCAATATGACATACATTGTGATCAGTATGACTTTAATTATGTCTTTTTATTTAAAATTTACATCAATTTTAGTAAAAAGGACAACTAACCTACTCAAAACCATAAAAATGAGTTCATATACTTTTTTATACTTTACAAAAATGATTCGTAATTCATTTTTGATGTATAGGAATCAGCCACACCTCAATCGGATACACGATGTGTCTGGTATGACTCAAAGTGTCTATTATCAGTTTAAAATCAATATTGTAGTTCAAAAAAGTGTCACTCATTTAATTCTGATAAAATTCACTTTGATTTTTTTGATAATTTAGGTAAAAGTTTTATAATCTATTTGTGATGTGTAAGAATGGGTTTTACATCAAAACCACACACGATGTGATCGGTATGAGTTAAAGTGCATGTTTTAATTTTAAAATGACATTTTAGTAAAAAATAAAAGTGACATACTCAAAACCAAAAAAAATTCCTATAGATTGTTTTTATAATTTATTAAAATAATCCATAATTTATTTAAGACATGTATAAATCATCCTAAGCTTAATCTGATGGACAGTGTGACCGGTATGACTCCAAGTGCATCTTTTTATTTAAAATTGACATTAATTTTAGTAAAAAAGACATTTGACCTACTCAAAACCAAGAAAACACATTCATATTATTTTGAAACTTTATTGAAATGATCTATAAGACATTTGTGACATGTATAAATCATCCTCACCTCAATCTAAGACAAAATGTTCTCAGTATGACTCAAAGTGTCCATTATTAGTTTAAAATTGATATTTTAGTTCAAAAAAGTGTCAATCATTGAAAATAGAGAAAATGAACTCATATTTTCTTTATAATTTAGTAAAAATAATCATAAGTCATTTTTGACAAATATGAATTTTTCTCCCATCAAAATGACACACATGTGATCGGTATGAGTCAAAGTGTATGTTTCCAGTTTAAAATGACATTTTAGTAAAAAAGATAAGTGATGTACTCAAAACCAAGAATTTTTTTTTTATTATTTTGATAAATTATTAAAACAATACATAAGTCATTTGATGTGTGTAGGAATCATCTGAACCTCAATCTGACAAATGGTGTGACCAGTATGACTCTAAGTGTGTCCTTTTATTTAAAATTGACATCAATTTTAGTAAAAAGGACAACTGACCTTCTCAAAACTAACCAAATTCATTATTATTGTTTTTATACTTTAAATAAATGATCTCTAATTAATATTTTATGTGTATTAATCATCCTAACCTCAATTTGATACATGATGTTCCCTATATGACTCAAAGTGTTCATTATCAGTTTAAAATTGATATTTTAGCTCAAAAAGTGTCATTAACTGAAAACTAAGAAAATTCACTCATATTTTCATAATAATATAGGAACTATATTCATAAATAATTTTTTAGGTGTAGGAATGTTTCTCACATAAAGTCGATACACGATGTGATCAGTATGAGTCAAAGTGCATGTTTCTAATTTAAAATGACATTTTAGTAAAAAGATATGTGACATGCTCAAAACTAAGAAAATACATTTAGATTGTTTTGATATTTTAGTACAATAATTCATAAGTCATTTGAGATTTTTAAGATACATTTTCACCTCAATCCTATGCACGTTGTGACCAGTATGACTTTAAGTGCGTCTTTTTATTTGAAATTGACACCAATTTTAGTAAAAAGGAAAACTAACCTACTCAAAACTGAGAAAATGAATTAATATTATTTTTATACTTTATTGAAATGATCTATAATTCATTTTTTATGTTTAATAATTATTATCACCTCAATACGATACACGATGTTCCCATTATGACTCAAAGTGTCTTTTATTAGTTTAAAATATGTATTTTAGTTCAAAAAAGTGTCACTCATTGAAAACCAATCAAACACACTTGGATTTTCTAGATAATTTCAGAAAATAATTAATAATTCATTTTTTACATGTAGGAATTAGTCTTGTGTCAAACTGACTCACGATGTGATTGGTTTGATTAAAAGTGTGTGTTTCAATTTTAAAATGACATTTTAGTAAAAAAGACAAGTGGCATACTCAAAACCAACAAAATGAATTATAATTGTTTTGATACTTTAGTAAAATGATTCAGAAGTCATTTGATATATTTACAATCATTATTACCAAAATCTGATGCACGGTGTGACTATTATTACTCCAAGTGCATCTTTTCATTATATAAGTGTCGTTTTAGTTTAAAACGTTCATCCCATCATTAAAACCGAGAAAGTAATCCTAAATTTTTTTCTCATAATTATACCTACTATTACTTAATTGATTTACTTATTATTATTATCTTATACTTATATATATTACATCAGTTAGGGTTGGGGTAATAAACAAACATAAACCAACATAAATGCGTGCGGTGAGGCTCGAAACTAAGATACCCAAACACCGTCATAGGACGCAACCACTAGGCTACACCCATGGATCTTTATTTTATAATTATTTAATTAATTTTCACATAGATAATGAATAAATATTTATAATAAATGGTGTGATTTGTTAGAATCAACCGAAACTCAATCTGATACACAGTGTTCCTGGTATGGCTCAAAGTTTAGTTTAAAATTAACACTTTATGTTTATTTATTTATTTATATTATTACTAATATAATAATTTTTTTTCTTCTACTGGGGTGTTCTTTTTATCAAGAATGGTTGGTTTGTTTGGAAATAGAATGTTTCGGGATTAAGATCAAAAGACAAAGGAACATTGATGTTTTTGAATGTATGTAATAATTTTTACATATGTAATTGTTTAAACCAATGTTTGAAATGTATATAATATAGTGTTTTTTTTCTTCTATTTGGGTTTTAAACTTCATTTAATTACAATTTTGTATTGGTAGTTGATTTTGTTGATATTTAGTGGTGTTTCTGGTGCTATGGTGTGCTGTTACAGCACATTTCACTGGTGTTATAGTGTGCTATTACAGCACACTACAATATGCCCCTTTATTAGTGCTTTTAAAAGTGATGATAAATGGGTCATTTATCAATGATTTTACAAATGATGATAAAGTTATCCTTTATCATCACTCTTATAATCGCTAATAAAGGTCCCCTTTATCAGTGCTAAATAAAAGTTCTGAAAAAAAAGACTGGGGATTTTAGTCTCGCTCTAGTAGTCAGAGCTTCTCTAGTGCTGATAAAGTCCATTTTTAGCGCTATTAAAGGCTTATTTTATTGTTTTGAGTTATAATAAAATCTCTTGGGTTGACATTAACTATTTCTGGTATTTTTTAGAAGAATTTATTTATTTATATCTAAATTTATGAGGCTTTTAATTAATGTTTGTTATGATTTCATTTATGATTTTTATTATTTTAGATTATCCCCCCCATCATTCTCGATGGATTCTCATGAAGGATTTGTAGGTGGTTCACCACCAGCATACCATTTGGTTGATCAAAACATATTAGAGTTTATTTTTCAATCTTATAGATTCATGGATACTATTTGTATTCCTCTTCTTCCTTAGAATTGAGATTATTTCCAAGAGTTCTAAAATTAAAATCCTCCTCACTTCATCAAATGACCAGACTCCAATGGAGTAGAGGATTTGTTGTAGTATATCCTGGAGATCCTTATTTGACATGAGATTTCCAAGTTAATCATGCTTAATATTGAAACCTTTATATTATAAAGTATGTGCTGGAAGTGGTGGAAGTCCATCATTCAGATTAGGTTTTATAAAGACCTTTCCTAAGAAGGTTTCGCAGTTTTATTTATTCAGCAATACTTACCTAGATTTGTGAAAGTGTCGAGGTCAATATATTTTTACAACCTCTAAAAAGGTGATAGATCGAAGTTGAGGAGGATGTTCTAGTTAAGGTAAGGAAAAGAAATGAAAGTCTCAATAGTCTGGTAGTGGACTCAAGAAACCATCCAGTTTCATCACACTTTATTATTTTGGAAGAAAATCCTTGGTGTTCCATATGTGTAGGAAGGTTGGGTATAAGAATTCAATGTGTCAAGAAAATACTAAGACCTTTTATATTTTTAACTATTTGGGACACCTCCAATGGTTTTTTAGAGGGGTCACTCACAAAATAGGTGGACCTATATTTGATTATTTATAAGATACCCTAATTCAACATGGCGTCCTTGCTATCAATGTGGTGGTTGATTATGTTTTTACTTGTTTTTTTATATTTTATTATATTGTTCCTCATAGTTCTGTATTGCTTTAGATGTTTATTTATTATAGACTTGTGGTAATTTCTTAACTTTTGTAAATTCATTATGATTATATCTAAATCATTTTGGTAGTATATAGTGGTTTATGTGTCATATCATTCCTTAAGTCTTTGAATTTAATTGGAGGTTTTATGGTTTTTCTTGAGGTCCACTAGCTGGGTTTCAACAAGGATTCTTAATATGCTAGGGATACCACCATGGAGGAATCTATCGGTAGTCCTATTGTGTCCACCTCCTTGTATTTCCTATTATATTTTGGTATCTATTTGTTGGGTTAGTCACTTTTCCCCACACGATCTAACCCTATTTTTATCTATTTGAATAGATTTGAATTTTTTATTATGTTATAGATTTTATTGAATATTTTTATCATGATATATCAGTTCACTTTTGGTATGTTTATACTCTGGGTAGGCTGATCCTTGTTTTTGGGATCTCTTTTGGGGGAGTTAGACTTTCCCCTTTATAAGTCATCTCTTCACTAGTTGTGAGACCTTAGATGTGTCAGTATTCATTATTTTGGGATAGAATTTGTATCAAGGAATTACATGTGTGGTTTATAACCAAGTTTCTTTTAGTGATTAATCAGGATCTTTGTGAATGATCTCATGGGTTTTTATGGTTTTAATCTTTTCAATTGTGTCATTGTAAGCACTACCACAAAAACATTTTTTCCCAGCGCCACACTTTTATCAGTGCTAACGAAAAAGCGCTGATAAAGGGGGGTCTTTATCAGCGCTATTTTTAAAAGCGCTGATAAAGGGTCTACTTCCAAAAAAATCATTAAAAAATATATTAATATTTAAATATATAGATATATTTATATTGATATAAATATAATATATATTTTTTAAATATAATTTTAAATATATTTTAGATAAGTATAAATATACAGTTACACTTAATATATAAGATATTTAGTGAAAATGGCTTATAAAAAAATTTAAAAAATATTTTTAATTAATAATTTACTAATTATTATGGAGTAATAGTAATTTAATAACAATTTGAAGACTAAACAAATTAAAAAAATTTAAAAAAAGATACAAAATATGTTGAAAATGCAACTCAAACTTCAAACGGCCATAAAGTTTGATCCGGGTATCCGTTTGAGCTCTACCATATATCAAATCGAAGCCTACGACGATATCTACATCATTGTGACCTGAGTGAACCTTGTTTAAGGTTTTATTGAGGCCAAAAAAGGCCCAAAAAGCCTCTAAAATTGAGTTTTTAGTCGGGATACCGTGATTTTTTAATATTTTGTGGATTTTCAGCCTCGTTTAAGGGGGTATTATTGGATTTTTTTGGTGGGGACTGAATTTGTTTCAAGTTATTACATTCATATTGATTTTTTTTTAATTTTATAGTTTTTTATAATGCACTGCTATTTATAATCAAATATATAACAATATATACAAATTTTTTATATATTCACACATAAAAATTTAATTATAAATATAAATAATAAAATATATTTTCATATAAAATATTTTAGCTTTATCTAAATAATAACTAATATCCATTTTATTTAAAATACCAATATATAAATATTTATATACCTATATATTAATCTAACTATATATATATTAATATAACTACATATATATATATTAATGTTACTATAAATATATATATTAATATCACTATAAATATATATATTAATATCATTATAAATATATATATTAATATAACTATATATATATACATATATATTAATATAACTATATATATATATTAATATAAATATATATTACTATACGAATAAATATAACTATATATATATAAATAGAGATATATATTAATATAACTATATATATATTAATATAAATATATATTACTATAGGAATAAATATAACTAAATATATATAGAGAGAGAGAGATATCATGAAATGTAAAACAAATCAAAATAGAGGAGTGGTAAGGGCTTAGGCGTGCAGGGGGAGGTCTCGAGTTCTAAACCTGGTGGAGGCAGGGGTGCGTGCACATGAGGGAATATGGGAGCTAACACTGATAAAGGGTGGAGGGGGTGCGTGGGGGGAGCTGAAGGGGGGAAGAAAAGCGCTGTAAAAGGGGGGGGGGCTTAAGCGCTATAAAAGCCCTCCGATTGGCAGGATTTTTTTAAAAAAAAATTAATTTATTTATGATTTTTTTTTTATTTTTTTTTCTTTTTTTAACTTTTATCAGCACTTTGTTTTAGCACTGATAGAAGACCCCTTTTATCAGTGATTTTTTTAGTTCTGTTAAAAGGTGTCTTTATCAGCGCTTTTTGGAGCACTGATAAAGGGGAGCCCCTATCTTCATCGGCTTTAATAGCGCTTTTCTGGCGTTGATAAAAGGGGATTTTAGCGCTGATAAAAGGGATATTTGTAGTAGTGAAGAATCCTAAACCTCGAGTCTTTATCATGACAAACTAATTCCTCTCATACTTTTTGGGGGGAAAAGTGCTATGGTGGGGAGAATTATCACACCCCAACCTCACTTTAATCTTTTTTTTAGTCTCATTTCTTTATCTATCCTCCAAGGATAACTTTTCTCAAAATTTAGAATTTTTGGGATTGTGTTTCATGTCACATAGTTAGTACTAACCATACGTAAACCTTGAGACATACCTATATCTTTTAACATGGACAATATCATGGTTGGTTCATGATTAGTATAATCATGTGGCTTTTTCATGTTTCTTGCTCGAGGCCTTCCATTTTTGCTCACATGGTTGGCATATAGTTTGGAAATCCATGCAGCAAACCGTGTAAAGTGTTCGTGTCATTAAAATTTTTATTTTACTTTTATGCATGTAATCGATTATTTATCCGAAATGACACGCCTTCTTATCCCATTGAAACCCTTGATTCTCAGTAGCTCATCCTCCTTGGTTTTACCTCATTCCCTTGGTGGATTCTTATAATTTCCTCAAGATTCATTTCCTGAACTCCAAGTAAATCTATTATTGATTCCCTCCTATCTATATTCCTCATTTTCTCTCATGTTTTTCTCTACCATTATCTTGGATACCTAGGATTCATACTCAATTTATTTTTAATTTTTTTGATGTTTTAGGCTTTTTAAGTTTTCTTCTTAATTCTCTAAAACTTATGAGGTCACACTAAGGTGGATTATAAGCGTTATTTGTGAAAGTTACTTGATTAAATTAGGTTTCTCTATGTCAAAATATTTAAACATAGAACTATATTTTTATGTTTTTTTTCTATGAATGTTTTCAACATATTATAAATTATATGTATTTGGTATAGTAGTGATTTGAAAAGAAATTTGATTTTTTACAAATCTACCATGAACATAACATGATTTTACCCTTATAAATAGTGTTTTAAAACCTTTTTAAAATTTCATGCACACTAAGTGTTTGAGGTAATGATCAAATAAATTTTCTAAAGGTATTTCTATAAGTAAAAGTGGAAAAATGGATTTTAAATGGGTTTCATGGTTACTTACAAAAGTTGAGGCTGTGTTTGAGTATTTTAAAATAAAATTTTTCTTTAATTTAAACAATTAAGATAGGAAAAATGATTTGATTTTAAATTATTTTATACATATATATGACTCAGTTTTAACAGGGTGGTTTTAAGTCCTAGTTGGAACTTCCAAATGATTTTTCTAGAAAATAAAGATCCCTTGAAGATTTCCCATCATGTTGTGTAAAATGGATGTGTTACTAATACTTTTTACATAGATGGTGTCTAAAGTAGAGGCTATTTATTATTTATATTTCTTGATGAGAAAAGGGTTGTTTCTATTAAAGGAGCTCATAGTGGAGGGAGTGAAATGTTTGTTTCTTTATGATATTATATTATATATTCATTAGTTTAACGTGGTCACCAATATTTATATTTCATGGGAATTAATAGGTATTTAGTTGGGAAGCATATGTACACATACTACACTAGTTTGGTATGATGCTCTGACTAATGGCCCTAATGTTATATTATGTTCTGATTATGGGATTTTCCCCACGATTAGAAAATGTAAGGAAGTTTCAAGTGTTAGGATAGTTTATCTTTGTATCTAAAACCATTATATCTATATATTAGTTAATACTAGTTCTATACTATATTTTCTCAAAGCACCTAGGTTCTCATAGTGTTTTTTTTAGTATATGTTATATTTTCCACTACTGTGGGTACCTATTTTCAAAATGGACTTTTGGTAAAATTTTTACTTTAGTTTTTGAGATTTCCATTATGTTACCCACCACATTTCATAAAAATGTATTATGATGATATATTTTTTAAATGGGTTTCAATGAGTTGGAAAAGGAAATGGATTTTAAGAAAATCCTCATGTCACTTGTTTTGTAAAGAAATTAAAATCCTATTTAAATAACATATTTCAAAATACAATGAAATGGATTACTTTTTTAAGGTGATTCAAGTGGTGTGGGGTGGTACCTACTAGGAATTTTATCCTTTTTCTAATCATATTTAAGTTTTATCTAGTTCATCATGGATGTGATAATTGATTTTTAGGTTCTTTATTCAAGTTGATAGTGGTGGAATGTGAAAATGATTTACTTTCACATGTATATAGATAGTTATGGGTTATTTTAATTTTATTTACTTTGGTATAATTTATGGAGAGTTTTTTGTTTTTTATAATTATTTTAGGTTTTTAAAAATTACACACCTTCTTATCATTTTATATAAAAATTAATTTTTACAACCTTTCTGTATTTTAATTATAACTTGAGTTATAGTGATCTTATTTTTAAAATTAAAATTTCATATGAAATATAAAAGTTTATGTTACTTTTATTAAACAATGATGAAGTATAATTTTATCTATAGCATGTTTTATTTTTGATCTGAACATGAAATATGATTTTAGTTTCAATAATTATTTTCATTTTAAACCTATATACAGTTTTCTTTTGTTGTTTATTTTCTACATGAGAAAAAACAGACCATATTCTTATGAAACTTGTTCCATTGGAAATAAAAAAAATATCTAAATTTAGTCAGAATAAATTTGTGTCTGAATTTATTTTATAAGTGGTGTTCCAAATGTCTGAAGATCATGGAAGAGTTCTAGAATTTTGGATTTTCCTGAATTAAAAATATTTTTTCTTTCTTGTATATCTCTTTATATTTACATCATAATCACTAATATTTTATTGGGTTATAAATATAAGAAGTTTTTATACATTTATTTCAACTACATTAAAGTCTTAAAACTCCATTTAGATACCTTAAAATTTGGCTGAATGTATTAAATTTTTCTGTACAGTTTTCAGTTAATATTTTTTCCTTATTTTTCAATCATATATTATGTTATACGTGTCTGATTGATATGATTATAGATTAATTGGAAAGCTATATTGATTATCTATATTTAAGTATTCTTTAAAAAAATAATTATATTTTTTAATAGTTATAAAAATTGACTGAGTTCTGAAGAAGTAAAGAATGCATAGGTTTTCTGGTTTTCTCTCTCTTAGATAAGCCTACTATTAGTTGAAACCCATCTTACCATGAGTTCTTTTTCAAACTGACCATATGGTCTTCTCCACCACCTTAATGTGAGTGTTTCCTAGAACCTTACCATTATATGTAATACCAGCATATTGTGAGGCTTCCTTTACCCTTTCTTCCACCTTGTTATAAAACATCATTTACCTTACCGTGAGTTTCAAATCCACCTTGTTGCATGTTAAATTTCAGCCTACTGTGAGGCTTCTCACCTTATCTCATGATCAACACCAACCTATCATATAAATCAATTCTCTCTCTCATTTATCCACTACCATACCACATGAGATAATCATCTTACTGCATTAAGTATCCAACTGAACACACACTGTCAGTATACCAACCGCAAGTCTAGTGACTGCACACTGTTTACATGGTTAGTATGGTGACTACAAAAATTTAATGCCTACCACATTATATATTCTGAGGTGACCGTGTTTCTACTTGAACTAACTACATGTTATGATGATACAGTAAGAATACTGACTGCATGAACATTGGACACATGGTTAGTTGTTTCTTTAGTTTATTTTGGGTTAAAATTTAAATTATATGCATCCTATATTTTTGTATATTTTTTATTATTTAGTTAACTACATGCTTATTTTAAGTGTTTTAATCATTTTATTAATTTCTTAAATTCATATATATTATATATAATCAATGATAAGTGTTATTATAATATTTTAATTAGTTGTAAAAAAATTATTAAATTCATTTATTATTTTTATGCAACATGTACAACAAATTTATGGAATATTAATGTTTTAAAATTTTGAATTTCTTTTTTAGTATTATTCTCTTATAAATCAATATCTAGTGATGAAAAACGTATTAAAATTTATTTTGAAGTATTTAATATAGGATAATTAAATCCTATAATTATTTATGTACTAAATTAAATATAATGTATTTAATATTTGAATTTAAAAATTAAAATTATCTTGTGATTTTTATTGGATTTCCTTTTACTTATTATTATTATTTAATGGATTATTCAATATAGTTTGAATTGGTATTTATTTTTTCAATTAAAATGTTTATTTTTTTTAATTATTCTGCATGATAATTCTCTCTCTCCTGGATAATTATGTTATTTTTAATTTTAATTATTTTCCCCAACTCAAGATTGATTTTTTAGTCTTTTACAAATTCTATTTAAAGGCCTTGAGATGCATTCAATTGATAGATAAAAATACTGAGATAAATTATGCGTAAAAGAAAATTGCTAGAACAAAAGCTCAATATTGAACTTCGACGTCCTGTGCAATACTTTGTTTCATCATATAAATGTTTACTCAAGATGAATGAAAACTTCTACGACTACTACTGCCTTGAAAATACATATTCATTTCTCAAGAACTGGTACTTTTTCTTTTATTGTTCATATTCTACTTCATTCTAGTTTTTGAGTCTATAATACTATTTCTCATCTCTCATGTGAACTCTATGTTTTTAATTTATGTGTTTTCATAAAAAAGCATTATTATTCATCTATATACTTTGTTTGTGACTCCAGGATTCTAAATTCAGGATCTAAGGGTTATGAATCCCTATATCTAAAGTCATAACTATTCGGGTTGTGACTCATATATTCTAAATTTAGTGTTGTAATTGGGTTGTAACTCCTCATACAAAAGTTAGTGCGTTGTGGTTATTCCTCCACTATAAAAGTATATTTTAATTGAGTTATAATTCCCCCTCAAGTATCATATTAGTGTACAACGTATCTGTCACTGAATAGAGAGGTATAAGAGTAGAGTAGGCCCACTTTGGACCGAACTACTGAAAAAACATCACTGTGTTTTTTATTATTTTCACTTAAAATTAAATCTACTAATTAATTTCATTAATTAAATTTAAAAATAAATTGATTTCATTAAAATTATAATATGGTCTATTCACACCCCCATAGACCATCCTTCATCTCCCTTTTGAGACCTAAAAATTGGAATCAATGACTAATCCTTTTAATAATTTATTAGATCTGTCATTATTTATAACGATAATAAACAATTGGTGTCAATTCTTGTTCCTTTTTGATATTATCCAACCATTTTTATAGAGTATTTATTTATTTATTTTTTTCTCAACAATTTCTAGACCTCACAATCTAATAAAAATATCTTTAAGATGGAAGGAGTAAATATAAAGGACAATTGGATTCCACAGAAGCCACCTCACTTTGATGGAAATTATTACGGATCCTGGAGATCCCAAATGGAGCCATACCTCAAGAAATTAAGTATAGAAAATAGTTCCATCATGGGAAAATAATGCACTATACCAAAAGCTAACCCAGATACGCTTACCAAAAATGATGATGTTAAATATGTTTTAAATTACAAATTTTTTCATATTTTATATTGTGTTATTAACAGAATAATTTTTATTAATAATTATGCTTGTAGGATAGCTCACGAGGTACGAAATATTCTATAAGTTACTCACTTTGGCACAAAAAAATTAATTCAAACTAATCTTGGAATACTTTGGGATGAGTACCAAGACTTTAAGATGGGTGAATAAGAAACCGTAAACCAAATGTTCTATCGATTCAAAATCATTGTGAATGGAAAAAATTCACTTGGAGAGGATTTTTAAAACCCATTACTTATTGAATGAGTCATAATATCACTACTAAATAAATGACATGCAAATAAGGTTTCCATTGATGAAAGAAAGAACTTCAAAGAGAAAACACTAGATGAATTGATTTGATCATTGCTTCAGTATGAACTAGAAATGAAAAGCATAGTTGAAGAGGAGATAATAAAAAAGAAAAGGTGAAGTGTTTAAATCTATGAATATTATTACAACTAACCCTTCTAATTCTGGTATACATGATAGTGAAAAGAAAGATATGGCTCGAATTGTTACAGAATTTTACAACAGAATAAAAATTAAAGGATTTAAGAAATAATTTAGAAGAAACCCCTAAAAGGAAAAATGGTGATAAGAAATGGAGTAATAATTATAATAGTTCATATGTTACTTTTTTTGAGTGTATAAATAAATGGAATATCAAGCTTGACTATCCAAAACTAAAAAATAAAGACAAAAAAATTAGGATAAAAAGGAATTGACAACCAGTTGGATTTATACAGAAGAATATGATTCCAATGAACAATATTAAAATGAGAAATAGTATTCTAACTTGTACTTTGTGGATTATCTGAATAAGGTTTGTGATTCTGGGTTTTATTCTGGATGTTCTAATTATGACAATGATTCTAAAAATATGAACGTGTTTGAATTAAATGCAGAAATTTAAAGATTAATGAAATATATTTTTAAAGCTATTGATTTATATAATAAGATTATGGAAAATAATGAAAAAATTGTTTCCAAAAATAAATTTTTTATTACAAGATAATGAAAAATTAAAGTGTACCACTTTTACTTCTCATTCTATGGTTTATGAAATTTTGAAATCTTCTCAACATTTAAATGAAAATTTGAAAAGGGAAGTTGAAAGTCTTAAAAAAATTATCAACTTTTATTCAAGGTTTTGAAAATATCATAAAATGATGTATTTAAATAAAATTAATAAAAATAAATATTTTTTTATCTATGATATAAGATTATCTCAAACGTTAAAACCCATTTTGTAAAAATTAAAAATGGTTACACTTCTATAATTACTTTTTTAAAATGTTTCATGAAAGGTCGCAATGAAAATGATTGTTATCTGAGATTCCAATAATATTTAGGATTTACCAAAAATAATATTTATAAATCTTTATTATCTAAAGTACCATAAAATACTAGTTTAAATTCTATATGGGTGCCTAGAAATTACAATACTAATCTGATTAGACCCAAAGTAGCTTAGTTACCAAAATTGTCAAGTAATTTATTTTTGCATGAAAAATGCCTTGTATATCACAATAATGACATATGTTAAATGTAAAATATATTATCCAGGCCTATGAATGGAGACCCATCAAAATTTTACCTCTTACAACTCATGTGATGGAGGCACTGTTACATTTAGAGACAATTTCAAAGGTAAAGTAAAATGTTTTGGTAAAGTTGTTATATATAATTCTACATTTATTTCTAAAGTTTTATATAATGAAGGTTGAAAACATAATTTAATAAGTATATCTCAATTATGTTATGATGGAATGAAATTAAAATTACAAAATTACAAGTGTTTAGTTTTAAAAATAATTCTTTATTATTGTATACTAATCCAAAGGAAAATATTTATATATATTTTTTTCTAAACTAACTGTTCAACATGTTAAGTGTTTGAATGTTGTGAAAAATGATAACATTATTTGGAATCAATGGTTAAGTTGTTTAAATTTCCAAATGTCACATAATCTCTATAAAAATGAGAATGTTCTATGGTTACCTACCTTGAAGAAAGAGTGCTTTCATGAAAGGAAAACAAGGTAAAGTATCTTTTAAACATATCCATCAGATAAGTACTAATAAACCTTTATAGTTGGTATATATTAACTTATTTGGTTCTAATCAAATTTCTTGTCTTAGAGGAAATAAATATATTTTATTTACTATTGATGATTATAGTATATTTACATTGATTTAATTTCTTTCTCATAAAAATGACACTTTATCTAGATTTATTATTATTTTTTATTTATTTCAAAATAAAAAAGTTTCTATGATTATTTTTATTCATAATAACAAAGCAGGTGGATTTCATAATTTATAATTTGAAAAAAATTATGAAAAAATACTTATTTTCATAATTTTTCTACTTTTAGAACACCACATCAAAATAGTGTTGTGGAATGAAAAAAATAGAACACATATTTAAATGGATATAACTATGTTAAGTGAATATAATTTGTCTAGATATTTTTGGGTTCAAGCCATTTTTTGTGATTTTTATATTTCAAATATAATTCTTCTTAGACCTTCGGTGAATAAAAATACATATGAATTATTTTAAAATAAAACGCCTAAACTTAGTTATTTTAGAGTTTTTGGATGTAAAGTTTTTGTTTAAAATTTGAAGGATAAATTGAATAATTTTGATGTTAAAAGTTATGAATCTATTTTTCATAGTTATTATGATAATAGTAAATCTGATAGAGTTTATAATAAAATAACTATTACTATTAAATAATTTTTTCATGTTATGTTTGATGAAAATAATTTTAAACTGATTTATGATTCTAAAGATTTTATTGATTAATTTATAGATTTTAATTTTGGGGAAGAGATACTTCAAGATAATAATGAATCAATTGAAGGGGAGAATACTCCTTCTTGATCTGATCCTAAATCATGCAAGACTCGTAGATATCATCCTATTGAAAATGTAATTGCAAATATTTATTCTAGTAATAAAATTAGAAATTTTGTTTTAATTTTTTATTCCAATTATACTATTATTTCAGATATTGTTCCTAATAATATAGGTGATTATTTAAATGATTCTAATTAGATTTTTTCTATTCTTGATGAAATTAATCAGTTTTCTATAAATAATTTTTGGGATTTTGTTGAACCTACTAAAGACAATCATGTTATAGGTACTAAATGGATTTATAGAAATAAAATGGATGGATCTGGGAAAGTTGTTAAAAATTAATCTAGACTTGTTTCTAAAGGTAATTTTAAATAAGAAGTTATAGATTTTGATGAATCTTTTTCACATTTTTCTAGAATTGAATCTATTTGAATTTTATTATATTTTTTACCTTTTTAAGGGTTTAAATTATTTCAAATAGATGTTAAAATTGTGTTTTTAAATGGTTTTATTTCTGAATAATTTTATGTTTCTCAACCCCTTTATTTTGAAAATGAAAAATATCATATTCATGTTTTTAAGTTATAAAAATATTTATTTGGTCTTAAGAAAGAACCTCACACTTAGTATGATAGAATTTGGATATTTCTATTAGAAAATGATTTTTTAAAAGGAAAAGTATATCCTAATTTGTTTATTTAAAAAATTTCAAATGATATTTTAATTATAAAAAATTATATTGATGATATTTTTTTGGATATTAAAATATTTTTTTAAAGAGTTTAAAAATTTATCACAAATAAATTTTACATGTATCATATTAGTGAATTAAATATTTTTCTGATACTTCACATTTTTTAAAGAAATGATGTAATATTTTTGAAACAATCCAAATATGCTAATGATGTAGTTAAATTTTTTCGTCTTGATTCTTGTAAATATTATAAAACTCCAATTAGAATTTATATAAATTAGATTCTAATGTTTTTGGAAAATCTATTAAATCTAAATTATTTAGATGAATGATTGGAGGTTTTTGTATTTAAATTCTTCTATGCATGATATTATGCTTATTATTTGTTTGTGTTCTAGGTTTCAATATGATCTTAAGGAATATCACTTGAAAGTTGTTATGAATAATATAAGATATGTTGAAGGAACAATTAATTATGGATTATTTTATTCAATACAAAATTTATTTGGTTTAATCGGTTATTATGACTATGATTTTAGATTTTGTAGACTTGATAGAAATAGAACTTCAGGTATGAGTCACTTTCTCAATGATAATTAGTTTCATGGAGTTCAAAAAAACAAAACTTTGTTTCTTTTTCAACTATTGAATAGTGAATATATCTCTAGTTCTTCTTGTTGTTCTCAATCTTTAGATATTAAACAAATATTGTCTTACTATGCTTTTAATTTTCAAAATATTCTTATTTATTTTGATAATCTTTATGCTATTTCTATTTCAAAGAACCCTTTAATGCATTATAAATTTAAGAATATAAATATGTGTGTTCATTTTATTTATGATTATGTTAGTAAATGTGATATTATTTTTTAATATATTTTAATTGAAAATCAACTAGCTGAGAGGAAGATGGATCCCCACTCACCTGGTGCTCCAAGTGCTCTCATCTTCTCTCCGCCTTCCAATCCCTTATATGGTTTTCATGGTTCCTTTAGGCGGTGACGGAACTCACTTTTCTAGGTTATGATTTATCTTTCTAGTCTCTTCTTTCCTTTACTTTTTCCTACTTGGAGTTTTTTCTAATTTGGATATCATTTGTCTCTCATTTCCCCTCTTTTCACCTAACTCATTCACTTTGGACCTCTAATTTGGATTTGGGTGCAGGTGCTTCAGACAGATTTGGTCGATGTTAGTAGAGGCGTCCTATATTTTCCTCCTCTTCTCTTGATATCCAACCCATATTTATCTAACCCATCTTGATTGGACATGATGTGAGTTTTGAGTCATCTTGGGATGGTGTCGGAGGGGGGCTTGCAGTGGTGTTAGTTTTGTTCCCCGTCGGCATTGATCTCTTTTACTCATCAGCTTGGTTCTTTCCTCTTTGTATATTTTTTATTTTCTTTTTGATTATGCGGTTTAGTTTTCTTTTGGTTATATGTTTGATTTTTATGTTTCTATTCGGACATATTTTGATTTAGAAAGTTCATCCCTCCATGGAGGTTTTTTTCCACTTATCTCTGCCATGGTTTTATGTTCCACATATCCTCTCTAGGTCAGTCTATTTTGGGGTTTCTCTAGAGATTTGTGATGTTTTTATTTATCGTCCATAATTCTATAAGAGGTGAGACATTCATTTTATTGTTCGGTGTGATTGTGAAAGGTGTGATTGCGATCTGGAAAACATTGTCAGTGGTGCTAGTTTGTATCAAAATGGTGTGAAGTCCTTTGTCTCTTATGATGGTTGTACTAGTGGAAGTAATGTTCTAGATAAGATGTTTATTCATTGTTCGTTTGATGTTATGTTATGGTGATTTTTGGTGATAATGATGGACTCTGACTTATGGTTCTCCCAGGTGAAATGGTGTGGTGATAAGTCGATGATGACTACAGTGGTGATGGACCATGAATAATTTATGGAGAGGCTTTGTTTTATAGTTATATTGCTCTGGGGTAATAGGTTTTGGTGTTCTACATCAGTGAAGATAGACTCCATCGGTTGATTTCTCTAGAAATTGATTTCGTGACTGGTCGGAAATGATGATGTGGTGGTAGGATGTAAATAATTATGGTGGGTCTCATGATGATGGTAGGAAATGTGGTGCAACTTGGGGTGATTTGGGTGCTCGTGGATCATGGTTTCCTTGGGTTTAGTGTGTCTTTTTGAATTTTGAATGGGTTTTTGGTTTCTTTGAACTTTCATCACATATAGATGTTTTTGTTACTTCTCAACCATGAAGTTACTATTTTTAAAATCCAAAACAAGATAATTTTCATTCAAAATAAACTAACTGATGTTTTCACTAAACTGTTGGATTCTGCAGAGTTAAAAAAATTAAAATTTGAACTTGTTATGCAAGTAATTTAGTTTGAAACTTTTTATTTTATTTTTTTAAATTATCTTAATATGAATTTATTAAGGGGGGATTATTTGTTTTCAGAAGTTTTATTTTTATTTTAATCAAATATTAACATTTTGAAAATTTTAAAAAAGGGGTATAATTTTATTAAATCATATTTTGGTTTTGAAATTTTCAAAAAGGGGGAGTTTTTTAGGGTTTTTTTGTTATTTTTTATTATTTAATGTTTTCAAAAATTAAAAACCCTTTAATTTATTTTATGTGAAAATTAGTTTTTATAGCCTTTCTGTATTTTAATTATAACATGATTTTTAGTGAATGGGTTTTTAAAATTTTAATTTCATATGAAAAATATATAGTTTATCTTACTTTTATTAAACTACTACATAATTTATTTCAATATATATCATGTTCTCATTTTGATTCAAACATAATACATGATTTTAGTTTCAACAATTATTTTCAGTTTAAGTTGTTTTATAGTTTTCTTTCGTTATTGATTTATAACATGAGATACACTGATCTATTTCTTACAAAACTTTTTTTCCCTTGGAGATAAAAAAAATTTACACATATTTAATTAGAATAAATGTAAGTTGTAATTTATTTTTTAAGTGGTGGTCTAAATGTCTTAAGATCATGCAACAGTTCTGGAATTATGGATTTTCCAAATTTCAAAATATTTTTTGTTTCTTTTATATCTATTTATATTCATATAGTAATCACTCAAATTTTTATGGGTTTGAAATATAATAAGTTTTTCTATATTTCATAAACTACATAAAATTATAAAAATTATGTTTAGTTACCTCAAAATTATTCTGAATGTGTGAAATTTTTCTGTATAGTTTTTAGTAAATATTATTCTTTGTTTTCCAATCATATATCACGATATACTTATTGGATTGGTGCACTTCTTTATTCAATGGAAATATATCAGGATTTTATATATTAATTATTCTTGAAAAAAATCATAATTTTTTTTATTAGCTCTAAAATTTTGATGAAATATGAATAAGTTAAGAATGCATAGGTTTTCAGGCTTTCTCTCTCTTGAATGAGCCTACTGTGAGTTGAAACTCACCTTACCTTGAGTTCTTTTTACAACTGGACATATAGTATTCTCCACAAACATACCCCAATTGTTTCCCATCACATTTCCCTCATATTTAATAGTAGCTTTCCATGAGTCTTCCTTCACCCTTTCTTTCACCTTATCGTACAACATCCTTCACCCTACCATGAGTTTCAAAGCCACCTCACTATATGTTCAATTTCTTCCTAGTGTGAGGCTTCTCGGCTTGCTGCATGATCAAAACAATCCTACCATATGAACTAGTTATCTAACTTATTTCTCCACTACATTACCCCATGAGATAATCAACTTACTGTATTAATTATCCAACTTACTGTGCGTGGTCAGTAAACCTACCGCAAGTTAGGTGATCACACATTGTTTACACGGTCAGTATGGTGACCGTATTAATTTTTATGCCTACCACATGATATATATCGAGGTAATAAAATTTACACTTGAACAGACCACCTATTATGATGGTATGGTAAGCATAATGACCACATTAACATTGGGCACACAATTAGTTATTTCCTTATTTATTATGGGTTAAAATTGAAATTTTATGCATGCTCTATTTTTGTTTATTTTTTATTATTTAGTTAACTTCATGATTATTTTAAGTGTTTTAATAATTTTATTAATTTATAAAATACATATAGATTTTATATAATCCATGTAAAGTGTTATTATAATTTTTTAATTATTTTTAAAATGTTATTAAATTCATTTATTATTCTTACGCAACATATACAACATATTTCTAGAATATTGATGTTTTGATATTTTGACTTGATTTGATGGTCTTATTATTTTCTAAGTTAATATTAAGTGATGAAAAACTTATTCACATTTATTTTGTGGTATTTAATATAGGATAATTAAATCCTTTAATTATTTATGCACTGCATTAAAATATAATGTATTTAATATTTGAATTTAAATATTTGAATTAACTTGTGATTTTTATGGGATTAACTTTGAATTATTATTTTCATTTAATGGGTTATTCATATCAGTTTGAATTGGTCTTTAGTTTTTCAATTCAAATTTTTATTTTTTACAATTATTATTCATGATAATACTTTCTATCATGGATAATTATGTTATTTTTAATTTACATTATTTTACCAAGATCAAGATTGGTTTTTTAGTCTTTTAAATATTCTATTTAAAGGCATTATGAGACATTAAAAGGATAGATAATGATACCGAGATGAATTATGATTACACAAAAAATTTGCAAACAAAATCTCAAAGTTGAACTTCGACATCCTATGTGATACTGTGTTTTGTCATCTTGATGATCTCTCAAGCTGAATAAAAACTTCTAAGACTACTAATTACTTAAAGAGACATATTAGTTACTCAAGAACCAGTAATTTCAATTTCATTGTTAGCCTGAATGGCCCGAAGGCCTTCATTTTTATTGATTTTTGATAACCCCCCTTTCAAGGGATGAGGGGGAACCCTTACAAGGCCCGTTGGCTCAGAGATTACATGGCCCATAGGCTTACGAGATTACATGACCCGAAGGTCTTAAGGAATTCAACCAGACTATCTACAAATAACTTTCCCTCCCCAGCATCTGCATCATGATAGTATCTCTCCACCTTCACATAGACATCTAGCTAGGCTTCCCATGCAAGCACAGGCTGGTCCTGATGGAATAGCCATTCCCTCCCATTCTAAAAAATCCATTTGGTTCTGCTTTGGTGAGTACACCTGCTCTGAATCCTCTTCTGGGGATGCTTCTTTTTTGTAGTGTGTTTGGGGAAACTGCATGTGGCTCGAAGGACTTGAGGTAGCCCAAAGGCCTTAAAGGTATCCTGAAATCCCTACTGACCCGAAGGTCTGGGTGGCCCAAAATCATTAAGGACTCCAAGCCCAAACCGGTGGCCCAAGGTGAAAATTTCCAGCTACAACAGTACCAAACAATACCTACTGCAGTACTGCTACAGTGCCTACTGCAGTACCCACACAGTGTACAGTTCTGCTATAGTACCTGTACAGTGTACAGTTCTTCTACAGTACCCTCACAGTGTATAGTCGCTACAGTGCTGCTACAATGTCTGCTACAGTACTACTACTGTGCCCGGAAATATGCCTCTACCTGGTTTTGAACATGGGTCTTTTGGATGCACTTAAGGATACCTCACCGACTGGACTGAGTCTCATGTGTAATGATCAATTTCATAGTTCATCTACTACTTAATTCTAGTTTATAGGTCTATAACACTATTTTTCATCTCTCACATGCACTCTCTATTTTCTTTTTATATTTTTTCATAAAAAATAATTATTCGTATTCTATATATTTGGGTTGTAACTCTTGGATTATAAAGTTATGAAATGATGGTTGTGAATCCCTATATCTAAAGTTAGAATAGTTCAGGTTATGAATCTAATATTTTAATGTCAATATTGTAATTAGGTTGTGACTCCCCAAACAAAAGTCAATGTGTCATGGTTATACCTCTATTAGAAAAAGATATTGTAATCTGGTTATGATTCCCCATCAATAATGATATTTTTTCACAATGTATATTTCACCGAGTATAGAGTTATAAGAGTAGAGTAGGCCCACTTTGGACCAAACATCTATAAAAAATATCCTTTGGTTTTTATTCTTTCTACGATAAATTAACTCTAATAATTAACTTCATTAATAAACTTTAATAATGAATTGATGTCATTAAAATTTTATTTTGGTCTATTCACCCCCATCTAGACCATCTTCCATCTCATTATTGGAACCTAATATCATCAACATACCAGCCTTCCCATCTTCCTTATATCTCTTGGACCTTATTTTATTCTGTTGGAAAGAATTCTGATTTTAGTTTATCATTGTTATTGTGAGAGATTCTTATTTTTCATATCCCATTTTTTGTTTCCTTTTTATATTGGATCTTCTTACTATGTGACCAAGATATCCAACCTATAGAAGGCCATATTGGATTCCTAGGTTGTAATACCTTGTTTATATTTAGTCATCAGGAGAAATTATTCCTTCTTGAGTATCTTGGTTCCATTGCACTTGTCATCAACCCACAGGGATTAAGAACACCCCTCTTGTATGTCTTGGGTTGGGTTGGGTGACCAATTTAGGGGTGATCTAGGTTGGTTCATGACACATTAAATAAAAAAAGGAAGGATACCTTGTGTAAGAGTCATATAAAAGTTTATAAATGTTGGTAAGGAAATTTGTAAGCATTGTTTGAAAAAATTTAAAATCCATTAAATCTTATGAAACATGTTGCTGAATAAAAATTGGCTAAGGGGAGAAGAATTATAGTGGTTTGTAAGAGTGACCTACTCTTATAAAGAGAGTGGAACATAATGTGTATGAGTATATCAGTTATTCAAATATAAGGAGTTGAAGAATCTTAAAGGTGAAATAATATATGATTATTGAGTTATAATTAAATCGGAATATGAGAAATCCTTAATAACTATGAATAGTGAACTAACTAAAGGTTTCAAAAAATTAATTCAAATGGTTATTCTTTGTTATTTTATGAAATAAACATCGTAATGGCTCGGGAGAATATTTTTATTAAAGATGAATTGAATTTGACATTGGAAATAGCAATAGAATTTATGATGGTGGGATATGAGCATCAAAAGTTTCCTTAAAAAATTAACTAGTGGAAGAGCCTTTTCAGAACATGAGGAAGCTTGAGAGTTGAAAAACTCTTATAAAAAATTAACCTGTGTTTTACTTTATTTTGAATGATAAATGGATTTAATGTAAGGATAATTTTAAGGTGTCTTATATTAAACAAAGGCAATATAAACAAAATACTAATTATAAAATATGTTTGTAAGATGAAGTTGAAGTTTAAAACAATATAAGTTAAGGATGGTATGGGAGAATAATGCACCAAAATATGGAAGACTATAGTAAAATTATAAATTAAGAAGGTGGTTATTGAATTCTAGAAGATAAGGTAATCAGTGTTGCTGGTGAAATTTGGTTAATATAAAGTATCAAGAGTAATATAAGTACAATTGACTAATATGGAGGAGGAAGGAAAGAAAAAATCTAAGTAAGTTTAGATGTGTTGAAATGGAAAATATTATAATCTAATTATTGTAATTCAAAGAAAAGTGTAAGTGAATTCTAGTGGATTAATTGATGAGAAGAAAAACTTTGTAAAATCCATAGTCATGGATGAGATACTTTCAATTGAGCTGGGGATGTTTTTTAAGCTATGAAATTACCTAAGTCTAGAAGATCAGAGATTACAAAGATGTAATACTGAGAAAGTTCATATGGTTTGAAGTTAAGCTTATCTAAATCTAAGAAGATAAAAATATCAAAATTTAGAGAATAAAAATATTCTATCATATTTCACTTATCATTTATGTTAAGTAAAACTAATGTTGAGTTATAAAATGACATATTTTTAATAGTTTGTTATAGTGTAAAGATAATAGTGTATGATCCTAAGCTTAGTAAGTTTGGATTGAAATTCCAAATGCTACAACTAATTGAGTGACATTAAGGAAAAGTATGAGTCTAGAATTTGGATATAGGTATAACTCACAAACAAAAAAATCACTAAAATATATAAATTATGGGGATTTTGTGTTGGATGTTCAAGATGAAAATTCACATTGGATAATTCATGATTCTTTTCAATATTTATGGGATCCTTGATGATTATTGATTCTAATATTTGAGGGGGTTTGATGAAGACTGATTCTGATATCATTGGAAATGTTTAATGGTAGTTGACTTGGATATGAATAAGGCATAAGATAAGATGCTTGAAGACAGGTTTTATCAAAGAAATGATGATTGTACAAAGGGGATTCAATTCAAATATATTTTTTCTCTTGTGAGATAAATATAATAAGAATTCACCTATAATTTCTGATCATTAGTTAGGTCAAGGAATTTATAATCAATAACTATAAGTTTTAAATAATCAGTAAAAATTTTCTAGAAATTAGAAAACTAAAAGATGTAGATAAATAAAGAAATCAAGTTAAAACCTGTATAATATTAAATCATTGAAGTTATTGGTGAATTTATAGATTAAAAAATTATGTTTCTAAAAGATAGATTATATGACTAATTTTCATGTGGTTTGAGTTTATTATTCATTTGAATTTGAAGACCTGTGTTGAGGAATAAGATCTTATAGTTTAAGTAGATACATACTAGATATGAAGGAAAATCATGTTCAAGATTTCTTTGAGGAGGGACTTTAATGACTGGTGGTACCTATATAAAAAACACCATCATTCTATCCAGGTGGATCAAGACTGACGGTAAGTAGTATAAATAACTTTTCACTTACGTAATATAGTAAATATTTTACTATGTAATATTGTGAAGTCAAAGTTCAAGAATATACATACTCTGGGTTTCAGGATAATTCCTACCATGTTGTAACACTTATGAGAATAGTGAAAATATATGACATGATATAATAACCGGATGAAAAAAGGAGTAGGTTTCCCACATTTGGGTCAAACCTTGTAAAAATATGTGTGTAATGTTGTTCCTTTTCATTATCTACATTTCATGTGGAGGTAAGTGTTGAAGATTAATAATCAAATCTATGCATCCTAACATAGATAGTAGTTTCAATAAAAAATGGCGTAAAAATTTTAATTTTGAATAATTCGGTAAAATTAGTCTATACTTATTCACTACAACATCCCAACCTCAACCCACTAGCTTGGGTATGATTGGAATTCCACTACCCTTAGGTATATCCTCCAAACATCAAAGGCTATAAATAAATTCTAAGGGAATCACTATGATTATTTTCCCTTATATACACCAAAACCTATTAAATAAATATCCAAGACAATATATATATATATATATATAATTAATGAATAAATAAAAGTTATAACTCTAACAACTATAATATAAAAACTAATCAAAGCCACAACATATAAAAAAGTGTATGAAACAAAAACACTAAAACACTAAGATTCAACATAAGAAAAAAGTTACAAAATGGAATAATTCTACACTCCACCAGAAAACTACCTCCAAGATCCATCATTAGGAACCATAGAAAAAAATCCCTACTCTAGAAAAGAAATAGATCTCCCCTCACCTTCACTATTCCAAATAAAGAATGCATACACACTAAGATTCATATATAGGGGTAAGTATAAAACTCAGTAGGAAATATACTAAAGACTTATCACACAGTAAAATTAAATAAGAAAAAGTTATCTTACAATTATAAAAAAACATGAGAGAAGTATAATACTACAAATAAGATAAATAAAACTATATAATTAACTCACCTAAAATCAAATTACTTTTTTTAAAACCATTATTTTCATAAAATAACTCACATTATAACACACAGACCAACTTTATGTTAAAAAAACACCATTACATGTACCCAACCATCCTATATGGGATCCATAAAATCTAACTCAATGCATTACCCATCCAATATGCACAATAAACAGTCAAAACTCATGAGAAAAACACATCCTTCCAAACCCAAGTCATCACCTGGAGGTATAATCCATAGTGATCACAAATAATGACATTGTCCAAGTCTAATCCAACAATACCCTAGTATAGATTATGAAAAATACCACCCACATAATCTAGAGTACCCCCATATTATCATTATATCCAATTATAATCCAAAAATTCCATAATATGCACCATGAACACATGCCACCCATGTAATCTAGAGTTCCCCAACTAAGCACAGTATCCAAGTCCAATCCAATAAGGCCCTAAATCCATATGTTTTATGAATACATGAAACTCATGCTAATTCCATGTCCCTGATCCAAGTTCAGAACATTCCAAAATCTACATTTTAAAACCAAATCTTCAAATGGGTATTTTATCAAACATTTCATGGGTGTCACCGAAAACCTTTTCTTTAAACCATATTTAACAAGATATTATTCTAACATGAATTGTATAATAATTTATCATAGTTAAATAAAATCATTTAACTTAAAATAACAGTCCTTCAAGTTCATAAAAAAAGTAGATCATGTATGAAGCCACCTACCTCTCATGATCTTTCCAAGACAAAATCACAACACGCCCTCATAGATCTTGGATATTGAAAACCTCCAATGGTGTTTCATAAACAAATACCCATAAAAAATATCCTAACTACTAGATATATGAATTTTATTCCTATATTATGTTTCTCCTAAAGATAAAATAAGAATAGGATAGAATAGAATGTGAAATTAGAGTCTTACCTTCGACCTAGGTCGAACGCTCAAAGAATCCCAGTTCAGGGGTTCTAGAGGTAAGAGAATCATAAAAATCATAGAATTAAATCCTTTAGATTGAGATCCTTATCCACATAATAAATAAAGATAATTTTAGTAGAGAAATTAAGTTTTAAAACTAATTTTTTGAACCATTTAATGATGTTTTTGATTTGGTCACACTATTTGGAAAACTGTTCCCAACCCATGAAAATCAACTCTGTCTAAAAATTTGTAAAGTTGTATATTTACCGCATGGTTTAACTAAAAATTGTTCCAATCATGCCCCCCCTTGATTCCCTTTTCCACATCACATGTTTAACTAGGTAATCCACACATTTTACCCTAATCATGCACCAATCATGCACACTTCAAAACACATCTAATGCCTCCTGAAAACATACAAAAATTTATTAAAACCAAACTCAAACATTTAATAACTTAAAAATACACAATAAAACCCATAAAACCAAAAAATGAGGGTTTCACATTCATGTACACTCTTAATGTGATAGCATAATACACTGGGAACTTTAATTGGTATCAAATTATAAGGTTTAATTTGATTGAATCTAAAAAAATCCAATTTTTTTAACTACTTTAAATGAAGTGCATATTTTTGGAAGTTATAGAGATACCTCAAGGAAATATAAGTTACTCTTGTTAGTTACACCATGGAAGTTTTTTCTAGACCACTAAAAATCGTATAGAGGATGAGTCTTAGATGTTAAGGAAATTAACTTCATAAAAACATCGGGATGAGGACACATCACTATTTGAAGGTAATCAAAGTGGTAATTATTTATTAGGTAAATCAATTGATTTTGATCATCTAGAGGAATAATTTTTAATATCTGATGTTAATGAAGAAAAAAGTTTAATTAAATCAATTAAAGATCTATAATTTTATGTTAGGGATCACATACATAATTTTCCAGGTAAATTTTTTGTGCACATATTTGAGTTCATCTAGAAACTTCATGATAAGAAAAGAAAAATATAATTGGAAGGTGATAAAATAGATAATTCATTGGATAAGAAGTTCCATAAATGAAGAAATATCACTAATTTTTTAATCTAATGAAGAATATCATTTAATATATGAAGAAAATATGGCATTTGGATAAGAATATTTCCAAAAGGAAAATGGTAAAAAATATGATATTAAGAATATTTTAGAATAAAAGATATATACATTAAAAGTTATGGTAGTTTTCAAGAACTCTTATTTAGAGGTTGAATCTAAGAGAATAGAAGAACTTAAAAATTCAATACGATAAGAAATAAATATGCATGAATAACATGCTCAGAATATGAAGGTTGAATTAGAATACAAAATTTAATCTATTTAATATCATAAAACCAATTTCAATTTAATGTATTTTGAGTTTTAAATAAAATTGAAAAAAATAGAAGCTACTCAAGTTGAATCTTCACATGAATCCAAGATAATATCCTCTAGCATGAAATCACATTAGAATAATATATTTTCTATGAAGTATTATTCTAGTAGCATAAAGAGTTTTAAACAATTATAAAATTTATCTTCAAAAAGTTTAATAAAGAAGGTAACCCCAAGTTCTGAAAATTTTTATTTCACGAATTATATTCCTTTGAATAACGAAGTATAAAACATAAATTATATACAATTATTTTTTAGGAAATTTATTTTTAAACCCACCACAAATGTGAATTTATAAAAAAGGAAAATTTGGTTCACCACTTGGTGTCCAAAATGAAGGAGTTTCTACTCAAAATTAGTAAGTTGTTAAATTCATCTAGATTACAACACAATAGAAGAAATAAAGACTTATCAACTATTATTAGTGTTGTAAAATTTTCAGATATAGGTCCATTGAATCTCAAAATAATTTTTCAACTAACATAAATGCAATAAGTTTTATATTAAGGGGGTTAAAAATAGAATATATGATAAATTCAGATAAGTATAACCAAATTACATATAAGAATATAATTTTTTTACATTAAATATATTTTAATATCATAATAACATACATGATTTGTGTAATGAAAGTGTTCATGGTGATGATGAAGGTTCTTTGATATCTACCATGAACAAATTAGTAACAAATAATGGAAGGATTCTATGAAATATAAAGAAGAACAAATGGAATAAGGATAAGAAGACCACCTTGGGATATAAAGAAAAGGAAAATAAAAAACATGACATTTCCAAGAAAGTAAAGGAAGGTATCACACCCAAAAAAAGATTCTAAATTTTTAGAAGGAAATACCATGTCATGGATAGGTGAAGGAAATCAAAGTATGTTAAAGTTAACAAAAGAAATATATAACAACAAGGTGGATCGATTTGAGAAAGAAACAAGTAGATTGTTTTGGTGGAAGATTTCCCAAATATGTGGTTGTAATTTATTAAAAGTCACCCAAAAGAGGTAACATAAAGGAATTTAATAATATATGTGTAAGATGAAAAATGGTTTCTTATACTCCTAAAACTTTCATAACATTACTATTGGGGTTGGTGAAGCTGGTTGATAAATATAAAATAGCATCAAGGAATTGATGTACTATAAAATTTAGCATGGATAAAAAATATTCACTAATGGAGAAAGTTGAACACATTTAGAAATATTTTTTTACTTTTTGTCTGGATTAGTTGGAAACAACAAGGAATTTGGAGAAAAAATAAAATAATAGAATGTGTGCCTTTCTAGAAATAGTAAAAAGTGAAGTTATATAAAAACTAAAAGTTTAAGATAAAATGAATAAAGCTAAGCTACCTAAAGAGATTTGTGTTTGTAAAGACATAGGTAAATTCATAAAGAGTTATTTGGATAATGGAGATTAATTTAAAGAAGTTTTTGGGCTAAGAAATATCTCTTATACATGTTTCTCTAACCAAGGAAAAAAGTTATAACTACCTTATTCTCACATATGTTGTCTATTTTTATTTTGAATGGAAATTAATGTGAAGAAATTCATGGGGAGGTCAATATAGAAGATTTTCATCATGGAATATTTTACTTTAGTTGCTATATTGTTTCCTCCTCAACAAACTTTTGTTAGTATCAACCATGTTGAAGAAAATTGATAAGGTTTACCCATTTAGAAGGAGTGAAATTTGAACTGGAATTTATGAATATTTGATATGTTGAAGTGAAAGAGGTAAATCCCAGACCACTAAATATTGAATAACCAAATATTAAAACTCAAGATGTTAGGATTCCATGTGAAGAAGTTTTGGATATGAATAATGTTTCAGGAATTAAAAATTTATAAATAAAAGATGCTATCATTTTTGATGTCCATTGATGTTTTCTATTATCCTTATAAAAATATCAATTATATATTTCAAAGGAGGTGAGTTTTAAAATTTAATGACAAATTTAAAAGTATTTTTAAAGGGGGGATAAACCCACATGGTGTTTGAATGTTTTTAATCTGTTTTTTGACATGGATGTAAGAAATAAGTTGAATGAAAAAAATCTTTCAAAACCCCTTTAAATAAAAATAATAAATGGATATCACCTAGTATATATTTTATGGAAAACATTGTGGTCTAAGATAGAAAAAATTGTTTTCTATGCTGATCATGGCTCACATAGACTTATAGTTAATTAATGTATGGATAATTTATTAAGAGAGTTGATTCGATCCTTATCTCAAGTAATTCAAGGTATGCTTTTAGTACAAAGTAATATAAGGGGAGAAGAATAAATGTGAACCAACAATTATATGAGTTTTTCTTTCCCTCATAAGTGAAACATTGAATTTATTTTCAATAAGGGGGAGAAATATTGAATTTATAATTGGAATTTATATTTACCATAAATCTGAAAGTGGATATTGAAGATCCTAAATGGATTGTGATGAGAATTGTTGTATTGTTTTTCAATGACAAGTAAAGTCAATATATGTTGAGGGTGAATAAGAAGAGTGAATAAGATGATGTTTATGCCTAATTGTGTTCCAAAAGTTAATAATTTGGAATTTTATACTTTAAAAGATAGAATATAAGTAGATTCCATACCAAATTTTGGAATAATAACTCATGAAAGTTACATAAAGTTATGTAAAGCTAAGAACAAATGTGAATGAATGTGTATAAGCTGATAGATGCTATGATCTTAGATTATGAAGTTTAAAAAATAATGTAGTTATGGTGTTTATACTGGAAAATTGAAAAGACTTGATAATTCTATAAGAATTTTCTAAGATTATCCTAAGACTCAAAAAAAATGTAAGACTCATCAGTCTGATTTTAATAGTAATTATTTATCTAGAAATTTAAAAAATAGAAGAGACCTAGTGTAAGAGTCATATGAATGTTTGTAAGGGTCAGTAGGAAAATCCAAAAGGGTTATTTTTTAAACCATAAGAGACATTTACTCTTATGAAAAGTGTTGGTGACTAAAAATTGGATGAGGGTAGAATACACACAATGGTTTGTAAGAGTGACTTACTCTTATGAAGAGAGTTTCATGTGATATATTAGATTCTATCAGTTAATATAATTTAATTAGTTGGAGAATCTTGAAGGGTGTACTACTAGAAGTTGATTTGTGATTGAGGAGTTGTAATGTAATCAAAAGATTAGGAATCCTTGAGAACTATGAAAATTTAACTAACTAAAGTGTTTATAAAATCAAGTAAGATGGTGATTTTTTATTCTTCTAATTAATAAACATAATAATGATTCAGGAGGATACTGTGATTCAAGCTAAGTCAAATTTGATAAAGGAAATGGTAGTGGATGTTATTTTGATAGGAGATGAGTATAAAAATTTTCCCCAGGGAATTAACTGGAAGAAGATATTTTTTAAATCTTGAGGAAGATTGAAATTTGAAAAACTCTTATAAATAATTAAACTATGATTTTTTATTTTTTAATATTGAACAGGTTAAATAAAAGGATATGTTTGAGGTGTTTGAGATTTTATAATGTCAAGAGAATCTAAATACTGATTCTTGATATGTCCAGAAGATGAAGTTTAAAGAGTAAGTAATGTAATTTAAGGATGATTTTGGAGAATCATTCCCCAGGGGATAGAATATTTGAGTGTAAGTGTAAATTAATAAGATGTTTACTAAATATAGAATGATATGTTAGTTGATAATTATAAGGAACTTTACTTGATCCAAAGTGTAAGAAGTAATTAAAGTAAAATTTATTGATCTATATGATGAAAGAAGGGTAAATTTGAGTAAGTATATATAAGGAAATAGGGAAAATTATAATCTAAACATTATAATTCAATGTAGAGTATAAGTGGGCTTTGGGGAATTCCCTGATGCGAATAAAGAACTCTATAAAATATAGAGTCATAGAAGTGAGACGTTGAGTTGATCTTGGGAGGTGTTTCAAGTTGTGAAATCACATAATTCTCAAATATCATAGATTAAAAATAGATAATGTCTAAGAATTTCATATTAGATGATGTTAAACCTATCAAAATCTAAGAAGATACAAGTTTGATAATTTAAACAACCAGAAAATGTAATTAGATTCTACTTATCATTTATATAAAGTCAGAATCATACCAAGAAGTCATAGTTCAAATAGTTTATTTGATTATAAGGATAAAATCAGAGACTTATAATCTTCTTATATTAACTTTGTAATTCCAAAGGTTTTGGTTTATTGAGTGATGTCTAGGGAAAGGCTGATTCTGAAATTTGGAGCTAGGTAGAACTCGTCAAAGAAAAAGTACTGAAATATATCAACTATGATGATGATAATATGGTCATTAAAGATACAAATTATTGAATTAGAATTCAAACTTTATTCTAATATTTATTTAAGCCTTGAAGATCAATTATGCTAATATTTTTAGGAGCTCTGATGAAGAACAACTTTGATATTGTCATAGGAATTTAAAGAAGGCTGATTGAGATCTGAAGAAAATGGATGACACAAATATTGAAGGCCAATTTTATTAGATGAGTGATTTTATATAAAGGTGGTTAATTCATATATTATTGTTATATATTGATTACAATAATCCATTCTATAAGTTTTGATCATTCATTAGGTGTAATAATTGAGTATCTAGAACTATAAGTTCCAATGTATCAGCAGAAGGTTTCCAAAAATTAGGAAACCAAAAGATATAGGGAAATACCAATATCAAGTGGAAACCTATACATGATTTCAACATTGAAGTTCTTAGTGAATTGATAGATCAAAAAATTAATTTTATGTAAGATATAGTGCATGGTCGACTCGCATGCAGTTTGAGTAGATTATTCAAAGGTAGTTAAGACCTGTGTTAAAAAAGAAGATCTTATAGTTAATGCAGATACATCTCATAGATTAATAAATATTTTAACACCATGTGTAAATATATATATTATTAAATTAATTAACTTTTAATTAATTTAAATTATATAATTTTGGGGTATTTTCATTTTAATTTTTGAGAATTTTCTTTTGTTACATGGTTTACACACTACCTGTTCATGGTTAGAGTGAACCATGTGGATAAAATTTATGTAGGTCATTTATGGGGAATATTTTGGTGTGCATGGTTTAGTTAAAACTATGTGATTACCCATACACATGAAGGTATTTATTTTATTTTCATATGCGCACGATTAGTATTCATGGGTTACACATGGTTTGGGGCTAACTATGAGGGTATTCCTAAAGACCATGTGGGGTACCCTTATATGTGGGTAGTGTGGCTCATACGTTATGAATGTTTAGGAGAAAACATTCAATATCCATGTGAAGTTTTCTACATCTTGAAAATTCTATTTTTCAAAGTTGTCACAAGGTTTTTCAACCCATATGGACAAACCATTCATGCTGAATATGTGTTTAAAAATTAGATTTTATGGATTTTACCCTCTTGAATTTTAAGTGGGTTTCACCACTATTTCTTTTCCTATCATTAAAATAGTCATAGGTTATTTCCAAGGGTGTCTCTTGCTCTCTTTTTTCTTGATTTAAATTCTATGTTCCTTCAATTTACAAGTAGAAACCCTTGGTAAATTCCTCATTTCTCTTTTTTTCTATCTATTCCTATTCACCCTATTTATCATTGATTTATTCCTCTTATGTGAACCATATAAGCTATTAGGGTTCCATTTTTATTTTTTGATGAATTAATCTTAGGGTTTTTAGATGTTAGGTCTTGGATGTGACACCACTTTTCTTATTGTATCATTATCCATCAAATAAAATGACTTCTGGCTTGATTTTTCTTGAATCGAGGTATGTGTGTTGGTTTTTTTCCATTATTTGGCATGTCATTTTATTCTTTATGTTTTTAGAAGTATTATTTGGTTAATTTATTCCTATATGTAATGGTTAAAATGAATTTTATTATTTTCTTTATTTGATTCTTTACTTGGTGAAAAGGGTATCTCAAGTGGTTTTGATTTATAAAATGATCATTGAATGTCATGTCTTTGTAAAATGGTTTCAATGACTTTTTAAAATAAACATGGTGTTTTAAGGTTATTATACCCCATTTGGGTCATTAATTGAGTAAAATGAAGGTTTTGGTGTTTTTAATGTTTTTGAGTGAAAGTAAGGTTTATGTTCAAAACAACTTTAAATGAGGTTTTAAATAGAGGTTCTTAAATTATTGTTTTGAAATGGATTTCAAGCGATGAAAAATGGAATGGTATACTAAGTTGGGTCTCTAGTGAGGTCCATTTGGAACTTTTAAATTGGATTTCACAGTGTCTGTGTGTGTGTGTGTCTAAGACCCTCTTGAAGCCCCCTTGTTTGTTTTGTTTGACATTGATTATGGCCTGAGGGGTATACCTTATATTTCATTTTGATATGGATGAAATTATTGGAGATTTTTATTATGAGGTAGTTGTAGGTGAGGTGAGATTTATATTATTTTTATATATTGATCATGTTACATGTTTTATTACTCACCCACCTATTATTTGACTTTCATGGGTACACTAGAAACTGTATTATAGGTTTAGATTTATACTACACTCGATAGTCGCATGCTACTATTGTCTAACTAGTTATGTTATATGTCAGGGCCGGCAGAGAGTGCCCCCAATTTTAGGCTTGGTACCAGCTAGTTGAATGTCTTTTTCGGTTTGGATTCAGTATATGATTGTATTTAGTCCCATGTATTTGGTAAAGTCTAGGGCTAGTCTTACCTTAGGAACTAGTGTGTTTCCCATGATACTAGATGACTCTATAGGGGTTTTTTTTCATATATATATTGACATATATAGAACCATAACTCATTCTTACTACTTATTTGAATTTGTTTTATTCTCATATGGTGCTCTGGTGATTTATTCTTTTATTCATGTAATTTTAATTATTTTGTATACTGGATTCAAATAGGTTTGTAAATGTGTATTTCTAAAAGTGCTTATTAAAAGATGATTTTAAATGGGTGTTTTAGTAAAGTAGAATTAGTCTTAGAAAGTGTTTTCTAATTGATTATTTCATTTGAAGAAAAGAAAATGACGAGGTTTTATAAAATTTTTCTCATGTGATACTTGTTTTTCATGTTCCTATATATAAAAACCTATTTTTAATTGTATTTCAAACCAGAATAAATGAAGTTTATTTTAAAAGGGAAGGCATGAAATCTTTGGTGAGATACTATTGGGATTGGTTTCGATCACATGTTGCATATTTCATTAAATTTATATAAATCTTGTGTTTTTTTCATTTTTATTTTATTAGGTATTCCTTAAGATTTTAGTGTTTCAATTTTTTGGTAATGGTTGGTTGGGATATAGAGCTTGGATATGGGTCACATGAATATAGTAATCCTATTTTGGGTGTGATTTTATTTTTGGGATTCTATTGTATAGGCCTTGATGGTTTGGACCACTTTTATTTTATTTATGTAATATCCCATACTTTTTTTAGGTAGGTTCCCTTTTTAGTTTTTTCTTTATTATAGGGTTTGTGAGGATTTTATTTTGGGTTGGAAGGCTTTGTAGGAGGTCAGACATTTTATATAGAATTTTTTTTTGGGCTAAAAATCATTCTACAAAAAATTTACTAGTCATATAATACTATTACATGTCGTGAAATAATTAATCAGGATAAAATCACCTATGGTGATGAGTTTTTCTATATAATACTCTAAATATATTTACATGACATGTAAAATAATTACACGTATGGTAATTCCTTGATTAGAAAATGTAAAGGCATCAAGCGGTTCATTTTGGTTTCATTACTTAATGCAACGTTCCTTCTATCGACCCTAGGGTGACTCTCAGCAGTTTTCAAGAAATTTATTCATCTATGATCATTATAGATTTTTTTATATCTATTAAGAACTTTTTCTTTGGTTTCTTTATGTTCCTCATTCTTACGATGAAGAAATGGAACCTTTTGATCATGGTTAGTTTGGGTGTTGATCTTAATCCTAGGTTTTGGTTTAGATATTTTCCACCATTGTTAATTTTTACCATCCTACATCAATTAAGGGTTGTTGTTTGGAAAGTATTCATCAAAAATCTTAAGGTAGGTGGTATAATTTTAAATTATCATAGTCTTGATTATAATTTCATGTATGTAATTATGAAATTAAAATTTCCATGATTTTAAATGGAATCTTGAATTAGATTAATTAATTGGTTGATTAATTAATAGAATCATGGAATTGATGGATTAATGTGACTATGAGATTGCTTGATTATGTGATATTGAAATTGACGAATAATGGGAATTATGCAATTGGTGATAAATGGAATTTTTGAAATGGGTATCCACCCATGGGGTGTGCCAATAAGATGAAAATGGGGATTGTGATTTGTGATTTCTTGATAAATGAAATTTTGAAATGAGTGAATAATGAATTATAATGATTGATAAAAATGGTTAGAAATATAAAAACATGTTATGTATATTTTTGATTGAGTTGTGGGATAGATATGGTTGCTTTAAATACCCATGGGGCTCCAGACTGAAGCTCTAGGCCCGCAATATATTTATGTAAATATATAATTGATTTTTGGGACACTGACTGGTGCTATAAATACCCATGGGGTTCCAAAATTCCACTCTAGGCCCCCAATATAATTATTTATACATGTGATCACTGAGTTATGGTATAGGAACTACTTCTCAAAATACCAATGGGGTTCCAAACTATTGGTCTAGGGCCCTATAGTTTGCATAAGAAATTTAAATTATTTTATTAATGAAAAACTATGATTTAATGAAATGTGATATCCATTTTGGGATGGTTCAGAATCCATCATGGGTTGAAGCTAGTATTGATGGTTCAGGCGTCATCATGAACCCAAGAAATTATGTGGTTAATTAAAAAATAATTTAAATGTAAAAACTATATTCATTAACTTTTCTTCTTATTATTTACACAAATTCGTACAATGTTATAGACTAGATATTGTTGTATATATTGTTGGTGGTGTCCTACTGAGTTGCACTCACACCCTACTTAGACTGCCTGATCGGTACCCAAATAGACTTCACATTTTCAGGATAGGATAAGGGCAAGATCCCTATGTTAGATGGATGAGTTAAGATAGATCATGGATGAGGGAATAGAACATTATGACTAGACCCAATTGAAAGTTTTCAATGTATTTATTTTTATTTTTTCATTTGACACTTGACACGTATATGGCATGACATACTTACTCATTTGGTTTGGATATTGTTTTCATGTTCTAGTTCATCATGTGATACTAGTCTGTATTGGTTATGGTATTGCATTGGTTATTGGTTATAATCATTTTTCTATTGTTTATTTATTTCTAATGTTGTGTTGCTTTAATAAAGAGTGTATAGTCTCCCCATGATATCTATATTTGACACTCACTACGAGTCAGCATCCTCTAGCATACGGGGAGGAATTCATGGGTCATGTGACCAACCGGCTCAGGGCACTGGTATGTGGTACCCAGGTTAGGACATCACAAAGTGGTGTTAAATATGGTTTTATTTTATTTTATTTTGCCTTACTATTTGGTAAAGGTAGATTGGAGACCAGGATGAGTCAGGAATTGTTCATGAGCTTGTTCATGGGATTATCTAACCCATGTATGGGGGGCAAGTACCCAGGGTGGGATTGTTGTTATTGATGTTTATTGGTATGGTTCAATGTTATTTCACCTCGAGTGATGCACTTGCTTTGTGATGTTATTATTTTATTGAGATTTTTCCCTATGTCTTGGTATGTCATGAGGTTTTCATATACATGAATCATTCTAGGAACTTGGTATTTTTTTTGACCTGCATCATTTTAGGTACAAATGGAAAATCAAGTTTTGGGTGAGTTGTTTAAATGAAAATAAATTTCATTACTTGTTTAATTTAAATGAAAAAATGGCCTAATATGAAATTAAAAATTGTAAATGATGTTAAATTTGGTTAATATAAATGGATAAACAGGTTTATAATGGGAAACTTTGAAATATGAAAATGTTTTACCCTATGATTATCCATGGCCCTGGTGAGGGATGGTTGAGGGAAGTGATAGTGCCTCAACATTGATCGGGTGGTGGGGTTTAGGGTAATGAATTGTTATGTATTTTTTGAATCCATATTATATAAATGTTTTAATAATGAGTTATGTTTCCTAATATTTTTTTTGTAATTTTAGAGATATGCCTCTATGAAAATTCTTATTGATAGGATGACAGGAGGACATGGGTGGAAATGATCCTCTAGTAGTTGAACCAAAGGCTCCGATAGTTCTAGGTGAGGAATCCATAGAGAAGTTCTGTGAGAAATTTTCCTAGTTTATTAAGTTTATGGAATGATACTCAAGGAAGGTTTTGTGGAACATGTTTCACTTAACATGGGAGTTCCAATTGTAGCACCCTTCGACATTCACGGGAGAGTGTAGACCTAAGGTAGCTAATTTCTATATTGAGTCTATCTAGAAAATTCTTTACCACTTAGATACTCATATGGAGAAGAGTGTAAAATTGGATTATAATATGTTATGTGGTCAAGGAAAGTGTTCGTGGGACATTCAGAATTGGGATGGAAAGTTAGATAATATGGTAAGGAAGGACTTATGAGACAAATTCTTGATGCACTTTTACCTATAGATGCTTAGGTAGAAGAGGGAAGTATAGTTTATGAGGTTGAACCAGGGGAGTATTTCTATGATGAACTATGTTGGTTGCTTCACTAATTTGTAGTTCTTTGTTCCATCACTGGAATGGGATGAGGATAATGCGGTAAAACATTTTTAGGATGGGATTAAATGTGATATTAAGACTAAAGTTAATATATTTCAATTGAAAAAAATGAAGTGGTGAATCAGGATCTCATATCTAAGGGGAACCTAAAGGATATTTATAATGGAATACATGTGGTTTCTATTGGATGACCCAGAGGTGCGTCTTTTGATATTAGGAAATATATCTTTGATAATTCCATCTAGGGAGATATAAAACAGAGTGAACAAGTAGATGAATTAGTTACTTAGATCAGTAGCTGGATTTACTACCACCGATGTGGTAAGTCGGGATAAATTTATAGCCAGTGTTCATGAACACCATTATATTATTTAGATTTTGGTAAAATGGGTCACTTTTAGAGGTATTGTAGAAACCCTCAACCTATAGGCAGTGATATAGGATCTAGTAAGATCTAGAACACCATAAGGGGATCTTCTACCCCATATCAGTCTAGAAGTTAATGTTCTACTGGACATGAAATTTGAGGTAATGGATGAGGTACTTTTGGGAAAGATAATTTGTGTCATCATAGTAGTGTAGCTCAGGGGACTCATACTATAGCACAGGAAAGAGGGGATGGACTGTTTCATGTTGTTCAACCTACACTTGTGGATAGCGAGACTAGGTTATCCATATTCATAGGTATTATTCTTTTAGATTATACCCTTTTCAGTTCCTTATTTGATATAATATCCTCTCATTATTTTATATCTACACAAATTTTGAATTGTTTGAGTTTGGTGGTGGAGTTTGTGAGCAGGGTTATGATGATAAACGTACTGTTAAAAGTACGGTCGAGAGACATCTTCTTATGTAAAGGTTGTTCCCTCAAGGTTGGAGAGTATCATTTTATTTGGGATCTATACATAATTTATGTGTTTGGTTTTTATTTGATTTCGGGTATGGACTGGTTCGTAGAATACCGAGCCCACATTGATTGCTACTATAGGCTAGTGACCCTTACATCTTCTGAAGGTAATGGTTATGTTCGTCATGGGGATTGGGATATCTAGGCAGGTTGTACAAATCCATTACATAAGAAATTGTGAGATCTCACTGAATAGGTTGTAATTCTTTTGTTGGATGAGGGGTGAGAGGCATGGTGTCTCTCCTCTTATAGTGGACTGATTCCATGATGTGTTTCCTAAAGACTTATCAGGGCTGCCACCTAAGAGAGATATTGATTTTACTATTGAGCTCATGCTTGGAGATGAGCCATATTATATTCCACCATATATAATGGAACCAATAGGGATTCAAGATCTCAAGACTCAAATTTAAGATTTTATGGATGGATTTATCCATCTGAGTATGTCACCTTGGGGTTATCCAGTTTTGTTTTCTAAGAAGGTTGATTGTGAATTGCACTTATGTATTAATTACTGAAAGTTGGACTAGATGATAGTGAATAATTTGTGTCCTCTTCCTCATATTGATGATATCTTTGACCATTTTAGAGGAGCTTATGTTTTCTCTAAGATTGATTTGAGACTAGGGTATCATTAGTTGAGAGTATGAACTTATAATATAATATAGACTATGTTTAAAATAAGTTATAGCCTTTATGAGTTCTTCATGATGTCATTTGGGTAGAATAACGCTCTAGCTATGTTTATGTCCATGATGAACCAAATATTCCACCTGTACCTATATCAGTTTATGGTTGTTTTCTGGATGAAATCTTGATGTACTCCAAGACTCATGATGATCATGCCCGACATCTTGACATAATCCTAAGTACACTGAGAGAGCATTAGTTATACTCTATGATATATAATAATTAGTTTTGGATTAAATAGGTACATTTCTTGGGCCACATAATCTCGGAGGAAGTTGTGTTAGTGGAACCAGAGAAGGTGTAGAAAGTAGTTTCTTAGGAGATTCCCAGGAATGTTTTTTATATCTGTAGATTTTAGGTTTGGCGAGTTATTATTAGAGTTTCATCCATGACTTTTCCCATATAGGAGCACCATTTTTAGGTTTTACCAAGAAGGTAATCAAGATTAAATGGTCTGTTCAATGTGGTATTTTTTTCCAGTAGTTTAAGAGGCATTTGACTACCACGCTAATTCCGATCCAACCCAAGTCGGGTGAAGAGTATACCATATTCTGTGATGTGTCTAGCATTAGACCTAGATTATTTTTTATGTAGGGTTCGATTTGTGGATTATGGGTCATGTTAGTGAGGCCACATGAATATAATTACACTATTCATGTCCTTGAGTTATCTATAGTGGTATATTCCTTGAAGTATTTGTGGAATTACATGTTAGGTGAAACTTTTACTATATATACCGATCACAAGAGCTTAAAGTATATATTTTTGCAGCAATATTTGAATCCTCAGAAGTGAATATGGGTTGATTAAATTATATATTTTTATTTTGAGCTAGCATATACACCCATAAAGGGGGACATTGTTTTTTATGCTTTGAGAAGGAAAATGCATACTTTGGAAGTTCATGAGTCTAGTTCTGAGTGGAAGATAATGTCCATACTAGTTGAGATGCATATTGTAGTTTGGGAGTTACAAGAGTATATGACCCTCATATCAGTATATTTTGATTCCACACTTATAATATAGTTTATAGAGAGACAGTATGAGGATCTAGAGTGTTTATCCTTAAGGGAAATCCTTAAATGTGGGGATTCACCTTCTAATTAGACTATAGATGATGATGAGATCATTTATGTCTGAAACAATGTTTTTGTGCCTACGTGTCTATGAGAGGATGTAATACTTGAATTTCATTCCTTAAATTGGGTGGTGCATCCTATTTTAACAAAAATATACCATGGCCTATATCGATTATATTGGCGGCCGATCATGAAAAAAGGAGAGTGCAAGTTTCAAGATATGATGTTACACCCATCAACAGGTGAATGTCGAGCATCAATGGACTGGTGGTTTTCTACATCAATTTTCCATTCTAGAATAGAAGTGGGAAGAAATTACCATGGAATTCATGGTGGGACTTCTAAGGACACCTCATAAGAATGATTCTATATGGTTAATAATGGATTTATTAATGAAAGTAGCCCATTTCTTACCTATTTGAGAGACTTCATCAGTGGATCGGTTGGGAGACTTGTATGTTTGGGAGAAAGTCAATATGCACAGTGTTCCATGAAGTATCGTTTCATACTATTACTCACATTTCACTCTGAAATTCTACCAAGTCTTGCAGAAGGTACTTGGTAGGAAAGTATTTTGGAGTAATAATTTATACCCAAAAACAGATGGGAAATCAGAACATAGTATATAGGTTTTGAAGGATAAGTTATGGGAATGTGTTCTTGACTTCATTGGGTCTTGGGAGAATCACTTAGTGCTCATTAATTTCACCTATAATAACAGTTATCAGGTGACTATTCAAATGGAACCATATGAGGTTATTTATGATTGTCCATAAAAATCACCTCTATGCTAGATAGAGTTAGGTGGGTTAGAGTTGTTGGGAATAAGTCTCATACAGGATAAGTTAGAGTATGTTCATCTAATTCAAAAACATATGGTTATGGTTTAGAGTAGATTTAAATCATATAATGATTGATATTGAAGACCCATTGAGTTTAAAATGGGCGATTATGTGATCCTTTGGGTGTCGCCTAGATTGGGTCATCATAGGATTAAGACACATGGAAAGTTGGCACCCAGGTTTTCTGAAACTTTTTATATTGTGGAGAGAAGTAGGCCAGTGGTGTACTGATTGGATCTTCCATATAGGTATAGTTCTAGGTATGGTGTTTTTCATGTGCCACAACTTTGGTTATATCACCCCAACACTTCTCATGTGATCAATGTATATGATGTAGATATTGAGCCCATTGCATCATTTTAGGAGAATCTAATATGTGTTATGGATCACAGTCAGAAAGTGTTGTGGGGAAATTCAATGCTGATAGTTTGAGCATTCCAGCAACATGGTCATGTTCAGGAAGAAACATGGGAGAGAGAAACAGATATGTGGGAGCAGTGACCTGGTCTGTTTTCTTCAGAATCTTAGATATACTTGATAGTACAACATGAGTATGAGATATTATAAGGTGGGATATTTTAAGATCCCATTATTTTTTTAGGTACATTCCCTTTTCAGTTTTATCTTTATTTTAGGGTTGGATAGGGTTTGATTTTGGCTTGTAAGGCTTTGTGTGGGGTCGGAAGTTTTAAGTATAATTATTTTTTAGGCTGAAAAATAATCTATTGAAAATTTACAGGACATATAATACTATGACACACCATGTAACAATTAATAAAAATAAAATCACTCGAGGTGATGGGTTTTTCGGTGTAACCCTCTAAAAATAATTACATGAAGTGTAAAAGAATTACATGTCATGTAATTCCCTAAGTAGAAAATTTAAAGGTTTCTTGTAGTTCATTTTGGTTTATTTCTTTGTGTAACCTTCCTACTCTAGACCCTAGGATGACTCTCAATAGTTTTGGAATGATTTCTTCATCTTCAATCATCGCAGATTGGTGTTTGATATATGGTAATCCCTTTTGCTTTGGTTTCTTTATATTCCACATTCTTATTATGAAGCAATGGAACCTTTCGATCATGGTGGGTTTGGGGTTCATATTAATCTAAGGTTTTGTTCTAGATATTTTATACCAATGTTAATTTTGATCATGTTACATCAATTAAGGATTGCAGTTGGGTGATATTTCATCAATCATCTTGAGGTAGGTTGTCTAATTTTCAATTCCCATAGTCTTGATTATAATTTTGTGTATATAATTGTGAAATTTAAATTTTCATGCTTGGAAATCACATCTTTAATTGGATTAATTATTTATTTAATTAATTAATGGAATCATATAATTTATGGATTAATGTGATTATGAAATTGGTTGATTATGTGATATTGAAATTTATGAATAATGGAAATTATGCAATTGGTGATAAATGTAATTTTTGAGATGGGTGGCCACCCTTAGAGTGTTCCAATAAGATGAAAATAGTGATTTTAATTTTTTATTTCTTGATAAATTAAATTGTGAAATAGGTGAAAAATGAATTATGATGATTGATGATATATGGTTTGAAATATGGAACCATGTTATATATATTTGTGACTAGGTTTTGGGAAAAGGACTGCAGCTCCCAATACCCATTGGGTGATAGACTACTGCTCTAGTCCCAAAATATAATTATATATGCATGTGATCACTGAGTTGTGGGATCAGTATTGTTTCTCTAAATAACCATGAGATACCATACTAATATTATAGGCACCCATTATTTGTATTAGAAATTGGAATGATTTTATTAATGAAAACCCATGATGTAATGAAATGTGATATCTTTTTTGGGATGGTTCAGAATTTGTAACATTCTGAAGTAGGTATTAATGGTGTGAGTGTCATCGTGAACCTAGGAAATTATGTGGTTAATTAAAGAATAATTAAAATTTGAAAATTTTCTACATTATCCTTTATTTTTATTCTTTATAAAACTTCATAAGTTGTTATATACTAGATATTACTTTAGAATTTATTGGAGGTGGATTACTGAGTTGTAATCACACCCTACATGGGCTGCCTGATTGGGACTAGAATAGACATCATGTTTTTAGGACAAGATAATGTCAATATCCCTATGTTAGATGGATAAGTTGTGATGGAACCTGGATAAGGGAAATAGACTTGATGTCAGGACCCACTTAGGAGTTTTCAGTGTCTATTTTTAGTTTTTCATTTGACACATGACACATATATGACATGACATACTTACTACTTCGGTTTGGATATTGTTTTCTTGTTCTGATTCATCATGTGATATTGGTTTTTATAGGTTATGGTATTTATCTAGTTTTTGGTTAATATCATTTGGTTATTGTATTTCTTCGCTTCGTTTTTGGGTATTTTTTTCCCATTCTAGTTCATCATGTGATACTGGTCTTTATAGGTTATGGTATTTTTTATTTTTTTATAATTTGATAAAGATATTATATTCTCCCCATGATATCTATATTTGACCCTTATTTCTAATCAGTATCTTCTAGCATACGAGGAGGCATGCCTAAGGTCATGTAACCAAATATCTCGGGGCACAGGTATGTGGCACCCAGGTCAGAAAGTTGCAATTTATGTTATGTTTTTCTCTTTTGTTTAGTGTATGTTTTTTCTAATTTATTCATGTCTCATACTCCATTCTTCTTTTTTAGTTTTTACTATTTATTTTTACTTTGTTTACTGATGTTTTTTATTGTTGTGTTTTTACTGGTTGATGTGGAAATCCAATGGGTAGATGGGTCATACTTCATTTCTAGGTGTAAACTATGATATGATTATTTGGTTTTTGAGGTTGGAATCATTACCTATTATTATTTTTTGAGACCTTGTCACTAGTTTCTCACCTTTGGTGATCAGGAACTTACCTTGGGAATTATCGCATATCGACTCAAGTGTCCATTTCAAGGGATTCCTGGGTTGGTTCATAAAAAATTGGTATCATATCCCCCCACCACTCTTTCTATTTGGGGTGTGTCTGAATATAATGAAGATGAGGATCACTATTATAACTTAGGTGGAGAGTGTGGGGAGTTCTTGGTCATCTTTTCTTCACACCAAACCTAAATTTATCATGGGAAGTTGGGATATGAATCTTGAATTTTATATTTTTTACTATATATAAGGGATTTTGATATGGTGTGGTGGTATCATGGAGCACGATGAGTGAATTGATGATTTTGGGGGTTATTTTAAGTTTTGGAGGTGAAATTGGTGAATAAACCAGGGTTTTACAGCTATCCCACATGGTTTAATAAGTAGTGTGGATCCTATGAAGAATGGTTCTAAAACCATTCCAGAGCCTAACTCATGTTTTACCATCCCATGAAACAAAATCTTCCATAGTGTTATTTCTCTTATGATATTGTCATTTTTCCTCCCTTTCTTTCAAAAATGATCCCAATGGTGCTTACCATTAGGGTGATCTTAAATAAGTTATTTTTTTATATAAGTGATGTGTTTTGATTTGACATTTATTCCTTTTTTCATGGTTATTCCCTTGAAGTTTCATCATTTTTTTATAAAAATACTTTATTTGATTAATCGAGGAGTTTTAGAAAAAAAAATTGAAAACTTTTGACCTTCATGAGATGATATAATTTTTTTATTTATAGTTTTTTTTAAAGGTAATGGATTTTAAAATGGTATTTTGAAGTTATAATGAGATTAAATAAGGGTTTTATTTTAAAATTGTATTTTGTGTCTTTATTGCTATGTAAATTTTTATTTTGGTTGGTAGATTACATGATCAATTATCTTTTTAAAATATTAAATCTAAATAGTTTTATAACAAAAGTGGAAAGATGTTTTGGTGGTAAAAATTTATTAGAAAATTTAAATTAAATGTGGTATTTTAAAAGGGGGTTTTCAAATTCATATTGGGTGTAATAATTTTCAAGAAAATTTTTTACTTTTGTTTTTTTGAGTGAGTTTTGTTTAGAGTAGTTTTTATTTATGATATTTTTGTGTGATTTGATTTATGGAATCTAGACTGATTGAGGTTCATGACTTGTGTATTTATATTTTTCCTCCCTAAGAGTATTTGGAGAAGAGTGGAAAGTATTTTCGGTGTTCTTATCTTCAATATGACTCTTCACACTGTTTAGGAGTGGGATATTCATGTTTCGACTCTACCCAGCCTCATGGATGAGTGGTGGAGTTAATTATTCTCATTCTTTGGACTCCATATTGGACTTACCAAATCATGTTCATCTCATTCCTAATCTTGGAACTATTGTAGTTGAATCCGGTAAATTATCTTATGAGGAGGTAGATTCTAGATCCCTATTAGTAGTGGTTAGTCAAGGTGTTCTGATTTTAGAAAGTGGTGATAATATTTTAGAAAAAACTTGAATTCAGTTGAGCCTAAGATGTAAGGGGAGGTTGATCAGGGTTTGTATTTTTAGAAGAATAAAAATAAAAAGAGGCATCATGTGTGATTCCAATGTAGAGAATCAGGGTATTCTAAGTCATCTTACAAGAATTATTTAAGGGATTGTCATCATTTTGTCGACATTTAGAATTTTTTAAGGTTAGTTATCATAGAATTAAGTCTTCAATGTAATATGGTTTTGGGTGATTTGTATGTTTTGAGATCTTTATCTAGCATGTTTTAAGGTTTCTCGATTTATTATTTGTAGATTGTATTGAAATGTGGTTTTTTGTGCCTCCTTGTTTAGGGTATAGTATCTTGGATGTGTGGTTTTTATTTGGTTATTTGAGGATGGATTTTTAGTAGTTTTTACATGGGATTCCATTGGTTCTATGTTTGTGTAATTGGGATTGATGTGGCCTTAGGGTATTTAAGCACTTGTCAGTGTTGTTTTTAATTTTTTTGGTTCACTGTGGGGTGGTGTTTTGTGTTAGAGGTCATAATTTACTTATTTAGTGTAATGACCCAAGGTCTATATCCCATTTTTTCATGTTGAGTATTTTAGTAACCTGTTTATTTTTATTCTTATAGTGGAACTTGGTTATGGTTATCATCTCATGGATATGGATTTATTTTGGGTTGTGTTCTCCTTAAGAAATTTATGATTGGTTTCTTAGATGTCTTTTGATTATATGGGCTTTCGGTGGGAATTATATTTCTTTGTGGTGTTATTTTTAGGAGTTTGTTTCATTTGGATTCCACCATTTCAAATCAATTGAAAATAGTGGGGAGGCCTATGCTTGGTCTCTATCTCCTTAGGGTTCGTCCTTCTTTATCATGTATTCTTCTGCTTGGATATATATATTGGATTTTTTTGGATTTGTTTTTTTTTTGTGAAATTCTTCTTTGGGAGGATATTTTATTCATTAATCACCTAACACACCTCTTTAATGGGATGTTATTCCTGTGTTTCTTTTAGTACTTCTACTTTTACTCGAAACTTTCTCAAGGAAGAAAGTTTCATGGTGGGGAGTTTGTAACACCACATTTCACTATGGCTATTATTATATTGATTAATTTTAGATTATTATAAATTCTAGAAGTTTTGAGGATTTATGTTTTAATTTTTTATAATTTTATCCTATTACATGGTTTGTGCATAGCTTTCACCCGGTTAGAGTAAACTGTGTAGATGACCTTTACATAGGTATTCTATGGTTCATGGTTAAATATAAACATGTTATTTCAAACCATATGTGTATCCTTACATATGAGGATACTTAGTTTATTTTTATACATTCATGGTTTGTATGCATGTGTTGCACACAGTTTTGTTCTAACTGTGTAGGTATCAGTATATATTATACAGGGTACCCTTATGTGTGGGTTATGGGGTGAACAAGTTTTACATACTTAATATAAATCATTTTTAAACCATGATAAGTGTTTTTATCTTGAAATTTATATTTTTCATGATTTGTGTATGATTTTTCAAACAATGAGAGTTTTCTAGATGTTTAAAATTGGATTCTACATATTTGAACCACTTGAATTATGAGGGGTTTTCACCCCTATTTCTTTTCATCTCATTTGAACGTACCTAGGGCATAGAAAATTGTGCCTCTCCCTCCCTTCTTGATTTCATGCCTCTGTTACATTTATTTTCAAGTTTAAACCTTTTATAAGTTCCCCTTTTTTTTCTCTCCTATCCTTCCCTATAAACCACATGTCTCATTGGTTTCTTCCTCTCCAATGAACCCTAGGGGATATTACTATTGGATTTTGGGTTTGAGATGGTTTAATAATGAGTATTTGGATGCTAGGGCATGGAGCTTCATGAATTGACCTAGAAAACTCATCTATCTAGGCTTCAAATAATTCCACGATAAGACCAGAAGATAATTCCTTATCTCTATGGGTTGGAGACTAGAACTTGAGCATCTAAAAATAATAAAGGGAATGAATTTACCATCCTAAAACAAGATACATGACACATAAATAGAAATATATAATCACAAAAAAAATATTCCATAGTAAAAAGAGTAACTATTGTAGCACTACATCTAAGGAAAAAAACCAAAGAAACCAAGGTACGAGTCCAATAACAAAACCAAAGTCAAAAAAATGACCAAATAACTCCATGTGATATGAGGGAAACATCTTTAACTGTCACCACCATCTAAACAAACCCAACTAGAATCAACCTTGTTGCCTCACAATAAAACCTTTTACTATTCCTATAGAAGAGAAAATAAGGTCTACAAAGCCCTAAGGTAGTTTTTAGGTTGTGATCTAAATAGACACAACAGGACCCCACCCAAGTGTTCCATAACAAGTCTCTATTTAATAATCCCAATATGCCCATTTTAAAAAAAAACATGTCTTGATAAATATTTCACATATTTATAAAAAAAATCATGGTAAAACATTTCCCCTTACATAGTTCCATATCAAAAACCATATAATGTAGTTTCAAATCAAATTTCAAATAATCCACTTTACATTTATCAAAGTATGCATCATATATCACATAAAATCCACCTCAATGAAAATATAAAGTGAAATGGAAATATCCTATAGGATAAAAAAGGTTTAGGCTATCTAGGACACTACTAACCTAATAAAAAAACAAGACTAGTCCACACTCAATTAACTAGATCCAAGCATCTAAATTCTAGGGATAGAGGAACATCAAAAAAGGGAACCTCATTACAATGTTAAGACTAGGTTCCTATATCCCATCAATCTATAATCTAGGAATGGAGGAACACCCTAGAAAGTGAACCCCCTTTATGATTTCAAAGGGAAATTTCTAATTATATAACCCTCAACTAGGTACATGAGGATCCTATGTGCTGCATATATCAAATCATTTCAAAATAATTATCACATTTCACAACAATTTCCAAAAAAACCCTTTTTCCATCCAAAACTATTCTTTGGAAACCAATTTCATAAACCATTTCACAATGATTTGAAAAATATATTCCATTTACTAAAATAAATGGAAAACATATTTTATCAAAAACCCATTTACACTTTCAAATAAAATAATTCAAGTATCATGCTAATTATAATTTATAAACCCATTTATAAAACGAATTCCATTCAAAATTCATCAAACATAGGGTAGAGACAAATCCACTTACCTCACACTTGGGTCGTATGCCAACCACAATGGGATACACACACTAGAAGAAAAGGAAACACAATATAAACTAATATTAGGCCCTAAAAATTATTCTTTCATCTTAGAATTTAGTTTAAAAGGGAAAAGTTTTAGTGGAGATGTTAGATCATCACATACCTCAAAGATCACACACACCGTACCACAACCAAAAAGAGATTTGGACTCCTGAATAAAATTCATGATGAATAAGTAATTAATATATTCCATAAATTAATCCTATAACTACTATTAGTTCCAAGAGAAATAGAGGAAATGAGAAGGTATCAAACAAACTACCCAAAATATTGACAATAGATCGAACCAGAATCTAAATTCCAAGTGGATAAGTTAATAGGATCAAAGAATGATAAATCAAGACTTATCCAAGATCAATGGTCATATTAGGTTTGAGAATAAGTAATTAATGGGTTAATTAAGGGTTTTGGGGGGCCTTAATTATGTTTACACCCTTTCTTAACCTACCAATCGCAATATAACTAGTAGGTCATTGGCCACTACATATGTGAAATGGACATTATACAGCCTATCGAATGGCCGATGGAGGACCACCAGTTGGCCGGTGTCTATAGGTAAAATTCCAATATCCTAAGGCTCACCATTAGTAGGTTGGTGGACTCCCATCATCTAGATGGTGGCACCCTGTATCCACCACTAATCCATGCCATTTTGAAAAAAAATCAATTCACCTCTGACACCTCTTTAACCCAAAATATAACCTCAAAAATTTAAAAGAGGTACATACTTAGTATAGGATGTTATGATATCCCCACCATAAGACTTTTTTTCCCATGAATTCAAGTGTAAGAAGGATGCTCCATAAAGAGGTGAGGTAACTAATCCTTCATCGATGATTCATGTTCTAAAGTCTCATGATAATCTAATTTTTGCCACCATGACACATTGATAAATAGAATAGAATTCCATGAAATACTTGCATCTTATAATAATCCATCTACACTAGCTACTCCAAAACTAAAACGAATGACTCCAACTCAACATCCTCCTAATTTAGAACATGGGAAGGATCAAGTTGATTCTTCTTGAGATAAGATAAATGGAAAACATAATGAATACCCATCAATTGAGATATTAATACCAACTAATAAGAAACATTTTCAAGGTACTTAATGATATCAAATGGTCTAACATATCTAGGATCCAACTTCACTTGTTTCCCAAGCCAATGGTTTCCTAACTAAGGAGAAACTTTCAAGAATACTTGGTCACCAATGAAAAACTCTAAAGGGAGTCATCAACAATCCATATAAGATTTCTTCTGACAATGATTTTCAACTAAGAATCGATGTATATCATAAAGCCTTACCAATGTATCCTAAATGAGACTTAGTCCCATAAGAGATGTTGCACCCACCTCCGACCAACAAAAAGGTGACCTATATAAGAAACTATACAATGCCTCAAAGGGTGTTATTATAATCTATAACTGGTAACTATTATTATATGAAAACGTGAATAGTATCCTATTTCTATCCCAATATCTATGAAAATATAAGATAAAAGCACAAAACATATCCTCTAGGATCTGAATAGTATGCTTCTTCTAGCCATATATTTGTGGATGGTAAGTTATACTCAGCCTGAACTGAGTCCCCATTGCCACTTAGATATTTATCTAGAACTAGAAGGTAAACACAAGATCCCTATTAGAGATAAAAGTAGAGGGAAACCCATGAAGCCACAAAATTTTCTTCATATACAGCTTGCCTAGATATTCAACCTTAGTGGTGTCCCTGACTGGAATGAAATGAGATGATTTTTTCAACTGATAAATCACCACCTTGATAGAATTATTTACTTGAAGAGTTTATGGTAATCCCACTATGAAGTCCATAAACACCTCTCCCCATTTCCAAATCAACACCAGAAGAGGCTATTGTATACCAGAATCTTTTAGGTTCCCTAACCAAATTAGCTAGAAGGTGTGACAACAGGATGCATAATCAGAAATATCACACTTCATACCCAGACACTAGAAATTTTGTTTCATGTCATAATACATCTTCGTAGTTCAAGGATAAATGACCAAAAAATATGATAATGATTCAAAATAGAGTTACTAATATAAGAAGGGATAAAAAACAAATCCAAAAGTAAATAATTCCATCGGAGGTAAGAGAAAAACTAGGCATGGTATACCCACCATATAAGGACTCCTTTAATCCTATAAACTCATCATCCTGGTACTGGTCCTATAGAATTGACTCAATAAAAGATGATAATTGTAATGTCTCGGTTCCAGGTTCCACTCAACGGGTGCCCAGAACCCAGTTCACCATATGACCTCAAGCGCATTTCCCCAAATGCCAGAGGCTTCCGACTAGTAGCAAGGGTCGAGGTCTGATAGTGGGGAAACTATGCCCTCATTTGTCAAAGTGTAGCGCAGCGGAATAAAATAAATAGAATACAACATTAGAAGAAGTAATAAACCATACACATTTAATATAAAAACTACAGTAAAATATAACCAATCAGTTATGATGCAACATGTCTCAAGTTCTAAGAAAACAGCCAGAACATGTTAAATAGCAGTTCAATACAATACAGAGTACAACAAAACAGAACAAAGAAATCGGTGGCATCGCGAGCCTAAGCCTGGTCCCATGCTCCCCTACTCCTCAGCAGCAATCAAGTACCTGTATAGGGACCCTTACCCTTATCCAAACCTGCAGAAACGTAATCTGTTTGGGACGAAAAGCATGACCCAAACAGGGTGTGAGAAATAATTCCCAGTAGGCACCCACCAAAGGCTCGTGCCCAACTGTGTGAAAGCATGCAACAACAGTGTGCAGTAGTAAAATGCAATAAAGTAAGCAGTACTGAAAAGTAACTAACTTAACCAGTTATATTTCCAATTACATTTTCATTTAATCATTTAATTTAAAATATCACCACAGTGAATATTCTAAGTAAACAGCCAATGTCCTCAGACACGTAAATCCCTACCCTCATGTAAAGAGAATCCAAACATAAGAATCTGCCCACAGGAATATGGATATTTCCCACAGGCATAAGAAGTGTCACCCACATGCACAAAATCAACTACCCACAGGCTAATCACAACATTGCCCTCAGGTTAAAAAGGTAATCGGGCCATTCCCTACATGTGAACAAGCAGTAAACAAGAAATTCCTCTCAAGAAAATTCTACAATCATTAATTTTAAAGGAATACCCTCAGGTATCCTGTCCAAACGGCTAAACAGAGGAACGCACCCCCGGGTGGTCCTGGATCCAAGAAACGATCCCAAACAGCAGTTATTATCACATTTAAATTACCTATACAATCCAAGGTATTTAATTCAATAAGGCCTCAGCCATAAGACACCCCATTCATGGGCGCGTATCACAATGGTACACAAAACGCACATCAGTTGGAAAATTAAACACCAATCCACCTACCTTAAACGCCCCTGATCAGTATACTCGAACGACATTCCACGAATCGTCCTAGAACGAGGTAGATCTAAGGTGAAAGAAAACTCGTTCAAACCCAAATAACTTTTCTTAGAAAAATAATTGGTAATAAATACTCCAAGAGAAGGGAGAACTCACCCATGCGGTTCTAGGAAGATCGACGGTGCAGAAAACGGATTCTCGACGCGCGCTTGGCAGATCTCCAAAGCTCCGGCCTCCTCTCCTGCTCCTTCCTCCGGTTCTAAGCCTTCCCTATGAACAGGGGAGGCTACTGGCCATTTTAATTAAAAAAACAAAGTACAAGGTATGTATTTACAAGTACACGGTGTGTACTTCCTTCATTTATATGTTCATCTTGCAGCACCGCCAAACTGTTCAACCGTCGACATGAGTACACGGTGTGTATTCCCGACTACATGGTGTGTACTGTCACCCAGCTGGCGGCCGCTTCCATCACCTTACTATTTCATCTGCCGATAGACTACACGGCATGTAAAGGACCACTACACGACATGTAGTCATTTTTTACACCCTTCATCACTGACAGGGATACATGCCCTGTGTACTCTTCCCACACGGCCAAAAGTACAGGGCATGTGCAAAAGTACACGACGTGTACTTACAAAATTTAGGATTTTTCCCCATTTTCCTTATTTTCTCAAAAACGCTTAAGGAAAAGAGAAAAGAAGAAACCTATACCTCAATAATAAGAATAGGGTTCTTACAAACTTCCCCCCTTAAAGCAATTCATCCCCAAATTTCCCTTCCAATGGTAGTGAGGATATAGCCGTAAACAGCTCCGACTAATGAGCATGTACGTCGGTCTCTCGCTCCTAGGTTTCGTCCTACACTCGGCCATGCTTCCATAGAACCCGTACGATAGGAACTGACCGGCCTCGGAGAACCTTCATGCTCCAATCAATGATACGAATCGGATGCTCCTCAAAGGATGCATCTACCTAAAGCTCAATCTCCTCGGGCTGAAAAATGTGATACGGGTCTGAATGATAGCGGCATAATTGAGATACATGGAAGACATCATGTATGGCTCGGTACCTCTGTGGTAACTGCAATCGATAGGCAACCGGCCCGACTCTCTCCAGAATCTCAAATGGCCCCACACACCTTGATGAAGGTTTACCCTGTCTCCTGATCCGCCTGTGTCCCAACCTTGGTGAAACACACAAGAAAACATGATCCCCGACCACGAACTCCAAGGGTCATCTATGGCGATCAACATAAGATTTTTTACGAGACTGTGCAGTAGCCATTCACTTCTGAATGAACTGGACCTACTCAGAAGTCTCCTGCATGAGATGTGGTTCCAGTAAAGCTGACTCACCTGCCTCTAACCAACACAAGGGTTATCGGCATGGCCTACCATATAAAGCCTTGTATAGTGCCATCTCAATAGTTTCCGGAAAACTATTATTATAGGCAAACTCAACTAGGGGTATATGCTTCTTCCAAGAGCCCCCAAAGTCTAGGATGCATGCACGAAGCATGTCCTCAAGGACATGTATCGTACACTCTGACTGACCATCAGTCTGAGGGTGGTAAGCTGTGCTCAAAAGCACCTGTGTACCCAGTGCCCTCTGAAAACTCTACCAGAAACGAGACATAAAATGGGAGTCCCTATCTGAAACGATAGAAAGTGGGACCCCATGAAGACGGAAGACCTCTCAGATATACAACTTTCCAAGCTCGTCAACTCTGAAGGTCTCCCTGATCAACAAAAAGTGAGCTACATTTGTGAGTCTGTCCACAACAACCCACACGGCATCATTGCCTCGAGGTGACCTCAAAAACCCAATCATGAAGTCCATTGCGACATAATCCCATTTATACTCTGGGATGGGTAACTGCTGTAACAGTCTGGCTGGCCTCTTATGCTCCTCTTTCACCTGCTGACAGGTGGAACATCTCGTAACAAAACCAGCTATCTCTCCCTTCATACCCAGCCACCAGTACTAACGTCTCAATTCATGGTACATCTTGGTAACTCCGGGATGAACTGCCCAAGATGAAGCATGAAACTCTCACATCAGCTCCTCACGTGTATCCCCTGAAACCCACACTCGTCCATGGAAATGAAATACCTCATCATCGCCTATCATCCACCTAGGAGGAGGGTCCTCACTTTCCACTGAATCCCATAGAACTAGGCCTTCAAAATCAGATAGTTGTCTCGCCCTCACTCTATCCAGGAGGGTAGAGGTCATAGTTAAAGACGAAAGATAGGTCTACCCCAGACTATTGTGCACCTCCAAATGCATCTCATAGAACAAATACATAAGTTTCCATTCACCACTAGCCTCTTGCACTGCCTGTATCTGAGTCTTTCTACTTAGTACATCAGCTACTGCATTACCTTTACCAGGTGTATAGGCAAGCTCAAAATCGAAGGACTGAAGGTATTCAACCCACCTTCATTGTCTTAGATTCAAGTCATGCTGAGTAAAGATGTACTTGATACTTTTGTGGTCCATGAACACCACAAAATTTTCTCCCAAGAGATAATGTCTCCAACAGTGTAACGCATTCACAACTGCAGCCAACTCGAGATCATGCGTCAGGTAATTCCTCTCATGTGGCCTCAACTATCGAGACCCGTATGCAACTACTCGATCACCCTGCATCTACACAGCTCCTAGACCAATACCTAATGCATCATAGTAAACTGTATTTCTCTTCCCTTTCTCTGTGAGTATCAGGATCGGTGCTGATTTTAACTTCCCTTTCAGGTCCTGAAAGGATATCTCACAAGATTCTGACCAAATGAACTTTGCACCCTTCTTAGTCAAACCCGTCAACGACACTGCTAAGCGGGAGAAGTCCTGGATGAAATGTTTGTAGTAACCATCCAGCCCTAATAAACTCCGTATCTCAAACACGTTCCTAGGTTGCTCCCAGGAAACTACTGCTCTCACCTTCTCTGGGTCTACTGCAACTCCTTCCTCTGAGATGATATGACCCAAGAAGTGTTTCTGGTCCATCCAAAAGTGTCACTTTGAGAGCTTAGCATATAGCCTATGCTCTCTCAGTGTACTCAATACAATCTCAAGATGGGTGGAATGGTCATGTCGAGTGTGAGAGTACACCAAGATGTCATCCATGAATACTACCATGAAAGAATCTAGATAAGGATGGAACACACGATTAATGAGAGCCATGAAAACTGTCGGCACGTTCGTGAGTCCGAACGGCATAACCAAGTACTCGTACAGACCATATCTACTCCAAAACGCTATAAGCGGTATATCTGATGGTCTCACGCACAGCTGATGATATCCTGATCGCAGGTCAATCTTTGAGAACACTCATGCTCCATGAAGTTGATCAAAAAGATCATCAATCCTTGGCAAGGGATATCAGTTCTTGACTGTCAATAGGTTTAGTTTCCGATAATCGACATAGAGTCTGAGGGTACTATCCGCCTTCTTCGCAAAGAGGACCGGCGAACCCCAAGGAGAAGTACTGGGTCGGATGAAACCATTTTCCTTTAACTCCTCTAACTTCCTCTTGAGCTCCAGAAACTCTAGTGTATCCATCCTATAAGGAGTAATGGACATCGGTGCTGCTCCTGGCACAAGCTCAATAGAGAAATCCACCTCACGCTCTGAAGGAAGACCTGAAAAGTCGTTTGGGAAGACATCCCTAAAACGATCAACCACTGGAGGGAAATACTTCTGACAAGTCCCCTGGTCGTCCAGATATAAGCTCACAATCTAGGCTGTGACTCCACATCTCCCATGATGCTCTAGTCAAGCTCAACTCGCCTGAACATCCCACTCGCACTTTTATAGAAACTCACCACCCTCTGGTGACGTGAAACTCACCCTACGACAGTAGAAATCCAAAAGGGCTCAAAAGTTAACCAACCAGTCCATCCCGAGAATGACGTCATAGTTCATCATCTCTAAGACATAGAGGTCCCAAAGGAAGTGACACCCACCAACCTTAAGGGGGAACTCCTTACACTAACACACACCAATCGTTCTAGTCCCCAATGAAGTGTCTAGCATTATAATAGTATAAGAAGAAGAAACACAGAGCTCTAGGCTCTCCACAATGAGCACAGATATGAAACTATGTGTATCACCCGTATTGAAAAGTACTGACGATAAAACAGAAGCTACTAGTAGTACCTCTGACAGTAGAAGGTCTGGGATCTTGCTCCTGCTGGGTCTGCTGCACTGCATATGCCTGCCTAATGCCACGGCCCTGCGACATAGCCTGGCTACCCTGAGTTATCCCGCCCTATTGCCTATGAGATCCTGGTGTCTGGATACCACGACCACGACCACCATCCCTGCTTGCACGCCCTAATGTATTCTAGTTCCCCAACTGGTAAGAAGCTGTTGGTCCTGCCCCCGCACGCGGAGCCTACACAGAACCCCTCTCACTAGCCATTGGTGGAAACACCCTGAAAAAGCACTTCAGATGACCCATCCTGCCGCAAGCCCAACATTCCACTGGGTCTCGTGGACATTGAGGTCACTTCTTCCCCTCCTTACCACACTGGTAGCACATGACCTAGCCACCTGAAACATTCTTCTGACTGGTACTGCCACCCTAAGAGAAGTCCATCCGTCTCTTCCTCTTTCCTGTAGAAATAGTACTAGAGACTGGTGTTGAACCGCCCTAACCCACACCACTAGATTCTCACATGTTCCTCTCTGTAATCATCTCTTGGTTCACAATATCATGTATCAAAGGCAACCTAAAAACATTCACCAGTGCCCTGATGTCATACCGAAGACCATCCTCAAAGAGTCTGGCCCTCAACGTCACATCACCCACCAGAATGGGTGAAAAATGCAGAATCTCGGTGAAATGAGTAGAATAATCCATCATTGACATAGTGCCTTACTGCAGATTCATGAACTCTCAAGCTCGATCTGCCCTCAGCATCTCTAGGAAGAAGAAATCATAGAAGACTACCTGAAAATCTTCTCACGCCTTGTCTCTATGATGCTATGACTGGGTGGTAACATCCCACCAGCTCTTGGAAGAATCACACAGTATATAAGTCGCGAGCTTAACCCTTCGCCCTGAAGGCATCTCAAGATGCTCGAAAATAGTTTGCATCGATCCTAGCCAATATTCTGCAGCCTGTGGTCCACCATCCCATGAAAACGTAGGCGGATGCTGCTGCTGGAAGATACGTGTTAGCTCATCCATAGATGTGGCAGCCGGCGGTGCTCCCTGAAAGGTGTGCATGAACCGCATAAAGCCTTCACAGAACTGCGCATCCACACATGTGTTTGGTATAACAGCTGGCGCCACATCTGGCTCTGCTGGAGGATCCACTGGTAGCCCATGGCCTACCATCTCTGGAGTATACTCATTGCCGCTCTCCTGGAGAACAATGCGTGGTCGTCTCAGCGGCATGACACTAAAAGGTCAAACGCACACCTTAAGAACAAGATTATAAAATACTGAAACGAAGGAACCTCAAAGGGAATAGGAGGAAGAAGGCATTCAAAATTTTCAAAACTAGACTACACGGTGTGTACTTGACTTCCCTTTCCCTGTCTGGGTCCTTCTACACGGCTAAGCCACACGACTCCCGTTGAACAAAACTATACGGTGTGTATATCCTCTACACGGCATGTATGGTGAAATTTTCCAACTGCCTGTGTCATTTGTGACACGGCCGACTACTCAGCTTGTCTATACACGGCGTGTTACACCCGCACATGGTGTGTACACCACCCCGTTTCCCAGACACACGACTAAGTCCATATTGTTTTTCACTGGTCAAGACTACACGGCGTGTCCCACAGGTACACGGCGTGTACTATACGAGATTCTCTGAACTGTGTTGTTCGTTACATGGACGGATACACGGCTTCAACTACACAGCGTGTACATGAAAGGATTACACTGACCCGTGTTGTTAGTTAGACGGCTGGGTCCCCAAGTCCGACTACACGGCGTGTTCCACCGTGGACACGGCGTGTATGTCTTAAGGTCCCCTTCGTCCGTGTTTTTAGTTACACGGGCGGACTCCGGGTCAACACTACACGGTGTGTACATCCGGTACACGGCGTGTTCGCCCCAAGCACTTCCCTTCCCCGTGTCGCCGCCCACACGGTTTGTGACACGGGAAGAGACTACACAGCGTGTACTCAGGTTACACGGCGTGTACTCAAAAAAGTTTTATTTCTCCCTGAACAGAAGACCATACATGGCGTGTTTAAGGTACTACATGGCGTGTATACTAGGTTTCCGGACAGTATGCCCCAGAAACTCCTCCGGAACCCAGAAAATACTGAAAACAACACCTAAGTGTCAAATTCTGACCCGTGAGGGCCCATACTCCCCACAAATCAATTTTTGACATCTTATCTGTGTTTTAACAAAATAAACAGCTAATGATCCACCAAATTACGGTCAATAAGGGCCCATACTCCCCAAAAACCAAAGTTTGGCGTCCATTATTTTAACAAGCTTATACAATAATACCCTATCACATAGTAGGTATTTATGAAGCATTTATCACAATAGCATGCTTTTCTAGCACAACAACTATCACAACATCATGAAATTCCTAATGCACCTACACGGCATGGAAACTATGCATGGCATGTGATTCCTATCATGTGCCTAACTGATGCATTAGATGGAATACCCTCATATAATCAGGTTGCAACTAAATAGAACCCATTAATAACATATAAACAGCACAATACAAGTGCATCACCCTTCGGTGAAAATCCATTCAACCGTAAAATTACAAAATCAGAAAAATTGCAACATGAGGTAAATTGGCTTTTCCCTGTACACGGATTAGCTACGCCCGAGCACAACTTATTACCAACTACCGTTCTTGTCCTATCCCTGACTAACGATCCAAATAGTAAGTCAAAGAAAACAACGCCTTTGATACCACTTTATAACGTCCCGGTTCCGGGTGCCACTCAACAGGTTCCCCGAACTCGGTTTGCCACATGACCTCAAGCGCATTTCCCCAAACGCCAGAGGTTTCCGACTAGCAGTGATGGCCCAGGTCTGATAGTGGGGAAACTATGCCCTCATTTGTCAAAGTGTAGTGCAGCGGAATAAAATAAATAGCATACAACATCAGCAGAAGCAATAAACCATACACATTTAATCTAACAACTGCAATAAAAGATAACAAATTAGTTATGATGAAACATGTCTCAAGTTCTAAGAAAACAGCCAGAACATGTTACATAGTAGTGCAATACAATACAGAGTACAACAAAATAGAACAAAGTAATCAGTGGCATCGCGAGCCTAAGCCCGGTCCCATGCTCCCATACTCCTCAGCAGCAATCAAGTACCTGTATAGGGACCCTTTCCCTTATCCAAACCTGTAGAAACATAATCTGTTTGGCCCAAAAAGCATGACCCAAACAGGGTGTGAGAAATAATTCCCAGTAGGCACCCACCAAAGGCTCGTGCCCAACTGTGTGAAAGCATGCAACAATAGTGTGCAGTAGTAAAATGCAATAAAGTAAGCAGGACTGAAAAGTAACTAACTTAACCATTTATATTTCCAATTACATTTCCATTTAATCATTTAATTTAAAATATCACCATAGTGAATATTCTAAGTAAACAACCAATTTCCTCAAACACGTAAACCGCTACCCTCAGGTAAAGAGAATCCAAACACAAGAATCTGCCCACAGGCATACGAATATTTCCCACGGGCGTAAGAAGTGTCGCCCAAAGGCACAGAATCAACTTCCCACAGGCACGGAAGAAGTTTCCCACATGCTAAATAGTACAGTTCCCACAGGATAATCACAACACTGCCCTCAGGATAAAAAGGTAACCGGTCTATTCCCAACATGTAAACAAGCAGTACACAAGCAATTCCTCTCAAGAAAATTCTACAATCATTAATTTTAAATTCATACCCTTGGGTATCCTAGCCAAATGGCTAAACAGAGGAAGGCACCCCCGTGTGGTCCTGGATCTAATAAACGATCCCAAAAAGTAGTTATTATCACATTTAAATTACCTATACAATCCTAGGTATTTAATTCAACATGGCCTCAGCCATACGACTCCCCATTCATGGGTGTGTATCACAATGGTACAGAAAACGCACATCAGTTGGAAAATTAAACACCAAGACACCTACCTTAAACTCCCCTGATCAGTATACTCGAAAAACATTCCACGAATCATCCTAGAAATAGGTAGATCTAAGGTGAAAGGGAACTCGTTAAAACCCAAATAACTTCCCTTAGAGGAAGAATTGGTTTGAACTACTCCAGGAGAAGGTAGAACTCACCCGTGTGATTCTAGGGAGATCAACGATGCAGAAAACGGATTCCCGATGCGTGCTCGGCAGATCTCCAAATCTCCGGCCTCCTCTCCCACTCCTTCCTCCAGTTCTAAGCCTTCCCTGTGAACAGGGGAGGCTACTGGCCATTTTAAACAAAAAAAACAAAGTACATGGCGTGTATTTCCAAGTACATGGCGTGTACTTCCTTCATTTAACTATTCATCTGGCGGCACCGCCAAACTGTTCATCCGTCGACATGAGTACATGGCGTGTATTCTCGAATACACGGCGTGTACTGTCACCTAGCTGGCGGCCGCTTCCACTGCCTTACTATTTCGTCTTCCGACTGACTACACAGCATGTAAAGGACCACTACACGGTGTGTAGTCGGTTTTTACACCCTTCATCGCCTACATGGCTACACTCCCTGTGTACTCTTCCAACATGACCAAAAGTACATGGCATGTGAAAAATTACACGACGTGTACTTTCAAAATTTTGGATTTTTCTCCATTTTCCTTATTTTCTCAAAAACACTTAAGGAAAAGAGAAAAGAAGAAACCCGTACCTCAAGAATAAGAACTTGGTTCTTACAATAATAATTGAACACTAGTCATAATCATACTTGAAACATGATCATGTGCATCCATATGTAACTAAGTGAAAATCCTTATAAGTTTCCACTCCTCTTCGTATTCCAGGACAGTATAAGATGGAAATTTTTTACTGAGATTGTAATCTATGGAATTCCCCATTTCCAAGGTGTGGTCGATGTTGAAGTCAAACATCTAGAGGTAATCCACCCATCACCTCTACCTAAGGTTCATATATTTCAAACAAAAGATATAACTCAATCTCTTATGATCAGAAAAGATTATGAAACTATAAATGAAGATATAGTGCTACCAACACATAAAATCATGCATTAAAATGGTGAGATGCAAGTAATGAGTGGGGTGATTAATATCATGCAGTCAAATATTTCAAGAACTTTATGACACTAAATGATCATCTTTCATAAGCACAAATCCCAGACCATAACCAGATGCATAAAAATAAGCCACATAGACTTTACTAGGTTTCGGTAAGATTATAATAAGATATGATGTCATACATCATTTTAACTAATCAAAAGAGGTTTGACATTTGGAATCCCAAGATAATTTTACCCCTTTCTTCTAAGAGAAATAAATGGTGATATTAGCTTTGAGAAATCCTTAATGAACTAATAATAATATCCAATTAGTCCTAGGAAACACTATATTTTGAAATATTATGTGGTTCATTCCATGATGATATAGTCCTCACCTATTCAAGATCAATTTAGACACCAGGTTATGAAATCAAATTACCCAATATATTCACCTCTTAGATCCTATAATTTCATTTTGATATATTTCCATAAATATGGTGACACCTCAAGATTTCCAAAACCAAATTTAGATGGTGCTCATAATCATGATCAGATCTTAAATAAACTAGAATATCATCTGAGAATACCATAACAAAGGTATTAAGATACTCTTGGAATATCAATTTCATCCAGGAAATAAACACTAAAGGAGTGTTAGTGAGGCTAAAAAGCACCAAAAGATATTCATAGTGGAAAAAACTTCTCCTAAAGTGTTCATCATAATATATTATTCCTTAACTTTGAGTTGATGATAACCCAACCAAATATTAATTTTCAAAAACCGTGTTACCTCCTTTAACTAAAAAAACACGCCATCCGTACGGGGAAAATGATACTTTTTTTCACTATTACTAAATTCTACTTTCGATAATCTACACAGAGATGAAGAGTATCATTATCCTTATTTGAGAATAGCATGGGGGTGCTCATAGAGAAACTCTAGGTCAAACAAATCCTTTATTCATCAGGTCATACAACTATATCTTGATCTATTTTATCTTAAAAGGTTCCATATGGTAAGAGGTTATTGAGATTAGATGTGTATCGAACACCAGATCAAGTGAGAACTCTACATCCCATTCTAGATAAATACTGAAGACGTTGTCTGGAAAAACATAAGGGAAATCTTGACCAACCATGGGAATATCAACATGATAGGATACATCATCAGTCTTAACCATAATGGTAAAAAATAGAATCTTGAGCTCTGGGAAGGAAGTTCCTTCATAACTAGACCTTAGATCACACTCTCTCTAAAACACTTGGGAGCTCCCATTAGTAGTAGATAACAAAACACGTCGATGATAAAAATAAATATCTTCTTATTGAGTGACCATTCAATCCATCCCAATGATAAATTCAAAGAGTTCTAGATCAATAACTAGGAAATCCCAAACTAACTCCACATCCACTGTCAAAAGATACCATAAAGGAAAATTAAACACATGCTCCTTCCACTTCCTAAGAGGAATCACCAACTCCATAATAAAGGAAATTTTCTCCATCATAGGTTTCTATACATACAGAAAATAGGCAGATATGAAATAGTGTGAGGCACTCGTATCAAATGGATTAGCTCTATAGAGGATACAACAAAAATGGTACATCTCACTATAGCCATACCTACATAAACTTTCACTAGAAATTCATCCACTATGTGAAGATGCTTTACTCTAGAGGCTTATGGTTAGAGCCCTATTGAATTTAAATCTTTTGAATGCATCATAGTGGACTTTGGAGTTGAATGTCCCTTACCATATTAAGGTGTTGACAAAGACAATTATTATCTCTGTAGAAGACCTTGGAAGACACAAGCACTATAGTTCTTCATAGGTACAGGGTAATGACATTGGGTGAACCCCACATTTCCAAAATGGTATCAATTCAATGGTACACTACTAGATACTGCATAAGGAGTAGAAAAAGTGAACTATTGATAACCACATCCACCACTCTTATGAATATCATGACACTTCCTATTTTTCCCATGTGTGCCACTAGAACTTCCACTGGGTGGAAGAGATGTCCCAGAAAAGCTTATATTTCCCACCATATCCATCTCTTCCATCATAGCCATGTATTCCATCTCATCATATGTGGTGAGTGTTAGTATATATACCTATGATTTCATGACATGTTACAAGACTCATATGTATTTTTAAGCATTCAAATGGTTATTCTTTACCACCAATAGAGAACAATGAACAAACATAGAAAAATAATTGTTGTACTCTCACACCAAATTCTCTCCCTACTCCTAATAGAGGAATTCCAGAGACTTAACCATTATTAAAAAATTCGGGAAGAACTACTGAAAGAAAAGGGTCTTCAAGACTTTTCATTCCAAGACAACATACTAATTTCCCTAAAACATAGATTCTCACTACCTCTTTCTATGACTCTTAATATTAAAGTTTGTTTACTTCACCTTAACCAACTCAAGTGTCTCCAAGAAATCAAAGACCATATCAATTATTTATATCAATTACTCCACCTCATTTGGTTCATTAGTACCCTTAAAAAGCCTGAGGATTTTGTTATAGGACTCTTAGGATAAATCCATGTCCCATCCAGCTCCTGGTTGTTCCTCAACATCTTGATAATGAACATGTGGTATGTTTTGGTCCATGAAACAAACTTCCCATATGGTAGCCTTGAGAAGATTATATTTAAGGGAATATTACCTTGAGGTGAATTTCTTATTTCATACTCCTGAGTAACCCTTGGAATTCATATCAAAGATATGATTCTATATTCCGAAAAAAAGAAGGAAATAATTATATAATGAAACAATCTCATTTTACATTAAAATAACATAATAGAAAACTAATATTTAGATCAAAACCCAACATAAGAGAAACACAATCCAACATCCCATGGGGACTTGAATCTTGTTGTAGAAATAGCTGGCTAGGAACTCATGAAAACCTACCTCGCAAGTCCCAAAAATCCTATCTCCTATCTACAAAAAATCCCAAGATAAGGAAACTTGACGATAAACCTCCTATGATGCCAAATTATCAAGACCTGTCTTAAAAAACCCTTCCATATAAGATCTAAATCACACTATGAAAAACCCCTAAGGGCATTCCCAATCCCCATGGGATAGTGACTAGCACCTGTGCATCAAAAAAAGTAAAGGAATGAATTTTACAACTTGAAACAAGATACATGGAATACATACACAAAAATATAACTAGTAATGAAATATTCTATAGTAAAAATTATAACAATGGTAACACTTTAACTAAAAAAACATGATAATGAAACCGAGGAATTGGTCTAATAATAAAACAAAAATTCCACACAATGACCCAAAAACTACATGTGATATGATGGTAACATCCCATCATGTCACCACCAGCTACACATTCCCAACTGACATCAACATTTCCACCTCACTATGGTGCATTTCCCTTTCCTGTAGAAGACAAAATAATTTTTACACACCCACAAGGTTGTGTGCATGGTTTCATCTAAACATTCTCAGTAGGATCCCACCCAAGTCTTCCATAACAAGTATCTATCAAATAATCCCAATGTTCTCATTTTAAGAAAACATGGCATGATAAGTAGTTTTCACATTTATAAAAAAATCATGGTAAATTATTTACCCTTTCCACAATTCTGTATCAAAAACCATATAAAGTAGTTTTACTGAACATCTAAAATAATCCACTTTACATTTATCAAATCATGCATCATATATTACATCATATTCAAAATAATGCAAAGCTAAAGCGTGATGGAAATCATCCCTAGGATAACAAAGGTTTAGGCTAGCTAGGTCACTGATACCCCTAATAAAAAAATAAATAATAGTGCACACTCAATTCCATAAATCAAAGAAAATAAATTCTAGGGATATAGGAACACCCCAAAAGTTAACCCCTTAAAATTTCAAGAATAAGTCTCTATATCCTGTTAATTTGTGATCTAGGAACGGAGGAACACCCCAAAAAGTGAATCCCCTTAAAATGTTAAAGGACATATCCTAATTTTACAACCCCAACCTAGTTAATTGAGGCTCATATGTGAAACATGTGTACAATCATTTCAAATGGATTATCACATTTCACAAAAATTTCCTAACAACCCTTTTTCCATCTAAAACATTTCTTTGAAAACCAATTTCACAAATCATATCACAATGAATTGAAAATAATTTTCTTTTCTAAAAAATGGGGGAAACCATATTTTATCAAAACCAATTTACACATGAAAATAAAACAATTAAAGGATAATTCCAATTATCATTTAGAAAACTATTTAGAAAACCAATATCAGTCACAATTTATTAAACATAAGCAGATATAGAACCACTTACCACACACTTGGGTCGCATGCCAACCACAATGGGATCCACTTAGTATAGGGAAAGAAAACAAAATATTAATTGATATGATACCCTAAAAATTATTTCCATATACTAGAATTGAGTTTATAAGGATAAATGGTCAATAGAGAAGTTAAATCATCACATACCTCAAAGATCACATGTGTCGCACCACAACCAACAATAGATCTAACCTCCATAAGATAAACGCATGAAAAATTTATAAGGGGTTGAGAGATATCATAACATGATCAATATATTCTAAAAATTTAGCAAAGAATCACTTCTAATTCTAATATAAATGGAGTAAATGAGAAGGGATCAAAAAAACCTACCAAAAAATTGACAACTAATCAAACCAGGATTGAAATTAAAAGATTAAAAGTTCAAAGGAGATAAGAACACAAAAGGAAGACCTATATAAGATAAATGGTTATATTGGGTTCAATAATGAGGTATTAAGAGGTTAATTAAAGGTTATGAGGGTATAAAATTACATTTATACCCTTATTTAACTAGCCCATCTAGATGCCTCCAGCGGGTCAGTGGCCATTGAAAAAGTGTAGTAGACACTTTATGGCTTACTAGTAGGCTAGTGGAGGACCATAATATAGCTATTAGATAAAAGAAAAATTCTTGTGACCTGGGGCTCCCCACTAGATGGTCTGTAGACACCCATCGGCTACCCAGTGGACACCCACCAGCTAGCCAGTGTCTCCCTATAACCACCACTAAGGCCATTCCATTTAGAAAAACACTCATGTCACCTCCAAAAACTCCTAAACCCAAAATATAACCTTGTAAATATAAAATATGGACATACCTGAACTATAATGTTAAAATCTCCCCACTATAGTAATTTTTTCCCCATGAGGTAACACGGAATAAGGATACTCTGGATAGAGGTGAGGCCACTACTCCCTCACTGATGATTTACACTCCCAAGTCTCGTGAGGATATAATTCATGTGGATATAACACTTCTAAGAATGAAATATAATTCCCATATAAGAATTTCATATAAGATTCAACCATATCCATTGGATTCTCTAAAACTAAAACTTCCATATCCAATTCAATTTCCTACAAATTCAGAACATGAGAAGGATTAGGGTGATACTTCTTAAGATGATATATGTGTAAAACATCATGAATACCCATCAACCGGGCCAATAATTCCAACTGAAAAGAAACCTTTCTAAGTCTCTCAGCTATCTCAAATGGTCCAACATATCTAGGAGATAAATTACCATGTTTCTTAAGTCAGTGGTGACCCATCCAAGAAGAAACATTAAAGAAGACCTGGTCGCTAATATAAAAATACAAAGGGAGGAATAAATGATCCACATAACAATTATGTCAACTCTGAGACGTAACCAATCATGGACATATATCATGAATACTCACTAGCATCTTTTGAATGAGACTTAGTCTCACATGAGAGGCCTCACCCACCTATAAGCAACAAATAAGTGACATGTACAGGTGACCATATAATGTCTCAAATAGTTTCATTATAATTAATGACTAGTAACTATTATTATAAAAAAATTGACTAGTCCCAGATGGCTATCCCAAGATCCATTGAAATCCAAGATGTAGGCATGAAGCATATCCTTCAAGATCTAAATAGAATGATTTGTTTGGCCATATTTCTATAGATGTTAAGTTGTACTCTACCTAACTTGAGTCCCCATCATCTCTTGGATAATTATCCAAAATCGATTGGTAAACCTAGGATCTCTGTAAGAGATAATAGCATAGGGGACCCCATGAAACCTCACAATTTCCTTAACATATAGTTGACCCATATTTTTAACCTTAGTGGTGTCTTTGATCAAAATAAAATGATATGATTTCATCAAATGATAAATTACCACCTAGATATCATTATTTACTCAATGATTCTATGGTAATCCAACTATAAATTCCATGGACACCTCATCCCATTTCCAAACCAGCATAAGAAGAGGCTAGATAATACCAGAAGGTTTCAGGTGATCTTCCTTAATCTATTGGCAGGGGTGACAGTTGGATACATAATCAGTGATTTCATGCTTCATACCCATCCACCAGAAACACTATCTAATTTCAAAATACATCTTCATAGTTCTAAATGAATGACTTATGAATAACTATGACAATAATTCAATGAAAAATTCATAACATAAGAAGGGATTAAGAAAAAATTCCTGAAGCAAAGAGTTTCATCAGATGGGAGAGACTAACCAATCATGGTCTCCCCACTATATAATTATTCTCTATGTATGTTTTGAGTACATTGAAAGTACCTTTTGTGGTTGTAATATTAAATATTATTTTAATAAAGAGTTTCCCATAACCTTTAGATATGATCTTTCATGTTAAAGTTTTAATTAATTTATTAATATTTGAAGAAATGATTACATTGGCTTAGGATTACTTCTTTGTTGAATATATCGATCTTCCAAAAAAACCTTTCAAATTTCATTTGTTTCCCTATAATGATCCAATGAATTGATCCCCCTACAGGTGATCCACACATTCTCCTTTGATCTCTAAGAAAGGACAATCAATTTTTGGGTTCTAGAGTATAGAATTTATTGTCAAGTGTTATTCATGTTAATCACTCTTCCATCAGTCTTAAAGGAATATCTCTTATGTTTCTCATTATTAATAGGGAGAGAGAAGGGGGAGTCACGAGAGAATTTTATTATGCAAAATTATTCTCTATTTTTATGCAACCTACAAAATAGATATAACCGTTTATTTATAGAGTTAGGTTTTAAGTTAATAAATATAATTTAATTGTATGGAAACCATAAAAATATTGTTATATTCTTAACAAACCCCATGAAACATAATAATAATAATTTTATTATTATTTTTCTGCATGCCAATGTGAGAAATGATAAATAATATTTACTATATTTTTAATTATATATTTATCAACATATGTGGTCATGGTCAATTCATACTCCTCGGAATTTATTGAATACCTAAATAAATATTTAATTAAAATATTTCATTCATCAAAAAATATTTGTGATCAATAAAACCTAAATAAAATTATTTCTCAAACATGGGAATAATATTTATTCTATTAAATTCAAAATATAATTTAATCAATATCAATGGAAACATTTAGTGTGTAACCCTCTAGGATCCCTTCTTGTTTTCATTAGGAGGGGTTTCCTAAAGTCCAAGATTACAGTCTAGAAATGGTTCAAGGCCCCCCAAGAGAAAGAACTGAATTTAAAAATTACAAAAAACACATACAAACTCTTATTATGTAATATAATCCCTTTTTTACAATATATCATCAAGTAGTTTGAACATATATGTCACCAACTTATATGCTCAATACATATTTCTTTGACTATTCAAAAAAACATATAGATACACCATGACTATAGAATTTAAGGAAATAGTTCTATTTCAATCAAAGGGTTGAGATATCAACTTCCACAAATATGGAAGGGAAAATTCCTTCCTTGACATATCCATTAATAACATGTCATTTGTGATGCACCCAACATACCCTACATCCCTCCAACACATGGTATGATAATTTTAACCATAAAATCTAAGTGAATGAGTCATGATAGGTGTTAATGAAAATATTAAAGTTTAAGGACCATTACATATGCTCATAGATATGAATATATGATGAGACCAAAACATACAAAATTTATACTGGCAGGTTAGTTCTCATAATCTCTCATATTAGAGATTAACAAGTGTGAACTTCATGAGAAGAAGAATCATCTGTTTACGATTACTCGCACTTGAAATTCAAATTCTATGTGTCCTAACATAGAACATTTTCTAACTGCACAACTATATTTAATAATATCTTCATAGCACTTCAAGGTTCTCGTCATATCAAGTAACTTCTATGACCTTATCAATGCAATGAAAAATAAAGGAAATTATTACATTAAATTCATTCATAACAATGAAATAATTTTTAATATTCAAATAATCAAATATACAAGTAATAAAATTACAAATAGTTGTTCCTAGAATACTAAATCTAGCAAACTCCCACTTGGACTAGATCCAACTACCTATGAATTTTAGTCTGGTAAACCTCACATGATAATAATTTTTCTACTGAGTTAAGGCTTTAATCAAGGTATCTGCCAAGTTATCTTCCATTGAAATACTACTCACTGTAACCTCACCTCTCTAAGAAAAATAACTCAAGATATGATTCTTTTGATGTATGTTCTTCATCCACTGATGTGACCTTGTCTCTTTTGTGGGAGCCACCATGGCAGTATTATCACAATAGAGTGTGATGGGATATTTACTTCTAAGTACCATTTCAATATCTTGGATAAATTTTTGCATCCATACTACTTATTTAGCTACCTCAAAAACTATAATATACATGGAATATACTATAGAATATTTTACCACAACTTGTTTTGGTCTCTTCTATCTCATAGAAAATACATTCAAAGTGAAGATTCATTCTGTTTTTGATTTCATATCATCTTGATCTATTTAGAATCTAGAATATACATATCCTCTGGTGACTAGTTCCTTATCACCTCCATAGACCAGGAACATATTCTTAGTATGTCTCAAGTACTTGAGGATATTCTTTATAGCCATCCAATGGTGATATCTTGGGTCTTCTTGATATATTCCTACCACACTTAATATATAAGATACATCTAGCCTAGTACATAGCATGAAATACTTGATTGGACCAATCGATGATGTGTATGGAATCCTTTTCATTCTTTATCATTCTTCATGTTTCTAAGGACACATTTTATTGGAAATAAGAATGTCATGTGACACTGATAATAATCCCCAATTGGATTTTTCCATACAGAACCTCTTTAGTATATTTTCAATATATGTACTTTAACATAGACTAAGCAACCTCTTGGATTTGTCATGATATATTTTGATCCCCAGAATATACGCTTGCTCTCCCAATTCCTTCATAAAGAATTATTTATTCAACCAAACCTTAAAAAACTGTAATACTGATACCTTATTTTCAATAAGTAATATATCTTCAACATTTACTATTAAGAAAACAATTTCACTCCCATTAAATCATTTATAGACACAAGGCTTGCATTCATTATTTATAAAACCAAGTTTTATAATGGCTTCTTCAAATAGAATATTCCATAACCCAGATAATTTCTTTAATCCATAAATATGTTTTTACAACTTGAATGTCATATTGTCATCCTTTGGAGTCACAAACACTTTATGTTGTGTCATATAGACATCCTCCTAAAGGTTTTCATTTAGGAAGGCTATTTTGACATCCATTTTCCAAATCTCATATTCATGGAATTCTAAAATGGAAAGTATAATTATGATGGATTTTATCATTGAAATGGTGAAAAGGTTTCATTTTAGTCAATAAATTGACATTGTTTAAACCATTTTAAAAACTATCATGTATTATAGGTACTGACTTTTCCTTCCATGTCTAGTTTATTCTTGAATACCCATTTGTAACCAACAAGCTTTACATCCACTGGTGGTTCTACTAAAATCAATACTTGGTTTTGGTACACGTAATCCATTTCATAATTCATGGATTCTTTCCACTTGGAAACATTTAAGCCACTTACTACTTCTTTATAGTTTAGAGGATCATTATTATCAGCTAATAATTATTCATTATCCTCAGTGACTAAAAACCCATACAATTATAGTTCACTAACCTCTCTTATACTCTTACATAGTACTTGTGACTTTGGAATAATTTCTTCTTACACAGGGCTTTGTGGAATCTATTCATGTACCAACTCTTATATATCTTGATCCTATACTTAATTTAAGTCTATCTTTCTCCCATTATCTCTTTTATAGATGTTCTCCCTCTCAATTAATATGGTGTGCCTTTAAAATATTAACTTTTTTCAAAGTGTTCATATAGGTAATATCCCCTTATTTTCTTGGGGTATTTTATAAGGTTACATAATATTCCTTGGGGTGAAAGTTTGTTAGTTGAAGAGGCCTAAACAAACACTTTGTTACCCCACACATGTAAATTTAACAACATGGTATTTATTCCACTCTAAATTTCATATGTAATGCCATTTATCGATTTAGTTAGTACTTGGTTTAGTATGTGTGTTGATGTTTATAATGTTTATCCCCAAAGTATAATGGAAGACTCACATGAATCATCATTGATCTTACCATGTAAAACAATGTTTGTTTCCTCCTTTCACTTACACCATCCCACTGTAGTTTATAAGGATGAGTGAGTTGAAATAGGATCCTAAGCTCCCATAAATACTCAATGAGGTCTTTATTACTATATTCTCCACCACAGTCTGAGTAGAGTTTTTTAATATTCTTACCAAAATGGTTTGCAACTTCATTCTTATATTCCTTGAATTTATTAAAATAATCCAACCTATACCTCATTAAGTAGACATATCCATATCTACTAAAATAATTAGTAAAAGTTATAAAGTATGAGTACCCACCCCTTAATTCAATAGGAAAAGGTTCATACACATCGGTATGAACTAATTCAAAAATCTCTTTGTCCCTTTCACATTTTCCACTAAATAGGGATTTGGTCATTTTACCTTATAAACATGTGTGATATATACCATGTGGTTTGGATCAAAAGAATCTAAATAACCATCTTGGTATAATTTCATCAATAGTTTTAAATTTACATAACCTATTCAATGATTTCATAGTTGGATGTGGTTTGAGTCATGTGAAGTAGTTTCATTATTAATTTCTATTACTTGGTTTGTGTAATCCAACACATAAAAGACATTATTTAAATGTTCCTTACCATAACAAATGTTATATTTATAAAAGAAAAAACATTTTTAAAAAAATGAAAATAAATCCATATATATCACATTTGGATATAGATATAATGTTTTTGTTAATGGATGGTACATAATAAAAACCTTTTAAAACCAAGATCATTTCAGTTGGAAATGTAAGGTGGTAATCACTGATAGCTACAACAACAAGTTTATCTCTATTGGCTGCTCGTATATCTACCTTTCCTTGGTAAATATTTCTAAATCTACTTGGATCCTATATTTTAATACATATGTGAGTACCAAAAGCTATATCTAATACCCAATTTTTTGAAATATATAAATTACACTCGATAAAAAAGCACCTTAAGCTTCCCCTCGCTTCTTTTTTCTGGTGAAGTTTCTCTTCCAGTATCCCTTCTTTCTATATTAAAAACAAATAGCATCATATTCCCTTATTTTCCCCTTGATATTTCTCTTTTGGAAGGTTGTAAAGAATATTTGGTCTTAGAGATCTTTACTTTCCCCATCTATTTATTCTCAATAATGATGGAAATATTTTGCGCTTCATTTCCTTATCTGTTTGATGAAGAAGAGTGAGAATAATTGGAATAGATTTATATATGGTTTTCATATTAAAATTAACAAAAAAAACTTTAGAATCTAAAATGTAGTGATGTAATAATGAGATCAATTCATATTTCTGTGGGAATTTTAAACCCTAGAACCTCTAGGCACTCAATGTATCCAACGATCTTGACTACGTGAGGTCCAGCTAACATGCCCTCCAAAAACTTACTATGAAATTTCACCTTGGAAATCTCAAACCATTCATGTATTTCTATCTCCTGTTAAAGACAAAAGAGATTCTCAATCACGCTATATGCATCCGTGTTTTTGTGAGACTTCATGAGTTCAATGGATATAGACAAAAGTATCAAACATTGAACACTGATTGTATCTTTCATAAGTTTTTTATAGACAGTGAACTTTTTATCAATCACCTATTTAATATTAAAATTAGGAAGTAATTATTCTAGCATATAAGATTTATGTTCATGGAACAACACAACCCAAAGGTGTCTAAACCACTCCTGGAAGTTACTGTCGGTGAGGATATTATCTTTATTCAATATCGATCGTAGGAATAGTATGGATAAAAAACTTTCCATTTTATTATATAATTTAAAAGAGTAGGTTATTAGTAATTTACATGATTAAAAATTATGTGAGAAATAATAATAATTAATTTTATTAAGTAACCCGCTAGCCCTTAATTAAACTCATAATGTCTAGTTTCTAAGACATTGTTGGCATCAAAAAAAATTCATTAATTTCACACATTTTCACATAACCCATGATATTATCCTCACTTAGACAATACATGTCAAGTTTGAGTATAAATGTTCCCCCATGTACAAATAATAATCAAATTGGATTTTTTTGTGTCACGAGACTGCTCACGCCCCAATAAAATAGGTCATGGATTTCGAAAGTTTCTAATAAAAAGGTGTTGAAAACTTAAAAAACATTTTTGAGGGTCTTATAAGCACTTATTTCCATAAAAAATTTACCAAGGGCATAGTTCACAAAGAAGGCTTGGATTTTTTAGGTTGTAGAGCCCAAACATAATCAGGGATCAAAATTTATGGTCATAGAAAGTTTAAATTTTGCAGCAAACTTGCACTGAATAACTAGTATAGATCACTTGTGCAGAGCACCTGCATGAAACACCTAAGCGAAGCACCTGTGTGGTGCACCTATATTGGGGACCTATATAGAGGACTTGTGTGGATTCCATCCTTCTTCCAAGAAACCAGATTTTACTATAAATATACCCCTTGGTATCCTCATTTGGATAGGTTGGAAGATGAAGATAAAATTCAAATTTATGCTCACCCAAGTCTCTCTCCTAATTCCTCAAGACCCTGGTAGATTATCATGCTTTAAAATTAGATGGAATAAATCAAAATTAAGTTTAATTTAGTTGATGAAGGTATATAACATCAATGAACTTCATGAAGAACCACTTTCATATTTCACAGAGAACCTATATAGAGAACCTATGTTGAGAACATGTACGGATCACCTGTGTGGAGAAACTACACGGAGAACTTATGTGGGGCTTCTAGACCTCTCACTTGGGATAAGAACCTATAATGTCCCTCTAACTTGGTCTAATCTCCTTTTTTATCCCTCACTTGGGATAAGAACCTCTTTTATTCCCTTAACTTGGGCTAAGCTCCTTCTCTAGCCCTCACTTGGGCTAAGAACCTCTATTATCTCTTTAACTTGTGTATTCTCCTTCATTATACCTCATTAGGGCTAAGAACATCTACTAACCCTTTAACTTGGGCTAAGCTACTTCACTAGATCTCACATAGGCTAATTACCCATGCTACCTCTCCCACTTAGGCTAAGATCCTTTTTTATCCCTAACATGGTCTAAGTAGATTAGTTATCCCTCACTTAGGCTAAGCTCCTTCGATATCCCTCATTTAGACTAAGAACCTCCACTATCCCTTCCTCTTATGATAATATCATTTTTTATCCCTCATATGGGATAATCACATGTGTTATCCCTCCTACTTGGTAGAATCTCCTTTACTATCCATTACTTAGGATAAGAACCTCTATTATCCCCCACACTTGGTCTAAGAACCTTTTTTATCCCTCGCATGGGATAATCACATATTCTAGCCCTCTTACTTGGGCTAGGCACCTTTTCTATCCCTCACTTGGGATAAACACTTCCACTAGCCCTCGCACATGGTTTAAGCTCTTTTTTTAACCCTATATTAGGATAAGAAAATCTTTTATCCCTCCCACTTGGGTTAATAATCATCGTTATCCCTCAATTGGGATAAGCACATCTGCTAGCCCTCACTTGGGATAAGAACCTATGCCAACCCTCCCACTTGGGATAAGCTCCTTTGATAGCCCTCACATGGGATAAGAACCTATGCTAGCCCTCCCACTTAGGCTAAGATCCTTTGATAGACCTCATTTGGGCTAAGCACCTCCACTAACCTTCCCACTTGGGCTAAGATATTTTTCTAGCCCCTAACTAGGCTAAGAATATATTTTATCTCTCCCACTTAAGTTGTGATCCTTCGCTAGCCCTAACTTAGTATAAGCACATCTTCTATCCCTCATGTTGGATAAGAACATGATCCATCCCTCCCACTTTAGCTAAGTTCCTTTTATTTCCCTCACTTGGGCTAAGCACCTCTATTATCCCCCCTACTTTATATAATAACCTTTTCTAGACCTATCTTGGCATAAGTACCTCCATTGTCCCTTTAACTTGGTATGAGCTTCTTTTCTAGCCCTAATTTGGGCTAATAACATTTTCTAGCCCTGACTTTGGATATGCACCTTCACTAGCCCTTTAACTTGGGATAATATCTTTTGTTATCCCTCACTTGGGATATGCATATTTTTTTCCCTCACACTTGGTTTAAGCTCAATTTCTAGACTTCACTTGGGACAAGCACCAATGGTATCCCTCTCCCTTGGGATAATCTCATTTTTTTTAGTGATCATTTGTTCTAATCACATCCTCTAGCCCTATCACTTGGTTTAAGCACCTCAACTACCCTACACTTGGGCTAAGAACCTTCATTATCCCTCACTTGGCATAAGCACCAACACTATCCCTCCCATATGGGATAATCTCTTTTTACAGACCTCACTTGAGATAAGTACCTTTTCTATCCCTCACACTTGGGATAAGCTCCTTTTCTAGCCCTCACTTGGGCTAAGAACATCCACTATCCCTCCCACTTGGGTTGTTCTCCTTTTCTAGCCCCCACTTGGGCTCAAAACATTTGTTATCTCTCTCACTTGGGATAATCACCTCAACTAGCCTAAACTTGGGATAATCTTCTTTGATAGCCATCACTTTAGCTAAGCACCTACACTATCCCTCTCAATTGAGCTAAGATCCTTTTCAATCCCTCACTAAGGCTAAGAACCTAATTTAGCCCTCCCACCTCGGATAAGCTCCTTTTTGATCCCTCATTTAGTATAAGAACTGATGCTATCACTCCCACTTTGGCTCAACTCCTTTGTTATCCCTCACTTGGGATAATCATCTCCAAAATCCCTTTAACTTGGGTTCATATCCTTTTCTTTCCCTCATGGGGGATAAACACCTCCACTATCCCATTAACTTGGGATAATAAAATTTATTGTCCCTCACTTGGGCTAAGAACCCATGATAACCCTATCACCTGGGATTACCACCTTTTATAACCCTTACATGGTATAATCACCTTTTATATCCCTCAAATATGGTCTAAGAATATTTTTTATCCCTCACTAAGGCTATGCACCAATTCACCCAAGTCTCATATCTTGGAATCAATTTATTCCTTATACAACTGGGGTTGAAATAATCCTCTAAATTTGGGCCTTATAATAGGTTAAGTCCCAATATTAATAATCACACTTTATCATCATGTCATCAATAGATAGGGGAAGTTAATAAAAAACATAGGAATCCTTCTATGTGTAAGCCCCAATCAAATCTTCAATGCTCCATGACTTGAGATACATCTCATGGTTCTAAAAACATGGTAATCCTACTAGGTGTAATACCCAAACAAAACTTCAAATATCAATGATTTAAGACACTCCTCATAGTTCTATAAACTTAGGAATACTCCTAGGTGTGATCCCCAACCAAGAATTCAAATATCTATGAGTCATGATACTCCTCATGGTTATAGAAATATGGGAATCCTCCTAGGTGAAATCCCCAATGAAACCTTCAAAACTCCATTTTTCAAGATACTCCTCATGGTTCGAGACAAGTGGAACTCCTACCAAGTGTAAGACCCAATCATAATAATCTCCCTTCCTTATCATGTCATCAACATATGGGAGGAGTTAATCAGAAACATTTGAATCCTCCTAGGTGTAATCTCCAATCAAACCTTAAAATCTCTATGAGTATAGAAATTCCTCATGGTTCTAAAAACATGGGAATATTCCTAGTTGTAAGGCCCAAATAAACCTTCAAATCTACATGAGTCAAGATACACCTCATGGTTCCATAAACATGGGAATCCTACTAGGTGTAATCCCTAACTGAACCATCAAATCTCTATGATTCAATATACTCATCATTGTTCAATAAATATGGTTATCCTATGAGGTGTAAGCCCAAACCAAACCTTTAAATCTCTATTAGTTGATATAATCCTCATGATTCCAAAAACATGGGTATCCTCCTAGGTGTAATCACAAAAACACACCCTTACCTGATACACCTACAAGGTTAGGTACCCTAGGGAGACTCATGCATAAACACCACCTTATTTTCTATTTTCACCCCTTTATTGGTATAGAAATATCTTTAGGGTAGCCTCAGTGCACAATCCATCCTTTCAAACCTAATAGTATGGTCTCATGCAATGTGAATGGTCTTCTTATTTATCTTGTTTCTCAAATCAAGAATGACTCATGTAGGCTTATATATTTATGATGATCATCCAGTTATCCTGGTAAAAGTATATATATTACAGGCCTACAATTAAGGTGTGATCCCCAACCATTAAATCAAACTACATGGGTTTTTATTCCTATTTTAAAAGGATACTTAGAATGTATCTTCAAGGTTCAATCCCAAATCCAAAACACTAACTGCCTCCCTAGATGAAAATAAACTTATGATATCCCAACTAGTCATATTTAAACTAAATAATTATGATTTAATAAGAGATATATGGGGAACCTCTAATATATATATATTTTTACATCAAACACATGGTCTCAGACAAATCATTTACTTAGGGGTAACCATTCTCACACTAGGATTTGGGAAGGATTCATTAATATGTCTTAAATATATAAGAGATTCATGAAGTAGTAAATAACCCCCCTCAAAAGGGTGTGGTAAGCCCAACCTCCCACCCTATCGATCATCAGGTTTTCTAAAATTTCATCAAAAAAGTCTTGGTGGACGCCTACCTTTGTAAAGTAAGTCTGAAATGACTCAAAATGATTTTGGGAATGTAATCCATAAGAAATAAAAATGGTGAACTTGACATGGATCCTTTACTAGTTTCAATCCTATCACATGTGAAAAAAGGAAAAAGTTTTCATCCTTTAGATGTAACAGTGATCGATTGACCATGAAATCTTATATATGATATCACACTAATGAGTGCCTTCTTTGTGCTTCATCTTAGGACATTCGATTTTTCTTACAATCCAAATGTAATCATCAAATATGAAAAATAATTAATAAATAGTTGTAAATTTTGGTAATACTTGAAGAAAACAAAAATCCACTTCACATAACCATACAACATTCCACAATTATGCCTCGACTACCATGGATACCATGGTATCATGGCCTCGATGCACATTATCATCAATGCAACACCTACAGCACCAGATAGTGAATGCACTAATGTGGAAGTATCATTACAATGGATCTATCCCAACACGATAATAAACTCATGAATTTCTCCATAGGATGAATCCTCAAAGCATATTCTATAAATGATAGGTTTTTGGGAAGAAAGTAGTATCCATCGCAATATACAATAATTTTGGGATATTATCCCTAGAAGTTAGAAACCCATTATTTCCCTATCCTGGGGATGTGGAGGATGATGTCCACCATGTCATGGAAACCCCTTAGAAGAAGCTCAGGTAGGACCCTATCTATTATTGTCACCATCACTAACATGTGACCCAAATTCTAAATTAAACTTTAGAAGAAACAGTGCCTATATCGACCATCCAGATTAAGAAATACTGAAGGATATCCCACCAGGGGTTGGTAGTCACTGTAACTCCAGATGAGTTCTTTTCCCTTACTACATTATACACCTATGATGCCCATCAATGTATCTTGATAGTGGATCGAGGTCAATTCTTGATTACCAACTAGACAAGAGATTCAGACATCTACCCAACTAGCCTTGGTGATAGTAAAATCCCAAGGAAAACCACAACCCATAGAGTTGGGAGAATTTTTATCTTTTTTAACATCAGAATAATCTTCAGTATCATCTAATGGAAAGGAAAATATCCAGATCATAGATATTCCTCCCTCAAGGGAATATATGTTTCCTCCCACATGTTTCACATTAGTGAATATCATTACTTTTTGACTCAATTATTGTGTAAACCATGATATTTTCGAAAAGAATATGGATGTGGTAACATTCATTACCTACCCATCAACTGATTATGGTGAATCCATCTTAATATAAGATAAGATTGGTCAGCCCAAATCCAAAATAGAGTAACTTTTAAGGTCAATGTTTAGTTGCTCATGAGAAGTAAGTCCTTTGAGTATGGTCATCAAGCTAAAGATTCCATGCCTCCTTTATCTGAACCTCTTCAATGGTAAAAGGTTGTGAGACCCATATTGGAAAAATTGAGACACCCCCATCAAATTTATATCACATGAATCAGATCATTCTGTAATATTTTAAATTTATTACCAAGTGTTCCCGCTAATGGGAAGACATCAGTTACTAGTTTAAGAAACTAATATCAGGATAATTCAAATCAAAATATTCCAATAATTACTCGATTTCCTTATTTCCTGGATGGATTCACTAGAACTTCTACATGCACTAGTAAAACTAAATAGGAAGTTGTATCCTGAGTGGGTGTAATTGACCCCCCCAACCAATTTTGAGAACCCAAAATTCTCTATATTTGATGGAATGAGTGATCTAGAACAAAATATCACCATTTCTATTTCTATCATGGCCTAATGGTGGTAACCCTAGAATAATAAGAGGTTTCCAAGTTCAGATGCTTTGTGAAGACATTGGGGAACCCCGCCTTTTCTTGGTATAATAACCTTGTATCTAGGTTCATATCAAGATTGGAAGATCTATATTTTCAATACCTCTACTAATTTATCTCTATGCTGAGGAAAACAACAATCCTTGACCTCTCCAAATACTAGCAGTAAGAAAATGATCAAGTCATGGAATTTATTACAAGATGGAGAGGCCTAACATATTCCATGGAAACAAAAATTCCTCAAGAAAATTTACTATAAATCTATGTGGAAAACCTATATGGTGAGTTTTCAACTATGATTATTCCTTTGAATTATATCGGTAGTTTCTAAGATATTGCAACTATAGTATAATGAAAAAAATATTATATTCATAGAAACAAGTAAAGATATTATCAAGAAACCCCATCATGGATATGAAATCTATGAAATGTTGAAGTTGGTTTCATTACCCTTAAGCCAAAAAGGATGAGGTAACATGACCTTGAAAGGAGGAAGGATAAATTTTATTCCTTCCATAATGATCATGTCCTAGGGTACTTCACCATTTCTCTAAAAGAAAACTTGATCGTACTTCCAAAAATCAAGAAGCCAAATGAAGCAAGGAATAACAGCCTTCCAAATTACTATCCTTACCATCCTATGTTGGTCCGCATGATCTATGAATGATTCATCTTCAAAGATATACTACAAAAATATGATATATTATTTTAAAATTCCAATGGATAATTATATAGAACATGTGACATATGTTTCATCCATTCTTAGAAATGAAGATAAAGAATGTTTGGGGGAATCATCCCACAAAACAGTCCAACGGGCACCATCCTACCAAATGGAATATTTAACTGAAGAGGCTTATTAGTTCACCTATGTCTCCATCAACATAGTTTCATCTAGGTTTGAATAATTTCTATCTGGTTATGATAATCACACTCTTGATGAGGATCATTTTACATTTCTAAAATCCCCTAATCCCCAGTAGTTCATCTAATCCTTTTCTCTAAGCGTTGGTGAAGAAGGGCTTAGTGATACCCTACCTATGTCTACATAATGCACTATCGACCCAGTTTATGTCTCAGAGTGAAAGGTTGATGGATAATATTCCCAATGTCAAAAAAATCCAATATCCAGGGTATATGTTGAGACTCTCATCATAATCCACCCATCCTAAACTTAATGAAGGAACGGGTGGATAAAATTATTCAACATGTTGTCCCCTTGAGTATGAAAGGGCCATCTTTGTCAAAGAACAGTTTGCTCAGTTGAAGCAAGAAAATGAGGATCTTTGTAAAGTAATTATGGAGATAATTCATGGATATTTTCCCCATGATGTAATACCAGTATCCTCTTACATTGGTCCTCCATGAAGTGAAGTTCTCCATCGCAAAGTTTTTGTGGTATATTAAAAATTTTCACCCCCTCACCGGGTGAATTCTAGAACTCATTCCACCTCACCCTATGCAATAAAGATGAGGGAATTTTCATATTTTAAATTCCCCCAGACCACTAGGTTGGGATAATTTTTATATTTTACACAGGTGAATTATGAATGTTTTTCAACATCAGTAGTATCCATAGAGCTTCCAATAGAGTCATAGTTACCTAATCTAGGGGGTACTTCATCAATGTCTGGGTCCTCTAATGATTTAGCAGCTTCCCTCAAATTGATCAAGATCTAGAAACTCCCTACCAAATCTCAAATTCATCCATGTGACCATGCCAATAAAATAATATGTAATAGAATGGGGGGAAATGTTTTCATCTATCTCTTGATGATATGATAATGAAAGTATAATCCTTTTAACCTGAGTAAGTCCTTGAGTATTGAGCTCCCATGGATTAAAAGACCTGAAGAGGCAGATTTTAGATAACATCCAAAATACTACCCCTACCATCAATTGTTAGGACATACAATTTAGAGGTGATTTATCTTCACGGTTTTTACTTGGAAGAGGATAGATGAGGGTATATTTCTTCCAATGATACTAAATTTTATACTTTATCCATGTGGACACCCTGAGCAGAATACACAAAGTGTATTAAATCATCATGGCCACGTATCCCTCAGTGAAAAACTCAACATGGTATATTCTTTTAAGAATAAGTATGTTTCCACATAATTCACATACTAATTATATCACAACATTATCAATCTTCCAAGGATCAAGATACCTACATAGGAAATCATGAAAGATCATCCTGATTATTGTCCCTACCACGGAATTTTTGGAAATATAATTGAATAATGATTCATATTCAAATATTATCTCTAGAATCAAGTAGAAAAGGACATAATATAGTAGAGAGAATCCTGAGACTCATGCGACATCCATAAGAATTTACTCTACCAGAAGATCACTACATCTGATGAGTTATGTCTCATACAGTCTTAGTCATATGACCCTAAACTACAAGGCATCACTGTCCTTTCTACATGACTTTAAAGTGCATTGAGGTCCTTATCACATAACCTTAAAAGGAGTTACTTATACCATACTTGTCACATTACAATAAACTGTACGACAAATTCCTCTTCATAATGCGTTAAATTGTATGATTCACATCCATTCCCCACGCGATATAAAATTATATTACATTGGATCTCTCCTAAGAGGGCCAACATTCCTGGTGTTGGTCTCTCGCTACCCCAATATCTATTTAAGAACAAAATGTTCCTTGATTCTCACTTAGATGCAATAAATAGTGACTTCTGGGTTCTTCAATCTAGGCTCATCCATAAATTAAAAAAAATGCCCCCACTCTCTTGTGCATGATCTAGATCTACATAAGAGATACCAATACAAGTTTATCCATTTTTGAACCTATATATATATATATATAACATATAATTGTGTATAGATTAATTATTTTCTATATAGGATATATATTGAAGTCTATACCTTTTATCTTAATCTCAATTGAAAATTTTGAAATTGGATGTGTTGTCTTCTCTAGTGCCTGACTCCCACGTTATTTGATCACGTCGAGTTCCTCCTTACTAGCCAAAAAAAATTCTACATTCCCACCTTTTAGTCCTAGGTGAAAGAACTTAAAAGGAACATTGAACCTAAAAGGCACATTGAACATCATTTCCATAATATGTTAAACTATATGGTTGATTCCCTCTTTCATGTGAATCAAAAATACATATTTCCTTGGATCTTTTCTTATAAGACCTCTAATTCCATTGTTTGTTTCTTGAAACTTCTTCATCATTATTCTACCCACCTCCATGAGACAGAAGAAACCCCTGCCATTTATTTTTTCTCAAATTGATCATTGCTCACATGGTATTATGAATTTTGGTAGGGGCCTCCTAGAATTGTCAAGATTCATCAATTCACTTTAAGGTTAACATAGTCTTGGATGCGATACCCTAAAAGCCAGAACATTGGGAAAAACTACATGACCTTAAACCCTAGCCACCCATATTTCTGAGAACTAGGACATTAAATTGAGTGAAAAAGTATGTGAGGTCTTCTATACTAGAATTTTAACTCTCTATTCACATCATGATTTATTTTTCCCATTGATTATATAGACTATCACACCAACTAAATTTTGTTGAAACTGAATGACCTTAAATTTTATAAATTGGTCATCCTCAATGCATGATGTTAAACTGTAGGGAAATTTCTTTACCTTAATAAATTAAACTAAAAGATTCATATACTTATCATATGATGTAAAATTATACATTTTTGAGACCCTCGTCTGAGAGGACCATCATTCCAGGTGTTGGTATCCTACCAAAACTATACTTAGAACTATATATGTCTTGATTCTTATTCTAGTGAGATATTTAGTTATTCTTATACCACCTATATCAGGCCCAACTATAAATTCTTCTTCACATGTGAGAATATTTTTGCTAGAATTTGGACCCCTTAAGCCTTCATTCACATCGGGTTCATTGTTATTGACTGGAAAAGCAATAATGCCTTCACATATGGTCCTAGAAGAAAGACCTTACATGGAAAACTATATGGTCCTTGTTCCATGAACTTAAGGCATGGACCATGACGTCCTAGTCACATGATGTTAAACTATATTAAAATTTCTTTAACACATGACATTAAACTATAGTCTTAACCTATGTTCGAAGCATAATATTCCCTAGGTGATAATACCAATAACCCACATGCAATGAGAATGAGATGCCTTATATGAGACGATTCCCCTAGTGTTAGGTAAGCTTTCATGTGTAAGCCCCAAATCATCCCTTGTTGTCACTCATTTCAGGGAAAAAATGTATTCACTATATGAAATTAAACTACATGACATTAGGTCTATCTTTAATGACTATAAATTACTTAAATAGGTCACTCACAAATGATCATAATCAATAAAAAATATTCCCACATTACACCTTGTGTTCCATCTCCATTTGTTCCAACTCTATTCATTATGAGGTTTAATTGAACCTTACTTTCAGAAAATGTTCATTCCTCTTACCCAAATAGAATATTTAGCATGCGATGGTATAGCCATGTAATTTTACAAAAACTTTTGAATACCCCCTCATCCACTCAACCAAATTCATACCTTTTGATGTCTGAATCAATCAAATTCCATCAGTCGATTAATCCTCTTGGTTCACTCTTTCATGAAAATTTTTGTAATAAAGATTGATTGACCTGAAGGGGCCCCTATAGGAAATAATAGTGAATAAAATAGTTTTCCACTAATCCTATGAAGTAACCCCTAGTGGAAATTTTGGTCCTGGAGGAAAGGTCCACCATGAACCCCATGCATTATCCATTTACTGGTCGTGGAATTAATTTTACTCCATTACTAATGGTCGTTCTACTCCTACCTGTCTCCAATTAATAAATTTAAATACATTATTTAATTTATCCATTTTCCTATGTTTAAAGGTATTAATAATGTTTTTATATTATATTTAATCATACTCTACAACTATAATTAATGATCCTCTAAATATCAATAACATAAATTGTGTAATGATTTGGTCTACAATGTATGACCTTAAACTGCATAGAATGGTCTAGTCCATGAGATCTACTTTCCTTATATATGAGTCAGGTCTATGTAAGATCCCAAAAAATATGTTCATTTATTCATAAGATTATGAAAGTATGATAATTTCCCCTACATTCCAACACCCTGAACCAATGCAAGGCTTATTTAAAGATTCTTTGAAATTTATTCGCATTGGTTCAAAACGTCTTGGTCACATGATATTAAATTGTAAAAAATTCATCCTATCTGCATGATGTTAAATTTTATATCAATAGGACCTCATTACATGACCTTAAACTGTATAAAATCCAATTTCTTATAGCATAATATTAAACTACATGACACATAGTCCATTCTGTGTGAAATGTTACATACATTGGAGATAGATCCATGTAAAGGTACCTAGTATATGATCCCTATCTATAAATAAATATTAGGGTTAAATGGTCAATTTTTAAAGAAACTTGGGCCTTTTATCTTGGTCACTAGATATAGAGATTAATTTTTTTAATACCATTTTAGGATGAAATGTGAAAATTCATCACCCCCATATAAGTGCATGATCTATATAGGATTTCCTTTCCCTTTTTTAGGGATACAATGGTCATGGATATACAAGATGACCATAATTTCATTTTATAACCAAATAATTAAAATCTTTTCCACATTTCCTTACATATGAGTTAGGTATTTTTATGGACCCTTTTTATAAGAATTGCGTATAGATTTATTCTCATACCATGGGATACGTAGTGACACCTATATATTCTATTTTAGGTCCAACCATGAATTGTCATCACTTTTAACAATGTCCCTCCATGAGAGGTATTTTTTAAAAAAGTTGGTTTTGAAGCCTCATTCATTATTTAAATAAAATACCTCTTTTATAGCGACCCAAGCCTTTTACATAATACATTTCATGATTTTAAGCATAATTAATCATCAGAGTAGAATCCAAGGATCGTTAAGTCTAGTGTCTTGGAAGACTGGGTACATATAACATAAAACATAGGGCTAAAAAAACATCTTTATTTAATCTTCATAAAGAGCTTCTAACTTCCTTTGATCCCTTACATATACATAGGGTACCCTGGGGAACACATGAACAAAGGGATGAGCTAAAAAACCAATAAGGGAATGAACATAAGGATACATCTCAAGCATATAAGTTAGGAGGCCTGACATAATGATATCCAAAGCATGAAACTTATAAAATCATTCAATATAATCATGGGATCATATAAACATGGAATCATATAAATATGGCAGAATCATAAATCACATCTTTAGTACTGGTCGAGGCTAACCGCCAATCCTGTTTCCCATTTTAGTATGGGTCAAGGCTAACTGCCAATCCCGTTTCACATCGCATCTCATGAGAATTAACCTTACCCAATACATTAGAGCACTAACTGGGCACACCCATATCAACATTTTCATGAATATTATTGCCACATAAATATTATTACCATATATACAATCATACATAATCAACCATACACAAACATAAGGGTACCCATGTAAATAATTGGGTACCACAATCATGACATAAATCATAACCAATGGGCGTATCATGAAAGTGTCCATGTAAGGAAAGAATTAGAAAATACATGGACGTTCATAGGGTAAAATAGGCATATAACATGGTAAGTGGTGTCAAACATAAGTGACAACATATGAGAAATTTATTTTAGAAACATTAGCATTAAAACATTTTTGTGCGGTTTTAAGGAAAATACTATAGAGCTTTTAAAATAGTAAAGAATAAATTATTTTATATAAGACAAGAATTGAACCAATAAGGTTTTAATAATAAAAATAAATAATTTACAAAGATACTTTTGTCTTAAAACGGAATATAGAGTGCACTTGAAATTGGGTAAATTTTCGGGAAGTTTCTTTAAAACGAGGGTGCTTATTGGGAAGTATCGACGAGAGATTCACTTAAAATCATGTATATATCCTAAATAGAATGAGATATGGATCTTGAAACATGATTTTGTAACATATAAACATAATTTTGAAGTTATACATAAAATAAAATACAACAACATTTTTGGTAAAAAGAAAGATAGAGTAACCCGAAGAAATAAAGGAAGTTCTGGTAGAATTCATCATGGTTTATTGGCATGGTATCGGGTGTAACTAAGAGGGATTGATGAGAGAGATAAGGGATTTCTCATCACTTATAAAAAATTAGGTAATTATGGGGAAGTTTTATAAATTTACCTCATCACTTGGTATTACACAAAAATTCATAGCATAGAGAACAATCTCGATTAAGAGTAAAAGGGGGGAGGATCCCGTACCTTAAATCTGTTGGTGTTCTCCACTTGTTATTAACGAACTGAATAAAAAAATTAGGCTTATTAATTAATAATTCAAGAACCTCTTATATATTTAATTTATTTATTATAACCCTTTTTAGTTCATTCAAAGCCTTTTTTATTAGTTACAAGGTTTAATTTCATTGTTCGGGACCGTTTGTTTATTTGGCTTTAAAAGATCGGTTCACTTATATTCAAGTTTGGATTATATGGAAAATGAAAGTGGTTGTCCAGAATTAAATTTTTATTCTTTAGTTCATATCCCAAATATTAAATGGTTTTAATTTTAATTATGTTACTTAGAGTGAAATTGAATTATTATATATATAACCATAGTGATAACTGTTTTTGTTAATCGGTGGATTTGATTACAAAGAATGTGTTTTGATTTATAACTTAATTCCATTTGTACCAAATGATTACAAAAAAAATAGGATATATTACATATATTATAATCTGGTTTAACCATAACAGAAATGGTTTCATGACAAGAAATAAAGATAATAATAGAAATTGATAAACCATTGTCCTTGAATGTACTAAATTAGCACATCTCAAACGGTGCTTTCATTTCTTTCAAATAAAAGGGTGGGGAAAGGAGAGAATATAATGAAATATACCACTAGAATTAAGACATTCGGGTACATTTATGTTACTGTATTTATCATACTATTATGGTGAAGGGAGGTGAGGAAAGAAATAAAAAAGAAAAGAACTTAAAAGAAAAGAAGAAATTGGGAAGAGGAATTTACCTCTTGAGACTTCCTCCTTTGAGAACCTCTTAAGGGGAGAGGTTTTGGTATTTTGAGGAGGATGAAAGATTTTAGACGTGGGGGAGGACCTTGGGGAGATATTTGGGTAGAATAATGGCAAGGCACAAGGATTGAGAGGAGTGGAGATATGAGGGAGTGAAGGGGGGGTTTATAGTGGAGGAGAGGAGGGATTTCATAATATTATAATCATTAATTTATTATTTCTTCCCAAGACAGGGAATAGTAAGTATTCCATGACCAATAATAGTGATTTTATCATGTAATCACAAACCAATTGGGCTTACATCATCATAATATCATCGATGACTCAATTAATCCATTATTTAGCATTTATTGTGAATTATCGGATTCTACTATTCATCAAAAATTCAAGTATTTCAGAAAAATCCAAAAAAATTACCCTAACCATTTTTCAATGTGTAGAGTCCAAAAATGAAGTCCATTTTTCAAAAATATTTTTCTAAATATGATTATTTTAATATTTAATTAAAATAATAATTTATTATCAAAACCAGTTTTAAAACATTCATTAACTTATTCTAAAATATAGTTATATCGTACATCCAACTTGAATATTATTTTTATACCACCATAGGTGAGGTTACTATTCATTAGGGTATATCACTATTCATAAGGGTATGTTACTATTCATTAGGGTAGGTTACTATTCACCAAAAAATTAGTTTTCCTTATCGGACTCCAAATAACTTACTGATTACAACCGTGTATGCCGGATTTTTGAAATTCCAAACTCAGAAGTGATGAAATTATGTTTAAAGGTCACTTAGCACTTAGTAGTTCATTATGTTTTGTTTTCATGTGATTTTATGACATACTTATGAGAAGGTAATTTCCATTGAAAAACATTGGGTCGTTACATTCTTCCCCCCTTATGAAATTTCACCCTCGAAATTTCATTTTACATTCTGAGGAAAAAACAGGTGTGGGTACTTTTCCTTCATTGTTTCCTCCAATTCCCATGTTTCCACTTCGTATGTATGGTTTCTCCATAGTACCTTGACCAGATGAGTAGTCTTGTTGCATAGAACTTTTTCTCTACGATCCAAGATCTTCACTGGCTGCTCCTCGTAAGAGAGATCATCCTCCAATTGTACCATCTCTGAAGAGAGTACATTTGAATGGTTTGGTATGTACTTCCTTAAGAGGGATACATGAAATACATCATGTACTTTCGACGTGGTAGGTGGAAGTGCCAGTCTATAGGCCACAGCTCTGACTCAATCAAGGATCTTAAATGGGTCGATGTACCTGGGACTTAACTTCCCTTTCTTCCCAAACCTCATGACATTCTTCCATGAGGATATACATAGAAATACCATGTATCCAAATTTAAACTCATGGTCTCGTTGATGGTTATCTGTATAACTCTTCTATCGACTTTGGGCTACCTTGATATGCTACTGAATGGTTTTCACCTTTTCCACCATTTCTTTGACCATTTCAGGTCCTAACAGATTACGCTCACCGACTTCATCCCAACATGTCAGTGTTCTGCACCTTTTCCCATAAATGGATTCATATGGTGCAATTCGGATGCTCGAGTGGAAACTATTATTGTAGGATAATTCAACATGTAGAAGATGTCAGTCCCATCCTCCTTTGAATTCCATTGAACACGCTCTCAACATGTCTTCCAATGTCTGAATAGTTCGCTCATATTGGCCATCAGTTTGAGGATGATAGGCCGTAATGAAGTTCAGTTCAGTGCTCAGAGCATGCTGGAGACTTTTCTAGAACTTCGAGGTGAATCTCGGATCACAATCGGATACAATAGATAGTGGTACTCCATGTAGCCTTACCACTTCTTTGATGTAAATCTGTTCAAGTTGATCCAATGAGAAGTCCTCTAGAACCGCGAAAAAATGAGTTGTCTTCGTAAGACGATTCACAACAACCCATATAGAATTGATTTCTCTAGATGTCTTTAGAATTCCAATGAAAAAGTCCATGGTAATGTTCTCCCACTTCCATGCTGGTATGGGTAATGGTTGCATCATCCCCTTAGACTTTATTCTCTCATCCTTCACTTACTAAAATATGAGGCACTTTGATGTATATTCGTCAATCTCCCTTTTCATATGGTCCCACCAAAAGTTTTCTTGGAGATCTCAATACATCTTTGTGATCCCTAGGTGGATAGAGAAGGTTGAGCTATGCGCATCATTCAATATCTCCTTCTTTATCTCTGGATCCGATGGTACACATAATCATGTCCCAAATATTACAACTTCATCCTCATCAATTTTGAAATCAGAGGATTTCCCATTTTTAACAGCTTCCACCCTTTTCTGAATTTCCACATCCTTTCTTTGAGCATCCTTTATTTTCTCCAAGAGGGATGGTTGAGCAATCATTTGAGAAAGGATTGATGATGTTCCTCCCTTAATTATTCCCATGTCTATCCTTTGAAAATCTAAGAAGATAGGATTCTTTCCAATTCTCATCATTCATAAAGATGCAGGATCCTTTTTACTTACAGCATCCGCCACCTTGTTTTCCTTACCGGGATGGTATTGGATTGAGTAGTCATAATCCTTGATGAGATCTATCCATCTTCTCTAGTGCATATTAAGCTCTTTCTATGTGAATATATATTTGAGACTCTTGTGGTCAGTATATATCTCACATTTTTTCCATAGAGATAATGCCGCCAGATTTTCAACGCAAATATCACAGCTGCCAACTCCAGATCAGGTGTGGGATAGTTTTGCTCATAGATTTTCAGCTGCCTTGAGGCATATGCTATCACTTTATAACTTTTCATTAGTACACAGCCTAATCCTTTCTTAGAAGCATCATTATACACCACAAAGAGTTCTCCACTTGAAGGGAGTGTGAGTATTGGCGTAGTGATAAGCCTCTTTTTCAACTCCTTAAAATAGTCTTCACATTCCTATGTCCATACGAACTTTACTCCCTTCCATGTCATCTTGTTCATTGGGTTTTACAATGGTGAAAATTTCTTCAAGAATCGTCGATAATACCCAACTAGACCTAAAAAGTTGTGGATATCCGTTACAGAAGTTGGCCTAGGCCACTCTTCAATTGCCTTCATCTTGGAAGGGTCCACAGATATCCATTTCTTGGTGATAACATTCCCCAATAATGATACTTCCTCCATCTATAACTCACATTTACTATACTTTTCATACAACCTCTTCCTTCACAAAGTTTTTAACACAGTTTCCAAATTCTCCTCATGTTCCTCCATTCTCTTAGAGTATATCAGAATATCATCAATAAAGACCACCACAAATTTGTCAAGGTAATCTCTAAAGACTCTATTCATTAAATCCATGAAAATTTCTGGAGCATTAGTGAGTCCAAAGGGAATCACTATGAACTCGTAGTGTCCATAACTCATTTGAAAGGTAGTCTTGGGAATATCTTCCTTCCACACATTTAGTTGGTGATATCCCGACCGAAGGTCCACCTTAGAGAAATAATTGGGCCCACAAAGCTGATCAAACAAGTCATATATCCATGGAAGGGGATACTTTTTCTTTATAGTGATTTTATTGAGCTCCCGATAATCAATGCAGAGGCACATTGATCCATCCTTATTCTTGAAGAAGAGTACTGGATCACCCCATGGTGAAGCACTCAGGAATATAAAACCCTTCTTTATATTCTCTTATAACTGCTTCTTCAGATCTTATAGCTCTATGGTGTCCATTCTGTAAGGTGTCTTTGAGATTGGAAAAGATCCAGGGATAAGTTCAATTGAAACTCAACCTCTCAGCCATGAGGAATATTAGGAAACTCTTTGGGGAATACATCAGTGTAATCCCTCGTGATGGGAATTTCTTCAAGAATGATTCTATCCTTTGTCCCAATCATTTGATCTAGATATTATTTCTCTCAAGGAAGTAGTATCCAAACTTAAGACAAAGATTCTAAATGAGACTCATCTTCTTCCTTACACTTGTAAAGAATTAGAGGATGCTTCGGGATGTGAAAATTGATCTCCCTTTCCCAAAAATTGATGTTGTCCTTGTATAAAGATAGCCAATACATGCCCAAGATAGCGTTGAACTCCACTAAAGGAAGTATGACAAGATTTTCTGGGAGTTTCAGTCCACAAACATTAACCAGGGAGGAGTTATAAACCATGGATGAAATAATTTCCCCATTCTTTGTTCTCATAGATAACTTTTCCTCCAAATTTTAAGGTGGTGTTTGAATAGTTATACTAAACTTTCTAGATATGAAAGAATGCGTATAACCAGAATCAAATAGTTAGTTTGCTATTCTTGAATGAATAACAAGCATACCTGTCACCACATCGTTTTCCAGCTCCACCTCAGCAGTAGTGATAGAATATGCCGTTCCTTGTTTTCTTAGAGGTTGTTGCTAATTGCCTCCGACAACCCTCATCTTAGAGAAAATTGTTCGTATAATTCCCAAGCTCCTTGCAGTTATAACACTGCACTGCAGGCTGAGTGTTGATCTGAACCTTCCTTTATTCTTCAACATTAGTGGGATTTTTCATATCCCTTTGAAATTTCTTGGCCATATGACCAAAATTTCCACATTTGAATCAATTCTTGGTTCCCTTGAGACAGTCACCAAGATGCTTCTTCACACAATTTTTGAAAAGGGGAAAGTGAGGTTTTTTCCATCATGGGATTTGTTTGATGAACCACCCATGTTGTTCTTCATTTTTTGATTCTTATCACTAGTCCCATGAGACCACTGAGAGTCTCCAATCTCCATTTCAACCTTGAGGGCACAATGGAAAATCTTCTCATAGCTGTCGAAGTCTCGAATTTCCATCACTTTTTGTAGACTTAGCTTTAGTCCGCTAAAGAAGCGATCCACCTTGCTTTCGGTTTTCATGTAAAATCCAAATGCATACCTTGAAATATATGTAAATTTCACTTCATACACCCCGATGGACTCATCTTCCTTCTGCTTGAGTCTAAGGAACTCCCTTTCCATCTTGAGATGAAGGGTTCGAGGAAAATATTTGTTGAAAAACATCCTCTTGAATTCCTCCCATTCTATGGAATCAATTTCCTCTTGGGACTTTGTATTCTTGATCAGTGTCCATCACTGATTAGCTTCCCCATCAAAAGGATAGACTGTTAGTACAACTTTCTCTTCTTCTGAGCACTGGAGGATAGAGAAAATATTTTCAATGGATTTAATCCATTGTTCTTCGAGGAGGGTATCAGAAGACCCACTAAACATGGGAGGCCTTTGCCGCATGAAGTATTCTACGGAAACTTTCTCTTTACTTGGAGGAGGGGGACGTTCCACCTAATTCAAGGTATTATTTATAACTCGATCCACCTGAGAAAGTACTGCTATGAAGTTTTGAGCACCCACTTTCATCACATCAGGCATGTCATTAGGGCAATCATCACATTGCCTATCACATTGGTTGTTGGAACTTGTTCTTCTATTTCCTTCCATTAACTAAGAAAAAGAACGTATATTTAGAGGTCTTTCATACTTAGATATTGAGCATAAAAATAAACTTTGAAAATAAAAGTATTAACTTATAAATAAGAAGTATATCCTGACTTGTGATTTCTTAGGTTTATATCTAGGTTATCCTCAATCTATTTCTTAACTTATATTCTTATGGGATTATTTTTGTCTCTTAATAATGGTTTGTACTAAGCTCGTGAATCTACCGAAGCATATCCCCCGGGAGTCTCATAAACAAGAGTGCAGCAAGGCCCATTATCGTGCACCAGTTTTCGTTCGATTCTAGCTCAAAGCGATGTTTTCAGGTTTTACCCCTAGATACATTTGTGCCAAATCCGCCTCTACCTACTTGTATCCAGACAGGGATGTATTTTCTTGATAAACCACTTTCTCTATACTCACCAAAATTTAGCACTATTTTCTTATACTTAGTCTCATCCTTAAGGTTCTTACTAAGTTGATCTATTCCTAATCTCTAAAAATAACTAGACCATCCTCTGATACCAACTATAGCGACCTGAGCCTTTTACATAAAACATTTCATGATTTTAAGCGTAATTAATCATCAGAGTACAAGCCAAGGATTGTTAAGTCTAGTGTCTTAGAAGACTAGGTACATATAACATAAAACATGGGGCTAAAAAAACTTCTTTATTTAATCTCCGTAAAGAGATTCTAACTTCCTTTAAGCCCTTACATCTGCATAGGGTACCCTGGGGAACACTTGAACAAAGGGATAAGCTAAAAATCCCAGTAAGGGAATGAACATAAGGATACATCTCAAGCACATGAGTTAGGAGGCATGACATAATGATATCCAAAGAATGAAACTTATAAAATCATTCAATATAATCATGGGATTATATAAACATGGAATCGTATAAATGTGGCATAATCATAAATCATATCTTTAGTATGGGTCAAGGATAACCGCCAATCTCATTTCCCATTTTAGTACGGGTCAAGGCTAACTGCCAATCCCATTTCACATCGCATCCCATGAGACTTAACCTTACCCAATGAATTGGAGTGCTATCTGGTTGCACCCATCTCAACATTTTCATGAATATTATTTCCACATAAATATTCTTACCACATATACAATCATACATAATCAACCATACACAAACATAAGGGTACCCATGGAAAGAATTGGGCACCACAATCATGACATAAATCATAACCGATGGGCGTATCATGAAATTTTACATGTAAGAAAAGAATTAGAAAATACATGGAATTTAATAGGGTAAAATAGGCATATAACATGGTAAGTGGTGTCAAACATAAGTGACAATATATGAGAAATGTATTTTAGAAACATCAGCATCAAAACATTTTTTGTGCGGTTTTAAGGAAAATACTATAGAGCTTTTCAAATAGTAAAGAAGACATTCTTTTATATAAAACCATAATTGAACCAAGAAGGTTTTCATAATAAAAATACAGAATTTACAAAGATAATGGTGTCTTAAAAAAGAAGATAGAGTGCACTTGAAATTGGGTAAAAGTTTAGAAAGTTCCTTTAAAACGAGTGTGCTTATTGGGAAGTATCGAAGAGATATTCACTTAAAAGCATGTATATCCCTGAAAGAGAATGAGAGATGGATCTTGGAACATGATTTTGGAGAATATAAAAAGAATTTTTAAGTTCTACGTAAAATAAAATACAAAAACATTTTGGTAAAAAGAAAGATAGAGCAACCCGAAGGAATAAAGGAAGTTCGGGTAGAATCCATCATGGTTTATTGGCATGGTATCGGGTGTAACTAATAGGTCTTGATGAGAGATATAAGGGGTTTATCATCACTTATAAAATATTTGTGAAGTATGGGGAAGGTGTATAAACATACCCCATCACTTGGTATTACACAAAAAGGCACAGTATAGAGAATAATCTTGATTAAGAGTAAAAAGGGTGAAGATCCCTTACCTTAAATCTGTTGGTGTTCTCCACTTGTTATTAACGACCTGAATAAACAAATTAGTCTTTTTAATTAATAATTACATAACCTCTTATATATTCAATTTATTTATTATAACCCTTTTTAGTTCATTCAAAGCCTTTTTGATTAGTTACAAGGTTCAATTTCAATGTTCGGGCTTGTTTGTTTACTTGGCTTTAAAAGATCGGTTCACTTATATTCAAGTTTGGATTATATGAAAGATATAAGTGGTTGTACAGAATTGAAGTTGTATTATTTAGTTAATATCTAGGAGATCACATGGTTTTAATTTTAATTAGTTTACTTAGAGTGAAATCGAATTATTATATATATAACCATAGTGATAACTGTTTTTGTTAATCGGTGGATTTGATTACAAAGAATGTGTTTTGATTTATAACTTAATTCCATTTGTACCAAAGGATTACAAAACCAAAAAAAATAGGATATATTACATATATAATAATCTGGTTCAACCATAACACAAATTTTTTCATGACCAGAATTAAAGATAATAATAGAAATTGATAAATTGTTGTCCTTGAATGTGCTAAATTAGCACATCTCAAATGGTGCTTTCATTTATTTCAAATAAAAGGGTGGGGAAAGCAGAGAATATAATGAAATATACCACTAGAATGAAGACATTACAGTACATGTATGTTACTAGATTTATCATACTATTATGGTGAAGGGAGGTGAGGAAAAAATTAAAAAAGAAACGAACTTAAAAGAAAATAAGAAATTGGGAAGAGGAATTTACCTCTTGAGACTTCCTCCTTTGAGAACCTCTTAAGGGGAGAGGTTTTGGTATTTTGAGGAGGCTTAGAGCTTTTGGATGTGGGGGAAGATCTTGGGGAGAGATTTGGGCCGAATAATGGCAAGGCACAAGGCTTGAGAGGAGTGGAGAGAAGAGGGAGTGAAGGGGGGTTTTATAGTGGAGGAGAGGAGGGATTTCATAATATTATAATCATTAATTTATTATTTCTTCCCAAGACAACGAATATTAAGTATTCCATGACCAAGAATAGTGATTTTATCATGTGATCCCGAACCAAGTGGTCTTACATCAGCAGAACATCATCGATGACTCAATTAATCCATTATTTAGCATTTATTGTGAATTATCGGATTCTACTATTCATCAAAAATTCAAGTATTTCAGAAAAATCCCAAAAATTAAACCTAACCATTTTTCGATCATTAGAGTCCAAAAATGAAGTCCATTTTTTAAAAATAATTTTATAAATATGATTATTTTAATATTTAATTAAAATAATAATTTATTATCAAAACCAGTTTTAAAACATTCATTAACTTATTCTAAAATATAGGTATATCATACTTCCAACTTGAATATTGTTTTTATACCACCATAGGTGAGGTTACTATTCATTGGGGTATATCACTATTCATAAGGGTATGTTACTATTCATTAGGGTAGGTTACTATTCACCAAAAATTAAGTTTTCCTTATCGGACTCCAAATAACTTACCGATTACAACTGTGTATGCCAGATTTTTGAAATTCCAAACACAGAAGTGATGAAATTATGTTTAAAGGTCACTTAGAACATATTAGTTCATTATGTTGTGTTTTCATGTGATTTTATGACCTACTTATGATAAGGTAATTTCCATTGAAAAACATTGGGTCGTTACATCTTTCAAATGGGGTAAATGGACACTCATTACATAGCCGGAAGGCCCAAGACCAAGTGGTCTGAATACAGGGCCCGAAAGACCATTTTTTGGCCCAAAGGGCCCTTTGGTTAATAGTACTACTATAGTACCCTGGATGCTACAGTACCTCCACCACTACAGTTCCTGCTACAGTGCCTCCTCCGCTGCAGTGTTGTTGCTGCAACAGTTTTTCCACTACTACATTGCTTCTACTGTAACCCGAAAATTCGTCCCTACCCGAATTTGATCATGGGTATTTTGGATGCTAAGTATGAGATTTTACCACTTGTGTATAGGCTCATTGGAACCTCTATAAGAGATATATCCATGTGGATGTTCTTTATTTCATTAAAATATAAATTCTTCCACATGTTCCCTATCGTGAACTCTCATGTGGTTTAAATTATTTCTCAAGTTTCCTCTTTTTTCTCATGTTGAGTGTAACTCATGTGATATTAAATAGCTTGGAGAGTCACTTTGACTGTCATGATTGAGATGAATTTTTATTCAAATATTGGGAACTTAGTCCCCACCACATGACATTAAACTATAAGGTAGAAGTCCATCTTTTAGGAATCTAAAATTCTAAGGGTGGACCATTTTTATAGACTCTTCCTACCCTATATGAGAGCTCGATATATGTAGAAGACTTTGGCACACAAACCATATGTTCCTTGGAGTATCATTACCCAACCTCTTTCATATAATCTAGATCTGTATAGAAGATTCTGATGCATGTTCCTTTATTTATGGACCCATGCTCAGAATAAAAAAATCACTTATCCTGATATATGAGTCGAATATATATAGGATACCTTTTTAATACAAGAACTGTGTGTGGATTTATTCTTGTTTTAGTGAGATATGTAGTGACACTAGTATTTCCTATCCTAGGCCCAAAGGCAAACATTTGGTCCAAGCACTATAACCATAAATTATGTGTTTCACCCTATGGGATAATCTACAAAAAAACATTGGGATTTTCATTCACATCTGGTTTTTCCTTTCCCTTGATATGTAGGATGTCTTTCCCTTTTGGTCCAAGATTTGTGACCTTAAACATCTGCAACATTTTTACAAGCATCATGACCATAAATTTCATTACTTCATGGTCCTAATTTCAAGACCCTAAACTAAAAATAAAAAGAGTCACAAAGGCTTGTTAGTTTGAAAAGCCTTAAATGGTAGTTTGAGTAGGATTAAAGTCGTTTCTAATTAATATATTCCCTCTTATGGTTTAAGAAAAATTTAGATTATAAAAAAGTCACAAATCTCATGGGGTTCACTTTGTGACCCTAGAAAAATCCTAGCTATTCTCTCTAGACCCCTTGTATATGAAAAATTTATAGAATATTTTCCATTCCATTAAAAGTTTACATAATATTTTCTATAGGTAACTTGTCATTATCGACAAGATTTCCTCTTAATATTGATTATTCCGCCCATTTAAGTGGTCATTCACTCAAGAATCTAAGGTTTTATTACTTATCTATGAGAATTTTTTTAGACCTGATCAAGAAAATTTCATTCAAAAGAAAAGAGAGAGAAAGGTTACATGAAACGGAAAGAGGGGATCTTATTACAATCTCTTATGAAGTGGGGGAGATGATCAACTAGAAAAATATCACTCAACGTCATGTCTTGTTGACTACTTTATTGGAAATTCCATCCGAAACCATGTTTTCTTCATGATATGTATGGGTGGTAATGTATCTGATTTCAAGAAGAGAATTGAGGTAGTTCATCTAGCGGGTAGTGAGAGGCCAGGAAAGGTGGATCACCCCATTCCAAATAGCATGCACAATTGTAGTGGAGTCACTCTCAATCCAAATGGTGTTCCATCCTTTTATCTTGAAAAAAATAATGGCATGAATCACCGCCATCATTTCTGCTTCAAGAGCATAGGCATTGACACAGCTTCCAAAGAAGCATCCATGACATCGATCGAGATAATCTCTAAAAATGGTCCCACATTCTGCAGGACTTGAGTTTCCTCTAGAAGCTCCATCTAAATTGATCTTGATCCATCTAGAAGCCAGATCTTTCCAAAAAAAACCTTTAGAGAGAGCTTGGGCTTAGTGTAAATGCCATCAATTTTGAGGCGTCGTAGAATCCCAAAATCCCCAACCGAATTGTTGAAGTGGGATTTCTGGAGCAGGGCTATTTCCCAGATGGCAATAAGTATCCTCTTCCAACATGCATTAAGACTGAATGAGTAATTGTTGTGAATAATTGCATTTCTATCATACTAGATCACATGTAGAAGCTCAGAAACCGTGGATAGGAATAGGTTCTTTATTTTCTGAGAAGATTCAAGCTCCACACAATGTTTTAGTTGAGAATAAATAGAGTCAGAAGATAACCATCTGTAGTCAAACAGGTCAGTAACATAATTCCAAAGATCAGAGGTTGTAGCACAAGATAAGAAAAGATGATTAGTGTCCTCCCTGTGTTGGTGGAATAATTTACATTTAGAGCACAGTTGAACACCAAAATACTGAAGACAAACCTCTGTAGGAATGCGTTTATAGGCAATGCGCCAGACAAGGTTAAGCCTTGAAGGCTTAATCCAATGTTTTTTAAAAAACTTCAACCATGAGAAAATGGGGTCAGAATTAGTGAAACAATGATGATAGATGTTTTTGTAATCCAAAATACCATTGTGAACAGGCTCCCAAGTAAGAAGATCATCCCCATTTATAAAGGGGTAATTAACCACAACTTGACTAATGTGATCAGGAATATTAGTTATACTAGAGTGCATCACATGATTTATGGTGAGATTGGTGTTATCTGGAGAGGCATCTAGAGATATCATGGAAATGAGGGGGGTTCCAATCCAGTTATCAAGCCATAAATTCATAGTGGAATCTGAACTAACCATCCATCTTGAGTTATGTATGATGTCAACAAAGGTATTTTGAATGGATGTCCAAAGGGAGGAATTGCGGTAACTAGAATGACCTTTTTTAAGTTTTTATATGAAACTATTACAAAGGAAGGTTATAGAGTCAGATTTTTTGTTGATCAACATCTAGGTGAGCTTAGCTTGAAAAGCCTCATTAAAAATTTTGAGATTTTTAATGCTAAGAACACCTTTTTCAAGGGGTTTGCAGCATGTCAACAAAGGGATAGTAACAAGATTTCTTTCAATTATACTACCAGTCTAGACAAAATTTTTAATGTATCCATTAACTTTTTTAATAAGACTATTCGGCCATTTGTAAATCAACAAGGGGTAAACCATTTTGGAGATAATAGTGGATTTCACGAGGTAGATTCTGCCAGCCATGGAGAGGGATTTCCCTTTCCAGTAGGCCAGCTGATTAGTCACTTGTTCCACAACCGTATTAATGTACATAGTTTTAGGCCTACCCCAGAAGAGAGTAACTCCATGATAGTTAAAAGGGATGGATCCCTCTTTGATTCCAAGACTTTCAATGATGAAACTTTTTCTAAAAGGGGTGAAGGTTTTCCCAAAAAAGATATAGGATTTATTCCTGCTAACGGATTGTCTAGAGACCTCTTCATAGTGAGACAGGGCCTTCTTAAGATTAAGGATATTTTTTCTACCCCCATTAAAGAATAGAATGATGTCATCAGCATAAAGGAGGTGGGTCGGAATAGCAAGATTTCTTGTAGCCTGAATGGGTATGAGCTTGCTTTGGTGAACAAGAGAGAAAAGATACCTAATGACATAGTCTTCTTCAATGGAAAAGAGAATCACAAATAGATTATCACCTTGCCGCACCCCTTTTGAGCATTTGAAGTATCCCTTAGGAGAACCGTTAACAAGTATGGAAATAACAGCTAAGTTGAAAAGGTAATTTATCCTTCCAATAAAAGTATCATTGAACCCAAAATACTTAAGTACATTGAAAATAAAGTTCCAATAAATGGTGTCAAATAATATCAAGCTTGACTGCAATATTCCCACCTCTGGAATTTTTATTTAGAGAGTTAATGCATTCTGAGGCAGTTCAAATGAAATATTGAATAGATCTTCCCTTGATGAAACCAAATTGATTCTAGGAAATGATCTTGTTACACAGGGGATAAATCCTATTAGAAATGAGTTTGTTAATGATTTTATAGAGAGAATTAATGAGAGCAATGGGGAGGAAGAGGTGTAGCTCATAGGTATTAGACACTTTAGGGATAAGAGTCGGAAATTGTGCATTAAGACCATAGGGAAGGATACCATCAATGAAGAAGTGTCGAATCAGATTGTAAACATCCATATGAAAAAACTCCCAATGGTGTTGAAAGAAACTGGTATTGAAACCATCATGCCCCAGGGCACTATCGGAGTTAAGGCTGAAGACAGTATCTTTTATTTCACGGTCCAGTGGGGTGCTCAAAAGGAAGAGGTTATCTTGTTCACTGATCAGAGGTGGAATGATCCCAGCCATGATATCTTTATTGATATTAGGACCATTGAAAGTGTTTTGAAAGTAGGAGACCACATGATTAGATATGGCTTCATCAAATTCAAGAAGATTGTCGTTATATTTAAGAATGTATAAGGGGAGAAAAGTTTTCCTAACTCTCCGGAGGGAATTGTAAAATTTAGTGTTTCTATCACCATCATAGATCCATTTGGTTTTGAAAGTCTGTTTGCATAATTTGTCTTTGTGAATCAGAAGAGAGTTACGTTTTAAGGATATTTTCATCTCATTCCGGGGGTCTGATGCGAAATCAGCACAAGTTGAGTTGTTTTGGATTTGATTGAGTTTAGTTTCAAGAGTGGATATCTCAATGTCCATTTGGTTATCTTTATCCCTAAACCAACCCCTAAATTAGTGCTTGATGTGTTTTAGCTTAGTGACATAAGAAAAAGCATCAGAGTGGTAATTCATAGACATCCATCAATTTTTTATGAGATGAGAGAATTCCAAATTCTTAGACCAATCATTATTGAATTTAAAGGGAATACTGGGTATTTCTTTTTTGGATAGGAGACTAACAAGGATGGGATGTTGGTCCGAGTTCAGTTTAGGTAACGTGATGCTGGAAATTATGTCCCAGACATCTAAGGCTGATACATTAACAAAGGCCCTATCAAGTTTACTGCAAATTTTCACTCATGGGTCACATATCATATCACAAGGGAGACAGACCATGGTCGAACCTGGATCTAAAAATGCATATTTCTCATATTTGGGGGATAAATGATTGGAAATTAGTGCCAATCGGAAAAGGATACTTTCACATGCTACTGAAATCTCAATCTGAGCTCGATCATGTATGGAGGTATGGAAATCTGTAGCTCAAACCGGGTGTTCTTCACATCTCGGATAGGGATTACGCCTTCAACCCAAACACTGAAAAGAACACCATGGTCTAGATATGGGTGCGGCTTCACGGGATTAATTGGTACCTCTGGCTCCCAAAAATCCTCAACGACATCGCCTCTTGCATAGGTATGCCACTAAAAATTGACCCTCGTACACTTAATGTTGAGCTCGACCTCTATGTGAGGGTGATTATCGAGGTCGACATAGCCTCCAAGCTCCCGAAAATCATTGTCTTCAATGCCAACGAATTCAAAACTGAAGTTTGGGCTAAATGTGAATGAATTCCCCCTACTACAAATACTACAAAATCGTGGGACACTCAATTCTGAAATACCGGGTGGTTAAGATCTAGGTCTCTCCTACAGATGAAGATGGATGGACTGATGGAAAATGGAAAAATAAAATCAAATCCACTTCCTCTAGAAAACCGTAGCCTATGAGAAAAACTTCGGAAGTCTGGGTGAAGCGCTTGAGCTTTTCAGGTGAGAACTCAGGCACCACCTGGGCTGAACAAGTGGAAGAAGAGGAAAACGCGAATATTGATCTATGAATTTTGGAAGACATCAAGAATTTAGTCCTGGATGTCTTCAATCATCCTGACCATAGAGAACCTTGGGCTGAATCAATGGTCTCTGATGTCCAGCTCCATCCTACTCCTGCTGCTACCTCTAAACAGGTCCCCATGACAATGGCCTCAGTGAAAAAAGATGCTCCTCCTGCACCTCGGGTTGTGAGAATTAATAGTGATGAAGACTAGAAAGATGTTCAATCTCCTACTCGAGCAATCCAGGGGGACAAAACAGGTTTTATTTCTTCAAATGTCTCAATTTCACCAAATAATCCACACATGACAGTATGCACACAACAGACTTCTGATTTATGCACTGTCACCACTTGAACCACCTTATCTATGAGAACGTTTTCAATACACATTGGAATAAACTTTGGGGTTATTGAACCCTTCTTGAATATTCCTATTATATATGAACCCACTTCATATCTCTAATGTATTATTCAATTAAAAAAATCCTTAAGACAAATTCTCTTATTAGAACCTCATAACCTTGAGTCAATTAATACTTTTGGTTCTCTCTTACATGGAAATTTTGGCAATAGGGATTGATTGATCCAAAGGGACACCACTAGGAAATGATAATGAATATAATAGTTTTCTGATGATACTATTAAGTAACTCTTAGGGGATGTCTTGGTCCTAGAGAAAAGGTCAACATGAGCCCCATGCACCATGCACTGACTATGTGTGGAATTAGTTTCTACCATAACTAATGGTCATTAAATTCCTACATGTCTCATGTACCAATTAATCCATAAATTCATAGGTTATAATTTACATAGTTCATTATGAATTATTACCACTTTCAAATAAATGTTATGGAATTATATTATTCTTCCCTTCTTATATGGGTGTGTCTGTCCTTTGGAGATCTTGAAGCCTTAATTTGAAATTCTCATTATGGAAAATTCTATCCACTCAGGTCCAAACTTCATGATATTAAACTACCAATGAAAAGAGACATAGTACTCACCAATTTGAAAAGATAAAAAATTTACCTTGTGAAAAAGTAGAGTCTCTTATCACTAAGAATGAACCCTAAATATCCTAGGAAAAACATGAGCATTTGAAAAAAAAGGAAAGGGCATAAAACTTGTCTGGTTGAAAATCCACAAAAGGAAGCCTCAGTAAAATCCATGTTCCTACATGATAGGACTCCCCATTAATGTATTAGTAAAACGTTAGGTTGAATATAAAATAATAAAAATATATAAATCTCATAAAGACACCCATTAAATTCTAGAAAAAATCAAGCTATGCTCTCTAGGTCCGTTAACCTTGGAAAAAATTAAATCATATAGTTTCTCCTCATGATATGTCTGAGGATATCTAGTATCCACATAACTATAAACTATATGAAACATGGTCTAGACCTCATGAACATAAACTTATTAGAGTGGTATTCTCTTTGTGGCCTAAAATTTTATCATAAGATTCAGATCTGTGCAATATTCCCATGGGTACATGGGTCTTTACCCATGATTCCATGGTAAAGTGATTATATTCACTCTCCTATGTATGATCTATATATACATAGGATCTTTCATAATATATTTCTTTATCAATTAACCTATTTTGAAAATATCATCCCTCTATGTATGAGATTTATCTATAGAGGAGTTATAAATAAGAACTAGGTGTGGCTTGATTCATGTTCACATAGGATTCATAGTGACATCCAGATCTCCTATCTAGGATCCAACCACAAATCAACATTCATTCCACTCCATTTTTATCCACACTATAGTATGGACCTTTCTCAATTCAAAACAAATTTTCCTTTATTTGAGATTACTTCTCTTGGAAACTCAAGCACCTCAAGTAAATTGTTCTTCATGGTAACATAAATTCCTTGAATTTATATTATTTTCCTAGTGACATTAAAAATACTTGATTTAAAATCCTCATTTTTGAAAACATATTCTCACTAGTGGGACAACTTCTAATCCCACCTGATGATTTAGGAATGCATAAAAGTTCCCTACATTTACCTTGGAATCATATTCTTTTCATTCTGAATGAATCCAATTCTAAGGGGGCATTTTGTTGGAATAAAATAATTCATTAATGTCATGTACTTTTTCACATGACTCCTGATACCATCCTCACTTAGATAATACATGTCAAGTTTGAATAAAAATGTTTCCCCATTCTAAAATAATAAGTAGATTGGATTTCCATGTGTCACAAGACTACTCACACCCTAAGGGAGTAGGTTATGGATTTCACAATTTTCTGATAAAAAGGTATTAATGACTTAAAATTCATTTTTTGATGGTCTTACAAGAAATTACTGGCATCATAAAATTTAAAAGGTTATAATTCACTTTATAGGATTCAATTTTACAGATATCAGGGCCCAAATGGACTTACGAATCAAAATTTATGGTCATCAGAAGTTCAAATTACACAACAAACTTTCACTTAGCAGCTAGCACAGAGCACCTGAGCATAGCACTTATGTGGAGCACCTGTATGGAGGACCTACATATAGGAATTATTTAAAGAAATTTCATATATTCCCTTCTTATCCTGGGGTCTTATATTTTCCTATAAATATACCCCTTGGGCTCCTCATTTGGAAGGGCTGGAAGATGGAGAGACAGCTCGAAGCTCTGCTCACCCAAGTCTCTTTCCCAAGTCCTCAAGACCCAAGTAGATTATCATGGATTAAAATTATATGTAATTAAAAAAAATAAAGGTTAATTGAGTTTCTAATGGTCTAGAACATCGATGACCTTCATGAAATCCCACATCCAGCTTGTATGGAGCACTTGCATGGAGCACCTGCATAGATCACCTATGAAAAAAATTTCTGAGGAGCACTTACATGGGGAAGTTAGCCCTATAACTTGGGTTACGAACCTATATCATCCATCTAACTTGTGATAAGATAATTTTCTACCCCTCACTTAGGATAAGAACCTTCTATAGCCCTCCCACTTGGGATAAGCTCTTTTTCTATCCCTTAGTTGGGCTAAGCGCCTTCACTAGTCCTCTCACTTGGGATAACCTCCTTTTCTAGTCCTCACTAGGGATAAGCACCTCTGCTAGATCTCCCACTTGGGATAATCTCCATTTTTATCTCCAAATTGGGATAACAACATATTATATATATTCAACTTGGTCTAAGCTCCTTTTTTATCCCTCGCTTTGGATAAGAACCTTCATTGTCCCTTTAACTTGGGATAAACTCCTTCTTTATCCCTCACTAGGGATAAACACCTCTTCTAGCCCTCTAACTTGGGCAAACCTCCTTCGTTATCCCTCAATTGGGTTAATTACCTCTATTGGACCTTTAACTTGGGCTAATATCTTTTTATAGCCCTCACATAGGCTAAGAAACCGTGTTATCACTCCAATTTGAGCTAATCTACTTATCTAGTCATCATTTGGGCTAAGCACCTTAGTTATCCCTCACTTGGGATAATCTCCTTCACTAGACATTAATTGGTCTAAGAACCTCCACTATCCCTCCCACTTGGGTAAACCACATTTTTTATATCTCACATGGGATAAGCACCTATTATAGTCCTCCCACTTGGGCTAAGATACTTTACTATCCCTTGCTTATTTTAATCACCTCTAGTAGCCCTCCCACTTGGGATAGTCTCTTTCGCTATACCTCACTTGGTCTAAGCACATATGATATACCTCTCACTTGGGATAAGAACCTTTTCCATACCTCACTTGGGATAAAAACCTCTATTATCTCTCCCTCTTGGGATAATCTCATTTTATATCCCTCACTTGGGATAATAAAATCTTATAGCCCTCTCACTTGAGCTAAACTCCTTTGATATACCTCACATGAGCTAAGGACATCTGTTTTCCCTCACTTGGACTAAGAACCTATGTTATCCCTCCCAATTGGGCTAAATTCCTTTTTTATCCCTCACATGGGATAAAAACCTATACTAGCCCTCCAAATTGGGTTAATCTCCTTTTTCACTCACATAGGCTAAGCACCTCTATTAGTACTCCCACATAGGCTAAGCTCCTTTATGAGCCCTCACTTGGGCTAAAAATATTTGATAGCCCTGCCACTTTGTCTAAGCTCATTATCTAGCCCTCACTTGGGCTAAGAACATACTATATCCCTCACTTGGGATAAGAAAATCCTCTAGCCCTCCCAATTTGGATATTCTCCATTGTTATCTCTCACTTGGGCTAAGCACCTCCTCTATCCCTCTCACTTGTGATAATATCCTTTGTTATCCCTCACTTGGTCTAGGTTTCTTTTCTATACCTTAATTGGACTAAGAACCTTCTCTTTTCCTTTAACTTGGGCTAAGATACTTTGTTATCCTTAACATGGGATAAGAACATCTACTATACCTCTCACTTGGGCTAAGATTCTTTGTTATTCCTCACTTGGGATAAGAACCTATGTTGGCCCTCTAAATTGAGATAAGATCATTTCCTATACCTAACTTGGGATAAGCACATATGATACCCCCTCTCACTTGGTCTAGTAACCTCAGTTATTCCACAATTGAGATAAGCTCCTTGTCTATCCCTAACTTGGGATAAGCACTTTCACTATCCCTTCTACTTGGGATAATCTCCTTTTCTATCCCCCACTTGGTCTAAGCACCTCTAATAGCCCTCCAACTTGGGTTAAAGCTACCTTACTATCCCTCACTTGGGATAAGAACCTATGTTAGACATCCCACTTGGGATAATCTATTTTTCTAGCCCTCACTTGGGATAAGAACATCTGCTAGCCCTCTCACTTGGGATAAGTACCTCAGCTAGACCACACTTGGGATAAGATCCTTTTCCAGCCCTCAATCGGGCCAAGCACCTGTGCTAACCCTCCAACTTGGGGCAAGATCCTTTTTTATCCCTCACTTGGGATATGTACCTGTGTTATCCCTCCTACTTGGTCTAAGATCCTTTTCTATCATTCACTTGGTCTAAGAACCTATGTTATCCCTCCCACTTGGGTTAAGATCCTTTATTATCTCTCACTTGGGATAAGCACCCCAGTTATCCCATTAACTTTTTCTAAGCTCATTTTCTGTCCCTCACTTTGGATAAGAACATATGGTGTCCCTATAAATTAAGCTAAGTTTCTTTTCTAGCCCTCACTTATGATAAGCACCCGCTCTAAACCTCTCACTAGAGCTAATAATCTTTACTATCTCTCACCCGGTATAAGAACTTTTTCTAGAGCTAGGTCATAGACTAAGATTCTTCACTAGCCCTCACTAGGGATATGTACCTATTCACCCAGATCTTGTATTTAAGAATAGTATCATTTTTTATACACTAAGGGTTGAAATAATCCTCTAGGTTTGGGGCTCTTAATAGGTGTGAGACTCAATATTAACAATATCCCTTCCTCATTATGCTATCAATAGATGGAAGAGTTGATCAGAAACATGGGAATCCTCCTAGGTGTAATCTCCAATAAAACCTTCAAATATCCATGATTATAGATACTCCTCATGGTTATGGAAACATGGTCATCCTACTAGGTGAAATACCCAACCAAATCATCAAATCTCCATGAATCTATATACTCCTCATGGTTCTAGAAACATGGGCATTCATCTAGGTGTAACCCCCAACCGAACCTTTAAATATCCATTAGTAAAGATACTCATCATGGTTCCAAAAATATGGAAATCCTACAAGGTATAATCCCTAACCAAACTTTCAAATCTTCATTAGTGAAGATACTCATCATGGTTTTATAAACATGGTCCTCCTAATAGGTGTAAGCCCCAACATTAACAATCTCTCTTCCTCATCATGTCATCAAAAAATGGGGGGTTAATCAAAAAAATGGGAATCCTCCTAGGTGTAATACCCAATAAAACCTTATGATCTCCATGAGTTGATATATTCCCCATGGTTCTAGAAACATAGGCATCCTCCTAGGTGTAAGACCCAACTAAACCTCCAAATATTCATGAGTCGAGACATGGTTCCAGAAACATGGGTATCCTCTTAGGTGTAAGCCCCAACCAAACCTTAAAATATTCTTGAGTTGATATACTTCTTATGGTTCCATAAATATGGGCATCCAATTAGGTTTAAGTACTAACCAAACCTTAAAATATCAATTATTTGTGATACTTCTCATGATTCTAGAAACAAGGATGTTCTCTTAGGTATAAGCCCCAATACAAACCCTACCTAATACACATACAAGGTTAGGTACCCTAGGGTAGCTCATGTGAAATCCCCACCTTATTTCATATTGTTTACCATTTCACAACACATGAATCTCCTCAAGGTAGCCTCTGTTCATAATCCTTCCTTTCAAACCTAAGGGTATAGTCTCATGAAATTTGACTTATCTTCTTATTTCCCTTATTTATAACATTGAGCATAACTCGCATGGGATTAGATATTTGATATGATCATCACATTAGTATAGTGAAATTTCCTTTATTGTGGGACTTCTATTGAGGTGTTAGACCCAACCATTCAATCAAGCTATGTGGGTTTTAATTCTTATTTTCATATGATGTGTAGGAAGCCTCTTCAGGGAACAATCCCAACTCCGAATACTAATTGCCTCCATGGATGGAAATAAAACTTAAAAGAGACAAATTATTCATCTATAAACAAAATAATTATGAATTAATAATAGAACTATTCAGAACCTATAATATATATAGATGTATACATCAAAAACATGGTCTCAATCAGATCATTGGTATAGGAGTAACCACTCACATGCTAGGATTTAGGAAGGATTCACAAATACGTATAAAATATATAAGAGAATCCTGGAGTAGGTAATAATCCCTCTAAAAGGGATGTGGTGAGCCTGAACTCACATCCTCTGAACCAACATGTTTTTTAAGATGTCATATTAAAAGTCTCAGTGACCTACCTTTAGAAATATGGTCTAAATTGACTCAAAATGAGTGTAGGAATGAAATCCAGTAGAAATAGAAATTCTAGTGGAAAGGATTCATATTCCCCTCCACATAAACCAAAAAAGGTTTGGTCAAGCTACTTGAAGGTATTTATGTAGCTAGGTCTTGGTCAACTATGGGATTGCAGTTCCTCAAGCTATTGAGTGGATGACCCAATCCTAAAATCCTAACTTGGATTTCCTCAATACTTGCCTCCAAATTACACCAAGAATATAAAGTGATACTTTTATTGATGTAAAATTTTAAGTCAACCCAAAACCTTTTATAATAACTCCCCTATAAAAGTAAGTGTCTCAATAAAGGTTGGTCAAATACTTAGTTATATTGGTTTCATTCCTTATCAAGTAATGGAAGTACAAGTCTGAATTAATATATATTTGAGAGCATTTTAGTTTATTTTTCATAAATTTTAACTTTTTTTATCCTTTACATTTCTTGTAAATATTAATTTTATGTTAATTAATTAACCATGTTTGGATAAAAAAATTACACATAATCAATTTATTTAAATTCTATTTTTTCATATTAATTCATTTATATATGTGATCGTGGTCTTTCATTGATAAAATAATAAATGCATAAGAAATAAATAAATAAATAATAAATGACCCATTCATGAGCTTATCTAATGATTGATTTATTAAGAATACATTAAATCAACCTATGAACTAGGGGAAGTTACTCTTATTTCCAGTCTTGGCATGAGTTATTGCATTCCACCTATCCACCTACGTATTATCTAAGTTGTCATCATTATGGTTTCATATAGGCCTACCTCCATATGCCTTAGGAAATCCATTAATTACAATAATTTATAAATCACACACAGGTTAGGAGAATCAAATGATTGGATAAAGAGGGATTACATAAATAACCTTGTACATGTAGGTCCTATATAATAATAGAGGGAAGAATGACTTATAGTCCATCAAATTTATTTAATATTAAATAATTGAAAACCCATGAAATTAATTAAATTAAAACATCCAACACATACACTAGACTTAGTTATGCTCATAAATAATCAAACATGTAACTTATACGCAAAATTACATGGCTAAAATTCATTTCTTGTTCATTATTTATTATTAAAATAAATGTGCTTGTATTAATTAATTAAATTATTTAATTAATTCATTTTTATATTAATTAATATATGAATTCATTTGGAGATACCCATAAATAATGTAATTTATAAAAAAATAAATAGAATGACAAATAATGTGGATTTATTACAATAAATTAATTAAGAATTTAAAATTATTTAAAAAAATTATTTAATTGTAAAATATAATAGGTTTCAATTAATAGAATAATATTTTAATGATGAAATTTTCATTTTTAATGTAATTTCATTTTTTCATTGATTGGGAGAAAACATACAATTTACTATCCAGCAACACATTTTATACTTCGGTTTCCATGTATCCATGGCACACGCCTGGGGCTTAGGAGTGTATCTTAGATGGACTAAATGGTTTGTAATAACCAACTAAATGTCGTGTGTTCAACTTTTAATGTTCCTAAGATACACTCCTACGTCTTCAACATGCATCTTGGAAGATAACACAGCATGTACAAGCTAGCTACACACCATGTGGTCTGAATATTATGTGACTGAGAAACCCACCGAATAGATTAACATGTATTTTAGATGTGGAAAATGATGAAATAAATGTATTTTACACTAGATACATGATGTTTATATCATCAATGATCAGTTTTTTGGTATCATGTTGTTTGACCATGTATAATGACCACACAGATTGCGTGAATTTCACCGCTAACCCATGTAGACAACACGGCATGTACGCCAGCTCCACGCCGTGTAATCTGACATGTTGTGTTCTAGGATAGTGCAATCAACACGTGATCTTAAATTAATTAACTACATGTAATTAATTACTCGGCATGTTTTTTATCTTGTGACATGGTTAGGTTCAATGCACTTGGGTAAACATTGTATACTCTTGTTACATGCTACGTAATCCAATGTTGTCTTGACATATTCCTCAACACTTCTCGATGGAATCCAAGTCATTTAGCACTTATAGAGAGGATCTTTCATGATAAGTTTATAATTAATTTATTAATATTGGAAGAAATTATTATTACTTCTTAGGATCCTTTCTTCATTGGAAATGTTGATCTTTTGAAAACCCTCTCAGATTTCCTTTGTTGTGATGTGAGGATCCAAGGATAGAATCCCTCTAGCGGTGATCCATACATGCTCCTTTGATCTATGAGAGATGCCAATAAATTTATGGTTTATAGAAAAATGAATCAATTTTCTTTAATTATTCATGTTGATCGCTCATCCTTCAGTCTTGAAGGAATATCTCTTTCATTTTTCATTCTTGATAGGGAGTTAAAAGGAGTGTATAGAAAATTTTGTTATGTGTAATGATTCTCTATTTTCATACAACCTAAAAAATAGAAATAACTATCTATTTATAGAGTTAGGGTTTAGGTTAAGAAATATTAATTAATTGCATTTCATACCTTAAAATAATATTATATTCTTTACAAACCCCATTCCAAATAATAATAAAATTATTATTATTATTATGTGATGTGTTCCAGGGTGCGCAATGATAAATAATATTTACCAGCTTGAAAAAAATATTTATCAACATATGCGGTCATATTTCATTCATTCTTCACATTATTTATTGAATACCTGAATAAATATTTAATTTAAATATTTCATTCATCAATAAATATTTTCAATTGATAAAACATGAATAAAATTATTCCTCTATCTTGATAATAATATTTATTCTATTAAATTTAATATATAGATTAATCGAGATCAATAGAAATACTTAGTGTGTGACCCTATAGGATTATTTCTCATTGGAATTAGGTGGGATTGATAAAGTCCAATATTATTGTCTAGAAATGGGTCAAGTCCCCTAAGATAAATAACTTAATTTCACAGTGATGAAAACCACATACAAATACTCACTATGTAATATAATTCCTTAGTCATGATATCTCATCCAGAAGGTTACATATCTATGTTAGCAACCTATATGATCGATACATCTTTCTTTGACTCTATAAAATAAAAACATTGATAAACCATAGCCATGTAATTTAAGGAAACTGTTCTATTCCAATCAAAGGTCCAAGATATCAACTTCCATAAATATGGAATTGAAAAATTCCTTCATCAACTTATCCAATAATAACATGTCATTAATGACCCACCCAATGTAACCTACTTTCTTAAAAAATATAGAATGATGGTTTTAATTAGAAAATCTAAGTTTGTGGGTCATGACATGCATTAATTATAATCTTAAAGTCAAAGGACCATTACACACAGTCACAAATAGGAATATCTAATGACACCAAATCATGTGGAATTCCTACCGGAGGATCTATTCATATAATCTCTCATATTGGAAATTACCAAGTGAGAACTTCATGAGCAGAAGCTTCATCCACTTATGAGTATTCACACCTAACAGTAAAATTTTATATGTCCCATCATAGAACATTATCCAACTATAGAACTATATTTAAGAATATCATCATAGCACTTCGAGGTTATCATCAAAGTGGGGAACTGTTATGACCTTATCAATGCGACAAATATTCTAGGACATTAATACATTAAATCCATGAAAATAATAAAAAATATCTAATAATATATTTTAATATTCAAATAATTGAATATATATCTAATAAAAGTAAAAACAGTTTGTCTAATGACACCAACTCTAACACCTTAACTCTTCTGAACTCATCATCATATTGTTGCTCTTATATAATTGACTCAAGGATAGATGATAAAAAGTGTACACTAGTAAAAACCACACTTGAATCATCCTCCTATTCATATCATTATAATTTATAAAAAAATCCCCATAGTTTTTTACTCCTCTTATGATTCCAGGATAGCTTGAGAAGGAAATTTTCTACTAAGAGTGTAAACAATGACATTCCCCTTACTTAGGGTGTATGAGATATCAAAGTCAAACGTATAAAGGTATTCCACCCATAACCTCCTAATAAGGTTTAAATCCTTATGAGAAAAGATATAACTCAATATCTTATGATCATAAATGACTGTGAACCTCTCCTTAAATAGATATTGTCACCAACACTTAATAGCATGCATAACAGTGACGATCTCCAAGTCATGAGTGGGGTATTTATTATCATGTATCTGAAGTTATTGAGAACCGTAAACCACTTCATGATCATCCTATATAAGAATGAATCCCAGAATAGAACCATAAGAATAACAATAAACCACATAGACCTTATTGGGTTATGGTAAGATCAGAATCTCACCTGATGTTATAAGTCATTTCAATTCATCCGAAGAGGCCTGATATTTAGCATCTCAATAGAATTTTACCCCCTTTATTTTTAATAGAAGTCAACAGTGATGCTAGATTTGATAAATCCTTGATGAAACACTAATAATATAAAGTTATTCCTAGGAAGAATTGTATCTATAAAATGTTATGTGGATCTTCCCATGACAATATAACCTCCACCTTTTCAAGATTAGCTGGGAGACTATGTTTCGAAATTAGGTGCCTTGAGAAATTAAACTATCAAATATAGAAATTATATTTTGATAGATTCCTATAAAGGTGGTGAATCCTCAATATTTCCAAAAAACAAATTTATATTATCCTCATGCTCATTCTCAGTTCTCAAATAAATTGGGATGTCATCCACAATACTATAAAAAAGGTATCAAGATACTAATGGAATAACTAGTTCATCAAACCCATAAACATTATAGGTGTGTTAGTTGGGCCAAAAGGCATAAAAAGATATTCATAGTGTCCATAACTTCTCCAAAAAGTGGTATTCAGGATATAATATTCCTTAACTATGAGTTAATGATAACTTGACCAAAGATAGATTTTTAAAATCTATGTTTCCCCATTTAACTGATCAACCAGGTTATAAATATTGGAAAAATGAAGCTTTTTCTTCACTATTACCTTATTCAACTTCTAATGATCTATTAAAATATAAATATTATCCTAAAACTTCGTGGAAAAGAGAATGGGGGTGGCCCATGTCGAAATAATAGGGTGAACAAATCATTTCTTTATCTTGTCATCCAACTAGATCTTGAGATCTTTCAACTCAGTCAGTGTCATAGAGTAAGAGGGTATCAAGATCAACTGCGTAACCAGAATCAGATCAATAGATAACTCTGCCTATCTATCTAGATAAAGACAAAAAACATCATCTAGGAAAACTTTGAGAAAATCCCAAACAATAAAGGGAAGATAAATATGAGAGGATACATCATTGGGATCAACTAAAACGGTAGACAAAATACTTATGAGCTCAGGGTGGGAAGGTTTTACATCACTTGGACTTGGATATCACTCTCTTTGGAATGACTAGGAGCTTCCATCAATAACAGAGAATGAGACAGATTTATGGTAACAATCAATCTCAACTTGGTAATCAACCAGCCAATCCATCTCGATGATAAAATCAAACAGGTCCAAATCAAAAACTAGGAAATCATAGACTAACTCTGTATCAACTATTAAAAGATAACACAAAGGAAAACAAAACATATGATCATTTCTATTACTAATAGGCATATCCAACTCTATAAAAAAGGAAATTAAATCCGTTGAAAGTTTCAACACAATTGAAAATTGGGAAGATGTGAAAGATTGTGAGGCTAATGTATCAAACAGAGCCTTTTCTATAAAGGATGAAATAAAAATTCTACCTCTCACTATAGTTGGACCCCAATAGACTTCCATTAGAAACTCATCCACTGTGTAAATATAATTAAATTTTGAGGCATATGGATGGACATTGTTGACTTTAAATATTTTATCTCTGTTGTAGTGGCCTTTGGAGCTAAATATCCTTTGATATATTGGAGTGTAGACAGAGCCTAAAAGAAAATATATAGATTAAATTGATAGACACAAGCATTGTAGTTCTTCAAATTTGTAGGGAAATGATTTTAGGTATGCACCATCTTTCTAAACTAGTAGAAAGTTGATATTGCACTACTATCCACTGCAGATGGAGTAGAAAAATTGCAATACTGAGAACCACCTCTACCTCTATTGTGACTGTCATGCCACTTTCTATTCTTTCCATATTCACCATTGGAATTTCCACTGGGTGGAAGACAAGTCCTAGAAAAACCTATCTTACCCACCATATATATCTTTTCCATCTTATCCCTTTCTACCATTTTAGTATAGGTGATTATATTCAGTATACATACCTATGATCAGAAGTCAAGTCAAAATCCTTGTAGGTATTCTTGAGTCATAAGTTGATCATTCATCACCACCTATAGAGAAGAATGAATCAACTCAGAAAAAAAGTTGGTGTACTATGACACCAAACACTTTCCCTATTGTAAATAGAGTAAATCCAAATAATTTTCCATAATTAAGGATTATGGATAGAACTACTGAAAGAAAACATTTTTGAAACCTCTCCACTCCACAAAAACATGTCAATTTTCCTGAACCATTGAGTCCCATCACATATTTCTATGACTATGAGCCTAAATTCATTACACTTCATCTTAACCGACTTAGATATCTCTAAGAAATCAAATAATTGATAAATTTTTTCATCTATTCCTCTGCCTCATGAGGGTCATTAGTGCCCTTAAAATATGGGATCTTCAGGCATAGAAAATTTCAAACTTGATCCTTATCCCCTACATCTTCTGATTGAACCTTAATAGCACGATTCTGAATAGGTTTGAAATTTTGTTCCACAACATGAACTACCCATATGATAGCCCCTATGAGATTCTGATCAAGAGAATAATTCACTTAAGAATCATTTCCTATTACACCCTCCTAAGGGTCCCTTATAATACGTATCAAGGGAATTATTTTATATACCAAAAATAGAAGGAAACAATGAGATAACAAAAAAACTTATTTTACACTGAAAAAACATTAGAAGAAAACTAAGATTTAGATTAAAACCCAATATTGGAGATATTAAACCCAATAACCTATGGTGACTTGATTTTTTTCATGGAAAGAGTTGTCCTGGAAATTATAAAAACCAACCTATCAAGTTCTAATAATCCTATATTCTATATACCTAGTTGTCCCAAGATAAGAACACTTGAGGATTGACCACCTATGATACCAAATTTCAATGACTCATCTTATACAACCCATCCATCTATGCTTTGAATTAGACCATGATAGGACCTGAAGGAAATTTTTGATCCCTACGGGCTGCAGACTAGCACCCGAGCATCTAACAATGAGAAAGGGAATGATTTTCCCAACCTAAAACAAGATACATGTAATACATATAGAATTAGATTACCAGAAATGAAATATGTCATAGTCCAAAGAGTAACAGCAGTAGCACTACAAATAAGGAAGGAAATCCAAATAAACCCAGGTATAGGTCCAAGAACAAAAACAAAGTCAAAAAAACAACCCAAAAACTCTATGTGATATGAGGGAAACATACCACCATTTCACCACCAGCTACCCATACCCAATTGACATCAACCTTGTTGCCTCACTGTGATGCATTTCCCTTTTATGCAGAAGAAAAAACAAGAAATATGCACCCATAAGAGAGTGTGTAGGGTGTAGTCTAAATAAGTTCAGTATAATCTCACCCAAGTGTTACATAATAAGTCACTATCAAATAATATCAATATTCTCATTTTAAGAAAATATGGCATGATAAAAAATTTCTATATTTATAAAAAAATTATTGTAAAAAATGACCCCTTTACAAAATTCCATATCAAAAACTAGATAAAGTAGTTTTAAAGAACATTTAAAATAATCCACTTTACATTTATCAAACCATCTGTCATGTATCACATTAAAACCAAAATATTAAAAATCCAAATCACAATGGAAATCGCCCCTATGATAACAAATTCTTAGTCTAGCTAATAAAATAGTACCCCCAATAAAAAAGAAATACTTATGTACTCTCAATTTCTTAGATCCAATCATCTATATTCTAAGGATGTAGGAACACTCAAATAATTAAACTCTCTTGCAATGTCATGAAAAATTTTCTAGATCCCATCAATATATGATCTAGGAAATAAAAAACACCCTAGAAAGTAAACCCCCTTACGATGTAAAAGGAAAATTCATAATTCTATAACCTCACCAAGGTACCTAAGGCTCTTTTATATGACATATGTCAAATCATTTCAAAGGGATTATCACATTAACAAAAATTTCCAAAGAATAATTTTTTCTATCCAAAACCATGCTTTGAAAACCAATATCACAAACCATTTCACAATGATTTGAAAATAATCTTCCTTTTTCCAAAACAAATGGAAAATCGTATTTTATTAGAAACCCATTTACACATGAAAATCAAAAAATTAAATTATCATTCCAATTATCATTTAGAAATCCATTTATAAAAGTAATATCATTCATGGTTCATCAAATATAGACTAGAGATAGAATCACCTACCTTGCACTTGGGTCGTATGCCAACCACAATAGGAACCACACACCTGAAGGAAAGGAAAAATGATAGAAATTGAGAAGAGGACCTAAATAATAATTACCACATCTTAGAATCGAGTTTCCAAGTTAAAATTTTCTATGGATAAGTTGGATCATCACATACCTCAAAGATCACACATATCACACCATAACTAACAAGAGATATAGCCTCCTAAAGAAAAACACATGAAAAATATATAAGGGGTGAGATAGATCATAACATGATCAATAGATTTCAAAAATATAGACTATAATCACTTAAAATTTCTAGAGAAACAAATTAAATTATAAAGGATTGAATAAACTTACCTAAACATTGAAACACAGTCTTACCAGGATCGAAATTCCATGTAGAGAAGTTTGAAGGTGCCAAGAATGCCAAAGGAAGACCTATATTATAAAAAATGGTTATATTATTCTCTATAATGAGGGTTTAAGGGGTTGATTAAGGTCTTAAAGGGAATAAAATTACATTTACACCCTTTATAAACTAGACAAGACCAATACCATCGGCTTCTCGATGGTGGACACTAGTTGACTGATGGACATTATAGAATTACATTGAAAACTATCTGGTCAAATGGTAGGCCAATAGAGGCCCATTAGATAGCTAGTGGATACATGTAAAATTCCTTTAGCTAGGGGCTTCCCATTAATTGGAAAGTGGACTCCCACCAGCTGGCCGGTGGCTCCCTATAGCCCCCACTAAGGCCACGCCATTTTGAAAAACCCCTGAGTTTCCTTCAACACCTCTAAAATTAGATAGATAACCTCATAAACATAAAAAATGGTTATACCTAGACTGGTATGTTTCATGGAGGGGATGCCTCTTTTCTTTTTGGAGTGTTATCTATAAAAGGTGATGACTTTTGACTTGTTTTAAATTGAATTGAGGTAGGCGTGTTGGTGTGTTTCCTTTATTTGGAATATCATTTGGTTTTTTATGTTTTTTAATGCTTATTTGGTTAATTTATGCATATATGTGATAACCAAAATGAATTTTATAATTTTATTAAGTTGATTTTATACTTAAAATAATGGTTATCATAAGGGGTTTGATTTTTTAAAATGATCTTGGGATTCAAAATTTTTTATAAGACTTCAATGGATTTATTTAAATGAATTTTGTGTTTTAAGGGTATTAGATCCCATTTGGGCCATGAATTGAATAATGGGAAGGCTTTGGTTTTATTAAATATTTTAAGTAGAATTTTTTTTTGATAAAAATGGATTTGAATGAGGTTTTAAATGGTGATTCTTAAAGAATGGCTTTGAAATGTATTTCAAGTCATGAGAAATGGATTGATATACTGGCCTAATTTTTTTGGAAAGGCTTATTTGGCACTTTTAAATTGGATTTCATGGTGTGTGTGTGTGTGTGTAACCCTCTTAAATCCCACTTATTTTTTTTATTTGACATGGATTATGGTCTTAGGGTCATTACTTATATTTTATTATGATATGGATGACATTGTTGGTGTTGTTTATTTTGAGGGAATTGGACGTGAGGTGTGATTTATATTATGTAGCTATATTGATCATGTGACATGTTGGATTACTCAACTCTTATTTTTTAACTTTTATGGGTACACTAGGCACTAAGTTATATGTCTATATTTATGATAAATTGGATTTTCACATGTTACTAGTGTCCCATTGGTTGTGTTTTGTGTCATGGATAGTAGGGAGTGCCCCCAATTTTAGTCTAGGTGTAGGCTTGTCGGGTGTCTTGTGTAATTTGGATAAAACTTATGCCATAAATTGGCCATTTTTATTTGGTAAAGTCTAGGACTAGTCTTACCTTGGGACCTAGTGTGCCGCCCATGATACTAGATAACTCTATAGGGGAATTTTGTTTATGTTCCCTAGCTCAATGTATATGGCACTAGGAATCATTCATACTTGTTATTTTTATTCTCTTCCTTGAGATATGGTTCTTGGTAATTTATTATTTTATTCATTCAATTTGATTTTTTTAATGGAATTAAAATGGGATTGGAAAGGTTTATTTTTAAAGTGGTTCTTAAAATTTAAATTTAAATTTTTGTTTTAGTAAAGGAAACTTAGGTAGAGAAAATGTTTTCAAAGTGATTATTTTCATTTAAAGATATGAATAGGTGGAAGTTTTATAAAATGGTTCTCATGTGATACTTGGATTTCATATTCCTAACTATCAAAACCAGTTTTCTAATTTTATTTCAATTTAGTATAAATGAAATGTATTTCAAAAGGGATCACAGAAACCCCTTGATGAAATCCCACTGGGCTTGGTTTCACTCACACCCTACATACATAATTTAGTGTCTGAAGCTCTTATGGTTTTTTTCATGTTCCTTAGCTTGGTTATCCTTTAGGATTTAGGTTTTTGGGTTGTTTGTTATTAATTAGTTGGTATATGAAGCATGGATATAGGTCATATAGAGATAGTCATTCTGGTTTTGGTTTGTTTTTATTTTTTTGAGGCTCTTATATCATCCTTGATGACCTGGACCGCATTTTGTTTATTTATGTCATATTTTTTCTCTTTTTTTTAGTGTATGGGTTGCCATATTTATTAATTTTGTGTTCTTTTTTTGGATTATTTAGTTTTTATTGTTTTTTTATACTCTATTTATGTAGTGAACTGACCCCAAAAATCCTAGAGTCGGTGTCTGCAATCAATTAAATTATCATTATTACAAGTAATCAAATCCATAATGACTGAGAGTTTAGTATTCTTGGTAAACCAGATAAATACATGAGAAAATAATAGACTAATTACAATATATTTTTTTCTTCTTTCTAAATGACTTCGATTATAACATTATTCCATCTAATAAACCCCTACATATATTTCATAGTAATCTTTTTGGATTCCTGTGGAAAGAAACATAATAATGGTGAGATTAAATGCTCAATAAGGTAAATATAGCAGAATAAATAATGAATAAATGAGAATAATAATTATTACATGTTAAATAACTAAACATACATGCCACATAATCAATAAATCGAGATGGAAGTGCATAAACAATATGGAAAGGTAATAACTAGAAATACATGTCATTCAAATTACTTGATAAGGAAAAATAAATATGGAAAGGTAAGAAACTAAAACACATTCCATTTAATCAATGAACTGAAAATGAAGTATATTCATTGATATATCGATGCAAAATCTCATGGATGAATAATAACTGAAACTAAATCAAGGCAATTCTTTCTTAATGTATGTCATGTCTAAGACACATGAAAACCTATACCATCAAGACCTTTCACAAAAAGATTTAAAACTATAGATAAAAACCTGTTTAATTTTAACAACCTATTTGTCTTAGGAGAACCTATCGATGCATTAAGGAGATATATAAAGTCTGAGCTCCACCCATCATTACTAGTCCAAAGCATTCCTCATATAAAATAATAAAAATAAATAGTATTCCTTATAAAATATCCATATTGGATAAAGAAAACAAAATTATCAATATTTCCCCAAATAATGAAATAATTGTAAAATTAAACACCATATGTAAAATGGTATATAGTTTAGGAAATAGTAATATCCATGATAAATGAAATGGATAATTTGAGGAAAATTCAATGTTCAATGATCATTGGAGATTGAATATTTTAAAGGGAATAAAAATGATTCAAGGAAGTGAATTTGAATACTGACCTTGGAAAAATCAATAATAAACCATCCACATGATGAATAAAAATGGTATCAATATGATAAATCCCAAGTGTATTAAAAATAAAGGTTTTTTGTTGTTGATGAATATAAATACTATAAAATAACTTTTAAAATCATTTTTTGGGAAAATATACTTTTGTTTTGTAAAACCTTTTGAAAAAAAATTCTTTGAAAATCACTTTTGAAAACATTTTATTTTAAAAATAACTTTTTATACATGCAAAGGAAGCTTTAACAAATGATTCCAGGTAAATCCTAACTTATCATACAAGATAAAAGAATATTTCTTTTCCACGGTAAAATGGTTTGAAAAATTCCTTGTTGGGAAAGCAACAAGAATATTAATTTCAAAACATTAGTAAAAGAAAAAATGGTAAAAATGTATTTACCAAATCATTTTAAAAGAAATTTTGAAAACATTTTAATAAAACATGGTTTTTAGAAGAAAAAAAATAGGTTCTCTGACTAAAGATAGAAATAAAGTTGTATTTTCTTAAAAAAATCTAAAAACATTTTGAGTACCAAAGAGTGGGAAAATGGTATTAATACTTGGAAACGATCATGAATAAATATAGGATAGGATAATGAAAATTTTTATTGAAAAATGGTCATATAATATCCTCTAATATAAATAGAAATGAAGGATCGTTAAAGTTATTATTGAGGATAATATTCTTTAAACATTCCAAAGTGTCTCATACCACTTTGAAACATTTTAAATTATAAACCTCATGAAAGAATAATATAAAATGAAAGTTTTAAATACCATGAAGATAAATTAATTCATTATATAATATAAAAATGGTTAGTATATACACTAAACAAAAGGATTAACTGGTGAACATGATATTTTTCTCACAGAAGTAAAAAAGTGAGATGAAAGTCTCTTACCTTGAGTTTTCTTTCGGGTGAACATCCTTTAACTTCCTGTATAATAAAATTATGTTAATTTTATACTTTATTCAGAAAAAAATTTCATGTTTATATTAGTTTTATTTCACTTATTACCATTTGGTGTATAACTACTTAAACAATTAAGTTTGTGTCAATTGTTTTGACCATATTCGATTTATATGTCAAAAACAACATTTGTAGGTCAACTATAGTCAAAGGGGTCATTATATAACATCTCCAGAATAATAATAATGACATAATTATAATTTTTATCAATTAATTATACTTTTAAAATAAATCATTAAATGTGTTTATGAAAAATGAATCAACGTTACAGTCATGGAGACGGTAGGTCGTATGTACAAATGAGAAACATTTTCATTTTTGAATGATCGTTATAGAAAGAAGGTAAGTAACATTATATATTTCAGAAAAGATCATTATATCATAAATAATATGTTATATAATCATATATACTTATATATATATATAATTCTTTTGACGTAAAATAAATCACATTGTGTCGAGGAGGTTGTAGTCCACATGTCCACAAACGACGTTATCACTTTTTAAGTGTGTGAATGGGTAATGAATAAAATGATATATATTATATTTATAGAAATGTAATTATTTAATTATTATCATATATAGTTTTTTTACATCACATATTTTTAATTAAAACCATCCTTTATATGTTCCATGTATAGTGTGAACGAATCACATTGTTTTGAGGGGATGGTAGTCCACACTTCCACAAATGATATTATCATTTTTACACAGAATGAAAAGTATAAATGTATGTGTTGTAAAATAATTAAAGAAGCTTAAATATGTAATAAATATCATATATAACATATATAAATATATTTTTCATCATAATGACCACCATGAGAGGCGGTAAAAGAATAACAAACAATCATTATTTCATGAGGCAGTAGTTCGTTGTTCACATAAACAGTATGTTTGTTACCCATTAGATGGATGTGTGTGCAAGTGAAGTTAGACCACTTATAATAAAAACACCATGGTATATCAATGATATTATTTTTATTATATTAACATGTAATAATAATATTTCATGTGTTGGATAAGTAATTGAAAAAAAAGTGATTGTTGGAAAGCATTACCTTAAAAATCAGGTAACTCCTTTTGGTCTATACCAAAGGGATTCCTTGGAAGGATTTATGAAAAAATGGAAGATTCAAGGTATATTGTAGGTATTCTGGGAATATATTGGGGTATTTATTTTACAAGCCTAAGTGTTTTGATAGGTGTGGGGAATGGGGATAAGTGGTGGCCTTTTATAGTGAAGGAGGAGTGGCACTCTTGTAATATTTTAACAAAGTAATTATTCCCACATTTTTCATGTTGAAATTGGATCCAATAACAGACCCAATTAAATAAAATAGAAGATATTTTATATATATGGATATTCAATATCTATTTGAAAAGGTTATAGGTCATTTTGGGCCTTATGGTTAAGGTTTAGTCCCTTATTAATCTTAATTTAACCTTAATCGTTGTAATTAATTTGAATTACTTTCACTAATATTTTTTGTCAAAAAAAATTATTGTTATTAGAAATTAGAAATTATTATAATTCCAAATATAGAATCCATTTTTATAAATTAAAATCATATAATTGGTATAAATTAATCTAAACTTTATCTCGCAGGCGGGACGATAATGTGAGTTTTTAAAGTAAAAACGTTTGAAATTTTGCTATGTTTTTTATAATAAATTTCAAAGTAAAATTGATTAAAATGAAATAAATTGTATTAATTGATAATAAAATTATATAATTAAACTTTAAAACTAATTAAAATTATAATTTAACCTTATAAATAAATTATATAAAAAATATTTTTTGAACTAAAATTCAATATTTTTAACTATACATTAAAAAATGAAATGTTTTAGAAAAATATCAAAAATTTACCCTAAAGTAATTATTATATTTTTACTTAACATATAAATTTTATTTTGACATATTAAATCAATTAATGTGTAAAAATTCATTTTTAAAATGGGTTTTCCTTTAAAAGTTAGTAAAATTACCCTAAAAATATAGGTTTTATGTATAAAATAGAGTTTGTTCTTATCTTATGAATATCAAAACTAATTGATGAATATAAAAAATATTTTATTGAATATATAATATATATAAATTTCATTAAAATAATTCACTAATTTCAGTTTATTAAGATAAAACTCCTTTGGAAGCATAAAAATATATATTTCTTTTTATGTCCAATTGGTTATTATTTTCATTTCTCATTAATTGGTAACCCATGAATTCATTTTATATTTATATAAACCATAAATTTTTAATTTTTAGTTAATAATATTCATAACATCTAGTTTATATATTATTATATTAAATAATAATATATTAATATTATATTATTTTTCAGTAAAACTCAGTCTTGTGTGTATTATAAGCCATCGAAGAAGCTCGTTCTTGCGTGTAACACACCCTAACTCCATGTTGAATGCATTGAAATATATATAATCTATTTTAAATAGTAAATTTATTATAAATTATCCATATATTATATTCTTATATGCACTTGGTTTCACGTGTCATATAGGTTATTGAATACAAGGTTCTTACTTTAGAATTTCAAGGTGTTACATTCTCCCCACCTTAATTAAATTACGTCCTCGCAATTTAAACTCAATATTGGTGATAGATTGTTTGATATTTCCTATTTTTAAATCTCACACCATGATAAGGGTTTATAAAACATCCTCTGGAAAAGAGATAATGGGAAGTGTAAAGTTCACATAGACTAACATATAACTAGGTATCTAAGTAGGAGGACATTATTGGAAAGTAGAGATATGTACTTGGAGGAATAGAGTAAACATTTATAGGGAGTGATTGAGGTCATAAATCATAAAAAAGTGAATGATCAATAGCAATTTGAGGTCCTAAAAGCCAAAAATCTGTGATGGTTTATAAGGCCATCGGTTTAACAAAAAATAAGGTATTATGAAAACATTTTTGTTTGAAGATACTTTTCCTAATGTTGATAAATTATTTTACTACCTGTGTATACTTACTTAATATATTTTTATAAAAAAAATTAAATATTTGGTTGTGCTTTGATCTATATTCAAATTCATTCAAAAATTAATATTGATACATAAAGCACAAAAATACATTTCTAGAGGATCGTAAGGCCCATAAAAGAGTGAAAAGTCTGACTATTTGTTGTTAACTATCTTCCAAAACCAATATGGTTAATAGATTAATCTATAAAACTAAAAATGGATATTATTGGTTCATCATTAACATATTTTCAACAATTTTTTAACTAAAACAATGAAAAATTGACCAAGAAATTATATAGATCAGGGGTTGTAATGAAACCATGATCATCCTTCGGTCATGGGTTTAAGACTTATGGCCTTACCGGATTTGATTGGTTGTCGCCCAGATTACAGGTTGTCCTTTTCTAAAACCAAATTAATATAATTTACAAAATAAATATGATGGACATCCTTGAAATAAGTTTAATCAATAAATAACCTTTTAACTAAGGTTTTTAATATAACCTCAATACATACATACATAATCCACTTATTTCTACATAGATCCTTCCTTAGTCTAGAGTATATCCTCTAAAAGAGGGAGTTGAATCAGGTAATTTATAGGTTCCCCCCACTTAATACAAAGAACTAAAGAGGATTTCTTAGGATGATATTTATTTCCTTCCATCTTACTCTTCATTTTTTTTGTAAATCGTTTTTTTTATCCTTCTTTCACATAAATCATTTCCTTGTTCCATTGAGACACTTTCTTGGGTGTCTCCTTCCATGCTTCTCACATGTCAGAAATTGATCCTTTTTTTCTTTACGGTCTCCACCACTCAATCTCTTAGCAACCTATATCCTTATCTTCTTTAGTGTGTTCGGGAGTTTGTAAAGGTATATATTTTTAATCATATTTCAGGAAAATTATTTGGTATAAACATGATATCCTTCACTCCTATAAAAACATAATTTTTCTCATTTTCACTATCTTTTCCTTCATGTTTGATGTTAACTTTAATACTTCAAGTTTCATTTATTAACTAAAACCAAAAAGAATAGTGTGATAAACAATAGTCATAGTGAGAATAGTGTATAATTATCTATAAGATAACTAAATCATGACCCCTTATTTTTAAATATAAAAGACCTTAGGTTTAACCTTAATTATTCATTGTCCTTATCCATTTAAATTATTCATAATGGTTTGTAAAGAAAAAGTGGATTATCCTAAGAATATACCCTATGAGTTTCAAACTAGATGGGTTGTAAGGCCCGTTTTCATGTACCATGTTACCCTGAGTTAGGCTCAGAACACCATGTCAGAGTTATTACTCCTAAGTACATATGCGTCGGAACAGTGTCCACTTATAGTATCTAGATAGGGATTTATTGCTAAGAAGACCCACATAATCTCTACCTTAACAAAATTATAGGATGTTATTCTATACTTATCCTTAAATTATACCTTATGGTTATGTTCCTTAACCTATGTTTTCCTAAATATAGTTCCCAAGGTTTCTAATAAACTTCCTTTGATATCAATTGTAGTGACCCAACCCCAGAAAGCTTGGATCATGTGTCTGATATCAATTAAATTGGCATGATTACAATGAATCAAATCCTAAAGGACTGAAAGTTTAGTGGTCTTGGTAAACTAGATATATACAGGAGAAAATAATACACTAATTACAAAAAAAAATCTTCTTTATAAATAACTTCTAGGATAACTTTATCCTATCTAGTAAATCCCTACATATCTTTCATAGTATGCTTATTGGATTCTTGAGGAAGGATACATAATAAGGGTGAGCTTAAATTCTTAGTAAGAGAAAATATATAAGAAGAAATGATGAATCAATGATAATAATAATTATGACATGGTAAAAAACTAAACACACATTCTATATAATCAATAAACTGATAGGGAAATTCATAAGAAATATAGAGATATAATAACTAGAAACACATTCCATTTAAATAACTAGATAATGAAAAATTAATATGGAAAAGTAAGAAACTAAAAAACATTACATTTAATAAATTAACTAAAAATAAAGTGCATACATAGATATATCAACACAAAATCTCATGGGTGAATATTAACTAAAACTATATGAAGGAAATGATTTCTTAATGGATGTCATGTCTAAGTCACATATAAACCTATACCGTTAATAAATTTCACAAGATGGTTTAAAACTATATATAGAAACCCATTTAATTTTTTCAAATTATATACCTCATGATAACCTATAAATTCATCGAGGATCTATAAAATTTATAGGCTCCACTTGTAATTACCAGTCCAAATAATTTTTCATATCAAATAATCAAAATAAATCATATGCCATATAAAATATCCATATTTAATAAAGAATACAAAATTATAAATATTTCCCCAAATAATCAAATAACTATCAAAGTAGGCATTGTATGTAAAATGGTATACGGTTTGGGAAATAGTAATATATATGATAAATGAAATGGATAATTAGGGGAAATTCAATGTTCAATGATCATAGAATATTGAATATTTTAAATGGAATAACAAATGTTTAAAGGAAGTGAATGTGAATACTATCCTTGGAAAAATAAATAATAAACCATCCAGAGGAAGAATAATTATGGTATCAATACAAAAAATTCCAAGTGGGTTAAAATAAAGGTTTGTTTATGATGATGAATAGAAATACTATAAAAATATATTTTAAAATCATTCTTGAGGAAACTATACTTTTTTATAAAAACTTTTGAAAAAAAATTTATTTATAAATAACTTTTGAAAATATTTTCTATAAAAATTAACCTTTTATACTTTCAAAGTAAGATTAAAATAAATGACAGTGGGTAAATTTGTACTTGTCATACGAGTTATAATATTATTCATTTTTCATTGTAAAAAGGTTTGAAAATGACTTGTTCAGAAAGTGATAAGAATATTAATTTAAAAACATTGGTAAAATAAAAAATTTGTAAAAATTTATTTACCAAATAATTTTAAAATCATTTTTTTTAATAATAAAACATGGGTTTTAGAAGAAAGCAGGTTCTATAACTAAAGAGATAAATAAAGTCTGGTTTTCTTTAAAAAAAATCTAAAAAAAATTAATTAACATAGTGTGGGAAAATGGTACTAATACTTGGAAATGGTAATGAATAACTAGAGGAGAGGAAAATTAAAGATTTTATTGAACAATGGTCATATAATTTTCTCAAATTGAAATACCATTGAAAGACCATTAAAGTTATTTTTAAGGATAATATTCTTTAAACATTTCAAAGTGTCTCAAACAACTTTGAAACATTTTAAATCATAAACATAATGAATGAATAATATTAAATTTAATTTATAAATACTATAATTATAATTTAATTCATGATATAATATAAAAATGGGAAGTAGATGCACCATTAAAAAGGAGTAGGTGGTGAATATGACATTTATCTCACAGAAGTAAAAAAGTGAGATGAAAATATCTTACATTGAGTTTCAATTTGGGTGAACGTACTTTAACTTCCTATATATTAAAATTATGTTAATTTTATACTTAATTAAGAAAAAATTTCATGTTTATAATTATATTTATTTCATTGATTACCATTTTGTTTACAACTACTTAAACAATTAAGTTTAAGTCTGGTGTTTTGACCAAATTTGATTTATATGTCAAAAATAACTTTTGTAGGTCAACTATGGTCAAAGTGGTCATTATATAATATATCCAAATTAATAATAATGACATAATTATCATTTTAATACATTAATTATAATTTTAAAATCAATAATTAAATATTTTTATGAAAAATGAATCAATATTACAATCATTGAGATGGTAGGTTGTATGTATGCATGAGTAACATTCTCATTTTTCAATGATCATTGTGGAAAGAAGGTAAGTAACAATATATATTTCCAGAATGATAATTATATCATAAATAAAATTTTATATAATCATATATACTTATATCTATATAATTACTATGACATAAAAGTAATCACATCGTGTTGAGGGGGTGATAGTCCACGTGTCCACAAACAACGTTATCACTTTTTTTAAGTGTGTAAAAGGGTGATGAATAAAATGATATATATTATATTTAAAAAAAAATAATTATGTCATGAATATAATATATAGTTTTTTTATTTCATATATTTTTAATTAAAACTATCATTTATAGGTTTCATGTATACTGTGAACGAATCACATCGCTTTGAGGGGGCGGTAGTCTATACATACACAAACGATGTTATCATTTTTAAAAAAAATGGAAAGTTTAAATATATGTGTTTTAAAATAATTAAATAAGATTAAATAAATAATAAATATCATATATAACATATATAAATAGATTTTACATCATAATTACCACCATGATAGGCGGTAAAGTAAGAATGAACAATCATCATTTCGTGAGGCGGTAGTTCATCATTCACATAAATAGTATGTCTGTTACCCATTAGATTGATGTGTGTGTAAGTTCAGGTAAAAACCATAGAATAAAAACACCTTAGTATTTTTATGATACTATTGTTATTATAAAAACATGGTAGAATAATATTTTATATGGTGGAGAATTAATTGTAATAAAAGCAATCGTTGGAAAGCATTACCTTAAAAATCGGGTAACTCCTTTTAGTTTATACCAAATGGATTTCTTGGAAGTATTTATAACAAAAAGGAGGCTTCAATTTAAAGGGGAGTAATTTTTGGAATATATTATGGCATATCATAGTCTAAACTAAGTGGTTTTATAGGTATGGGTAATGGGGAGAACTGATGGCCTTTTATATTAAAGGAGGAGTGGTACTATAGTAATATTTTGAAAAAGGAATTCTTCCCACGTTTTTAATGTTTAAAGTGGATATAATAATGTACCCAATTAAATAAAAGTGAGTATAGGGTAGATATATGGTCATTAAATATCTCTTTTAAAAGTTTATAAATCTTTTTGTGCCTTAAGGTTAAGGTTTAGTCTTTTATTAGGATTAATTTAACCTTAATCGTTGTAATTAATTTTAATTACTTTCACTAATATTTTTGGTAAAAAATAAAATTTTTTGTTATTTCAAATTATAAATTATTTTGATTATAAATATTTAATCCATTTTTTAAAATTCCAATCATATAAGTGGTATAAAAAAAATTAAAATGTATCCCACGGGCAGGACGACAATGCGGGTTTTTAAAGTAAAAATGTCTGAAAGTTTGCTATGTTTTTTATAATCAATTTCATAGTAATAATAATTATATTGACATAAATTTTATTAATTGATAAAAGTTTTATGTAATTAAACCTTAAAATAAATTAATATAATAATTTAACATTATAAATAAATTAGATGAAAAAGCAGTTTTGAACTAAAATTCAGTATTTTTAACTATTCATTATAAAATGAAATGTTTCAGAAAAATATAAAAAATTCACTCTAATACAATTATTATGTTTATATTTCTAATATAAAGTTTATTGTGACATATTAAATCAATTATTGTGTCAAAATTAATATTTAAAATGGGTTCTCCATTAAAAGATGGTAAAATTGCCCTAATAAAGATATAGGTTTTTATGTATAAAATAGAGTTTCTTCTTATATTATGCCTATAAAACCTAATGGATGAATATAAAAAAAATTATTGAATATATAAAATTTATATTTAATTAAAATCATTTACTAATTGTAGTTTATGAAGATAAAACTTCTTTAGAATCATAAAAATAAATATATTTCTTTTTATATCCAATTGGTTCTTATTTTCATTTCTCATTAATTGGAAACCCATGAATTAATTTTATATTTATATAAACCATAAATTTTAATAATTTAGTTAATAATATTCATAAAATCTGGTTTATATCTTATTATATTAAATAATAATATATTATTTCTTGGTAAAACTCGTTCTTGTGTGTAACGCAAGACATCAAAGAAGGTCTCTCTTGTGTGTAACGCATGATAACTCAGTGTTGCGTGTATTGAAATATATAGAATCTATTTTAAATATTAAATATGTTATATGTTATCTGAATATTATATTCTCTTACACACTTGGTTCTGTATCCCATACATGCTATTGAATATAATTTTCGTACTTTATAATTTCGGGGTGTTACAGTTTATTGATGTTCTTTATTGATATTTGTTTACTAGTTGGAATGGAGGTCCAATGTCTAGGTGGGTCAAGATATATTTCTAGGTGGAAACTATTGAGTTCTTATTTGGTTTCTGAGGGTGAAGTTATTTCTAATGGTTATGCTTTGAGACCCTAGAACTAGTTTACATCCTAAGGCGAATAGGAATGTGCCTCAAGACTTGTCATAGATCAGCTCGGGTGTCTAGTTCAGGGGTGACCCAAGTTAGTTATTGATAAATATCTTATTTATGAGTTATTTTATGTGGAAATTTAAATACTAGTGGTGCCATTATAAACAATTCCATCATTCTTGTTTGGTGGTTGAGGACTATTAGGAGGTGGTATAAAGAACTATTCACTTGTATAATATAGTGAAGATTCACTTATATAATATATTAAAGTCATAGTTTAGGATAATTCCCACTATGTGGTTCAAGATAATCTTTTACTTATTATAATAATTTTAATAATTTTAAAATTTTGTAGCTTTTGATAATAACCAGACACAAAAATGATTAGTTTTACCACATTATGACCAAATCTTGCAAAAATATCCATGTGCAATTATTAATTATCATTATATTAATGTGGGGGGAAAGTGTTGATGGCACATAATAATATCTATAAATCCTAACCCAAATAGAGGATTGAATAAAAAAAGGGGGTAAAAAGTTTAGGTTGGAATAATTAGATAAAATTAGTCTACACTGATTCACCCCCCCTTCGATGTGACTACATGATTCATTAAGAACTTCAATATTCTCCTTATGTTGGATATCTATCAAAATTTTATCTTTTGTTCCTATTTAACTGAACTTATTCTCAACTATATGATAAACCAATTTCATCCTGAAAATGGTTTCAGAATTCAAATTATTTTCCTTAACCCTTTTCGAATACCTAAGTTCTTTAACTCCTTATCTCTCCAAAAAAATATGAAAATTTTATTCAAATTCCTTGCATATTGAGGATTTTCAGTTTCATGTATTTTTTACATACAAATTCAATGTAATACCATATAAATTTTACTAAGTTTAATTTCCTTATCCCATATAGGAAATTAAAGTCACATACATCCTAAATGTTTAAAATATCCTTTGCACTTTTCTTGGGAAGAAAAAAATCTTAAAACCACTAAAAAAATACTACATTCCAGATGAGATGATTTTCTTTATAAACTTTTTACTTTACTAAAAATAGGATCTCCTAAACTCTATATTTGTTTAATTTTTTATATATTTTTGGAAGTTTGTGTGAAATGATCACAAATTCTCATTCTAGTGGTAATCCAATAATTTCATCTAAATATTTCATATTAAGAGTAAAGTGATGATCATGAATAGAGAACTTTACCTTTTTGTCTGTATCATCAAAGACTATTGATCTATAAAATTCATGAACTATTCAAGGATAAAATAATTGATATTTCTAACTCATAAAATTCAAATATTACTATCTTTGAAATCTTATAACTTATTTAAATATAGATTCATGTTGAGTAAATCATTCTTCATCTATCATCCATTCTCAAAATGTCTCCCTATAAGAAATTTCTCTAAATGATTCCATTTGAAAATGATAAAATATCAAAAACTATCCGAAATTACAAACTAAAATCTATAGATCTTCATGTTAAATTACCTTAACAAACTCTCTAAAATTCTTTATATAAGCAATATTCTCAGTTGTTGATATATCTAAATTATAATGATCCAAAAAATTTCTCTCCAAGATAAATATGACACGAAATATCTATAAATGATTAAATTTTGAATTTTATGAAATAATTTGGTTACATTTTAATTAAATTATGTTTAATATATACAAAGTAGAATGGAAGGTTTCCCCAAATTTAGGATGAAATACAAGATAAGAATTAATAAAATAATAACCTCTCAGAAGTTATCTTCTATCAATGCAGCTTGTTATTCTTATTAACAAAGATAGTTTTGAAAAATCCATTTGAGATGACTTCCTATATTATATTGATTTAATAAAATATTAATTTTCTCTTCAAAAAAGTATTAAAAATAATAAAAACGTCTCCTTCAAAAAAGAGATAATGTTTAAATCAAAACTTTTAAATATCTAAACACTTTGTAAAAGTGAATGAAAACTCTATGTGAAGGTATAAATTCTAATAAAATCCTTATATGTATAAGTAAATAAGAAAATTCATAAACATAAATTGAATGAATAAAGATAAAATATTCAGGGTACCATATATAATAATTCATTCGTTGATACAAAAAAAACTTCATATATTCAAAAATTAGGTTCATGGAATATAGACCGGCTTTGATCCAAAAATATTTCCAATCAATATTCTAGGTACCCATATATTTTTAATTCTATGGTGCCCTATATCTTTCAATTCATTTGAGATAAATGATTTATGAGCTCTGAAGGATCTTTCTTCTCATTATTATCTTCCTGTTAGTTCTTTTCTTTCCAATAGTCTCTCAAGAAGTTATGATTCTTAAAAACTCTTCATGCCATATGTGTAAGCTCTCCATTAGTAGGTTTCATATCACTACTATCGAAATGTCATTTATAATTTCTTATGGATGTTATTACCTTATAGGTTTTGGTTTTAGAATTTAAAGCTCCATAAATTGAATAAAATGCCTCTCTATTTTTATAATTTTCCTTCTCAATATCAATTTTAATTTTGTTATCATAATATATGAGAGTTGTGATTAAATATTCTAGTCCAAGATTAGTAATATTCTTAGTATAATCAATTGTTGTTCTCTTGGATTCTTATTCCTTAGAAAAAATATCAATAATATTTTTAGCTAATAGATCATTTGATAATTCTCATTCAACAAGTTATTTTAGTCTATTAAAAATTGTCATAAAATTTTGATGCATCTGGGAAACTAACTCACCCAGCAAGAAATCAAAATATTGATAATCTACTCATAGTATAGCTTTCTTAGCTTCCAACACCTTCAAAGTACTGAAATGTGTTATCTCAATATTTTTTCATATACCATTAGTTATTATACATTAAGACACTTGACTATATATGTTCTATTGAATAAAACCAAATAAAGTATTCCACACATATAAATTAATTTGAAATTTAACTCTTTCATATTGAGTAAAAGTTGAAACTTATTTCTCATATATTTTGTAACATCTGGTAAACATGAGATAATTATCTAAAATTTTATTAATCATATAAGTTTGTATTTTATCTCTCTAGTATTCATAATCATCTCAATAAAATATTAGTGGATGTTTGGATTTATGTTTCCAAGAATAACAACTGGTGTAATCTTTTCTATAGTTTAAAAAAATCTTTCATCTACAACACAATTAGTGTAAGAAAATAATGAAAAATTACAATGAATAAATGGAAGATAAAATCAAGCTCAATCACAAATTTAAATACTTGATATGATTCCAAATATTTTCTTATTAAAGGTAGAATATGGCATTAAAATAGGGAGGTTGAATTATAGTCAAAATCCAACCTACAATTTTCATCCCACTTGAATATTAATTTGATCATAATTTATAATTATAGACCAAATTAGATAATCAAAGTAAAAAAATATACTAACATAGTGCATGAGTAGAGTAAACTAAGTCTATTGGAAATTAAAAATCCATCCAATAAAAACAATTTATTCCACAAAAAATAAAATAACAAAGTAATAAGAATAAAACACATAGTATTGGATAATAATCCAAACACTCCTATAGAGAGTATTATTAGAAAAACAAGTCTATAATTTTAATCCAATGTGTAAGGAGAATCTATAACCTAATCCAAGGTATCCAAGTGCCATCACAAAAAATTCAACTATAAACATCTTAGAATGTATTGAGTTCCAAACCCAAAACATCCTCAATTGAAACATAGAGAATATATAGATTTGTCCCCTAGATCCTCTCTGATCTCCTCGATCGGAAGCAAGTCCAATCCTATGGACTTTATCAAACATGAAGTTTTAAAGATATAGCTTCCACTCTAAAGCTCATCGATCAGAAAAATCAGAATCAGCGTAGGTTTCAAGCTCTAGAACCTCTTTGATCATGTAGTATTGTACAATGAACAATTAAAAGGGAATATAAAGCTTTATAAAGATACCACACACAATGGTGGATCTTAGTGAAAACTCATTGAAAGAAAAATTAAAATTGAAATTTCTCAAAACACTGAGATGATGAATGTCATGACCTGTCCCAAAGGGTCCAATGCCGCGACTCCCCAGGATCACCTCCAATAGGCTAGGGGTAGTGACTAGCACCGAGTAGGCATATCATTAACATGAGAGACATTTCCTTAGTACCTGTAAGCATTCACATATCTTTAAGAACTTACTAATAATTTATAGATCTTAGTAATAAGTAATAATAATTTGGATTCGTTTTAAATAAATAACATATAATTAGTAAAAACGAATGTTAAAACATTATAATTAGTAAAAAGTAACAGTGATTAGTAAAAATTAATAGTAAATCACTATAATTTTTTAAAATTATCATTATTAGTAAAAAATAATGGTAATTAGTAAACATTAGTAAAAATGAACATTAAATCACTATAATTAGTAAAAATTAAAGGTAATTAGTAAAAATTAATGATAAATTACTATAATTATTTTAAATTAATGGTAATGACTAAAAAATAGTAAAAATAAGCGGTAATTAGTAAAAAATATTGATAAAACACAATAATTAGTAAAAATTAATAAATTAAGCAGTAAATAGTAAAAACTAGTAAAAATTATCGATAATTTCTAAAAATTATAGAAATTAGCAATGATTAGTGAAAATTAGTAAAAAGTAGTGGTAAGGCAGCATTATTAGTAATAATTAGAAATAATTAGTAATAATTAACGGTAAATCACTATAATTATTAAATATTAGTGGCAATTATTAAAAAATAATGTTAAATCACTTTAACTATTAACAGTTACTGGTGATAAGTCAAAATTAGTAAAAATTACTGGTAATTAGTAAAAATTAGTAAAAAAGAACATTGAATCACTATCATTGGTAAAAATTAATGTTAATTAGTAAGACTTAGTTGTAATTAGTAAAAATTAGTGATAAATCACTATATTAAAAATTAGTGACAATTTTTTAAAATTAGTAAAAATTAGTGATAAATCACTATAATTAAGTAAAAACTAGTAATAATTAGTAATAATTAGTGGTAATTAGTAATAATTAGTGGTTATTAATAATAATTAGTAATAAATAGTGGTAATTAGTGGTAATTAGTAATAATTAGTGATAATTAGTGGTACTTAGTAATACTTAGTATTTTTTAGTATAAATTAATAAAAATTTGAAAATGAAATAGGTTATCAATTTATAGGTGATGAGTAATGACAAATTTGAACATGGTTGGTATAAATTGGTGTAATGAAAAATTTGGGCTTAGTTGGCATAAATTGTTTTTATCACCTGAATAAGGTGTAAATCGTAGAATTTCTAATCTTTAGGTGATTAGAAATGACAGATTTGTGCCAACCATGTCCAAATTATTCTTTAAGTCACCAGAACTGGGGCAGACAGGATGCGATGCATTGATGGAAACAACAACAAAAGAAGGTGGAGATGAATCAATGATAAATGTGGACATGGTTGGCATAAATTAGTTTCATCACCTGAATATTTTAAAATCTATGATTTATATCTTTTTAGTAATTTATAATATATTTTATTTCTTTATATTAAATTATGAAAAAAGTAGCGGTAAGTAGTGGTAATTATTTATAATTACCACTAATTACCATTAATTTTTAGCATAATTTAATATAAAGTAATAAAATATATTATAAATTTCTAATAAGGTGTAAATCATAGAATTTCCAATCTTCAGGTTATTAGAAATGACCAATTTGTGTCAACTATATCCAAATTTGTTATTAGGTCACTAGAATTGGGGCATGCAAGATGTGATGCATCGATGGTAGCAGGAGGAGAAGGAATATTTAATGGTAAATCACTATAATTTGTGAAAAATAATAGTAATTAGGAAAATTTAATGGGAACTCGCTATAATTATTAAAAATTAGTGGTAATTAAAATAAATTAGTAATAATTAGCAGTAATTAGTAAATATTAGTAAAAATAAACATTAAATCGCTATAATAAGTAAAAATTTGATGATAATTATTTAAAATTAGTGGTAATTAGTAAAATTGATGATAAATCACTATAATTGTTTAAAATTACCTGTAAAATACCATTTGTTAGTAAAAATTAATGGTAAATCACTATAATTATTAAAAATTAATAGTAATTAGAAAAAATTAGTAAAAATTAGCAGTAATTAGTAAATATTAGTGAAAATGAACATTAAATCACTATAATTAGTAAAAAGTAACATTAATTATTAAAAATCGATGGTAATTAGTAAAAATCAGTTGTAAATAGATAAAATTGATAATATTTACAAGTATATTATAATTTTATACTCTTTTTGTATCGTCTTTTTCTAATATAAAATTATTCATAAATAATATATTTACGTTATATTTTTCATGTGTTTTTTTATAAACATTTTAATGTACATATTTTTTGTAATATTTTTATTAAGTCGTATATTTTTAGTTCTCTATAGTTAGTTTTTTATATTGTTGTTAATATTATTTATTGTTATTATTTTATTATTATTATTTTTTATTTTTTTATTTTTTTATTTTTTAAAATTATTTATGATGGGTGGATATACCCTTTGCAAATATTTATTTGTGACGGGTGGATCATCTCATCGCAACATATTTTATTAAAATATCTGGAAAAATTATTTTTGATGCCATTTTCTATGGTAGGCCATTTGAACAGGGTCTTATCACAAATACTTCAATTTCTAATTGTGGTACTATGACATCATAAATTCAAAGTGATGTTGTCCCCAATACCTGTTAAGCCAACTCAAGAAGTGGGGGTGTTAAAAATACTTACTGGAGACTCATGCATTATGCATATGATGTTTACGTTATAATTTATCATAAACGTCTGATGTGAGTTATGGATACAAAATTAGGACATTTATGATTTTACATGTTGTCACATCTCTAAGAAGATTTCAAGGAGAAACTGAATTGAGATATGAATGAATAATTATTACACTAGATATGTGTAAATTGAAAGATGGATCAGGATCTTTCAATAGATCTCTTTCTCATATTATTTTCTCCCATTTACTCTAATTTCATTTAAGATTAAAAAACGAGCAGTGTGGAGAAAATGATTCGTTGATTTTTATTTAAGGTTAGCCAATGAAATAAGAACTTACAGAGAGTTTGAGTTCTTATGGTGAATAAGTTGAAAGATAAGGATAAAGGGCCAATGGAAAGTGTAATTTCAAAAGAACCTTCACAGCACCCTTCAAAGAAAGAGGTATTAAATAGGAGGTTGTTTTCTTCGCATACTGTGAAATAAATCTATAAAAGTTTAAATACAATGTACAGAATCGAAGAAGCAAGTAGTCGATTCTTCTTCTGATATATTCATCAATTTTAAGTAATGTTTTTGTTTTACTTTTTGGGTATTAAATACAATATACCAATCACATGTGTGTATTTGAATATAGTAACCTAGTAAGTAAAGAAATGTTTCTAGAATTAAGGTGTGTTCTATAAGTGAATGAGAAAGGGTGGTTCCTAAGTAAACTATGAGAAGCACACAAATTCCAATTTCTAAGTAAATGGATCTAGTTGAACTTTTGTTAAGTATTAACAAAACATTTATCTCATGTGTCCTTTGGACACAAGGAGACATTATTCTAGTTCGGTAATGGATGTTTTTTGTGGTGTTTAATACTTAAAAAATAGTTCTATAATGTTATAATCATTGGAAATACATGATGAATATAAAAAGTAAGAGTTTTATACCCATTTTTTGAAAGATAATACTTTTTCAAGAAAAAAATAAATCATTTTTAAGGATATACCTAGTATAGTTTTAGTCTATTTGGAGTTAAATACCTCAGTAACTATCTACACACTTATGTAATTTTTTTTGGAAAATGAAACCTTTAAAATAAAGGTAAACCACAAAGATTTTAGAATTAGTTCATCAAGAGATCATGAACTATTCCAAGGATAAGAAAGTGGTAAGTATACTTCATAGTATTACTTTAAATGTAAGGAATGACAAATTATAGTATGGAATATCCATGGTCAGAAGATATGAGATGCTTTGGGATGGATGCTGAAGAATATCTTGACCAAGAATTCATCGATCAATATAATGTAGCATGGAGTAACTCCTAAATGCACAGTACCTTATCCATGTTAGGGTTATGATGATAATAAGGAGGATCAATTATGAGTCTCACATGTTAACATTTATCAAAAAAATATAGCATGGAGAGATTCTTAAATGCACATTTCCTTATACAAATTAGAGTTACAATTTAAGTAAAATAGGGCATAAATGATTAAAACTCATGCATTGAAGATACTTACATTTTTTGAGACATTCTTTTCAAATAGAGACATTATCCCATAACCATATACCAACTATAATGAAAATGGATATCATATGAGTTTTTGTATAAAATAAATCCATTTTCATAAGAACATGTGTTTAGATTCAAAGATTTTATTGAGGTTATAAACAAACTTGTATTAAGAAAAAACAAAATGTGTATCTATAGTAATCATCCTAAATTTTTATTAAGATTTTAAAAAATCCCTATGATAGAAATTCTATATTCAAGTGATGGAATACATTTCTATAAAAGTGTGAACATATCTACATGAGATAGTGGGAGAAAGATTGACTTGGCATTAGTCAATGCCAAAGATGCATAAATAGTTGACATAGGCACAAGTTCCACAAGGCCATGTGGAAAGAGAATGTTCCAGAGACACATATCATGTAGAAAGGATGGAACCATAATGACGGTTTTTACATTCACCATGGTCGATGATAAATTATTCATTGAGAATAATAATTCCTAAAAGTATGCAGTATACAAAAATTAGCTAAAATTGACAAGATCAATTAAAAAATCAATAATTGATTTCATGTATCAAAGTATAGTGGGTTTATTATTTTAAAAATGGAAGTGGGTATTCAAGTGAGACTATACATGTGTGGTACAAGTGTGGTACTAATAAGGCTTGATTGGGAACATCAAGTCATTATGCCTAAATTCATTAGAATTTTACTTGTCATAGCTACTTTCTATGATCATTTTATTACGCATTAGATGTCAAGACCACCAGTCATGGAAGGTGTCTATATGACAGAACTAGAAAGGGATGGTGAAATCATAGAATTCCAATAAGGGGTGAAAGTTACTGAAATCCCATTTAGGATTGAAGTAAGCAATGAGATCATAGAATATTAATTTTTAATTAAATGAATCCATGTATCTACAAGAGGTTAGTGGGACTGCTATGGTTTTCCAAGTGAAAATATGTTTCGTAATATATGGAAAAAAATTAATGGTATTACAACTAGTTAAGACCAAGATAGAAGTAACTCTCTAGAAATTGACTTAAAGTAACAACCTAAGTTTTAGGGAATTGGATCTACTGAACTAGATATAATAGTTTCTTAGACCAAGAAAATTGTACATATACCGACAAAGTATTGAAAAATACAAATTGGAACAATTTGAGAGTGAATTTTTTTCTTGAGTCACATGGAATAAATCTCTCCAAGAAGACATGCATGCGTATAAGAGAAGATTAAAGTGATGAGTTGAATTCCATATGCTTCTGAGATGAATCAATCATGAATTCTATGATATGTACATGACATAATATTTCCAATATAAACTTTATGATGAGAAAATATTATTTATATTTAGGAGAACTGCAAAGGAATCATTCGGAACTATCTAATTGTACTAGAACAAGTAAAATGGATATATATATATATATATATATACCTGGTATGTGGAGAGGATGGGATACTAGTTATAAGGGGACACAAACTAGTATTACCATATGGTAAATATGATATGATATTGTAGTTAGGATAAGGTAATGAATGATACAAGCTCATATGAGTCTGTAGTAGTCATACCTACAAATATTGAGTATGTTGCAGCTTCTAAAGTAGCTAAAGAAGCAGTGTAAAATACGCAATGATTTGTTCCAATTCTTGGAATCGTACCCAGTAAGTAAATTATTATCATTATGATAATTCTTCTACTCTCGCTATCCAAGATGTCAAGTTTTGAAGGTGGAAAAAAAGGAATACACTCGTGGATTACATCTCTTGAGGAGTCTTACTCAAGGAGGTGGGGTCGGACATTGTAGAATAGGCACGTAGCAGTGATGTAGCAGACCTAGAAATTAAATTCATGACTCAGTAGAAACATGATCTTAATCATGTGAGAGCTAATAAGGTTTGTTATCAAGTTGGCTCTAGTGCAAGCACTACAACAAAATAGACCTTTAATGGTGCTGGTTTTTATCAACATTAGCAAAAAGATATGATAAAAGTGTCCTTTTTCGACATTAAAAAATGTTGATAAAAGGTAACTTTTATCAATTCTTTATTTTTAGCATTGATAAAGATCAAGAATAAAATGAAATAATTAAATAAATATAAATTAAAAAAAATATTAATAATTTTATTAATTAAATAATTATTGATAAAAATGAATAGATTGAATATATATATATATATATATATATATATTATAAATATTAATAAATAGTATGTATTAAATATATAGATATATAAAATGAAATAATTAAACAAATAAAAATTAAAAAATGAATAAATTGGTTAATTAAAAAATTATTGATAAAAATGAATAAATTTAATATACATACATAGAGATTATAAATATTAATAAATAGTATGTATCAAATATATATATATATAATGAATAAATTATAATAATTAAACATAAAAAAATAATAATGAATCAATTCTAATAATTAAACAACAAAATTAAAAATGAATAAATTGCAAAATTATTAAAAAATTATTAATGAAACAATTATTAATAAAAATGAATAAGTTTGATATATATATATATATATATATATTAATTATAAATAGTAATAAATAATATATATTAAATATAAATATATATAAAATGAATAAAATGTAATAATTAACAACATATTAATGTCTTATTCATTTTTAATGTTGTTTGATTTTTCAATTTAACATATGTCAAATATGTGTTACATTAATTTCACATACATATACATAATTAATTCATTTTTATATACAATGCACTCACACAAATATTTACACAATTAATGAAATCTTATATAAAAACACATACACCTAATATTTATATAATTTATTCAAATTTTAGTATATTTTAGAATTTCATTACAACATGATACAATTAACATATTATATTTTTAATCAGTAATTTTTATTTATTTATTTTTAATATTATTACAGTTAGGTATTAGTAATTCATTTTTAATATTTTTTATTTTATTTTTTATTTTATTTTTGAATTTAATTATTTTCTATTATTTATTTATATATATATTTACTATGTTTTAGTATTTTCAATATGTATTCATCTTTACTTCAATATATATCCATGTTTTTTTAATAATTAATATTTAATTAAAAAGATTATCCATTTTTTCAATATTTTTAAAGTCAACTCATTTTTAATTATTCAATTTCATTCATTTTTAAAATGCATGTATTTAATATTATATATTCATTAATAATGTTAAAAATAAATGTGTAAATAAATATTTATAAATAAATATATTTATAAATTTATATATTTATAATTATTATAAATAAATAAATATTATTTTTTAAAAATTATTTATAAAATTATATATATTTAAAAAATTATAAATTTATAATAAGTTTATTTAAATAATGAATATAATGTATTTATATTTATATTTATATTTATATTTATATTTATATTTATATTTATATTTATATTTATATTTATATTTATATCTATATCTATATTTATATTTATATTTATATTATATATATATATATAAGTCGATATCAAAACTTCAGTTTATTCGAGGAAATGGGCTACATTACAAAAAAAAAGTAGACAATATACAGTGCAGATGTAAGAACCTGGTTTTCACTCATGTATGGATCCTTTAATTTTTAGTCTAAATCTTTACTTTGGACCTAATATAGATGCCTAATGAGTTAGAAAAGGTTTTGAGGGTGTTTGGGGCTTGTTTGGAGCTCGGAACACCTCTTTTTAGGACAATAGGCCAAGTCTCATGGTTTGCGCATGGTTTGCACACAGTTTGCCTAACCATGCGGTTTGTGTTATTTTGGATAGTGGCATCTTGCATGGTTTTCACATGTCCATGCGGCTTAACCATGTAAACCCCCTTGATCTCAGGCCAAGTCGCGTGGTTTGCACATGGTTTGCCTAACCATGTGGTTTGTCTTTTTTTGGACAATGGCATTTCGCATGGTTTGCGCGCGGTTTGAAAACGGCCATGCGACCTAACCATGCGAACCCCCCTTTTTTCTAGATTCAGGCAAAACCATCTAACATGGTTTGCTCACAGTTTGAAAAATCGTGCAGACAAACCGTGTGCGGGGTAAAAACATGTGTAAAATGACCAAAACGCCCTTAATGATCTATTAATCCTCCTCCTTCCTCCCTAATCTGATTTTACGCGGTATTGACCTAGTTCTCCTCATTTTGGAGTATTTTGAATATCCAAACTTGGAATCAAGAGATCTTCTTTGTCTGGCTTATGATCAAGCTTCTGTTCATCACATTGGATGTGCAACAGTAAGTACTTGAGTTCTCTTTAGTCGTTCTTCTTCTCTTTCACTCTCGACCAAGATATCACCATGTGAGCATTTTTTACCTTTTCTTAGATTTACTCCGATCTGAGGAAAATCAAGGGCTGATACCGGAGGAGGAGAGTCATGCAACCCTAAGGTGGGTGGTCTACAACTCATCCCTAAAGTTTGTTGTTTTTGGAATGTTTGTGTGGGGGCCACCGATTTCGTTGGAAACTGTTTCTTAAATTAACATTCCATGGTTATAATCATTAAAATCATATGGTTATGATATTTCTAAATATGTGATTAGTTTTTAGTGGTTTCACCCACAACTCAATCCACCTCATGTTGAAGGTTATGCCATAATTGAGTTTTTAGTGTTTCGACATGTTTGAGACACTGTTCGGGTGTGCCTTTTCTTGACCTTTATAATGGTGAGACTTCTTATAATAAATGGATTGTTGTTAATGATAATTTCATAGTGGCATGTACCATGTATGATCACCACTTGACCCGCCTAAGGTATGTGCTTACAAATGTTTATTAAATGTGAAATGTGAAAAGTGAACTGGCAAGTATACTAAGTATATAACTTGGACTTAACAAAAGATATTGAATAAAGGTTACATTTCCATAGTACCCCTTTCCATGTTAATGTAAGGTAGCAGAATGCACCTCTTTAACAAATATGACTTAAGGGTTAACTAAGACTTGATTAAATGGTTGCAATGCTACTTGGCCTATCCATACTAATGGAAGACAAGGCTTGGACCAATGGTTTCAACTCTACTTGACCTATCCACACTAATGTAAGGCAAGACTTGAACCAGATTAATTATTACATGATTACAATATCAAATAAGAATGGACAGACTCGTACTCACCTCGGATTCTAAGAGGAGAATACCTTGGGTCTCGGGAACCCCATTCTGATTCAAGGATACGGTTTTTTTAGGTTGATACCCACCTAGACTCTAGTTCTTTTATATTCCTTGGATTCCCAGTATACTACTGTTGAGTCCCTTTCTTTATTACAGGATACCTCAGATACACTCCTTGGATCCAGCATTGACTAGTAGGTGCCATGGTGAAATCCCATTGGGCCCATGTCTTTTCTTAGCCCCATTTTACCGTGGTCGATCAACTTAGACTCAGTAGGCACCTTATTATGGAATGCATTGGATTACTCTCTGTGGATTACACTCTTACCCCTTAGCTAGACTCAGATACTACTAAGTTATCTTTCTGTGAGTTTACGTTACCTTGGTTTTTACCCTAGAACTCCCTCACTGGATATCATTATTTGGTTTCCTTATTATGTCTTGGGACCTTCACTACTTATATTATCATGAGGTGATGTCAGTGTTGGCTATTCCTCACATGACCTATTAACATTAAATGGTAATTGATTGATTAATGAACTGGTTACATGTTCAGACACTAATCGAGGGATGAAGTAAGTACTTGGTTATTTAGTTATATTGTACTGCTTGGTTTACTTTATATATGCATGCATCCACAGTACTATATTCCATTACACAGGCTGGATGTTATAGACATCGTTGGTGGTGGCCCACTGAGATTTATCTCACACCCTCTTCGAGTGTTGTTTGGTACCCGAAGTAGATTACATGGTTGCAGGTATTGACAAGGAGAATCATGAAGCTCCCAATACCTGATTACATGCTGATAGGATAGAGCTAGATAGAAGATGACCGAGTAGGATATCGGGATGCTTGGAGTTGACTTTGTTTTCTTTTACCTTGTTGAACATGTTATGCTTATTGTCTTGTATTAATGCTTTCCAGTTTTCTAGTGACATGAAATTACATCATCATCATTCCAGTTGATACAGTTATTGTTATTCTTGTTTATCTATTACATTAGTTTGCTTCCACTATTTATTTATATTGCTTCTGTAGTTTACTGTTCCTTTACATTCCTTCTGATGTGCTACACTCTGCTAATGATGTCATATTCTTCCCACAAACACACCCTAGGCCCTCACTGCTAGTCGGTATCCTCTAGAATTCAGGAAGATGATCTTGAGGCCATGTGGCCCACCAGTCTCGGGGCACCGTTAAGTGGCATCCAGGTTCGGGTCATCACAAAGTGGTATCAGAGGTGGTTTATTTTCTTTCCTGGCTATTTGGAGACAATATATTGGAGAATAGGAATGCTTGGGACTTGTTTATAAGTCGTTCTTGGGCATCGCGAACCCATGTTCAGTGTAAAATCCAAGTTACCCATAATGCAATTGTTGTTCTATTTTGCCTATTATAGCTGATATTATTTCACCATTGGGTGACTCACATGTTGTGTGGTGTTGTTGATTATTACTCTTTGGGAATTTATTTCATCCTTGGCCTGATGATATGAGGGAAAGGAGTATTGCTTCATGCATCATTATAGGAACCTAGAATTCACATGTCATGCATATTGCCATGCCATATAGGTGAATTTCACTGCTTTTCATTGCTTGAATGCATGTAAGTTTTGAGTGATGTTGTGATAGTTTCTTGTGCTTGTATTAATTTAGCTTCGATTGAGTGGTTTTGTGTCTCAATTCAAGAGGTGTATGGGCCCTCATGGGTTGGGATGAGTAATTTACCGAGTCAAACCATTATGATATAAATAAATGGGTGTCGTTTTTGGTGATAGGTGTATGGGCACTAATTCATCAGAAATTAATATCCATTATAAAGTGAATCCTGAAATCTAAAATGAATTGGTTGCACATCCTTATCCCTCATTTTTATGTTTATGAAAGGTAAAAGAGTGAACCCAAGAATTAACTGCAAAATGACAGAAAACTTATACTTGATCACTTACTAATACCTGGCCGTCTAAGCGGGTAGTTTGGGTAGTATGCCTTGGGTAGTGAGTTTTCTTACGTTCAACTTCTATTAGTGATGTTATCTGCTTTCTTCTATGCTTTTTCTAAGATGTGTGTTTGTCATTCGTAGACTAATGTCGCTGCATTGTCCTCGTGTCATTCTTATGGAGGGTGGTAATGACCATGCTCCAGACATGGTGGGCCCTGAGCCACCAATCTTACTTTTAGAGGTGCCACATGAGGAACCACCTGTCGTACCTTATAGTAGAACTGATGCCCAAGTCCGTGATATTTTCCTACATCTGATGCAGTCCATGCAAGGTGCTCCACAGGTTACACCTACGATGGATGATCTGACCAGTGAGTTCCAGCAGCAGCATCCTCCTGCTTTTTTAGGGGATGGTAGATCTTAGGATGATGAGACTTGGCTATAGGCAATGTTTACTATCTTTGAACATCTGGAAATTCCTCTAGAGCGAAGATTCAAGCTTGATACATACATGCTATGGGATTCGGCCAAGCATTGGTGGGATGTCGTTACCGAGGCCGGTTGTCATCAAGGCATGTTATGGGTTGACTTTCAGATTGCCTTCTATGATCAATTCTTTCCTCAGTCATTGAGAGATAATAGATCCAAAGAGTTCATGCATCTTGAGAAGGGTTCTATGTTAGTTATGGAGTATTCAGCACGTTTCACTGATTTACAGCACTTTGCACTGCTTCTAGTCGGTGATGAGCTTTCGCGTGCTAGAAATTTTGAGGATGGCCTCCAGTACGCCATATGAACTCGGTTGAATGTATTTATCCTTCCTAACTTCTCTTAAATATTTGATCAATCCCTTATAACCGAGCATAACCTAAGGGATGGAGCAAGTACTGGGTTTAAAGAATTAGTGTGGCATTAGGCCAGTAGTTCATCTGGTGGAAGGAAATGTTCCCTTGAGGTTTATCATCAGGTAAGTGGTAGCCATAGTATCCAGTTTGATATCTCTGTAGTGTTTCATCTGTGTGGAAATATAGGGCATAAGAAATTCCAATGTGATAGAGACCTTATGGAGTGTCGGGATTGTGGCCATATAGTTCATCTTCAGCACTTTTGCAGGACCTTTCCACCAGCTTTGAGTGGAAAAGGATTAGCTTCTGATTCACCTTCAGGAGTGAGTTCTTTTGCGCCATGTTAGGTGGGAAGTTGGAATAGCACCGACAGGTCTGGCCGAGGAAGAGTTCGTGGTCGTGGTAGTATGATCCCTGATCACCAGCAGCGCCAGCAAAGCAGTCATGGTCATGGTAGTCCATATGTTGCATGGGGTCGTGGATCAGGTCAGTTTCATGCCTTACAACCGATACCCGAGGATCAAGCTATGGGATCATCTATAGTATGATGTATTATTCTAATATCCTCTACTATTGTCTTTGCTTTGTTTGATACAGGTGCTTCAAAATATTTTATTTCTGTATCTATCATGGAAAGTCTCAGACTAGAGATATAGTATCACTATGGTGTAATGACCCTCAATACGCCGTTGGGAATACCGAAGGAGGGAATATTCTAGTGTAGGGACTTCCCCCTTGAGGTAGGCAGTTACCCTTTCTTATGGAATCTTTTTTTTCTCGAGATGACAGGCTTTGATGTTATTCTCAGGATGGACTGGTTGGTCCATTATCATGCCTTTGTAGACTGTTATCACCGAAGGGTTTCTTTTATATCACCAGAAGGTAGCAGTTATCTTTTCAAAGGTGAGTGGGATGTCCATTCTCATAGAATGGTACCGAAGCATCATGGGATAGGTGGAGTGACCGCCCAGATTGAAAATCTTTTCATGGAGGATCAGGGTTTTCTATAAGCTGATTTCCTTCTAGTAGTTGATTGTTTCAGGGATGTCTTTCCTAATGACTTTTCTAGGTTACCTCCTAAGAGATAGGTATAGTTTACAATTGATATTGTTCTAGGAGTATCCCCAATGTTCGTTCCTCCATACAGGATAGAACCTATTGAGTTTAAGGATCTCAAGAGGTAGATAGAGGACCTAGAGGCCAAAGTTTTTATACAGCCTAGTACATCTTCTTGGGGTTCACCCGTTCTTTTCACTAAGAAGGTGGATAGAAATCTCCATTTATACATGGATTACAGAAGTTTGAACCAGATTACAATCAATAACCGGTATCCACTTCCTCGAATAGATGATCTATTTGATCATCTCCGAGGAGAAAAGGTGTTCTATAATATTGACCTGAGATCGGGTTATCATCAGGTGTGAGTCAGACCATCAGACATACCTCGTATATCTTTCCATAGAAGGTATGGTCTGTATGATTATCTTGTTATATCGTTCGGTATTAAGAATGAACCTTCCATTTTCATGGATTTAATGAATAGGGTTTTCTATCCCTATTTGGACTCTTTTGTCAGGGTCTTTATGAAGAACATCTTGGTGTATTCGTGCACTCGTAACAACCATGGCAAACATCTTGATATCGTTCTGAGTACACTGAGAGAGAATCAGCCTTATGCCAAGTTTGCTAAATGTGACTTATGGATCAACAAAGTCCAATTCTTATGTCATATTATTTCAAAATTAGGAGTATTAGTTGACCCTAAAAAGATTAGTGTTGTAGTTTCCTAGGAGCAGCCCAAGAACGTGTTTGATATCATGAGTTTCTTAGGATGGCTGGATATTATAGGTGTTTCATACAATACTTATCATGTATTTCTTCACCTATTATTGGAACTAAAAATAATGTTGTTAAGTTCCTGTGGTTATAAGCATGCGAGAAATCCTTTCAGGAGCTTAAAGGGAGGCTTGTCTTGGCACCAATTCTGATTCTTCCAAAACCTGATAAAGGTTATATTGTCTTCTGCGATGCATCAGGCATTGGCCTAGGAGTAGTGTTGGTGCAAGAAGACAAATTCATTGCATATGGATCTCGGCAATTGAGGCCTCATGAGAGAAATTACTTGACGCATGACCTTGAGCTAGTAGCAGTTGTCCATGCCTTACATTGCTGGAGACATTATCTCTTGGGTGAGTGCTTTGTGATGTATACAGATCACAAGAGCCTCAATTATATCTTTTCTCAGCTTGACTTGAACCTTAAATATTGAATATGGGTCAAATATCTACAATCCTTTGATTTTGAGCTTGCCTATACGCCTGGAAAAGGAAATGTGGTTGCAGATGCATTGAGTCAGAAAACTCAAACATAGGCCATACAGGAAGACAATGATGAATGGAAGTTAATGGACCTATTTTCTAAACTTCATCTAGAGTTTCATGATAGTCATGAGCAGTCTTACCGCTCAACCTTAACAGCTACCTCTTCCCTCCTTGAGAAGGTGAAGAGTAGGCAGTTTTCATATCCTGATGGTTTGGTTCTCCATGAGAGTATATTAGGAGATAACCCACCTCTGGATTGGTCTATAGACAGAGATGGCATCCTGTGTCTACATGGACGTATCTGGGTTCCTACATATGTAAGAGGGGAGTTGGTGAAAGAGTCCCATACTTCCCAGTGGGTATTTTATCTAGGCATCTCGAAGATGTATCGAGATATTTGATGCAAGTATTGGTGTCTTGGGATAAAATGTCAAATTGTAGGCTTAATCACTAGGTTTTCCACCTGTCAGCAGGTGAAGGCAGAACACCAGAGACTTGCAAGCTTGTTACAGTCACTTCCAGTACCATAATGGAAATGGTAAGATGCTTCTATGGATTTCATAGTTGTCTTACCTAGGTCACTGAGGGGTAGAGATGCTATCTGGGTAGTCATTGACTAACTAATGAAATTGTTTCACTTCATTCCTAATCAGAAGAATTTTCCAGTTGATGATCTGGGAAGACTATATGTTCGTGAGATCATACGACTACATGTGGTTCCACGTACTATTGTTTCAGATAGGGATGATCGTTTCACATCACGGTTTTGGAAAGGTTTACAGAGAGTTATGGGAACTCAAGTGCTTCTAAGTACATCTTTTCACCCCCAGACCAATGAACAATCTGAACAGACAATACAGGTTTTGGAGTATATGCTCTGAGTATGCGTCCTTGATCTCGGTGGTTCTTGGGAGAATCATGTTCCTCTCATCGAGTTCTCTTATAACAACAGTTTTCAGGTGACGATCCAAATGTCTATTTTTGATGTTGTATATAGTAGGTCATTCCGTTCACCCTTGTTCTGGATAGAGGCAGGTGAGGTAGCCCTACTAGGTCCTTGTCTCGTTCATGATACTTTAGAATGGGTTCATCTGATCAAGAATCGTATGACTACTAATCATTCTAGATAGAAATCTTATGTCGATCGTTATTGATAAACCCTTGAGTTTGAGGTTGGGGATCGTGTTTTTCTTTAGGTATCACCCAAGCTTGGTCATACACATTTACGGAAGTAGGGAAAGTTGTCGCCTCATTACGTTGGGTTGTTTGAGATTATAGAGAGAGTTGGGCTGGTAGCTTATTAGTTTCTACTACCTCAGAGGTACCATGCCATGCATGATTTCTTTAATATCTCATAGATTTTCCAATATCATGCTGACCCATATCATACCTTTGATCCCAAGGAAGTTGAGTTATATGCTGATTCTACCTTTGAGGAGTATCTGGTACACATCATTAATCGAAGCACGAAGGCTCTATGAGGAAATTATGTCTCTCTCATACAGGTGTTTTCGTAGCACGGCCGAGTAAAAGATGAGACTTGGGAGAGGGAAGCTGATGTATGTTCTTAGTGTCCATAGTTGTTCTCATAAAATGTTTCCTTACCCTTGGAAGGAGAACTTGGGGGGGCGAGTTCTTTTAAGGGGGAAGACTATAAGAACCCGTTTTTTAAATCAGGTATGGATCCTTTAATTTTTAGTCTAAATCTTTACTTTAGACCTAATATAGATTCCTAATGAGTTAGAAAAGTTTATGAGGGTTTATGGGGCTTGTTTAGATATCAGAACGCCTCTTTTTAGGAAAACGGGACAAGTATCAGGGTTTGCTCATGGTTTGTGCATGGTTTTCCTAACCATGTGGTTTGTGTTATTTTGCACAGTGGCATCTCGCATGGTTTTTTCATGGACATGTGGCCTAACCATGTGAACCCCCTTGTTCGCAGGCCAAGTTGCATGGTTTTCGCATGGTTTGCACATGGTTTTCCTAACCATGCGGTTCGTGTTTTTTGGACAGTGGCATCTCGCATGGTTTGTGCATGGTTTGAAAATGGCCATGCGACCTAACCATGTGAACCCCCCCTTTTTCCTAGATTTGGGAAGAACCATCTTGCATGTTTTGTGCACTGTTTGAAAAATTGTGCAGACAAACCGTGTGTGGGGTAAAAACATGTGTAAAATGACCAAAACACCATTAATGATCTATTAATCCTCCTCCTTCCTCCCTAATTTGAGTTTATGCGGTATTGACCTAGTTCTCTCTCATTTTGAAGCATTTTGAATATCCAAACTTGGAATAAAAAAATCTTCTTTGTACAACTTTCGATTGAGATTTCGTTAATCACATTGGATGTGAAACGGTAGGTACTCGAGTTCTCTTTATTTGTTCTTTTTCTCTTTTACTCTCAACCTACATATCACTATATGAGAGTTTTTCACCTTTTCTTAGATTTACTCTGATCTGAGGTAAATCAAGGGCCGATTCCAAAGGAGGAGAGTCATACAACTCTATGGTGGGTGGTCTATAACTCATCCCTAAAGTTCTTTGTTTTTGGAATGTTATTGTGGGGCCCACTGGTTTCATTGGAAACCGTTTCTTAAATTAACATGCCATGATTATACTTGTTAGAATCATATATTTATGCTCTTTCTAAATATGTGATTAGTTTTTAGTGGTTACACCCACAACTCAGTCCACCTCATGTCAAAGTTTATGCCATAATTGAGTTTTTAGTGTTTTGGCACGTTTGAGCCACCGTTCAGGTGTGCCATTTCTTAACCTTTCTAAAGGTGATACTCCTTATAATAAATGGATTGTTGTTAATGATAATTGCATAATGGCATGTACCATGTATTCTCACCACTTGACCCGCCTAAGGTAAGTGTTTACAAATGTTTATTAAATATGAAATGTGAAATGTGAAATGGAAATTATACTAAGTATATAACTTGGCCTTAAAAAAGAGATTGAATAAAGATTACATGTCCGTAGAACCCCTTTTAATGTTAATAGAAGGTATTATAATGAACTTATTTAATGAATATTCCTTAATGGTTAACTAAGACTTGATTAAATGGTTGCAATGCTACTTGTCATATCTGTACTAATGGAAGACAAGGATTATACCAATGATTTCAACCCTACTTGACCTATCCACACTAATGGAATGCAAGAATTGAACCAAATGAATTGTTACATGATTACAATATCAAATAGGAATGGACTGACTCATTCTCTTCTTGTATTCTGAGAGCAGAGTACCTTGCGTCTTGGGAACCCCATTCTGATTCAAGGATACCAATTGCTTAGGTTGATACCCACCTAGACTCTGATTCTTTTCTATTCCTTGAATGACTGTTATACTACTATTGGGTCTCTTTCTTTATTAAAGGATATCTCATATACACTCCTTAGATCCATCATTGACTAGTAGGTTCCATGGTGAAAGCCCATAGGTCTCGTGTCTTTTCTTAGCCTCGTTTTACCTTGGTCGATCACTTTGGACTCGGTAGGTGCCTTATTGTGGAATGAATTGGATTACGCTCCTTGTATTACACTCTTACCCCTTATCTAGACTTAGATACTACTGAGTTAGATTTCTGTGAGTTTACGTTACCTTAGTTTTTACCTTAGAAATATCTCACTAGATATCATTGTTTGGATGCCTTGTTACATCTTGGGACCTTCACTACTTTTATTATCATGAGGTGATGTCAGTGTTGGATATGCCTCACATAACCTATTAACATTAAATGGTAATTGATTAATTAATTAACTGGTTACATGTTCTGACTCTAGCCGAGGGCTGAAGAAGGTACTTGGTTATTTAGTTATATTGTACTGCTTGATTTACTTTATATATGCATGCCTATACACTGCTATATTTCATTACATGGGATGGATTTTATAGACACTGTTGGTGGTGGACCACTTAGATTTATCTCACACCCTCTCTAGGCATCATTTGGTACCCGGAGTAGATTACATGGTTGGAGGTATTGACAAGTGGAAGCATGAAGCTTCCAATACTTGACTACATGATGATAGGATGGATCTTGATAGTAGATGACCGAGTAGGATCTCAGGATACTTGGAGTAGACTTTTTTTCTTTTACCTTGTGGAACATGTTATGATTATTGTCTTGTATCCATGCTTTCCAATTTTCTAGAGACATGACATTGCATCATCACTATTTCAGTTGATACAATTATTGTTATTCTTGTTTATCTATTGCATCATTTTGCTTCCACTATTTATTTATATTGCTTCTGCTGTTTACTATTCATTTACATTCCTTCCATTGTGCTACACTCTGCTAATGAGGGAATAGTCTTCCCACAGACACACCTTAGGCCCTCGCTTCTAGTCATCAGCCTGTGACATTCGGTAAGATGCGGTTGAGACCATGTGGCCCACCGGGCTCAGGGCACCTTTAAGTGGCATCCAGGTTCGGGTCGTCAAAGTAGAGATGTACTTGACAATACTTGAACTAGAGACCTTTCTGAGACCCACAGGAGAAGTTACCAATGAGCTACACCCTGGGGGATATATATATAATTATATAAATATTTAAATATTATTTTTTTAAAATTATTCATATATTTATAAATAATTAGTTTTATATTTAAATAATTATAAAATTATAATAAATATATTTAAATAAAGAATATATTTACTATATTGATATTTATATATATTTATTAAATATATATATATAAGTATATAAATATATATAATGATATAAATATATTTATAATTATAAAATTATAATAAATATATTTAAATAATGAATATATTTACTATATTTATATTTTTATATATTTATTAAATATATATATATATATATATAATGATATAAGTATATTTATAATAATAAATAATTAATTACAAATATATTTATAAATGTATAAATAAAAAATATAGTTTTTTTAAGTATTTATGTAATTATAAATATATAATTATACATTTAAATGATTATAAAATTATAATAAATAATATATAATTATATAATTATATTTAAAAAAAATATTTATGATTATAATTATAAATTTTTTATCAATGCTAAAAAAGTGCTGATAAATATGGCTTTTATCTGCGCTTATCAATTTAGTGCTAATAAAAGGTTTCTTGATCAGTGATTTTTAGTAAGTGCTCATAAAAGTGTCCCCGGTCTATTTAAAATTACCCTAACCGCAACTGATTCAATTGTGATTCTCAAGCTCTCATACAACTCTCTTATTTTCGGTGCTCCTCCTCAAAATTCTCTTGGACGAATCAAGGCTGGAATTTAAGGTATGTTATTTTTTCCTTTTCCTCCCTCGTTGATTGCTTATTTTGGTTTTGAGGTTTGCATTTTTTGAGTTGTTGTCAACCATGATGAACCCTGTAATACCCTAAGACTTTACAATATTTTCATTTTATAATTAATTTTATTTTTTCTAGATTTCTTTATACCAAACACTATGTTAATTCTACACTCCACACCACACCGAGTTAGCTTCTGTTACACGCAAGATCGAGTTTTACCGCATTTTAATAGAACACCTATTTTAAAACTAAATTTTGACACTTTTATAAACTTTATTTTTCAAAATAAACTTCATTTTTTAATTCATAATATCGAAATTAGATTTGGGTGAATTTTTCATATATTTTTGATAAGTTTCTTTTTTTAATGAATTGTGAAAAATACTGCATTTTAGTTAAAAACTTCCTTTTTTAAATAATTATTAATTTTAAATTATATTTTAAATTTATTTTAAAGTAAAAATAGATCAATTATATATCTAATAATATAATGTAGGTCATTGGAATCATTTTTATATCTAATTTAGATATAATACTTAATGAGATTTTGAACATTTGTACTTTAAAAACCAACTTTCTTAACACATCTGTGGGATTAGCTTTAAATTTAATTTTTCCACTTTTTTTAATTGAATTTGGAAAAACAAACATACATAGTTATAATCAGTATAATATTTATAGTATAATAATATCAACTTAGTTTTTTATCAAAAAAAATTGTAAAATTAATTAAAATTAATTAAAGTGATTAAGGGAAGCTCATGGGGTGTTAGCCAAGTGGTACCTACTGGTTGTACCCCTTACTCTCCATGGGAACTAGCGCAGGCTCAAGTCCCACTCAACTTGAACACTATATGTATTATGCATAGATCGATTCAAATCCATTTCTTAGTTGGGGAATGTGGCTCGCACTTGGGCTTGGTCGGGGTCCCCCACAGGGAGTCGGTGTTAGCAACCCACATTTTGTACAAGAGCCTCATCCTGGGTGGTGAGGACTTAACAAGTGCATCCAAGAGACCCGAGATCAATTCCGAGCGAAGACATATTTCTGTGTACTATAGTAGTACTATAGTAAGGTACTATCGTAATACTATATCAAGTACTGTTCGGTACTGTAGCAACTAGAACTATTCACCCGTTTGGGATTTCGGTCCACCGGTTTGGGCCTCAAGTCTATCAAGACATTCGGGCCACCTAATTCCTTTGATCCAGTAAGGATTTCAGGCCACCTCAAGGCCTTTGGGCCACCTCAAGGCCTTTGGTCCACTACAAGGCCTTTGGGCCACATGAAATTGTGCTTAAATGGACCTGCCAGACTCTACAAGGAGCATGCTTTGTATAAGGATTCAAAGAAATGAGAATTCACCAGAGTAGAGCTAACGGATTTGGAAAAATGAAAGGGTATGGAAATTACCATTGGAACTAGCTTGTGTATGCATAAGAATCCTATCTGAAAAACCTTGTGAAGGTGGAGAGCTGACAATGATGTAGATGTTGGGGAGGAGAAGTTCCAAGTAGTTATAGTAAGGATGATTTCCTCCAACACCTTCAGGTCATGTAATGTCACAAATCCTATGGGACATGTAGGGGTTCCCCTTTAACCCTTAAAAGGGGGATTATCAAAAACGAATAAAAATAGAAGGCCTTCGGGTCATTCATAGTATTAAGGTAAATTTAACACTACTAGAAATGAAGGATATAGCCACACTTATATAGCCACGATTTAAAAAACTGTGACTGTAACCTATGATATCATCACAATTATTAAAAAATAGTGGCTTTAGATGAGATATACCATGGAAATTTATCCTCCCTTCCAGATTCCTCTCTTACTCATTGACTTGCCCTCAAAACCCTTCTCTTCTTCCTCGCGACTTTCGTCCAATCGTCGCCCGACCGACGAATTATCTCTCATTCTTTCTCGCCAGCTTTGGTTTCCCCATCCCTCACCAAAGTTCCTTCATTTTTGGTGCAGCTTCTCTATTTGAAGCCTATCTATTTGTGGTTCCTCTTTCCCTCACTCGTGTCTCCATTCGGGGTTCCTCCATCCCTCTTGAAATCCTCCCTTCCTCCATACCCTTCTTCAAGTGTTCCTCATCCATTCGGTGCATCGGCCGAAGCATTCCTCCCCTCCTCCATACCCTTCTTTGGGAGTTACTCCTTCATTTGGTGTGTTGGTTTAACCATTTTACTTCATTATATTTTGAGTCTCCTGTTTTCATTATTCCTTCTATTTGAAGTATCGTTAACCTATTTTGTGGCCCCCTTCTATTTGCAGGAGGAGTTTGCATTATTAATTATATTTGAATTTGCGGGAGGAGTTTGTGTTTTCTATATTTTAGTTTGTGGTATTCATTTTTTTTTGTTTTGGTTCATTTCTATTTTGTAGATCCTGTTTTGTGGCTTCTTTGAATATTGTTTGCAGCATTAATTCTGATTTGGGAGTTTTCAATTGAAGGAGGAGTTCAACATAGGAGTTTTTGTTTATTATCAACTATTTTGAGGCTCCTATTTATTGACTGGTATCCTGTAAACTATTATTCACTGGAATTTCATGGTTTATATTTCAATCTCATTATCACAATTAATTTGGTATTCTGATATTCATGGTTTAATCTGTTTACTATTTTGTTATCTATTTACTATTATGGAATTATTATGTTTCTATTTACTATTGTGAAATTATTAATATGTTTCTAAGTGTTTTGTGTAATAGAATTTTTATTTCTGAAATTTATAGAATTTATAAGTTTGATATGAACATGAATCACTTATGTGACTAAAACCATTGAAAACATCATATATTTCCTCAAGATTTCCAAATCAGTTTGATATAGACAGATTCTTTTGAAACTATGGATGTTTCTTTTTCTCTAGCCAGACACCCCTTGAAAGTTTCTTCCTTTGTGCTTCAAGTATTGATGGATTGTACTAACCATCCAATGAAAATTTCCCAAACCTATTACACTACCATCATTTTCCAACAAAACTAAATCTTTTGTTCTTTACAACATGTTGTTTAGAATTTCCATATTTTAGACCATGTTGTTTTTGGGATTCTTTTATCACTAGTTGGGTTATTCTTACAGAACAAGCTTATAAACTCATTCCTCTATCCACTATAGACATAGTGTAAATATTATCTTAATTTTTATTCACCCATACTTTTATAGATTTTATTTTCAAACCTTCACTTTCTATGAAAATAGATTTAGAAAAATCATTACATTAAGGTATAGATGACACCTTTTTATTTAGTTCTACTTGATAATTACCATTAGATGACACAATGATATTATTTCAATATAATGGAAGTATTTAAACACCAGTTTCCTCATTAGAACAATTTTTGGTAGTATATTCTTTCATTTTAAAATGTGAAAACTCAATATGTGTCATTTCTAGATAGGCCAGTTTTTTTCAATTCTACAAACTTCATATTGAGAGAATTATTCAGGTCCTTAATTAATTACACTTTATTTTCATATTCTTTTTTCATTCTTCCAACTTCTTCATCCTGAATTTTTTATCTTCTCATTTAAAAAAGTTTCATAATCCATTATTCTTTTGGCTTTGACATCAATTTGAGTATTCTTGGTGGAAAGATATTCTTCAAATTCATCAAATTTATTCTCAAATTCTTCAGTGAGATCATAATTTTCTTGGATGGTTTTGATTCACTCTTCTTCAAATTTGGAGTATCTTTCTTTAAGATGCTAATTCATATCTTCTTTTAAATTAACTTTTTTAGAGATATTTATGAAATTTGGAACTCTTTATCTTAAATATTTCTCTAGATTATTTTCCTCACCTTCAAACTGAGTGATCTCTTCCTATGGAATTTCAAAAATTTCACAAATAAAATCAATAATTTCTTTGAGAAAAAAATAAATTATATCTTTTAATGTTACAAAATATATAACTTCTTAATCAAAAAATGTATAATCACTCCCAATTATTCTTGGATCTTCTTTGGGATAGTTTGAGAAATAATCTTCACTTACCTCATTTTCACATAGATCCCTTGAATCAATAGAGGTTTTAGGACTATCAAACACCTTGGTAGTTATCTCAACCACTCTTTCTTCACCTTCTAAGATAGGTATAACTTCTTTAGTATCCTATAATATAGAAACTGATCTTTATTCTTATTTTTTCAAGAAGGATAACTTCTTCATCCTTTTTTTCTATTGTTTTCTTTTGTTTAGCTTAGTCTTTCTAGAAATAGAATTAGAATCTAAGATAGATAAATCTTTACTAAAATTGAACTTCATTATAGATTAGGAATAAAAACTACCAATCATTAAAATAGAACAACTTCAAATATAGATAACCCAATCAGAGGTGAATTTGTCTCTAATGCCAACTAAAGGGGACTAGTTCGGATATGAACCACATTAAGTGGGGGTTGAATTAATTTTGGTGACTTTTAATTACCTTTTTTGTACTTTTAAATTTTTATCCCTTTTCTTTTTACCTCTATAACTATTAGGTGAGTGGTTATTTTATTCTCTCTTTAATCCTCTATTTTTCTTATATCATAATAAAAACACACACACAAGTGGCATATTAATTTATAAGGTTCACCTATCAGTGTGATAAGTCCAATCCTTAGTGTGATCTGGTAACACCTAAGGTCCCAAAACCCATTAGTAAATACCTCTGAGATTTAAACTATAGTCTCCTGATAGTATAGTGTGTGTATAATACACAATTATTTGGTGTTTCCCACACTTAAGTACATCTTATACCTTTACAATAAATATAGGGGTAATAACAAGATATTGTAACACCAATTTAGAATACTTTCTTATTGTTCATGTACTACTCCTTTGTTCTTCTTCTTCCATTTCACAATAGCAAGTCACTTATTTTATTTTTATACATATAACTATATAAAAACTCTTTTTTTCATAGTATCAAATTGATATTCTATAACTTATTCTTTATATTACTTCCTGTATAAACTGAAATATACATAACTCTTCATCTCTCCCCTTCTTTCATGTGTGAGCTAGGGGAATAGATATCTTCTTATAAACTTCGTGAAATACTTAGTTGCTTCTTCTTCTACCTATTCCCACTTTTTATCTTATTTTTTCAATATAAAGAGCACTAGATCTTCTTCTTCTTTTTAACTTTGACACATAGTGGTTCTTCATAATCGAAACTATGTTGGGTCTTATCACTCTTTTAAATAGTGTATAGAAAGTCATCTCTATTGAATAATATTGTCAAACTTCCACTTGTCTATATTTAGAACTGCTTGAATATATATCAAATATAGACGCACCAGTTTCTTCTTTTTTAGCATTCACTAAACCACATTAATAATTTGGATTCAAATCTCCCTGAATTAATGGATCTAAAATTTCCAACTCCATATCTTTATAAGGATTTTTTTGGGTCTTATCAATATTTTACATAGTTCATATAAATTATTTTATCTTGAATAATAGTTTCAAACTTTCACATGTCTCTATTTCAAACTTCATGAATATATATCATTTATAGTAGCCCTGATTTCTTCTTTTTCAGTATTCACTAAACCACGTGAATATTTTGGATTCAAATATACCAAAATCATAGGATCTAGAATTTACCACTCTATATCTTCATAACCATCTGATAACTATATGTAATAATATCATGTGGACATGCATAAATAATGTGATATTAATCCTTTATCAATCCATGATGTGTACCTCAAAATCATTATGTATGTATGAATACATGCATAATACATTGACATGATCATGACTTCTTCCTTCTTCAATATTGAAATTCTTCCTATTTTCTCTCCTCAATATTTTCAATGCATTTAATATTACATATAAATATTCACGAATTAAATAACCTTGGTTGTGGAAGGGCAGGGGTAGTGGGGGTGAAAGGGGTTGGTTCAAGGGAGTTAGGGTGGGAAGGGTGGGGGCAGTGGGGGTGAAAGTGGGGGGGGGGTCAAAGGAGTTGGGGTGGGGGCAGTGGGGTGAAGGGGGGGGGGTCAAAGGAGTTGGGGTGAAGGGTGGGGGTGCAGTGTGAAGGTGGGGGGGGCAGTGTGCAGGTGGGGGTAGTGGGGGAAGGTGGGGGCAGTGTGCAGGTGTGGGTAGTGGGGGGTGGGTGGGGCATTGGGGGTAAGGGGGGAATGGGGGTGGTTTAAAGGAGTTGGGGTGGGGGAGCAGTGGGGGTGAGGGGGGAAGTGGGGGTGAGGGGGAAGTGTGCAGGTGGGGATGGTGTAGGTGGGGGTGGTGCAGGTGGGGGCAGTTGGGGGGTAGGTGTGGGGGGCGGGTGGGGGTAGTGGGGGTGAGGGGGTGCAGGTGGGGGGTGGGCAGTGGGGGAAGGTGAGGGTGAAGGGGGGTGGTTCAAGGGAGTTAGGGTGAAGGGTGGGGGAAGTGGTGGTGAAAGTGGGGGGAGTTGGGGTGAAGGGGGCTCGGGGAAGGGGGTGAAGGGGGATGGGGGATGGGGTGAAGGGGGCTGGGGGTAGGGGTGAAAGGGGCTGGGTGGGGAAATGTGAAGGGGTCGATAGGGGGGTGGATGGGCTGGGGGGTAGGGGTGAATGGGACTGGGGGCAGTGTATAGTGTTCAGGGGTCGATTGGGTGTGAAGGGGGATGGGGGGAGTGTGCATGGGTGGCAGTTGGGGTTAAAGGGGGTGGTTCAAGGGAGTTGGGGTGAAGGGTGGGGGCAGTGGTGGTGAAAGTGGGGGGAGTTGGGGTGAAGGGTGGGGGTAGTGGGGTGAAGGGGGATGGGGGTAGGGGGTAGGGGTGAAGGGGGTTGGGGGCAGTGTGTAGGGGTCGATAACTCCATGTATTTCTTGGGTAAATATTTTGTTAGTTTCTACTTGTCTGTACTAGCTCCATGCATTTCTTGAAATAACATACTACAATTGAATTTATTTGATCTTGTTCTCCACCACACATCTACCGCTATTGTTTGTGAAATCACAACAATACTTACAAAAACTCTAAGTTATATGATATTCCCAAAAGTAGTCCTGAAATTTTTAGGACATAGCCAACTTTTATCTTCCAAATATAATTTATAGATATCTTTAATAAAACATGGAACTTATTCAATTCACCTCAACTCATCTCCAAACACTTCAAATCAACTTTTCTCCTATCTCACGATTGAAACCTACCTCTCGTGATTGAACCCCTTCAGCCTTCCCCTTTACTTACCTCTGTCACAATCGAACCCCTTCCCCTTTCCCTGTCTCTTTTGTGATGGAACCCCTCCCCCCTGCCTAGCCCCTCCCCCTCCCCCTCCCCCCCCCCACCAGCCCCCTCCCCCTGCCTAGCCCCACACTCCCCCATGCCCATCCCCATCCCCCTCCCCCCTGCCTAGCCCCCCCCCACCAAACCCCTCCCCCCTACCCAACTCCTCCCCCTCCCCCTCCCCCTGCCTAGCCCCTCCCCCTCCCCCCCCTCCCCTTGCCCAGCCCCTCCCCCTCCCTGTACACCAGCCCCTCTATTATACATGCATTACAACCCAATATTCTTAGAAAACCCATCCTTAAAATATAAACCCCATGGTCCACTCTAATTGTGTCATTCTAATATGATTCATTTCACACTAATCCAACATTTGAATCCTTTTCCACTATATAAGTATCAAAGAATGATACCCTTTGTATGTATTATTATATTTTCATTAGGATATAAAATGTTACCTCCACTTGTATCTCATGTATTTTAGTATATTATTTATAGATAATTTAAATCACTAATGATTATGATTTATTCATTTAGAATATTTACCAATATCTAGAAATCTAAGAACCTGCTAGCAACCCAAGGTTGAACTGTCATGGTGTAATAATTGATAGTAAGAGATTTTATTATGTATTCTCTTAACATGACATAAATATTAATTAGTTAATATGGGTATAGTTCTTATATGATTATGATTTAGATATCTCATATACTTTAGTAAATGATAATGTTATAGTTGATGCATTAAGCCCGGACATTTACTTATGTTTCTCAAGAAGCGTGTAAGGAATATAAGCCTATGAATGAGTCCATATATTAATTTTATTAAGAATGAATGAGTTTCAATGTTGTTATTTATAATCAAAAAAATTACTAACTGTTTGTTTATTCATATTAGAATGGATAGAATATGTATGTATAATATTGATCAGATCACTAATGAATTTCAAAAGGAGTTGGAATATTTTTTGGATTTTGCATTCAACAATAGTTTAGATGGTGGATTGATTCTATGCCTGTTTTTTGATTGCATTGGAATACCCTGGTTAACACATGAGGAAGTAAGTTACCACATCACTAAAAAGGTTTTCAAAAAGGATATCATGTTTGGTATCATGATGGAAAAAAATCAAACGAAGAATGATGTTGATTCAGCTGAAAGGATCGGAATGGAAAATTTTATTTCCGATTGGTTTCCATTTTCTTCTCAAGACAACACTTCATGTAGAGAAGTGGAATAAGAAATGAATACAGGAACACAATTTTAATATAATGATCGGAATAATTACATTGACCGTGTTAGAAATCTGTTAGAAGATGTGAATACCCCAGTATACCAGTCATGTGGAAAAATGGCCAAACTATAGGTTTTAATGCGACTGTATCATGGGAAAACAATGTATGGATTTAGTAATACAGTGATTGACTATATACTTACTCTTTTTAAGGACTTTCTACCCAGTGATGCATGTATTTCTGAAAATGATTATATGGCATCTAAGTTAGTTGAAAATTTTGTATTTTCATGTACTAAAATCCATGCATGCCCTAAATATTGTTGTCTATTATTGAAGGATAATGTCGAGTTAAATGAGTGAAAAAAATGTGGTACATTGAGATAGAAGAATAATAAAGATGGAACTCAATAACATGTACCAGAGAAAGTAATGTGGCACTTTCTATTGAAACCCAGACTTCAGAAACTTTTTATGTCAGAACAAATTTGATAAAAATATGAGATGGCATGAAGATGAAAGAAATAAGGATAAAGATGATATAGATCATCTTGCTGATGGGTTATCATGGAAAAAATTTGATAGGATATATTCTAATTTTGCAGTCGACCCATATAATGTTAGATTTGGATTTTCATGTTATGGTTTCAACCCATTTAAGTAGATGCATACTGCAAATAGTACTTAGTCTGTTTTCATTCATATTTATAATTTTCTATCATGGATGTGTATGAAAAATTCATTTACTATCATGGGTATATTGATTTCTAGACCCAATGATCCTAGAAATGATATCGACATATATTTGCAACCATTAATAGATTGGTTGAAGGAGATTTGGACCATTGGGGTGCAGGCATATGATTCATTTAGAAAGGATTAATTTATGTGTCATGCAACATTATTATGGACAAGAAATGATTTCCCTGCATATAGAAGTATGTCTGGTTGGAGTACCAAGGGGATATTATCTTGCCCTATATGTATGAAAAATACATGTTCTAGAAGATTAAAGTTTCGACGAACTTTCAATTTCATAGGGCATCGATGATTTCTACAAATGGATCATCCATATAAGAAAAATCAAAGAGATTTTGATAATTCCATAGAGACGGATGAAATACCTCAATGAATTTCGGGGGGTGATATCCTTAAAGAACTTGATGGTTTGAATTTTTTTCTTGGAAAGGGTCAGTTAAATTCCAACAAGTGAAAGAATGTTCCTTTGAATTCCAAAAATAATTGCAGAAAGAAAAGTATATTCTATGAGTTTTCATATTGATTGTCAAATTTGCTACATCACTACTTGGATGTAATTCATATTGATAAAAATGTGTGTGAAATGTTACTTTCAATGCTTTTAAATGTAAAGGGGAAGAAAAAAGATGATTTTCACTCACATCATGATTTAATGGATTGGGGTATGAAACCAAGACTTCATCCTAAGTTAATTGGTCAGAATCAATGGAAAGTCCCTTTTGTTTGTTTTTCAATGAAAAATGCATAGAAAAAGCAATTTTTTTAAGTCTTGGAAAGTTTAAAGGTTCCAAATGGTTATTCGAGTAACATTTTGAAACTTGTGAATACACGTGATGTGAAACTAAAATCCCTAAAAACCCATGACTACCATGTATTGTTCCATGAATTAATTTCTATTGACATTTGACATTTACTGTCACATAATGTCAGGGTCACTGTGATTAGAGTATGTCACTTTTATCAAGATCTTTGTGCTAAAATATTGAACAAAAGTTTTGTGAAAAAACTACAGAAATATGCACTGATCATTCTTTGTGACTTGGAGAAAATATTTCCCCCGTCATTTTTATATGTATGTTACATATGACCGTGCATCTTCTAACAGAAGTTCTTTTTTGTGGTCCCATTTCTAGTTGCTGGATGTATCCAATAGAAATAATTATGTTTACATTGAAATATTTTGTGATAAATAAGAATCATCCAGAAGGATCTATTGTGAAAGGTTATTTAGCACAGGAATGCATGGATTTATGTTCAATGTATTTGACAAATGTCACCACGAGATCTAATCGTCCCATGAGAACTAAAGATGAGAAGTATGATCCCATTGATCCAAAAAAAATTCACTTCCCCAAATGGGGGGATGATATCTAGATCATATAGGTTGTGTACTTTGAATAGGTATGAGTGGTAAATGGCTTATCGTATGATATTATTTAACTGTGGTGTGGTTGATGATTACATCGAGTAAGTAAAATTATTAATATATATATTTTTGTTGTGTAATTTTTTCATAGTTCTTAATATGATTAAATTTTTATATTTGTAGAGAGCATAGTGAAATTATAAAAAGAGCACGTCACTCTTTATCTATTAAGAGGCAGGAGAAATTAAACAGAAAAGAATTTCCAGCTTGGTTGAATTCAAAGGTAACAAATTATTTTTTTTACATTACCAAATCATTGGTAGTTGTTCAATATTTGTTGTAGATATAATTTAGGTCCAAAGTTTACTGATGGATGATGTATCTTCTGAAATAAGGGTATTTTCATTTTGTCCGAATAATGTGGTTCATGATTGTAAATCAATGGTTTTTAATGGTTTTAAATTCATTATAAATAGTAGTGCAACAAATATTGAAACACAGCATGATGGTGTCACGATAAGCGCTACAATGGATTGTTATGCTAGTGCATCATACTGACAATCTCGATAAGAAAAATATGTCATATTATGGGTTTATTGAGAGAATATTTTTATTATATTACTATTCACATGGTCGTGTTTCTATGATGAAATGAAAGTGGTTTGATTCAATGACATGACAAGGCTTGTATATAGATAGTTTCGGTTTTAGAGTGATTGATATGAAACTTCAGTTGTGAACAAGATGAGCCTTATATTCTTACATCACAAGCTAGACAAGTATTTTATGTAAATGAACCTTTAAAACCACAATTTGGTGTTATTGCTGATGTTATTCCCAGACACATTTTTTATGAAGGATTGGATGATGGTGATGTTTTAGATGAACCGGTCGGTATTCAGTCAAATGTATCATTCGATGATACAGATGATTCAATTGTGAGAATGGATTGTGAACCAAAAATTATAATAGAGAATGCCTAGAATTACATGTTTTAAAGTATTTAGATTATATTATTCTAACCTGGTGCTTGTTTTTTTTAAATTTTAAAGTAAAATATTCTTTTGTTTTGTAATGTTTTCATTTATAAAGTAAACAACATAATGAAAAAAACTTAATGGAAGATATAAAGTTTTGAAAAATAACATGAATTTTCTTGGAATATTTATAGTTATTTAATGCTTTGTTATATTTTTAAAATTTTCACATCACTTTTGGCATTTACAGATTATTATATCTTACGAGGAGGTTCAGAGAAAAAAATGGAGGAAAATGATCGCCGACTTAGAGAAGTTGGCCTGAAAAATATGATTGTTCTGGTGAGTCCCTTGTTTATTGATTGATTATGTATGAACTTTACACAAATCATATTTAATATGAATATAAATCATCGAGGAGGAAACTTGCATTCAATGAAGATGGTTTAGGCACTCCAGAGTATAGGACCAACCCTATATGTAGCCCCCTACATGTACCACCTCACAGTCTATGGCTCTGCAATCACTGGGACAGTTTCCTTCCATCATTCCCCCCACTTATATGCCTTATCCATACATGGGAGGTCATCCTTTTTATCCATTTCCACATCCTACTATGCAGGGTAGTCTATCTCCTTCTATCCCTCAACCTTTTTACCCTTATCCACCTTTATATCTACAGGGTACACCTCCATTGGTTATGCCCCCTGTATACCCGTACCCTTCTACCCAACCTCAGCATCCACATTCTACTATAGAGAGTACACCTCCATTGGTTATGCCCCTTATATACATGTACCCTCCTACCCAACCTCAGCATCCACAGTCTACTATGGAGGACACTTCTCCAGTTGCTTCCCCCTAGCATAGTGTGCATGATTGAGCAACAAAAAACAGTGCTATTGATAAATGTTTAAAAAGTAATGAAATTAATAAATTATTATTAAATTTCAGTTATATATGTGTATAAAATATTCGTTTCTTTTTTCAGGATCATCTTCAACTAAAATACATGGTTGTACAAAGATGCATAAAGTGCAGAATAAACACACGCAAATTATGGTTCAGTATAACAAGGAAATACAAATTATTGAATAAAATGGTAGAGAATTGTAGAGTTTCACGAAGACACTCAATAGACATAGAAATATTGTTCCGGTTCAAGCAATCGAGTAGAGAAAATTTGGACAATAAATAAAAGACAAGGCTTGGGTGGAAATTTGGGTAATATGTTTTTTAAAATTACATTACAATTTCTTTATAAAGTATTATTGATAAATTTTTTTGAATATTCAGATTCTCTATAACTTCCCAGATGGTCTCCAAGCTAATAGAGCTAGTTTAATGGAACTAGGGGAGATGTAGAAGTCCTACAAGCATGACCTGCATGTTGGCTGAAAAAAAAAAAAGAGGTACTCTTCTTGAAAATGAATTGATCTTCAATGAATGCCCAATTTCACAATATAGAGAATTAATTGCATAGTGGGGTTTTTCCTCTTTCAAGGTAATTTACAATCTTAATGTTTTTAATAAATTTATTTTTTCATTAATATTAGTTTTTTGTAGTGGTTGATTTTATTAGATGTGATTGTGTTCAGTTTTATTTTTCAAACTTAGTTATTTCAGTTATGTCTTGAACTCATTGAATTGTTAAGTTGAAATGATGATTTTGTATCCCTTTTTATTTTTTGAAAGGATAATTTATTTTTTTTTATGAATAGAATTCATATGAAATAAACATAATAAATAAGGGCATCATGATATATAATCATACTCTGGGGTGAACTACACTGCCAGATCACGAACTGTCACAGGTAATATATGATTTAACATTGAATATAAATTTATTTTTTCACTGATTTATGTTCATTTTTCATGTATAAATGGGAATTAAATATTGAAGTATGTGTTCTCCATTCATTATTGTTTTGTTTTGGTATTAAAAAGAAAGACGGAACTACTGTGAATCCGGCAACGTAGGAAAAAATTGTAAGATTGTTTTTAAATTCTTAGCTTTTAGTATGCAGTTTCATTCACTAAATATTATATGAGTTGTGTTTTCCTCATAGGGAATGAGAATGCTTGATTCAATTATATCACTTGTTCCTATGGTATTATATAGGACAATACATTATCTTCCACTCTCTTTAGTATTCCTAATGATAATTTAATAAGATCAATTCTTGATAAGGTTTAAAAAGGACATTTGAAATCCATTAAATCTAGAATAGTGTTTAAGGAACCTTATCATTTCTTTTATACTGATCATATAATCATGTTTCTCTATGGAAGTTAAAGGAATATTTAGACTCTCAAATAGGTCCATAGCCACTACTAATATATCTTTAAACCCAAACAACATTTCAAGATACTAATATAAGTTATACCAACTCTTAAAAGTGGTATAAATAATATAAAAGGTCATATGATACTTATGTTTTGGTCTATATTTCATCAAAAATGGAGGTTGTAGAAGCAGTTTCTCATTGGAATGATATAGTTTCAAATGTGGATGACGATGATCAATGTCTGGTCATCCAGTCATCTTAGGAGATCATATCGAACCTGATGGGGAAAACCCTTTTATGATATCTTGTTTCATACTTGTTACCTTTACGTGGGTTTTTTCTTAAAAAATGATTTTCCTATACTGAAACCCCATTCAGAAATTATAAATCCTTCTTGGATCTTGAAGACCCATAACACCTTTAGAGTAATTATCTATCATGTGGGCCAGTTCATTTTTTAGGAATAATGCTCTGACAGGTATATGTTAAAGTTCATACCGAAAGACTTTGAATAGATCTGTCAAAAACCTTATCCTGAAATTAATACATACTATTCAATAACATGGAATTATACTTCATGTTAGAAGTTTAGGTGGCTCCATGGATGTGACCTTCGATCAAGAGGGATCTTTGGGATAGAATGGGGATGATCCTTCGAGGTGCAACATACAACCACAAAATATACTATTGAGTTAAAATATATTGGAATGTATGGGGTAATATGAATCTCTAAAACCCTTTCTTATTGAAATAAGAGCTTAATTAGAGACTTGTTCAATTGATGGAGTCTATACATGAAAAATTTTCATCTTACATACGGTGAATTCAGTCTCTCAGATGTTGATCAAATATATAGCACGCTAATTTTGGGAGGTATGTATGTTGAGTTTCTACCTTCATCGTCTTTCTAGAATGATGTAGAAATACCCCTACTATTTATAGGTAAATAATTATAATCTCTAAAAAGGCCTTTGTTAAGGCCCCATTTCCTAGGTTGGGCATCTCATTTAAGAAATAGATGGTATTTTTCATTAAGAGGACCCATTCTAAACCTAAGGTCAAGAAGATGAAGGGTTCCCATAGAAATATTATTGTGTGGATGGAGGTTCTTATTAGAACACTATTGAAGAAGGTTCATTTAATAAATGGGGGTGGGAGTACATTCCCAAAATCAATCGACCCATTGAAATGGATGGATTTCTATCAATGTACTTGAGTGGGTACCTGCTTCCGACCTAGGAAAATGGTGGAGTTAGGGTTTCCACTTTCATGATGGCGGTGTCCATATAAGGATAAAGGATCATTGGTTTTTCCATTTTTTTTTCCAGAATATATCTCCTTCTACAACATATTTATAGTGGAAGATCCTCACACAGGGTCTCTAGCCCCTTCTAAGTGTTTTGGGGCTAGATGGGGTCTCACTTGGGTGGATATGAGTATCTAAATGCCCAAAATATATTTCATGTCTGATTCAAGAAATTTTTATAGTGAGATAATGGATCAGTCACATGCTTGTGAGTTTTCCAAAGAAATTGAGATTCCATAACCTAGGTTGCAAGAAGGTAAACTGCCTATAGTTTCACAAACTATTATTGTGTGAAGAAGAAACTATGACACAAGTGTAGATTATTAGAAAAAAAATGTTAGTGTGATCATGGGAAAGATTAAGTCACGTGTATTAGTCTATACATTGTGATTTGAATTAGCTAGAAATGGTATGTATATGATTACATGAATACGGTATAAACAGAGTTACCAAACCTTTTACAAAATATAGTATTTTGACATAATTGAGTTTGAAAAAGTATTGAGATTATAATATTATAATTGATTATAAAAAAACCAAAAATAGAAGTATCCATCCTAACATATATTACTATTTATTTCCTATATTCTTGTTTTATATTTTTGAAGTTCAATGTTTTTTATATTTATTAATGGGTAAATACAACTACAGTTTCCATTACGTGAGTTGAGATATTTGGTTTTTCCTTTTTAGACATTTTACTCATAACACGTATGAAAATTTCAATGGACATATAGATTCACTTATTTATTTTTTTGATTATCTACTAAAATGGTAATTCCCTTTTATAGGATTCTCTTCAAGCTCTAATGGCAAAGGAACCTGACACATTTGGACTAAATGATTATTTACATCAGGTTCTTTGCAACGAGCATAGTGGCAGAGTTCGTTGTAAACCCAGAAAGAAAATTGTGTCATCTAAATATTTATTATTAGGTATTTAATATTCGATTAATATTACAGTAATGGTTATCGAAGAAAAATTACATGCTTCCACTGAGACAACAAATCAAGAAGTTAGAAAAGAGTCTCAAAAGACGCGGAAAAAAATAAAATGAAAAAAAATTCAAGTTGATATCAGATATATGATCTTCACTTCTACCAAAGGGTGCATCAATAGTGTATGGATGTTTATCAAGTTTTCACTCAATGTATAAGGATAGCGATGATTATGTAGTTTAAGATGCTGGTGGAGAGGCTGAAGATGTCGCTGATGGTGGAGAGGATGAAGATGTTGCTGATGGTGATGATGATGCTACTATTGGTGGTACATACGTTGATGTTTTTTATATCAGTGTTGATGAGTAAGAGGATTCAGATGACATCTTGGAGATACATTATTCACAGTTTTTGTATCTATCATTTTGTTTTCATTTTTTATAAAATTTCAATTTTAAATAAATTAGTTGTTGTTTTTTATTTGTGTGGAAATTAAATGTTGTAATGGTTTTTGGAATTCATTTCAGGTGTATGTGTATGGTGTATTTTTATACTACAGGTTTGTGTAGGGGGGAGGGGAAACTGGAAGGGGAAGGACTGGCAGGGGAGAGGGAAAACTGGCAGGGGAAGGGGGAATAAGAAGGGGGAGGGGGAACTGGCAGAGGGAGGGGGTGTAAGGAGTAGGGTGGGTGGGGGTTCAAGGGGGGATGTCAGGGGGGCCATCAGGGGTGGGGGTGAAAGGGGGAGGACAAGGTGGGAGGGGGACTGGAAGGGGGAGGGGATTAGTATGGGTGGAAGGGGAAGGGTGGTTGTGGGTGAAAGGGGGATGGCATGAGGGAGGGGTATTGGTAGAGGAAGGGGGAAGAGAAACTGGCGGGGTGGGGGGAACTAGTAGGGGAAGGTCTGACAGGGGGAAGGGGAAACTAGCAGGGGCGGGGGGAGAACTGGCAGGGGGAAACTAGCAGGGGGGAACTAGCAGGGGGAGGGGTGTGCAAGGGGCAGGGTGGGTGGGGTGTAGGGGGAGACTGGTAAGGGTAAATAATAGTGGGTGGGGTGCAAGGGGGAGGAGGTAAGGACTGGAAGGGGGATGGGAAACTAGTAGGGGCAAGGGAGAACTGGCAGGGGGGAGGGGAAACTGGCAGGGGGAGGGGGAGAACTATTAGGGGGAGGGGTTGTGCCAAAAGGTAGGGTGGGTGGGGGTGAAGGGGGGGACTGGTAGGGGGAACTAGCAGGGGTGGGGGTGTAAGGGGGGACTGGCGGTGAGGAACTAGTAGGGGGTGGGGTGCAAGGGGGAGGACAATGTGGGGTGGGGGACTGGTAGGGGTGGGGAACTCACAAGGGGGACCAGTAGGGGTAGGGGTGTGGGACTGGTAGGGGCAGGGCGGGGACTGGCAAGGGGAGGGGGTGGGGGTGCAAGGGGAGGACAAGTTGGGGTGGGGAGCAAGGGGTAGGGTGGGCGGGGGTTGAAAGGGGGGACTGGCAGGGGGAACTAGTAGGGGGTGGGGTACAAGGGGGAGGTCAAGGTGGGGTGGGGGACTGGAAGGGGAACTAGCAGGTGGGGGAGGGGTAACTAGCAGGAGGGGAGGACTGGCACTGGGGGGAGGACTGGCAGGGGTGGGGAACTCACAGGGGGGGACTAACAAGGGTAAGGGGGACTAGAAGGTTCAGAGGGTGGGGGACTAGCAGAGGTAGGGGGACTGGTAGGGGCAAAGGGTGGGGGACTGGTAGGGGCAGGGGGTGGGGGACTGGAAAGGGTAGATGGGGACTGGTAAGGGAAGGGGGGACAGGTCGGGGTAGTGGGGTGGGGGACTGGTAGGGGAAGGGGGACTGGAAGGGGTATGGGTGGGGGACTAGTAGGGGCAGGGGGGATGGCAGGGGCAGTGGGGTGGGGGACTGGCAGGGGCAAGGATGGGGGACTAGTAGGGGCGGGGGGACTGGTAGGGGTAGGGAGGAATGGTAGGGGTAGGGGGTGGGGGACTGGAAGGGGTAGGGGGACTGTAAAGGTTGGGGGAGACTGGCGGGGGGAGGGTTGAAAGGGGTGGGGGGAACTAACAGGGGGTGGGGGTACAAGGGGTAGGGCAAGGGGGTGGGAGAGGGGAAACTGGTAGTGGGGATGGGGAACTAGGGGGAACTGAATTAATTTTTTTATGCCATATAAATGATATAGTTATATTTTTAACTGTGGTAGTAGGGTCCTAGTGCCATAAATAAACCATGGTATTATGGATCCTACTTCCACGGTTAAAACAGTGGCACTAGGCCCCTACTTCAATGGTTAAAACCGTGTCTATAGGCCCTTAGTTCCACGGTTTAACCATGACACTAGGACCCTACTACCATGGCGATAGCGGCCACAATTTTCCAAAACTGTGTCCATAGGTTAGTGCCATAGTTTTCGGGCCTACGACTATGGTTCCAAACCATGGCCGTAGGTAAATTTTCTAGTTGTGTAAGCTTAACAAGGGAGTAAACCTTAAAATTATGGGACAAAATGACCTAAAAACTTGGAAAATCCATTGGATGTTAATAGTTCAACTATATCCCCTCTTGGTTTTATTTTTATGAGTTATTGGGACACAGTTTCATGAAAGCAACTCATATAATAATTTAAGTAAGAAAAAAGACAAAAATGAACATTTCTTACCTTAAACTTTTATAAAACTTTAGTGTATGGAATAAGCTACATAGTTTGGTTAAAAACATTATTTTGAAAGGCAAATGAGTTTTTATTATCATGTAAATTTAACTTTAATTTTTAGATATGATATAATTACATTAAACTCTTAATAAACTCTAACACGTGGATTATTTAGTAAATAATTAAATAATATAAATGATGATAAAAACATTAAAAGTAAAATAAATTTGATAAATTAGTGTGTTCCATTATTTTTGAAAATAAATGTATCATATTACATAGATTTTAAATTAATATATTTGAATTCCAATAATTTTTTTATATTTTAAAATTAAAATTAAGTAAATAATGTCAAAATTGACATTAATATTATTTTAAAATAAATGATATTTTATTAAATGATTTAAAATTAATAAAAATAATATCTTATTCTAAGTGAATTTTAAGTTTTAATAAATATCAAATTTTTTCATTCATGTACCAATTTATCTTTTATAATTAACATATTGACCCATAGATAGTAAAAAAATTATTAGTACGGTCCGAGCTAAAGTATTGTTTTTGCGTGTTACATGTGCTTGTTTTAAAATTAGTTTCCAAAACACATGGGATTTACATTTTTTAAATTAGTTATATTTTTTATAATTAAGTTCATCTATATTTTATAATAAATATAACTTTAATTTTTTTCTTAATGGTTAATTTACTTAAGTTAGAAAACTAGTTACTTTAATAAAAAACAAAATGATAAAATTGGGGAAACTTAGAAGTTAAGAACAAAATTATAAAAACGCACTTACTTTTGTGTGGTAGATGTTATTATCGACCATAATTCCCCTTTAATCAATTATTTGTCCATTTTTTAGGCACATGGGTTAAGGTAGACCTCCCAATAGTGTATACCTTTTGGTATTTACAAGAATATCACTCCCCCTCCATTATAAAAAGGCATTCACTCTTACCCTTCCTCACACCTCTCAATACACTTTTTATTGTCCAAATTCTACCCAAATAGTCTCCCAAAATCCCTCCCATCAACAAAAAATCCTCACCTTTGGCATAAATCAAACCAAGGAACCCCTTTGGTGCAAACCAAAAATAGTTACCCGAAAAAGAGGAAACATTCTTCAATGTGCATTTATGTTTTATCTATTTCTACACACATTAATTTCTTATTATTACATGCTTATATAATAAAAAAATAACCTAATTATACTTAAATGTTTTTATGTCAAGGGTTATACCTACACCTACACACACTTACATCAAATGGGTAATGAACTTACTGTTCATGTATGGAGAACTATCGTCTCGCGAACCGACGTCGTTTGTTTTTTCCTTTACCACCTTTCATGATAGGGAATTATGTTGAAAACATTATTTATATATTATATATATGATATTTATTAGGTATTTATTCTTCAATAATTTTTATATAACACATACTTTTATGTGTTCCATTTGGTGTAAATATGATAACTTCATTTTTGGATGTGTGGAATACCGCCACCTCAAAGTGATGTGATACGTTCACACATTATATGGAATGTATTAAGGATAGTTTTAATTAAAAATATGTTACATAAATGACATATATAAGATATTAATTACATAATTTACTTTATTTAAATATAATATATCATTTTCTTTATTACCTTTTTCAGAAACTAAAAAGTGATAACGTCGTTCGTGGACGTGTGGACTACCGCCTCCTCGACACAATGTGATTCCTTTTACGTCACAAGAATTATATATATAAGTATATATAATTAAATAAAATGGTATTTATGATATAATTATCATTATTTAATGATATAATATTACTTACCTTCTTTCCATAAAGATCATTCAAAAATGGGAATGTTACTCACGTGTTTGTACGGTCTACTGTCTCTATGATTGTAATGTTGGTTCATTTTTCATAACCATCTTTCATAATTGATTTTAAAAGTATAATTGATGTATATATATGATAATTATTTTATTATTATTATTAAATATATATTTATATAATTACCCCTTTGACCGTAGTCGACCTACCAAAGTATTTTTTAACACATGAACTAAATTTGGTCAAAACACCCGACGTAAACTTAATTATTATGTACTAATGCTGGTGTGATCACATTATTTAAGTAGTTGTATAAAACATTGTAATAGGTGAATTAAAAGTTATAAGAAACTTTAAAAGGGATACAAATCAAGTAAATAATTAACATAAGTTTATTATTCTGGAAGATAAAGACACACACCACAAGTCGGACTCAAGGTAAGTAATATCCTCTCAAATTACATTCCATTGAAACTTATTTTTTGTTATGAACCAATTCAATTTTATATGGTGTATATACTGCCCTTTGAATATTATACCAGGAATATCCTTATTCTCATGATATTCTAAGTTTCATTTAATGTAGTTAATTCATAAGGATTATGATTCAAATGTTTCAAAGTGGTATGAGACACTTTGGATTGTTTAAAGATTGTTTTCCTCCAGAATTTTTTTTTCAATGGTATTTTTATTCATCAATATCAATAACCCTTGTTGTTATTTACCCTCCACTGAGTAATTATTGATAAATATATATTATTTATTCAATATGGATATTTTATGATAAGACACATTGTTTATTAATTAAATTGATTATTTGATATATGAGGAATTATTTGGACATGCAAGACATGAGTTGGGGACTAGTTAATATAAGCCTCTAGATGCATCAGTAGTCTCATAAGATGAAATTAGTTGTAAGAAAACCCTTCGAGTTTGTTTCCAAGAAGAATATATGGATTTATATCCATAAACATAAACCATATTTTTAAATCTCTTTATGGTGGTGGTTCATGTACTAGATATATAACATCTAATAATTAAGCATTGACTTTATTTTGGTTATTATTATCCAGATGATTTTCACTATGAAAAAATTTATGGATGCATTTCATTCTCAGTTTATTGATTAAATGGTATGTGTTTTCATTACTTTACATTTCCATATTGATTACTCCTTATCCATTTGTTTAAATGGAAATTTTGTTTAGTTATTTAACATTCCATATTGTTTATTCTTATTTTTTCATGGTTACTTCCACTATAATTATTCTCATAGAGCATTTGAGCTCACCCTTATTATGTTTATTTTCCCCAAGTTATAAAGAATAATCCTTTGAATGAGTTTAAAAAATAATGAGCTTCTACTTATGTTATGATTTATTTTATTTTCCCAATGTAAAGACTCGTAATTTCTATGTAAGTTTTTTTAAAATAAATGGGAATTTTACGAGTCTGTGAAAATTGACGGCGCGTGATTCCGATGCCCGGAGTGCCTAGAATTAATTTCTAAACTTTATTTTGGTTACGTTCAGTAAACGTGTGAGTGGTTTTTTCTAACTTTTGAAATAGTGCTCGGAATTGAAATATGAGGACACTGTTGAACTCGTAGCGCCAGTATTTTCTTAAGGAGACTTTCACCTTGACATCAGTGGGTCGGGAGTGAAAGATAGATTTTGGGATTTTCGTGAATGAATAAAATAAAAATAAATTTGTGTAGATTTATTTTTATTTTATTTGTTAAAACCTCCATGTGGAAGTTGGGAAGTGGGGACCACCAAACCTTAACCTCCCATGAGAGGTTATGGTGGTGGGGACCACCTGAATTTAACCTCCCATGAGAGGTTATGGTGGTGGGGACAACCTGAGGTAGAAACCTCTTGAAATCCCTATTAAGTGGGGAGAAACCTCTTGAGCTCCCCACTTAATTATGCCAACCCACCTCCACATTAATTGTGCCAACCATTAGTATCCTCTAATTTGGATTTTATGCCAACGCAACCCATTTTTTGTTTCCAATTAATTAAGCCAACTTTGATTGCCAACAAATCAAATAGATAAACATATTTTATTTGGTTTGCTATTCATTTGTTGTCAAAGTATTGGCAAAGGAGGATTGGGAGAACTTGGGAGAAATCTCTCCAATGAAGAACGCTCCGTTAACGAATAATACCGACCTTCTTCGACATTATTCTTCTTGAATTATTTTGATGTGGTACGTCCTCATCTATGATGAATCGATGACCATACTATATTCTTGCACCAACGTCATCAAGTGAACGAGGTATGGGTTTAATTGTGTTTGATTATTTGCAGAAAGTTGTAGGGTGGTTGATTGATATATTCTTCTCTCTTCCATTCTTGATAATTATTCTAAATTTAAGAGGGAATTAAACAACTTTCTACCACTCTAAACACAGAGGGTCCAGGTCAAACGAACATGGCCCGACCCCTCCACCATTCTTCTTTGATGTGTACTTCGAAATGGAAGAAGGCGACGAAGGTGACAAAGGAAATGGTCCCGCCACCCGCAACCTCCGTGACCCACGCCACCCCACGGAATTCTGGTCTCCCTGCCGAACCGTTCGCGCGCCCCGGCTTCGCGCCCAGGTCGAGCTGCCTCGCGGTGCTCCGACCTCCCAGCCGAACCGGCCTTGTGCCCCAGCCGAACTGCCCTCACCGCGGCTCTCCGAGCTGCCTCAGGTCACGCTGCCCGCCGGCCCTCCGAGTTTCCCCAGATCATGACGCCCGCGAACCTTCGAGCTGCCCCAGCTTGTGTCACCCACGACCCTCCGAGCCACCCTGTCTTGTGCCGCCTGCCGGCCCTCCAAGCCGCCTTGAGCCCTCGCGGCCACCTGCGGCCCTCTGCGGCCCCTCACGGCCTGTCGGGCCGGACCCAGCTGGCCGGACCGATCCAACAGGCCGGGCCACATTGCGGGCCGGGAAAAACCCAGTGGGTCAGGTTGGATCGACCCGATCCGGGTCGGCCCAGGCCGGGTCCGGTTGGGTCAGACCAGACTCGGGCCCACTACGACCCCTTTTACTTTCTTTTGGCCATATATTTGGCACCGAATGTTTTTTTGACGAACTGTCAGTGGCGTTGGGAATATTGGAGTGAGACAGTCCCTTTAAGTATATTCCACAGAGTTTTGGATTGAGATGGGAAATGTCAGGTTGAATCGAGCATGAATCTAACTGGACCCCCAGGACTAAAAGGCTAATAACTCACAGACCGGGCATCTGATTGTTGCACCGTCTATTACGTTGAGATACATATGATGTGGCGAACCTTTGAGATACTTCTTCGTGGGACTTCGTGGTAGTTGTATTATCAAGAAGTATCTTGTGAATCAGATCCTCCCGGAGATGAGAGAGCATTGTGCGGGGACCTAGTAGCTGGATGAGACTTGATAACTGCTGACCGTTTCGAATCAGAGTGACTCAACTGGCTCAGTGGGGAGCGCCTTGGTGACATGACAAACCCACAGTGGGGAGCACCTTGGTGACGTGGCAGACCCACGGTACTTGATAGGAGGAGTACCTCAGCAAGCCATGAGGGGGAGCGCCTCTGTGTGACGTGGCAGACCCATGGTGGAAAGCGCCTCTGTATGGCGTGGAAAACCCACGGTACTCAACAGGAGGAGTACCTCAGCAGTCCAAGGTTAGTGGTAAGTGCCTCTGTGTGATGCGGTAGGCCTACTGTACTCAATAGAGGAGGAGTTCTCCAGTATTCAAGGGTTCAGAATGTTACTTGTTACTACTACCCTAGAATAAATCCTAGTTTGATCTGAGTCAGTTCCTCTGTGTTTTCCTCATGATTGAGATGGATTACTTGATAACTTAGGTATATGTATGGGAATATACCTAAGTAATGTTATCTTTGGATTTCATACTTTGTGTTTATCATTGATGGATTTTGTGAGACCTAGAGAGTCTCGGGGTCCCTACTGAGTATCGTTATAATCACACCTACAAGGTTTATGACCTTACTTCGTTGTGTTTGGTGTAGACGACGGACAACACTGACTGAGGACGAGATTACCAGGTCTGGACGGTACCCGGAGGTAGACCTTACGATGTGTCAGTACACGGAGGAGATGGATGGACGAGGAGTGCTGAGGAGGCGACCTGTATCTACCCTTCAGGTAAGAACATCATAGGACAACCCAGAATCTAACTTTCCCTTTTCTTCAGTTGTATTGTATCACATTTTTACTTGTACTTTCTAGTTGGGCTTGTATTCTGACCCCTTTTACTTTTATAGCTCTTTTTTATACAGTTTACTTGGTGTTTCATATCTATATGTGTGCTTTTTTGTGTTTTCTTACAGGTTATAAAGGAAATTCCTTCCCAGTTTTAGGGAATATGCCTTTGGTGCTAGTCGCCAGCCCCTGGCTTATGGAAGTCGGGCATGGGGTTAGTCATTGCATGGGCCCGGGGGACGGGTTGTGACAAATTGGTATTAGAGGAGCCAGTTCTACCATAGAACTTAGTAATCTGCTCTTTCTTTTCTGTGAACCAATAGTGTTAAGGGTAATGAGTGCAGTTTTCAGTTTAGGGAGTACAGTGTTTGTGCAGCAGCCGACGTATCCATACACCAGGACCCTGAATTCTGATATCTGACTCAGTGCACGAAAAAACTGATTGCATATGTGTTTTCAAGAGTCTTCTTTGTGAACTCTTGAGTCAGATCACCAGGTCATCTCACTAGGTATAACTTTTGACCGTAGCGCACCTATTTCTTTTCAGGATGCCTTCATGCAGACATCCAGCTAGAGTTCCGAGAGTTTTACGCACAAATAGTTTACCGAGCGATGAGGCCTCGTTGTAGGGCCCATTTCCAGTGGAGGCACCAGCAGAGGCACCAGCGGTACCACTCCCCATTGGGCCACTGATGCCACCAGCCCCAACTGTAGATGGTGCATGCCTCTTGAGCGCATTGCACGAGTTCCAGTGCCAGAGGCCACCCAGGTTCAGGGGAGAGATGGACCCGCAGGCGGCTGAGGATTGGTTGGAGCCTGTAGTGAAAGTTTTCTGACTGGTAGGGACACTAGCCGATCTCATGGTGATCCTTGACACCAGCCTTCTACAGGAAGAAATAGGCAGATAGTGGAGCTTGACGCTCCAGGTTCACGACGAGGTAATGCTTCTCTGTACAAACTTCAAGAGCCTGTTTTGGGCAGAGTTTTTTCCAGCAACTCTTCGCGCAGTGCGCATACAGAAGCTACTTCATCTACAGTAGGGCATCATGACAGTGGCTCAGTATTTAGCGAGGTTCACTGACCTCTCACGCTACTCCACAGATATGGTGTGGGACCCATTCTTTAGGGCTCGGACCTTCAAGTAGGGTATCAGGAGAGAGATTAGAGCTTTGATGATCTCACTCAGCATCCCAACGCAGGAAGGGGTGTTAGAGAGAGACCTCTTAGTGGAGATTTTTATCGTTGAGCAGTCACTAACAGCGAGACCCACTACTAGTCATCACGTAGTGGAGTCTTCTACATCTGGAAGCAGATAGACTTCATAGAGGTCCAAGAGAACCATACCTACAGGTGGACGACCGCATGACTCAGGATTGGTTTTGTGGGGCTCCCAAAGCGGAGCCAGTCATGCCAGGAGTGGGCAGTGTTATGCATGCGGTGGGCAGGGTCACATGGCTTGTGACTGCCTGATCTGCCATATGGATGATCAACAGATGGTCTAAGGACTGCCTAGGCAGAGACAGAGGTTCTACTGAGGAGGTCTGCTGGGAGCAGGTGGATGTGGCAGAGGAGCTGGCCATAAAACTGGCGGTGGGCGATGATTCAAGATATTATCACCACCACCACCAGGAGGTCCACCTTGACCGTAGGGAGCAGGTGGACAGGGGATAGCTCAGCTCTAGGCAGCTGACTCTTACGATCATGTAACTCTGGAGATGATATGAGGTACAATCTGTGTCTACTCCACCTTAGCTGCAGTACTTATAGACACAGATGCCAATCATTCTTTTATTGTCACTTCCCTCATTTGGAGCTCGGAGATTCTGATGTATTCATTAGTTTGATCCTTATAGCTATAGACTCCTACAAGAGTGGATTCTATTATTATGCACTGGTTCTGGCAGTTCGAGATTACTCTATGAGGCGATAGCTTGGGCTGAGATCTCCTAGTAGCGGCATCGAGTCCTTACGACGTCATCTTGGGTATGGACTGGTTATCTACAATCCATGCACATATTGACTGTATTAGGCGCAAAGTGTAGTGTGTCTGCACATATGGGACTAGGTTTACCTTCACCTATGAGAAGGGATCTTAGGCAGCACAGGATGGACTTACCCAGAGGAGGGTGCAGCCGATTACTCATCATTTGGCTAGACTTACCCTCAGAGCAGTTGATGTGGGGATCCTAAGCTATCCTGTAGTGGTGGACCAGTATGTGGATGTTTTCCCTGATGATGTACCAGGTCTACCTCCTCATAGAGAGGTGGAATTTCACATTGACTTATACCATGGGATGACACTGATATCTACACTAGCATATCGTATGTCTCCCATGGAGCTTTGTGAGCTGCGGGTACAGTTAGAGGACTTGCAAGGGAAGGGATTCATCTGGATCAATGTTTCACCTTGGGAAGCTCCGATTCTATTTTCCAAGAAGGTGGTTTTGAGATTGAGTCTTTGTGTCGACTACCAGAGCCTGAACTAGGTGACTGTGAAGAACAAGTACCCACTCCCGAGGATTGATGACTTCTTTGATCAGTTGAAGGGAGCATGGTGGTTCTCTAATATAGACCTTAGATCTGGCCACCACCAGCTCGGAGTTCAATATGAGGATGTGTAGAAGATGGATTTCAGATGTCGGTACAGCCACTATGAGTTCTTGGTTATTCCATTCGGCATAACCAATGCTCCAGCAGTGTTCATGGGACTCATGAACAGGGTCTTTTATCTGTACCTTGATCGATTTGTATTGGTCTTCATCGATGACATTTTGATCTACTCGGCTATTGATGAGGAGCATGCCTATCATTAGTAATTAGTACTGGACACACTCTGAGAGAACCAGATTTATGGTAAACTCTCGAAGTGACAGTTTTTGATCTAATAGGTTCACTTTATAGGACATGTCATATCAAAGGCGGGATTTGCAGTAGATCCAACAAAGATTGAGGTGGTACTTTCTTGGGAGCCACCTAGGAGTGTGATAGAGGTATGGAGTTTCTTGGGTTTGGTCGGATACTACCGGAGGTTTGTGCCAGACTTCTCTAGAGTTGCAGTACCATTATCAGCCTTGACGAAGAAGGGGAAACCCTTTGTTTGGTCAGAGAAATTCCAATGGAGTTTTCAGGAGCTGTGGCAGAGGCTGACTAGTGCCCCCATCTTGAGGCTTCCAGAGGAGGGCGTAGGGTACGTAGTCTACTACAACGCATTAGGGACCAGACTCGGATGTGTCCTGATGTAGGAGCAAGTAGTGATCTCTTATAATTCTCGGCAGCTGAGACAACATGAGCAGAACTATGCCACCCATGAACTAGAGTTAGCAGCAGTGGTCTTTGCCTTGAATATGTGGTGACACTATCTGATGGGCGAGCGTTTTACACTGTACTCTAATCACAAAATTCTTAGTTATATCTCATCTCAAAGGGACCTGAACCTGAGACAATGAAGTTATCCTGAGTTCCTCCAGGACTATGACTTCGAGATAGTCTATACTCCTGGGAAGGGAAACGTTGTTGTGAATGCACTCGGAAGGAGGTATAGTATACAGCTGCTAGGTGAAGAGACGGAGTAGCTAGTCGCTTTGCAGATATCCTTTGTGGAAGGTGATGGAGTAGCTTTTCTTCAGTCTCTTACAGTCACTCCCCCACTTCTTCAATAAGTTAGGGAGGCACAGCGTGGGGATGCTATCTACGAGGCTTGACATGCTCAGATATCCATAGGGCAGGCACCTGATAGATTTTATGAAGGTGGAGAGCATGTCATCCTCTTCAAATGACGTGCCATGGTACCAGTGTCACTTCAGAAGGAAGTGTTTAGGGAGTTCCACACATCCCCTCTAGCGGTACATCTAAAAGTGGCGAAGATGTACCAGGATCTCTGGTGACAGCACTGGTGGCCTGGATTGAAGAAATCAGTATAAGAGTTTGTTTCTTAGTGCCTCACTTGTTATTAAGTGAAGGTAGAGCATCAGGTACCAGCAGTCTTGGTTCAGACTTTAGAGATCCCATAGTGGAAGTGGGATGGGATATCCATGGACTTTGTGATAGGAATTCCACGTACATCCATAGGTCATGACTCTATCTGGGTGATCATCGACCGACTCACCAAGTCGGACCACTTCCTACCGATCAGAGAGCAGGGTTCAGTATAGATATTGGGACGCCTATATGTCTAGGAGATTGTGCCGCTACATGGATTACCCACGATGATTGTCTCCGATCGGGATGCACGTTTTACTTCCTAGTTATGGAAGGGGTTGCAGGAGGATTTTGGGATGCAACTTCATTTGAGCACCTCCTTCCATCCACAGACAGATGGTCAAACTGAGCGGACTATTCAGACCCTTGAAGACATGATCCGTGCTTGTGTCCTCGACTTCGGTCGCAGTTAGGAGTATCACTTAACTTTGGTGGAGTTTTCATAAAACACATCCATCACTCCACCATAGGGATGGAACCTTTTGAGGCATTATATGGGAGACCTTGAAGATCACCTTTGTGCTGGACTGACCCAGGGGAGTCAGCACTCGTGGGACCAGAGATGGTTCGGGCTACTATAGAGAAGGTTTAGATCATCCAAGAGCAGATGAAGACTCCACAAAGTAGGCATAAGTCGTATGCTGATAGGAGACAGAGACCTCTGGAGTTCGAGGAGGGTGACCATGTCTTTCTACAGGTCTCACCTCGATGAGGATTATGGAGGTTTGGCCGAGGTGGAAAATTATCTCTGAGATTCATCGGGCCTTTTCAGGTCCTCACTAGAGTTAGCGAGGTGGCTTACTGCTTAGCTCTTACACCTCAGTTGCATCGGGTTCACGACGTCTACCAAAAATCCCAGCTAAGGAGATACGTGCACGACCAATCCCACGTCATCGACCATGGCGAGCTGGACATCGACGATGGGGTGACATTTATCGAGGTTCCAGTAGAGATTGAGTATCGACAAGAGCGGGTCCTTTGTGGATAGTCGATACCTATGATGCACGTTCGCTGGCAGTACGGGAACCTCCAGGAGAGCACATGGGAGTGAGAGGCTCAGATGCATTCTCAGTACCCCCACTTGTTCCCTTAGTTTGAGTTGTGGCTTACGGGGACGTAGAGCCCTGAGGTGGGGAGAATGTAAAGACCCATAATTTCCATGTAATTTTTATTAAATAAATGGGAATTTTATGAGTTCGTGAAAATTGACGGTGCGTGATTCCGAGGCTCGGAGTGCCCGAAATCGATTTCTGAACTTTATTTCGGGTACGTTCAGTAAACGTACGAGCGAGTTTTTCTAAATTTTTAACCGGTTCTTGAAATTGAAATATGAGGAAACCGTTGAACTCATAGTGCTGGTTTTTTCTTAAAGAGACTTTCACCTCGACGACAGTGGTTCAGGAGTGAAAGATAGATTTTGGGTTTTTTGTGAATGAATAAAATAAAAATAAAGTTGTGTAGCTTTATTTTTATTTTATTTGATAAAACCTCCATGTGGAATTTGGGAAGTGGGTACCACCAAACCTTAACCTCCCATGAGAGGTTATAGTGGTGGGGACCACCCGAACCTAACCTCCCATGAGAGGTTATGGTGGTGGGGACCACCCGAGGTATAAACCTTTTGAACTCCCTATTAAGTGTGGAGAAACCTCTTGAGATCCCCACTTAATTATACCAACCCACCTCCACATTAATTGTGCCAACCCTTGGTATCCTCTAATTTGAATTTTATGCCAATGCAACTCATTTATTGTTCCCAATTAATTAATCCAACTTTGATTTCCAACAAATTAAATAGATAAACATATTTTATTTGGTTGTCTATTCATTTGTTGGAAAAGTATTGGCAAAGGAGGATTGGGAGAAATTGGGAGAAAGTTCTTTAATGAAGAACGCTCTACCAATGAAGAACGACAACCTCCTTTGACCTTCTTCTGACATGGGACGTCCTCATCTACAGCGAATCGATGACTGTACTACCTTCTTGCACCAACGTCATCAAGAGAACGAGGTAGGGGATTAACTTTGTTTGATTATTTGTAGGAAGTTGTAGGGTGGTTGATTGATATATTCTTCTCTCTTCCATTCTTCATAATTCTTTTAAATTCAAGAGGGAATTGAACCTCTTGCTATCACTCTAAAGGCAGAGGGTGCAGGACAAATGAACATGGCTCGACCCCTCTGTTTATATTCTTTGATGTGTAATTTGAAATGGAGGATGGTGACGAAGGCGATGAGGGTGACGAAGGCAACGACGCCACCACCCGCGGCCTTCGCGACCTGTGCCGCCCCCGCGGTGTTTCGGTCTCTCAGCTGAACCGGCCACGCGCCCCAGCTCTGCGCCCCAGTCGAGCTGCCCCGTGGTGCTCCGGCCTCCCGGCCGAACCGACCCTGTACCCCGCAGCACTTTGGCCTCCCGGTCGAACTGCCCCTACGCCCCGGCTGAACCGCCCTCACCGCGGCCCTCCGAGCCGCCCCGTCTCACGCCGCCCAACGAACCTCTGAGCCTCCTGTGGCCCTTCGAGCCACCCCGGTTCGCGCTGCCCGCCGGCCCTCTGAGCCGCCCCGGCCAAGCCGCGTTGCGGCCTCGCACCCTCGGGGCCCTCAGTGGCCCCTCACGGCATGTCAGGCTGGACCTAGTGGGCCAGACCAACCCAACAGGCCAGGCTTCACTATAGGTCGGGCCAGAACCAGCAGGTCAGGTCAGGTCGGTCCGACCAGGTCGGACCGGACCCGGGACCACTACGACCCCTTTTACTTTCTTTTTGTAAGAACCTAGTTTTTGGGACTTTGAGACTTTGGAAATTTCTTGATGTCATTCCAGAGTAGGGTGTTCAGACGGTATGCAATTCTGAGGCCCAGTGTGCCCGGAATTAATTTTATAAAAATGTTAAGTTTTGTTATACTATGCACGAGGCGGGAATGGGATATCTCTTAGACGGTTTCTCATATGGGAAAATCGAGGCCCCCATTGAGTCTGGAGAGTTCCATTTACTCTAAGAGGGGTATAAAAGTTGCAGGCACGGGCCTACTGTGAGAGATGTCACCCAGGGGCAAAATCATCATTTCGAAATGACCACTTAGTGATTTTTATCAATGGAATTCTTTTAAAATAACTTTCAAATGAGGTCTCAAAATTGAAATCTGAGACTTACGTTGAGTTTGAAATGGGGCGTTTTACCTAGGAGCGGTATAAAATGGGCAGGCGTGGAGGTTTCAGAATCTGCTCTCATCAGGAGAGTTTATAAATAAATGTGGAATTGGGGGGACCTATTTTATCTCTCTCTCTCTATCTCTCAAGTTTTTTTCACCATTCTTTGGCGTTATTCGTTGTTCTTGGTCGGATTGAGGAGCGGACTCTGGCGTATCGAAGCGGGATCGAGCGGGCGCGTCGCCAACGTCGGAAGACCGGATTGAGGTAGGCTTTCGGTTATGTCTTCCACCCTTTTGTCAATTTTGTTGTTTAATTTCTATAATTTTAGAATTGGGGCGTTGGCTGAACGAACACGGCCAACGCCCAAGCCCTGTTTCAATTATCGATCTTGGGCGTTCTTCGTCCAAATTTTCAGATGTGCCGAATCTTCATTGGATCGTTGATTGGGGGTAGGCGCTGCGAAGGCCTCACCCCAAGGATCATGAACCCACGTTCAGTTTTTGAATCGAGCCACCGGAACGGTGGCGGCGACCGTCAGAAGTCCCTGCTCTGGCAAGGGTGGTGGTCGGAGCTAGGGGTGGCGCAGTGGGGGTCCGGGCGTCAGGTAGTGGAAGGCGGCTGGGTGGAGTCCGGTGTCGTCGGCTGGCCGAGGGTGGTGCGTGGCCGGAGGAGCCGAGTGGTCGAACGGTGCAGGGGAGCCGGTGCGGCTGGGTGTGCGGTTCAGCGGGCAGGTGAGGCCGAACTTCAGAGGTGGCGGCACCGGGTGTCTCTGGTGGGCGACGGTCGAGTAGGGCCGGGCGGAGGCGGCTTCCAGGCAGCGGAGCAGGGAGCCCCAGGCAGAGCGGCGCGGGCGTCTGGTGTGCGGCGGTGCGCTCGGTCGGCGGACGAGGCGGCAGCCTCGACTTTTCGCGGTCGAAGGGAGCCCGAGGCCCGGCCTCGGGCGTGCAGAGGAAGCCAGGACCCGCCCTTTGCGGGTCCTGCGGGCACATCAACGAAGACCGGCCAAGTGGCCGGTCTGCTGGGAGGCAAGGACCCGCACGCTGCGGGTCCTGTTGGGTGACGAAGACAGGCTAGTTGGCCGGTCTGTTTGGAGGAAACCGGACCTGCTCGGGTCCGGTGCTGTTGGGCGGGCTACGGCCAGTGGGTCGCGGCGTGATGGGCCAGACCCACGGCTGGGTCGCGGGTCGGCGATTCAGACCGGGCCGACCGGGGTGAACCGGCCCAATTAGCCCCCTTGCGTTCGGGGGGCCGTAACTTCTAAACAGCGCGTCTGTTTGACACGTCGTCTGTGGCTGGGGGATCGTGTCAATGAGGCGGTTTTTTAAAGAGGGTTTTGGGGTTTTTTGGATTCTATGCCCGAAGACGGGTGACTTGAAGAGATTTAATTTAATAATAATAAAATTATTAAATAAATCTTGCGATGGACGCACTTTTCGAGTCGGAAGTCTGTTTGACGTGTCGTCAGAGGAATTGTGGCCCTGAAGTTGAGACGGACCTTCCGAAGTTCATTTGGAACCTTTGTGGTTTGGTTTCGTCGCTCAGAGGCACGAAACGCTTAATGCGAATAATTAATTATTTATTTATTTATTTATCCTTGCGTCGGACCTAACTCTTGTTTGGGATGTCCGATTGACGGGCCGTCAGGGGCAGCATGATACTAGTCCTCGTGCGGACTTTTTGAGATGCTCCTTTGAGTATTCGGGCCAGAGACAAGGAGTGTGCCCCATAAGGCCCGATTTGCACGATTTGCGATGAAATGTCATTTTTTCACCCGACATTCGTTTGGGGTGTTTGAGCACTGCATTCTCTGTGTTTTTCCAAGGGGATTTCAATAGTGCATTTTGCCCGCCTAAATTGGAGTTGAGGCGTGGGCCCCACGGGCCATCTTTTAAGCTGTGTGCTGCGTACTGTGACTTTTTCATCAGACGTCTGTTCGGGGTGAATGAATAGTCGATTTGGTGTGTTTTTTCGAGAGCATCATCATGGCGCAATTCGCCTGACCTTTTTCGGGATTGTGGTGTCGGCCCCACCGGGGTTGGCTACAGTGAATAGTACCTTTTTTACCGGGTGTCCGATTTGGGCGAATGAATAGTCGATCCCGTGTGTTTTTCTGAGAGAATCGTAATGGTGTGAGCTGTTTGTTGAGTTTTAGGATCGTTGTGTGGGCCCCACACAGGCTAGCTATGGTGAATAGTACCATATTCACCGGTTGTCCGTTTCGGGCAAGTAAATAGTCTATCTCACGTGTTTTTCCGCAAGGATTGAAACCGTGTAATCTTTTTTTGTGTGGGAAGCCCCGTTTGATATCTCATTAAATGTAAAAACATGAAAGGGTGTTGGATGGAGGTACCTTTGACTCACTCTGAACCAACGCACGGTAGCGATGTTGGTGACACCCGGTGATGTCAGTTGTAGTGCGGAGTTGTCGAACCAATTCCGGGTCTACCCTCTAGTAGGGCTGGGCAGTGGGTCACCCGAAGACTCTTTAGGGTCTACCCTCTAGCAGGTCTGGGCAGTGGGTCACCCGATGACTAATTCCAGGTCTACCCTCCAGCAGGGCTGGGCAGTGGGTCACCTGATGACTTTTTCTAGGTCTACCCTCCAGCAGGGCTGGGCAGTGGGTCACCCGTCGACTTATTCTAGGTCTACCCTCCAGCAGGTCTGGGCAGTGGGTCACCGGAAGACTTATTAGGGTCTACCCTTCAACATGGCTGGGCAGTGGGTCGCTTGATGACTTATTAGGGTCTACCCTCCAGCAGGGTTGGGCAGTGGGTCACCCGGTGACTCTTTTGAGTCTACCCTCCAACAGAGCTGGGCAGTGGGTCCCCCATTGACTTATTAGGGTCTACCCTTCAGCGGGGCTGAGAAGTGGGTCACCCGATGTTTTATCAAGGTTTACCCTCCAACAGGGCTGGGCAGTGGGTCACCTGATGTGTTGTCAAGGTTTACCCTCCAGTAGGGCTGGGTAGTGGGTCATCGTCGACTTAATGGGGATTACCCTCCAGTGGGGCTGGGTAGTGGGTCACCCATAGACTTAGTAGGGTTTACCCTCTAGCAGGGCTGGGCAGTGGGTCACCCGTTGGCATTTTAGACTCTTCCCTTTCTATGAGGCTAGTCAGTGACTTTTCTCCATGATTACCAGAGCGGGACTCTTGATGTGCGGATCAGTGGTGTGACAGCTTTGACGTTGCCTAAGGACCCACAAGGAAGAGGGGAACTTTCCCCACTGAGATGCGTCCTTGTGACGCGACCTAAAAACGTGTGGGTGAGTCAGTGCCACCCAAAGAGGATAGTATCGAAGTGTGGTGATTTTGGCCCCTCTGACTTGGGCTTCCTAGGCAGACGTGACGAGGTGTTGGGCTTGCAGATGGATATCCTTATAATTGTTGGAAACTCTTCATGGGTTGAGTTTGGATATGGAGATCCTCTTACACTCTTGTTTGGGTTTCTTGTTGAGAATATATATGTATACACCCTACTTTTGTTCCCACACCTTGGGTTCAGTTACTCTCCTCCTAGGAGGGGCGAATATGCGCGGGGTATGCCGCGTGCTTTCCGTGTCAAACTCCTCTTGGAATTGGATGAGTCCACTTCCTATCTTTTTTTGGGTTGAATTGCAGTCTCTCTACTATACTTGTGCTATGTTCTTTGTTCTGTCTACTGCTCACCGTTTTAGTACCTCCTTTGTCACTCTCTCATGATTTTGGGGCATCCTGCTAAGTATATTTATACTCACCCCTACTTGGGCTTTGCCCACACTTGGTGTGCCCTTGCAGATGATGGACAGGTCGATCAAGACTACCGAGGAGCATGGAGGATACGGGATGCTTGGACCGCGTGCGGTGGTCATAGCTTGGGATTCAGGAGTGGGACTCTCCCAGCTGTTTTAATTTTGTTTTAACTATTGCTGGGTTGTGTCACCTTTTTGGTTGGGCGTGTGTTTTTTCCCTTTTTATGTTCAGCACTTTACTTGTACTGGTTAGAGGTCGATGCATGTATGTTGGTTTCCCTTTTTGTAGCAGTGTTGTATCTTGATTTCTTCTCTCTGCACTTTAGCATTGAGTTAGCTGCGTTTGTATGTACAGTTTCTTAGGCAAAGGCCTCCCCTAGTTTGTTGTGCCTTCGGCGCTAGTCGCCAGCCCCTGGCCTATGGAGGCAGGCTTGGGGTAGTTGCGGCTTGATCCCCGATACAGGTCGGGTCGTGACACTTTTGGCCATATCTTTGGCACCGAACATCCATTTGAAGAACCGTCAGCGGCATTGGAAATCTTGGAGTGAGATGGTCCCTTTGAGTATATTTCACAAAGTTTTGGATTGATATGGGGAATGGTTAGGTTGGATCGAGCAAGAATCCAACCGGGCCCTCGGGAGTAAAAGGCTAATAACTCACAGACCGGGCGTCCAATTGATGTGTCGTCTATTACGTTGAGATCCCTATGACGTGGAAGACCTTTGAGATACTTCTTCGTGGGACTTCGTGGCAGTTTGAGTATCAAATAGTAGCTTGTGGAGTGGATCCTCCTGGAGATGAGCGAGCATTTTGCGGGGACCTAGTAGCTGGCAGAGACTTGACGACTGCTTACCATTTCGACTCAGAGTGACTCGACTGGCCTAGTGGGGAGCGCCTTGGTGATGCGGAAGACCCACAGTGGGGAGTGCCTTGGTGATGCGGCAGACCCACGGTACTCGACAGGATGAGTACCTCAGCAGGCTATAAGGGGGAGAGCCTCTGTGTGACGCGGTAGACCCTAGGTGGGGAGAGCCTTTATGTGACGTGGCAGACCCATGGTACTCGACAAGAGGAGTACCTCAGTAGTTAAAGGTTAGTGGGAACCACCTCTGTGTGATGCGATAGTCCCACTATACTCAATAGAGGAGGAGTTCTCCAACAGCCGAGGGTTTAGAATGTTACTTTTTACTACTACCCTAGAATAAATCCTAGTATGAGCTGAGTCGGTTCCTCTGCGTTTTCCTCCTGATTGAGATGGATTACTTGATAACTTCAGTATATGTATGGGAATATACCTAAGTAAGGTTATCTGTGGATTTCATACTTTTTGTTTATCCTTGATGGATTTGGAGAGACCTATAGGGTCGCAGGGTCCCTACTGAGTATCGTTATACTCACCCCTGCATGGGCTATGCCCGCACTTCGTTGTGTTTGGTGCAGATGATGGACATCGTTGACTGAAGACGAGAGTACCAGGTCTGGACAGTACCCGAAGGTGGACCTTACGATGATTCGATACACGGAGGATACGGACGGACGAGGAGTGCTAAGGAGGAGACATGTACCTACCCTTCAGGTTGGAACCTCGGAGGACGACCCAACATTTGACTTTCCATTTTCTTTAGTTGTATTGTATCACAGTTGTACTTGTACTTTCCAGTTGGTCTTGTATTCTGGCCCCTTTTACTTTCATCTCTCTTTTTTTATACAGTTTACTTGGTGTTTTGTATCCAGCTGCGTGCTTGTTTACGTGTTCTTTTAGGTTATAAAGGCAATGTCTTCCCAGTTTTAGGGAATATGCCTTTGGTGCTAGTCGTTAGCCCCTGGCCTATGGAAGGCGGGCTTGGGGTTAGTCAGGGCACGTTCCTAGGGGATGGGTCGTGACACCCAATGTATTATGGGTATCATGTATATAATATGGATTTCCAAGACTGTTAAGGTGATTGGTCCTTCAGGATTTTATTCCTTGTAATCATGCCAATGTAATAAATTAATGCACCGGCTCCGGGCTTCTGGGGTTGGGGCACTATATTTGGTATCAATGGAAGTTTAGCAGTATCCTTTGAAATTATATTTAGAAAAAATAGATTATTAAACATGACCCTAAGATAGAATTTGAGGATATTTATATAAGAACATCCCAAAGACACCATTTTTATGATTATGATATTACCTATACATAATTTTTTCAATTTATGTTAAGTATTTTTCAAGTTTTTGGATTATACATTATGTTTTATAATGATATGATCTGACCTAGTATATGTAGTTATTTATAAATGGTTCATAGAAGAAGGAATGTGAACCTCACTATTAAACGTGATCCATAGAGTAAGAAGGATCATATATTTTATGGTATTAAGCCAATATTTCGAAGGGAATTAGTCTCGTAAGCATTATCATCATATGAGGAAATAATATCATATGCTAATGATATAGAGAAATAATTATCTATGTATTATGAATTTGGAGGGAAGAATGAGAATAAGATTACAATAAGCAAAAATATGGATAAACAGAAGAGGGGACGTATTTTCCCACATGTAATAATTGTGGAAAAAAACACTTTGTTCCATGCTTAAAAGGAATGAGAGTTTTCTACAAGTGTGGAGATAAAATACGTCATACTTTTAATTGCAAGGATAAGAACCAATCGTGCGCCCCGGCTCCGTGCACCGGTCGAGACGCCTCACGGCGCTCCGGCCTCCCGGCCCCACCGGCCTTGCGCCCCGGTCGAACCGCCCTCTTCGTGGCCCTTCGAGCCGCCCCGGCTCGCGCCGCCTGTGGCCCTCCGAGCCGCCCTAGCTCGCACTGCCTGCTGGGCCTCCGAGCCACCTCAGCCGAGCCTCCCCACGGTCTTGTGCCCTCACGGCCACCAGCGGCCCTCTGCGGCCCCAAGCGGCCTATCAGGTTGGACCCAGCGGGCCGAACTGACCCAACGGGCCGAGCCGCACTGTGGGCCGGGACAAACCCAGTGGGTCAGTCCAGGTCGAACTGAGATGGGTTGGTCCAGGTGGCCCGAGCCGGGTCGGACCGGACTCGGGCCCACTACGACCCCTTTTACTTTCTTTTGGCCATATCTTTGGCACCGGACGTCTGTTTGATGAACCGTCAGTGGCGTTGGGAATCTTGGAGTGAGACGGACCCTTTTATTATATTCCACAGAGTTTTGGATTGAGATAGGGAATGGTCAGGTTTGATCGAGCACGAATCCAACTAGACCCCGGGGACTAAAAGGCTAATAACTCACAGATCGGGCATCCGATTGACGCATCGTCTATTACGTTGAGATCCATACGATATGGTAAACCTTTGAGATACTTCTTCGTGGGACTTCATGGAAGTTGTAGTATTGAGAACTAGTTTGTGAAGAGGATCCTCTTGGAGACGAGTGATCATTGTGCGGGGACCTAGTAATTGGATAAGACTTGACGACTGCTGACCGTTTTGACTCAGAGTGACTCAACTGGCCCAGTGGGAAGCACCTTGGTGACATGGAAAACCCACAGTGGGGATCACCTTGGTGATGTGGCATACCCATGGTACTCGATAGGAGGATTACCTCAGCAAGCCATGAGGGGGATCACCTTTGTGTGACGAGGTAGAACCACAGTGGGGAGTGCCTCTTTGTGACATGGAAAACCCACGATACTCAACAGGAGGAGTACCTCAGCAGTCCAAGGTTGGTGGGAAGTGCCTCTGTGTGACACGGTAGGCCCACTGTACTCAATAGAGGAGGATTTATCCATTAGTCGAGGGTTCAGAATGTTACTTGTTACTACTAACCTAGAATAAATCCTAGTATGAGATGAGTCAGTTCCTCTGTGTTTTACTCATGATTGAGATGGATTACTTGATAACTTAGGTATATGTATGGTCATATACATAAGTAACGTTATCTGTGGATTTCATAATTTGTGTTTATCCTTAATGGATTTTGTGAGACCTAGAGGGTCTCAGGGTCTCTACTTAGTGTACTTATACTCACCCCTACATGATCTATTCCCACACTTCATTGTGTTTGGTGCAGACGACAGACAATGTTGACTAAGGATGAGAGTACCAGGTCTGGACAGTACCCAGAGGTGGACCTTACGACGTATCGTTACACGGAGGAGACGGACGAACGAGGACTGCTGAGGAGGCGACCTTTACCTACACTTCAGATAGGAACCTTAGAGGACAACCCAGAAGCTGACTTTCCCTTTTCTTCAGTTGTATTGTATCACAGTTGTACTTGTACTTTCCAGTTGGGCTTGTATTCTAGCCCCTTTTACTTTAAGCACTCTTTTGTTATACAGTTTACTTAGTGTTTTGTATCTATCTATGTGCTTGTTTGCGTGTTATTACAGGTTATAAAGGAAATTCCTTCTTAGTTTTAGGTAATACGCCTTTGGTGCTAGTCGTCAGCCCCTGGCCTATGGAAGTTGGGCTTGGGGTTAGTCACGGCACGAGCCCCGAGGGACGGGTCGTGACAAATTGGTATTATAGGTGTCGGTTATACTGCAGAACTTAGGACTCTGATCTTTATTTTATGTGAAGCAATAGTGTTAAGGGTAATGAGTGTGGTTTTCAGTTCAGGGGGTCTAGTGTTGGTGCGGTGGCCGACGTATCCATACACCAGGACCCTGACTTATGATATCCGACTCAGTGCATGAAAACACTGATTGCATGTGTGTTTTCAAGAGTCTTCTTTCTGAACTCTTGACCCAACTCACCAGGTATAAATTTTGACTATATCACACCTATTTCTTTTCAGGATGCATCCACGTAGACATCCAACTAGAGTTCTGAGAGTTGTACGCACAGATATTCCATTGAGCGACGAGGCCTCGGTGTAGGGCCCATTTCCAGTGGAGGCACCAACAGAGGCACCAGCGGTACCACTCCCCGTTGGGCCACCAATGCCACCAGCCCCAACAGCAGATGGTGCACACTGCTTGAGCGCATTGTACGAGTTCCAATGCCAGAGGTCACCCAGGTTCAGGGGAGAGACGGACACATATGCGGTTGAGGATTGGCTAGAGGATGTAGTGAAAGTTTTCTGACAGGTAGGGACACCAGCCGATCTCATAGTGATCCTCGCCACCAGCCTTCTATAGGCAGCAACAGGAAGATGGTAGATCTTGATTCTCTAGGTTCACGAAGAGGCAACGCTTCTCTGGACAGACTTCAAGATCCTATTTCGGGCAGAGTTTTTTCCAGTGACTCTTCGCGTAGTGCACATACAGAAGCTAATTCATCTACAGTAGGGTAGAATGACAGTGGCTCAGTATTTATCAAGGTTCACTGACCTCTCATCCTACTCCATAGATATGGTTCGAGACCCATTCTTTAGGGCCTGGACCTTTGATCAGGGGCTCGGGTGGGAGATTAGAGCTTCGATGATCTCACTCAGCATCCCAACGCAGGAAGGGGTGTTAGAGAGAGTCCTCTTAGTAGAGAGTTTCATCACTGAGCAGTCACCAGCAGTGAGACCCACTACTAGTCATCATGTAGTGGATTCATATGTATCTAGAATCAGACAGACATCACAGAGGTCCAAGAGGACCATACCTACAGGTGGATGATCGCATGACTTAGGATCAGTTGTATGGGGCACCAGAAGCGGAGCCAGTCATGCCAGGAGCAAGCAGTGTTACGCATGCGGCGGACAGGGTCACATGGATCATGACTGTCTGAACCGCCATATGGATGATCAGCAGATGGTCGAAAGACTACCCAGGCAGAGACAGAGGTTTGGGTGAGGAGGTCTGCATGGAGCAGGTGGACGTGGAAGAGGAGATGGCCATGCAGTTGGCAGTGGGAGATGATTCTAGATATTACCACCACCACCACCAGGAGGTCCACCCTAACTGTAGGGAGCATGTGGACAGGGGAGAGCTCAGCTCCAGACAGTTAAGGCTTACGATCATGGAAATCTGGAGATGATACGAGGTACAATTTCTGTTTACTCTACCTTAGCTACAGTACTTATAGACACAGGTGTTAGTCATTCTTTTATTGTCACTGGCCTCGTTCAGAGTTCATAGATTCCGACGGATCCATTGGTTCGATCCTTATATCTAGAGACTACTATGGGACTAGATTCGATGATTATGCACTGGTTTCGGTAGTGCGAGCTTACTCTATGAGGTGATATCTTCGGCTGAGATCTATTAGTAGCGGCATCAAGGCCTTACGAAGTCATCTTGGGTATGGACTGGTTATCTATAGTCCATACACATATTGACTATATTAGGCACAAAGTGCGGTGTGTCCGCACATATGGGACTAGGTTTACCTTCACTGATGATAAGGTAACCTATGCAGTGCAGGATGGACATACCCAAAGGAGGGTTCAACCAATTACTCATTAGTTGGCTAGACTTACCCTCAGAGCAGTTGATGTTGGGAGTCTGAGCTATCCTGTAGTGGTGAACCAGTACGCGGATGTTTTCCCTAATGATGTCACAGGTCTACCTCCTCGTATAGAGGTGGAATTTCACATTGAATTGTACCCTGGGACGACACCAATATCTACACCAGCATATCGGATGGCTCTCGTGGAGCTTCATGAGCTGCGGGTATAGTTAGAGGACTTGCAGGGGAAGGGATTCAACAGGCTCAGTGTTTCACCTTGGGCAGCCCCGATTCTGTTCTCCAAGAAGGCGTATGGGATATTGAGGCTTTGTGTTGACTACCAGCACCTAAACCAGGTGATCGTGAAGAACAAGTACCCACTCCCGAGGATTAATGACTTCTTTGAGAAGTTGAAGGGAGCACAGTGGTTCTCAAAGATAGAACTCAGATCAGTCTATCACCAGCTCATAGTTCGAGACGAGGATGTGTAGAAGATGGATTTCAGATTTCGGTATGACCACTACGAGTTCTTGGTTATTCCATTTGGCGTAACCAACTCTTCGGTAGTGTTCATGGGACTCATGAACAGGGTCTTTCAGCCATACCTTGATCTCTTTGTAGTGGTCTTCATCAACGACATTTTGATCTACTCGGCTACTGAGAAGAAGAATTCCTATCATTTGCAAGTAGTACTGGACACACTCTGAGAGCACCAGCTTTATGGTAAACTCTCTAAGTTCCAGTTTTGGATCCGAGAGGTTCACTTTCTGGGACATGTCATATCGAAGGCTAGATTTGGAGTAGATTTAGCAAAGATTGAGGCGGTACTTTCTTGGTAGCCACCCAGGATTGTGACGGAGGTACGGAGTTTCTTGTGTTTGTCCGGATACTACTGGAGGTTTGTGCCAGACTTCTCCAGAGTTGCAGCACCACTATCAGCCTTGATGAAGAAGGGTTTGGTCATAGAAATTCCAATGGCGTTTTCAGAAGCTGAGGCAGAGGCTGATTAGTGCCCCCATCTTGAGGCTTGCAAAGGAGGGCGTAGGATACGTAGTCTACTATGACGCATCAAGGACTAGACTCTGATGTGTCCTGATGCAAGAGCGAGCAGTGATCGCTTATGGTTCACAGCAGCTGAGACAGAAAGAGCAGAACTATACTACCCATGAACTAGAGTTAGCAGCAGTGGTCTTCACCTTGAAGATGTGCCGACACTATCTGATGGGTGAGAATTTTACAATTTACTCTGATCACAAGAGTCTTAGGTATATCTTCTCTCAGAAGGACCTGAACCCGAGACAACGAAGTTGGCTTGAGTTCCTCCAGGACTATGAATTCGAGATAGTCTATACTCCTGGGAAGGGGAACGTTGTTACAGATGCACTCAACAGGAGGTCTGGTATACAGCTGCTAGGTGAAGCGACGAAGAAGATATCTGCTTTGTAGATATCCTTTGTGGAATGTGATGGAGCTGCTTTTCTTCAGTCTCTTACAGTCACTCCCCCACTTCTTCAGCGATTTGGGGAGGGGCAGCATGTGGATGTTGACTAAGAGGCTCGATGTACTCAGATATCCACAAGGCAGGCACCTGATGGATTTTCTGAAGGTGGGGAGCACATCATCCTCTTTAGAGGATGTACCATGGTACCAGTGTAACCTTAGGAGGAAGTGTTGAGGGAGTTCCACACATACCATCTAACGGTACATCTAGGAGTGGTGAAGATGTACCAGGATCTCTAACGACAGCACTATTGGCCTGGAATAAAGAAAGTAGTAGCAGAGTTTGTTTCTTGGCGCCTCACTTGTCAGCAAGTGAAGGCAGAACATCAGGTACTAGAAAGCTTGGTTTAGCCTTTAGAGGTCCCAGAGTGGAAATGGGATAGGATATACATGGACTTCGTGACAGGACTTCCATGTACATCCAGAGGTCATGACTCTATCTGGGTGATCGTCGACCGACTCACCAAGTCGGCCCACTTCCTACTGATCAGAGATCAGGGTTCAGTAGAGAGATTGGGACACCTCTATGTGTAGGAGATTGTGTCGCTACATGGATTAACCACGATGATTTTCTCCGATCGTGATGCATGTTTTACTTCCCAGCTATGGAAGGGGTTGTAGGAGGCTTTCGGGACGCGACTTCATTTGAGCACTGCCTTCCATCCATAGATAGATGGTCAAACTGAGCGGACTATTTAGACCCTCAAGGACATGCTCCACGCTTGTGTCCTCAACTTTGGTTGCAGCTGGTAGGATCACTTAACTTTGGTGGATTTTTCATACAACAACATCTATCACTCCACCATTGGGATGGCACCTTTCAAGACATTATACATGCGACCTTGCAGATCACATTTGTGTTGGACTGACCCAGGGGAGTCAGCACTCATGGGACCAAAGATGGTTTGGGCTACTACAGAGAAGGTGTAGATCATCCAGGAGTGGATGAAGACTGCACAGAGTAGGCATAAGTTGTATGCCAACAGAATACGGAGACCTCTTAAGTTCGAGGATGGCAACCACGTCTTTCTATGGGTCTCACCTCGATGAGGATTATAGAGATTTGGCCGAGGTGCCAAGTTATCTCTGAGATTCATCGGACCTTTTCAGGTCCTCACTAGAGTTGGCGAGGTGGATTACCACTTAGCTCTTCCACCTCAGTTGCACCGGGTTCACGGCATCTTCCATGAATCCTAGTTGAGGAGATACATGCACGACCCATCCCACATCATTGACCACGGCGAGCTGGACATCGACGATGGGGCGACGTTTACGGAGGTTTCAGTAGATATTGAGGATCAACAAGAGCAGGTACTTAATGGATGGTCGATACCTCTGGTGCACATTTTCTGACAGCATGGGAACCTCCATGAGAGCACATGGGAGCAAGAGGCTCAGATGCGTTCTCAGTACCCCCACTTGTTCTCTTAGTTTGAGTTGTGGCTTACAAGGACGTAGAGTCCTGAGGTGGGGATAATGTAAACACCTAGAATTTCCATGTAAATTTTTTTAAATAAATGGAAATTTTATGAGTTCATGAAAATTTAAGGCATGTGATTCTAAGTCCCGGAGTGCCCCGAATGAATTTTTGAACTTTATTTCGGGTACGTTCAGTAAACGTGCGAGTGGTTTTTTCTAAATTTTGAACCGGTTCTTAGAATTGAAATATAAGGACACCGTTGAACTTGTAGCACTGGTATTCACATAAAGAGACTTTAACCTCAATGGCAGTGGGTCTGGAGTGAAAGATAGATTTTGTGTTTTTCGTGAATGAATAAAATAAAAATAAAGTTGTGTAGATTTATTTTTATTTTATTTTTTAAAACCTCCATGTGGAAGTTGGGAAGTGGAGACCACCAAAACTTAACCTCCCATGAGAGGTTATGGTGGTGGGGACCACCAGAGGTAGAAACCTCTTGAACTCCCTATTAAGTGGGGATAAACCTCTTGATCTCCCCACATAATTATGCCAAACCACCACCAAATTAATTGTGCCAACCCTTGGTATCCTCCAATTTAAATTTTATGTCAACGCAACCCATTTATTGTTGCTAATTAATTAATCCAACTTTGATTTCCAACAAATTAAATAGATAAACATATTTTATTTGGTTGGCTATTCATTTTTTGGAAAAGTATTGGAAAAGGAGGATTAGGAGAAAATGGGAGAAATCTCTCCAAAGAAGAACGCTCCGCCAACTAAGAACGACGACCTCCTTCTACCTTCTTCCTTGGTACTTCTTCCGACGTGGGACATCCTCATCTACGACGAATCGATGACTGTACTAACTTCTTGTGCCAAAGTCATCAAGAAAATGAGGTAGGGGTTTAATTGTGTTTGATTATTTGTGGGAATTTGTAGGGTGGTTGATTGATATATTCTTCTCTCTTCCATTCTTGATAATTATTTTAAATTTAAGAGGGAATTGAACCACTTGCTACCACTCTAAACGCAGAGGGTGTAGGCCAAACGAACATGGCCCGACCCCTCCACTGATCTTCTTTGATGTGTACTTCTAAATAGAGGAAGGTGATAAAGGCGTCGAAGGTGACGAAGGCAACGGCGCCGCCACCCACAGCCTCCGCGACCTGCGCCGCCCCCGCGGCGTTCTGGTCTCCCGGCCGAACCAGTCACGCGCCCCAGCTCCGCGCCTCGGTCGAGCCACCCCGTGGAACTTCAGCCTCCCAGCCAAACCGGCCTGGCACCCCGTAGCACTCTTGCCTCCCGGCCAAACCGGCCCCGTGCCCCGGCCGAACCGCCCTCGCCGCGGCCCTCCGAGCCGCCTGAGTCCCTCCGAGCTGCCCCGACTCGCGCTGCCTGCTGGCCCTCTGAGCCGCCCCGCGTCCTTGCACCCTTGCGGCCCTCCGCGGTCCCTCACGGCCTGTCAGGAAGGACCCAGTGGGCCGGACCAACACAACGGGCCAGGCTGGGCCCGAACCAGCGGGTCAGTCTGGGTCGGTCCGATAGGGTCGGACTAGACTCGGGCCCACTACAACCCCTTTTACTTTCTTTTGGCCATATCTTTGGAACCTGATGTCCTTTTGACGAACCGTCGGTGAAATTGGGAATCTTGGAGCGAGAGGGTCCCTTTAAGTATATTCCACATAGTTTTGGATTGAGATGGGTAATGGTCAGGTTGGATCGAGCACGAATCCAACCAGTCCCCCAGGACTAAAAGGCTAATAACTCACAGATCGGGCATCCAATTGACGCGTCGTATATTACGTTGAGATCCCTATAACGTAGCAGAACTTTTAGATACTTCTTCGTGGGACTTCATGAAAGTTGGAGTATTGACCAGTATCTTGTGGAGCGGATCCTCCCAGAGATGAGCGATCATTGTGTGAGGACCTAGTAGCTGGCTGAGACTTGATGAATGCTTACCGTTTCGACTCGGAGTGACTCAACTGGCCTAGTGGGGAGCACCTTGGTGATGAGGAAGACCCACAATGGGGAGCACATTGGTGACACGGCAAACCCACAGTACTCGACAGGAGGAGTACCTCAGCAGGCCATGAGGGGGAGTGCCTCTATGTGACGCGGCATACCCATGGTGAGGAGCGCCTCTGTGTGACGCGGTAGACCCATGGTACTCGACAGAAGGAGTACCTCAGTAGTCCAATGTTAGTGGTAAGTGCCCTTATGTGAAGCGGAATGCCCACTGTACTCAATAGAGGAGGAGTTCTCTAGTAGTCGAGGGTTCGGAATGTTACTTGTTACTACTACCCTAGAATAAATCCTAGTATGAGCTGAGTCAGTTCCTCTATGTTTTCCTCATGATTGAGATGGATTACTTGATAACTTAGGTATATGCATGGGCATATACCTAAGTAAGGTTATCTGTGGATTTCATACTTTGTGTTTATCCTTGATGGATTTTGTGAGACCTAGAGGGTCTCGGGGTCCCTGATGAGTATCGTTATACTCACCCCTTCACGGGTTATGCCCACACTTTGTTGTGTTTGGTGCAGATGACGGACATCGCTGACTGAGGACGAGAGTACCAGGTCTGGACGGTACCCGGAGGTGGACCTTACAACGAGTCGGTACATGGAGGAGACGGTCAGATGAGGAGTGCTGAGGAGGCGACCTGTACCTACCCTTCAGGTAGGAACCTCGAAGGATGACCCAACAGCTGACTTTCCCTTTTCTTCAGTTGTATTGTATCACAATTGTACTTGTACTTTCCAGTTGGGCTTGTATTCTGGACCCTTTTTATTTCATCACTCTTTTGTTATACAGTTTACTTGGTGTTTTGTATCCATCTGCTTGCTTTTTTACGTGTTCTTACAAGTTATAAAGGCATTGCCTTCCCAGTTTTAGGGAATACGTCTTTGGTGCTAGTCACCAGCCCCTGGCCTATGGAAGGCGGGCTTGGGGTTAGTCACGGCATGCGCCCTATGGGACGGGTCGTGACACCCAATGTATTATGGGTATCATGTATATAATATGACTTTCCAAGACTGTTAAACTAATTAGTCCTTCAGGATTTTATTCCTTGTAATCATGCTAATGTAATAAATTAATGAACCGACTCCGGGATTCTAGGGTTGGGGAGCTATAGTTGGTATCAATGGAAGTTTAGCAGTATCCTTTGAAACTAGATTTAGAAAACTTAGATTAGTGAACATGAACCTAAGATAGAAGTTGGGGAAATTTATATAAGAACATCCCAAAGATGCCATTTTTATGATTATGATATTAGCTATACATAATTTTTTCAATTTATGTTAAGTATTTTTCAAGTTTTTGGATTATACATTATGTTTCATAATGATATGATCTGACCTAGTATATGTATTTATTTATAAATGGTTCATAGAAGAAGGAATGTGAACCTCACTATTAAACGTGATCCATAGAGTAAGAAGGATCATATCTTTTATGGTATTAAGCCAATATTTAAAAGGGAATTAGTCTCGTAAGCATTGTCATCATATGAGGACATAATATCATGTGCTAATGAGATAGAGAAAGAATTATCTATGTATTATGAATTTGGAGGGAAGAATGAGAATAAGATTACAACAAGAAAAAATATGGATAAACAGAAGAGGGGACGTATTTTCCCACATGTAATAATTGTGGAAAAAACACTTTGTTCCATGCTTAAAAGGAATGAGAGTTTTCTACAAGTGTGGAGATAAAGGACGTCATACTTGTGATTTCAAGGATAATAAAAAGGTTCCAATGTACAATTCTTCAACTGTATGGATATGGGTCACTATAAAAATCAATGTCTCAAGTTTTAAAAGAATATAATCAAAAAGAGGCTAATGGATCGTGGTTAAGATTCTATTACTACCATAGAATAAGAGTAATGATTAATATGCATGTGTTTGGATTCAATAATTACATAATTTGAGAATTTTATTAGTAAGGTATTGGTTATAAGGCTTATAAAATATATAAGGATGGTACTGCAAAACTTTTTCATCAAGGATTTTAAAGCATGTGTTGATTGGTACTGATAATCAAGAAATGTTTTTTAGAATAAAGTTGAATATTTTTTGGAAAATTCATGGTTGAGGGAAATATAACCCTTAATGCATTCCTGATACTATAATAATGATTTTGGAATAGATAGATGATTGATATGGATAATGTAGATTAGATATTACAGACTACCTTGGAATTGATTAATGATTTGTTGACAATGTGGCTTATGTTATCGTTGATGGGGTTTATAACACTTATGAATTTATGGAATATATCCAATAAAATGTATTTTACTTAAGTAATAATTGAGCATGATTTTTTCAATAAGTTTTTATGGAAATTAAAGTTATTACCATATTTTAAGAGAATAAATGATGAAAGTATTCACATGTTTGGAATGTGAAAATTCAAAGCTGCTTCATGTTTATTGAAGGATAGTAATAAGTTCATTTTTGAAAATTTAGTGACCTTCCTTCTAAATTGTTGGATCATAATATTATGGAAATGTTAACCATTTATGAAATGGTTTAAGTTGATATTTGGACGAGGTTTTAGACATTGTTGTATTACTTCACCCTATGATGCAACTTATTCTAAGAAATGAAGTAGAAATAGTTTAAGTCACAACCAAAGTATATGATTGTGTTTGTGAAATAGAAACGTATCAAATAATTATATTTCCTTACATTCTTGTAGAGTGAAAGAATTCCTCAAACCTAAAAAAAGGGTTTTGAAACAAAAATTTTGTTCTATTATCATCATTTTTTATGATATCAATGAACTTTTTATGCCTATATTTTATGGTTTTGTGGTCATCAACATTCAACTAAACATTTTCTTTATCACTCTCCATCAGAACTTGATAGTTTGATTTTTCTTCCATGTACATGTTTTCACTAATGTTCTCCTAGTTGAAATTATATTTTTTTGGTGACCTTTGCATTTTACTTTCCCTCTTATTAAAAAGATGTGTTATTAACCCTATTTACGATACAAGTTTTCCAATAATATTATTTTCAAATATCAAACCCTTGATTATTGATTTCAAGTTTAAATTGTGAGGATGCAATTTAATTAAGTTGGGGAGAATGTAACACCTTAAGACTTCATAATATTTTCATTTTAGAATAAATTTTATTTTATTTCTAGATTTATTTACATACAACACTATGTTAAGCTTATGCTACACATAATTCTGAGTTATCTTTCGTTATAAGAAAGACTGAGTTTTACCGCCTTTTAATGGCACACCTATTTTAAAAATAAATTTTAAAAATTTTATAAATTTTGTTTGTCAAAATAAACTTTCTTTATTAAATTTTAATGTAAAAATTAGCTTAGGAATAAATTTTGGTATTTTTCTGAGAAGTTTCATTTTTTGATGAATAGTGAAAAATACTCCATTTTAATTAAAAACCACCTTTTCGTTTAAATAATTATTGATGTTAAATTATTTTTTAAATTTTTTTAAAGTAAAAATAGAGAAATTATATATCTATTAATACAATTTAGGCCATTTTAATTATTTTTATATTTAATTTAGATATAAATACTTAATGAGCTTTTGAACATTTTCACTTTAAAAACCTGCTTTCTTGACATGTCAGCAAGATTAGATTTAAATTTAATTTTTCAAATTTTGTGAATTGAATTTGAAAAAATGTAAATACATGGTTGTAATAAGTATAATATTTATAGTCTAATAATATCAACTTAGTTTTTTACCAAAAATATTAGTAAAAGTAAATAAATTTAATTACAGCGATTAAGGTAAATTTAAGCTTAATAAGGGACTAAATCTTACACTTAAGGGCCGAAATGACATAGAAAATTGTAAAAAAATCCATTTTATTCCAATATTTAGACCATATACCCTCTTGGTTATAATTGTATGAGTTAGTGGGGAAAATTTTCATGAAATTGACCCATATAATAAGTTAAGTGAGGAAAAAAGACAAAAAAAAACTTTTCTTACCTTTAACATTTATAAAGCTTTAGAGTATGGAAGAAGCTAAATAGTTGTGGTTATAAATATTATTTTAAAAGGTAAATGAGTTTTTTTATCTTGGTAATTTAACTTCAATTTTTATATATGATATAAATACATTAAACACTTAACAAACGCTAACTCATGGACAATTTAGTTAATAATTAAATAAGATAAATTATGCTAAAAACATTAAATGTAAAGTAAATTTAATAAATTATTGTGTTACATTATTTTTTTAGATAAATATATCATGTTAAACATATTTTAACTTAATATATTTGAATTCCAATAATGTTTTGATATCTTTAAATTAAAATTAATTATATAATGTCAAAATTGACATTAATATTATTTTAAAATAAATGATATTTTATTAAGTGATTTAAAATTAATAAAAAATTTATATTATTCCAATTTAATTTTAATTGTTAATAAATATAAAATATGTTCTATTAATGATCTAATTGATCTTTTATAATTAACATATTGAACTATAGATATTAAAAACATTGTTAGAACAGCTCAGGTAAAAGTTGTGTTTTTGCACGTTACATACACTTATTTTAAAATTAATTTCAAAAACACCGGGGATTTATATTTTTTAAATTATATATAATATTTATAATTAATTGTTTCTATATTTTCTAGTAAATATTACTTTAATTTATTATTAATGGTTAAATTACTTAGGTTAGAAAACTAGTTACTTTAATAAAAACTAAAATGATAAAATTGGGGAAACTTAGAAGTTATAGGAAAAATGATAAAATGCACTTATTTTTGTGTTTTTAAGGTTATTATAGACCCTAATTTCCATTTAATACATTATTTTTCCATTTTGGATGCACATTAGGTAAGGAAGACCTCCCAATAGTGTATACCTTTTGGTATTTACAAGAATGTCACTCACCCTCCATTATAAAAAGGCATTCACTCTCCCCCTTACTCACACATATAAATCCACTTTAACTCATCAAAAATATAACCAAATATTATCTTAAAACACCTATCCTCAACATATATTCCTCTCATTGGTCAAAAATCAAACCAAGGAACCCCTTTGTTGCAACCCAAAAGGAGTTACCTGAAAAAGAGGTATTATTATTCAATGTGCATTTATGTTTTATTTATTTCTCTATCCCTTAATATATTATTATTAAAAAATTATATAATAAAATCATTATCCTAAATATACGTAAATTTTTTTATGATAGGGGTTTTAGCTACACCTACACACACTTCCATCAAATGGGTAATGAACTTACTGTTCGTGTATGGCGAACTACCGCCTTGCGAAATGATTTCATTCATTTTTCCTTCACCACCTTTCATGGTTGGGAATTGTGATGGATTTTTTTTATATATGATATTTATGAAATTTATTATGTCTTTTTTATTCTTTAATTTTTATATAACACATACCTTTATGTGTTTCATTTGGTGTAAATACGATAAATTTTTTTTGGACATGTGGATTACCACCTCATAAAAGTGATGTGATACGTTCACACATTACATAGAATGTATAAGGATGGTTTTAATTGAAAATATATGACATAAATGAAATATATATGATTTTAATAACATAATTAACTTTATTTAAATATAATGTATCATTTTATTTATTACCTTTTTCACACACTAAAAAGTGATAATGACAATCATGGATGTGTGGACTACCGCCTCCTCGACGCAATGTGATTACTTTTACATCACATGAATTATATATATGAGTATATATGATTAAATAAAATGGTATTTATGATATAATGATGATTATAAAATGATATAATGTTACTTACATTCTTTCCATAATGATCATTGAAAAATGGGAACGTTACTCATGTGTACGTACGACCTACCATCTCCATGAATGTAACGTTGGTTCATTTTTTATAACCATATTTTATAATTGGGTTTTAATTTATATATAAATATGATAATTATGTAATAATTATTATTCTTTATATGTTTATATAATGACCCCTTTATATGGTTTATATACTTCCATTTGAAATTTAATATAATGAATATACTTATTATAATGATATTCTAAGTTTCATTTAATGTTATTCCTTCATAGGGATGATGATTCAAATGTTTAAATGTAGTATGTGACGATTTGGAATGTTTAAAGATTGTTTTTCTCCAGAATGTTTTTCTTCAATAGCATTTCCATTCATCAGCAACAAAAAACCTTGTTGTTTCTTATCCTCCATTGAGTAATTATTTATAAATTTGTATTATTTTTTCAATATGGATATTTTATGATAAGTTAAATTATTTATTAATTAAATCTAGTATTCAATATATGAGGAATGCTTTGGACATGCAAGGTGTGGGTTAGGGACTGGTTAATATAATCCCCTTGATGAATCAATAGTCTCATGAGATGAAATTAGTTGGTGAAAAAACCTTCAAGTTTATTTCTAAGTAGAATATGTGGGTTTATACCCACAGACTTAAACCATCTTGTGAAAGGACTTTATGGTAGTGGTTCATGTGTCATATACATGATGTTCAGTAACTATTCATTTCCTTAATTTCAATTATTATTATCTAAAGGATTTTCACTATAAGAAAATGTATGGATGCCTTTCATTCTCATTTTATTTATTAAATGGCATGGTTTTTATTAATTTAACTTTCCATATTGATTATGCATTGTCCAGTTGTTTAAATGTAAAGTGTGTTTAGTTATTTACCATTCCATATTGTTTATTCTTATTGATTTATGGTTACTTCCATTATAATTATTCTTACTAAGAATTAGATCTCGCCCTTATTATGTTTATTTTCCCCAAGTTATGAAGAATAATACTTTGAATGAGTTTCAAATATGCTGATATTTTACTTATGTTAAGATTTATTTTATTTTCCCAATGTATTATGGTATCATGTATGTAATCTAGCTTTCCAAGACTACTAAAATGATCTCTCATTTAATATTTGATTCCTTTTAATCATGTCAATGTAATAAATTAATGCACTGAATCCAAGCTTCTAGTGTTGGGGCACTACAAACCCTACTTATTCACTAGAAATAATGATTAATTATGCCTCTTAACTTTGGTATGTTCTTAAATGGGTTCCAAACATTCCCATAGAGGGCTTTCCATTTATCATAGTCGAATTGGAAGTCCAACATGGTAAAATCACAACCTTTTCTAGAGTTATATTGGGTGAAATTTTAGGTACTTTTTTCTTACTTAAGTACCTTTGATGGGAGTTATGGATTGGGGTGTGTTTGGGTGAAGTATAAGAAAATATTGGAGAAAAGAGGCAGTGCGCGATTGGCACACGGTTTGAACAAACTATGTGGCTGCCTAGGAGAAACCGTGTGAACTCTAGTTTTTGAGGAAGTAGCTTCAGCATGGTTAAATCATGGTGTGATAGTAAATTAAAGGTAGTTGTGCGAAGTTCCCCCTTGAAGTAGTTTCTAATGCATGGTTAGCATACGGTTTGTCTAACCATGCGACTAAATCGTGTGAGGGCCAATAGTGAGATCCTAAAATTGTGGATCTCACTCATTTTCAACCATTAATGAATTGTTTCACCTTTTATGCATCTCTAACTTGGGATTTTACTTTCTTAAGGGTAAATAAAGGTTCTTCCATTGACTCGGAGGGATTCCAAGGCCTTATGAACACCGTTCTTTGAGATCAAAATCCCAAATTAAAGATCTTATCATCTCCCAGTAAGTGGATTTCATCTCGATGCTTCTCCCATTCTTTTTTCTATATTTACTTGACATTTTCATGTAAGATATCCTATTTTTACTTGGATATAAACCTATGAGGTGATATATAGATCTAGGATTGTGGATTTATATCTAGATTTATGAGATCTTGATGTCTTTAATTTTGATTTTGCTAGCATCCTTTAAAAATTGATTTCCTTGAATTGGGTTTATTAGATTGACCCATTTAGTTATCAAAACCTTGTTGAAATAGGTTATTTATTGGGGAATCAATCATGATAATAAGGGGATTCCATATTAGATAATTAATTTGGGTAAATTGATTATAAGAGGAAGGTTTTGTAATCTAGATAATTAATTGGGGGATTAATTATGAGATTTTGAAATGGATAAGTTGAGATAATTAATTTTGGATTAATTATGTGCCTTTGATAATATGATATAGATACTTAATTGTGGGATTAATTATGGAAATCTATGATTAGAATGAGATAATTAATTCTGGAAAATTAATTATGGAATATGAATTGTGATATTGATTAATTAATTACTGAATTAATTAATGATGTATAGAACTTAGTTAATTGTTGAGTTAAATAATGGAACGGATGTGTTTAACTAATTGTTGAATTAGTAATGGTATTGGGGTGTATAATTAATTGGTAAATTAATTATGTGATATATAATGGGAATATGTTCATTCTAAATTGAGAAGTACAAATGGTAACATGGTCATCATACTTATGATTAAAGTGAATGGGAACATGGTCATTCTAAATTGAGAAGTATACATGGTAACATGGTCATTATACTTATGAGTAAAGATAATGGGAACATGGTAATTCTATTGAGTAGTAATCATGGTAACATGGTTACTTAAGTTTTTTATATTGGTAACTTTGGAAATGGGGCTTTTAAATGTGAAATTAAAGAATGGAAATAATGGCACTTCAAGTTATAGCCTCACATGAGAATATTTGACTCCATCATGAGTTGAATCAGGTATTGAGATATCATAGAACCTTTGAATACTTAGATATTCATCTAGAATCAAGTATTAAGATATGGTATTACATAGAAAACACTTCAGGATCTGGTATGAGATGAAGTTAGTATTGAGGTATGGGTGTCCTTAGGAACCCTAGAGTTAATGTAGTTAGATAAGAATAAATGAAAATGTGATAAAATATTTATTATTTAATTTTACTTATTTCCTTATAGAACTACATGCACTAACTTTTGACTGGGATTGTTTTAGACACTATTGGTGGTGGCATAATGATTTGTACTCACACCCTATTAGGGATGCCTGATTGGTACCTAAATATATTATATTGTTTCAGGACTAGATAAGGTCAAAGGCCCTGGTATAGGTGGATAATTGGGGATGGAGCTTAGAGGAGGGAACCAGACATGGTTTGGGACCTTCTTGGGGAGTCGTAGTGTCTTTATTTTCAGTTGAATATTATACACATGACACTTATATTGGTATAGTATGTTTTCCCATTCAGTTGAGTATTGTTTTATTATTTGGTTATCTTGTTACATGATTCTTTTTCTAGTTATATATGCTTCTATAATTGTTTATTTATTTTCCTCTAGCATCTTAATATATTGAATGAGGGTATAGTCTCCCCATGAATGACTTACTAGACCCTCACTGCTAGTCAGAAGCCTCTATCATATGGGGAGGTGCGCTTGAGGTCATGTGACGAACCGGCTCGGGGCACCGTACTGTGGAACCTAGGTTGGGACATTACAAACACAGTGACCGGTACAAAATTATCCATTCTCAATGCCCATTTTGACATCACATAACCTTTATGATGTCTGATTTACCTTTACACAACACCATCCTTGTTTACTTAGATTAGGTTCATTTTGATAATGGTTATCCTCAAAGGAATTAGTTTAGTTTATTGGATTATACTATTCCCATATTCCTTGTAGTATAACCATTGAACCGTGTGTGTTGTTCTAAGTGATTTTTTAATTTTATATATTGTATAGAGTCATATTTTGATGTAACTTAAATATCCATGCACTATATTCCCTATTATATCACACTTTAACCAATTCTTAGTTTCCTTAGAAATTCTAATCGGGTCCATCAAACAACATATTAGACATATGGGCAGTTGTTTATTTTCCACCATATATTTTATTATTTGATCTCTAGTGTGACTTTGTAATTCATTTCATATCTCAACACACATGTTACCATTATCTAAATTCCATTTTTACATTAAGAGAATTTCATAATACATCATCATGATATCCAATTTCATTGATAACTATAGATTCATATAAATATCGTTTAAAAAAATGAAACTATATATTTTTCTAATATAGTATATAACAATTTCAAAGATGTACCATAAATTATTTATGAATTTTTCCTCTTATATTATAATATATTTATTCTCTTTCTTCACAAGAATTGACAATTCTCTCTTTATCTTAGTCTAATGAGTAGAGGTAAAATATTTATTATGATATTTTTTCTTAAATTACTTCAACTCTATCAATTATACATCATCCATCGACGTTATACTCTTAATAAATAAAAATAATTTATATTATTATTCAAATAAATGGTATACAATTATAATAACTTTCTCATACTCTAATCAAAAATCATGAAAATTATCGCATCCATTGAGTTAATACACTGATCCATAATAAATTGATATAAGGATCCAATAAATAAAATTAATTGTTTTTCTATGATGATTTCAATGTAAAATAGTTTATTATTGGGTGAATTTTTATGTTCTCAATGATTTAGGTTATTATTTATAATATTGGATGTATTAAGTACTAATTTAGAAGTGGGATCGATGAATAGTTTTTGGTAATTGAGGATTGGAAATAATCATGAGATTATGGTATTTATTTTTTATTCTCATATTTTTATAGTATTTTAAAAAAATCTACATATTTTTTTCTAAAATGGGTGCATAATTCATGAGAATTCAAGATAATGATTATGAAGTTAGATCATATATAAGTTATTATGAATTTTATATTTATGATAAATATATTCAAATTGAATTAATGGGAACAATAAGAATTTAAATATGGTTGATTATTTGGGGGGATGTTGAAATGGTTCAAAAATATTCTAAAAATTAATTTAAATTATAATAAATATTATTTAATAAAATTATTTTCATTTAATTATAGTGTATTAATGTTGGAAATTGATATTATGGTATTTAATTTTTAGAAATATTTATAGAATATGGAATATGATGATGTTCTTGATACATTAGAATGTGATTTACTATATACATTTTAATGATTCATTGAGGGCTAGGGTGAGGGTGATGTGACATTTATGTTGTTGTTTGTTCTTCTTTATGGTTTTTCAGAAGTTAGGTTTAACTAATGTATTATGGCACCCATTATGTGGTTATTTATTAGGGGAACCAATTATATTAAGACTTTCCCATATTTCAAATGCACTTCCTAAGAAAAATGGTTATGTTATACCCATTTCATGATTTGGAAATAATAAGTACATGTTATGGTTATCCATGAGGGATAGTCTTAGATGCTAGGGGTTTGAGGTCGAATCTCATGGAACCTATGATGTGGTTATTTCGAGAGGGAGATAAATAATTTTTTCTCCTCATATGATTCAAATATTAACCTCTTATTAGTTAATTTATTTGAATGTTAGTGAATAACCATGGTATAAACTTATGGTATGATTAATATAATTCACCAATATGAAATGAAGTTGGTACATTTGATTATCATGGTTTCCTAGTTAGTACACAATGACTTGACTTACATGTGTATTTTGAGTGTTACTACTTTGAACATATACTCAAATATATGCATTTTTGTATATTTTAGGGGCCTTATTAGTATTTATATGTTTATTTTTATACTCATAACCTAAAAAATGGATGCACTCTAATCATTTTACAAAAGGGTATGAAGATGGAGTTAAATATTTCATCAATTTTGCAATAAATAATACATACGAACCTTCTCAAATCCTTTGTCTGTGTTTATGTTGTTGTTATTCAAGACAAATTAAATGTTTGACTACTCATGTAGACAATGTATTCTACACATGGTGATGTTACCAATCCCAAGTAAGAGAAGACTATTGATGATGAAACTGTAGAATTATTAGGGGCTCAACTGTATGTTGATGAAAAAACAACAAGGACGCATTATCATAGTGTTGAATAAAATTATCAAGGCAAGAAGTTAGGTTATAAAATTTGAGGTTGGTTGGAATCAACATGGCCAACCTATTGACCCCAACAAGTCAATGTTCATTAGTTATGTTGGGGTCACAATGAGGATGAATGTGCTGATTGATATTGATTCATTGTTTCATGTCCAACCTGTGACGAAAGAAATAATTCGGAAAGATATAACAGTAATGTTATAATATAATTTCTCTAATTTACCAAAAAATTATATAATGAAACGTTGATTTAATTTTCATTATTCCTTGCAGAGTTTGTTTATTTTAGAATATTTCTATAATAAATTTATCTTAATGGCTGCTGGAAAATACCATAAAGGCTTCTGGAATCTTCTTACGAAGTTATATCTTAGGGATGTTGAGGGGAAAGTAAATCCACAACCACTAGGTATTTATGAGCACATTATAAAGCAGGAAACATGGACTACTTTCATCAATCATCGTAATGAGAAATCATTTCAGGTTCATGTAGTTGATAATATTTTATTTGAAATTTTTTATTTTATTCGATTTGATTCAAAATTGTTAATTTATGAAACTTTAAATGAGTTATGAAAATAAATAATGTGCATCAAAACCAATGTATCCCTATCTCAAAGAAAATATGGCGTATGCTTCACTAGAGAAGAAATTGGTATGTATTTTAAATCAACAATAAATTTTTTATGTGATATGAAATAATATATGTTCCTTTTTTTTATATGAATATTGATGAATCAGAATCCAAATCCACATTCATCCCATGTCATGTTCTATGGAAGGAGGCTCGCGTAAATAAGGAGGGTAAACTAGTTGATGAAAACAAAAAAAATAGTATTAGAAACATGTGTATTACATAATAGTAATTCATTATGATTTATAATAGTATTACATAAAAATGTCTATTTATGTTCATATTTTTTTATACAATTTAGATATAAGAATTGGAAGCGACCGTACTGGAAGAAAAAATACTTTCAGTAGCTTTGAAGTGGAAAAACAATATGGCGGTGTTATAAGATTAGGTTTTGGAGTGTCTCCTCAAAAATATTTCAAGGATATAAAACCTCATGAAGATGCATATAATATGGTGAAACAATTCCAGACACAAATAGAATCACTGAAAGATATTATTGTTAGGTCTGGTTTAGAGGACCAATTTATGAGAAATGATCAAATAGAACCGATAGTGGAATAAAGATCTGATCATTAACCAAATTACCCCACTATATTTGAGGCTAGTCATTCCCTCAAATCGCATACCTTATCCAAGGTAATCAATTTTTTCATTACTCTTTCTTCTAAATGTGAATCAAACAACTTCTGATAACTTTATATTACTAAAATTATATAGGGTATAGTTGTATGTTATTTATATCTTTCAACACCCATATACCGCCTTGTTAGGAGGAGTACGGTGTATAATATCCCATAAGACAAGATACACTATAATAACCTCCAAAAAGATTGTATGATAGTGGGTATTGAGGTAGCTCATGATCCAACTGCTAAGTTGCTTGTTCCACTTGATGATCAGGATATTACAACGTTCAATGGTGTTATTGTAAATTTCATAGTGTGGTCATATAATCTTATAAATATACATGAGGAATTTCTTTAAAAAAATCATATGAAAACCCTATAATAGTTGATGAAAGAAGGTCTAAAGCGAGGTCTGATATTACAGATGGATAAAGCAATGAGAAAATGTAAGGTCAAATCAATACAATCTAGGGAATCGACCACGAAATCAAAACGACTTTTTAGGAGTGCCTTCTCCCCGCCAGTTCTAGTGAAACTTTTATTATCATTATAACTTCATGTAGGGACCACATTTAAAGATTCCAATATGTATTACATTCCATATGAAAAAATAAATATATGGAACTTTCATGACAGACGTAATTTGTCTCAAGACTATAAATGAGATTCTAAAGCATGAATGGTTGGGAGTCTCAGTTTTGAATACATACATAAGGTACATTTTCATAGTAAACTTATCCAAATATTGAGCTAATATGATTATTAAAGTTAATAACTATTCATATTTTCTACAAGAATTTGTATTACTATTATATAAATGTAAGACCGTGTGAAACATGTTTTGGGTTCATTAATACCTGCATCATTTCTAATAAAAAACTTACTTTGGATAATGAATAAATTAATAAGAAAAAATATGATCTACTCAAAGCATTTGAGAAAAAAATATCAGATGATAGAATATTTTTATGCATACAATGCAGAAGTAAAACTCTACAATCTCATCACATAAAATGTATTTTAGTTTTTTCATTACTTATTTGACCGAATGGCCTGAAGGCCTTATTTTTTATTTTATTATAGATAATACCTCTTTTAATGGTTGAAGGGGAACCCATACATGACCCGTAGGCCCAAGGCACAAGGCCCCACATGACCCACAATACATGACCCGAAGGCCCAGAGGCATACCATGCCCATTACATGACCCGTAGGCCCAGCCCACTAGAACTGTCCCTCCCCAGAATCTTGCATCATTGATCAGCTTAGCTCCTCACCTTGCATTGCTGATCGGATAGAATTTCCTCGTACAAAGCTGCATAGTGCCTGGTCCCGAGGGTGGCTGCCATACCCTCTCATTCTTCCAACCCGGTTAGCTCTGTATCTGGTGTCTGCTACTCCTGTTTCTATGATCCTCTTCTGGGGCCAGTTCTGTGTGAACAGGGATACTCCATGGTCTACGTGACCCTAAGGCCTTGTGGGCCGAAGGCCTTTTCTATGTGAACTGGGCTACTCCATGGTCTACTCATGTTGCTCTGATCCTCTTCTGGGGCCTGTTCTGATTGCAATCAATCTAAATACCCCAAACATTTATTTGTTGGATCCAATGCATGGATATCCAACAAAACGACCACACATGATGTGTATTGTGAATTTATAATACATTTTAATCAATATTTTATAGATAAACTTAGAATTACATGTTTCAGTCTGTGTTTTAACAAGAATTTTGTTATAATAGGGTGATCTCTAAATATAGTATAAATTGTGGAATGAAGTCGGTGACTGAACAGATAAAGCTTGTGAATTACTAAAAATGGAAACATATTAAGATATATATTGAAATATTTAACTATCACAACATATTTCAAAACAATTTACTTATTCTGGTCAATGTTTCTGTAATATCTAAAGTAATATAATGACACCAATTGTGGATGTTATTTTTGAAAATTTATAAGAGAGATCATAAAGAATGAAAATACCATAATCCCCCAATAGGTAATTTTCTAAGGTAATTAAAATTTCATTAAATATATTTCTTAATCATTTGTTTGTCTATATTTTCCCAATACTATCAATATTTTTAAAAACCTTCATACTCAAAAGAATATAATTTTTTTTAGAGATGATTGGGTAGCATACATGTTGTCAGAATGTTTTCTAACAACAAATTTACGTGATTGCCTACTATTTTTATGATCTAGTATGAGATATGACCTTAGAAATATATTTGGGGTGTGAATAATTAGTGTCAGAATGCTTATATATTATTTTTGATCTATTTCTCAAGGATAAGTATAATGGATGAAATAAATATTTTTAGAAGCAATGAACTACAAACAATAAAGTTTTTGGGAAATGGAGAAGGCAGATTCGGTGTTAGAGATCGAGGTAGAGAAGGAGGTAGAGGTGGAGACTGAGGCAGAGACTGAGGTAGAGGTGGAGATGAAGTGCTAGCTTTCAAAAAATAAAATTGTTGGTAAATGGAGTAGAATGAGGATCATACCAAGGTTGTGTTTGAGAAAAATTGTTGAAAAGTGTGCACAACACTTTTCACTTAAGATAATATCCATTGTGAAAGTGTTTTAGGTGGTTTATTAAAAAAATATTTTTCACCACTTGTTTAAGTGAAAGCAACTTCTCACCAAGAACAAACTGAACAACAACAAAAAAACAAATGCAGTTTCTTTCCCATGACTTCTCTACACTAAAAATAAAGGGTATTATTAGTGGATATAATGGTCACTAGATATTCATAAAAAACCAATCCAATAATCAAACATGTATATGATCCAACTCAAATGTTTGAAAAAATATGTGTGTAATCAACCATCGAATCCAGCAGGTTTATGAGAGAACTATTGGAGGAAAACTAACATTGAGATATCATGGTCATCGGGGAGGGATGGTGTCAACGGAAATATGTCATCAAATGAAAATAACCTAACTTATGAAGAAATCCACAAAAATGAAAAACCTGCTTCACATGAAATCGTGAATCACCGAAAATTCAAATGAATACCCTTTTGAAAAATAAGCTAGTATCTTGATCCAAAACCTCTAAAAAAATAAATAAATACAAAATTTCATCAACTGAATCATGAATTTTCAGAAAAGAACAATATAGTGATTTTAATATAGTGAGTGGTTTAATTATTTGGGTTATTCGATCATCAATTAGATGCATGATATAATATCATAGATGCATGTGAAATCTATACAAGTAACTTTCATTATGCATGTTCACATTCATTTTGTAAAATAATCCATGTTCATAATATCATTAATAAAAAACTCATCATCATTCTCAATAAAAAATACATGAGAATAGGGATATTCCCATTTTGATGAAAAAATAATTATGATATTATGTTAGAGTTTATCATCACCCAAAATATTAAAAAGGATATACTAATCTATCAAACAATCTAAGAATACTTAAGGGATACACTAGGTTTTAGTTTCATTTGGATGTTATAAAGGTCTATACTGATTTTTAATACTATCAAAAAGGGGTAAAAAATTTATAATGGATTTTAGTGTCTTATGAAAACACATAATGGTTCACACTGAAATTTTTCCATCAAAGAAGGTAAATGGTTTATCATGGAGTTTGTACTCTCTATGATAGTGAAAGGGTAAGATGGATTTTATTATATTCCATAAAAACTCATATGTAAATATTTATTTTATTTTAATCAATGAATGATGATTGGTTTTCACTAATGATTAATTTTTTCTATGAATAAATAACTTTTCCAACAAGGACGATCTGCTCTTATACTGTTATCATGCACTCAATAAGGATGATTCACTCATGATGATGCAATTTTATTTTTATTCTCCAATGCATTAAAAATTATGGGTTATCAAACTACAATATTGTTAGATGACCCACAACATTGAATGCACTGTAGGATAAAAAGATACACTGGAATCAACCATACCTCAAAGAAATACACGGTGTACCCGATATAACTCAAATTGTGTTGTTTCGATTTAAAATTGACGTTTTATTAATGTATTATTTCATATTTATATTTAATATATTTATTTATAGTATTACTAAAATAAGAATTGTTTTATTATACACATGAATTCTTTTTCTCGAGTAGGGGTGGTTTGTTCGAAGCTTCTCATGCTCGTGAGAGATTGGACTTCGATGCTACAACTGGGATAACAACAAAAAGGAAATGGGTCAATAATGTATACAACCATCATGAAAAGGTAAATTCCTACTACTTATTTAGTTAATTTTTTCACCATTTTATCTTTTGTTTTTAATTTAATTTCCTTATCATTTTTATCTAATATTTCTTTACACATATCTTTTGGGAAGTAATATTTTTCCTTCAATCTTCTGTAATAATCCAGAAAAGACAAAACACGGTTCTTTTGGATGAGGAATTTCAGGAAGTATGGGGTTTTATCTTCCATCCAAATGGAACATTTCTTACTTTTTAGGATTAGTGTAGATAATTTAAATAAAAACACACATCACGTACTCAATCAACCACACCTCAATCTGATGCACAATGTGATGGTATGACTCGGACGATATGTTTTTAGTTTATAATTTACATTTTAGTTAAAAACACACATCACATACATAAAACCAAGAAAACACATTCATATTGTTTTTATACTTTAGGAAAATGATTCATAATTCATTTGGGATGTGTAGTAAATAGTCACATCTCAATCTGATTTATGGTGGGACCGGTATGACTCCAAGTATTTTTTTATTTAAAATTGACATCAATTTTAGTAAAAAAGAAAACTAACATATTAAAAACTAATAAAACTCATTCCTATTATTTTTATATTTTTGGAAAATGATCCATAATTCATTTGTGACATGTAGTAATTAGATGCACCACAATTCAATACACGATGTTCCCGGTATCACCCAAAGTCTCCATTATCAATTTAAAACTGATATTTTAGTTAAAAAAGAATCACTTACTGAAAACTGAGAAAATGAACTCAAATTATATTGATAATTTAGTAAAACTATTCAAAATTAATTTTTTAAATATATGAATCAGTCTCACAAGAAACTCACACACGATGTGACTGGTATGAATCAAAGTGTGTGTTTCCAATTTAAAATGACATTTTAGTAAAAAAAACACAAGCATTATACTCAAAACTAATAAAACACATTCATATTGTTTTTATAATTTAGGAAAAAGATTCATAAGTCAGTTGGGATGTGTAGGAATCAATTTCACCTCAATTTGATGCATGATGTAACTGGTATGATTTCAAGTGTGTGTTTTTATTTAAAATTGACATTAATTTTAATAAAAAAGACAATTGACATACACAAAACTGAGAAAAAACATTTATATTATATTGATATTTTATTAAAATGATCCATAAGTCAGTTTTTAAGTTTAGGAATCATCCACACCTCAATCTGATACATGATATTCTCGATATGATTCAAAGTCTCCTTTATCAATTTAAAATTGACATTTTCGTTCAAAAAGTGTCACTAACTAACAACCATGAAAATGTGCTCATGTTATCTTGATAAGTTAGGAAAGGTATTAATAATTCATTTTTTATGTGCAAGAATCAGTCTCATTCCAAACCCACACACGATGTGACAGATATGACTGAAAGTGCGTATTCTAGTTTAAAATGACATTTTAGTAAAAAAACACAAGTGGCATACTCAAAACTGATAAAACTCATTAATATTGTTTTTATACTTTAAAAATTTATCCCTAAGTCATTTGGGACGTGTATGAATTATTCCCACCTCAATCCTACACACAGTGTGACTGGTATGACTCCAAGTGCATCTTTTTATTTAAAATTAACATTAATTTTAGTAAAAAAGACAACTGACATACTGAAACCTAAGAAAATGAATTCATATTATTTTAATACTTTAGGTAAATTATCCATAAGTTTTTTTTGATGTATAGGAATCATTCGTTCCTCAATTCGATACACGATGTGCCCAATATGACTCAAAGTCTCTGTTATCAATTTAAAATTTACATTTTAGTTCAAAAAGTGTCATTGAAAACTAAGAAAACATGCTTGGATTGTTTGGATAATTGATAGAAATGATTTATAATTCATTTTTTACATTTATTAATCATTTTCATATCAAAACGACATATGATGTGACCGGTATGACTCAAAGTGTGTGTTTCCAGTTTAAAATGACATTTTAGTAAAAAACACAAGTGGGGTACTCAAAACCGTGAAAATAAATTTGCATTATTTTCATACTTTATAAAAACAATCCATAAGTAATTTTTGATATTTATGAATCATCCTTGCCTCAATTTGACACACGATGTGACTGATATGACTCCAAGTGCGTCTTTTTATTTAAAATTGACACACTCAAAACTAAGAAAACACATTTGGATTGTTTTTATACTTTATGAAAATTATCAATAAGTCGTTTTTGATATGTAAGAATCATCTGCACCTTAATATGATACATTATATTCCCATTATTACTGAAAGTCTTTGTTATCAATTTAAATTTGACATTTTAGTTCAAAAACTATCACTCACTAAAAACAAAGAAAATACGCTCGGATTGTCTTGATAATTTAGAAAAATGATTCATAATTCATTTTTTATGTATAGTAATTATTCACATATCAAACCCACACATTATGTGACTGGTATGATTCAAAGTGTGTGTTGCCAGTTTAAAATCATATTTTAGTAAAAAACACAAGTGACATACTCAAAACCAAGGAAACACATTCATATTATTTTGATACTTTAAAAACACAATCCATAAGTCATTTGGGACATGTATGAATCATCCTCAACTCAATCTGAGGAACGGTGTGATCGGTATGACTCCAAGTGCATCTTTTTATTTAAAATTAACATTAATTTTAGTAAAAAAGATAACCGACATACTCAAAATTGAGAAAACGCGTTCAGATTATTTTTTTACATTATGAAAATGATTCATAAGTAATTTTTGACATATATAAATTATCCAAACCTCAATCTGATAGACGATGTGCTTGGTATAACTCAAATTCTATGTTATCAACTTAAAATTGACATTTTAGTTCAAAAAATTTCAATCACTGAAAACTAAGAAAACACACTCAGATTGTCTTGGTAATTTAGGAAAAAAAATCATAATTAATATTTGAAATGTAGAAATTGGTCTCATATAAAACCCATACATGATGTGACTGGTACAACTCAAATTGTGTGTTTCCTATTTAAAATGACATTTTAGTAAAAACACAAGTGTTGTAATAAAAATTGAGAAAATGCATTTGGATTATTTTGGTACTTTTGGAAAATGATCCATAAGTAATTTGGAAAATTTATAAATTAGTCTCACCTCAATCTGATGCATGGTGTGACCGGTATGACTCCAAGTGCATCTTTTTATATAAAATTGACATTAATTTTAGTAAAACGGACAACTTATATACTCAAAACTGAGAAAACACATTATAATTGTTTTGATACTTTAGTATAGCCATCCATAATTCATTTTTGACGTTTAGTAATCAGCCTCACCTCAATATGATACATGATGTTCCTGATATGTCTCAAATTCTTCATTTTCAATTTAAAATTTATATTTTAGTTCAAAAAGTTTCACTCACTGAAAACTAAGAAAACATGATCATATTATCTTGATAATTTATAAAAATGATTAATAATTCATTTGTAAAATATAGTAATCAATATCACATCAAACCCGCACATGATGTGACTGATATGACTCAAAGTGCATGTTTCAAGTTTAAAATGACATTTTAGTAAAAAACACGAGTGACATACTCAAAACTGAGGAAACACATTTGGGTTGTTTTGATAATTTAGTAAAAAATACATAATTCATTTGGGACATGTAGAAATAAGCCTTATCTCAATCCAATGCACAGTGTGATCGGTATGAATCTAAGTGCATCTTTTTAATATACAAGTGTCATTTTAGTTTAAAACGCGCATCACATCATAAAAACCGAGCAAACAAGACTAGATTTTTTTAACATAATTCTGTCTAATATTACTTAATTAATTTTATTATCATTTTTATATTATACTTATTTAGTTAATTTTCATAGAGATAATGCTTGAAGATGAACAATAAATGGTGTGGTTTGCAAGAATCAACCACAACTCAATCTGATACATAGTGTTCTTATTATATGACTCAAAGTTTAGTTTAAAATTAACAATTTTTTGTTTAATTTTTTTATTTATATTATTACTAACTTAAGAATTTTTTTCTTATATAGGTGTGTTATTTTTCTTGAGCAGGGGTGGTTTGTTAATTTATACAAGTGTGTTCTTTTTCTCTATAATACTGGTTTTTTATTGTATTTGGGTTGTAAATTTTATTTCATTTAAATTCTACATTTGTATCTGATTTTGCTAATTTATGGTACTATTTTTGGTGTTGTAGTGTGTTGTTATAGAATAATATAGTATGACCTATTTCTGTTTATGTAGTGTGTTGTAACATCACATTGCAATATGCCCTTTTATCATTGCAACTTAATGCCCTAATAAGGGCATCCTTTATCAATGCTTATAGAAGCACTGATAAAGTTACCATTTATCAGTGCTTGTATAAGCGCTGATAAAGGATGCCTTTATCAATGCATTAAGTAGTGTTGATAAAGGGGGACTTTTTTAATGCTAAATAAAAGAACTAGTAAATGGAATCCTTTATCAAATAAAATCCTAGATATTTTAACCGTGCTGCGATAGGTAGTGCTTTTTTAGCACTGATAAAGGCCTATTTTAGCGCTGTTAAAGACTTACTTTGTAGTAGTGAAGTGGTAGTTTTCTAAAAGTGGGTTCCCTAAACCTAAATTTATCATTACTTTTGATTATCATATCATGTGTACAGTGAGTTATACATGATGTACACTTACCATTATAGTGTAGATATTTCTGTTTCTATTATTTAAATGGTAATTTCCATAGATTATTTATCATATTAAAAGCTTATAGTAGTTCCTAGGCTATAATGGGAACCTCGAGATAGTATGAAAATAATCTTAAAGTTATGTTCTAGGGTCTAGATATATCAAACTGACTAAACATAGTAGATGTATGACTATTAGGTACTGGGGGCTCATAAGCATTGATCCTTATTCTCATGAAGTTCTCACTTGGTGATCTCGAGTTGGTGAGATCAGGAGGACAGACCCGCCAATAGGAACACCACATGTTTCAGGTGTCATTGGTTATTCCTATCTACGAACATGTGTATTGGTCTCCTGACTTGTGATCATTATCAATGTGTGTCATTTGATCACGTACTTTGATGCAAGGAAAAAACCATGACAATGAAATCATGGTGAGGTAGCTTGTGTTGGGTGCATCATTGGTGGTGTATCATTAGTTGAATGGTCAAGATATAATTTTTCACTTCTGAGTTGAGGAAGTAATATCTTGGGCCTGGTTGACCAGGATGGTAGTACCTTCATAAATTCATATTCATGGTAGTGGAAGGTAAATCCATCTAGTTAGATCAATAAACAATAAAGTAAGAAAGGATTATGATACAAGTATGCAGCATGCTTTATGATATATCTAATTATAAAGAGATTATATTACATAGTGTGTTTTTGTAGGATGGTTATCATTATTATGACTATTCCTTATCTCTTTAGGGGCCTTGATGGGTTGCAAGAATCTGCTCTTGGTATGTGAATACTATTCACCACTATCTAGATAAGGGCCTAGAGGGTCATACACAATAGCGTATCCAATAATATGCCCTATTCAGATGAATATGTATATAGAACATGGTGGGCCCCATCATAGGGTCTGAGAGTTGTCCAAGTTTTATCGATCACTTAAAAATAAATAAATTCATTATTATTTGAGTATATAATAATTGTGTTGAATTTATTTATTAAAATTATTTATAAGTATTTAAGTAAATATAAGGAATAATATTATATGAATGAATATTATTTTAATATTGAAGGTTTTTTTAATATTATCCAGAATTGTGAGTTGAGTTAATGAATTGAGTTTATCACTTAATATATTTAATATATATTACAAGTATGTAATAAAATATAATATTCATGATATAGTTAGTTCATCATAATTATTTATTTATTACTAATTTAGTTGACGTTAAATATACGGGGCCCAGGGAACCCTAACTGGGTATTTCATACATCCACTATATAAGTCGAGGAGAAGCACATTCCATGTACTATTCATCATTTAGAATTGAGAGCTTATATCTCCTCCTGAATTTTAGAGAGATAAATGCTCAAACCAAGCAAACGATCTAAGAATTCCTTCGCAAATTGAAGGCATGGGGTCATGGTGATCATCACAACATCAAAGAGATCATCGGAGATCCACACTAGCACTCGGAATTTAACAAATAACATGAATGCTGATTCTTGAAGCATGTGTGGATGATATAGAGGGGTTTGCGCTCAGATTCTTCGAGCAATAGTTGCCAACAGTGAGATGTAGTCAGGGATCAGATCACCAGAGATCCTCAGACCATATCGGGGCTCACCAGAGACTATGAAATTTCATCGCTATGGTGATGAAATTTTTTAAATCTACAGCGCATTGGCTTCCATAGCATGCCTCAGTGACTTTTTAGAAAATTACCTAAAAATAGGTCATATTATCTTGCACCAAAATAACAACTAAGATGGAGAGATAAATGAGGGAAATAAGGAATAGGAGTGGAGATCTTATCGTTAGCTATCCAACAAAACCTGTGGTGAAGGAATCATATATTGGATGAAGAAGGAGAATCAAATCCTAAATTAAATAAAAATAGGGGTTTCCCAAGCATGTGGTACGCTGTGAAAAGGAGAAGGTAGGAAGAGGGTTTATGTTTAAAAGAAGAGAGGGGTAAAAATGTCATTTTAACCATCATTTAAAGGGTGTATGATTTGGCCAAACCATGCACCAACTATGTGCCCTTACTGCCTAAGTGGCACTAAGGGTGCAGGCTACATACATAGTTTGGAAAAACTATGCGCAGCTAGTGTGCCTTACTTCAAGACCTCTAAAATTCCAAGTATGGTCGCACAGCCCTCTACAGTGCACTGGAGCACCCCGCATGGTTTAAAAAACCTATATGGATTGGGATGCACTGTTTAAAAAAACTGTGTGGCCCACCTGGTCCTTCCAAAAGTCAAGGCTCTAGGCTCCGAACAAGCCCCAAACACCCCCATAAACATCCCTCATTCCCTTGGGCACTTCCATAAGCATAAAAAGAAGAGTTTAAACCAAAACTTGAAGGATTCATACTTCACGAGAAAAATAAATATCTTACATATGTATTTCCCCTTTGATATGTTATATCATGAATTTATTTATATTTATGATATTTATTGTTTTATTTGAACTTATTTCTTTCATGGGGGTTATGATTTAAATGTTTTCAAAGTTTTAAGGGTTTATGTTTTAATCTAATTTTAATTGGGATTATATATTCTTTAATTCTCATTAAAGGAAATGATTTGATCATTGTCTAATAAACCCCTTTCATTTTCTTATCCTTTGTATATTTATAAAATTTTCAAGTGATGGTATTATTATTCACTCTTTGGTACTTAAAATGATTAATAAAAATGTTTTTTAATAAAAGATAACTTTATTTATCTTTTCAGTTTAAAATATTTTTTCTTACATATCCATATTTTCTTTAAAATGTTTTAAATTGTATTTTTAATATTATCCAATGATTTTTTAAAGACATGTTTACCCATGTTTGAATTTTTACAAAATGTTTTAAAAGGTAATATTCTTGTTGTTTTCCAAATAATGTACTTTTTTTACTTTTACCAAAAATGTGAAAGGAGTCTTTATTTTAACGTACTCGGCATGAACAAAATATTCCCACCATCATGACCGCTTATTATTTGGAATATTCCTTTATAAGTTTACAAAAAAAATAAAGAAAATGTTTTCCCTAATATTTCATAAAAATTTTAGTTTTTAAGTGTTTTTCAAGGGTAAAAGGGTGACTTCCTCAATAATGTTTTTAATGATCTTTTCATTGTATCTATATTCATCAATGATAACAACTCTTTATTTTAATTATAATTCACTGGGGATATGTTGTAATGATTACATCCTTATTCTTTATCTGGATGGTTTATGATCAGTTTGATCAAGGAAAATATTTACATTCACTTTTTTGATTATTTTTGCAGTCGTTAACTTTTCCTTTAAAGATTCACTTTCTTTTGATCACTGGACATTAAATTTACATTAAATATCCATATTCATTATCATGGATACGATTATTTCATAAAATTTGTACCATTTCTACATATGGTGTTTTACTTTGAAAGTTATTTGAGTGACTTGGAAATTATTGATAAGTTGTATTCTTTACTCAATATAGTTATTTTTTAATAAGACATATAGTTCATGAATTAAATCGATCATTAGATATATGAGAAGTACATTAGACATGCAGTGAAGAGTGATACCTAGAATTGTATATCCCTTCGATGTGTTGATAGGTCTCATGAGACAAATTAATATGCTATCATTAAATGGGTTTCTGGTGTATACTTACCCATCAATTAAACAGTGTAAGGGCCCAGATCTGCGTCGATCGACCCTTTGCATGTTTACGAAGACCAAGGTACTCAGAGGAGGCTTGGATGAAGTCTACAGGGACTTTCATGCTAAAAGATGGAAGTAGGGAGATTTCACGCCATGTAAAGTCACACGATGTGAAAGTGGATTTCATAACATGTATTGAATCGAGGTTTTAAAGATAAAAAGGCAACACGTTTTTCAGTGGAAATCTAACCCCAAGGATTAAATAACATGAAAGGGGATTGAACATCATATAAATCCAAAATTTTGTATGTTTTAAACATTTTCGGCCACTTAGTTTTGTCAAACCCTATGGCTGAAACACCTCTCTTCTGATTCCAGGTGACCCGGTAGCCCCTTCTTCGATGTTTTCGGGATTCCTTTGATGTGGATTGATCTCTAGCTTCCCTACTTCGATATATAGTGGCCTTTCATCAATACAAGGTATGTTCTACCTCCGTTATTGTGGTTTATTCAATATTATTCCTCCCATTCTTCTTTTCCATGTGATAGTGCTTGATCTTCATGTTTATAATGAAGTTTTGTTGGTTGTTTTTTGGTGTGGTTGTGGTGCAGCATCCCTGGGTAGATGCAGTTCTTGCAGGAGAAGTGATCCGGATCCACAGAATTGGTCCATTCTCGTGTGAAGAATGTCGATTCCCTTTTTGAGGTAGGGGTTTCATTACTTCTATTTTACTTATGTTCAATTGTAAATTGAGCATGATTTATCCCCTTGGATTCCAATGAAATTAATCTAATAATTACTTAAATCGGATTAAAGAATTTGTATTGATCACATGGTGATGTTGTTATCTTGTATTGTGATAACAATTTTCCTCTTGTTTTTATAGATAGTGTGATATCTATGTTGTGTTTGTTATGCTTGGATTAGCATGTGAAATTGGTAAAGAAGGTAAATCCGGAATTAATTGATAATTAATTGGATAAAAGATTAAAGATGCATTTTTAATTAATCTTGTGTGTTGTAGTTTTAATATTTTGAGTATGTTAATTAATTTTATCTTCCATGTGTTAATGGAATTGAATAAATATTTGAATCATGTTGATGTTTTTCAAAAAAATAATTAAATTCATGTTAAATTAATTGCTTAATTAATTTGTGATAGATTATGCTAGCTTGTTTCTTAGGTTACCCGTAGTTGGAACCTATAAATAATGAATTGGTTAATTCAAATATTGAATAAGAATTGGTTGTGTGATAAATATAATGCCTTGTAGGGCCTGATTTGTCTGCTCTCTTGTAAAGGTTGAGTGCCATGTGCTTTGGAGTTGTGAGGGCTCATTGTGTGTGAAAGAGGGATTCCTTTCTTTAGGGCCAATATCTCAGTTTCTATGTTTGTTTCTTGCTTCTTGTAATGTGATCTAGATACGAGACTTGTGATATGGGGTGGAAAGGCCCGGATGTGATGTGAGAATGGGATGGCTGAGCCTAGGATAACTATTATGGTATATGGGGTGGAGAGGCTCGATTTTTGTGGCAGAAATCGATGCTTGTGATGGAATGATGCATCGAGAGAAGCATGTGGGTATCGAGGATGACACCAGAGATAACAAAATGGGTTGAATATGGGCTTGCCTGTTGATGTAAAAGTTGGATGCTTGATTCAATTTTTTGTTTGGATAATGGTTAAGTTGTTTGTTTATCTTATTTCTTTCCCTACTGATTGAGGCAGATATATGTGCTTGGTTGTATACATTGTTTGGTAACATAGGATGTTTTCCTAGAGTACCTAGTAATATGGAAAGTGATGATGTTAATAAATAAATAAATGTTTAACCCATGGGGTTGGAGCTTGATGGGATATAATGTTGATGTTATAATTCTGAGAATTCATGGACTCAATTTAGAGGGAATAAAACTTTTTTGTGATGCTAATGTAATGTAATGTAGACAATGTTAATGGCTAATTAATTATTAGTGAATTAATTAATGGAATGTGAAATTGGTGAAAAGGGAATAAAATAATTTAATATAGCTATTTAAATGGTTGTGTACTTATAGGATATCTGGTCTTAATAGTGGCAGTCAGGAGTCTGAGAGACGTTAGTTGTAGTTGAGTCTGAGAATAGGTTATTCTCATAGTGTGGTTATGAGATATATTATATCATGTACTTTTTATGTTTTTATAAGCTGCTTCATCCTTTTGGTTAGGGAAACTGACACCCCGGAGATTCTGAGCCTTGGGAGGGGGGGGTCCCCAACATCCCGGTGGGAGAATGGGTGGCTGACTATCCCCTTTTTCCCCACTCTCTTCTCTTGGTAGTTACTTATACTAGTATGTATGAAAGTTAGTTTTCCCCATATATATGTGTAGAGGCTTTTAAGGGCTTGTGGTTATTTTACACACATGTATTCTAGATATAGTTTCCCAAGGACTACTATAGGTATAATGTGTATAGGTTATGATGTCTTGAGGATCCTTACTCAGTGTATGGGCTATGATGGCTTGAGGTATAATACCCGATGTATGATACACACTATACGATCTATGGTGGATCCTGGAAACTACCTGGTTACCTTTAGTTACGTAGACGTGGTGGTGTGTTGCATGAGTCGCATATTGTAGAGATTCGCCCAGGTGTTAGTGGGCTAGCCTTTTTGGAGAGAGATACTTAGGACATGCGACATTGGGGTAGATCAGCAAACCAGTGGGGAAGTGGTAGCAGGGTACCCTTATTATATGATCTGGTATACGATACTTAGTCATGGTGAGGCTCAAAACTTAGTATGTATGTGTAGGTGATGAGTTAGTTTCAGTTGTTGTTCACTGTGCTTTATCATGATTTCTTTACCTTTTTTCATTAGTGGATCCAGGGAAGATCCTACTAAGTATACTATTATACTCACCCTATGTATATATAAACTATATTTTAGGTCAATTGGAGTAGGTTGGATATCAGGATGGTTACCACTAGCTTGGGGTTTAGTAAGATCTATTTGGGCTTCATAGTTGTTGTTGTACTTACTCTTCTTTTGGTACTTGCAGTCATCCCTTCATTTGTAGTAGTTCTTTCATGTCATTACATATATACAGTTGTTTTTCTTTTATATTTTAGTCTAAGTAGGAGTTTATTGGTGTATATCTTATCTTTATCTTTTTCACGTGTTTCTATTGGAGGGTAATGTCTCCCATCTGCATGTTTACTATACCCTTGGTGCGAGTCGCCAACCCGGGGCCTACTGGAGGTGGGACTTAGGTGTCATCATCTCTATTCTCCCATTTCTAGCCCAGGAGTGGTACAATTTGTGGGGAGGGGTCATGATAGAGTGGTATCAATGGTCTAGTTGAGGGATATGATGAAGTTTGGAGTTAGGCATAGGTGGGGTTGTGTGGGCTGGTAGGGAAACGATATCAGCTAAGTTTAACAATCATTGTAAACATGGGAGACTGGATTATAAACAGGTATTTAGGGACCCATGTAATCTAATGTATGGACCTATAAGCTTATAATGGATACTAAACGAGGTGATAATGGTTGTAGGGTATATACCTAGGAAAATATTATGCATCATTCTTATTTGTACCTGTGTTTGAAATGGGTAGACCTCGGGATAGGTCAACCTAAAATGAATAATAGAAAACAATTAATTAATGTTCAAGTCTTACATATTCTATGATTAAGAGATATAATTGTTTGTTTATTTTTGCAGGCATGACTCCAGGTAGATGTTCGTGTTAGGTTCGCACAGAATATGTTCAACAGGTTGTGCTAGCAAGTCACCACAGGGTAGAGGTTGACGATGAAGACACTTGGAGGAGAACAATCTGAGAGTTTTAGTGCCAGAGTCTGCAAAGGTTTGATGGATCCGTTTCAGATGTATTCATGAAAGAATGGTTGGAGGAGGTTGAGAAAGACTTCATTTCGATTTGTGCACAAGAGAACCAGGTATTGTTGGTTGTGACGATGTTGTGTGGGGGAGTGAGGCAGTGGTGGTTATTGTTTCTTGGAGATTTCGAGGAGTCATAAATATCACGGGAGGAGTTCTAAGACTTGTTTAGATCTGAGTTTCTTTCTTCGACTGCAAAGGCGGCCAGTCGTTAGTCACTTCTTTCCCTTCGGTAGGGGAGCTCCAGTGTGCAAGAGTTCAGGATCCATTTTAGGAACCTTCTTCTATATGCTTCAGACCTATTTCTAAATGAGGGGTCCAAGGAAAGGTATTTCGAGGAGGATTTTCATCCATAGATCCAACGCCAAGTGACCATGTTTATATTGAAGGCGTATCTTGAGGTGCTGGAAAGAGTAGAGGTCATCGAGAGGACATTATCCAGAACCAGATCGTTATAAGAGGGGAGTCATCAAGATTCTTCAGGAGGCAAAGTTGTGGTCCAGGGTTCCCGGTTTTCAGGACAGAAGATCTTTCGATCAGCCAGGGGTTGGTCCCAACCCTCAATGTCTCATTTCTCCAAGGATGGTGGCTATCATGAAAATACCAAGAGACCATATGGATGTTTTTCTTATGAAGGTCGGGGTCATCAGTTGTAATGCCCCGACCCCAGTTACCCAGAGTCGGTGCATTATTACGTAACATTGGCATGATCACAAAAGATCAAGTCTCGAAATACCGATTAGTTTAGTAGCCTTGGAAACACTAGATACATTCATAAACGTTACATTACATCATAAAGTGAAAAACTACAATAACATGGTCTCCATATTCCACACTCATATCCCCTTCTAACTATCCCTACAGGTCATTCATAAAATACTTCTTCACATCCTGGAAAAATTAAAATATTGAAAGGGGTGAGCTCAGATGCTCATTAAGGATAACAATATAGCAGAAACTTTCATAAATAAACATAAACATTTAAGACAATGTATAACTGAAACAAAAGCCTTTTAAACTTGAACTTCAGCATAATATGGAAAAATAAAATGAAATAATTCCATTTACTTATTTACATGGATATTCTACTAGTCGAATAATCACATGCAATATCAATAACCACTTTCATAATGATGGAATGCATAATGCCAGACTATCATAACCACATAGCCAATGCCTCGTGCCAAGACAACAAATAAGATTTTTTCAAGGCCTCGTGCCAAGACACTAGTTTGTCTCATGAGACCAACTGATGCATCAAGAAGATATATCGGGCTCCACCCGTCACTTATTAAGTCCAATTCATTACTCATATGAATAGGTTTAAACATATCATAAACCATAACATAATCGTATCACATAAAACATGCATAAAGGAAACATAACATTTCCACATTTCAATCACAAGATATCAATACAACACATTGATATAATAAAAAAACTTTCAAAACCATTTTCAATACCAAAATAAAATAAAATTAAAACTTTGTATTTATTTTTCATTTTAAAAAAGTTATGACTTGTAGAGGAAGTCGAAACTCAAATAATGGTCACGGCGGCGGAAAAGTCATTGTCTCCACATACGTACGACAAAAAAAACATTCCATTTTGTTGTTTAGTAAAACGCTTCGTATAAAAAAATATTCATTTTGAAGAAATGTAAAAGTCAAAGGGGTTTATACACCGCATAAAAGAAAGTTGTGTATAAAACAAAATATGCCTCAATGAAAGGAGATTGAGACGAAGTCCCTTACCTCGTGTCCGACTTGACTCAACCGTTCTTTAACCTCCTGAATAATAAATTAGAGTTAATTTCTAATTTGTTAAGAACTTTTTTCAAGTTCATTATTCATTTTATATCACTTATTACCATGTTATAAACATTATGCAATTATTTAAGTTAATAACGGTCGTTTTGTCGATCTTTGGTACTTGAGTCAAAAATAAACTTCTCATAATTACAAGTTGTTCATGTGGTAAAATATACATTATATCCAGAATTATATTCATGATGTAGATATCATATATATCATATATATCCATTATATATATGCATTTATAATATTACATAACATTTAGAGGTAAGAAATGAAATGCACCGTTCATGGAGACGGTAAGTCGTACGTACACATGAACGTTACTTTCATTTCTATTTCGTATTTAATGGAATGAAAACATAATGATATAAAGGTGTATTATAATTCTAGTATAATATAATATATAATATCATTTACTCCATCCTTTACACGTCCCACATATGGCATTAACGATTCAAATCACTTTGAGGGGGCGGTAGTCTGCACTTCCTAAAATGAAATTATCACGTTTAACTATAATGGAAATCACAAAGGTATGCCACAAATGAAAAATAAAGAAGCATAAGGAAAACATAAACATAATATATATCATATATAAATATATTAACATCTTAATGGCCACCATGATAGGTGTTAAAAGAAGATTGAACAATCATCATTTCGTGAGGCAGTAATTCATCACCCACAGAAACAGTATGTTCTTTAACCATTAGACGAATGTATGTGTAAGTGTAAATAAAATCCTTCTCATAAAAACATCCTATTATATTTAATATACTATTTTTTTTTTAAAAAAAGTAATAAAAATAGTTTAAGGGGTTGGAGAAGCAAAATAAAACAAAAGAACATAAGAGAAGACATTACCTTAAAATCGGGTAACTCTTCTTGATTTGAGCCAAAGGCTTCCTTGGGAAGACTTATGCCCAAAGTGAGGCTTCTAGGAGTAAGATAGGGAAGTTGAGAGAGTATTTGGGTAGAGTTTGGCCGAGCTAAATGGATTTGATGGTGTGAATAAGGTGGTATAGGTGGAGGCCTTTTATAAGAGGAGAGGAGGGGCACTCTTGGAAATTCATGAAATGTTACATTATTATGAAGTGCTTTTCGGATTTCAAAGTTCCCAAAATTATATATTTCAAGGATAAGGTGATAAGGGTTCAAAATATACTCATCCAATAGGTTATTAACAAGTGTAATTCTTAGATTTTACATTATCTTTTCATTTTATTTAAATCATTAATTAATGAGGTAATCATTGCATCATCATGGTGTCATAAAAAGTTTAATTTATTTAATGTCTAAAAATTATAAAAAATATCATGATTTATTAAATCCATTTCTATTTCCAATGAATATTTATAGTTGAAAAGATAACTTGTATAACCCCTTGTAAAAATTGTTTTAGTAAAACAGTGCATGTTTGTGACATTTTTATTTTTACTTTAAATAAAATGTTATTAATGTCATTTTCTTACCCAAGTTGACCCATGGATTGTATTGGTCGTCCATGACTCATCCAATAAGGGTAGAACAAGTGTAAAGGTAATTTAATATTATTATAACATTATATTTACCTTAAATTGCCCTAATTACCTTTAATCGCGATTAATAAAACTTAAAAGTTACTATTTACCAAAAATTATCTTCATCTCATTGAACCACATTTTGCTTCTTAATGACAACCGTGTATGTCGGATTTTTTAAATTCAATACACATAAGTGGTAATGTTTCATTTACATGAAAAATTTGTTTTTAAACTACCACTTCGTGGTTTCATTATTCATCAAAAATTGAAGTTTTTCAGAAAAATACCAAAAAATCACCCTAAGATATAATTGATATTCTGAATTCAAAAATGATTTATATTTTACAAAATTACAAACATATAAGTTTCATTAATTAATTTTATAATTAATTCACGTTGTCAAAACAAATAGCGTGTTTTTAAGAAACAATATCAATCAAAAGATTGACAATTGTTTGTGTCCAATTTCAAAGTGAAATTAATTCTAATGACCACCATTGGATAAAATGGTAAAAATATATTCTAATTATACTTTAAAACCACTCAATAGTATAATTTATCACTATAAATTATTTTTATTAAAAATATTGTTTTTAAGTATTTTTTTACTATTCATAGAAAATTGGAAGTTCTCAGAAAATTACAAAAAAGTTCAACTTAGGATAATTTCGATATTCCGGATACAAAAATGAAGTCCATTTTGAATTATAAAATTAATATAATTTTAAAAAGTGGTTATTATTATTCATAACGTCTACTTTGATTGGTTACGGTGTGTTAGAATATCGAAATTGCGTACAATGCAAGCTCTTGTATTATTCAAAGAGAAGCGTCCCGTGGAAGCTTGGGGTGTTACATTCTCCCCTACTTCAAATAATTTCGTCCTCGAAATTTCTAGAAAACTACCGCATTAAAAGACTCGGGTGATTCTTCATCATAAGTTCCTCGGGTTTCCATGTTTCCTCTTCCATCTTATGGTTTTTTCATAGAACTTTTACCAGACGAGTCGTCCAGTTTCTCAACACTTTTTCTCTTGTATCAAAAATCCTGATGGGCTCTTCGCAATAAGACAGATCGGGTTCTAGTTCTAATTCATCATTGGTGAGTACATGAATTGGGTCAGGAAAGTATTTTCCCAACAATGATACATGGAACACATCGTGAACTTTGGAGAGACTTGGCGGAATTGCCAAAAGGTAAGCTACAACCCCAATTCGTTCTAGAATTTCGAAGGGTCTGATGTACCTGGGACTCAATTTACCCTTCTTACCAAAACGTATAACTCCCTTCCATAGAGATACCTTCAAGAAAACATGATCTCCTACCTGAAATTCCAAATCCTTCCTTCGGTTGTCAGCATAGCTCTCCTGCCTACTTTGAGCTGCTTTGATGTGGTTTTGGATTACCTTCACCTTTTCCATCGTTTCCTCCATCAGTTTTGGGCCTACAAGTTTTCTTTCACCAACGTCATCCCAAAAGGTTGGTGTGCGACATCTCTTTCCGTATAACGCTTCATATGGTGCCATCTGAATACTTGAATGGAAGCTATTGTTATAGGAAAATTCTACGAGAGGTAAATATTGATCCCACATACCCTGAAAGTCAAGTGAGCATGATCTCAACATTTCTTCTAAGGTTTGAATAGTTCTTTGTGATTGTCCATCTGTTTGAGGGTGGTAAGCAGTGATCAAACAAAGTTCAGTATCCAAGGCCTTCTAAAGACTTTTCCATAATATTGATGTAAAATGGGGATCACGATCCGAGACAATTGATAGGGGTACTCCATGAAGTCTCATAACTTCATTAATATATAGTCTTTCTAAACGTTCAAGTGGTAGATCTTCTCTTATAGCAAGAAAATGTGTTGACTTGGTGAGACGATCAACAATGACCCATATTTCGTCATTCCTTCTAGGAGTCTTTGGTAGTCCCACGACAAATTCCATCGTGATATTATCCCATTTCCACTCAGGTATGGGAAGAGGTTGCAATACTCCTCTAGGCCGTTGCCTTCCAGCTTTCACTTGTTGACAAACCATACATCTTGACACAAAAATGGAAATCTACCTCTTCATGTTGTCCCACAAAAAATGTTCCTTCAAATCTATATATATTTTGGTGCTTCCAGAGTGTATAGAGAAATTGGAACTATGAGCATCATCCAACAATTCTCTTTTTAGATCAGGTATATCGGGAACACAAAGTCTCTTTCCAAACTTCAAAATTCCATCTTCATACACAAAGTCACTCAATTTCCCATAATTCACAACTTTAATCTTCTTTTTCAACTCTTTATCATCGGTCTAAGAACTCTTTATCCTTTCTAGTAAAGATGGTTTGACAACCATTTGAAAAAGTTTTGATGTTTCACCTTCCATGGTGATTCCCATATCCATCTTTACTAGATCCATGAAAATAGGATCTCTTTCCACTCTCATCATGTTCAAAACTTCATGATCTTTTCTACTCAAAGCATATGAAACCTTATTTGCCTTCCCCAGGTGGTAGTGTATTGTGCAATAATAATCCTTGAGTAGTTCAAGCCATCGCCTTTGCCTCATGTTGAGTTCTTTTTGTGAGAAAATATACTTCAAACTCTTGTGATCGGTATATATCTCATATTTTTCACCATAGAGATAATGTCTCCATATCTTCAAGGAAAAGATTACAGCAGCTAACTCGAGATCATGAGTAGGATAGTTTTTCTCATGAATTTTTAGTTGTCATGATGCATAGGCAATAACCCTATCATTCTGCATAAGGACACAACTAAGTCCTTTCAATGATGCATCACTATAAATAACGAACCCATCATTTCCCGATGGTAGAGTCAATATAGGATCATTGACTAATCTTCTCTTAAGTTCTTCAAAACACTCTTCACACTCTTTTTTCCAGAAAAATTTAATCCCTTTATGTGTGAGCTTTGTTAATGGGTTATCCAATCGGGCAAAATTCTAGACAAAACGTCAATAATAACCTGCCAAACCAATAAAACTGCGTACCTCAGTTATACTCATAGGTGCTGGTCATTCTTGGATTGCCTTGGTCTTAGAAGGATTAACAAAAATTTCATCCTTAGAGACAATATGGCCAAGAAAAGAAATCTCCTAAAGCCAGAATTCACACTTTCTAAACTTACCATATAATTCATGTCTTTTAAGAGTCTTCAGGGTAATGTGCAAGTGAATTTCATGATCTTCGTAGCTTTTGGAGTATACCAAGATATCATCAATAAATACCACCACAAAATCATCAATATATTCCTTGAAAACTCTATTCATAAGATCCATGAATGCAGACGGTGCATTAGTCAATCCAAAAGGCATTACTGTAAACTCGTAATGTCCGTACCTTGTTCGAAATACTGTCTTCGGAATGTCTTCCTTCTTCACACATAACTGATGGTATCTACATCGAAGTCCAATATTTGAAAAGTATTTATCTCCATGCATTTGGTCAAATAAATCATCAATGCGAGGTAGGGGATACTTGTTCTTTATTGTTATAGCATTGATCTCCCTGTAGTCAATGTACAACCTCATAGATCCATCTTTATTCTTAACAAAAAGGACAGGGGCTCCCCATTGAGAAACAATAGGGCGAATAAATCCTTTATTACTCAATTCCTCTAGTTGTTTATTTATTTCAACTAATTCCACAATGTTCATTCTATAAGTGGTCTTTGATATAGGCCTTGATCCAAGAATTAAATCAATGGAAAAATCAACTTCTCGTTCTGGAGGATGTCCAGGTAAATCTTCTGGAAACACATCTACATATTCTCTCACAATAGGTACATCCTCTATTTGAACATTACTTTCCTCTCCCTCGTTCATTTCATTCTATTCCTCCCCAATAATTGAATTTAGTTGAGCTACTGGGGGTGGATCTAAGTAAGAATTAGGTGGTAATGATTCTACTCTAAATATAAGGTGTTCCTTATCATCATCATCAAAAATCGTAACCTCCTTCTTCTTACAATAAATTTTTGCATCATATTCTGAAAGTCAATCCATACCTAGGATTATATCAAACTCAATCATAGGTATGACAATGAGATCACCAGATAAATAACATTTATGTGCTCTAATGGGGACTGATTCACAAAACTTTGTTGCAATGATACTTCCCTTATGAGTTTTGACTGACAATTCTCATGTTAAATCAAATTGGAAATATTTAATTTTCTTAGCAAACTAGGAAGATATGAAACAATGGGATAATCCAGAATCAAATAATGCATTTTCTAAACTTGAGGAAACCATTAAATTACCTGCCACCACGTCTTTCGGAGCTTCAACCTCAGCAGTAGTGATAGCATAAGATTGACCTTGATCCCTTGGCCTCTTCTGAGGTAAGTTCTCCTGACGCTTAGGACATTCATTTGCATAATGTATCATCTCTCTACAGTTATATCATTCCACATTGACAGCAACTCTCTTTCCCTTGCAATCATGATCTTGGTGGCCTTTTTCACCACACTTGTAACAAACTCTCATTCCCTTCAAGCAAGTACCGGGGTGTTTCTTCCCACATTTACTACAGGACTGATATTCAACTTTTCCCTCCTTCCCCTTATTTCCATTTCCATATTGATCAGAATATCTCTTCTTCTCTTGCTTTGATTTAAAGTCATAATACTTGGAGAATTTCTTTTCCATTTTGATAGCACACGAGACAATATCTTCGTACGACGAGAAAGTTTGTGAGACTAATGCTCGATGGAGAAATGGTTTTAACCCATTAAAGAAATGATAAATATTACTTCTTGGGTTACGTATATAATATGTATCATGCCTCTCTAATCTTGTAAAGTTAGCCTCATAATTTGCGACATTCTCATCCTCCTTCTGCCTCAGACTCAGAAATTGTCTTTCCATATCTTCTCAATGGTCATGTGGAAAGTATTTTTCTAAGAAAATTTCCTTAAACTACCTCCATTCCATACTTGATACTTCTTTATCTTCCTTTGTGTTTTGAATCAGCGACCACCATTGATCGGCATCTCCAGTGAGGCGGTAAACTTCCATGACAACTTTCTCCCTTTCGCTACTCCCCAAGGCATGGAATATTTTCTCTAAGGAGTTTATCCATTACTCAGCTACTAATGGATTTGTACCCCCATTAAATGTTAGCGGTTGTTGCCTCATTAAACGATCTAACATTTATGCTCCACATTGTGGATCAGGGTGCTCCATACAAGTAAGGTTATTATTCATAACCTGAGTGAGTTGTCTCAGTATGGTGATAAGTTGATCAGCACCAGTTGTATCACTAGCTCCATTATAATTATCTTGAGCAGGAGGGAAATCCCTACATGGAGTGCGTGCATTGATAAGGTTTCCATTCCTTCCACTAGGCTCCATTTCTAAACATTGTCATAAACTAGAATAGTTTATGAATCAAAATACATAATAACAAACTTTCAAAACAATTAACATAAATTGACTATTTATGGATATAATCCATAATCATAAAAATGTTTTCTTTGAGAAAGTATATACTCATAAACCCTTCATAATGGTTTGTAAAGAAAATGAGAATTATCCTAAGCATATCCCCTGGGAGTGTCATAACCAAGAGTGCAGCAAGGCCCGTTGTCGTGCACCAGTTCCCGTTCGAGTCTAGCTCAAAGCGGTGTTTTCGGGTTTTACCCCTAGGTACATCTGTGTCAGAGCCACCTCTACCTTCTCGTATCCAGACAGGTATGTATTGCTCAGAAAACTCACAAAAATTTCTATAATACCAAAATTCTAGGAAGATCTTCGATACTAATCCTCATAGTCTATCTTAGGGTTATGTGCTCTAATCAGAGTTTATCTAAATCTAGCTTCCAAGGTTAGTACTAAACTACCTCTGATACCAATTGTAACGCCCTGACCCCAGTTACCCAGAGTCATTGCATTATTACGTAACATTGGCATGATCATAAAAGATCAAGTCTCGAAAGACCGATTAGTTTAGTAGCCTTGGAAACACTAGATACATTCATAAACGTTACATTACATCATAAAGTGAAAAATTACAATAACATGGTCTCCATAGTCCACACTCATATCCTCTTCTGACTATCCTTGCAGGTCATTCATAAAATACTTCTTCACATCCTGGAAAAATTAAAACATTGAAAGGGGTGAGCTCAGATGCTCAGTAAGGATAACAATATAGCAGAAACTTTCATAAATAAACATAAACATTTAAGGCAATGTATAACTGAAACAAAAGCCTTTTAAACTTGAACTTCAGAATAATATGGAAAAATAAAATGAAATAATGTCATTTACTTATTCACATGGATATTTTACTAGTTGAATAATCACATGCAATATCAATAACCACTTTCATAATGATGGAATGCATAATGTCAGACAATCATAACCACGTATCCAAGGCCTCATGCCAAGACTGCAAATAAGATTTTGTCAAGGCCTCATGCCAAGACACTAGTTTGTCTCATGAGACCTATCGATGCATCGAGGAGCTATAGCATCCTCCACCCGTCACTTATTAAGTCCAATGCATTACTCATATGAACAAGTTTAAACATATCATAAACCATAACATAATCGTATCACATAAAACATGCATAAAGAAAACATAACATTTCCACATTTTAATCACAAGATATCAATACAACACATTGATATAATAAAAACACTTTCAAAACCATTTTCAATACCAAAATAAAAGAAAATTAAAACTTTGTATTTATTTTTCATTTTAAAAAAGTTATGTCTTGTAGAGGAATCCGAAACTCAAATAATGGTCACAACGGCGGAAAAGTCGTTGTCGCCGCATACGTACGACAAAAAAAACATTCCCTTTTGTCGTTTAGTAAAACGCTTCGTATAAAAAAGATTCCTTTTGAATAAACGTAAAAGTCAAAGGGTTTTATACACTGTAGAAAAGAAAGTTGTGTATAAAACAAAATATGCCTCAATGAAAGGAGATTGAGATGAAGTCCCTTACCTCATGTTCGACTTGACTCGACCGTTCTTTAACCTCCTGAATAATAAACTAGAGTTAATTTCTAATTGATTAAGAACCTTTTTCAAGTTCATTATTCCTTTTATATCACTTATTACCCTATTATGAACATTATGTAATTATTTAAGTTAATAACAGTTGTTTTGTCGATCTTTGGTACTTTAGTCAAAAATAAACTTCTCATAATTACAAGTTGTTCATGTGGTAAAATATACATTATATCCAGAATTATATTCATGATGTAGATATCATATATATCATATATATCCAATATATATATATGAATTTATAATATTACATAACATTTAGAGGTTATAAATGAAATGCACCGTTCATGGAGACGGTAAGTCGTACGTACGCATGAACGCTACTTTCATTTCTATTTCGTATTTAATGGAATGAAAAAATAATGATATAAAGGTGTATTATAATTCCAGTATAATATCATATATAATATCATTTACTCCATCATTTACATGTCCCACATATGACATTAACGATTCAAATCACTTTGAGGGGGCGGTAGTCCGCACTTCCTAAAATGAAATTATCACGTTTACCCATAATGGAAATCATAAAGGTATGCCATAAATGAAAAATATAGAAGCATAAGGAAAACATAAACATAATATATATAATATATAAATATAGTGACATCTTAATGGCCACCATGAGAGGTGTTAAAAGAATATTGAACAATCATCGTTTTGTGAGGCAGTAATTCACCACCCACAGAAATAGTATGTTCTTTAACCATTAGACGAAGGTATGTGTAAGTGTAAATCAAATACTTCTCATAAAAACATCCTAGTATATTGAAGATACTGGTGTTGTTACAAAAGAAAGGAATAAAAATATTTTAAGGGGTTGGAGAAGCAAAATAAAACAAAAGAACATAAGAGAAGACATTACCTTAAAATCGGGTAACTCTTTTTGATTTGAGCCAAAGGCTTCCTTGGGAAGACTTCTGCCCAAAGTGAGGCTTCTAGGAGTAAGAGCGGTAAGTTTAGAGAGTATTTGGGCAGAGTTTGGTCGATCCAAATGGCTTTGATGGTGTGAATAAGGTGGTAGAGGTGGGGGCCTTTTATAAGAGGAGAGGAGGGGCACTCTTGGAAAGTCATGAAATGTTACATTATTATGAAGTGCTTTTCGGATTTCAAAGGTATGACAATTATATATTTCGAGGATAAGGTGATAAGGGTTCAAAATATACCCATACAATAGGTTTTTGACAAGTGTAAGTCTTAGATTTTACATTATCTTTTCATTTTATTTAAATCGTTAATTAATGAGGTAATCACTGCATCATCATGGTGTCATTAAAAATTTAATTTATTTAATGTCTAAAAATTATAAAAAAATATCATGATGTAGGAAATCTTTTTAGATTTCCAATGGATATTTATAGTCGATAAGATAACTTGTATAACCCCTTGTAAAAAAAATTTTAGTAAAAAAATGCATGTTTGTGACATTTTTATTTTTACTTTAAATAAAAAGTTATTAATGTCATTTTCTTACCCAAGTGGCTCCATGGGGTCCCCAAGTTGACCCATAGATTTTCTTGGTCGGCCATGACTCATGCAATAAGGGTAGGATAAGTGTAAAGTTAATTTCATATTATTATAACATTATATTTACCTTAAATTTCACTAATTACCTTTAATCGCGATTAATAAAACTTAAAAGTTACTATTCACCAAAAATTATTTTCATCTCATTGAACCACATTTTGCTTCCTAATGACAACCATGTATGTCGGATTTTTGAAATTCAATACACAGAAGTGGTAATGTTTCATTTACACGAAAAATTAGTTTTTAAACTACCACTTAGTGGTTTCACTATTCATCAAAACTTGAAGTTTTTCAGAAAAATACCAAAAATTCACCCTAAGCTATAATTGATATTCTGAATTAAAAAATGATGTATATTTTACAAAATTCCAAAAATATAATTTACATTAATTAATTTTATAATTAATTCTCGTTTTCAAAACAAATAGCGTGTTTTTAAGAAACAATATCAATCAAAAGATGGACAATTGTTTGTGCCCAATTTCAAAGTGAAATTAATTATAATGACCACCATTGGATAAAATCGTAAAAATATATTATAATTATACTTTAAAACCACTCAATAGTATAATTTATCACTATAAATTATTTTTATTAAAAAGGTTGTTTTTAAGTATTTTTTTACTATTCATAGAAAATTGGAAGTTCTCAGAAAATTACAAAAAATTCAACTTAGGATAATTTTGATATTCCGAATACAAAAATGAAGTCCATGTTGAATTATAAAATTAATATAATTTCAAAAGGTGGTTATTACTATTCATAACAGCTACTTTGATTGGTCACGGTGTGTTAGAATCTCGAAGTTGCGTACAATGAAAGCTCTTGTATTATTCAAAGAGAAGTGTACCGTGGAAGCTTGGGGTGTTACATCAGTGGTGAGATTTCACAACCTTTTTGAGCAATCATCATGCTTCAGTTGTTCCTCTTTAGGCTCCTCTGTTAAGGCAGTTCCAGCCGAGGTAGTAGCAGCAGGTTTCTACAGTTTAGGATCAATATAGAATAGATGGGGTAGGTAGAGGACAGCCATGAGATGCTCCCCATCCTCAAATAGTAAATAACGTCTGTGGAGGTGGTCGTTAGCATGGTCAGAAAGGATGCAGAGCAAGTTGTGGTCAACTTGGTCAAAAAGGATGCAGATCCAGTTCCAGGTGATCCAGACATCGTTTGAGGTACCCTTTTCTTGTTTTCTACTTGGGTGTATGCCTTGTTTGATCTAGGATAGACACACTTCTTTATATCTCCTGTCTTTTTCCATGATTTGGGACTTGAGGTAGAGAGGCTTCCAGTGCACTTGGCATTGAATACGCTAGTTGGAGGTCGAGATGACTTATTTGATGTATGTAGAGACTGTGAGATAGTGTTGGGGTAACACCACTCTTGGGGATATTTTCTATGTTTACATATAAAACCATATGACATCATTATCAGCATGGATTGGTTGTATTTGGTGTAGTCTATAATGGATTACTTCAAGATGAAGGTTGTGTTCTTAGATGTTGATGGATCGCCAATAGCATTTATTGGAGAGTGAGACCCTCAGATTGGACATAGGTGTGTTCCTTCCTTATCATCCTTTATGGAAGAGATGATATTGATTTTATCATAGGTTTGGCAGGCATTGTTTCCTAGGATCATATAATAGTATCGTGATGTCTTTCCATAGAAGGTTATAGCGTTACCCCCTCGACGAGAGATCGAGTTCAAGATCGAACTACAGTTAGGCGTGTCTCCTATCTCAATGTATCCATATAGGATGACACCTTTGTGAGAGCAGCGTATACAACTCTATGGTCCATTGCGGTGTGGTTTTGTTTGATTGAGTGTGTCATTGTAGGGTGCACCAGTTTTGTTCATGAATAAGGCTGATGGCAGTTTGTGGTTGTGTATCGATTATCGTCACTTGAACCAAGTGACAGTGAATAATTTATATCCTCTCCCATGGATTGATGATTTATTCAATCAACTAAAGAGTGCAAGTTGGTTCTTGAAGATCAATTTGTAGTCAGGATACCATTAGATGCGTGCGAAAGATGAGGATATCCTGAAGTTTTCTTTTCGTTGTCATCATGGACATTACGAACTTGTTGTGATGTTTTTCGGTGTGACTGATTCTCCATCTTTTTTCATGGGGATGATAAACTCCGTGTTCCATTGAGTTCTTGGATAAGTTCATGGTGGTTTTCATCAACGACATCCTTGTGTACTCTGCATCTGAGGAGGATCATGCAGAGCATCTGCATGATGTTTTGGGAGTTCTTTATCATGAGTAGCTATCTGGAAAGTTGTCGAAGTGTGAGTTTTGGACTCAAGAAGTAAATTTCTTGGGGTATGTTGTATCCCACCAGGGAGTAGCTATGGATCCTTTGAAGATAGAAGCATTCGTGTCTTGGGAATCCCCCAAGACAGTGGCAGAGGTGCAAAGTTTCTTTGGTCTTTTAGGCTATTATAGGAGGTTTGTAGACAATTTCTCTCGGGTTGTGACTCCTCTAACAGTGTTGAACAGAAATGACTAGGTGTTTTTGTGGACTGATCAGTTTCATATAACTTTTGAGTATCTAAATGAGAAGTTTTTTAGTGGTCTAGTTCTTTTTCTGCCAACAGAAGAAGTTTAGTTTGAAGTTTTCTGTAATGTTTCACATCTTGGGCTAGGCTATGTTCTGATATAGCATAAATTGGTCATTTCTTATGGGTCTAAGTAGTTACATCCCCATGAGAATAACTATTCCACCCACGATCTTGAGTTGGCAGTAGTGGTGTTTTCCCTAAAGTTGTGGAGACATTACCTCATTAGCGAGCATTTTTTTGTATTCACTGACCATAAGATCCCGAGTTATGTTTTCTCCTAACTTGACTTGAACTTGAATCATATTTGGTGGATATATTTCTTATAGGATTATGAATTTTAGATTTTGTATACACCTGAGAAGGGGAACATTGTGGCTGATGCGTTGAGCAGGAAGTCTTGTAGTGATGCAATGCGCGAATCTAGTGAATACTGAATAGTATTGGAAGAACTTTCAGCATTACATCTAGATATGGGAGAATTTGGGGGCAAAGGTTGTCTTTTTCATATGAAAGTGTAGTCATCTCTAGTGCAGCGGGTGGGGGAGTCCCAATTGGGGGATCTTAAGGTGGCGGTCTGGAGAGACAAAGTTGTTTGTGGTGAGGCCCCTGATAGTTGGTCTAAGGATGAACAACATCGAGTGTTGTTTCAGGGAAGGCTTTTTGTTACTTTGGTGATGCATGATATGGTTATCAAAGAGTTCCATAGTTCTCCTTTTTCAGTACATCATGGTGTGAAAAATATGTGTTAAGCTTTGAGAGGACATTTTTGGTGGCCTGGGTTGAAGCGTACAGTTGCAGGGTTAGTGTCTCAATGTTTGGTCTGCCAGAAGATGAAGTTAGAGCACTGTGTTCATGGTGGTTTGCTCCAACTGTTAGATGTTCCTCAGTGGAAGTGGGAGGGCATATCAATGAACATTATTATTAGTTTACCTCGATCTCTTGGAGGCTATGATGCTATAGGGGTTTTAGTGGATTGTTTGACGAAATCATCCCAATTTATAGTGATCAAGGATTCAAACACAATGGAGGTTTTGTCGAGGTAGTATCTGGAGGAGGTGATGAGACTCCATGGGGTCCTAAGGATGATCATTTCCAAACAAGATTCTCATTTTACCTCCAGGGTCTGGAGAGGTCTCCAGCATGATTTTGGTTCTCATTTATGCCTTATCACCGCTTCTCATTTGCAAACGGACAGTCAGGTAGAGTGGACCATCCAAAATCTTGAAGACATGTTGTACTCTTATGTCATAGATTTTTGAGGTTTGTGGATGATGCACCTGACATTGGTAGAGTTTTTTCTACAATAATATTTTTCACTCCACCATCAGTATGATGCCATTTGAAGCCCTGTATGGCCGACCTTTCCATTCTTTGTTGTGTTGGACTAGGATCAGAGAGTCAATAATTCTCAGGCTAGAACTGGTACAGAATATGACAAAGATGGTTCAAGTGATTCGTAATAGGATAAAAGAACACAGTATCATCAAAAATCCTATGTCGATTGTGGGAGGATACCTGTGGAGTTTGAAGTTGTGGATTGTGTGTTCTTAAAGGTGACTCCCCATTGTGGAAGCGAAGGTCTGGTCGTGGGAGTAATATTTCTCCCCAGTTTGTTGGGCCTTTCGAGGTGTTAGCTCATGTTGGAGCTATGGCATATCTGATATCACTTCCCCTACAGATGATCTAGATACATGATGTTTTTTATGTGTCACAGCTCCGTCATTATCTTCATGGAGACTCTCACATCATCAATTGGGGAGATATCAATGTTGATGATGATGCGACCTTCGAGGAGTGACCTATAGAGATCCAAGACTGCCGGGAGAAGGTGTTGTGCGGGCGTGTTATCCCCTTGGTTCATGTCTTGTAGCAGTACGGTGGCGTAGAGGAGAGTACTTGGGAACATGAGTCGCAGATATGCACTCAGTACCCCGAGTTGTTTAGTGTTTAGTTCTTTTCTTGTAACGTTGCTTGTTTTTGTAGTTGTAGACCTTTTCTGGTTTATGAGATGGTTTTTTCTTGTTTCTTTATGTGGCTTACTCTCTTTTGAGAGGTCTCTCCCTCGAGAGAGTGTTTGGGAGATGGTTTTGGTTATTGCGTGGTTTTACGTTGTTCCTTTGATGAGGTGGATGATCTCCTATGATGAAGAGAGCCTTGAGAGGTATCTCGTGGGGTGGATGTTCAAACGAAGCCCTTTTTGTTTCCTCTCTAGGTTGGTTTTGGATTCAATAGGATGAGAATGTTTTGATAAGTATCTAATATAAGGGCCCGGATCTACATGGATCAACCCTTTGCACATTTGCAAAGACCAAGGTGCTCAAAGGGGGCTTGGGGGAAGTTCGGAGGGACTTGGATACTAAAAGATGGAAGTACGGAGATCTCATGCCGTGTAAAGTTATAGCACGTGAGGTTTCACAATGTGTAATGAATAAAGGTTTTAAAGATAAAAAGGTGATGCATTTTTTGGTGCAAACCAAACTCTGAGGATTACACAACGTGAAAGAGGATTACATGTCATGTAAATCCCCGATGTTGTATGTTTTAAACTTTTTAAACTGCTCGGGTTTTTCAAACCCTACGGCTGCAGAAGCTCTCTCTTTATTCTAGGAGACCTGGTTGCCTCCTCTTCAGAGTTTTGGGGATTCATTTGTTAGGGATTGACCTCTAGTTTCCCTCCTTCGATCTATGGTGACTATTCTTCGATCCAAGGTATGTTCTACCTCTGTTCTTGTGGTTTCTTTGATCTGCTTCCTCTCATCCCTCTTTTCCATGCAATGATGCTTGATCTTCATGTTTCTAATGGAGTTTTTTGGTTGTTTTTTGGCATGGTTGTGGTGAGGCGTCCCTGGGTGGATGTAGTTCTTGCGGGAGAGGTGATCGGGATCCGCAACATTGGTTCGTTCTCGTGCGATGAATGTTGACAAAGGATTCGTTGCTTCTCTTTTACTTATGTTCAATCATAAATTAAGCATGATTTAGCCCCTTGGATGCCAATGAAATTAACCTAATAATTACTTGAACTAGATTAAAGAATTGGTATCGATTTCTTGGTGATGTTGTTGTTTTATACCATGATAATGGTTTGCCTCTTGTTTTTCTAGATAGTGTGATATCTATGTTGTGTTTGTTATGCATGGATTAGCATATGAAATTGGTAAAGAACATAAAGCTGGAATTAATTGATAATTAATTGGCTAAAAGATTAAAGAGGTATATTTAATGAATCTGGTGTTTTGTAGTTTTAACTTTGTGAGCATGTTAATTAATTTGATCTTCCATGTGTTAATAGAATTGAATAAAGATGTAAAGCATGTTGATGTTTTTCGATAAAATAATTAAAGGCTTTTTAAATTAATTACTTAATTAATTTTTGATAGCTTTTTCTAACTTGCTGCCTTGGTTTCCCATAGTTGGAACCCATAAATAATGAATTGGTTAATTCAAATATGGAATAAGAATCGGTTTTTTGGTAAAGATAATGCCTTGTAGGGCCTGATTTGTCCTCTTTCTTGTAAAGGTCGAGTGCCTTGTGCTTTGGAGTCATGAGGGCTCATTGTGTGTGAAGGCCAAATGCCTTGCTTTAGGGCCAAGAGCCTAGTTGTTATGTTTGTTTCCCAATGCTTGTGATGTGCTCTGGATACGAGGCTTGTGATATGGTGTAACGACCCGATGTTTTATTAATGGAAATCCCTCCTTATAATTATGCCCTATAGTATAATCACATTAGAAAATACAATGACATATTATGATACTAAATACTATGTGACCATTAAACATAAATTTTCCACTTTTATGGTTTGAATTTCAAAAATCTAGCATACACTGTTGTGATCAGTAAAATGTTTGGAGTCCGATAGGAAAAACTTAATTTTTGGTGAATAGTAACATACCCTTATGAATAGTAATCTACCCTTATGAATAGTGTTATGACCCTTATAAATAGTAAATCATACAAAATAAGAGTAACCTTACCCATGAATAATTAAATAAAATTTAGGTATCTTATAAGTGACAATTTGACTATAGTAAAAGTATTGGTATTTTTGTAAGTCATAAATAAATAATTATAATTAATTAATTAATTTAAAAGAAAATTTATTTTATTAAAATGTGTTTATAAATTAAAAAATCCATGTCTTATAGTTTTAAGATAATTTTATAATACCTTACATAGTTTTTGAAAGCATTATAAGATCAGTTGTAATTTTAAAAACAGTATTTTTTAAGTAAATTATGATTTTAATTAAATATTAAATTAATCATATTTAGAAAATTATTTTTGAAAAATGGACTTCATTTTTGGATTCTACATGTCGAAAAATGGTTGGGGTGAATTTTTTGGATTTTTCTAAAATACTTGAATTTTTTATGAATAGTGAAATACCATAATTTACAAAATAAGCTAAATAAGCTAATTATAGAGTCATGCATGATGTTCTACTGATGTAAGCCCAATTGGTTTGGGTTAACATGATAAAATTACTATTCTTGTTCATGGAAGACTCACTATTTCTTGTCTTGCGCAGAAATAATAAATTAATGGAATTTATATTGAGAAATCTCATCTCCCCTCCACTATAAATACCACCTTTCACACCCTCATTTCCTCACACCTCTCAAGCTTCAAGCCTTGTCTAAACTCTGCTCAAGCATATTTCCTAGCCCCTACCCCATGTCCAAGAGCTTCTAGTCTCATCAAAAGACCAAGCCTAGGTCCCTTAAGGAGGATCTCAAGAGGAGGATTCAAGAGGTAATTTCTCTTCCTCTTTTAATTTCCTTTCAATTTCAAGTTCTTTTCTTATTCTCTCCCCACCTATCTTCATTCACATGGTATGGTAACTCCAGTATCATACATATATTGGAATGTTATGATACTAATGGTATATTATACCATCCAACCCCCTTCTCCTCTTCCTTTTATTTTATAAAAGAAAACGTTGTTCGTGAGGTGTTAATCTATCACCTTCAAGAACGACATGTTTTCTTTTTCCATTTCTACCTTTAGATCTGGTCATAAAACCATTTTTATGGTTAAACCAGAATATGTTATATATATTATTTCATATTTAAAGTTATGGAACTAACTTATGTACATATTACTAAATGATTAAACAAAACAAGTTCGTTGTGGTCGAAAAACCGCCCAAATTAACCTAAACAATCATAATTTAATTATTATCTAATGACTCATCCACATGGTATATAATATAATTCATTATAAGATAATTTTAACTTCTGAAATATAATTAATAACATGTAATATCAGTTCTAAATGTTTACCCATGTTCTACACGAACTTCCATTTATGAATACAAGTGATCCGCTCAAGAAAACCATAAAAATGAACATTCCCGAACAATGTTTTTAAACTCTATAACTCATCCAAAGGCCCATAAAATAACTTAATCAAACCATAATGAACCATATTCATGTACAAAAGGTTCTGGAATTTTCAATTAATGAATCTAATGTGGTTATACAGGACATTAAAGTGAAGAAAGCGTTCAGATACAAGGTAAGGGGAAAATCTCGAACCCAGCCTTCTTTCTTTGGGTTCTCTATCTTTCACTCCATTTTTGGTATGGTCACTTCTTAAAAATCATTTTTCATCATTATCTTACCTTTTCTGGGATATACATGTTTGCTACTGAATTTTATGACAAACAAATGTTTTCCAAAAGAACTCTTCTTTCAGAAACACACATTTTACTTCTCACTCAAGGTGGATGACTATCGTATCTAGTATGTTAGTCCCACTTAATTTTGGGAACCTAATGTTTATGAATGTGTTCTTATGAGATGAAACTTAATCCTTTCCATGGGTTAGTTATGTTTATTTTTGACATATGTTCATTGTGGCATGCAGGATAAATGATAATGTTACGATGTGACAGGTGCGCCCAGAATTATATAGTGCAATATGAATGTTTCAATGTGATGGGTGCGCCCAGAATTATATAGCACTCCAATGCATTGGGTAAAGTGATGAATCTCATGAGTTAATGTGAAATTATGTTTGGACAAGATGCTAGCTTTGTTCACAAGTATGTGTGGTAGTTAACCACTAAGACATGATGTTTCATTTTTATGCATTGCCACATTTCAAGTCTCTTATAAATCTTTCCTTTCATGTTCATGATTCTTTGCCTATGTTATGGTTATGCTCACCCTTTGTTATATTGTTCTTATATATCCTCTTACTGGTCTTTAGCTCTCCCCTTTTGAAGTATATCCTCAGGTGACTACATTTACTAAGGAGAGGTTAAGTGCCAATAAGAAGCTAGAGAAGAATGAAATAAATAAATGTTTATGCTTGATGTTGTAATTGTTATGTATGGTCCTAGTTTTCCCACGACACTAAACCTTTGGATCCTCCATGTGTAAAACTATTATGTTGTTTATCTTTAAAATGATGTAATAGTTATATAAGAAAAGTTCGGGTCGCTATATATGGGGTGGCAAGGTCCATATGTGACGTGAGGCTGAGATGGATGAGCCTGTGATGATTGTTATGGTATGTGGGGTGGGGAGACCCAATTGTTGTGGCAGAAATTGGCGTTTATGATGGTAGGATGCATCGGGATATGAATGTGGGTGTCGGGGAGGACACCAAAGATAACAGAATGGGTTGAAGTTGGGGTTACCTGTTGATATGAAAGTTGGATGCTTGTTTGAATTTGTTGTTTGGTTGACAGTCAAGTTGTTTGTTTATCTTCTTTCCTCTCACCACTGCTCGATCCAGATAGATGTGATTTGTTGTATACCTTGTTTGGTAGCTTAGGATGTTTTCTTAGTGTACCTGATAATATGGAAGGTGGTAATGTTAATAAATGTTTAACTCATGGGGTTAGAGCTTGCTGGGATGCAATGCTGAGGTTATAATTCTGAGAAGTCGTGGACTCGATTGGCTTATGCCTAGAGAGCATCGAACTTTGTTGTGATGCTAATGTAATGTAACGTGAAAAATGTTAATGGTTAATGAATTAATTACCGTAAAGTGCAACTAATAAAAAGGGAATAAAATAATTTAATGCAGCTCTTTAAATGGTTGTGTGCTAATAGGATATCTGGTTTTAGTAGTGACAATCGGGAGTCAGAGAAACGTTAGCTGCAGTTGAGTCTGAGACTAGGTTATACTCATAGTGTGGTTGTGAGCAATATTATATCATGTAATTTTTTTGTTTTTATATGCTACTCCACCCTATCAGTTAGGGCAATTGACACCTTGGGGATTCTGAGCCTTGGGGGATGATTTTCCCAACATCATGGTGGGAGGATGGATAACTGATTATTCCATTTGGCATCACCCTCTTCTCTTGGTAGTTACTTGTGCTGATATGCACGACTGTTAGTTTTCCCCATATATGTGTGTAGAGGGCTGTAATGACTTATGGTTATTTCACACATGTATTCTGAATATAGTTTTCTAGGGACTCATATAGGTATAATGTGTATAGGTTATGATGGCTTGAGGATCTTTACTCAGTGTATGGGTTATGATGACTTGAGGTATAGTACCTAATGTATGATACACATTATACGGGCTGTGGTGGCTCCCGAAAACTACCTGGTTACTTTTAGTTATGTGGACGTGGTGGTGTGTTGCATGAGGTGCATGTTGTGGAGCCTCACCCAGGTGTCTGCGGGCTAGCCTTTTTGGAGAGAGATGCTCAGGACGCACGATGTTGGGGCAAAGCATTAAACTAATGGGGAAGTGGTAGCGGGGTACCCTTTATACTCTTTATTATATTATATGCTCTTGTATGTGATACTTGGTGAGAGTAGTTGTGGTGAGATTGAGAACTTAATATGCTTGTGTAAGTGATGAGTTAGTTTCACTTGTTGTTCATTGTGCTTTAGTATGGTTTTTTAACCTTTTTTGCACGATAGGCTCTAGAGAGGATCTGATTGAGTGTACTATTATACTCACCCTACGTATATATAAACTATTTTTCAGGTCAGTTGGAGTAGGTTGAAGATCGGGCTGGTTACTACTAGCTTGGGGTTTAGCAAGAGTTGTTTGGGCTTCGTGGTCGCTACCGTCCTTACTTTTTTTGGTACATGCAGTTTTCCCTTCGGTTGTAGTAGTTCTTGCATGTCATTATATATGTGCACTTGGTTTTCTTTTATATTTGACTTTGAGTAGGAGTTGATTGGTGTCTGTCTTATCTCTTTTTTTCACATGTGTTTCTCTTAGAGGGTAATGCCTCTCATCTACGTGTTTACTATGCCCTCAGTGCTAGTCGTCAAACCGGGACCTACTGGAGGCGGGACTCAGGTGTCACTATCTCTCTTATGCCATTGTCGACCCAGGAGTACACTTTCTGGGGAGGAGGTCGTGACAAACAGTCTTGGTGAAAGGTCTTGATGGTATAGATATCATGATCTCTATGATCATGACGTCCAATATTAAGCATTTCCTTCATTGAGAATTCAGTTATTATTATTCATGAGATTACTATATTGATATTATTCATGAATTAGCTTCAAGATAATGTGATTATTTATATGAAATTATTTAATTATCATTTATTCCTATCATATTATTCTTTATGTTTATGTAATTAATTAATTGACATGCGTTTTCAGTTATTTACTTTTTCATATTGATTATGTCATATTGATTCGTGATAGCTTTCGATGTACGTAACTCTTACTGAGCATTTGAGTTCACCCTTATTTTATTTCATTTCCCCAAGATATGAAAAAGAATTTTATGAATGAATTCAAGGATGCTGAATATTTACTCTCACTATGTTGTATCTAATATTCTCATTTATAATGTGTGATTCAAGTATGTATCTAATTTACCAACTCTTAAACTATTCGATCTTATAGGATGTGATCACTTGTATCTTATGTTGATGTAATAAAGTAACCCCTAGCTCTAAGCTACTAGAGTTTGGATGTTTACAACAAGGGCGAAATTTTTTTATGTGTAAGTCAGAAAGCGATTTACAATTCAAACACATCTTTCATATAAAAGCTAGACCACTCATAACTTTATCAATTTTTGTTTGATTGTTATCATCATAGTTTTGAATAGTAAATAAAATCCCAAAAAAAAAAGTTTCCTTCATGATCGAGACTCATCTTCAAAGGCCTATGCTAGAACCATTTTCTTGTGAATTAACTCATTATAACCACCATCACTAACTTTATTTTAAGGATAACTAATGTTTATTTTAGACACATAACTTTATAACTACCTTCATTATCTTTATTATCATCTTCAATGATAACGTTTGCACATCACAAAAAATCACTCCCACTACTATGAAGAATAAGGTACAGAGTGATAACAATATTTAGATTTAAATATATTCTAATTTTGTAATAATACAAACTGTTAATTTTTGATATTTTAGATAGGGGAATACAAAATAAATATCATAAAAACCAGGTTTAAGGATACATATTATTCATGTTTTCATTGTTGCAATTGAATCTCTTTAATACACATGAACAAATCAATATTGACATCAAAGATCATCAAAACACCAATGATTATGAAAAGCTAATTGTCTGTTCAAAAATGAACAAAAATTGATGTAGATATAACAAACACTGGAATAAAATTTGAAAGCATATTAACTACATCTAAGAAAGATTGATTACTTGAGGATTTATTGTGAAAATTTACTTCGGCTTGATAAGCAGCGCCCCAATGGGTGACACCCTTTCAGGGTTCTCCCTTTCAGGGGTTCCTCACGATGGTTGATCTGTGTGGTGGTTCTGTTGGATGTTAATTCTCTTGGGATGTTGTACCAAGGTTGGGCCGCTTAAAAAAAACCGGATTCCTACTCAACCTTAAAAAGTGACATTATTTTAAAATCAAATAAAAAAAGGGAATTAGACCGAGCAAACATCAATTCAATTGAAATATATTAATCGTATACTAATACAATTTGGTCACATCTATATAAAATAAATTTTAATTTTTTTTTAAAAAAATATCACGCCCCAAACCCTTTCTCTCCCTCACCACCCCAGCAGACCCAACCATAAGACATTGCCCGGGTGGAGCCCCATGCCAGCTTGGCGGTTTACAGGGGAAATGACCACACCCCAAATAAAATATCAGTTTCATCGCTTTTATACGATAGATAAAACGACCGAACCTGCCCGGTCCAGAAGACATTGCCCGGGTCGGGCCCCATGCCAGCTTGGCGGTTTACAGGGGAAATGACCTTCGAGGAGGGGGTCAATCTTTTTCCTTCTTTCCAGCGAGGATCATCGAAATCTGAAGGCCCCTGCTGAAAGCCTGGTTGAAGAGCAGCCGAGTCTGGAACTCCGACACGAAGGAGAACCACGAGAGCATGACGATGGGGAGGAAGATGAGCAGGCCGATAACGTACTCGTACGACCTCGCCAGCTCCTTGATCGACTCCCAGAACCCTATCTTCTTGAACAGAGGCCTACACGCTTGCCCGATCTTCGGACAACAGATGCAACTCAGATCGATGAATTCATACGAGCGGGGAAAGATATCAACTCATCATCATGGAGTTCGACTTACCAGAATAAAGGCCCAACCAGTAGGCAAGAAGGCGATAATCGAAGCAAACAAATCCGATACGGTGAGCCCGCACACTACGAATAACACGGTCATGACGGATATGAAGCCCAGGAACAAGAGCACTTTGAGGATCCGGAACATGAGTTGAAAGTCGGTGCCGAATCTCCGTCTCCCCATTGATACCATCTTTTAACAGACAACAAACATTAAGACGTGTTTGGTTCGATGATTGAAGTCATTATTTATATCTTTGCATCAAGGAATTCTGGTTCTCATGTTCCACCTTGTTTTGAAAAGGATGAAGCATCCCAATGAAAACGTTTTTTGCTCTTGAAAATCATTCCATTTCATCTACTTCTGTTTTATCATGCCAAACATAAATGAATAAATTTAAGGAATCCTAACACTGTTAATAAACATCAGTTTTCATTATACTTATCTTGCTCCCTAGGAGCTGCGGTCAGGCATATAACTACGCATTTTTAATACAAAAACACAGAGCATCATCATACCTTCAAAACCAGAAGTGCAATCCCCATGACTAGCCAAGAGAGCCCATAAACCTAGAAGGGTCAAAAAAAAAAAAAAAAAAACCTTGAGTAACGAGAAGCTGAAAAATAGCTTTTTAAGTAATCATTCAATTGTAGCTTTCCCTGGATTTGAAAATTTGTCAAATGCTGATAGTATCCAATAGATAAATGGCCTGTTGACAACACTTAGAGAAAAATGTGTATGGTATAAACAGTTCGAAAAAAATAAGTGGTGTTTTGTTTTGTTTCTAAAATAACACTTGATTCGATTCTGTTTGACAATACTTCTTAAAAATTGCATATGGGAAAAAGCATTTTTCTGCCACTTAAAATGGTTTTGTTCTAAAATTTAAGTCTCTTCATAAACAAAACAAACAGCACTCATTTCTACAAACTGCTTTGTTAAGTGCTATAGTAAGTACTGTCAAACAGATACTTAAATTCCAGAATAAAATTAGTTAATTAAGCGGCAAAAAAAGTACTTTTTCGATCAGGGTTCGTTTGACAACACCTCTTGAAAACTGCTTATAGCACTTCCCATTTATGATAAGTGCTTCTATATGTGCTTCCATGAGCAGTTATCAGTAAGAGTTGTCAGATGGATCTAAATCCCAGAAATAAGTTAATCCAAACGGACCCTAAAACAAAATATCATCAAAGATGAAGATGGTACCAGCAAGCTCTTGCTGTGGTGGGATATATCGAGGTGATAGACAACGCCATACTGAAAGACGAAGAAACGAAGTGCAAGAATAATCTCTAGCAATCTCCCTCTAAAACTAGTGCTTTTAAGGTGTTCCTGCTCTCCATCCCACCATGATTCCCAGCTTTGATCCGTCGCAATACCAATACCGCCACGATTGCCCATCCACCTCTTCCAATCTGTCCAATCGTCCACTGTCTTTTGCCATTCAAAGCCTGACGGATTGAACACAAAAGGAGCAAATAACCAGGAAGCCACCATGAACCACATGGAAAGAGTGACGAACAAGGCCATATTTGAACTTCGGTAAGAACCCCCATAAGCCACATACACAATCAATAGAACCATTAGCTCCAATCCTTTCCCAAAATGACTTCGGGAGTACAGCCTGTAATTTTCAGCAAATTTTGCATGGAAAACAACAAATCCACGACCAGTGGCACGATATTTAGAGCCCCCATGAAGGAGGGTTCTTCCATAGTAATGTGCTTTCGTTCCGAGCTGGAATGTGAAGAAGACACTGGCCAATTGCAGCTGCATTACTACAAAGTCGATCAGCGCGGTGCGAAATCCCTTTTCCAGGCCAATTTCCATGAACATGGGCAGAACTAGTAGAAAGCCCAGTTGAAAGATGGACTGTGCCGCCAATGCATCTTCAAATGCCTTTGTACGGCGCACCCTTGGATCTTGTAAAATACCCTTTTCCAACCCACTCATCACCACATATAGACGCCCATATAAGAATAGGTATACAGTTAGCACCGTAACCTGAGAGCATATTGCCCAAAAGAAAAACATGGGTTAAAAAATAAAGCCATGGCAGCAAACCATGTTTACTGCAATCCCCTTTTAAAAACTATCTGCTTCATGGATTGCCCTCCTAAACACGCATAAACAGATGCTTTGTTAAATTCAACAAGCAGCTGGAGTCACTCCAGGTCCCATGTTTACTGCAATCATCGGTTAAGGTTATGAGGTCCATTAAAGGCTGAACCCATTTGCCTTATCCTCTAAAATAAGTTTTGGCCATCTTGTTCAATAAACAAGATTTCCATGTCTCAAATGATTCATAATCAATCGCGTCTTAAGAGTCGATTTCATGGAATCCTTTTATGTGAATCTTATTAATGTGTTTCCGGCAACAATGACAATGAAAAATTGTATTTGAATCACTAATTATCTAAATCCACATCATCAAACCTTTTTTATTTTAAAATTTTGAGGACACGTGTCTCCTACTCAGACCCGGTAAATACTATATTTCCCAATAAAAAACATAAAACAAATGGGAAAATATCTTTTTTTAATTAAAAAATGGAATCATGGATTATGAGGAAATATCATTTGTTGTTTAAAATGCAAACAAATATAAGGGGAAATTTAAGATAGGTTACCAGGCAACTGAAATAGAAGCCAACTGTTGTGAAATAGAATGATAGCATTCTATAGAAATCAAACCGGCGTCCAAGCCGATAAACATCACGGCTAAGTGTCTGTTCTCCATTTCCATTTGCAACCTTGGCCTCGAAAAGCGATATTTGATTCATACCCACATCACGTCCCTTGCCAACTTGGATGTATTCATGGTGTGTCACGTGTCCTCCACGCAGAACAGAATTAAAACCTGCCAACATTTGCGAAATCAACTATTGAAGTCATTCACCATTTGTTAAACCCAAACATTACCTGAAAATATATCCTCGCTTAAGTTGATCATCTTTGAAGCCTTGCTTACACCGCCTCTAGTTAAATGGAAGATTCGGTCAAATATATCAGGATGCCCATAGTGGAACCGCACTCTAAAGTTAAGAAAGAACCAAAATTAGAAAACTACATTAACATATATGGAAAACGGTCATCCGCAACCTGTTCGTCATGTTGCAACCTATGGACAGAAGCTTAAGAGTAACAAAGATTGACACCAAACAAAAAATAACATGAAATGTAATTAAATCAACTTGGATCTAAAATAGAAATATTCATGAATTTATCCTACAATTTCAAGGCTAGAGTCATGTATATCACTTTATTAGTTTTCCCCACAATCATTCCAATCTATTGAAGTCGGTGCTTTAAAACCAACTTTGTTATGTACATTTGATTATCAGACCACGTATTCAGTTTGACATATAATGTTCTATCCCTATTACATATTGTCATTTTTTCAATATGCACTGTGCGATAATGTCCTTAAAATATTTGTTGCATTGATAGATTATAGCAGTTCTCTATTATAATGAGAACCTAGAAATGTTAAGTCAATATTTTCAAAATATGCCCTATGATCTAGACACATCAATCTAATAGGACACGGAAGATGTTTGATTATTAAGTATCGAAGTCTCATAAACATTGAAACTTATTCTCATGGAGTTCACATGAGGAAATCTCCAAGAGAATGGATCATGATGACAAATTTGTTAATAGAAACTCAACAACCTTCCTATAAACACAACTCTATTGTTTATACAGCAGTGATGGAGTAGAATAACAGAGTCAAAGAAGAAAACGAAGAAGAAATGGGGAAGAAGGATCCTCTGGGAGGCGCAACACCCAGGAGGCCGATGGCCTGACCCACCCTGCTCAGCTTTAGCTGATCACAACTCAAACCTCTTTCCCCGAGCCAATCCCTAATTTAATACCCCTCCAGCAATTAACAACCCCCTAACTAAAAGAAAAATTACAAAATTGCCCCTTGGCAGTTACACACTACTACCAATCATACCCTACGCCTCCTATCAATTCCGCCCCCTTAAAAATCATATTGTCCTCAAGGTGGGTAAAACTTGATGAATTTCTGAAAACAGGGAAGGAACAACTCCCCAGAAAGACATCTCCAAGGTGGAGGCTCTAGCGGAGGCCTTGGCAAACATGCAACTCCAGTAGCTAAGAGATTGCTTTCAAGCTTGGCAACAACCTTCTTGTTCTCCTTGCTCACAAAAGAATCCTCAGGCCAGCCCGGTTGGCTCAAACTGCGCCTTTCCTGCTCAACCCATGCCTTTTTGTTATCCTTGTCCCAACCGGACTGGAACACACCTAAGCTTACTGCAAGAGCTTCCCAACTTACAACTCCAGTCTTCTCTTGCTTCAGCTGCTCCAAAATCATCTGGAGTTCTGTCAAAGCAGCTGAATCCGACATGTGCACCAACTGTACAACTTGGAGCTCGTGCTGATGCCTCAGACCGGTCGACACCTCCAAGGCACGAAGCAGCGGTCCAGCAGTCGCTTGTTTACCAGCAATTATAGTGGAAACCTGCATTGGTGTAGTTGGGTTGGTCTGTATCTGCCCCTCATTTTGCATCTCGGACTGTAGTGTCGTAGAATTGGAAGGATGTGGATGATCAATCGGTCCAACAGAGTTTTGCGCTTGTGCCGGCACCTCCTTTAACATCTCTCACAGTCTATTCAGGACTGGAAAACATGGCGCAAGCGTCATCCTGCTCCTGCGTCGGCTGCTCTTCCAACAAGATTTAGCGTCTCTCCATGTTCGCAGGCATTATCGCCTGCTTGAAACTGGTTCGTAGTACCTCCCGATTCTTGGTGAGTTGCCCCACCGCTTCCTTTATCTTCTGCAGCATGTTTTCCAGTCATTGCAGTGTTGTCTCCCGATGTTGAAATCCGATCTTCAGTTCTGATACGGTCGATTCCAATATTGCTACTCAGCTCTCCATGTGCAGACAGTCAATCGTTACATCAGAGACTATTTCCTCCCATTCAAAAACCTGTTTCTTGATCCTCTCTCAAGAAATGTTTCGCAATCCAACAATGAGCCAGAAAATGAGGCGTTTGCACCGTCCTGCGTGAGCGGAACTATGGCAAGACACGCCTCCGCCGAGGGACGAAGGACTGGATGCTCAATAAGTTGTGCGCGGCTCACCTGGACGGTACCCAATGGATGTTTCTGGTAGCAGGTTGGCACGTCGTTCCGTCAACAAAGACCCGTGGAAATCTCTCTTTCTCAATAAATGCTCAATGAAAGCATCAATTGATAAGTGCAAGAGAAACAGAGGAATTCTATTGTTTGTACAGCAGTGATGGACTGGAATTACAATATAACAGAGTGGAAGAAGAAAATGAAAAAGAAATGGCGCAAAAGAAGGATCCTCCGGGAGGCATAGAACCCTGGAGACCGATGGCCTAACCCACCCTGCTCAGCTTCAGCTGATCACAACTAAAAAATGAATCGTAACCTCCTTCCTCCAACCAATCCCTTATTTAATACCCCTCCGACAACGACCCCCTAACAACTAAAAGAGAAATCACAAAACTACCCCTGGGCAGTTACACACTACAACCAGCCTCACCCTACGCTCCTATCACTTATTTCCGGAAACCAGTATGTGCAGACCTTTTTAGCAGTTGTTTGTTTCTCACTTTTGCCGCCACTTGAGCCGCTTGTTCTCCCTAACATTCTCCCGCACATCTGGAAAGACTTTTTCCGTATTTAACTATGTCCACAAACCTGTTGTCCACCCTTTCCTGGCCCTTGTCCGAGCCTTTAATGAATTGTGAGTCACTGAATTCGAGCGCTGCATGTCCTAAAAACAATGGCGAGAGTCTGGAATCGATAGGTTTTTGAAATTCATGCAGTTTCATCTCAATAAAAATTGACCCCTGACCACTTGAGTTCCTAACCACCTGCTCCTTATGTTCCGGATACACAATATCAACTTCAACGGTTGCATTCACATGGGCCGTAGCTGAGGCCCTAGCGTTGCTCGAATTGGCATTGGCTGCACTGCCCCCCCCCCCCCACCTAACACCCACTCTTGTGCCAGCTGGAACAAGCTACCCATGTCGTTCCAAAACTTCTCCATCCACAACTTTTCCCATAGGAGCATTTCCTTGATTCAAGCTTCCACACCGTCAGTTGTTGGCCTTGGCTTTTCCGCATCTGCTCCCACTCAGAATCACAACAGCTGCCTTACTTTGTTTTCGGGAGACTAAAACATGTTCCTCCAGCCCCTCAAGCCCCTCGATCTTCACTGTTGCTTGCCCCTCCAAAGCGTTCCACTCCCATACAACCCGGCTCGCTTTCAAATTATCTTATTCCACCTCGGCTTGCGTCAACTGTCCTAAATTTTCTGGTCATCCGGCACGACCACCGTGAGCCTCAATTTGTTTCTACAGCTCACACAAAAGCTCACATAAAAGCTCACACATTCAACTATCGATCTTCGCTTGTCTCCTGGCAAAGACTTAGGCAAATTAAGTCTGTCGAGGTGCCTCGACCATCTATTCTTGCCCCTTTTTCTCTGCAACAATTGGTTGTTTCTATCGTCTTCCACACTGCACCGCAAAGGTGGTCCGACTTCCACACAATGATCCTCCCATTGTGGTCGCCACCACCGTTCACATCCCACAGTGCAGTACACGTTTCTCACAACTACGATCGTACCTTCAACAACGTACGAAAAAGGTAGACAACACACCCCTGCTCCAATGTTGCCTCAATCATCCACCTCTAACGTCTCCTTCTCAATGTTCTTCTCTCAGCAACAATCACGTGCCTTCACTTCGAATGTCATCTTCGAACAAAAACGTCCAACAAAAACGTCTTCTCCAACGATAACGTGCTCTTTGGTGCGCCACTTTTTGACCGTCTCTCCCACCGTGTTCCCTATCGGAGTCGCCAAATTGTTAGGACAATTTTTGCGAGAGAGAAATGAGAGAAAGATAGCACGTATTCACTAAATTCGTACCAACGGTGTGAACCTTCTTGAAGAATTACAGTGGGTAGGAGAAGATTTTAGGTGAAGGAAGAAATGTCCACTTCTCTGAGGCTGGAACCAAATCCTCCCAAGGATCAGCTCTCTCTCAGTAACCGGCTGAAAGGAATACCAATAATGCGTCGTGTCCCCTCCCCAACCCCCTCTCCCTTATTTAATACCCCAAACAAAAACCATCAACCTAGCCAACAACTCTCTAACTACTAAAGCTGGCCATGACAGACTAACAAAAAAAATACTACACTACCCTTATTTAATATTCCCCCACAACTCAGTCGGCACAACAAACTGCCCCCAACAGATACACTCAGACAACCCCTACATCCTAACAATATTGATCACAATCAAATCACAAGTTATTCAATATCGGAGTGAGTTGTATTTATCTCTCATGTTGTCCCCAAGTTATCTTATGTTGGATAAGTGAATACAAGTATTTTACATAACAAGCCTAATTATTTGATGGATTTGAGTGCAATAATTATGAGGGCCAGGGCTAAGTTAATAGCCCAAATTCCATGCAATAGTTTTTAATTTAATTTAATTAATTATTTATTGCATAAGACAAAATTTTATATCACTTAAAATAATTATATATTTCAAGAAGTGATATGAGATGCCTATATCACCTAAAAAAATATAAATAAATGGATATTATTTTAAGAAGTGGCATAGAGTCATAATTTAGTTCAAGTTCATTGAAGAGACTATGCAATTCTTTTAACTTAAACATAAATATAAGAAGAAAAATACAGCACAACCATTCTCTACTTTTCTCTAGGGTTTTGAAACTGAGAATTCTATAGAAAGACTCTTCCCTTTCTCTCAAGATCCAAAGGATATCATAAATCTCTTTGTTTCTTCGCGCTAGCACCCAAGAAATCAAGATCGTATGTCACAAGCTTTATGGGACACGGGTGGATATTGCTAAAGGAACTATGGTTTGAGTTTTTGACGACATCAACAACAAAGGGGAATCGAATTGGAAAAACAATTCACTGGGGTAATTGTTTTTTACTTATATTTAATTATAAATTAAATGTGTTGATACTTGATAAGGATTTGGGCGTTGTTCATCGAAATCTTGAGTTTCATCTTGAGTGTTGGACAGAAAAAATTTAAACTAGCATCCCACCCCGCGCTTCTATTGCACCCAAATCATGCACATGGTATTAAAACAGTCACACTTTAATTATAATTAATATTTTGATTTGGTTTGCTAAAATCTATCTTTAGGATTTTTTTCTAATTCCAATGATTGAAACCATGAATAAATCAGAATCTGTATGCCTAAGAACGGATTAAAAAAGACAACACTTTCTCAAAAACCAGTCTTCTTAGAAACTTGTCAATGCACACATATATCTTCTCAATCAAGGAATAATGATATAAATCATTAAGATGATTCCCTGATTTAAATAAATATAATTCCCTCCAAAATTAACTTTTAAAACGTTCCTGTGACTGGGCTTTTATCATCTCCATAATCTTGGACTTTGACTTCTGCAATAATCTGCACATTGACATTAATTTCTCGAAGAATAGTTATCTCATTGACCAAATAAAATTGAAACAGTATATACCCATTTTAAATCTTAGTAAATCATGGTTAAAATATCATTTAAATCTTTCCATCAATTTTCTCAAATCTCTGAGCCATTTATGAAATAAAGAATCTTCCGGTAAAACAATAATGCATGCAATCTCTGAAAATATAGCCGCTTCACTGACCCGAATATGAAAATAATATATCTCCATTCAAACACCACTAATCGTCAACCTTAAATTTCATCATCAAATCTTTAAGAAATTTTATTAGAACATGAAAATTAAAACGAAGTATCATGGCATCATTATGATATGCTTTTAACACCTAAGTTGATATCTCATTCAAATTTGGCAAAGAAAAATCCAGTGTCACTTCATTTGAACTACAATGTCACTCGCTCTTTGAATATATTAGACACGGTAGCTTTCATTTACTCCGCATGACAACTTCACATTTCCTTTGCCAGATTCTTCACAATTGCACGATTGCTTGCAGTCACTTGGAGTGATCTACATGGTCAACCATGTTGTTCTTCATGGCCACCCATGCCCAACTTCAGGGTCACTTGTGTCTTTCTGCAAGGTTAGTTGTGTCTTTCTGCAAGGTCAATAGTGCCATTGTTAATTCTCAACACCTTCAATGATCTTCAAAGTAACTCAAACCTTCTATCAATCTTTGACCACCATTATAAGTCTTCACTCAAATTCCTTTTATATTTCCATATTTGATCAGTTCTCAAATAATCATAAACAATCAATTTGTTTCTTAACTACTTTTTTGCTTTAGTGTAAAGAATGCATGACTCATTACTCTAGCCAATAATCTTAGCAACTTCAAATGCATAATTGACAATTGTTGGAGTCTGTATCCCACATCGGACTTGTGGTCCGATGTGGTCCTTTTCATTCATTATAAAAGAATGTCTCCGCCTCACTTTGAGGTAAGGAGGCAAGGGGGTTTCTCAACCTACATGGTATCAGAGGGTTTTCTAACCCGATCCCTCCCTCCCGTCTAGGGTTTTCCGACGTCAAGTCCCCCGCGGGGGGCGGCGGCCTCGGTGGCCATAGGTTTTATGCCGCCGCCCCTCAGCCTCGTGGCCCTCCTGCTCTAAGCGGATCTCCCTCAGCGCCTGGCGCTTCTTCCCGGAGGTTCTTCCCGGCGCTTCTTCCCGACGGTCTCCCTCTCTCCGTCCAGCAGATCTTCCACCCGACTCCTCCTGCAGCGCGGCTCTCCTCAGCGCGGCTCTTCTCCAGGTGACTCTCCCGACGCGACGGCCCCGTCATCGGCGCGACTCTTCTCTTCCCGGTCGACCTACGCGACTCGCGTTCCTCCGCTCCCGACCCAGGCACGGCGACGACATCTCTTCCCGGCGGATCTCCAACGCTGCTCCCCGTCGCGGCTTCCCCCCGGTGCGCCTTCCCTCCCAACGCGTCTCCTCCCGAGCGCGACCCTCCCGGCGCCCCTCTCTGCACGGATCACCTCTCGGCGCCCCTCTCTGCGCGGATCACCTCCCGGCTCCAGCGGCGCCCGCCTCCTGCGGCTTTCCCTGGCGGTTCCCCCGCGCCGGCCCCTCCACGTCCGGCTGCTCCCTTCCCGGCGGCCGTTCCGCCTCCCGCAACAGCCAGCAACGGCTCCCGCATTCCCCGACGGATTTTTCGGATCCCCGCAGATGCTGACTGGCTCCCGCATCTCCCGCTCCACACGAACCGCCCTCTGCGGTCCTCCTGTGCGCGCAGCACGGCCCGACGCCTCTCTTCCCGACGGCGTCCCGATCCCGGCTCTCGCTCGACTCACGCCTCCCGTTCCCGTCTGCTCCTCCACCCGGCGACGTCCCTCGTCTACCGTTCCAGCAACTTCCAGTCGGCGTCTCCGGCTCCCAGTTACTCACAGCGTCGGCGACCTTCCTTCACCAGCGACCTCCCTTCCCCGGCGGCTCCATCCAAGCTGCTCCCTCCATGCAGGCTGCTCCCTCCATGTCGGCTTCTCCAGCAGTCGGTCTCCACCTCTGCCGGCTCCTCCAGCATCCGGCAGACTCCTGGTTCGACACCGCGCCAGCCCCGCCCTTCCAGCAGTCTCCCGGCCTCTTCTGGAATCACCCATCCTGCTGTGCCTCCCTTGGCGGCCTCCTGCGCATCAACAAATGCTTCCTCCATGCCGGCCTCCTCCTACTTCCTGCGGAATTCCCGCCTCGCCGGCATCTCTTGACATCTTTCCGGCAGCCGCATCTCTGTTCGCCGGCCTCCTCCTACTTCCTGCGGAATTCCCGCCTCGCCGGCATCTCTTGACATCTTTCCGGCAGCCGCATCTCTGTTCGTCGGCCTCCTCCTGCGGATTTCTCAGCTCTTCGACGACCGGCACCGCCATTGCGGATTTCTCGGCGCTTCGACGACCGGCACCGCCATTGCGGATTTCCCGGCGCTTCGACGACCGGCACCGCCATTGCGGATTTCTCGGCACTTTGATGACCGACCCGCCAGTGTGGATTTCCCGGCGCTCTGTTGTCCGGCCCCGCACTTTTCCAGCGATGACCCATCTTTTTTTTTCTTTTCCAGCGGCAACACATTACCATCTTGAGGGGGAGCAGCATCAACAACGATTTTATTATTTCCGTTTCATCTGTTTTTGTCATGTATTTGTCATCAAGCTGGGCATGTCCAGCTTGATGGGGAGTGTTAGCGTCTGTTTTTATTGCTTTATTTTCTTTATGACTCATTACTCTAGCCAATAATCTTAGCAACTTCAAATGCATAATTGACAATAAATACAACCATCATAATTTCAAGATTTCTTCATTCTTCTCCAAAATTACACTTTTACAATAAGAGTTATTCACCAATCAACATGAAGAGCATCCAAATTCAGGAAAGAAGACATTAAAATCAAGTCTAGCATGTTTCGACAACAAAGTCAAAACCTATGTGTGGAGACCATGTTCTACACCGCCTTAAAGTCACAATCTGTGGACTGAAACCATTTGCTACAACAACTCAGAGTCCACATTGGACTTTAACATTGTTTAAAAGGGGACATGTAGGTTCAGGTTTTATGACTTAGTTCTTTGACCATTGTGTCAACCATTGACTATAAATAGTCATTAACATTGTACTTGTAAGGCATTCAAGCTTGTAATAGACAAAACTCTGTGAACTTGTATTCTCTCCATTGTGAGGAATGTTTCTATTATCCACCTTGCTCGGGTGCATTCTTGTCTTGTTAGTTTACAAATTATATTGATGATCCGAAATCACAAATCTCCTAATTCATATCTCGACCAATGTGTGTCATTGTGTAAATTGGATAAACTCATTCGTCATGGGGTATTTTTCTAGATAGCAGGTCATGTTCCTTGGCGTTGGCTATTATTTGTTTCTATCGAGCCTCGATCCATATCCATTATCCCCTGCCCTACGTTGTAAAGATATGGTCATCCCTTGCTCTCGCATTAATGTGAGCAAGGATAATTTACCTTGAAAGGACGCAGGTTGACCCATGAAGATAGTCATAAGTTCATTAAGTGGTTTGAAAAATCAACCAAGAAGGTGAATGGGGTGTTAAAGAAAACTACTAAGATTGGGAGAGAAGTTCTGTTAAGAGGTAAAAACTCTAGAACTAGTTGGGAAGTGCCACTACACTTAGATAAATAGTTTCCCCCCCTTTTTAAATAGTAATCCTCTTCCCAGATTAACTCTCAAATATCGAAGAATCTTATTTATTGGCTATAAATGTCTCAACCATGAGTCATGCACTAACTGATTGATTATACTCACAACATAGGTCATGTTAGGCTGAATATAAGCTAAATATATGAGTTTTCCAACGAGTTTTTGACATTAAGCCTTCTTTGCAGCTAGGCTTTCCTCAATGAGCGAGTCAATCACCTTACAACCTCACTTTTGAGATTCTCTAAAAATATCAAGAAAACATTGCCTTGCACATAAAAAATTACTTATTTAAAATACGAAACATCAATCCCAAATTGATTTTTCAAGATCAATCATCTTAAATAACCAACAATTTTCCTTTCAAAACCTATCCCTTGAATTATTTCATGCTCAGATTATATAATCTGCATGCACGAGGACAACGATTTGACCCTCTGATATGAAGCATATAATTGCCTTGATTTTTTTTTGTACCCAAGGATATCATAGCTTGAGCAAACCTCCCAAACCAAACATGAGAGAACTGCTCCAACCCATAAACCATCTTCTTCAAATGAGATTGATAGGAATGTTGGGGCTATTAGTTTGTTAGAATAAAATTGGTTATAACTGCTTGTGGGACCTGAGAGGAATATGCTGGGGGGGTCCACTTTCTGTTAGAGAAACTACTTTAAAAGGGGGTTAGGGAGGTAGAATGGGGATACGGAGGATTATTTCCAGTTTATTTCGGCCAAACTCGGTTTGGGCAGGAGAAGCAGGTTCTCTTGAACGTTTTCTGTTTTTTCTGTTTTTTTGTACTGTTTGATTTCTTTCTTCCTGTTGTAAAGCTATACATACATCGGAGTTTGTTCGTGGTAGCCAGTTCGTGTGAAGCTACGTATCAATTGGTCCGATCTGCCGTGGCGCATTTGCCTGGTTTTGATCGACTACGGTGCGCGCAACCTGCTTCTAATTTGAGGGGACCCACCACGCACGAAGGAGACCGCTGCACCAGGAGACTCCCAACTTATAGCAAGCGCGACTCACCTGGTTGGCCTGGACTTCACCGCTCGGCTCCACCTAATGCAGTTCCACCAGGCGTGCGAGGCCAACTGGGAGTGGCACTGCCGCGAGGAGGCGGAATTCCGAAAAACATTTATACGCTGGATGCATCGTTGGGAGGAGTTGCCGCAACCGCCGGATGTGCGGCCCCTGCATTCGCCAGAGCTGGCTACGGGACTTCCAACAGATTTTGTTGCACCGCACTTGCTACAGCAGGTAACGACTGCGGAAACGAAGCTGTTGCAGGAGGCGACTACGCCTCCTTTGTCGTCTGAGCTGCTTGAGGCACCCTCAACATTTTCTGGTGCACCGTCAGCACCAGCGCTCGATGTGGGTTTGATGGCGGCATCTCTCACAGGTGTCGGCGACGACGAGAACGGGACGAGAGGCCTGCGGCAAGTGGGGAAAAGTTCCACCTCGAGTTTGGGCAGCGGCAAGTGGAGCTAACAGTGGATGCCAAAGAAGCAGAGCAACGAATATGAGCAGTTGCCTGGAAAACACGCGCAGTCAAGGTGCGTTGCCAACAATTTTTTCTAGCCCATGACGCCGGAAGGGCCATTTGGCTAATTGCTTGGCACGATTACATGATCAGTGCACCATGCCCTTACTTCTATAAAGCACGAATGATATGGGAGATTGCTTGGTATGCCAGCAGGATCCCCCACCTTGAGGACAAGGTGGTTTTTCAGGGCAGCGACGGTGATAGGAATGCTGGGGCTATTGGTTTGTTAGAATAAAATTGGTTATAACTGCTTGTGGGACCCAAGAGGAATATGCTGGGGGGTCCACTTTCTGTTAGAGAAACTACTTTAAAAGGGGATTAGGGAGGTAGAATGGGGATACGGAGGATTATTTCCAGTTTATTTCGGCCAACTCGGCTTGGGCAGGAGAAGCAGGTTCTCTTGAACGTTTTCTGTTTTTCTGTTTTTTTGTACTGTTTGATTTCTTTCTTCCTGCTGTAAAGCTATAGATACATCGGAGTCTGTTCGTGGTAGCCAGTTCGTGTGAAGCTACGTATCAGATATCATATCTAAAGAGGAAACTTCATGTATACCAACCTCCAAGTCTCCAAGAAAGAAAGCGTTTTTCATATCAAATTGACCAAAAATCTATCCAAGATATGCCAAAAGTAAAGGGAGAATCCTGATCATCTTCGCGTTAACAACAGGGACAAATGTTTTCCCATAATTAATCTCACACGCAACCTTTTTCAACTAATCACATTTTATATATGTCTAATGATCCATTCAATTGATAAATCATCGCGTATATCCATTGACATCCCACTATTATTTTATCCACTATTTTTTCTAAAATCACCAACGTTGCATTTTTTTTCAATGCACTCATCCATTGATCAAACCCAATTTTTATCCTTTGAAGCTTCCTGTATTCATGCTAGAATCTAGATAGAACTGATAGTTTAAATAAACATTACACTCACATAAAGAGAAGTATAGAGGAGATAAGCTTGGAGATGGGGTACATGAAACAAGGCCCTTGATACAGCCCCACCCCTATTGCTAACCTATTCAAGAAGAAAAGGGCACAAAAAAGATCAATTATCCAACTCATTGGACAACTAGAAGCTGAAGTGGACCAGCTCCTTGGATAGTTGGAGGTTGAAATAGAATTCTTTTCTCATTTGAATATGGCTAAGGAACTGTTTTAAATCCTTCATCATTTTTCCCGCATTTATTACAAACTTCAATTCTCCGTAATCTTTAGAGATGTAATCTGTTAGAAATGCAGGGGGCTGGAAGGGCTGGCTGTTAGGAGAATGGGGAAGTTGTCCACTGCTGTCCAGGTGTGGGCATTAGCAGTTTAGGGGCAGTTTGGTATTTTCCCTTTTATTAGTTTGTTATGTTGCCAGCTGTTAGACAACTGTAGTTGTTAGGGTGTTGGCTGTCCTGGTGGAGTATTAAAAAGGGGTCCAGCTGGAGGGAGGGAGTAGAAATCATTTTAGCATTTTGCTTGGCAGCAGAATTGGCCAGTGGTCTCGGCTGGGCTCTCGGGAGAGTGGTCTTCTCCAGCAGCTCCTCTTACTCTATTCCTTCTTCTTCCTCTTCTCCCTTTCATTCTTCTGTATTTTCTGTTCCTGCTATTGAAATGAAAGATCCCGTTGTGCTATTGTTTAGTTCTTCCTCCTATTTTCTGCTAAGTGACCACTGTTAGGCAAGAGTCCTAACAATTTGGCGACTCCGCTGGGGAACCTTGCGGGAGAGACGTTCGAAGAGGGAGCTCACGCTGTGGAACTGACATCTGCGACTCTTTCTTGAAAGCGTAGTTTGGCAGGAACGTGCGACTTTTACCTGGAGGTGCTGTTTGTTGAAAAAGAAAGAAAGAAAGAAACATAGACGCCTGGACTGTGTGACGCGTCTATTGAGGAAGAAAACGTACGCAGCCGAAACCACGATTGCTGCAGGGAGGCTCGGACGCCTGGGGACGTATTGCTGGAAAAAGTCCCGAATGCTGGAAAATTAGAACGACTGTTGCAGTTGAGGCTGGACGTTGTAAGGAAGCCGCTACTCCTTGGCGTCTGCTGTAACGAGTGCCTCGGACGCGGCTAGGGGATCATTGTAAGGTTGGAGGAAGCGCACGAGTTGTGTGGTCGATAACCGCTGAAGTTTGTTGCATCAGAGCTGGGGAACTAATTGCCGCTGGAGAACCGCGATTGGTGTAGGGAGACTCATACGCTCAGGTACAGATCGCTGGGGATGCTACACGAGAGAAACGATCATTGTTGGAGAACCAATCACGTGCTGGATAAACAACAACACTGCTGGAGAAAACCGATTGCAACAGTGTGCTGATCATCATTGGGGAAGATTGAAGAGGCAGTTCAGGCTGAGGAACTGTTTTCTGCTACACTGTCCGGGAGGCGTTGTTCGTTGCGAATATAAAAAAAAGAGAGAGAAAGAGAAAGAGATACAATCGAAAAGAGAAGTTTCAGGAGAAAAGTGATACAATTAGAGCAAGCCGATCGCAGGAGTTGGTCGAGTTTTAGCTAGAGCAGAACCGAACGCAGCAGGACGTTCGCTGCTGGGGAAAATTCGTTAGAGATAGAGAAGCTGCTGTCATAGAACAGTAGTTGTTCCGAGCTGAAAACCAGAAAAGATCGTGGAGGAGAATCGCTGCTAGGGAAGGCGAACGTAGCTGGAGAACGCGGTTGCTGCTGCGTAAGATACAAACAGTGCGTCTGTTGTCAACTGTGAGGTGCGACTGTTCTAGAAGAAACGGAACCAACTGGGGAGATCCGTGTGAGCAAAGTAGACGATCCGAGCTCGATGGTTGTGGGAGGAGAGGCGCGAGCATGGGGAAATACATCGCAGCAAGCGACGCGTGCGAGTTGGGAGTGATCGCTGTCGGGACGACTGAGTAAGCAACGAAGGACTTTTGCTGAGAACTTTTTGGCCGCAAAACGCGGCTGACGCAAAAAGCCATTGAAGGACGGGCTCAATATCTTCCATGGTGCAGTGAGGCGCGCGTGGTAAGAGAAGAGACACATACACGGGAGTTGCTGGAGAGGAAGTCTAACACGGTTTAAAAAAAACGGAAAAAAAACAAGAGAAAATCAGTTGTGCAAAATTATCTTTTTCTGTGATACGAGAAGCACCTTTCTGCTTGATTTTTCAAGTGATGATCCACTTAGTTGGATCACGACAGCTAAGGCGTATTTTAAGGAGAATCGGATATCGAAAGGAATGAAGCTGCACTACGCCCAGTTTTATATGGAAGGTACTGCTCTACTATGGTTTTTGTCACAGTGCTGCACCGAACTCGTCATGGGAAATTTTTAAACCGGCATTGCTGGAGAAATACGGAAACGATGAGCAGCAGCCTGGAACCAGATTGAAGCAACCTGAGAAGGTAATGTTTGCCCCTAGTCCATGCGTGAATTTGCAGGAAGAGTCTGCAGAGGAGGAACAGTTCGTTCTTGGTTCGCCTTCGAAGCTATTTGTCAGAGCAGTTGCGAGTCCAAAACAGGAAGTGCTGGAGATTGGGAGCTAGGCAAAGTGGTAAAGCATCAACAGCCGGCTCGAGCAACGCAAGAACCTTTTCAACAAGCCATGCAAACAGGGCTGACAGACTTGAAGTATTCCCAAAATGAACAGGTAGGGGTCGGTTGCTGTGAGTTTGTTGCGCAGAGAGGGTCCAGTGATATTCGTCCAGAAGAGGGGAAGTTAAATGTTCTTGAAGAAGATTTATATGTATTGAATGCTTACAAGTTATCCAAAAGTGGGAAACCTACATTAAAAGGAGTTGCGTTGGGGCTACGACAATTATTGCTATGGGCTAAACCTTTGCGGAGACCTCTCCTTGCACTGCACACTAATGTTGACAAGCTATTCTGATCAACGTTTCAGACAAAAGTCCAGGAAGCAGCTCTTAGTGGTGCTTCTAATGCTTTAACTAAGAGTAACAAACCAGCCCAAGACAGATGGAGCTGGCGACAAGGATATTTTTCATTTGGTTTGTCTGGCTGCAACATAGAGAAGCTTGTGAACAGGCTGTTGGATGAAGAGTGTCCATTTGCAGTGGGTGGTTTGCATACGATGGCTAGTAGGACAGATGGGGTTGCTGCAACAGATAAAAATTCTAAGTTTTTTTGTGTTTGGCATGCTTAATAGAGATTTGATCTCTTCTTCGTTATGTGTCCTGGACGCATGCCTCCAACAGTGGGATGAAATAGGCTTCCAAGGGGAATGGTCTTGGGTTGGCTTGCAAATAACAGGTTTCGAGCAGGGAAATATTGGCGAATTCTGGTCAGGTGTGTTTCAACCTCTTGTGCCTTAGGTCATCCAACATGTTATTGATTTTCTGAAGGCGACTGGTCTTTTAATTGAGAATACAAATCTCACTAGTTTTGGGCCGGTAATGTCAATCCTTCCGGTGGAACCTAAAAAGAGGAAGTTTCTAATAATAGGTGCCATTTTAGGCTGCTGCAATCTTGTGCTTACCATTTTCGCAGAGGCTTGTCAGGTTTTCGCGGCTGCAACCTTTGGTTATATTGTAGAAGATTTTGTGAGATGGCATTTTCCCCACATTTGGACAGAAGTTGGGACAAGTATGGAGGAGTTAAGTACCTTTGACGGTGTTGGTTTATTGTCTGCAATAAGCCAATTTAGCAGATGGATGTGGAACGGAGAAGGTTTGTGGAAGGAACCGTGGAATATTGCAACACTCATTCTGGCGGTTAGGCAGACACCGTTTTATTCTAAAGATCTGGCAGTTGGGGGTGACTTAGAAGATCTGAAGCACGTCCTCCCGTGTGTTTTTTTTGAAGACAAACAGTTTGTACAGAGCATTTTGAAGCAAGAGCCACTTGAACCTGAAGTTAAAAGAATGCTTAAAGTTAAAGATGTGATTAGGCCGAGGCCACCCCCAAAACCGCCTCCAGCTGTTTCCATTCTAGCGTTACAACGGCTTTTCCGGAAGGCCCACCTTGGGGACAAGGTGGTTTTTTGGTGGGAGGGAATTGTTAGGAGTATGGGGGGTTGTCCACTGCTGTCCATGTGTGGGCATTAGCAGTTTAGGGGCAGTTTGGTATTTTCCCTTTTATTAGTTTGTTATGTTGCCGCTGTTAGACAGCTGTAGTTGTTAGAGTGTTGGTTGTCCTGGTGGAGTATTAAAAAGGGGTCCAGCTGGAGGGAGGGAGTAGAAATCATTTTACCATTTTGCTTGGCAGCAGAATGGGCCGGTGGTCTCGGCTGGGCTCTTGGGAGAGTGGTCTTCTCCGGCAGACCCTCTTACTCTATTCCTTCTTCTTCCTCTTCTCCCTTTCATTCTTCTGTATTTTCTGTTCCTGCTATTGAAAGGAAAGATCCTGCTATGCTATTGTTTAGTTCTTCCTCCTATTTTCTGCTAAGCGACCACTGTTAGGCAAGAGTCCTAACACCGGCACATAGGGGCTTTGTTGTTAGCGGGGGCAGTCTTGAATTTCGCCCATTATTAGTTGTTAGAGTTCGTAGTTTGCTGGCTGAGGGCTGCCAAGTGTGTGCTGGGAGGGGCAGTTATGTCCCTTTCCCTTGTTTGTTTGTTGGGGGCTGGCTGAGGCAGGTGAGGGATATTAATAAGGGCAGTAGGTACTAGTTGGGAGCAATGAACCATTTTAGATTGAGCTCAGCTTGGCAGCTGTTGCAAGAGCCGGTCCTTGGGAGGAAACAGCTCCGGCCTCAGGGAAGTGGATATTCTCAGGGGAGTCCGTCTTCGTCTTTCTCCTTCCACCTACCGAGATATTCTTCTCTTTCTTTTGTAGCATTCGATTCTGCTGCTAATTGTTAGTGATTACAGTGTTTTTCCCCTTCTCTCTAACATTTTTGGCGACTCCGCTGCGGAGATATATTGATCACCGTCGAACTCAGGGAGAGAAAGTCAATCATCGCTGCTGGAAATGAGATTGTAAGAGGAATGCGTACGCAAGGGGACTGCAATTATTGTGAGGAAGACGAAAGGGGAAAAAAACGACCCACGCAATGAGTTCGTTTTTGCTTGACAAATGAGGTGATACTGACCCGTTCTTAACTGTGAATCACAATTGTTTCTGGAGACGCATTCGCAGGGGCTGGACGACTGTTGTAGACCGGTCGTTAAGAAATGATCCTGGTGAAATAAAATTCATACGAGAGGAATTGTTTGAGCAGGTACGACTCCATGGAAAAAAGAAAAAAAAAGGTTAGTAGGTCAACCACTCTCCTGGACCTATTTTCTTCTATGCGTTTTGTAGAATGATAGGAGAGTTGACCTAATACCCAAGATTCCTCTCTAAGGGAGGTCTTGATATCTATTTATAATGAATAATAAAGATGACATGATACCTAAACATCGATGTGGGATTTACATCTTCTAATACCCCCCTCAAGCTAGGTGTAGCTAGCTTGGATACACAAGAAAACAAAGCAAAGAAAACAAAGCAAACAAAAAACACGGTTAACACTCCCCCTCAAGCTGGATATAGCTTAGCTTGATTACATAACAAGACAAAACATAAAAAAATATAAATTGTCATGGTTGCTCCCCTTCAATAAGTTGATAGATGATGTCGGTGAAAAAGATTGTGTCAACCAAAGAACAATGCCTGTATGTACTGCCCATTGGTTTTGTTCCACTTGTTGCGCTCCCGTCCATGACTGCTAAAGGAAAGATGACCATCATAAAACTCTCATACTCCCTTACTGAGGACGACCCTTGCTTCAAGATGCTAGATAAAACGGCGACCGACAAACGGCCGGGTGAAACGGCGTCCGACTTTGCAGACCCAAAAGACCGGGTATTAGAGCGCCTGACTAGCGGACCCAAAAGGCCGGGTTATACAGCGCCCAACTTTGCGGACCCAAAAGGTCGGGTGATACAGCGTCCAATTAGCGAACCCAAAATGCCGAGGTGAAACGGCGTCCGATTTTGCGTACCCTAAAATGCCAGTTGACAGCAAAGGTCTGAAGAACAACAGGGAGTAGCGGAGAGTCCCGATAGAGGAAAAAATTCCATCTTGCAGCAGTAAAGGGGCTAGGCAGCAACAAAAAGATCCAGAGGCCGAATCTGTGGTGTAGAGGTAAATCTAAAGTTGGGTAGGCATAACAACGGAGCGAGGGGCCTGGAGTTGAACTTGAGGGCTGACATGACGGCGAGGATGTCGGTCAAGACGGCGTTGCGGAGGCCGGGGAGGTAGAGGACCATGCCGGCAGAGCCACAGCCTGCCCCGATCTCGACGAAGCGGCAACGGGAGAGGCGAAACAGATCTCGAAGGTGTTGCGGCAGGTGAATTCTTCAGAGAAGTTGGAGAAAATGCAGGAGCCTGGGCAGCAACAGATCCGGTGAAAACAGGACCAAAAACAAAGCAACTGTGCAAGAATAGACCATCGCGGGAGGAGGGCCATCGGCTGGAGAGGTGGCACACAAGGGGTAGCCGCGTCTGGAGGGGGTGTTGGGAAAGTGTTGCACAGGTAGGGGTTGCATGAGGGGGGGGGGGGGGGTAGGAGGCGCTCACAATGGGGCTCGTCCGGCAGGGAGGGGGTATCGCGCACGGAGGAGTCGTCGCACAGGGAGGGCGACGCACAAGAGGCGCTCTTGATAGGGCTCGTCCGGCAGGGAGGAGCGACGCACAAGGGGCCCATCCGACAGGGAGGGGGTATCGCGATAGTGACGGTCTGGCCGCGGTGGAGGAGGAAGCCCGGACGAGGGAGCTGACTCTAGGGCGAGTGATCAGATCCAGAGCCTGCGCGCAAAGACGAAAGGGCAGTTGTGACAAATTAGGGCTCAATGGCCATATGGTCGCCGCCCCCCATTGGGGGAAATAAAAATATACGGGAGGAAAGAACCTAGGGTTAGAGAGTCCGCTCTGATACCATGTAAAATAATAGAGAGGTGGACTAAATACCCAAGATGCCTCTCTAAGAGAGATCTTGGTGTCTATTTATAATGAATAATAAAGATGACATGACACCTAAATATCGATGTGGAATTCACGTCTTCTAACATGTTTTATTGTGAGATGAGTACGCTGGGGGACACACAAGCTGGTTTTCATGCAAACAGAGATTGGAGAATTGGTTCACTATTGTTGAAGCGGCTTTAGAGGGTTTGGTGCAGAGGTACGAGAGGCAGGAGCAAGTACTGGAACCGATGTTGATGTCCAGATAGGAGGGTGAGGAGTTGCTGGAAGAGCAGTTATTGGAGAAGATCGTGGACCTCGAGCCGCAAATAGAAAGTGGACCAGAATCTGGTAGACTCAGTAAGGTTGGTACTGAAATTCCAAGTGGAAGTGGAGGTGTTATAGCATAGGATGGTGGCAGATGTAGTGGAATCATACTAATGAAAGATGCTACTCAGGCCGGTAGTTTAAGGAGTGCATCAGAGAAGGTTGAATTACCGATGTTTACCAGAAATGATCCAATTGGTTAGATCACCAAATCAGAGAGGTATTTCCAATTTTTTTGAATATCAGAGGATATGAAAGTGTATTATTTACAGATTAGCATGGAGTACAAGGTTCTCGGTGCGAATTGGGAACAGTTGAAGCTGGGGCTTATGGAGCAGTATGGGAATGGCGAGGAGTAGCAGCTTGAAACCAAACCAGTACGTCCTGAAGTGGTAATATCTGATTCCTATTTTAGCACAGGAAAATGGGAAAGAAATGCTGATGAGCATTTTTCTTTAAGGCTGGTTGTTGCTGTGCTCGAAGGAGATTTGCAAGGATGGCCACAAGAAGCTTTCGAACACTAAGAGGTGAAAAAATGGAGAAGGAAAAACCACTTTTGTCGGGTTACTTGCAAGTTGTGTTAGAGGTGTTGGATTGATGTAACCCGATCCGGTTGGGCCGGATGGTTGTGGCCCGTACTGCGCACAAACCCGCAACTTTCGCGGGTTGAGCCCCGCAGTGAGCTCGTTGGGGGTTGCAGGGGGCAACGTGCCCCTGCTCCGAAGGTCGAAGGTCCCCGACCCAAAATTTGGGGGACTATAGCAACTATGACTACTGTAACCGAGCAGATCGACTGAACCGACAAGACACTCTAGTAGTGCGGACTTCGGAGTCCAACACTGTAGCTCCTTGGACTTCTAGCCGTCTTTCACTGTAGCACAGCGGATTTTCCGACGGTTGGTGGAATAGTGCTTCGTCCTCTAAATTAGCTCATTTTCGGGCTAGGGTTTCAGTATGTGTGTGAGAAACTCTGAGAGATCTTCTGTAAAATTGTGCCCCCGATATATAGTGAAGTTTTACCTCTCCGTGGATGTAGGGATTATTCCCGAACCACGTAAATCTTTGTGTTCTCGTTCTGTTTTTTTCCCTTTTACTCTTCTTTGAATCGTTGTTTTGTCGCTTCGACTCCCAATATTTCCGCATCAAGAGGGAGTTGGAACGCTGAGTAAGGTTACATTTATTGAAAACTCTAGTTGGAAATGGCGTTGGAAATTCAGGCTTGGGTATATGGTTCCTCCCATATTTAGTGAGGGAGCCCTCATACGCAACGTCGAGTCAGTAGTCTCTGTTGTTAAAGCTTACAGAGGAGACTTATTCTGGAAACGTTATCCACTTACTTTGAATGGAAACCTGCAAATTGGAATGCTCATTGAGCAGCATTCCGTGACGAAGCTTATTTTCCTGAGGAAGTTCAGAGACGGAGCACTAGTTTCCAGTGCCTTATATTTTAGTGGCAATTTTGATTCTATTAACCAAGGTGGTATTGCAGGTTGGCTTGGTTTGATGAGGCTGCAAGTTCGAGGATTGATTTATTTCCCCACAACTCCAATTCTGCCTATGTTCGGAGCTTTTTTGGCAACTGCTCGAAATTCAACGCCACACCATGCTTGTTTTTATAGCTGTTTCCAGCAGACCTGGAAGGTTTTTGAACCTGCAGGCTCAAGGCATGAGACTATTCATTCCTTAGTGGTGTTGCTAGACCCAATGTTGTTCCAGACTTCAAATCGCATTGCGGGTATACTAAGGTACGTTGGATTAGGCATCGAGGATGACCTTTAAACTGCGACTCTCCAGTTTGCAGAAAAAGAAATTGAAGTGAACCCCTCTTGGAAGAGCCTTGGACGACCCATTTATGTAATTTTGGTCCAGGGCAATCTGGTGTTTAAAGACTTCGATTTTAGAAAAGTAGCAGGGGGTCTTTAGACTGTTCAACCACAGATTATTGGTCGGGTGTGAGGAAACTACCCAGTTGACTATCATTTTTGTCACGGAAACGCCGGGAGATGTAACGACAAAACAATGATTCGGAGAAGAGTAAAAGAGAAAAAAAGAACAAAAACACAAAGATTTACGTGGTTCGAGAATAATCTCTACGTCCACGGAGAGGCAGAAAATCAGTATAATTCTCGAGCACAATTTACAGAAAATTTTTCAGAGTTCTCACACTCACAAAAACCCTAGCCCCAAAATGGGCTAATGTAGAGGACGGAGCACTATTCCACCAACCATCGGAAAGTCCGCTGTGCACAATTAAAGGCGGCTGGAAGTCCACGTCGCTACAGTGAAAACGGTCACCTAAGACAAAAGTGCTACAGTGGCTGCCGGCTGGAAGTCCAAGGAGCTACAGTGCTGTTGACTCCAAAGTACGCACTTCTACAGTGACTTGTTGATGTCGGTCGGTCAACTCTGCTACAGTGTCAGAGTTGCTACAGCCCCCAAATTTGGGCCAGGGACCTTCGACCCCCGGACCTCCAGAGTAGGGGCGCGTTGCCCCCTGCAACCCCCAACGAGCACACCACGGAGCTCAACCCGCGAAAGTTGCAGGCTGTAGTACGGGCCAAAAGCATCTGGCCCAACTGGATCAGGCTACACCAATCCAACAATTTTTTGGCCAGAAAAAACGGTGTTGCAGAGGAAGCTGTCGTAGATGCAGGAAGCGTTGTTGTTATAAGCTGGGCTGTTAGGGGCGAGGGCAACTCGTGGAAGGCCAAGGCTTGGCACAACGCTTTGCGCTCATCAGCTGTGGTGGCAGTCGGGTGGATGCTGTAGAATCAGGCGGTATTTCCTACCAATCAAGTTAAGAAGGTCGTTGGCTTGGCTGCACATACAGAACAGGCTGATTTTAAGCAGCGAATTGGCAGCGTGTGCTTAGTGTTGGAAAATATAATTGCTTCCGTCAAAGCCACCACCAGGGGTTTCCGTTCCAGAGGTTAAGAAGAGTCCGTGGAGCAGCCATTCCACCTTAGAAACAAAGTGGTTTTTAAGGAGGGGCGAATGTTAGGAATGTGGGGGGTTGGAAGGGCTGTTGTGTAGTAGTTTTGTTGTTAGCCGGAGCAGTTTTGTATTTCGCTCATTATTAGTTGTTAGAGTTGTTAGTGAGTTGGCTGGGGGTTGCCAAGTGTGTGCTGGGAGGGGCAGTTATGTCCTTTTCCCTTGTTTGTTTGTTGGGGGCTGGCTGAGGCAGGTGAGGGATATTAACAAGGGCAGTAAGTAGTAGTTGGGAGCTACGAACCATTTTAGATTTAGTTCAGCTTGGTAGCTGCTACAAGAGCTAGTCCTTGGGAGGAAACGGCTTCGGCCTCGGGAAAGTGGACATGCCCAGGGGAGTCCTTTGTCTTCGTCTTTCTCCTTCTTCTTCCACCTACTGTGATATTCTTCTCTTTCTTTTGTAGCTCTTGATTCTGCTGCTAATTGTTAGTGATTACAGTGTTTTCCCCCTTCTTTCTCTCTCTCACTCATAGTCCTAACATAATCTAAGAATATATTATGGAGAATTAAAGTACAGAAAAAGTGCTGATGAAATTATGAAGGATTTAAAACAGTTCCTTACGGTAGAAAGAGTAGGCCGAAAAATCACTCCTCTTGAATGAGGACAGAACTCATTATTTATAGAGACAGATATAGACCTCATCAATACTCATATCCTAATAACTACATACTCTCCCTCTCAAGCTGGAACATACTTCAGTTTGCTGCACTAATTCAAAAAACACCAGAATTGGCGAAAATAATCCTTTTGTAGAGGATGTCAGAAACCGTTCATTTTGAATGAGGACAGAACTCATTATTTAGAGAGACAAATATGAGGTGCAATTTGAGATAGATACAAAATACAAAATTCAAACTAGATGAAAAATGAGGATAGGATAGACATAGCCAATACCCATATCCTAAATACCATAATACTCTAAAACTTAGCCATATTCAAATGGCTTCACTTAAATAATGTACTCCATGTTTCCAGATTTTCCATTTATCTATCTTCATTCAGACTTATTAATGATTTAAAATTTGTGAAAACAGTCATCCATTCTGATTGTGTTTTTATAGATATTGTCACAGGGAAGATGATTAGAGCTGCGAAGGAATGAAGCAGGTTATGCAATCCATATAAGACGAGAGCTGAAGATTGCAACAAATTAGAGGGACGCTACTAGTTTTCATTTCTAATTTGGCTGCGACATACACATCATAGGCATCCCCTATTCAGCTTGCAAGAGATGCTGTTTTTATCCTTGTTTCCCAAAGGTTTATCAAGTCATTCATTGCAAATTTTGTCAATGATGGTGGTATATGACAGAGTCGTTTTAAGCTTCATGCTCCTCATTCAGGAATAATTTTTAGGAATATTTTATCATACTGTGATTATTTATTAAGATGGCCATCTAGAAGACTTCAAATAAAACAATATTTGCAACTTGCAATAATCATATATTTTAAATCCACAAAATTGAAAGAATAAAAAATTTATTTAATTGATAAGATTTGGAAACCTTGCCTCAAAGGGTTAGCAAGAACACGCTGGCCAATTGTAACAAAACTCGTCTCTTGATTTGACATGAACCAAGCAAGAGATGAAACACTGAAAATTCAAAAAACGGGCACAATAAGAGTGTAAATATATACAATCATGCACCTCAACAATTATATAAACACAGTAAATTTTGAAAAATCAAATGCTGCCAGAGATACATTTAAATGCCAATGAGATTGGTTTAATTAGTACAGATAAAATGAGGCAAACCTTCCAGTAAAAACATGCTCCCTCAGGCCTAAAATGGTAGGTTTTCGTCCATGACGTTGTTTCCAAGAATCCTTCACATGATAAGGCTTCTTAAATTCCTCCAAAACATTTCTCATTTTGAATGCTTCTTCAAAGGAATTGTCCTAAGAAGAGAACATAAAAAGGCTGAATATTCCAACTTCCGGTATATCTTAAAATTAGAAAAACAATGTGGAGCTATAATAAGCACCTGATTCATGTCTATGGTCTGCAGTGCTTCACCACGAGTAAAAATAATAGCATGATTCTGATTTTCAGGTTTCCCTTCACCAACTTCTACTGGAGGACCTGGAAGCTTGATACGGTATATTTCCTTAAACAAAACAAAAACAGTGATTAATCATATACATCCACCCAAATCCAAACAAAAGTTGGGCCTCAATGAATGTTTTAAAAACTACCGGACATATTTCAAGATTTGATATTACTGATTTCAAGGACCAATAAAATATTTGACAGCAAGTTTTCTTCTTTGAATACCCTGACACTTCACACATGATGAATAATTATAATATGACAACATGTCAATGTACAAGAGCTGTCATTTCCACTCTATTATGAAAAACCCTAGAATTCAGACCTAGGGTTTTCAAAATTGCACTTTTGTTTCCTGCCAACCAAAGTTAATGCTTGATTTGAAGTTCATTTGACTGGTTGAATTCAGCATTGATTATAACATATTTAATCATACAGATTCTATTCTGACATGCAAACAACTCTCTGTGCATGATTATATGAACAAAACCAACACTAGCCCAATTATGGTAAAAATACGGTATTTGCTAGAAGTTCTAAAAATATGTTATTTCCAGATCGTTATTGATGGTAAGAAAGAGATATTTCATAAAAAGATAAAAAAGACAGCAATTCTACATTAATCTTTTTTTACAGAAATTGAGCATTAAGGATTGCAGAAATATAAAAAAAGCCAAAAACATAACTTAGGATAAGCATTCTAAAATATGACTATTGTTAGGGCATTCAAGCATTTAGGATCATCATGGATTGAGTTGAAAATTTATGTTAAGATTAACATGCATAGTGATTATCTAAAGATATGAAACTCGTAGACTGGATCAGCTATCACTAAAAACATTATGTGGATTGTTGTATGTGTTATTAGTTTCGACACCAGCTGGTCCCAGATGCCCCCACTCCTACCTTGATGCCACGCAAGGTGTTGGGTCTATGACTCTTTTGATTCCTTTGTTTTGAAAATCACAACACACTTATATGCAAATTTGATTTAACATCGAAGTTTTTGCTTTTAGTATTTTTGGTGTGCAGAAGAAAATTCCGATAACCTTAATTCTGGAGGATAAAAATCCAAAGAACTGTGCTTTCATTCTAAAATACAATCACTGGATGTAAGAGCATTATAGCGGTGCATAACTAACTTCATCGGAAGATGTGAAGCTAAGCTAAAATCATCGGAAGGTGATGAAGAAGTTTCTAATGCAGTTACAACTGATCCTGAAGAATGCGGAATCCGACCGTTGAAGGTTTGCCTATAAATTGAACCACAACTTTGAGGACCGGAAGATACTAAGATACGAAAGTACAAAAGTGATCACGAGCATTCGAAAGAAAGAGATGATTGTGTTGTGCAACTGCTTGTTGTTCAGAGATTTCGATCATTGTATTCTTTCTTTTTGAGTGTTCTTGCTAAGAGTTCGTTTGCGAGGCTTTTATTGTAAAGCTTTTAGCATTTTTTGTTGTATTCATCTGTGTTTTCGATCCTTTGTGATCGAGGGAATATGTGAGGAAGACAAAGTTGTATCCAATCTCTATGACCGTGAGCTTTTGCGCTACGAAACGAGCTGCTGCCGACCAGGTTGATCAAAGGCTTCTGAGGAGGAAGATAGAGTGTTCGGCGTTAGTTACTGATACCTTCCGACAAGTATAAAGTCGAGGGCTCCCAAGTGATAGGAAGATAGACCTTTCGATAGGTTTAAAGTTGATGATACCTTGAATCTAGTTTAAAGATTCCTCCTTCGCTTTGGGTAAAAGTGCGGTTTATAATATCCTTTAAAGGGTAAAAAGTGCGGTTTATAATATCCTTTAAAGGGTACTTGGTTTGTTAACAGATACTCCATGTTTTGTTAATTCCAGCTGTACTTACAAGTGTTAGGAGAGTTTCCTTTGAAAGAGAAGAAAGGAATAGAACAAAAAAAAATCGGTATATTTCAGCATGAATGGTTAGAGTATTTTAATGTCTAAAATTGCGTCAAGTATGGTATAACTACTCGATGAACCTGAGCTGTCCACTTTCCCGGTTCGTACGCTGTTGGTGAGAGACGCTGCCCGAGGAAGTCCACACCTCTGCCCACTCCACTGCTACAGGAGTTCCAACAGAATTTTCCCAGATGTCCCCACCATGTGATGCGAGCAGCAATACATATAGCTCACGCGCCCGTACAGAAAACTAACATATTGCCCCACCTCAAATGGAAACATGTCCCCAAGGTGCAAATCAGGAAATTGGGAGAGAATCTGCTTAGCATCCTCCCAAGTAGAGTCTCCAGACAGTTTGCCCTTCCAGTGAATAAGCCATAGGCCCTACGGTAACCCTGGAGCTGATTAAGTGGCCAGAACATCTGCGGGTTCAACCTCATGAGGGAATTCGATGTCCTACATTTTTGGTAGCTCGGATTGCACTGGTGACTACCCCATAGCTCGTTTGAACTGTGATACATGGAATACAGGGTGAATCCGAGTAGTTGGTAGCAAGGAAAGCTTATAAGCTGTATTTCTCAACCAAGCTAGAACCGAGTATGGGCCATAGTAATGTGCACCTAGCTTTGGATTCATCTTCAAAGTTTTTGAAGTTTGAATGTTTGGTCTGAGTTTGACGAAGACCAACTCACCAATGTTAAAAGTCGCATCTCGACGGTGTTTGCTGGCATATTGATTCATCAACTGCAGGGCTTGGGAAAGATTTTGTTGTAGCTGGAGCAGAGTGTGGTCCAGTTCTGTGAGGGCAATAGCGACTGTGTCAATTGGAGTGTTTCTACCAACAAAACACAACACCAACGGGGGTTTTCCGCCATAAACTACCTCAAAAGGTGCCAGCTTAGTGGAAACATGGGATGTTGTATTATACCAGTACTCAGCCTAGGGAATCCAACATGCCCAAGTGAGTGACCTCACCGAAGCAAAGCAACCTAAATAGGTCTCCAAACATTTGTTAACAAAGTTTGTCCATCCATCCGTTTGAGAGTGTTTCTACCAGCAAAACGCAACACCAGTGGGGGTTTTCTACCATAAACTACCTCAAAATGTGCCAGCATAGTGGAAACATGGGATGTTGTATTATAGCAGTACTCACCCCAAGGAATCCAACGTGCCCAAGTGAGTGGTCTTTCCGAAGCAGAGCAACATAAATAGGTCTCCAAACATTTGTTAACAATTTCTGTCCGTCCAACCGTTTGGGAGTGATAGGACGAACTCATCTTCAAGGTTGTGCCCTCCAAATGGAATAGTTCCTTCCAGAAGTTATTGAAAAAAATTGGATCGCGATCACTAATGATTGATTGGGGAATACCGTGTGAGCAAACCACTTCTTTGACAAAAACCTCAGCCACAGACTTCGCCATATAGGGGCGCCGCAACAAAACAAAGTGGGAATATTTGGACAGACGATCCATAACTACAAATTAAAGCCCCATGACTTGGGCAATTCAGAAATAAAATCCATTGATATTTTATCCCAAACTAAGGCTGATATAGGCAATGGCTGGAGAAGGGTGGTATAGGCAATGGTTGGAGAAGGTCGACACATAGCCTGGTACTTTTGCTGTTGGGAAGTATCACATTCCCGAACAAACTGCACGATGCGTTGTGGCATCCCTTTCCAAAACAACCCTGCTGCAAATTTTTTGCAAGTTTTGAGAAACCCAGAATGGCCTCCAACAACGGACGTATGGTAGTAATGCAGGAATTTTGGGATGAGACTGGATTGTTGAGAAAAAACTAATCGGCCCTTTTTGAACAACATTACATCTTGTAAACAATATCCTGGACGAGAATCCGGTTGTTGTTCTAATGCAGTGAGGATCTGCTGGAGGTCCGGATCTTTCCGTATTTCAGCTTGGACCGTGTCAACCTCCATCCAAAACGGTTCAGGCACTGCTGGACCAAAATATTTATCCTCGGTATAGCTCTCCAGGCCCTCATCAGTCATCCAGGAAAGATAATTCGCAGCTTGATTGACACAGCCTAGCTTATATACTACTTCAAAATCAAGCCCTAACAACTTTGCTTGCCAAACTTGTTGATTCACTATGTGGAACCGCTAACTGAGTAGATACTTAAGTGCATTATGGTTTGTATAAACCATGAAGTGATTGCCTATCTGTAATGTCCAGGGATTCTAAGACCCTTTCCTTCGTGTTTCCTGAGGTCCGGTGGGATTAAGAGGGTGTTTGGAGTCTTTTCCCCTTGATTTTTTTCTAAGTTTGGTCGTGCGGTCGGTTGGCACGGTCAACTGTTTGTTCATGCGGTAGGGTGGTTGGTCGTGCGGTCGGTTGGCACGGTCACCTGTTTGTTCATGCGGTAGGGTGGTTGGTTGTGCGATCGGTTGGCACGGTCATTTGTTTGTTCATGTGGTAGGTTGGTTGGTCGTGTCGTCGGTTGCACGGTCACCTGTTTGTTCATGCGGTTTGTTGATTGGTCGTGCGGTCAGTTGGCACGTTCACCTGTTTGTTCGCGTGGTAGGTTGGCCGGTACGGTCAGTTCAGGACTTAGCCAAATTTATGAGATTTACCGTTTTTCCAAAAATACCCCTAAAAGATGTAAATACGACCTTTTAACATAAATTCGGTTTTAAAGACTAAATTTACGGTATTTAAAGGTTGATTAGAGGAGGATAATCGCATCCTTAAATTTCCTTGATGACCGAGACCAGCAATGAGTCCTTCCGCGTGGAATTTAATGAGGTCCGCATTTATGGTCAATTAAAATCCAATCTGCAATCTAAAATCTCACTGGTTTTGGATCAGTAATTCTAAAGCGAAGATCTCTCCTTCGTTCTTTCTTGCTTGCTTTCTCTCGAGATGGGAGGTCTCGAAGCTTTTCCTGTGAAGTCGAGAAACTCTGTTGCTAAAGTTGGTTCGAGTTCCCTGTAAGTGGTTTCCTCCTGTGTGCGCACCCCCAGTTTTTTGTGCAACAAATTTCGTAAAGCTTCTTTCTTCCGGGTAGGGGTTCCTTCATTTCTCACATAATGCATCATGCGGGATGGGTTTATTCTTGTTATCTCTTGAGAAGATGGTCGTATCAAGCTTAACTAAGATAAATGAATCGGTTTAATTGAAATTGAAAGGGGAAGGGGATGAAATCGCATGCTTTTACCATTTTTGTTATTATTGATGTTATGAACTGCACGGGCTAATGCCCAGCTGTAAATCATGGTTATTGAAAGCCTTTGTTTGTGTTATAGTTATGGTGTTAGGGAACCCCTGTTTTTAGGATTGGTTGGTATCACCCTAAATAGAATTGGTTAATCACTTATACTCGGCTACACAAATGGTTGCCCCTGGAAAATTCTGCTTGTGTGAGAATACTCTTAAAAGTAAAGTGGAACGTGATAAAGCCCCTTGAATAAATCTGAAAATTGCTATGCGTTTTATGCGGAATGCATTGATGAAAGTGGAAGTGTGGCGTGGTTATGCTGTTTTGGTGTGTTGCACGAGTAGTGGCTTTGTTGTGGCGGATATGATGGGATGATGTGAGGAGATGTGGTTGTGATGGAATGTGGTATGTGGTGGAATGTGGTGGAATTTGGCCGCTGTAGAGAAAAGTGGTTATGGCTGTTAAATGGTGTTGTGTGGGCTCGTTGGCCAGAGGTTGAGGATGATGGTGTTGTTGGGCATTTGGTGTATACTTGTTGTTGTGTGTTGTGATAATTTCCCGAGTAGTATTGGAATTAACATGGCTTGGTTAATGTGCTGAAACAGTAAAAAAAAGGAATTGGCTAACAGAAGAATAAATTGTAACTGGATGTGTGGTTAAATGGTGTGCTGTTGAATATAAATTTGTAGGAAGATAAAATGAGAGACCCGAACCCCCAAGGTATTCTCTCTAAAGGAGCCCTTGGGGTGCTTTTATAACAAATAGTAAAGACCACACCGGACCTCAAGTCCGATGTGAGATGCAGACTCCAACACTCACATAAAGAAAAAAAAAACAAGGCAAACAAATGAAGACAAAACAATCAATAGACTGCAAACACTCCCCCTCAAGCTGGGTATGTCCAGCTTGATGACAAAACATGACGAAATAAAAAAGAAAGCTGCAAAGGCTGCTGCTCCCCCTCACGATCGAAGCTCCTGCGCAAGATGATGGATGGATGATGTTGCGGGCGCAGCAGAAGAAACCACTCAGATCGGCTGGTTGACGGAGCGCCAAGAATGCCGCACTAGTGGGGTCGGTCGATGAAACGCAGGAAAATCCAAACTAGCACCGGGAAAACCGCATTTGCGGGGCCGGCGACGGGAGGAGGGGATTCCGCAAAATTGTTGCGGGGTCTGACGGCGCCAACGGGGCCCAAATCCAAGGTGGTCGAGCTGCTGCGCCAGTGAATGGGCATGCCGGCGGATAGAGATGCGGCTGCCGGGAGTCGTCGGGAGATGCCGGCGAGGCGGGGATGCCGCAGGAGGTGCCGGAGAGCAGAAACTTGAAGCAGGGCAGCCGCAGGAGGTGCCGGAGAGCTGAAACTTGAAGCAGGGCAGCCGCTGAGAGAAACTAGAGCCAGCTGGCTGTCGGAAGAGGAGCGCAGGCACAGCGGGAGGCGGCGCTGGAAGCCGGCCGGGAATGGAGGTCGTCGGCGCATGGAGCCGGCTGGGATGGAGGTCGGCTGGAGGGACCACCCGCACAGGAGGCGGGCTGCCGGAAAGAGCCGTCGACTGTAGCCGGGAAAGCCGCGTGAGGGCGGGGCCGGGACGCGTCGCGGAAGGCGGGGCCGGCTGAGAGCCGGGAAGCCGCAACGTAAGCGGAGAGCCGGAAAGACCGCCGGGAAGAGCGGAGAGGGGAGACCGCCAGGAGGGGGATGCTGGCGGATGCCTGTGCGCAGGGGCCGGGACTCGTCGGGACGCTTCGCAGCGGAGGGGAGGAGGGCGGGCGGGAAACAGCACAAGGAGGCGGTGCCGAATGAGACGTCGACGGAGGGTCGCGCGCGGGTGAAGGCGGGGCGGGGGCGCCGGGAGGGGAGCCGCGCCGGGAGAGAGAGGCCGCGGGGAAGGGGAGCCGAGTCGCGCCGCGGGAGGGAGGCGAGATCCACGCGCAAGGGTGCAGGGGCGGGGGAGTCCGCCGGAGCAGCGCGAGCTGAGGGCCGCCGGGCAAGAGCGCAGGAGGGAGCCGCCAGGGATTGCGACACCGCGGGGAAGGTCGGCGTGGAGGGCCGCCGGGAGTCGGGTGCCGCGGGAGGGAGGGAAGATGGCAGGAGGCGCTGCGGGATCTGGCAGCGACGAACGGGCCGGTGCCGGGACTGCGCAGGCGAGGTGGAAGCGCCGTTGGCGTCGCGCACAGGCGGGAGGAGGACGAGGTGGGCGCCGGCGTGGGGATGCCGCAGCAGGAGGTGGGGTCGTCGCGCAGGGAGTCGCGCAAGGAGAGGGGCGCCGCTCGAGGGAGAGAGGGTCGCCGCGCGCAGGAGGAAGATCCGTCGGGTGGGAGAGCTGCCGGGAGGGAGGGCCGCTTAGGGCAGCCTGGGAATCGAGCCCGGAAGGGCGGCGGCAGAAGGGAAAAAAAACGTAGCCCTACATGAGGGGCCGCCGCCCCCCACGGGGGAAAAATTTGAGAAACCCTAGATAGGGGGGGAGTAAAATGGGAGGAGGGGGGGTCGGGATTAAGATCCTTCTGATACCATGTAGGAGGATAAAATGAGAGGAACCCGAACCCTCAAGGTATACTCTCTAAAGCAGCCCTTGGGGTGCTTTTATAACAAATAGTAAAGACCACACCGGACCTCAAGTCCGATGTGCGATGCAGACTCCAACAAAATTAATGGGCTGGAAAATGAGTAATGAACCTACGGTTTTAATTGAAATGGGCTGGTAACAGAAATCTGGAAAATGGTTTGGAATAAGAAGATGAAAAGTGGCTTGTGCTTTGTGGCTTGTGATGTAGTGTGGTGCATATAAAAGTGGCAGCGAAAGTGGTGTTGTTGTGAGTTGGTTGTTGTCCTTGTAGTGAACTCATAGGTTGGGTCGTGCGTGGCTTTATATATATATATACACACACATTTTATTCTTTTGTGATTTCTTTACGTGCCCCACCCATGTCGAGTAACTAGTACCGATAACCATAAGTTTTGGAGGTGTTTTTCCTAACATCCCAATGATAAGGGTAAATGGCTGCTCACCCACTTTTCCCCACTCCCTATTTTAGGCGAGATGAAGACATGCACGGGCTGTGGTGGTTAGAAGTCAAAAGTGTCATTGTCGAAATGTGTTGTGATGTGGTGTGATTGTCCAAGTGTCTTCAGGTAGAATATAGTGAGATCGGATGAGATGACTTATGGTGGGGGTTGTGCATGGTAGGAGGGCAAGAGGTTTATGTCTTTCATGTTCACAATACCCTACAACCTTGGTTATATGATGAGATGTGATGTGATGGTCCAGGTGTCTGCGGGCAGGATGTGATGTGATGTATTGTGATACGGAAGAGGTGAGAGCGTCATAACGTTTGTCGTTGAGGTGTGAGAGCAGTTAATCAGTAGGAAAGTTGTGTGAGGTACCTTTTATCGATATGGTTCATATTATGTTATTATACTTGGATGCATTACTTGGTGAGTGAGCCTTGGTGAAGTTGGGTTGGGCTAGATGACCTTCTTAGGTGCTGCTGGTTCTGTTGTTTGCCCTCAGGTGCATTAGTATACTCTTTTCAAAATTTGCACGAGAGACTTTGATTTTCCTACTGAGTATACTTGTATGCTCAACCCACGTATATATAAACTGTTTTCAGGAGTACTACATAGACTGTGCTGAACATTACTAGCTCGGATATTTGGACAGTTGCTTTGCCGCTGCCTTAGCTTTCATTTTTTGCACTTGTTTTTGAAGACTTTTATATATATCTGTTTTATTTACATGTGCGTTGTGGGATAATTTTGGGTTTATTAATATTATATCATGGAGTTGCTTGCGGTTGATTCATCCTATCTCCTAATCTTGTTTTCTTATAGAGGGTAATATATGTCATATCATGAAATTTTTATACTCTCGGTGCTAGTTGTCAACTCGGGGCCTACTGGAAGCGGGACCTGGAATTCATTATCACTCCCTTCATTGCGGTATCTTTGGTGGGAGGAGGTCGTGACACTATCAAATATTGTCGCCAATGGCTCACAGCCAAAACAAGCTGCCTACATGAGGACAATTCCAATGCTCATTCTCAATGCATTGCATTCAATAACAAATGGTTTCTGGGAATTTGGTAAAGCCAACAATGGAGCGGTAACCATACATCGCTTTAATTCTTCGAAGGCTTATTCAGCCATGGAAGACCAATGAAAGTTGTCTTTTTTGGTTAATTTAGTGAGTGGCATGGCTATTTTCCCATATCCTTCAACAAATTTCCAATAATACCCCAAAAGGCCTAAAAATCCTCGAACCCCGTTTACAGAATGCGAACGAGGCCAGCTCAGCACACACTATCTTTTTTGGGTCCACTGGCACCCCTTCTCTTGAGATGATATGCCCGAGGTATTCGACGAAATGTTGTGCAAAGAAACATTTCTTCTGGTTTACCTACAGCCGATTTCCTAGCAATATTCAAAACGCTGCCTCGAGGTGATTCATGTGGTTTGACCAGGTTTTGCTGTATACCAATATGTCGTCAAAGAAAACCAATATATACTTCCTTAAGTAGACTTTAAATACTCAGTTTAAGGTAGATTGAAAGGTGGCCAGTGCATTCATTAATCCGAAAGACACAACTAGAAACTCATAATGCCCCTCATGAGTTCTAAAAGCAGTCTTACAAATAATCTTAGCTCTCACGCGAATCTGGTGGAATCCAGATTTTAAATCAAGTTTAGAAAGAAAAAAAAAGGCTCCATGTAACTCATCCAGGAATTCCTCAATAACAGGAATTATAAATTTGACTGGGATTGTAAGCTTATTCAGTGTCCGGTAGTCAACACACATACACCAACCATCATCCTTGTGTTTGACATGTATGAAGGGGCGGTGTAAGGATTATTGCTATGTCGTATTATTCCACATGTCAACATCTCTGATACCTGTTTTTCGACCTCATCTTTTAGGTAATGAGCTGATTTATACAGCCTTATGTTCACCGGTGCAGCCCCAACCACCAATGTGATGGCATGATCCGTTGGTCTACTTGGTGACAGTCTGTTTGGTTCATCAAATAGGGCCTGAAAATTCTGAAGTTTTCCTCCAACTATTGATGGAAACTTTTCCTTCCCCTAATCTCCGCCCCTTCTAGAAACAACAGTTGGGTCTCTGATTCGCGGTTATCCCCCGCTACTTAATTTCTTTCCCTTTCCATAAAATCTTCATGGCTTTGTGCCCCCGGTTTGACAAAGCATTTCCCAGACTTCTCAACCACGTCATGCCTAACACCAAATCTGGCCCCTTGATTTCAAAAAACATATGCGCCCACTGTGACTGTAAAATTTTCCAAATGCACTTCAATCTGCCTGCAAATCCCCTGTGATATTTCTCGATACCCATTCCCTAGCTTGATTTCGTACGGCCTAATCGGACTTACCACTACATTCGCCATTTTTGTATGTGTTAGGGTAATAAAAATATGTCTGACTCCACTATCCACCAGGACTACCACCGGAACACCTGAAAGATGCCCTATGAACGTAATCGATTCAGCCCCTGCAACACCTATACTTCGGAATTCCATCTGTTCCCCTGCTTGTTCCAGCTGATTGTTCTTTTGCTCCCCTTTCCCAAACTCATATCAGTCGTTTTCTTGTCCAGAATCAGTCCCCATCTCCTCTACTCCCTCCAACTCTTCATACTCCCACACCAACACCTCAGGTGCTTGTCTGGACAGCGGTGCATTGGGCTGTAAGGCTGGCCACAATAGAAACACAATCCCTTCTGCTTTCGTTCTGCCCGTTCCAGTCGGCTGAGAGCCCGGACTTCATTCCATCGTTCTTAGCCCGCCACTCTTCTTATATCTTCTTCTCTTTTGTTCTGCTCATTTATAGGCCTATTCATAGGAAAGGTTGTCATCACACCACCAATTCCCCGTGGTGCGATCAGAGCTATTCGCCTTCTACAAAACTCATAAAGGCCAAATTTAAAAGATTGGATGATGCAAAGTCTGCTTGCAAAGGCCAAATTTCAACTTCGATTCTAAAATATGACCAACCAACCGAGGCGGTTTAGCTAATAGTCAAGAGCCCTGAGATTCTACTACTGCTAACACTCAACATTCAGAAAATGTTGATCCACTTCAGAAGGATCCCCAAGTCAAGAGGCCTGAGATTCTACTACTGCTAACACTCAACATTCAGAAAATGTTGATCCACTTCAGAAGGATCCCCAAGTCAAGAGGCCTTATCTTGACACTATTCTTTCTTCATTCCATAAAGTCTCACCTTTACATGAATACCCCAGAGAGTTTTGATTTGAGATAGGTTGCATCCCCTCCTCACATATTCGCCCTCTCCGTTTTATACTAAGATTTTCCTCCGCTATAAGCGAGACTTCGTATAATTTTTCTTTAACCGTTTAAAAAAATATTTAGAATATGTGTCAATCTAGATTCAATTTATTTAGAATATGTGTCTATCTCTTATCCAAAAAAATATTTAGAATATGTGTCTCTCTTCACCAAATCTGTTTTTTCTGGATCTGTAAGTCGGTCTCTGCATCCATGCCCAGTCCCTCTTTTCACCCAGGGTCCTTCCTGCAGCTCATTCAGGAGTCTCACTCTGGCTCCCCAGCAATGGTCATTGCCCAGGCCTTTGTCGAGCCTCTTTGTTACGGTCTAGGCATACTCCTCTGTCACATGCCCTCTGTCATTGCTCTTGTGCTTTCCAGATCAAGTGGTGTACCATCATTAAAGATATTGCGATTTATTTCAGACAATCGTTGCCCAACATCCTCTTCCAAGTGACATTTTGCAGGCAACCTATTTCAAACGACCTTTTCCAGACGTACTCTTTAAGAAGATCATTTCCTAACACCCTTTTCCAAACAACCATTCTCGGCATCCTCTTTGTGCCCATTTCAGCACCTTCTTCGATAACCAAGATAATCACAACATCCGAGTGACCCGTATAAAAGCTTCTTCCATGACAGTTCCGACATCGTCTTCAGTGCCCATGTGACTCAGTTCGACAGTCCTGATGTTTATCTCTTTCATTTTTTGAATTAGTGTAGCATGTTGGGGTATGCTCCAGCTTGAGGGGGAGTGCTATTTAAGCATTTAGAATATGTGTTTATTTATGTTTAGTTTATTTGAATAGGTTTATCCTATCCCTTTTTCCACAAGTTTGAATTTTGCATTTTGTATTTATCTCGAGTCTTGTATCTTGGCAGTTATATCTATAAATAAAGTGTTTTGGTCTCATTCAAGAGGTTTGATTTCTGAGTCTGCTTTTTCTACCACAACAATTTGGGGTATGCTCTAGCTTGAGAGGGAGTGCTATTTAAACATTTAGAATATGTGTTTATTTATGTTTAGTTTATTTAAATAGGTTTATCCTATCCTTTTTTCCTCGAGTTTGAATTTTTCATTTTGTATTTATCTCGAGTCTTCTATCTCATCAGGTATATTTATAAATAAAGTGTTTTGGTCTCGTTCAAGAGGAGTGAGGGAGTGACATCTAATATACACATGGAAAATAAAAAAGGCAACATGATTGTTTTTATGTCTGATAATGATGAAGAATGCATTGCACAAAGAAAGTGGGGTGGGGGTACTGCCTCAGATCAACTTCATATCATACCATAAATTGGCTATCTACTCAAACATAACGAAAAAATATATAAAAGAACTTTTAAATAAAAAAAATTAATCAACATTTCATTAGGATTAAAAGACTTCTTGTAATTGTTTTCCAGTAGACCTTAAAAATCCAATTTAGTGTCTCACTCATGATAAGCAATTTAAAAGAAGTGGTGCTGGTCATGTTTCTGAAAAAAACACTTACACTTAAATTCTAGAAGAAAACCACATAAATTAGAGGCAGAAAATCAAAAGTCTAATAATCAATCTGGAAACACTTATCCTGAAGCACTTATAGTGATAAGTGCTCTTAACAGTTTCAAATGAGTTTTGTCAATGGAGCCTTAACCAAGGTCTTAAAAAAAACATAATGAAACAAACTGAGCAGTATTTAATTCCCCTTACCTCATCCAAGTTATCACCTCCCTTGAGAAGAACAGAATAATAAACCTTTTCTATTGTTTCCCCTACCATTTCCTCTCTTGCATCAATGTAAGCAACACGCAAAGATGGATAACTGTATACAAGGTCACATAAAAGATGATGCAAATATTTAGGATCTATATTGAAATCCTTAACAATTTACATGGGTGCAGTATCCATACGTTAACATAAGATTAAGAATGTTCTGGTAAGTATTTCGGTCTCGAGGATCATCAGATGTTTTCAGAGAACCATAGATCTGACAAGAGACAACATAAGTGAACTTCATATCAGCCAGTGCTTGTGCATGTTCTAGTAATTCCCGCTGAGCCCAGTCATTTGTATCTACCCTTTGGTATCCGCCAAAAATATCTGCAGATGGTTGATGATCATTCTGTTCACAACCCCTTTTATGCCAGAAGCTCCTCAATAAAAGTTTTCAAGATAAAGCATTCTGATACACTAAAAAACCAATTGCTTACCACAATCTTTTGCCAGTTCAAGGAAGACCTGAAGTTCCAGAGCTTGCCTATAGTACATCATCCCTCTTACTGGTGAAAAAAATATATATATAGTTCAATAAAAAATCATACAAAAAACAAAAACAAGCATAAGAATGAATAAAAGTTTCTCAATTCAAACCAGTCCTAGAAAGTGTTTGCCCTCTATAAGATACCCAATGACGAGTTAATTCCACCACATCCATGCCAGGGAATTCGCGCTTTTGGTCGTTAATGCGTTCCAGGAAATTAGTCCATTCATCTATGGTTGCAGTCAAAGTATGCGATTAAAAAAATAACAGAGCTGAAGAGCACACATAGATATGGAAACTTATTCTGGGTGAAGAATGGGTCATAAAACTCACCAGGATAAATTTTCTTCAAGTAAAATAAAATTGATATCCCATCGTCATTTTCCTTCTTAAATTCATCCTCGGTGTAAAGAACTTCTTCCTTGTAATATGGAGTTAAAACACTGGACAAAACAATGGGGCAAACATGCTTTAGAAAGATATTTAACAATAGCTCATGTATGTTTTGTAGGAAATTTTCAATTATTAAGCTGTTAATATATTTTTTTTATATTTAAAAATAGCTCATGTATGCTTTGTTTGAAATTTTCACTTATTAAGCTGTTACGATTTTTTTTCGGGGGTTAGTTCGGCCTCAATTAAGTTTGTGCTTTTCCCAACCACTCAGACCCGGGTCTCAAAATTTCCAATAGATGGAAATTTGTGGTGATTTTTAATGAGCACAGTTTTATCACCATATTCTCAATTAGTAAATTATAAAACCTGTTTATCCATTTAGATCTTCTATTTCATAATAAGAAATCAGCGAAAGACATAAAAATGCATAATATAGCCTTGCTCATGAATACTTTAATGAATATGATACTTTTAACATGCAACTAAACCATTTAACTTATGAAACATCTAGTTACATTTTAAAACCAATAAAACAACTTCAAAAAATAAAAGGTATTCCAAACAAGCACAAGGAATGGTGAAGGTAGAAAATTTGATATTATTAAGTTTAATAGACATAGACAAATGATTTTAAAAATATTTCTTCCTAAAAGTCATCAAAAACTCAATCATGTTGTAATCCCATCCACTCACTATGAATAGGTGTATAATACCAACAAATCGCTATTTTCAACTTTAACACAATTTCGAAGCTTATGATTCAAGTGAAGGATTTCTAGCAAAACATCTTCCCTTATATCATCATCAACAATTCTAAATATCATCAATGAACATGATTCGAAGTATTTTCCCTTCTTATCTTTGCTTGTTTATTTTTTATTCAAGCTAATTTTTATGCAAAATTTTTAGTATGTCAATGCCTTAAGTTCCATTTGATGAGACTTGTGAAAAAGATTTTTTGGACACATCATTTTTAAAAAAGTGTTTCTAGATTACTTATTGAAAAAGTGTTTTTCTACTCCATATAAAAGTGGTTTTTCTTAGGAATTTAACTTTAAGTGATCTATCAAAGATGAAACAAACATTACTTACTTTTTCAAAATATTATAGGAGATTAGTAATGTTAGAGGATGTGAGTCTCATATCGAAGTTGTGGTATTATGACATCTTTATTATTCATTATAAATAAACACCAAGGTCTTCCTCTGAGAGGAATCTTGGGTATTGGGTCCACTCTCCTCCATTCTAACATGGTATCAGAGTGGGTTGTCCAACCCTAATTTTTCCTCCCCGCTTCTCTCCTAGGGTTCGCCCTAAGATATTTTCCCCTAATGCATGGTAGAGGCTCCCGGCCAAAAGCCATCATTTTAGTCAGCCGCCCCCCTTCGTCGTTAGCCCCCCTTATTCTCGTCGCCTTCCCAACAGCCGCACAACCCTCGACGGCACGCCGCCCCCACCCAGCTCAACAATGCTCCTTCATTTCCCAACAGTTGTGCAACCCTCGACGGCGTGCCACCCCCAACTCAACTCGACGACACTCCTTCAACTACAAACACCTACGCAGACCCCCCTTCCCAACATCATCCTTGCGTGACGGTCCCCCATTGTCCGTCGCCTCTCCCTGAACGACAACCCCCCCCCCACTCTGTGTGTCGGCCCTCCTTGCGCAACGACCCCCCCTAAGCATCAGCACCTCTAGCCTGCAGTCCTGCCGACCTTCTCCCTGAATGAAACCCTGCCACCTAATTGCATGCCCCCTTCCTGATTCAAGCACGCACGACCCAAACTTCACCCTTCCCTGATCGGATTTTCCAGATCTGCTTTTTAATCACGCATAACCTTCTTGCACGCTTGTATAGACACACTTATGTTGTTGCAAAATAGATTATTTGCTTCTATCGAGCTCTCTGTTGCTCTCTGCAGTTAGCTCAAACCTTTGTTGTAAACCAGAATCAATTTGGGTCCACAACATCGGACGTTGTTTCACCTCGGCAATTTGGGTCCGCAAAGTCGGACGCTGTTTCATCTTGATAACTTGGCTCTGCAAAGTCGGACGCTATTTCACTTCAATAATTTGGGTCTGCTAGTCAGACGTTGTTTCAGCCGGTCTTTTGGGTCCGCTATTCGGACACCGTTTCACCCGACCGTTTTGAGGCCATTTGTCGGTCACCGTTTCATCCGACACCTTCAGACAATGGTCATCCTCAGCATGGGGGCATGAGAGTTCTATAATGGTAATCTATTCTTTAGCACACATGGGCGGGAGCGCAAAAGGCGGAGCAAAACCAATAAACAATGCATACGAGGATGCTATTATTTTGAGACCTTTTTTTATGTATTCAAGATGGGAATGTCTAGCTTGAGAGGAGTATTAGGAGTGTGGAAATATTTCTTTTTGTCTTCTTATGTATCCAAGCTAGGTACACCTAACTCGAGGAGAAGTGTTAGAGGATGTGAGTCTCACATCAAAGTTGAGGTATTATGTCATCTTTATTATTCATTATAAATAAACATCAAACTCTCCCTTAGAAAGACATCCTGGGTATTGGGCCCACTTTCCTTGATCTTAACAAGTTCAATGAACGTTTTCCGATAAATCCTCAAACATAGTCTCAATGTCTGTAATTGCTAACTTATCCATAAAGGTTTTATCTTTATGATGTCACAATTAAAGTCTCAACTTTTCTACAAAAAGGTCATGGCATGTCAATAAATTGTCTCTCTTGGTAACATTTGTTCAATGGTGTTCTCCAACTTGGGATTGGCCACCGCTGCGGTATATCAATGATAATAAGGATGTTGTGAGATGTTTGTTTTAGAGGAACTGTGCTATGAGCTGCCATTTTAGAAGGGACCAGGTTAATCTTCAATATAGATTTTAGTGGTACTGTACTGGCCCTTATCATAGAAATTGATCATACTTCAAGACATCATGATAAACACATGGAATCTTTTACAATTGATGCTTCGGGATTGTTGTAATTAACAAGTGGATAAAGAATGTGACACTCTCATGTCACTGTTGTTTTAATTATATTGAATTATGGGTTAATTTTGAAATTTTGGGAGTGTTGGACTTGAAATTTGATTTTTTTAAAGGATTTTCTCATACTGCATTGTTACAACATGATTTGGGCAAACTGTGCGGGTTCCAATAGAAACCGTGTAGAGTGTTGCAGCCTTTGCAGTGCATGTTGCATGGTTAACGCACAATTTAGTAAACCGTGCAACCAAACTGTGCGAGATGTACAACTTGATTCCAGTAGGAGCTACACGGTTGGCGCACAGTTTGATAAACATGGCAACTTACAAAAATTTTAAAATGGGGGTTTACCAATATGCCAATGCTCAATTTTTAGTCATTTGACCCTCCCCTCCCTCGCTTCGCATCCGCCGCTCGTGGGAGAGCTCAAGGGAGCTTCTTCCCTACACCTTCAAGCTTCCAAGCCCCGTTTTTCGTCGATTCCAAACGGATTTGGAAGGTAGATCCGCCATTCTTCCACTTTTAATTCTTGTTCTTCCTTTTTCTTAGGTTTTCTTTTCTCCCACAAACCCTAAGTGTTGTGCTGACCGAATTTAGGGTTTGTGTTGGTTCTAACTTGGGGCTTTGGTTGCTTTGGGCTTGTAGAGGCCGAAACCTTGCTCGATTTTGCTTTCGCCGTCGAAGTCGACTTGTCTCCGCTTGATTGAGGAAGGTGTTTTTGTGCAATTCCTTTGTTATACATCCCATGAAATGCTTAGAGTTTTCTTAATGAGTTTCCTTTCAAGTTAAACCACCCATGATTGGGTTATGAAATGATTTCAATGATTTTCATACTTGCATAAAGGGTTTTAAATGGTTTTTTAGCTTTGGTTTTTGAGGTTAACATTTATAGATTTCAAGTGTTTGCTTAAATGCCTAAGAGGCTCTCTAAAAAGGATTTTTGGATTTTAAAGAGCAGTCGGACACCGGTTTGAGTTTTAAAAATGGAAAATCAGGTTTTCAAGGAATTATTTTAAGACGTTGTCTTTGAAAGGTTTTTGGATGTTTTCAAGGTAAGTTTTGATTTCTAAATGTATTTCAAGGGTTACCATGAGTTGGTTTTTAAAGGAAGTTTTCAAAAGTTGTTTTCAAGAAGGGAAAAATGGCTTGGCATTCTAAGTCAGTTTTAAAAGCCTATTTGGCACTTTCTAAAAAGAAAGGGTATTTGATATTGAGATACCCACGGTTGTTGAGCCCCATGTTTTGTGTTATTCTTGGTGTGGACTTTTGCCCCATGGGAGATTATTATGTAATGCTTGAGTTGATGAAAAGGGGAAGTTTCTTGCGAGGATGTTGGCGGTGACAAGAGAGTTATCGTTATGTTTTATTATTGATCATGTGATGATCTTGTGTCTTGTTTGTTTGCTCACCACCACTTGAGCTATATCATTGGAACTATAGATATCAAAGTACAAGGTTTGGATGCTTGTTAGACCAGCTTAGTATGCGCAAACTAGCTATTTCCCTATGTTTGACTGCACCCTCTTAGGGATTTGTACTCGATGAGACCAAAATAGGAACCCAAATGAGGTGTTTGTCAGGATGCACGTAGGGGCCCAGTGATCTGAGAACCAAGTCCAGTATCGTTTCAGGTTAGAGCCCAGTGAGTTTCCCGTGATGTTTGGTCCTTGATGGATGATTCTAGAGGATTCACACTTTATGCTCAATTGTATCCCCCGTACCATTTTGGGTTTTATTGCACCGTGTCTTTATTGTTGTTCACTTTCGTAATGCTTCTTTGATATTATGGCGTTTGCTTAAGTTGTGTTTTCTTTCTTTCACATTTTGGTTTACTTTTAAAATAGTTTTAAAAGTGGTTTTGAAAAAATATTTAAAGGGGAAACGAGGATTCAAAAAAAGGTTTTCATTGATATTATGAGGATTTGAGAAAAGGTTTTTTGTTTTCTTTCTTAGTGGTTTTATTGTGTTTTCTTTCACGATTTGGTCTTTATTGTTGCTAGAGCGGTTTTGACAAAAGGTTTTGAAATGAGGATTTTAGTTTTGTTTTGTTTTGTTTCCAAACTTAAAGGTCCTCATTTCTAGTTTTGAATGCTTTTACACTCAAGTGATGGTCCCACCTTTGTTTTGGGAAAAGGGGTGGATGTTTATTCAAAAAAGGGAAAACATGTGACTTGTTTTCTTTATATTTTTGTATGTAGAAAACCTAATTTCAAATTGTACTTCAAACTAGCATTTATGAAATGTTTGATATAAGGAATTGCATACACTTTTTGATGAAATCCTACTGGACATGTTTACTCACACCTTGCCTATACACTGATTTGTGTGTGTGCGTGCATCTTTCATGTTTTCTCTCAGGTGCCCAAGTAGTGATCTCATTCGCTGAGGTTTGTTTGGGTCCGTTGATGGATGTGTGGGGATAAGGTAGTGACAAGGGGTCACATAGAGGTGTTTCCACAGTTGTTCAGGCTTGCAGTTTATTCTCGGGAAGTCCTTGTTTCGGCCACATCGGCCAGTTCATTTATTTGTAGTCATTCCTGTTTCAGTTTATGTGATATATTTGTTTTCGCTGTATATTATTAAGTGATGTTTAGTTATTTAAATTGCACATGTTTCCGGATGAGAATAATCATTTTTATCGATTATGTCCCGTTTGGATACTTATTTCGCTTATGCCTCATTTGGTTTAGCTTTTTTTATAAAACTATTTATTGTGTTAGAATGGGAGTCCAATGTATGGACACATCATGTGGGATTCTTGATAAAGATTTAGCTACTTAGTTTTATTATTATTATTATTATTATGTGAGGGTGAAACCATTCTCAAGCGTGTGTTCTTGAAATTCAGCTCATGTGGATTGGGAACACCCTTCAAGCCTACTGGCAGACCGGACCAAGTTTTACACCAGGTTATCTCGGGCCACTTCGTTGTCAATGGTATCAAAGCCTAGGTTTACGAAAGGCCTGGGTTCTCAGAGAGTCATCTTGTCATTTGGGATGTTCGGTAGTATGGAAATAGGAATATCGAGAATCAAAAGGTAGGTGCGGGGAGAGTCTAGCTAGCTCTTACTCATCCTAAGTATCGAGTTGCCATGGGTGATTGGGATTGGATATTGAATTTGGTTTCATTCTTGATAGTTTTCTATGTATTTTGATATGAGATGATGGTATTTTGATCCCCATTGAGTTATACAAGATACTTTGGGGGTCCCTATAAGTTTTGGGAGAAAATAGAGGAAGAGCCAGAGTTGCACGCTTAGCTCGCATGGTCTATGAAGCCGTGCGGAGCCTGTGTGGATGGTTTCGAGACCTTCTCAGAGATTGTCGCATGGTTGGCACACGGACTGACAAACCGTGTGGTCAAATCGGGCACAGCTCTGCACCCCACCGGAATTTGTTGCTTAAACCCTCTTTTGACTTTACATTGCTCCTAAAATGGTTTTCACTTGTTGGAGATGGATCAAAGTGAGTTTTGTGATGTTGTGTTGATGACTGGACTAGATTTTGTTTGATGTTTAGCATTATGCTTTTGTTTACACATGTGTTATAAGGATTTGTTTTGGGTAAAGAGGATTCCATGAAAAGCTTTGGTTTTACAAACCAAGTTTTATGCTTTGATTGCAAAAGGATTTTTGAGCCACATGCGATGTTCTCAAAAGTAGTTGAAATCATGAAGAAATTTGGGAATGTGTTTCGAAAAGAAAATGGGTAATTTTAGAATGAAGTTTGGATAGTATTTCGAAATGAGGGGGGTGCTTTTGTTAATGTTTTTGGATTCCCTAGTAGGGAGGTTGAAATTTCAACAGTGTGGAGCGGTGGAATAAATTTCGCTTAGTTTTCTAAATGGGGTGTGTCACGCATCGACCTTGTTTTCCCATATTTATTTATTTATTTATTTATTGAGTATCATAGTTATTTACGGTGCATGATGCACAATGGCGACAAGGGCCACTGGCACAAAAGCGTGTGGCGCGGCGCACAACGCGTGACAATATTAACTTACGGCGCACAAAAGAAGTGTATACATATATCAACAATAAAAAATAATAAATTATACAAATGATACAAAAATATAAAAGATTTATGTCAATAATTCATATTTTATACATCAAAAAACAAATAAAGTCAACAATGACACCAACAATTAAATATTAAAAACCATATATCTCAAAAAAACATAAATCTCAATTCCTGAAATATATTAAAAACCATATATCTAAAAAAACTAAGTTGGGACTTTCTTTGCTTTGCCTTAGACATTTTTAAATAAATCACAATTTTTGAAATATATAAAACAAAAAATTAAATACTAAAAACCATATATCTAAAAAAACAATAAACAAAAAAAATAAAAAAATAAAACAAAAAAAAACATGAAGAAAACATGATAGTTAAAATAACAACAAGGGTCACTCGAAAAAAAATAAGGGGCGAGCAACATAAATACAATTGATTTAAAAACAAAAAAAGGTACTGGTTCACACAGAAGGTGCGCCTTCCCTGGACAACACCGCGTATCTGAGTCGCAGCGGTCGAGAGAGCTCGGTTGGGACCTGGCGGTCGATGTGGTCTGACGCCGACTGGGTCGCTGCGCTCACAGGATTAGCGGAGTGTTGCGTAGCGTCAGAAGGGGAGGTCGTCGTTTGACCTCAAAAGAGGTATTTTCAATCGGGACGTACAAGTTGGGACGTTAAAAAAATGGAAAAAAATCAAAAAGGCGCAATGGCACACGCAGCGTCACTGCACGCCATAGCGCAACATGGCGCACGCCACAATGAGCTATCTTAGATGAGTCATGGTGAAGCCATGAAGCGGCGCACCATTGCTTGGTGCTAGCCATGGCGTGCGCCATCTTGCCATTGAGTTTCAGGTAATTTTTTCCTTGAATTTTTAATTTTTGGGGGTGTAGTGCTTGGCGCATGACTAGGACTATTCATACGGACCAATCGTGCAAAGCCTACAGAAGTTGCAAACCCTCTAGCACGGTTGACGCACGACTAGCCTAATCGTGCGATGTTCCTCAGGGCTTCTGATAGGAGATGCATGGTTTGGCCAACCGTCCGGCCTTGTTCAGGTGTCGTAGAAAGAAAAAAAATGGGAAATGACTATTCTACCCCTCCCCATTTCTATTCGCCCTCACCCTCCTTCCCTATTACCCGCGACAAACACCCAACCCAGGAGGACCACCCTTGCGGGCGCGACTCCCCATCCTTCACACCTTGATTTTCCAGATTCTTCTTCCATCGATTTCAAGTCGGGTCATCCAGATTAGGGTTCCTCTCCTCTTGCCCCACCTTGTTTTCAACCTTTCCTCTCGTTGCGTCATGATTTTGGTCAATCCCTAGGTAGGGTTCTGGTTTTAATTTGTTCCAGTTCCTGATGTTAGGGTGTGCAGAGGTTTCCTCTAGCCTTTATCCTTCGTATCTAAAGGATTCACACCATCTGCACTTGATTCCATGTAGGCGTTTCCATGGTTTCCATTTTTCCAAACAATCTTTGGTATGCTTCGGTTTCTAAATTCCTCTTTCTTTACAGTCATATATATTATATAACCATTTGAATGTTTGGGAGGATTTTTCAAAGGAAATAGTTACTTAGAAAGGGTATTTCAAATCTCTAACTGGTTTTTACATGAGCTTTTCATGGGTTATGAAGAGTTAACGTTTGAGATTATTTTTAGATGGATTTATATGCGTGTTTCAAACTTGTTCTAGGTTGTTTATTGATTGTGTTTGTTAAAGGTTTTTGTATAACTGTTTTATGATATCTGGTCGTGTTGTTTTTATGGTTTAATGAGATTATTGGTTTCAAGGTGGGTTTTTCCTTGCTTTTAAAAGAGATTCCAAACATTGCATGTTTCTAAAATAGATATTAAAAAGGGATTATTAGGTGTAACCCCTAAAGTATGAACAAAAGGCCTGTTTGGTTCCTTAAAAAAGGGATTTAAGGACAATGTTGATTTGAAAACTGTCTTTGAAAGAGTTTTTAAGAAGGGTATTATTAATTTCAAACTCAAGGCACGATTGGCACTTTGAATAAATGAAATTCCTCTCTATTACGGTGCACCTTTTGAATCATGCCCCATGAAGCTTAATGTTGCATAAGTGTGATTGATTATGATTGTTGATGATGTTTAATTAAATTTGAGTAGGGGCTAGAGCGCGAAGAAGTGTAAGAGGGTGGGTTGAGATTTGACATGGGCATGGTTGCCTTGTATTCTATTACTAGTGTGTGCCTGACATTACACACATCCTTCCTCACCCTCTATCGCTAGTATCATGGGAATCCTAGGCGTTTTAGTGGGAGTTTGAGAGATGGTCACAATCTAGTTCCGATGACACGGACTAGACCCCCCTTGGTATGGCATAGGCCTAGGCCTTGAGCGAGTGCCACCGGTGAGGCTAGTTGGGAGCAGCCGAGTGGTTATAGATTAGGAAGGCATCAATAGGCCGACAGATGGTTCCACCCGAGTACGTCTAGGACCAACTCACGAGATGTTTAGGAGTCTCCCATGATTATACATTTTTTTTTGACTTCTTTATCCTCAAAATGACTGTACTTCTGTTTTATTTCCTTATTATCAGTTTAACTTGTGATATGTCATTGGTTTGTGCCTGTTTCTTGTTTTTCTATTCTAATTGTTTGCTTCTTTTATGTTTTTAGGGCTTGGATATACATGTGTATGCTTGATGTCTTATTTGAGGGTTGGGTTTTGGCTAAAACATTTTTCTTCTAAAAATAGTTTTGGAAATGGTTTGAGAAAGTACGTTTTTAAAACAATTTCAAATGAAAATCTTTTGTTTGGTTCCAAGCACTCTTGGTTTAAAAGGGGTTTCTATGGAAACTCATAGTTTGGTATTTCTTAAAATGTCATAAAACCTATTTTAAAATATTGTATTTCAAACTAGGCATTCCTATGATGTTTTTTAAAAAGGGAACGCATGGACTCATTGGTTTATGTTCATTTTAGCTACTGTTTGTTTTATTTTGCATGGGCATCCCATGTATGGACACACCATGCGAGAATTTCGGCTAAATTTTGTTACTGATAAAATATTATTCATCTGGGCAAAACTGTTCCCACTGAGTATATTCTGATGCCCCGATGCTTGTTATCAGCCCGTGGGGATTGGGAACACCCCTCGAGTGTTGTCGCAGGCCGGCTTGGCTGCCCGGCTCAGAGTGGCCCGGGTTGGTTCGTGATAAAATGGTATCAGAGTCTAGGTTCTTAAATAGACCAAGACTCTCAAAGCGCTTTCTGGTATTTTGGATGTCTAATAGATTGGAGATAGGATTGTCGGGGCTCAAGATGTAGGTCATGGATAGGTGTCTGATCACCACCTCTCTTAACAAAACCTGAGTTGTCATGGGATGTCGGGTTTGAGTCATGAATTTCAAGTTTTATTTATTTATTTAAGATGTATTTTGGTTTACAATGATGAAGTTTTATGTTAAATTGAAATCATGCGAGCTGTTTTGAGATTTTTCTAGATTTGGGGGCAAAAAAGGAAGTTGGACTAGAGGTGCACGGCTAGCTCGCACAGTTCGGTAAACCGTACGAAGCGCATGTGCATAGTCCTATGAAGCTTCCAGTGAAGATTGCATGGTTGACACACGGTCCACCAAACATGCCGCCAAACCGCGCACAACCACTATCCCGTTACAATTTTTTGTTTTTGATTCCTTTTTCTCTCAGATTGTTTTTGGTCAAAAGTTATTACTATTTTAGACGGATTAGGGGGAATTTAACGGTGATTGGATGATATTTAGTGGATTTCATTGATATTTTGTAATAAAAAATCATGTTTGAAAAAGGTAAGGCTTGGTTTTGAAAATTTATAAAGGATTTTTTTTCTAAAGATGATTTTAAAACAAAGTAGACGTTTTGAATTTCTAAAATGAAATCTGGTGATGAATGTGTGATCTGAAACTTGTTTTCGAGTAAAATGTTATGATTTTAAAGGGGGTTGAAGCGAAATTTTTAAATCCTAAAGGGAACAATGCTTTTCAAGGGAGTGATTGTGATTTGAGTTGCATGAGTTCCTTTTTGTTAAGTGTGGATTGGAATTTGAATGTTTTTATTTAGTCATTTGTTTTATTATGTTATTTAGATCATGCCACTCGGAAAGGTCCCAAAGGGTTATAGAAAGTCTATGCCATGGAGTGTTCCTCAGCCTAGTGTCCCTCAAGACTCAAAGGTGGTTTCTTCAGCTGCCCAGACACCAAATAGAGTGGACACCAAATAGAGTGGCAGATCCGACATATTCCTAGTTTTCGCTTGTGTTTTGTGGAGAGCAGGGACCTCAAGAGGCTATGGAATGGCTGGAGAAAAATAAAGGAGCCTTCAATTCATTAAAAACTCCAGAAGCCTCGCGGGTGGAGATGGTCTCGAACTTGTTGGAAGGGCAGAATCTAGAGTGGTGGAGGACCTTCATTCCATCTAAGTTGTGAAGCAGCATGTCTTAAGACTTCTTTAAGGTCACGCTCATTCAGTGGCATTATCATGAGAAGGTAAAAGTGGAGAAGGCGACGGAGCTTATGAGCCTCCAATAAATTGATCAGTCGATGAAGGGGCACATCACCTGTTTCAAGGAATTGATCCCTTTCTATCCTGGGGTGGCATTGAAGGATTCCTTGAAGATCCCTCTTTTTTTGTGAATAGTCTCCACCTTGAACTCGGTTATAGTATGCTTCTGTTTATTGTATGAGTTTGGTGATGTTTAATTAAATTTGAATAGGGGCATGAGTGGAAAGGGATGTTAGAGGGTGGGTTGAGGTTTGACGTGGGCATGGTTGCCTTGTATTCTATTACTAATGTGTGCTTGACATGGTACGTATCCTTCCTCACTCTCTATCGCTAAAATCATGGGAATCCTAGACGTCTTAGTAGGAGTTTGAGAGACGGTTACTATCTAGTCCCGATAAGATGGACTAGATCACCCTTGGTATTGCATGGGCCTAAGCCTTGGGGAACCGCTACCAGTGAGGCTAGATGAGAGCAACCAAGTGGTTATAGATTAGGAATGCATCGATAGACCGACAGATGGTTGCAACCGAGTATGTCTAGGATCGTCTCACAAGGTGTTTAGGAGTCTCCCATGATTATATATTTATTTTGTTTTGACTTCTTTATCCTCAGCATGACTGTGTTTTATCCCCTTATTATCATTTTAGCTTGTGATACGTCATTGGTTCATGTTTGTTTCCTGTTTTACTATTCGAATTGTTCGCTTTTATGTTTTTATGGCTTGGATATACATGTGTATGCTTGATGTCTTATTTGAGGGCTGGGTTTTTAGCTAAAACATTTTTCTTCTAAAAAGAGTTTTGGAAATGATTTGAGAAAGTACGTATTTAAAATGATTTCAAATGAAAATCCTTTGCTTGGTTCGAAGCATTGTATTAGTTTAAAAGGGCTTTCTAAGGAAATACTCATAGTTTGGTTTTCCTTAAAATGTCATGAAACCTATTTTAAAATGTTGTATTTCAAACTAATATTCCCGGTATGTTTTTAAAAAAGGGAACGCATGGACACATTGGTAAAATCCTACTGAGTTGTTATCTCATACCCTACTTACACTACTCGGTGTCTGTAGGCCGAGTGGTTTTTGTGGGTTCAGACATCGATTCATAGGAGTGCCACTTCAGGAACCCCGTCTTCTCGGTATCGAGTTAGTGGGTGAAGTGTAACCTCGGGACGCCAGGAGACCTTATTGGTATGTTGGTTTTACCTTGTGCCTTAGACGTTTTAGCCAATTCGAATTTCTTAGTATTTTAGATTTAGTATTGTTTTATATCTATTGATCTGCCATTTTGTTTATGTTCATTTTAGCAGTTTTCTATTTTATTTCACAGGGACGCCCAATGTATGGATGCACAATGCCAGAATTTCAGCTAAATTCTGTTGCTAATCAAATAATATTTATCTGGGCGAAAGTGTTCCCATTGTGTTAAGAATAAAGGGGGCTGTCTAAGTGGAGTTTGTCAGTGGCTGGAAAGTTTGTTAAGGGGCGTGGGGGCTGCCTGTGTACAACTGCCAAGGGGCAGTATTGTCTTTTGGGTTGTTTGTTAGTGTTTGTTAGTTTGTTAGGGGCTGGTGACAGCTGACAGTAGGTTGTTAGTAAGTTGTTGTTGGCTGATAGTTGAGTTATAAATTGGAGGGGTTGGCTGCAAGAGGGATACGAATCATTTTAGCAATTGCTTGGCAGCAGGTTCGCCGATGGCCTCGGTTGGGCTCTCAGGAGGGTGGTCTTCTCCTGCGGGTTACTTCTCCTTTTTCCCTTCCTCTCCTTCCCCTACCACCCTACTGTATTTTCCTATATTTCTGTTGTGTTTTCTGCTCTTTTTTGCTGTAATTCTGCTGCTATATTCTATATACACAGTTTGCTCCTCTTTTCTCCCTCTATCAATTATTTTACATAACAATTTGGCGACTCCGCTGGGGAACTGTCGTGCTAGAGGACTGATCGCACGCTTGGGGAGAGGCGTCGCAGGAGTTGGTCGAACCTTTTTCCGGAGCCGCGTGAGTGTAGTGGAAGCTCACTGGAGGAGGCGCGACACAGAGGCTGGAGTTTGTTGCAGTAGAAACGATCACTACCGATGCGTACTGCTGTTATGCGAACTAGAGAAACGATCGCGACTGGAGAAAGATGATTGCAGCAGTGAGTTGATCGTCACCGGAGAAACACAGCTGCTCTGCTGATTGAAGTTGATCGTCGCCAGGGGGAAGCAGTTGAGAACAAAGAAGCTGCGAGTTTAAGAAGGCAAGATACAGGGGACTTGAACATTTTTTGAAGCTTTTGCTAGGAGACAAGCTATGATAGATAAATGGCAATGAGAGTTAGTGATTTTGTTGGATCAGATGGAAACTTCTGCTGGATTGCCGGTTCGAAAGGAGAACATTGGACCGATGACAGAGAATCTCAAGGGGAATGAGTTACTTGTAGATTGTGGTTCGGATTCTGGAAAATTGAGATTAGGAGAGACCAAGAAAGTCGAGCTTCCTTATTTTTCAGGAGAGGATCCATTGAGCTGGATCATTAAGGCAGAATCATACTTCCAGTATTTTGGAACGAAAAAAGACATGAAATTGCATTATTCGCAGTTAAGTATGGAGTACACGGTTTTGCGCTGGTTCTTGTCTTGGCTGTCTGAAAACCCTGATGTGAGTTGGGAGCAGTTGAAGCCAGCTTTGATGAAGGAATATGGGAACGACACGGAGCAGTGGGAGTTCTTTCAATGGCAGTATGACAAGCAGCAGCCCACACAGGCTTTGGAAGACGTAAAGGAGAAGTTTGCGTCCCTTCCAGAACAACCAGAAGAGGTAATTATTGATCTGAATTCAAACGAGGATAAACTGGAAAGGAGCAGTCCCGATACTAGTTCTAAAAGTGGTGACAACAGAAAGGTGAAGAGACAACAAAGCTTTACTGAAATTAGGGTTGTCACAAAAGATTCTGCTCCTTCAAACAGTCTTGGAGCAGGTAGTTTCAGGTCTGTTTATATGTGCATATTCTTAGACGGAGCAGAATCAGGAGCTTGTGGTTACAACGTTGTATTGTATTGGAAACATTATCCACCTATTTTAATTGGAGAGGCGTGGATCACGGTGATATTGGGCTTCAATTGGGATGCAATGGATCATTTTTTTGGCCTACTTCTTATTCAGCCGCAATTAAATGTGGTCAGCAGTTCTCACTCTACTTTGATTGCTCTAATTTGCTCAATTGGCTGTTAACTTCTCCCTATGAGGATCATGTTAAAGAAAGATTGAAGCCGGTTGGCATTCCATGGGATGCTGGTGACATAAAAAGGGGTAAAATGGTACAAGAACCACTGCACCGGAAGGAGCTATATTATGTTTCAAATGCGGCCGCTAACTTCTCACTTCTGAAGGCCAAGGTACAAAATTTCGCTAGTGTTGCCTATGGGAAATCGGTTTCGGAGCCCATTAAAGTTTTTACACAAGCTGTGGGGACTGTTTTAGACTGTCGGCCACATGCAATTGGCGCTGAATTTTGTGTATGGAAAACTGCTATAGCTGCTGGACAACCAAAACAGCCTAAAAAAGTGGACATTGTGCTTGAGGGATTGGCTGAGATTTATGGTGAAATGAAGACCTATTGTGCTGCACAACAATTAGAGTATCATGTACTAGTTGTTGGGGACCGAAGGAAGGACAAAGAGGAACACGATCCACCTACACTGGCTGTCATAGTTTGCCCAAGTGTGTTGCTGACTTCCAATGAAAATGCATTGATGCTGAGGCCACCGCCGAAGTCGCCGCCAGGAGTTGTTGTCCCAATGAACAGCAAAGCACAACTTTGGTTGTTCCACCTTGAGGACAAGGTGGTTTTTAGGTGGGAGGGAATTGTTAGGAATAAAGGGGGTTGTCCAGGTGGAGTTTGTCAGTGGCTGGAAAGTTTGTTAAGGGGCGTGGGGGCTGCCTGTGTACAACTGCCAAGGGGCGGTATTGTCTTTTGGGTTGTTTGTTAGTGTTTGTTGGTTTGTTAGGGGCTGGTGACAGCTGGCAGTAGGTTGTTAGTAAGTTGTTGTTGGCTGATAGTTGGGTTATAAATTGGAGGGGTTGGCTGCAAGAGGGATACGAATCATTTTAGCAATTGCTTGGCAGCAGGTTCGCCGGTGGTCTCGGCTGGGCTCTCAGGAGGGTGGTCTTCTCCTGCGGGTTACTTCTTCTTTTTCCCTTCCTCTCCTTCCCCTACCACCCTACTGTATTTTCCTATATTTCTGCTGTGTTTTCTGCTCTGTTTTCTGCTGTAATTCTGCTGCTATATTCTATATACACAGTTTGCTCCTCTTTTCTCTCTCTCTCAATTATTTTACATAACACATTGAGTATATTTTCAGGCTCTGGCACTTGTTGTCAGCCCATGGGGATTAGGAATGCCCCTCGAGCCTTGTCGTGGGCCGGCTAGAGTGTCTGGTTTGGATTGGCCCGGGTTGGTTCGTGACAAGATGATATCAAAGCCTAGATTCTTAAGTGGGCTTAGGTTCTCAAAGCGCCCTCTGTTATTTGGGGTGTCTAATAGAATGGAGATAGGATCACTGGGACTCGGGAGGTAGGTCACGTGTAGGTGCTTGATTACCATCTCCCGTGACAAAATCTAAGTTGCCATGGGATGTTGGGTTTGAGTTGTGAATTTCAAGTTTTCTTTATTTATTTAAGGTGTATTTTGGTTTACAATGATGATGTTTTATGTTAAATTGAAATTATGCTAGTTGTTTAGAGATTTTTCTGGATTTTGGGACAAAAAAGGGAGTTGGATTGGAAGTGTACGGTTAGCTCGCAGTCTGGTAAACCGTGTGGAGCTCGTTGGGATTGGGAACGCCCCTCAGGCTTTATCGCAGGCCGGCTCGGGTGCCCGGTTCAGAGTACCCCGAGTTGGTTCATGACAGGGAGGAAATGTTTTCAAAGGTTGGTTTGTTTTCAAGGTATGCATGCTTTCATAAAATGAGTTTTTTGACTTTTATCCAGTATTAGTGATTTTAAAGGAAAAGACGTTTTAAAAAGTGTTTTGCTTTGGTGGATTGTGCTTTTGGGTTATATCACTTGGTTATATAGGGATTGCTTGATTTATATTGAGAAGCATGAAATATTTGGATTCATTTTTCGAGTTATTTACAGTATGCTTCTCAAAATGGTATCGGTGAAATGTAGAAAATCTATTTCTAGGGGATGATCCTCAAGGAGATTCCTTCTGTTGTTAGGGTGGAATTCTTTCGGTTGTTGGCCCAACCCAGACTCGAAATGGAGTGGTGAAGCCAAAACCTTCCATGCCCTTGGATTTTTGAACCAGCGCCCTTTTCGCTGTAGTGATCAAGGTCTTCTTGAGGCGACGCAGTGGCTAGAAAAGATTGAGGAAGTCTTCAATTCTCAGGAAACTCCTTAAGCCTTGTAGATGAAGGTCGTTATAGGCTCGTTTCTTAGACTTAGTATTCATCCTCCCGAGCAAGTCGATGATTACTTCCCAGAAGCTCATTTCATTGAGAGAGGTCTTCGTCTAGACCTCGGATTAATTGATGATGATCAGTCTTTTTAGAGACTTGTGGTTCCTCGTGAGAAGATCTCTCTTTTTCATTTTGAGGACATGTCTTCATGGTGGTCCTTAGGTCATATTTAGAGCTCTATGAGTTGAATTATTGAAAGAGGAAGTCTCAGATGTAGTCCGAACTTCAATGACTATTTGACTTTGGGAATTGTGTTTGATGAATTTTGAATAGATGGGGGTCTTTGAGGTAATTCTTGCTTGGTGTAATCCTTGGGATTTTCTTCCATCCTTATTGGGAGCGTTGTTGATTATTTTTTGTTATGTTCATGCCTCATTGATTCCCCATGCACCATGAGGTTGGCTATGTGGTGTTCCTTGGGACTTCCAATATTAGGCACATAGTTGGCGCACGGTTTGGTCAACTGTGTCGCCCGCTCAGGTGTTTTAAAAAGAAAAAAATGGGAAATTTCCATTATACCCTTCCTCATTTCTGTTCCCCCTCACCCTCCCCGGTTACTCGCGACGCACTCCCAGCCCAAGAGGACCCCCCTTGCACGCAACTCCCCCTCCTTTGCACCTTTATTTTTCAGCTTCTTCCATCAATTTCAATTTGAGTTGTCCAGGTTAGGGCTCCTCTCCCCTTTCTTCTTCCCCTCTTCTTTCTTCTTTTCTTCCCTTCCTCTCGGTGCATCATGATTTTGGTCGAGCCTTAGCTAGGGTTCTAATTCGTTCTGATTCTTGATGTTAGGGTGTGCAGAGATTTCCTTTGGCCTTCATTCTTCGTATCTAAAGGATTCGATCCATCTGCACTTGGTTCAAGGTAGGTGTTTCTGTTTTTACCATTTTTCTCAGCAATCTTTGGTATGATTGGGTTTCTAAATTCCTTTCTTTAGAATTATGTATATTATATACCCGTTTGAATGTTTGGGAGGATTTTTCAAAGGGAATAGTGACTTAGAAAGGGTATTTCAAATCTCTAACTGATTTTTACATGGGCTTTTCATGGGTTATGAAGAGTTAATGTTTGAGACTATTTTTAGATTGATTAATATGTGTGTTTCAAACTTGTTCTTAGGTTGTTTATTGATCGTGTTTGTTTAAGGTGTTTGTATAACTGTTTTATGATATCTTGTCATCTTATATTTATGGTTTAATGAGTTTATTGGTTTCAAGGTGGGGTTTTCCTTAATTTTAAAAGGGAATCCAAAGGTTTCTTGTTTTCAAAATAGATGTTAAAATGGGATTTTTAGGTGTAACCGCTAAAGTACGAACAAACGGCCCGTTTGGTACCTTCAAAAGAGATTTATGAACAATATTGACTTGAAAATTGTCTTTGAAGGAGTTTTTAAAAAGGGTATTGCTAATTTCAAACTCAAGGCCCAATTGGCACTTTTGAATAAATGAAATTCCTCTCCGTTGTGGTGCACATTTTGACTCGAGCCCCATGGAGCTTAATGTTGTATGAGTTTGGTGATTGATTATGATTGTTAGTGATGTTTAATTAAATTTGAATAGGGTCTTGAGTGCGAATGGGTGTCAGAGGGTGGGTCAAGGTTTGACATGGGCATGGTTGCCTTGTATTCTATTACTAGTGTGTGCCTGACATGGCACACATTCCTCCTTGCCCTTGGTATCATGGGAATCCTAGGCGTCTTAGTGGGAGTTTGAGAGATGGTTACTATCTAGTCCCGATGAGATGGACTAGATCCCCCTTGGTATGGCATGGGCCTAGGCCTTGGGGGGGCGCCACCGGTGAGGCTAGTTGACAGCAACCGAGTGGTTATAGATTAGGAATGCATCGATAGATCGACAAATGGTTCCACCCGAGAACGTCTAGAATCGTCTCTGCAGTGGCCCGGACCCTCCTGTTCCATTACTTCGCCAAATTCTAGTGATTGGGGTGTCCTGGACACCATCGGTGATTCAGGAGGGTGTCGGTGTCGATGGCAGGGTGTCACCGTGGTGTTACCTATCGGTGCCACCGATCGGTGCCGCACTCGGACAGTGCCACAGAGGGGTTCAGGGTTCTTTCCCCAATTTTCCCGTAACGACTTTTTTTTTTAAAGTTTTATTCCTCTTTGAAATTGGTTTAAGACGGTTTTAAGGCCAATAAAGGATATTTGTGGGGCGACCTTTACTTACCAAAACGTGTGGCCTCACCCCTTTGTCGCTTTTCCGATTACGCTTTTCCGATTACGCCCCTGTTATGCGTTTTTCTCGGTTTAAATGTAATTTATCTAACTCTCCACCGTGCGATGATCTATCTCACTATCTCCGAGGGAATTATTAAATCTCAATAAATTCTAACATGTGCAATCGCCCAACCGCGTGGTCAAACCACGATCCGCTTTTTTTTAGCACTTCGAGATTGCACATCCCGTAACTCTAGGACCGGGCCTTTTATCACACGGAGATCTTCTTCCTTGGTCTCTTTCTTTTCCTTGGTGCGCTTGGAGTCCCTCTTCCAAAGACGAGTCGTGCCTGCGTGAGAGCCCTCCCGTTCGGCTCAGCCTTGGAGTTCTTCCAGCAAGTCACGCATCCCTAGTTCTTGAAAAAAGAAGGAACTTCGATCATTGATCATCCAAGTAGGGGTTTTTCCTTCTTCTCTCTTTACCCGAGAAGCTCTCTAAAAAGGATTTTTGGGATTTCAAAAGAGGCCTTCGACACAAGTTTGAGTTTTAAAAGGGGAAAATTGGGTTTTTAAGGAATTGTTTTAAGACTAGTTGCCTTTAAAATGTTTTTGGATGTTTTCAAGGTAAGTGTTGACTTCTAAATGTATTTTGTAGAATGCGAGTGTAGGAAGCGAATTCCCCTTACCTCAATATGAGGTGGGGACATTCTTTTATTGACGAGTAAAAAGGAATACATGGCGGAGTATTCCGATGTGGGACTCAAAAATACACAATATAACAAAACTGGGATTAACACTCCCCCTCAAGCTGGATATGCCCAGCTTGGACCAAGAGTCCCACAAAAAAAAGATGACAACAAACAAGGCACCACACACTCACCCTCAAACTGGGCTGCTGATGTTGTTGATACCCAGCTTGGTACTGAGAAAATCCAGACGAGCTCCCGGGAGGCCTTTGTTGAAGATGTCGACTAACTGATCTGCCGTCGGAATGTGGCCGAAACTGATATGGTTCTGCGCAAGATGATGGTGAAGTGATCATCCACCTCGATATGCTTCGTTCGTTCATGAAAGACGGGATTCAAAGCAATTTTTGTGCCCGACTGATTGTCACACCAGATATGAGCAGAGGTCTGCGATGGGAAGCCAAACTTATGGAAGAGATGACGAAGCCAGAGGATCTCAGTAGTGACCGTGGTCATGGCATGGTATTCAGCCTCTGCACTATATTTGGAGACGACAGTCTGCTTTTTGCTGCGCCAAAAGATGAGGTTACCTGCCAAGAAAATGGCATACCCAGAGGTAGACTTGTGGGTAGCAAGGCAACCAGCGTAGTTAGCATCACAGAAGGCCTCAACGTTCAGATGAGCGTGATGGGAGTACCGAAGACCACGAACAGGGTCTTTCTTGATGTATTTGGCAATACGGAGAACAACATCCCACTGAGATTTGGTCGGATGCTCCAGGAATTGGCTCACTTTGCCAACAGCGCAACCAATGTCAGGTTGTGTCATGGTGAGGTAATTGTGTTTGCCCACCAGACGTCAATAGTTCTCTAGGTGAGAAAAGGGTGTCGTGTCGTCATAGAGAGAACGTTTCTCAGGCTCAAGAGGAGTGTTCACGGCAGTTGTCTGACTAAATCCATCATCCTGCAAGATATCCAAGGCATATTTCCATTGGTAGAGGAAAATGGTGTCCGTAGAACAGGAGACCTCGATGCCAAGAAAGTATGTGAGAGGACCAAGATCTTTGGTGTGGAAGTGGTGGTGAAGATGCCCTTTGAGTTGAGCGATTTCAGTGGAGTCGCTCCCTCTGATAATGATATCATCAAAATATACCACCAGCAAGATGCAGTCGTTGGACGTTGTATGGTAAAAGACAATGTGGTCCTTCATACTGCGAGAGAGTCCAAAGGCGGTGACAACGATGCTGAAGCGACCAAACCAAGCATGAGGAGACAGTTTGAGACCATATAGAGATCAACGAAGGCGACAGACATGGGAGTCGGCACCAAAGGCATGAAATCCGGGAGGCTGCTACAGATAGACTTCTTCTTCCAGAAAGACATGAAGAAAAGCATTCTTGACATCCAGTTGATTAAGCGACTAGTGATGATGAGCAGCTAGAGAAATGGATAAGCAGACGGAGGCCATCTTGGCAACCGGAGAGGTCTCAAAATAGTCGATGTCATGTGTCTGAGCAAAGCCCTTCGCTGCAAGTCGGGCTTTGAGGCGATGGAGAGTGTCATCGGCATTGAGACGGACCGTATAAATCCATTTGCAGCCGACCGCCTGTTTTCCTTCTGAAAGGGGGACCAGATCCCAAGTATGGTTGTCATCCAGACCTTGCAGTTCATCCCGCATCGCCTGTAGCCACCCCGGGTGAGATTTGGCATCGCCAACTGTACGGGGAATAGATATCATCTCCAGAGCTGACAAACTCATGTATGAAGATGTAAAGAGATGAGTATTCTGGCAAGAACGAGAACCTTTCCAGAGTGTAATAGGCAAGTCGTCTAGTGCTGGGGCAGGAGCATCAGACGAAGCAGGGACGATGGTGTCCTTGGCCTGAACGGGGGGCACAGTCGATGGGCGACGGGAGTAGGCCATACCAAAGCGATGATCAGCACGGGGAGACACTAGAGGAAGATGGATGATGAAAGGAAGACAATCATTGATATCAGTATCTGGATGAGAAGAGGGAAATGAGAATAGAGAGCTCTCAACAAACGAGACGTCAACAGAGATGATATACCGCCGTAGATCTGAAAAGAAGCATCGGTATCCGCACTGAGTGCGTGAATAGCCGGGGAATATGCAGCGGAGGGATTTGGTAGAGAGCTTAGACAGGCCGGGACGAGTGTTACGGACATAAAAGAGATATCCAAACACACAAAGTGGAAGTAAGTGAGGAGGGAGAGAGCGGAACAGAATCCGAAAAAGAGTCTCCCCCTGAATGATAGAAGAAGGAAGACGATTGATGAGGTATATAGCAGTAAAGATGACAACTCCTCAAAAGAGAAGGGGCACCTATCGGTGGAAGAGAAGGGCACGAGCAGTCTCCAGAATATGTCAGTGTTTCCGCTCGACCACTCCATTCTATTGTGGTGTATCAGGACATGAGGTCTGATGAATAATGTTGTGTGCCTAGAGAAACTGCTGAAAGGGAGTGGACAGATACTCTCGCTCATTGTCCGAACAGAGACATTTAACTGAGATGGAAAACTGGGTATGAATCTCATGGAAAAAAGTCTGAAAAGTAGAAAATACTTCAGACCGATCTGGAAGTAGGTAAAGTCATGCCATAGGGGAGTAGTCATCAATAAAGATGATATAATAATTGTACCCGAACTAGCTAGGAACCCTGCAAGAACCCCAGACATCGAAATGAACAAGATCGAAAGGATTTGCTGCACGTGGTTCCAGTCGAGGAACATACGTCGCCCAATAAAGTTTGGAAAACTTACAGGATTCACAATGTAAGGATAGGTGAGAACTGAATTGGGGGCAAAGTTTATATAGGATGGAAGCCAGTGGATGATCAAGGTGAGAATGTAAGTCAAGGGCACGGGTTGAGGTGGATGAGCAAGCAAAAGACGGTGGGGTATCGAACATGTAAACCTCATTCCGAAGATGACCTCGACCAAGTTCCCGATTTGTCGTCCACTCCTAAAAAACAACACTAGATGAGGTAAAAGTAGCAACACGATTTAAGTTTGTGATGAGTTTGCGGATGGAGATAAAGATTAAATGGCCTTTAAGGAACATGAGCGACCAATGCCAGGTGAATAGACGGGATCAAGGGACATGTGCCAAATCCGGTGATGAGGATTGTTGAGCAATTAGCAACAGTAATTGTAGAGGCACCTGTGTACGGATGATAGGTAGTGAACATACCGGAGTCCCCTTTGAGATTTTCCGACGCACCGGAGTCACACATCCAAGCTGTATATCGATGAGAAACACAGGCGGTAGAGGTGTCAGTCTGAGCAATGGGGGCTGGAGAAGAGGACGGCGGCACAGTTGCCTGATAAGATTGTATCAAGGCAATCTCCTCTATCGAGAACGCCGTTCGGAAACAGGTACTAAATGAAGGGGGGCGCCTTGCGGGATAGTCGAAGGCAGACCATGGGACAACTGCTCAGGCGGGCGCACAAACGCACGGATGATGCGTGGGGCTGTCATGCGGGAAGGCCGACCTTGGAGGTGAGGGGGCGAGACCTTGCAGGAAAGCTGGCGACCGGATGTTGTGCCAGATGGTCGCAGGCGGTTAAGCCAACCAGTGAAGAGTTGCTGGGACGGGAAGCACCGGGGAATGGCGGGTCAGGAGTCGCCGAGTAGGTTGGGGGCCGAGACGTCGCCGCAGGAGTGCCGAGGAGGGCAGGGCTGGGATACATCGTCGGAGGCAGGTCGGGGAGCGCCGAGGAGGCTACTGGAGGGTAGGGCCAGACGGTGTTGTAGAAGAGTGGTCGGGAAGAAAGGGTGCGTCGGGAGGGGGGGCAGGAGGTGCTCGTGCGTTGATGCGAGGGGGATGCCACGCGGGGGGGGGGGGGGGGGCTGCCAGGTTCGCGGCAGGAGGCCGTTGGAGTTGCAACGAGATCTGGAAGCTCCAGGAGGGGTGGGTCGATCGTCGTAAAGGAGGCCGACGGGAGGGCATAGCCATAATTCGCGCCTGAATCGGGAGGCGCCAGGAAGGGAGGGTCGATATTGAGGGAGCCGCGCGGTAGAGGCAGGGAGGCCGGGACGAGCAGAGGGAGGGACTTGGGCGGGAGGTCGGCTGGGCGCAAGGGAGCGATGCCATGAAGGGAGGGGCGTCGTAGGCAGGCGACGCGTGAGGAGGGCGCTGGCTGGCAGAAACCGGGCGAGAGGGGCGTCGTCAGGGAGAAGTGCCGCGGAAGGAGGATCGCGGGCGGCCAGGCGACGATGTCGGGATCGCGAAGGGCGGAGCCGGGCAAAACCGAGAAGCTGCAACGGGAGGCGCAGAAGGTCGTTCGCGACGGGAGGGCACCACTGGGGGGGGGGGGGGGGGTTGTTCCCGACGGGAGGAGGCCGCCTCAAGTGGGGGCCGGATCGGAGAGGAGCAGCGCGGGGCAGGATAGAACCGGGAGTCCACAGGGAGGGCAGGGCCAGTTGGAACCGAGAGGCAGCACGAGGTATTGCGGGAAAACCTTAGACTGGGGGGGGGGGGAATAGGGAGGAGGGCTCGGGTTAGAAAGCACCATCTGATACCATGTAGAATGCGAGTGGAGGAGGCGAAATCTCATTACCTCAATGTGAGGTGGGAACATTCTTTTATAGATGAGTAAAAAGGAATACATGGTAGAGTATTCCGATGTTGGACTCGGAAATACCCAATATAATAACACTAGAATTAACATATTTCAAGGGTTTTCATAAGTTGTTTTAAAAGAGGGAAAAATGACTTGGCATTCCAAGTCGGTTTTAAAGGCTCATTTGGCACTTTCTGAAAATGGTTTTGATTTGATATTGAGATGCCCTTGGTTGTTGAGCCCCATGTTTTGTGTTATGCCTTGTGTAGACTTTTGCCCCGTGGGGGATTATTATGTGATGCTTGAATTGGTGAAAAGGGCTTGTCTATTGCGAGGGTGTTGGAGGCGAGATGAGACATATCATTATGTTTTATTACTAATCATGTGATGATCTTGTGTCTTGTTTGTTTGATCACCTCCACTTGAGTTATACCATGGGAACCCTAGGTAGCTAAGTAGAAGATCTGGATGCGTGTTACACTAGCTTAGTCTGCGCAAACTAGCTAGTGCCCTAGGTTTTATAGCGCCCTCCTAGGGACTTGTACTCGGTGAGACCAGAATGGGAAGCCGGATGAGGTATTTTCCAGGATGCACATAGGACCCCAGTGATCTGAGAACCAAGCACAGTATCGTTCAGATTAGAGCCCGGTGAGTTGCCTATGATGTCTAGCCCTTGATGAATGATCCTATCGGATGTCCCACTTTATGCTCGATTGTAACCCCTTGTACCCATTTGGATTTTATGGCATCATGTCTTTATTGTTTTTTACTTTTGTAATGCTTCTTTGAAATTGCGTTGCCTGCTTGAGCTGCGTTTTCTTTCTTTCACCATTTGGTTTACTTATAAAATAATTTTAAAAGTGGTTCTGAAAGAGAAAATTTAAAAGTGAAAGTGATGTTCAGTTACTTAAATTGCATATGTTTCCGGATGAAAATTGTCACTTTTATTGATTATGTCCAGTTTGGATATTTATTTTGTTTATGCCTCGTTTGGCATTTTCTTTTTTTTTATAAAACTGTTTATTGTGTTATCATGGAAATCCAATGTATGGACGCCCCATGCTGGATTCTCGATAAAGATTCTGTTGCTTTGTTTTATTATTATTATGCGCAGGTGAAACCGTACCCAAGCGTGTGTTCTTGATACCCAGGCACTAGTTGTTGGTCCATGGGGATCGGAAACGCCCTTCAGACCTAGTGGCGGGCCGGACCGAGTGACATGTCGGATCAGCTCGGGCTGGTTCGTTACAAAGAATGGAGTGCTTTTGAAGTTTGGCTCTCTAAAAGGTAGAAAAAGTCCTTTTTGATGCCTAGAAATGCCCCTTGCAACAGCCAGAGAGGGTGGAAATGAACATAAAGCTGCTTGTTGAAAAACATAGTGCAGGAATAAGCACTGGCTAACATATTTTTCTCCTATGCTTGGAGGGTCCAGATTACCATACCCTGTTTAATATGCAGATTTATTGAAGCGACGTTTTCTTCTTGTCCAGAAGGGTTATATGTGCAGGAACAGGCAGCTTTTAAAAATGGTTTCTTATAGAGTACGCAACTTACCAGAAACTAATAAGAAACCTCTAATTGAAGCTATCATGTCTGATGCTATGCACTTTCAAAATAAATAAACACCACTAGACAATTATGAATACAATTCCAAGTACATTAAGTGTATCGATTCCATGAGTCGCTGCATAAATGGTGAACTCAGACTCCACAGTAGAGCAACAAAACTATAATTATCAACAAGCAGCAGAAAGCAAATACATCAATTAAATATTAATCTATTTGAATGCAGTAAATTAAAGGCAAACACCTAAATGAAAGCATGTCGTGAACTTCTGGAGCAGGTAGCATCTTCATGAATAAGGAGTTTGTGAAGAAAGTAATACGGCGGCGAGCATCCAAATTCATTGGCACATTTATTGCAGATTCCTTGACTGTTAAAAGCAAATAAAGCCTAACAACCTGGAAAGCACAAAAACAAAACAAAAAAATAAATAAATAATGAGAAAATAATTATACGCATCACTTGATCAACATTGGATGCCGAACAGGAAGAGTAAACAATTTACTCTCTCCCTCCAAGCTCTATCCTGTGTGAGGTAGGTGTCAACTTTTTCAAACCTCTGAGATTGGTCCTCTGGCTTATTGCTGACTAGGATACTACACAGAGCAAAATTACGCAAAATCAGAATTGGTAAGCCTGCCACTGCTTAAGTGACTAGTATTTTATAGTGAAAACAGAATTTGTAGGTCACCAACTTATTTTATTGCTTAACCTACTTCTATTTTGAGCCAACATGGGTACATAAAGTTATGCGAATCATGACATCCGTGAAAAAAAACAGCGATCTTTTCTCAGAACATATGAATAAAGATGGTTCATCAACACTTACCCATGCTTGCTAATCATAATATCATGTGTGATTATCTCCATAATATCCTGGACAGTATTAATAATCTGGGACCTTTGTGCCTCAATATCAACATAGTCAGCTAGCTGTTAAACATATCAAAAGAATCCTCAGATACTGAGATCATCGTTCATTGAAAAGTTAATAATGAACAATTCAAAAGGCGAAAAACAGTTGATGCACATTACCAAAATTTTCAGCAACCTCTCCAGTTTGTCATTGAGCAGAGGCATTCCATTCATCATAAATGTTTTTAAAAATCTTTCCTCTTTTATGCTACTTTCTACTTCCACACAAATCCATCTGACTATACTGTGCCAAAAGGGCAAGATAAATGCACTTTATGAGCTCATTATAAAATGAAGGTTTTAAGGCAAATCATAGAAATCTACAGCGGCAGCAGGAAAAAAACAAATAAACTACAATATGCCTTACTCTTCGTCTTCTCTATCAATGAATAATTTCATCAGCATGTCCCGGAGTGTCTCATAACATTCAATGACAGCTGAATACATATAATCATCAGCCTTGATTCTTCTAAACAAATCAGCATCCACGGTTCCTTTAAAATCTGTTGCCATGTCTAATGCTATAGGGATCTAGGAAAGGTAATTAAACACGGAAGCAAGCAATTAGACAGAATCTGATGAAGCATTAGATGAAAATGAGAAGCCTTTCAAGGAAGATGCCCTGTACCTTACTGGCAAGTAAGAAAGGAGGCCACTGAACAACACTTACTTCACCTAAAGAGTAAGGTACAAACAGAAGATCTCTCTCCCTGAGCAAAAAATAAAAAAATAACACACTGAAAAACTTCAAAAACTAGAAATCAAGCATAAGTCACACACTAAAATACAGTTTTAGGAAAGAAGAGGCCTCAACCTATTACTGATCAAATCCTCCATCCGCATAGATAGTATGAACTCATTCCACACCTGAGAGAATCGTGCAATATTTCTCTTTTCCAATGACTCACCAAACTGTTCCATCATAGCATGTAATTAGTCAAAATAGAATTGGATAGAAGATAGAAAAAATCCAAGGCAATCCATTATTTTTATATACATTAAATTGTATATTGTGGGTCTTGAGCCAATTATCAACATTACCTAAAATTAAACAATTATCACACTACAAGGGCATATCATTTTTTAATAATGTAAATTTACATTATAAAGAAAGGAGGTATCCGCCTATCCAGGGTATTGAATCCTGAATAACATTTGTCCCTTCTCTCCAGAAGGTGTGCATGCTGTAACAGTATTTACAGCTATTTGATGTTATTTGAGGGTCAAAATGAAGGTTAAGATAGTGCCAAGACTAAAACAAAGGGCGATTCACCCGAAGATTTCTTGGTTGGAAAGCACAGTTGGGTAATCTGATGTGAGGTGTCATACATCCATTAGTAAGATAAAAATAATGATATGTTTTATTCAATTTATAAATGACAATTTATTAATCATATAAAAGTGATGGTTGTTTTCCTGTAGATTAATATACTCCATTGAACAAGAAATCATATTTTTTCTCTCTGACTTGTAACATGTAAAGAATCACATCGGTTGTTTCTTTAATGACCCTAAGCCACAGTTTGTCATATTGTGATCATAACTGTAAGGTTCATAGATGCAGATTTGATTACTTATGTTAAGATGGAAGCACAGCCTTTCAAGAAAAGGAAATATCGAAAATAATTTATACAAGAAAAAGAAATATCCAAAATGATTTTATATGAAAAAATGTTGGGATGACACCTATTAAGGAGAAAATTGTAGAAAATAGATTAAGGTGGTTTGAACATGTGCAGAGAAACCTCTTAGAGGCATTGATGAGAAGGGTGTATCAGATGGTTCGTGCCACAATGAAGAGAGAAGAAGGGAGACCGAGAAAGATACTTTAGAATGTATTGAAACAAAATCTTAAGACGAATTCATCTAAAGAACAAGTTTTTAATGGATTGTAATGGCATCGAGCAATCCATCTAGCCAACTTCACTTAAAAGGATAAGGCTTGTTGCTATTATTGATGTTGTCATTGTCCATGTATTATGGCTTTACAAGTGGCAACATGGTACTTCAAAATTGATGGAATGGAAACCGTACCTCACAACGAGGTAGGATATTTTATTTATAGATGAGAGGAGTACAATAGATAATTTATACCGATGTGGGACATGAATATTAAAAACATCTAACTCTTAAGACTCCCCTTCAAACTGGGACATATATATTTATCATGTCCAGCTAGTTACACAAAAATTTGACACATGGTTCAGGCACCCCTTTTATGAGAACATCTGCAAGTCGCTCATAGCTGTGAATATGACCGAAGGTGATATTCTTCTCAAAATTTTCTCAAACGAAGTGACAATCGACTTCAATATGCTTTATCCGCTCATTAAATACTGGATTTGTGGTAATCTTGATAGACACACTATGTATTTGTTTCTTGACAGTATAGCGAGTCTCCTGTGGAATTTGTTGTGCCCAACTGCGTTTGATCGTGGAATAATCGTCTGCTTCTTGCATCGCGATGAGATCAAATTTCCTCCAATAAATACCACAAAACCAGACGTAGATCTCCTACAAGAGAGATATCCAGCATAATCTGCATCACAAAATGTTTCAATATTTGTATGCCCGTGATTAGAATATAGAAGACCTAAACATGCTTCCTTTTTCACATATCTAACAATGCAAAAAAAAGCCACTCACTGCATTTTTGTTGAGGATTCTATAAAATGACTCATTTTGCTAACTGCACAAGCAACATTAAGTCAAATCATCATCAAATAGTTAAGATTTCCAACAAGTCGTTTATATCTGTCGGGTGAAGAAAACATTTCACTGTCAGTACAAAGTGACGTTTCTTCAGGTTCGAGGGGAGAGTCAACTGAGTCGGTTTGAGTCATTCCAGATCAAGAACATACTTTCTCTGAAAAAGAAAATTTTCTTTGATACATCTGAAGACCTCAATCCCTAAGAAATACCGTAGTTGACTCAAATCCTTCGTGTGAAAATTTTGATAAAGGATTTGAGACGATCAATGCCGACATCATCACTGCAAATAATGACAATGTCATCCACATTGACTATCAAGAGAATGTCGTCTGTTGTAGAATGATGATAGATTACAAAAAACTCTTATGTTTTAACACCTTCCAAAACTAAACACAACAGTGCAAAAGCACCCGAACCAGACACGAGGTGACAGACCATACAACGATCGACGAAGGCGATAAACTTTGGAAGACTCCCCCTAAACAACAAACTCCGGTCATTTCCCCGTATAAACTTCTTCATCAAGAAAATCATAAAGAAAATCATTCTTTACATCCAACTAATGGAGAGCCCGATGATAAGAGGCAGCAAAAGAGATAAATAAGCAATCTGATGCCATTTTGGCCACGGAAGAGAAGGTGTCAAAGTAATCAATGTCATACGTCTGCACATAACCCTTGGTAACAAGTCGAGCTTTGAGACAATTAAGGAGTTATCGACGTTGACGCGCATGATATAGATCCACTTGCAACCAACAACTTGTTTATCCATCGGGAGATGGACAAAATCCCAAGTATTGTTGGTTTCCAAGGCCTAAAGTTCATCCCGCATAGCCTTTAACCATCCGGGATGAGATTTTGCATCATCAATAGTGCGCAGTGTTAAGTGAGAGGCTAGTGTCGCAATAGCGCGAGAGGTAGCCACAGATAATCCCTAATAAGAAGCTAATGAACTGAGATTTTACTGACATGAGTGTTTAATTTTGCGAAGGACAATGGGTAACTCCGGCACTAGATTACTAGAAGCCAGTCAGTCATCGGGTGCAGTAGCACCATCAGGCTCTGGGGTGGTAGGTATGCAAGTCCGACGAGAGTAAATTTGGCCAAAACGGGATACAATAACATCACGGGGAAGAGATGATGGTGGTGGAGGATGAAGAGAAGAGGGTAAAGTTATGGCTGAATCAAGAATAGCAGGTGATGGAGGTAAATCGAGAACATAAAATATGGAGGATTCGACAAAAGAAACATCCACGGATGTGACATAACAGTGCAAGTTCGGGGAAAAGCAGTGATAGTCGCACTGAGATTGCGAATAATCAAGAGAAATGCATTAGAGTGCACGTGTATCAAACTTGGAAAGGTAGGGGTGAGTATCCCATACATAACAAACACACCCAAAGATATGAAGAGGCAGTGAATGTGGTGATGAGGTTAGAAATAAAGAATGGAAAGGAGTGTCCCCCCGAAAAACTGATAAGTGAAGTTTGTTAATGAGGTAGTGGTGAGAATGGCATCACCCTAAAAAATGGTAGAAACTTTCATTTGAAATAAAAGAGCACGAGCAACATCTAACAGATGGCGATTCTTATGTTTTACAACACCGTTTTATTGAGATGTATTAAGACAAGAAGTCTGATGGAGAATGTCATGGTCATCCAGAAAGGACTGGAACGAGCCAGAAAAATACTAACAGCCATTGTCAGAGCGTAAACAACGAAGTTTAGCGAAAAACTGAGTTTGGACTTCATGATAATAGGAGCGAAACACAGTAAAATTTTCAGAACAAGTTTTCAACAAATAGACCCATGTCATTCTCGAAAAACCATCAATGAAGGTAACAAAATAACGATAACCCAGTTTAGAAGGACTAGGACTGGGTCCCCATACGTTGGAATGAACTAAATGAAAAGCTCTAAAAGCACAATTAATTGCTCGAGGGATATAGGCGACCCGGTGATACTTGACATAATGATAAAATTCACAATCAAAAGGAGAAACATGACTCAAATCCAGACAAAGTGACGAAAGAACGGATGCAGGTTGATGGTTAAGGCGATTATGAAAATGTAGAACACAGTCAGAAGTGGTAGGACAGGCGAGAGCTGAGGCCGAGTCAAGAACGTACACACCACCCTAAAGTCGTCCACTACCAAGTACTCGAGTCGTCGAAGGCTACTGAAAGACAATTGAATTAGGTGAGAAGATGGCTCGGCACTGTAAGTCAAGCTGTAAGTTTACTAATAAATAGCATATTAAAAGGACAGTGTGCAACAAGAGCAACTGCGGAGAGCATCAAGCTATTTATAATCAAGCAACTCTCATAACCAAAAATCTGCACTGTCTTACCGTCAGCCACAGTAATATTGCCTCCAATTGAAGTCGAGCTAATAGGACCGAAGAATACCTGCATTCCTAGTGATATGCTTGGAGGCGCCAAAGTCAAGAACACATGAGGTGAATCAGTGAGATAAATAAGCAGCAAGTGCATTGTCATGAGCAATAGTAGCACTCGATGAAGTACCAACACGTTGAGACCGGAGATACCGATACTCATTATCAAAGAGATCAACAGTATGATGAGTGTCATCTGGAAGCACTAGGGCAGGTATGGCAGCCTGTGCAGATCGAAAGTGACTTGGAACTGAAGAACCATTTGAACGACCATGCAAATGCCCACATGTATCAATCGTGTGATAGTCTTTGCCGCAATTCCAACAATGTTTGCGGAAAGTAGGTAGACCACGACCCCCAAAATGGCCACCACCTCTGTTGGGACCACGAGAGACCATTGCAGCACGATGAGAGTGGACAGTGTTGAGTACCGGTGGAGGACAACTTGCATGACTAATGCGATTATAAACCAAGGAGGGATGTAAATTGATTGGGTTGACCAACATGTCGGTAACAATGATAGAGAACTCGACATTGAGACTATGCAGGAGGGAGAACAAGAACAATTGATCGCGTTGAGTGCGAGCGTCGTCAGGAGTCTGTAGAATGATCCGCAAGTCATTGATCTTATTGACAATAGACTTCTACTCGTTGTAATAATGGGGAATCAAGCGAATTCCCTGTTAAAGAGTGAAGGGTTGCTAAAAAAGATCAGATATGCGAGCGAGAGAGTTTGTCTCAGAAAACATAAGCAATAAAGAGTCTCATAAGTCCTTGCAAGTATTAGCAGTCTTGACAACATGCTTAACCGAGCGATCTATGGAGTTAAGCAGCATGGAAAAGATATTGTTGTCCCGCTATTCGCATTATCCGAATGTGACAACTTTTGGATCAGGAGGGGTTGCAGCAAGATGAGAATAGTAGCTCATGCACTTCAAAGCGACCATAACAGTCATCTTCCACATGATAAAATTGGAGGAATCGAGACATTCATCCACAAGACGTGTGAAAGGGGTGATAATATCAGCAAGGGTGGCGACGTTGCCATAGATGGGCCCGAAGATCACAAGAGGGCGATGGAATGTAGAAGATGCATGTTACGCAAGGACAAAGCCCCTAAAAGTGCGCAGCGGGTAGAAAGTAGGTGCTGAAAGTGCACAGCTGGAACATCTAGCTATTAATTAGGTCATAAAAGAAAGAGCATCATGAATGACGGTGGGGCGAGGCCATGCAGTTTGGGCAACGCATAGGGAGAAGCGACGGGCAGTGAGGTTGGCGCACAGGGAGGGGCGATCAGCTGGAGGGGTCGCACCGGGAGAGGTGACAGGCTGGGGGGGGGCAACGCAGAAGGGTGTCGTCACAGAGGGAGGAGCGACGAGCAAAGGGCCGTTGTACAGGGAGTCGTCGCGTAGGGGGTCGTCGCACTGGGGGTGTCGCGTAGGAGGGGCGGACATGTAGGAAGGGGCGACCCGCTAGACCTCCTCTGATATCAAGCTAGAATGGAAACCACACCTCACAATGAGGTAGGATGCTTTATTTATAGATGAAAAAAGGAGTACAATAGATAACCCATAAAGATGTGGGACACGAATATTAAAAATATTTAATACTCTTAACAAAAATGTTAGAAGTAAACATCATTACCTATTTAAGTGTGATGATGCAATACAAGCTGTCAAATAATATGGATTCGTTAAGTGAGCCGGTCAATAAATAAAAAACAAACTAGCTGTCAATCATAGAATAATTCACATGAGCACAAATATCATGTTTTACAAAAGAAACAAGCACCTTGAAATAGAATACCACATTTTGAATGAGAAACAATAAAAAGAAAATTATCTCACAAAATTAACTAAAAATAATAATAATAAGCAGCAACTATGCTGTGACTCAAGGGGGCGGGGGTTCTAATTGGCCAGGGCATTATTAATAGTTTACGGGACTGGAACTAGATTTGATAATGGGTTAAGATTTAGCAGCCAGCCCATTATCAAGCACAAGTATCCTCAGAATAGAAAATTCAAATTGCACAGAAATTTAGTCCCACATGAGGTTTATGGTCATGGAGTTCATGTGAAGCTAGGGCTGTATATATGTCACAACTCGAGGAATGATTCAGTCAAATAGTGGCTTAGTGTAGAGTTTATCACCCCACCACACTACAAGGGAATGATTACCCCTTGATGCTATAACAAAATTTAAAAAATAAATAAATAAATAAAAGAGAAAGAAAAGAAAAGAAATGCCAGTGCCTTTAAGGCATTCTGGCCTGAGTATCACTCCCTCTCCCTACCCCTCTCCCTCTCCCGCTCGCCTAAAGCTCTACATAAAAATAAAGCAACATTTAATCGACTCATTGGATAAAAAGAAGCAGTTGTTCATTACACTACTACAAAACACTGAGGAAGAATTGCTACGTTAAACAAAAAGCAGCAGTACCAAGATATCCCTTCCAGCTTCTCCAGTTGATAATGGCACAAGACGCTTACAAAAAGCTAAAGGAACAGACTCAAATCTTGATCGCAACATCCCAAGAGTACGTATCTGAAAACCAGCAATAGAATATCACTTGAAAAGCAAGATCAGCAAGATTAATTCCCAATTTACTAACTTGAAAATGTTTCAAAGGAAAATAAATTTAAATCCCACTGAAAAAAATACAAGTAGATGATTATAGCCATATTTGAAAAAAAAAATGATGACTGAGAAAATGGAGTTGATGGAGCGTAGGATCACAAGAAGCAGTTATTCTATTTAAGCAGAAGAAAAAATTATAATAACGTCAGTGCCTCGTCAACATAAATAATTGTCTTCATCAGTTTTTTGTGCTATACTGATAAATACAAAAACAGAATTACATAGAAAAATCACAAGTACTAAAGTAGGCATCCAAACCAGACATAATATTCAAAGTAAATTTCAAAGTAAATTATAGTAAATTATTGAAATGATCCTTATGAAGGTTTGAAGCTCTATATCACCCAACCATAAAAAAATGTTAAAGGGAGTTTGTGGGTATGCGGTGTTAGCATACATATTTACAAATCAACAAAAAACTTTTCAGGTGTAATTTTTCAAACACTGCAATAATGGCTAAAAAAGACTGCGGGCAATACATGGAAAATAAACCCACAACAAATTATACAACTCAATTCTAATAATTATAAGAAATTGGACTTGAAGAGCATCAGTTTAGCAGCAGACCAATAATAATGTTGGCTAGCCAACAAATTTGTTTTCAAGAGAATTTGTGGGCACGAGATGCTAGTGTGTGCATATTTTACCCATCAACAATTGAATTCTCATAGGGGAAACCTTTGAAAGAAATATAAATACAACTGTTGATGCGCCTTGAATATAGGTTTTCTGGAGGAGTTTGGAGACGATTTACAAAACTGAATGAAGAAGAGGTGACATTGGTGCCCGTCCTGTGTGTATACAGTGCCAGTCCTGAAGGCCTGTAGCAGATCTCAAATTGGTGTCATGGTTTGCAGCCGGAATGGTCATTCTACAATGGAGACCAGGGCCAGTCAGCTAAGATACCAGCATTGCTCCTAAAGAATAACCAGGTGGATCCATGGGGGACAAGCGGTCTTCCATGGTTCTCTTTTATCTCAGTCATCTATTCTCCTAGTTTAAAACCTACTTATTTAATGTTTCCATTCTTAGGGTTGTTGTCAAAACACTAGACTTGATGGTACATCCCTGATCATTTTTAGAAAGTTATCTGAGAGAAATTTAAAGGAATCTTTGATGTCTTTGGCTGTATATTCAAAGATCAATATTGGTATCGGTCTCCTTCTATCTGTGAGAGTAGGACTTATGGATCAAATGGTGTAAATCTCAGCATCCTTGCTTGTGTTTGTTTGTGAAACTATTTTTGTTGCTTTCACTCTAATCATTCAAATTTAGAGTTACTAATTTACTCAATGAAGATGACTTCCCACAAGCTTGATATTGAGAAGTTCAATAGAGCAAACGATTTAAATTAATGGAAATTGAACATGCAAGCTCTTCCGGGTCAGATGCCTCTTCCCAGCAGGCACCCAAGCAGCGCTCAGCATCCAGGCGCAGCAGGTCTTTCCTGCCAGGTCACCCTCCCCAAGCAATGCTGCTCCTATCCAGTGCCTAGGCACCTAGCAGTCTAGCACCCCAATAAAAGAGGGAATATAACAAAGTATTCAGCATACAAGAACAGGGTCTTGGTCCGTGTCCAGACTGTCTTCTTCATCAACCCTAGCCACTACCCCTTCTACCAACCCTTGGGACTCTCTTCTCTGACAGATTTTTGCTGCAACAAGAAGCCACAAGCCAAGGCTCCTCAGCCACTAGCCCAAGCCTCTCCTGCCAGGGTCCTCGGCCACTCATCCAGGCGATGTCCTGCCCCGGTTGATTCAACAGATCTGATTCTATGGGGTGGGGAGGGATTCTGCTTGCTGGATTTATTGTGATCTCTAATTTATCGTGGCTACTATCCAAACATCCCATTATGGGCATCCTCTTCCAGATGTCCTATTTCGAACATCCTATTCCAGACCTCTGTCAGACGTCCTCGTTCAGGCATCCTCCTGCTCAACCCCTTCCAAATGTCCTATCCCAGCCATCCTCTTCCGACTGTTACCAGACGTCCTTTTCCAGGAATCCTTTTTCCGGGAAATCTTTTGTCCATCCCTTCTCTTCCTGTAACTAAGGAGCAGCTATCAACGAACCGGGTGCTTGGAAGAGGATATTCATCTTCGCCAGCTATCACCATGGACAAATGTCAGAGGAAGAAGCACACTGTGCCTGTACAAGGTGGTGGTACTTGTCAGAAACATCAACTGTACATCGGATATCTAATAGTGCCACAGAGTTAGGGAGAGCAGCCTGAGCAAAGCAATAGAGACCCGTAGCTGGAGAGCCATTTGGATGCCCATGAAGCTGCCAGCAAGTGTCAATGGTGTGGTAATCTTTACCACAGTGAGCGTAATGTTTCTTTGCAAAGGGCTGACCACAACAATCTGTACGACTACCTCCACAACCACTACCACAGTAGAATGCATATGACAATACTCTTCATTGGAAGCTTCATTCTGCGGAGGATATCAAAAGTCAAAACCGAAGAGTCAGTGACTGCAACCAGAAAAAGATGGGCAGTGAGGAGGAGAAGGATAGTCAGGACAACCATGAAGTTGCTGACGTGTATTTATCATGCGGCCGGGCTTGCCACAGTAGTACACTATGGATGAGGGCGGCCACGACTCCTGCCTTTAGAGCATCCTCCTCCATGGTCATCGCCACGACCACCACCACAGGACGCAAGGGGGCTGCGGTTTGAGAAGTCAACAAAAACAGTGGGACTGGTTGGGTGGCTGGCCCAGATACGACAACCATGCACAAACAATGGATGCAACAATATGGGTCGAGCAAGCATCTCAATCACATAGTGGAAAAAAACTCTGAAGCCAATCCCTAAAGAAGAAAAAACAGGAAAAGTTGTTCGTGTAGAGTCCACATCTTGTCAGTGAGTCGAAGGAACTGGTCATGTGGCATGAATCACATTCCCAAACATCTTCATTATAATATGGAAAAAACAAACATGGACCCGGTAGGAACAAGGTCGGGGTGGAAAGGGGCTGGTATAGGCTGCTGTCGGGGCTGGGTGTTCCTGCGACAGGGGTTGGGGAGAGTGGTGGTTAGCCAAGGGTATTATTGTAATAATTGTAAAAGGTTGTTGGTTAGTTGGTTAGTTTGTTGACTTGTCTAGAAACTTACAGTTGAGTCAATAAATAAGGGAGTTGAGCGTTGTATGGGGGGAATGGGTATATTCTGGTGTAAAGGATTTGCAGTGCAGATATACGAGCTGCTACCTTGGGCCATGGAGCAGTGACTCTGAGGAGTAATTCTTTCTTCCATCTTCTTCCTCTTCATTTTCCTTTTGTATTCTGTATTTTCTGTTCGCAGTCATTTCTGGAAATTAAGAAAACTATTGTTTCTCTCTCTCTCTCCCCCCGCACCCTATCAGACAGTTGTTTTGGGAACTAGCTTCCAGCAGAAGCAACCAGAGGGTTAGGCCTCGGCCCTGGGAGCAGCGCCTCTCAGGGATTTCTCCTCCTCCCCATTTCTTCTTCATTTTATTCTTCTTCCTTCTTTCTTCTATAATTTTCGGCTGTTATTAATTGATGTGCCAACTGTTTTTCTCTCTTTCTCTCAATTGGTGTTCTCATTGAGAGATTTATGAGAGAATTCTAGAGAGAGAAACTAGAAGAGAGAGCTTCTTGATCGGCAGTTTGGAGAGCTGTAGAAGGCGTCCGATTGACAGCAGTTGGACGCAGCACCGCGGCAATTTCAGAGTGCTAGGAGACAACGATTTGGAGCTGAAAACAGAGAAAAAATTATGGATATTTGGATGTTACTCGCTAGGTTGAGAAGAAGTATGGAGGGGAGCTTGACACAAGAGTTGATGCCAGATTTCTCCGGAATCGATCCTGAGACATGAATCAGAGAAGCTGAGGATTATTTTTCTCTCCGCCAAATTCCAGAAGAGTTGGACGTACCGATGGCAGAATTATCTATGCAAGAAACGGCTTGGGTTTGGAATTTTTTGTTGGAACCTAGTAAGAGTGGACTTACCTGGATGCAATTTGTTGGGAGTCTGCATCCCATATCGGACTTAAGGTCCGATGTGGTCTTAATTATTCATTATAAAAGAATCTCAAAGCCTCCTTTAAAGATTACCTTGGCGGTTCGGGTCTACCTCATTTTCCCATTCTACATGGTATCAGAGATAAATTAATCCCGAACCCTCACTCCTATATTTTATTTCCCCATCTGGAGTTTTCGGCGATAATTCCTCTATGGGGGGCGGCGGCGGCCTCCTTGGCCAGCAAGGTCTGTCGTCGCCCCTCCCTCCTTGCGCGTGACTCCTGCCACGCGACTCCCTCCAGCCGACGACGCCTCCTCCTGCAAAGCGTCCCCTCTCCATCACCTACCTCCTCCTGCGCATTCCCCATCGTCGGCGCTACTGTGGAGGAATCGTGCCTCCTTCCCCTCTCGTTGCGAAACACCCATTGCGCCCTCGCGACAGATCTCGTCACCTCCCTGGGTCGCGACTCCTCCCGGCGTTCCTCCTGCCTTCCGCCGCAACACGCGGCTCCCACTTCCCGATGCGGATTCCCGCTCCCACGGCCCTCCCTGCGCTACTCCCGCGCGACACCCTCCCTGCGCCGCTCCCAGCGGAACCCTCCTTTAGGTCCACCGGTGCCCTCTGTTCTCGCCCCCCCCCCCTCCCCAAAGCGGCGGTCTTCATCCACGACGCCTCAGTTTCTCCCGACCGGCTCCTTCCAGGCGGATCCTCTCCCTGCGCGCGGGCTCCACCTGTGGGCTGCCCAAGCGCCTGCTCCGCTCCCTCCCGTCGCATTTCCCTCTTCCCGTGCGACACCCTTCAGTGCGTTGCTCTGCAAGGCAACCCCCTCCGGCGGGTTTCATTCACCCCAGTCCGGCGAATCTCATTGTCGGCACCATTGTTGTCAAAGGCGCGCGCCTCAACACGCCTTGGCGTGAGGTGCACCTGGTGCGCCTCGCCTCAGGTGAGGCGGGGCGACCTCACTGAGGCGCGCCAAATGCGCGTGCCTCGCGCGCCATCCCAAGAGGCACTACATCAAAAGGCGCACATGGCTACCGAAATCGAGGGGCAAAGTAGGGAAATCGTGGAATGAGAAATTCCCCGAGACTGCAAACGTAAACCATACCCGAGAAATAATAAAGCTGCGAAAATCGAGGGGAACAGAGTAGAGAAAACGTCGGAACAGGGCGGCAGGAATCGAGGGCGAGTCGCGACCGGATTGAAATCAAAGGGCGACGGAAATCGAGGGCGAGTCGTGATTGGGGTGCAGTGAAGCAGTGAGGCGATCGTGGAAATCATGGAAATCGTGGCTATAGGAAATCAGGGGTGTAGTGCAAGCGATTGGGGGGTGCAGTGCAGGTGATCGCGGGGTGCAGTGCAGCTATAGAAAATCATAGGGCATTTTATCAAAAGTGAGCTAGTATAGTGTTAAATATAACATAACATTTAATTTGTATTATTTTAGTAGGATAAGTTTTTTTTTAATCTAAAATATTCTTGAAAACTGTATTTATTTATTTATTTGAGAATGCGCCTTATTTGCGCCTCGCGCCGCATCCCCAAGCGGCCTTTGCGCCTTATTGCGTCGCGCGCCTTTGACAACACTGGTCGGCACTTCCTCAGGCGAACCGCTGCGCCCTCCATGCCAGCCTCCTCCTGCCAGGCAGCCCCACCTCCCGTTGTCAGCACCTCCTGCGGAATTCCCGCCTCCCATCGCCGGCATCTCCCAACGACTCCCGGCAACCACCTCCCTGTCCGCCGGCACGCCCTCACGCTTCCTCCACCGTGGCGCAGCACTTCAACCGCTTAGGATGCGGGCCCCTTTGGCGCCGCCAAATCCCGCAACGACTTTGAGGAATCACCGCCTCCCGTCGTCGGCCCCGCAAGTGCGGCTTTCCCGGTGCTAGTGTGGTTTTCCCGACGTATCATCGACCGGCCCCACTAGTGCGGCATTCCTGGCGCTCCGTCAACCGGCCCGGTCTGTGTGGTTCCTCTGCTGCGCCCGCGACAACTTTATCCATCCATCATCCTGAGGGGGAGCTGTGATCTTGAGGGGGAGCTACGAACGTCACTTGTTTCTTTTATTTCATCTTGTCTTGTAATCAAGCTAGGTATGTCCAACTTGAAGGGGAGTGTTTGCAATCTGTTGCTTGCATTGTTTTTTCTTTATGTGTTCAAGCTAGGTACACCTAACTTGAGGGGGAGTGTTGGAGTCTGCATCCCAAATCGGACTTATGGTCTGATGTGGTCTTAATTATTCATTATAAAAGAACCTCAAGGCCTCCTTTAGAGACTACCTTGGGGTTTCGGGTCTCTCTCTTTTTATCGTTCAACACAATTCAAAGGAAAGTTGCTCGAGAGAATTGGCAATGCAACATCAAAAGAAGAGGCTGCAACTATTCAAGCTGGGACTAATATCTCTGAACTTCAAGAGCAATCTGGACCGTTGTCATGTGCTGGGGAGTCGCAATAGAAGTTATGGAAAGTGCCAGAAAAAGTGTCGGCACCTGTTGAGTTGTACACGCAATGTTGCTGCAGAAAAGTTCTGCAGTGAAGTTGTATGCATAGTGGAGCATGCTGAGGAGGCAAATCTACAAGCGCTTGCTTCCCCTACACTGCTGGTTGGTGCGACGAAGGAAATTAATGAGAGCAAGGGTTCTGGTACAGTATAGGAGAAGCGCTTGAACAGGAGTCATGGCCAGTTGAAACTGCAGCAAGGACAGACTCGACCAGAACCAGGGGACCGTGGAACTGCTCAAGCGAATGAAGCTACTAGTGGACAAGTAGCACTCCCAGCTAGAGAAGGGAGCTACAAGCAGTTGAAGGTAGTCGATGCAGATGTTGGGGTCCATAATCATGAGCCACTACTTCAGAAAGTGTATCATTGGGTTCCTAATATTAATGCTAAGAAAGAAGTGGAGGCTGCGAGTGGAGCGGCAGTGGGAGCCTGGTACTACCATTCCTTTTCCGAGAAGCTCAACCAGATTTCCAACTTGAGGGTAAGGGGGAACGAACCACTCTATTAGATGTTTTAGGGAGTTACAACCGGACAACTGTAGAGGCTGGAATTCAAGAGAACGACAAAGGGGTTCGAGAATCACCACACCGGAAGGAGATTGACAGCGGGAGAACTACCGGTTCGTGAGCAACACCACCAAAGCCACCACCATGGTTTTCCCTCTAGATAATCACCTTGAGGACAAGGTGAATTTTCAAGCGGGTGATAATGATAGGAATAAGGTCAGGGTGGAAAAGGGCTGGTAGGCTGCTGTTGGGGCTGGGTGCTGCTGCGACAGGAGTTGGGGGGAATGGATATTTTCTTGTAGAAAGGATCTACAGTGCAGATATAAGTGCTGCTGCCTTAGGCCTTGGAGCAGTGTCTCTGAGGAGTAATTCCTTTTTCCATCTTCTTCCTCTTCATTTTCCTTCTGTATTCTATATTTTCTGTTCGCAGCCATTGCTAGAAATTAAGAAACCTATTGCTTCTCTATCTCTCTCTCTCTACACCCTATCAGGCAGATGTTTTGGGAAATAGCTTCCAACAGAAGCAACCAGAGAGTTAGGCCTCGGCCCAGGGAGCAGCGCCTCTCAGAGATTTCTCCTCCTCCCCGTTTCTTCTTCATTTTATTCTTCTTACTTCTTTCTTTTGTAATTTTCTACTGCTATTAATTGATGTGTCAACTGTTTTTCTCTCTTTCTCTCAATTGATTCCTATCAGACCCTGTCAAGGAGAGAAAAGTTGTTGAAAGAGGTCAAACACATAAGACAGTTAATTGTCTAAGAATGCATTAGTAAGAAAATCCCATAGCTCCTTGATAGTGGTCGCATTTTTTGATGATGTGTTTGAAAGACTTGACCGTGAAATTGAGTAGAAAGGCAAAGATCGTGTTATCCTAGAGCCCCCAAGAGGGGTCATTCAAATCCGATGGAGAGCTAACAATATGAGAATAATGCTTCATCCACTTCAAGGAGATAACCATCGTCTTCCGCCACATAATAAAGATGGAGGAATCAAGGTGCTCGTCTACAAATCATGTGAATGTTGTGATCATCCCAGGCATCAGTGTAGGTGTCGTCTCGAGCATGGAAAACAGAGAGGTGGTCATAATAAGAAAATGAGTAACAACAGAGGGTAGATATTAACTGAACGAGGGAAATTTGGGAAAGGCCCAAGAGAGCAGAAAACTGTCGAGAAAATTGCCTAGCAACAACATATAATTACAATGAGCAAGTGTGGTGGTCATTGGGAAGACCAACAATGGAGAACTTCAGACAGGGGCATGTGACACCAGGATGGAGGCACGGTGGGCATAGCAAAGGGGCAACACCACAGGAGAGAAAGTGGGCCAGGGCAGGTAGTGTTGAACGTGGGCAAGAGCACCTAAGTGTGGCAGCAGCAAAGGTGCGAGCGGTGCACAAGGGGCCTGGGCATGCAGCGCCTAAGTGTAGCAGAAGCTTGGGCATTGGGCCTTAAGCGCCTGGGCGTCGGCATGAGGCGTTAATCAATATAGAAGATAGGGAAGAGAGATATGAGAGAGAGAGAGAGAGAGAGACTCAAGGGTATCCTGGATTCTGATACCATGTTGAAATTTAGATGCCAAGAAAACTGTCTCTTGAATGAGACCGCAACCCATTATAGAGGGAGATAAAGAGATGCAGAACACAAGATAGGCAAGAGATGCAAAATTCAAACTCACAAGATTATGGGATAGGTTAAACATAATCAAACAGAATAAATATGGACACACCTGTATACTAAATACAGTCAGTCTAACGAAATAAATAGGAACATTTCACCAGGCAAAAAAAGTGGACAAAACAAATTTCCAAGCCAATGTGGTTTTAACATGACAAAGTCCAGCCAAATCAAGCATGAAAAAGCTATAGTGAAACCTACTCTGATGTCCACTAAAGTTTCCATTCCCAATCCATTTGGTGAATAATATGTCTAGATGGGCATGTGAAGCAATACGCAACCACCCACCCCCTGAATGAGAAAACTTAATAGCTGCTTTAGTGATCTGAATTTGGAATGCGGAGATAAAATTGCCATTGAAAAACATAAATCATGCTCCCTTGTATTTCAAGCCATGGTCATTTGCCAAAATGAAAAGGTAATCATATCACTCACCATAAATGGCCCAAAAAAAATGAAAACTAACCTCACCAAGGTGACTGAAGGCACCACGAATCCCACCTAGAATAGTGGCATATATAGCATACCATATCTGAGCATCCATGAAATATACCTGTATCACCAACAAAATGATGTCAACTTGCAAAGCCTCACATTAAAGAAAAGAAGCTGCCATAAACATAATAATTTACCAAGTCAACCTACCAATACAACTGGAGCCCATATCGCAACAACAACACCAATATTGTGTAGCACTGCATCAATTTAGAATAGACTTCATGAAGTTGTTAACATGAATAATAAAATAGGAAATTCAACAAGTAAAATAGTACCACTTGGAAAGAACTCATGCCATTCATATCCAGAAATTGTCAATCCCAGTATTATCTTTGTAGGCCCAACTAACGGCATGATCTATTAACAAAAATAATTGTTGAATTAGCAGAAAGGTGATCAAAAGAAAAATATTTGGGACATCAAGATATGCTAAAACGGCAGTGCATCTTATAATTTGATAAATGAATATGCAGACATGGGCAAAGGCAATCATTCAACACTGAACAAAAACAATATCTTGACAAATTAAAGGAGTAAATAAATTTTTCACAGTCGTTTCCACTTTTTTAGTGTACATTTTACTTTTGACTTGTACAAAAACTTGAACTGTTGTGCACGTTGAATATGTCACCTAATACACTAGGTGTTCCCATAATCACTTCAAATGTCAAAAAAAAAACTTCAGTAAAACAATTAAAACTGTAAAGAACATCAAGTAAGAGCATTTCAATGCTTTAAGCTTGCGTTTGACAACTACTGAAAAGTGCTTATTGTACTTTTTTTTTGAAGCAAAAGAGAACATATATTAATGATCACATGAAGGGGCATTACAAATCCAGTTAGGAAAATGATCATACCACACATGGTCTCCCCATTTCATCCCAAAACCAGTCAAACGGTGAGCAGAAAAGTTACCTCCACTTTTAGTGAAAAGGAAATTGCAAGAAGAAAAAACATCCAATAAAGACCAGATCTTCCGCAGAATGAGACCATAAGGCTGTGAGCCCTCGCCCCGCTAAGATAAAGCGTTAAATCACCAGGAGGGAGTCAGTTTCAAACATAACATTTCCCCAACCATTGGAGCGAGCCAATAAAACACATGCTGGAAAGGTGGTCACAGAGGGTATCAACCGCATGCTGCAAAGGGGTATTACCAATGATGAAATACTTTGCGCTCTCCAACACATTCATTCTACGAAGGCGCAAGGTCCTGACGGATTCCATGCTATCTTTTTTCAACGATTTTGGCACATTGTTGGGCAGGATGTGATTCATCTTATGAAGGATTTGTGGGCAGGGGGATCTTCGTTTGATCATCTGAATGAAACTCCGATTACTCTCATTCCGAAAGTTCATAATCCTCAGAAAATCTCAGAGTTTCGGCCGATTAATCTGTGCAACGTCATATACAAAATGTTCTCCAAAATTCTGGTGGCTCAGCTTCGGGATTCTCTTCCCCTTTTTGTCACTGAAAACCAAAGTGCTTTTGTTCCGAAGAGATCCATTACAGATAATGCTGCTATCGCGTATGAGATTTTCCATTCAATGAAGACTCGATCATCTGCTAAGAGAGAAGTGGTGGCGATGAAGCTCGATATGATAAAAGCTTGTGATAGGGTTGAATGGCCTTTTCCGGAAATGATCCTCCCCAAAATGGGTTTTGGGAACAAATGGGTTAATACCATCATGAAATGTGTCTCATCTGTGTCTTGCAGAATTAACATCAATGATAGACCTTCGGAGAAATTTAAGCCCTCAAGGGGCCTTCGGCAAAGGGATCCACTTTCACCCTATCTCTTTATTATGGTGGTGGATGTTTTTTCCCACTTGCTTCTGGATTCGGTGGAGAAAGGCGCTATCCATGGGGCTAAGATATGTCAAAATAGTCTCGCTATCTCTCACCTCTTTTTTGCATATGACAGCCTTCTTTTTTGCACGGGCCACTAATCAAGAAATTTGCTCAGTTCTGAAAATCATTCATTTATACGAAAGGGGTTCAGGACAACGGATTAACCTTTCAAAATCTGAAATGTCCTTCAGCAGAGGAGTTTTACCAGAGAAACAGGATGAGCTGCAGCGTCTTTCCGCGCATCAATTTCTCCATGTTATCCTGCATTTCCGTCACCGTCTGCCGAAATCCTCCCAAGGTTTTCTCAATAGCCAGGACTTGATTCTCTATAATGTGACGTTCCAGTGCATTTTTCTCTTGCTTTTCGAATCGGAATTCCCAGTGTAAGCTCCTCAACTCCGATCGCTACCCAAAACTATGTCCGCTTCTTCTTCTTCAATCCTGTCACACTGCAGCACACAACTCTCCTCGATTGCGCGTATCAGTAGTACGCTTCAGAGGAATCATTCCTCTTCTCCAGCAGCGATTGTCTAACTCGCAGCAAGATTCCCAAGCGGAGTCGCCAATTTGTTAGGAATTTAAAAGAATAGAAGATCGACAGGAGTATAACAGTCGTAACACAAGTATTTCTGTATTACAAGCAGTACTTGTAATGCTCTATTACAAGGAAAAAAAGGAAAAACAACTTGTAGAAGAACCTGGAAGTTTGCTCCTGGTTCCCGCTGGTTGAAGACGTACCAGTCCAGGCTGGCTATAGGCCCACCACACACCACGAACGAACCCTCAGTCGATTACAACTGAATATCACTTCCTCCCCCCTCCTCAACAGAACGTACAACTATATTTAAGGTAGTTTTTCTACTAACAGACTAACCTCTCCCTTGGTCCCCATTTACCATCTTGACCCTCATTTGATAAGTGTGTAACGAGGGAGGCTTTGGCCCGATATTACTAACAATCAGGAGCTTGGAGACTGAGCATGGTGATCGGGCGCGGCGTCAAGACGGACACCGGAGTGATGCAGCAGTGTTTTGTTTATTTACCTATCTTGCTCATGTTCGGTTTAACCTGCCACAGGTCGGTTTAAAATTCGGCAACCTCTTGCGTACAGGGAGGCGCGCATTTAGCCATGTAACACTCTTGTTTGGACCCGGTGATTCGGGACGGGGTGTTATAGATATCTTGTAACATCACATTACGTTTTCAGGTACTTTTGATATTTCTAAGTACCTCTGTTTTGGAGTAGTGACTTGGGAGAGGCGGGGGAACTTTAAATGTTGTTTTGGGGCAAAGGGGAAGTCGCACGGGCGGCGCACGGGTTGTCTAAACCGTGCGGCCAAACCGTGCGAGAAGGATGGCCGAGGCAGAAGCTAACGCACGGCTAGCGCACGGTTTGTCAAACCGTGCGAACTAATCGTGCAGCCACTTAAATGAGATCCTTAAATTCTGGATCTCACTCGGTTTTGCCTCTAAGTGCCTCGTTTTTCCTCCCTAAGCGACCCTAACTCGGGATTTTTTTTCTCGTAAGGTCAGAGAAGGTTCTCCCATCGTTCTGAAGGCGATCCAAAAGCTCTTCTTGGTGAATCGAAGCCGGATTCTTGAGGTATGTGATCGTTCTTCATCGTTCTTGATCGGTTTCTTAGATATACTTAGATCTACTTCTACTCTTCTCTCGGTTTCTTAGATCTACGTCCGTTATGGGTAGATCTAAGTGTGTGGTACCAAATTTGATGAGATTTGGTCTTGATCATTCTAGGAGAACAGATCTAAGGCGGGTTCTTGAAGAAGAAACCCGGTTTTCTTGAGCGTTCTCGACCGTTGTGGTTTTGGTCAAAACCATTGAGGTAGGTGGTTCCGTCCCGACTTGCCAAATTGATTAACATTGTATTTGCTTGGTTTATTTCAATCGTTGATTTAAATCCAATTGCTCAAGTTTGCTTTCAATTAAATTGATAAAAACTCGATTCCGGTGATTCGAGACATTTGAAATGGTTTTGGCATGGAAATTTGAAAAACCACAATTCCATTGAATTCGGTGTGTTTATGGAAATTGGCCGATTTAAATTGTTGAATTTAAATTGTGGATTTGATAGAAATGATTTCAATTAAATTGTGGAATTTAATTGTGAAAATAAATTGTGTAATCATGGAATTGGTTTTGAATGGATTTCAAACTGGTGAAAATGGCTTAAAATGATTCGATAGAAACTCATTGGTTTTATCTTATGAAAAAGGCATGTTTTGAATAAAACCTGTTTTGGTTTTATATTGAATGAAATTGGCACTTTTGAAATGGAAGAATGGGATTGATGGTATTTTAAGAATTCTTAAAATAGTTCGCTCATCATGTAAGAGCGCATGCAAGCCTTAGGTAGTTAGTGAGTTATTTGGATACACTCTACGCTACGACAACGTTCTAAAACATACTTGCGGCGGGTCACATCCCCGACGGGTTGGTGACGAGTCTCCTTTGGCCAGTGTCATAGGGACGTGTGTATACACATTTTGCTGAGTTCACATAGAGAGTGCAGAATCCTATAATTGGTTAATACTATCGTACTTTTGGCAGATGACCATGTTGCTCGCTTGTTTATTTATATGTGAGATATAAATGTATGCCAATGTTTTTGAACTGCCTTACATGCCTGCTGAATTTATATAAACTGTTTTATATAAATGTTTTGCTTAAGCCACTGTTTTAGAAATATTCAATCAGTGTAAAGCCTTTGCTTAAAGTAATTTTTCCATCATTTGAAAATGTATAGCATGTTTTGTAAAAATATGCTTTTGAGTTGCCAAACCTGTTTATTTGAAAATTGAAAGCTTTTCTTTGGATAATCTATATTTGGTATCTGTTACGGAATCTTTGGTGATATCCTACTGGGCTTAGGCTCACACCCCACTTTTGCCTTCGGGTGTTTGTAGACTTTCTTCTTCCAGGATCGAGCAAAGGGAAGGGTCCTCTTGGAGGTGGATCCAGCTGTTGATCTTTGGTCTTGGTGAGTTGTGTCATTACGGACTTTGGGGCTGTTTTTCCCATTTTAGTACTTGGGTTGTAGTACATTGGGCTTTTTATGCCTCTTTGTTTTCTGGTACATTACTCCCAGTGGAGTTTCTTTTTGTTATGCATACTGTCTTGTTTCTTTTGCTTCCGCATTCTTGTGGAAAAATCGTTCCCTCTTGCATGTTGTGTGATGCCAGGTGCTAGTCGCCAACCTGTGGGGATCGGGAACGCCCTTCGGGCTATGTCAGGGCCGGCTCGGTTATCGGGTTACCAAGGTACCCGGGCTGGTTCGTGACATATCTCCTACGTTTAGGTTCTTGGAAGCCTTACCTAAATCCACATCGATGTAAAGGAAAGAGAAGCTACCAGCAAAGGCTGAGGCGTGTTTCTTTATTGGTTATGGTGACAAAGGCTTTGGATTTCGCCCGCAGGGCAGCGACTTATAGAAGGTCATCAAAAGCCGAAATGTCCTTTTCAATGAGGGGAACTTGTGGAAAGAAAATAACTTGGTGGAAAATGCAGATGAGAGAAAAGAATCATTGTATGCCAAAATTAATCTGGATGGAATTCTGGAATTTCTAGATGGTTCAGGAAGCACTGCAGTTCCGGAGATACCAAACTGCTCAGAAGGTGAAGTCTCAAATAGAAGTCAGATTCCGTTGTATTGTCAAGGCCAGATGTACTGGAATGCTTAAGGACTGCAAAAGCTCGGGGCAGAGCACCGGAAGGTGAAATTTTGGAAGTAGTGGTTCCGAACAAAGCAGAGCCGTAGGTTCAGTTGCGGTAGACTACCAAGGCTCAGCACCCAGTGCAGGTGTTCAGAAGTGACGTGCACTTCTTGTTTCTTACGGATGATAAAGAACTCGAGTGCCTGGAAGAAGCGGCAAGTCTGAGTGACTCGAGACAGTGAGAGTTAGTAGTGAAGGAAGAGAGAGATTCCTTACATGTGTCCAGAACATCGGAGCTGATGAAGAAGTGGATAGTAAGAAACAGTACAAGGCAAGACTTGTTGTGAAAGGCTTTCAACAAATGGAAGGTGTGGATTTCTTCGAAATCTTTTCTCCTATATTCCACAGAATGGTTGTTATAAAGGATCTACGTCTTGATTAGTAAGATGTAAAGACCGCATTCCTTAATAGTGAGTTTGAGGAAGAAATCTTCATAAAACAACCGAAAGGTTTCGTGGAAAGAAAAACAAAGGACTGGTGTGTCAAATCAAACGAAGTCTGTGTGGACTAAAATAGACACACGGGAATTGGGGGTGTATTTTGATGACCTGAACATCATCGGTTCATGCTTCGATGGCATCACCGAGTTTAAAATTCAGTTGCAAGAGCTATTCAGCATGAGTGATCTTGGTCATCCAAATTATAAATAGGGGACCGAGGTGAAGCAAGGTAATGGCAATGATCACACGATGTTAGCTACGCATGCAAAATTTTTAGAGATATCTGGTATTACTGGGAGCAATCCATGCCAGACCCCAATGGAGAACTGCCTAAAGCTGAGCAAGAAGGGCGGTAGCACTGCAATTGATGCCACTAAGTACCGCAACAGCATCAAGAACCTTCACTGCCTGGTGAATACCAAGCCGGACATTGCCTATGTCGTGGGCATTGTCAGCCGGTACATGGAGGCTCCTACAGTGCAACACATGGTGGCCATCAAACACATCCTGAGGTATGTGACTGGCACAAACAGTTTGAAATGTTGTCACATGAAGCCCGCCAAAATGGAGCCCGAGCTGGTGGGTTTCAGTGATGGCGATTTGCTTCCGATGTGGAAGATCACAAAAGCACCTCTGGAATGGCGTTTTTCCCCGGTGTGAGTCTTATCACATGGACGTCGCAGAAACAGAATATCGCCACACTTGTTTTGTGAAGCAAAGTTGACTGCAGCGGCAACGACCGCATGCCAGGGGGTATGGTTAAGTCAGTTTTTTAAAGACCTAAAAAGCCTGAAGTCAAGAAAGGTCAAACTGCAGGTGGATCGTAACATCCCAGTAAAAAGGTACGCTCTTTTTAATGTTTGAGCCTGTTCTCGGGTTCTAAAGGTGTGGGGGCCTATTTGGAGTTTTGTGCAGAACCTGGGCTGGGCGCTGCCTGCAGGACACATTCACACCGTGAATGTGATTCAAGACGATCTGCATCGTGTTGTGGGGCCTTCTCCGGGCGACGTACCTGTCTGAAGACGTATTTGCGGAATTCAGAAAATTCATGCACTTGTTCTTTCCGGAATTAAGCCCGCCCACGATGCTTATGCTTGGCCTGCTCTTGACGCAATTGCTCCGAGATTTGTTGCTTCACGGAGAGACTTTCTATGGCCAAAGGCAAAGTAAAGATCGCATAATCAAGCTTCAAATCAATCTTCCCTACCCACAGCTCAACACCTTCAAGACGAGCTTGATGTCGTGTCTCCGTCGCCATATCTTCCCGACAATGGTGACCGAGAAAGGATGTATCCGACAAGTCGGACCAATTGATAAAGACGAGCAACACAGCAAACTCCCTCGGTATATTGAAACTACTTCCAGATGCTTACAGAGAAAAGAAACAATTACACTTTAGGAAAGGGACACTCCCACTCTCCCGACCCAAGCCCCAGGCCGATACAACCAAATACCACTCTTCCACTCTCACATCCCCCACGCCCTTTAAAACTCCCACCCGAAAGGACCCCCCAACAGAATCCACGTGGGAAGGCCACCTCAAATGATTGGAGTCGAAGTGACAATTTTACCCCTCCAGGAATATACTTCCCAGGAACCGGTATCGCGTGCTCTATCATAGACAACCCCCGTGTTCGTGTGGCTCCCATGTTTTCCTGTGCGTACGCTCTATCTTCCCACAACAAACATCAAGGCAATGTGAGGTGCAAATCTTGCTAGTGTCAAAGAAAGAGAGAAGTCCTTCATTTCCTTTTTTTTTTTTTTTTTGAACAAGTTAGGGCCGAGTTCCCTTTTTATTAAATAAAAAAAAAGCCTTCTTTAGAACAGGATAAAGAGGAACCCTTACAAGACCAAAAGGCCCAGTGAGAAAGTAGCCCAAAGCAAAATGGCGCGATGGCCCAGCAGCCCAAAGGCCAAAACATGACCCAAAGGCCCAATGTGAGCAAATCGTAACCTGCCAAGACACCAGACGAACGTCACGCCACCCCCCTGCCAGTGAAAATCACACCATGATCCCAATCTGAAAGATGCATCGCCCCCTTCGCCATTAGCCGATGCATCATACAAGGTGATGCATCGTGGCAAGGCACACCCCCAATCCAAAGAGTGGAAAGAAGGTTAAAAGATGGGTGTCAACACACTCATTGCACTTTTCAAGCTGTCCACCCGGTGATGTCAGTGTGGTCATCGCTTGCATCACCTGCCAGTTGCTTTGCATTGTCTGATTGGTCCCAAGCGAAGATAGTCACGTCCCAGGGCGCCTCTTCATTCCACATTGGTAAACCAAGGGGACCAAAGGCTGCATGATAAACGACAGCACGTTTATCCCTCGAATCGAGGCTGCCCACTTGGCAGTGCCTGTGCACTGCCAGCCTGATGCGCCGAGTCGTACATCTGGAGCCTGTCATGGCGCTATCAACTCACTGGACTGGCCTGGAGCCCCAATAGTCAAAACCAATGTAAAACCCGAAGGCCCAAGGGTTACGGGAAACCCAACACAGTCAGCCGAAGATTGGAACAAACCGTACTCATCGCCGTTACCCAACCAAACAACCTCCGATGCTGAAACAGCATCATCGCCGCCGCCCGAAGGCACGTCGCCATCGTTGTCCAAGGTCACACTGCCCTCCCAGACTCCGTCCAACACCGAAGCCACTCCGATGTCCCGAAGCCAAGAACACCCCGACCGCCGCCATTGTCCGCCTTGGCGCCCGCCTGAGCCAAAGATCCATTGTTGTCACAACCCGAACCCAAGCTGTTGTCACCACACGCAGCCGCAGATGCCAACGTCTTTCCTGTCGTCTGCAAGCATTGAAGTCACGCCGTTGTCGCCTCCCGAAGTGTTCAACATCGAACGACGAAGAACACCAGACCAGATCCGGACCAGAAACATCAGATCTGAACATGGGAAGCGCCAATGAAGGAGGATCGGGCGATCCATGGAAGCAGACGACGACAATTCTGCAGTCAACAAAGGACAAAGTGTGGGAGCAGGAAGACAAGGCCACGTCGGAACCAGAGCAATCTGATTCAAGGGAACGAAATCAGACGAGCAGGACACCCTCTGAGAAGAACCACCAACACCAATGACACCGAAGGAAGTCGTCGACAATCGGAGGCTGAAGCAAGAAGACGCCGCCATCGCATGAAAGCCCCCGTGAGAGATCCATCACCACCAGAAACCCCAGATATCGGAGAAAGACGCGAGAGCGCCGAAATCGCCAGCAGAGTGCGGAGGCATCCCTCCCCACCCCCCCCCCACCCCCCCCCCCCCCACCCCCCCACCCCCTCCTTCATTTCCTTGATCGTCCAGGAAGTACAGAAACTCGCTAATTATATTCAACTGAAGTTACAAACTCATAAATGGGCAAATGCCCATGTCATACCAGAAATCCAGTTCTCTTGAGGCTACTAGAAATGATTATATAGTACAGCTCAAATATCACACTACATGCTACTAAGATGAAAATGTTTCAACTCAGATATCACACTACCCACATGTTTTCAATGCCAGCAATGAGATGCGGAGAGAAAAAAATGTTTCGGAGGGAATGAAAACTTAAACAGAACTGGCATGAATATTACTCTGCTTATTTGCATATAAGTAAAGCTTAATCACCTCCACATAGAAGCTGAATGCCAGCTTGCTGAATAGCAATATCAACCAAAAGAGTGTATACCTGAAATCATTTTAAAATTTCATAAATGGAAAAACTTGTTGATCGTTCTTTCATATCAACTTCCATTTGATAAATTACTGATACTCCAGGAGAAAATCTGGAAGCATGCTATAAATCATCTGAGATCAAATATGTCATCTTCCCTCTAGCAAAGAAACAAGGAGAGAGAGGGAGAGGGAGGGAGGGAGAGAAGGTAGAAAGAAGAAGTCTCAAAACATGTATATGAATTTCCTTACTTGAGAAGTGAAAGCATGTCTTCATGCATGCCCCTTCCAACGAACAACTTTGGCTACACAAGTCAATAAGCAAATAATTAGCAGAGAATGAAACACTAAAATGAAATTTAGATATCCAAGTTATATGCTTGCCTGAGTCCACCACATGAGAAAAATAATAATCCTCCAATTTGAACGCTCCAGGTATTTTCTTAAAGTCGGGAGAAAAAATATTATTGCGGCAACTAAGTTGGGTACTAAATATAGGGCAACACAATAAGTATAAAATGACTGGTTCTGCCAATTCCTTCCCCAGCTGCTAAAAAATTTCACAATTCCTGAGGGATTCACAACAGAACTAGAATAGCCAATTGGCAAGACAACAGCCCAAACAGCAGCCACTGCAAACTTTAGCAAGTACCGAAGTATTTGGGTAAACTTCAAGCTCCCCCATGCACGCGAACTAAGAATAATGTCCAGTGTAGCTGCAAGTTGGACGGTTCATAGAATCGGAAATAAGAAATTGGCTTAGTATGAGGACCGAAACCAAAAATGACGTCAAGCTACAAAATCAAAATCACAGGAAATTGAACCATGTGAGCCAAAATATGAGGCAGGAGTTTTGAGATCAGGGAGAAACACCCACTAACCAAAACCCCTAATTTATTGTTACTTAACATGTAATCCTAATGTGCATGTTGTAAATACAGAATTTTCTAGATTGTATACACAACGTCAATATATTTTAATCCTAGAAAACAAACATGGTCGTAAATTGTCATGTTAAAAAACAGCCAGTTACACACCAACAAAAGAAGAAAAAGAAAAAGTGAGGTTTTCTTTCATTCTATATCAAAAAATTGACAACTTCCAGGACAGAGTAGGAAAAGGGGTGAAGAACTGAAATGAGAAGTATCAGAAGTACCTCGCAAAAGATTAAGAAAGGCTGAAGTAATGAAAATGCTCGATACACTTTTAAATACACTCTCATCGAATAGGGCACCAAGAGATCCAGAAGGACTCCAGGCAACAATCATCATAGCCTGAGAACCAATTAATTAAATAAGCAACTACTTTCTCTCAAAGAAAGCTCAAAGCATAGAGTCATAACATGGAGGGTACCTGGAAAGCCAGTATAAGAAATATCCACATTCGATCAAAACTATTAAAAAGATGCCAAAATGTACGAACTTCAACAAAATTCATCTTAGGCTTCCTACCACCAACAATGACTTCTTCCTGTTTATGCATGTAAATTTGCCCCTGGACCTGAACAAAAAGGAGGCAAATAACTTCATAAAAAATTGTGTTCCTTCGTATTTATGACGTTTTCAAAAATGAAAATATTATTTGTATATCTAAGAAGGTTGATCATGAAATCTCGACTGCAAAGATTTGAACTTTTTTGGATGTTTAATAGATAGAGGCCTTATAACATAAATGAAATTGAAATAATAATAAGAAATATATAAAATATAATTAAGGCATGTCAATAAATCTATTGAGCCTGGCTAATCTTTTCTATAATTAAAAAAATGATCAGAATGCTCTTATATTTTTACAGCCAAACCTAGCACATAAAATTGATGGTAAGAATTATTAGAATTTCAATTGGCATATCAATAACAATTTTAGCGTATTGAGATTTTTTTTCTTTTTAAACATCAAAGGTAAACCTAATTATGGAAGCCGGGTCACAAGATGCAAAATGCATAGGAATTCCAGTACTAGATTTAGATAGTTTTAAGGTTATACCTCAACATCTCCATATCCATCTTAATCTCCATGAACTAAAACGATGCCCATCATACATAGAACACAACCAAAGAATCTTATTTTCTGTCAAAATACCTAAAATGACCCCCCCTACAAATCCGTTCAAACATCCACTACAAAATTTATTTCCCTAAAATGAGCCGCCACATTTTTTTTAACAGAAAATTATATTAAATAAAATTCATATATGAAACAAGGGGGTATACCCCTTATCAGCTCAACAAAGCATTAAATAACCTTCAAGTAAGATTATTCACATAAAACTGATCAAGGCAAGCATCAAACATGAACCAGTTGTTCATTACAAGTTGTATTCGGAACATGGTTAAATAAAAATACGCTCAAGTCTAACACATTTAAATAGCTGATCTAACGACAAGATGGGTTAGGATGAAACATGTTGAGAAAGCTTAGGCCCTGTTTGTTTTCGTGCCCATTTAGAGTTTCTATAGGTAAATTTTTCATTTTTTTTTCAAAACTAAACATGAAAACATGTTTGGTAAAACTATTTTCATTTTCAAAAAATTGAAACATTGTCCACCAGTTTTCAAAAAAAATAAACTGCAAGAATGCATTTTCAAAATTTAATTTGATATTCAAACTTATATAAAAAACAAAATCATAAGCCTGAAAATTAGAAATCCAAACATTAAATTCTAAATTTAAAAAACTTCAAAATCTCACTTTACTAAATTCTAAAATATAAATCCCCAAAAACCCTAGATCCCAAATTTAATCTTTTGAATTCTGAAACCAAAAGAACTTAAATCTTAAATCATAAGTTCTACCACCAAAAACCTTAAATCAAAAATTCTAGAAAGATTTATCAATCAATCTATTTTAAAGACTGAGTTACCAAAAGATCCAATTAACAGTTCAAAAAAATGAACTTATACGAATAGAAGCAGAGAAGGAAGCTCTTGGTGGATCCATAGTGATGGAAGACTAACTCCTTTGTAGCGAATTCAAGGAAGTGAATCTGTTATATTCTCTAGAGTCTTTGTACTTTATATTGTTTGTGTCTTACTTTCATTTTATGCTGAAATTACGTTTTGCATCTTGAATGATAGTGGCGGCGTTTTTTTTGTTCTTGGGTGAATGTTGTTTTCCTGTGTTACTAATCCCAATTTTATTCAACTCTTTAATCAGTTTCATATACGAAGGAATGAGCTGGAAACTGTGTGCAGTGATTTCCAGTCACTATCATGTGAACAATATTGAATTTCGTAGTTTATGAATTCTTCATTCGATCAAGAGTTGGTAAAGAACAGTTAGATTTGAGATTGCATTGAGATGCTTGGTGATTGCTAGGTGGATCAATCATCTCACAATGGAAAGAGAACGTGCGCTAAGAATTTGGTGTAATGTTTTTCAACTTTCAAACAACACAAGGTGAAGAGTCTATGATTGTGGATCACACTCACTGAGTAGATGTGTGTAAGAACTTTTCAATTGTAGACAATGAAGGATGAAAAAAACTAGAGGATCAACCTAGGATTAGTTGCTAATTCTCTCATTCTATTTCATATACTTGTCTATATTTTGCAACTGGTTTACTTATAAGTTCTTTGTTGTTGATACAATAACACATACCAATCTCCATTGTTCACATTCTTTTAACATTTAAAAACATAAAAAAGAAAGTGGCAGCATTAAAGCATAAGATAACCTCCTCAAGAGACACCCACGGTTTCCACTGAGCTACATTCCAAGGTAAAAATCTATTTTTAGAGGACTACGATGATCCTCCAACAAAAATTGACAACGTTGTCAAAAAGGTTATCTAGAGTTGATAATTGAATCAATTGTTTCTGCAAGAGGATGTGAGTCTCATATCGAAGTTAAGGTATTATGTCATCTTTATTATTCATTATAAATAAACATCAAGGTCTCCCTTAGAGAGACATCTTGGGTATTGGGTTACTCTCCTCCATTCTTGTCGCCTTCCCAATAGTCGTGCAACCCTCGACGGAGCGCCACCCCCAAACCCAACGCGTCGAACCTCCCTGTGCGACGCCCGCCCCAAGGCGTCCGCACCTCTAGCCTGCGGTCTCGCCGACCTTCTCCCTGCAAGAATCCTTACCTCCCAATCGCACACCCCCCTCCTGATCTAGGCACGCATGACCCAGGCGTCACCCCACTCTGATCGGATTCTCCATATCTGCTTCTTGCTCGCGCACAACCTACTTGCACGCATGTATAGACACACTTATGTTGTTGCAAAATGGATTTTTTGCCTCTGTCAGGCTCTTCGTTGCTCCCTGTTGTTACCCTAAACCTTTGTTGTCACTAAGAATCAATTTGGGTCCGCAACATCAAACGCCGTTTCACCTCGGCAATATGAGTCCGCAAAGTCAGGTGTTGTTTTGCCTCTGCAATTTGGGTTTGCAAAGTCGGGCGTCGTTTCACCTCATCCTTTTGGGTCCGCTATACAGACGTTCCACCCGGTTTTTGGATCCACTATTTGGGCGTCTTCTCACCTCAGCCTTTTGGGTTCGCCATTTGAACATCGTTTCACCGGGTCTTTTGGGTTTGCTATTCGAACGTTGTTTCACCCGGCCACCCAGGAGCCCGGCCGCCCATGTGTCCCATGGCGAGTGCACCTGTTCCACGCATGTCGTGCCTCCTGATGGGAGACTCTGTGGTCTGTGGTACGCAGCGTCGCCTGGGCGTTGATCTGGTCGGCGCTTTCATATCGTGATGTTGGGCATCATTTTCTGGGGAGGGCTTCTGCATATTCTAGTCTGCAACATCTCTTGGGCATCAGTTTTCGTTCGATGACCCTCGGCCAACTCCCCTCCAAGCGCGCTCAAGGCTATTTGGGCCACTCTCCTGACGCGCCCCATTGTTGTGCACTTCTTCGCATGCACGCGCTCACTCCTCGCTCCAACATCACGTGAAGCCCCTGATTTCGACTCCCTTTTGGTGCCTCTGACTAGTCATCGTCCTCTTGTGCGTTCCAGTCACGCGGCGACTCCTACCGTGTTCTCGGTCGCTTGCCCCGTCCCCTATGGGGCATCTCTCTGGCATCATGACGTCATCAAAACGGGCTTGCAGTTTCCTCCTACCGTCATTGAGCCCTGCATTTCCTACTGAGGCCAGATTTCCCATTTCCAGTTATTCATGTTGAATTCTTTGCTCAACCTTTTCGGCTGGCTTGGTGATATTTTATCGCCTCTTCCCAATCTCCCTCCTGATATGGCAGTTTCCTCACCACCATTCGATATCCATCACACCCGGAAACTATCATTGGCTGAGATCGCGCTAATACACTTTCATCGAGCCGCCTCGCGACTTGCTTCCTCTTCAGCCTCTGTTGCTCAAACTGGTGGCTCTACCGCTTGTGTCTCTCGCCGCTAGGCTGCTTGGATGCTGGATTCTGGTGTTTTCGACCATCTCATCGGTGATACAGGTATGTTTACTACCAATCATTCGTATACCAGTGCCATTGCAATTACTGTTATTGATGGATTCACAATCCCTATTGCGGGATTTGGCACTTGTTCCTTAACACCTGGTATTCGCCTTGCTTCAGTGGCTCATATTCCTCGTAGTTCTTTTAATCTCCTCTCCATCAGTAAGCTCACAAAGAACATGAACTGTGTTGCTATTTTTACATCATCTGTTGTTGTTTTTCAGAAGCGGTCGATGGTCTCGCCCAAATTTACCCAAGTTTTTAGGGTTAAGCGGTCGTTTGTAGTTTAGCTTGGGTTGTCAAATCCTCACAGACCTAAGAAGTAACCTACAAGCACGTACATTCTATGGATTGTTTTTTGCTATGAAGTGGTCAACTTGGGTTGATATTAGATGGGTTTAAGTGAACGCTAAGAGACTTAAGTGAATTCGATTTAAAAGAATGAGTTGATCCTAAGTTATCACTTGGGGTGGATTGGATGCAATCCTTTTTCATCTATTTCAAATTCTTATATTTGAGATGGGTTTATTTAAGAAGATCAAACAACATCATCACTTACTGGTTTAATACCTACACACCTTAATACTAATCACCTATACACTTGGAGGATCAAGGTTTTGAGCACTCCATGGTAAAAGTTCGTATTAGCACTTGAAGTGTGTGGCTGTAAATTCAACAAGAACGAAGAAGTTTAAAGATTGTTGTAGAATGAGAGACCGAACCCCCAAGGTGTACTCTCTAAAGAAGCCCTTGGGGTGTATTTATAATGAATATTAAAAACCACATCGGACTTGAGGTCCGATGTGGGATGCAGACTCCAACACTCCCCCTCAAGCTAGGTGTACCTAGCTTGGACACATAATGAAAAGAAAACAAAAAAAACAGACGTTAACACTCCCCCCTCAAACTGGACATATCCAGCTTGATGACAAAACATGACGAAATAAAAAGAAAGCTGCAAAAGTTGCTGCTCCCCCTCAAGATCGAAGCTCCCCCGCAGGATGTTGGATGGAAGATGTTGCGGGCGCGGCAGATGACCACTCAGACCGGCCAGTTGACGGAACGCCAGGAATGCCGCACTAGTGGGGCCGGTCGATGAAACGCCGGGAAATCCAAACTAGCACCGGGAAAACCGCACTTGCGGGGCCGGCGACGGGAGGCGGGGATTCCGCAGAAGTGTTGCGGGATCTGGCGGCGCCAACGGGGCCCGAATCCTAGGTGGTCGAGTTGCTGTGCCAGCGAATGGGCGTGCCGGCGGATACAGATGCGGCTGCCGGGAGATGCCGGCGAGGCGAGGATTCCGCAAGAGGAGGCCGGCGAGGGTGGAGGCCGGTTGCTGGAGGCCGGGAAGCCGCGGAAGCAGATGAGCAGCAGATTGGGGAGGCGACATTACAGGCAGCGGAGATGCGCGGGGACGGACCTGGTCGTAACAGTCCGGATCTGCCCGGATCTGCCCGGAACAGTCCGGATATCGCCGGATCTGGCCGGATCTGGCCGAAAATCGCCGGATCTGGCCGGATTAGCCTGGATCAGGCCGGAGCCGGCCAGAGCTGTCCGGATCTGGCCGGAAATCACTGGATCTGGCCGGATTCGGCCGGAGCTGTCCGGATCTGGCTGGAAATCGCCGGATCTGGTCGGAGCTGTCCGGATCTGGCCGGAAATCACCGGATCTGACCGGATTCGGCCGGAGCTGTCCGGATCTGGCTGGAAATCGCCGGATTTGGCCGGAGCTGTCCGGATCTGGCCGGAAATCACCGGATCCGACCAAAAAATCCGGGAAGGGCCGGGAGGGTGCGCGGAGGGCCGGCGACGGGAGAGGGAGGAGGGCCGCGCCTAGATCGGGAGCCAGGAGCCACACCGGGGAGGAGGGTCGCCGAAGAGCCGGAAGCCGCGAGCGCGTGGGAGCAGCGGGAGGCGCGGGAGGCGTTGGGGCAGCGGGAGGCGCTGGAGCAGCGGGAGGCGCCGGCGACGGGAGATGGGTGCGGCCGCGGAGGGGATATTCGCCGGAAGGACTCGATCCGGGCAGAACCGGGAGGCCGGCGAGACAAGGCTGTCGCGCGGGGAGAAGCACCGCCGGGAGAAGAGCCGCCGGGAGGGAGCGCCGCCTGGAGGGAGGGTCGCCGGGAGGGATGACCGGCAGGAGCCGCGTGGGGCAGAGGCGGAGGGGCGGCGGCGACAACCCTACGGGGCTTTGGAGTCGCCGCCCCCCGGACGGGGAAACCCTAAAGGAAAAAAAAAATTCAGGAGGGAGGGTCAGGAGTCAATCCCTCTGATACCATGTAGAATGAGAGACCGAACCCCCAAGGTGTACTCTCTAAAGGAGCCCTTGGGGTGTATTTATAATGAATATTAAAAACCACATCGGACCTCAAGTCCGATGTGGGATGCAGACTCCAACAATTGTCAAACAAAATTCTCAATTAAAAGAAGTGATTAGACATTAACGAAGTGAGAAATAACATCCAATCCAGTCATTTGTTACTCCCTTAGATCAACCCATAAGTGGGTTATCCCTCCATTGATGCTATGGTTTCAATGGAACTGAAAGTAGACTCATGAAGGAGGAATTGAAGAAGTAAAAAAAAACAATAAAAAGAAAACGATCACTCCATCGTTGTGTGAATAATTTCACAAGGTTTGGTGTGAATAAATTCACATCTTGAGGCAACGGTATCAACGTGATATGGATAAGAACAGAATAATAGGAGAATAAGAACTTTTATTAAGAAACTAAGATGAATTAGAACAACTTACATGTGAAAGACAAACTTGAGACTACAAAAATGCAGCATAACATTACAATGAAAGAAAGCACCAAAAACTGCCTTAAATAGGCATTTTTGAAGCCTTGGGTCGAGCTTCCAACAGTACAAAGCATCTCACTTGAGTATGGTAGACCTAGGGTGGTAGAAAGTAAGGGAAAGGAGACTTTTCCACCCTTGACCCGAAGTTGCAGTCAGCTTGCATCCACTGAACAGAGGCGCCTAGATGACCTTCTAGATAGCCGAATTGGAGTGGGTCATAGAAGACAAAAATGAAGCTCCAGCTGTCTCCTAGATTTCTGTAAAATTTCAACCCAAAGAAATTTGTGGTTGTCGAGATATGATTAAATTAGTGGGCAGATTTTCTGGACCGCAGAATCTGACCCAGAATTTTATCTCGAACTTGAGCCGCATGGAACTCCCCAGAATTAGCTCTTGTCACTGTTGGAAGAAATGTTCCCCATAATGTCTTCTATCTTTAGTTAAATTTTGAGAATCATTGGGCTTGGATATTGGCCGCTACAGTATCTTTATTGGGCTGGTGTCCAGTTTACTTTGCCCAAAATATGTTGGCATGAAAGCCCATTTTGATGGTATTCCAATGTGAATCTTCAAATACTCCAAAAGCATGAATTATTCCTTATAGAATGGGAGACCTGAAAATAAAATATGAAAATAAAATCAAGACCATTGTGTATTTTATATGGTGTTCAAAAATGTACCATGTAATAGTGCACTTTAACAAAGAATTACAATCATAATGTGAAATAATGTTCAAAGTGTAAAATGCACTAAAATGGTGTTTATGAATAATTAATCTCATTAATATTATAAATATTAACAATGAATATTAGCCTCATTCAGTGGCTAATCAATCGACGACTCAGAAGTTTGGTAGAGGTCATCTTCGCGATGGGGTGTACATGTTTGATATTTCGCCATCTCTTGTTTGTCTGTCCACCTCTATTCGTGTTCTAGATCTACATTTTCGCCATAGTCATCCACCAACTTCAGTCTTACATCAGTTTTGCTCCCAATTCAGTCCGCACCTTTCTTTTCGTTGTGAGACTTGTAAGTTTGCTAAATATCATCGCACATCTTATGTTCCTCGTTCGGTGATGCATGCGACTAAACCTTTTGGCTTAGTCCATTCCGATGTATGGGGTCCCAACATGGCAAAAGTTAGTTAGGGTACTGTTATTATGTATCTTTTATTGATGAATTCTCTCGCATGACATGGCTTTATCTCCTTCACGATCATTCTGAGGTGTGGGATATTTTCAAAAAAAAATCACCATGAAATTCACACTTGGTTCTTAGCGCCTATTAAATGTCTCTGCTCGGATAATGGACGAAAATACTTATTTTCTTCCATTTTTTAGTTTCTCAAAGATCACGGTGTCCTTCATCAAACATTCTGCCCTGATACCCCTCAGCAGAATGGTATAGTCGAGCATAAACATCGTCATATTTTGATAATTGTTCATGCCCTATTATTCCACGTACACGCCTTTACATTTTTGAGGGATGTTATTCTTACTATCACCTATCTTATAAATCGTCTTTCTTCTTCTATCATTCAGGGGGAGACTCCGTTTCGGGCTCTATTCTCTTCTCTCCCTCTTCACCCACTTTCGCTTTGTGTGTTTGGGTGTCTCTTTTATGTTCGTGACACTCATCCCCGTCTCTCTAAATTTTCCCCAAAAGCCCTTTGTTGCATCTTTCAGGGCTACATGCAGGTACCGTTGTTTCTCTCCTAACCTTCAACGTTATATCATCTCCATTGATGTCTCCTTTATTGAGAACACTCTATTCTCACCCTCTCCCTCCTTTCCTCACCCCGATACCACCATCAATGATTGTCTTCCTCTCAATATTCACCCCCCTCTGCCTCCATTGTACCTATCTAATGATCGTCACTTTGGCTCTATCTACTGACATCGTCCATCGAACATACCCCCTGTTCAGACCGAGGACACCATTTCCCTGACTCCGTCGGTCATTCAAGCTATGGGCACAGATGACTTGCCTATTGCATTCATAGTTATCAATCTCGGATCGCGGCGCGACGCGGTGGGGTCCTAGAACGGGATAGCGGCGACGCGGATCGCGGCCGCTTTTTTATCCAATCGCAGGTCAATTAATATAATTTAAATTATATAATTCAAATCACATATATATTCTGAAAAATTAAAATCTGATAATTAAAAAATATAAAATAGAATAAAAATAATACATATATAATAACAAAATAAAAAAAACAAAAAAAAGGGTGCAAAATGGAACGTTTTAACTAACAAGTAAATTAAAAAAACAAAATAAAACAAAAAACAAAATAAAAGAGATGAGAGGGGCGCAAAGGGTGGAGGAGGAAGTAGGAGCCCGGCGTAACATGGGAAAAATAGAAGAAAAAAATTAAAGCCCAACTGGCTCGGCCTCAGCGTCGTTGTTGGGGATAAGGGAAAAAAATGACGACCAGCCTGGTCGTCGTCGTCATTGTCGTCGGGTTGGGGGTGGGGGGTGTGGTCGAAGTCGAAGGAGGGGTCAGCGGCAGCAGGCCTCGGTCTCGGCGTCGTCATCGGGGATAAGGGAAAAAAAAGAACAACCAGCCTGGTCGTCGTTGTCATTGGGTGGTCGAAGTCGGACGAGGGGTCGGCGGCGGCGGCGCAAGCCAAAGCATACCAGATGCGGGGAAATAACTCGGTTTTTTGCACGCAAAAACACAGCGCGGCCGCGACTACCAAGGTCGCGTGCGACCCGCGACGCCGCGATTGCGGCGCGACCCACGTGATAGCGTACTGGGACGCGACTCAGCCACCAGGAGCGGCGGGGCACCGCACCAGTGCTATCGCAGGCGTTACGACGCGATTTGACAACTGTGATTGCATTGTGAAAAGGTAATCAAACTTACTAAAATAATCTTATATACACCACTTCCTACAAAGGATTCTCCACTATGGAGACGATATATGTTTCCCGTACGATTGTCAAAGTTAAATCTCACCCTGGTTGACTTAAAGCAATGCAAGATGAATTACAGGTATTGGAAGACAATAACACCTAGGATCTCATCCCCCTTTCCAACGGGTAAACAGGTTGTTGGCAGCAAATGGGTTTATACAGGTAATCTCAATGTTGTTGGTACTCTATCGCCTTAAAGCACACCCAGTGGCCAAAAACTTTACTCAGACATATGGTGTAGATTATTTCGACGTTTTTTCTCTGGTTGTTAAAATGGCCTCTGTTCGATTATTCATCTCTCTTATAGCTGCCTATCATTGGCTTCTTCATCAACTTGATGTCAAGAATATGTTCCTGGATGGTTTTTGTTGCGGAATCGTCGGGAGACACAACGACAAAAACGAGAGAAAAACGAAAGGAAGAAAGCAAATAAGGACACAGCGATTTATGTGGTTCGGGAAAAATCCCTAAGTCCACGGGAGAGGCAGAATTCACTATATCGGGAGCATAAAATTACAGAAGATTTTCAGTAGTAAAACCCTAGCCCGAAATGGGCTACATATGAAGAAGACGGTCCACTGTTCCGAATAGTAAGTCCGCGTTGCTACAGTGATCGGCGGTCAACTATGTCAAAAGCGCTACAGTGACTGCCGGCTGGAAGTCAAAAGTGCTACAGTGAAGTTGACTCCAAAGTTCGCACCGCTACAGTTGCGGGCCACAAGCATTCGGCCCAACCGGATCGGGCAACACCAATCCAACAATCTCCCACTTGTAGCCTGATCCGCTGCACTGCTATGCTTCGATGCAACGGATGAAGACAACTTACTTAATCTAAGTTCTTCCTCTTCTTCAGTCACCAGTGGCGTGCTTTCCATTCACAGATTCATGAAATACAAATTATTTTCCTCTTGTGCTCCCATCAGGTCCTCCATCATTCTACCTCTCATCCTTCGTTCATCAGTGGAGACCAACAGAGGCACAGCAGTGCCTCAACTTCTGTATCACCATAGGCTTTGTCAACATGTCTACCGGATTTTTGGTTCCACAGATCTTCTGCAAAGTCAGCAACCCATCCTGTATCAAACCTCTGATGAAATGGTACTTCAACTGAATGTGCTTCGTCCGGGCATGAAACACTGGGTTCTTGGCAAGATGTATAGCACTCTGACTGTCACAGTGCAATACATTCTCCTCTCGCTTTCTTCCCAATTCATCCATGAAGTTCTTCAGCCAAACCATCTATTTCCCAGCTTCTGTTACAGCAATGTATTCTGCCTCTGTGGTGGATAAAGTCACCACCTTCTGCAATTGTGATATCCAACTTACCGCAGTTCCTCCACAGGTAAAGACATAACCCGTGGTACTCCTCCTGATGTCGACAGTGTTGGATTGGTGTTGCCCGATCCGGTTGGGCCGAATTCTTGTGGCCCGCAACTGACAAGCACTGTAGCGGTGCGGACTTCGGGGTCAACTTTACTGTAGCGCTTTTGACAAAGCCAGCCGACGTTCACTGTAGCGACGCGGACCACTTTTTCGAACAGTGATCGTCTTCTCCATTGTTTTATAGCCCATTTTCGGGCTAGGGTTTCTACTGAAAATTCTCTATAATTTCATGCTCCCGAATCATAGTGAAATTCTGCCTCTCCCGTGGACGTAGTGATTTTTCCCGAACCACGTAAATCGTTGTGTCCCTTGCTTTCTTTCTTTTCGTTTTTTTTCTCGTTTCTGTCGTTGTGTCTCCCGGCGATTCCGCAACAACTGGTATCAAAGGAAGGTTTGTAATTCTCCAACGATGGCTCTGGATGAAGGCAAAGTGAAGATCGATCGCTTCGATGGAACTGATTTCAGTTTCTGGACGATGCAGATCGAGGATTATCTTTATCAGAAAAAGATGCACTTGCCGCTTCTGGGTGTGAAGCCGGCGGACATGGAGAAGTCAGAGTGGGAGCTACTGGATCGACAGGTTCTGGGTGTTGTGCGCCTGACGTTGGCCAAAAACGTGGCGTTCAACATCAGAGAGGAGAAGACGACGGTGGACCTGATGAAAGCCCTCACAAATATGTACGAGAAGCCTTCTGCGGCAAACAAGGTGCATTTGATACGACGATTGTTCAACCTGAAAATGGTTAAAGGGAGACCTGTTGCAGATCATATCAACGAGTTCAATACCATCATAAGTCAGTTGTCATCGGTGGGCATTGACCTTGGTGATGAGGTATGTGCTCTGGTTTTATTATCTTCGTTACCTGAAAGTTGGGAAGCAACTGTAACAGTTGTGAGCAGCACTTCGGGGAATACGAAGATGACTCTAAAAGATATAAGGGACCTAATCCTTAGTGAGGATGTTCGAAGAAGAGAATCAGGCAGATTCTCTGGTTCTGCTTTAAACGTTGAAGGAAGAGGAAGGTACCCACAGCGGGACAATCGCAGAGGACGATCGAAGTCAAGAGGAAAGAGCAGAGACAAGGCAAAGGGGTCTGGTCCTACCAGCTGGACATGCGGGAAGAAAGGACATGTCAAGAATGAGTGCAGAGATAACCGGAAGAGACCTGAAACCAGTGGAGCAAACGCGATAGCTGAAGGAACTGATGACGTGCTACTGCTGAGCGTGGACAGCCCGATGGAGTCTTGGATTTTAGACTCTGGGGCGTCTTTCCATTCTACATCGGAGAAGGGTTTCCTGAACAATTTTATTTCTGGAAATTTTGGCAAGGTACATCTTGCTGATGACGAGCCCTTGCAGATTGTGGGGAAAGGAGATGCACGGATCAAGACCAACAGTGGGAGCTTGTTGGTTCTGGAAAACGTGAGGTACATCCCTGGTTTAAGAAGAAATCTCATTTCTGTGGGACAGCTTGATGATGCAGGGTTGAGTACCACATTCACTGGTGGTGCATGGAAGATCACCAAAGGAGCTATGGTCATAGCTCGGGGAGCAAAGAATGGCACCCTGTACAACATGACAGAAAGTTGCATGGACATGGCTGCATCACTGGAAGCTGTCGGAGGTTCTCAACTGTGGCACTATAGACTCGGTCACATGAGTGAAAAGGGGATGAAGGTGCTGGCAACTAAAGGGTTGCTACCAGAGCTGAAGTCGGTGGAAGTAGGCTTATGTGAAGATTGCATCTTTGGAAAGCAGAGGAAGGTGTCCTTTGCAAAAGGAGGCAGAACACCGAAGGCTGGAAAGCTGGACCTGGTGCATACAGATGTTTGGGGGCCTGCACCAGTACCATCCCTTGGAGGGTCACAATATTATGTGACATTCATCGATGACTCAACAAGGAAGGTATGGGTTTACTTTCTGAAGAATAAATCTGATGTGTTCAAGATGTTTCAGAAGTGGAAAGTCATGGTGGAGAACGAGTCAGGAGCAAAGCTGAAATGTTTGAGGTCTGACAACGGTGGAGAGTATGGCAGTCAGGAGTTCAGGGAATTTTGTTCTGATAATGGAATTCGGTGGGAGAAGACAATCCCAAGAACACCACAACATAATGGTGTGGCAGAGAGGATGAATAGGTCACTGAATGAACGTGCCAGGAGCATGAGGCTGCACTCAGGTTTGCCCAAAACCTTCTGGGCTGATGCAGTAAACATGGCAGCGTATCTGATCAATAGGAGTCCATCTGTGCCAATGGGAGAACGCCTACCCGAGGAGCTCTGGTCTGGTAAGGAGGTAAAACTCTCACATTTAAGAGTATTTGGCAGTTTAGCTTATGTACACATTGATGCTAACTCAAGGGACAAGCTTGATGCTAAGTCCAAGCCATGTTTCTTTATTGGCTATGGTGCTGATGAGTTTGGTTACCGGTTTTGGGATAATCACAAGAAGATGGTTATCAAGAGCCAGAACGTGGTATTCAATGAAGGTGTCATGTACAAAGGTCGCCATGAAGCTGAAGATGAAAATGGGAATATTGAATCAGAGTACAAAGAGCAAGTGGAGTTTGAAGGTGTGTCTGAGCTTGAGAGATCCGAACCTGTGGAACCTACTACTCCAGTGGAGTTGAGGAGATCATCAAGGGTGAGAAGGCCTGTGCAGAGGTATTCACCATCATTGCATTATCTGTTATTGACTGACGGTGGAGAACCAGAATGCTTTGAAGAGGCAATGCAGCTGAAGGAGTCAAGCAAGTGGGAGCTGGCAATGAAGGAGGAGATTTCCTCATTGCATGACAACAACACTTGGGAGTTGACATCCCTGCCAACGGGAAAGAAAGCATTGCAGAACAAGTGGGTCTACCGGGTGAAGGAAGAGCATGATGGAAAGAGGAGGTTCAAAGCAAGGCTGGTGGTGAAAGGCTTCCAACAGAAGGAGGGAGTAAGGCTTCCAACAGAAGGAGGGAGTGGATTTCACGGAAATATTCTCACCAGTAGTAAAGCTTACCACCATCCGGGTGGTTCTCAGCATTGTGGCGTCAGAAGACTTGCATCTTGAGCAGCTTGATGTCAAGACTGCTTTCATTCATGGAGATCTGGAGGAGGACATCTACATGCAGCCAAAGGGATATGTAGTGTCTGGAAAGGAAGACCTGGTGTGCAAACTCCAGAAGAGTCTATATGGACTGAAGCAGACACCGAGGTAGTGGAACAAGAAGTTTGATTCATTTATGTCTAAAAATGAATATAAACGATGTGGCATGGATCAGTGTTGCTACATCAAGTCTTTCGGTGATGAATATATTATATTGCTTTTGTATGTGAATGACATGCTCATTGCAGGATCATGTATGCAGAGGATTAATGAGTTGAAAAGGCAGTTAGCTGGGGAGTTTGAAATGAAGGATCTTGGAGAAACTGACAAGATTTTGGGAATGAAGATCAAGAGAGACCGCACAGCTGGAACATTAATGTTGTCACTGGCTAATTACATTGGGAAGGTTCTGAGAAGATTCAGCATGCTGGAAGCAAAGGCAGTCTCTATTCCCCTGGCAAGCCACTTCAAACTATCAAAGGAGCAATCACCGAAGACGGCAGAAGAGGTGGAATACATGACAACAGTTCTATACGCATCAGCTGTTGGAAGCCTGATGTACGTCGTGGTCTGTACTCGACCTGACATTGCTCATGCAGTGGGAGTTGTGAGCAGGTATATGGCTAACCCTGGAAAACAACATTGGGAAGCTGCGAAGTGGATACTAAGGTATTTGAAGGGCAGCAAGGAGGTATCTTTGTGCTTTGGGAAAAGAACTTCATTGCAGGGGTACGTGGATGCTGACCTTGGAGGCGATGTCGATAGCAGGAGGAGTACCACGGGTTATGTTTTTACCTGTGGAGGAACTGCGGTAAGTTGGATATCACAATTGCAGAAGGTGGTGGCTTTATCCACCACAGAGGCAGAATACATTGCTGTAACAGAAGATGGGAAAGAGATGGTTTGAGTGAAGAACTTCTTGGATGAATTGGGAAGAAAGCGAGAGGAGAATGTATTGCACTGTGACAGTCAGAGTGCTATACATCTTGCCAAGAACCCAGTGTTTCATGCCCGGACAAAGCACATTCAGTTGAAGTACCATTTCATCAGAGGTTTGATACAGGATGGGTTGCTTACTTTGCAGAAGATCTGTGGAACCAACAATCCGGCAGACATGTTGACAAAGTCTATGGTGATACAGAAGTTGAGGCACTGTTGTGCCTCTGTTGGTCTCCACTGATGAACGGAGGATGAGAGGCAGAATGATGGAGGACTTAATGGGAGCAGAAGAGGAAAACAGTTTGCATTTCATGAATCTGTGAAAGCACGGCACTGGTGAGTGAAGAAGAGGAAGAACTTAGATTAAGTAAGTTGTCTTCATCAGTTGCATCGAAGAATAGCAGTGCAACGGATCAGGCTACAAGTGGGAGATTGTTGGATTGGTGTTGCCCGATCCGGTTGGGCCGAATGCTTGTGGCCCGCAACTGACAGGCACTGTAGCGGTGCGGACTTCGGGGTCAACTTTACTGTAGCGCTTTTGACAAAGCCAGCCGTCGTTCACTGTAGCGACGCGGACCACTTTTTCGAACTGTGATCGTCTTCTCCATTGTTTTATAGCCCATTTTTGGGCTAGGGTTTCTACTGAAAATTCTCTGTAATTTCGTGCTCCCGAATCATAGTGAAATTCTGCCTCTCCCGTGGACGTAGGGATTTTTCCCGAACCACGTAAATCGTTGTGTCCCTTGCTTTCTTTCTTTTCGTTTTTTTCTCGTTTCTGTCGTTGTGTCTCCCGGCGATTCCGCAACAGACAGTTGCGGGCCACAAGCATTCGGCCCAACCGGATCGGGCAACACCAATCCAACAGTTTTCTTAACGAGGAAGTCTATATGCAACAACCTCCTGGCTTCGTTGTCTCAGGGGTCGGTTCTCATGTCTGTCGGCTTCGCCAATCTCTTTATGGACTCAAGCAATCTCTTCATTCTTGGTTTGGCCGATTTTGCACAATCATCACTACATTAGGTCTATTTCAGAGTATGAAAGATCACACTGTTTTTATCGACACACGTCCTCTAGTTACATCCTATTGGTTGTGTACGTTGATGATATCATTATTACTGGCACCGACTCGCCTAGCATTGTTCATCTCAAGGCTCATCTTCAGCAATAGTTTCATACCAAAGACTTGGGTGCTTTGACATATTTTCTTGGCATCGAAGTCTCTCACTCTCCAACCGACATCTTTCTTTCACAACGAAAATATGCGCCGGATATCTTATAGGATACTGGCTTGTCTCAGACAACTGTCGTCGACATTCCTCGGGGAAAGGTCCCCCCATGATACCACTAACCCATATTCTCATCCAAACTGACACATTCGCCTTGTGGGAAAACTCAATTATCTTATTATGACTCGTCAAGATATTGTTCGCGCTGTCAGCAATGTCAATCAATTCATGGACCATCCGATGAAATCTCAACGGAACGTTGTTCTTCACATTTTCAAATAGATTAAGAAAGAACCTGCCCATGGTCTTCGAAATTCACGCCACAATCAACTGAACATTGAGGTCTTCTATGATGCTGACTACGCTAGTTGCGTATCTATCCGGAAGTCTACTTCTGAGTTTGCGGTTTTTCAGGCAGGTAACTTAATTTTCTGGCGAATCAAGAAACACACCGTCGTCTCCAGATCCAGTGCTGAATCTGAATATCGTGTGATGGCCACGATCACTACCGAAGTTCTTTGGCTTTGTCACATTCTTTATTAAATTGGTTTTCTGCCCTAGACTCCTACTCATATTTCGTGTGATAATCAGAAAGCTACAAAGGTTGCTTCTATTCCAGTATTTCATGAGTGCACGAAACATATTTAAATTGAGTGTCACTTCCTTCGCCATCACCTTGAGTAAAATCAAATCACCTTCAGCTACATTTAAACTGCTTATCAGCTTGCTGACATCTTCACCAAAGGCTTGTCGGGAGCTCGATTGGATTCTCTATGCGCCAAGTTGGGCATCCACATCATCAACGACCTAGGTTGAGGGAGAGAGTGTTTAGTCTTTGTGATATCTTTGTTTTTTATTTGTGGGACTCTTCTTCCAAGCTATACATATTCTAACTTGAGGGAGAGTGTTGGACCCGGTTATGTGTATTTTAGAGTCCCACATTGGTTTGTTTCATCTTGTATTACTTCTCCACTATCTATAAATAAAGGGCTTCACCTCTCATTGAGGTAAGGAGTACGGTTCTACGGGAGGGATTATTTTGTTCAGGCAGTCAACTTTTAGCTTGGGACGTGGCTATGGCATGGGTGAGGAGCAGTGCCCCTCAAGTCTCTCTCCCTCTTTTTTCCCCCTAATTCTTCCTCACACACTTGTATTTTTTTTTCTCGTTTTCTCAATAAACAAGTAACCGGTTCTATGTTACTATCACTTGATTCGACCTGCCGGATACTTTTGACCAAGGGAAGAATCCAACATGACGATGGAGACACGACAACAAGCTCGCCTGGAGGGGATATAGTAGTACATGGGCCGCGTCGAAGCCGGGGTGGAACAACACATGGAACAATTCGATGAAATGGTCTTCGGACTAGTGGCAACGATGGATGCGTTTACCAAGAATATATAGAATTCTTTATCCAAACTAGAACGACGAGTGGAGAAGACGCCAGCGCAGGAAGAGGCACGACCTTCGGAGTGTGGTGGAGTCTGGTACGCACTCGAATGGAGTCGGCTTTCGGGACAAACAGGATGTCGGCCTGCTCCATCACTCATCCCTGTCGGAGGGAAGTACTGTTGCCGGAGGTAACTCCCTCGTGAGAGCTGTTGGATACACACTCACAGGAGGGTCGCGCACTGCCGGATCTCCCCATCACCCCCATGCTCATAAGGAATCATGGCGACCTGCAATCAAACTCGTCTAGCAAAAACACTCACTCAATTATCCACGAACATGGACTCATTCAGACGGGATTGCCAAAACTGGGACAAGGAGAGACACGAGTAGCCTGAGTTCCAAACCTACCCGGTTCGCTGCCTTGGGCAGTTGTTGTCACCGGAGGCGCCCAGACCTTTTTTGACACCAGCCTGACCTATGGTGCCATCCACCACGTCTGGCGCTATCAAAGGTACCAGAGCAATCGAAGTATTCCAAGCGGAATCGGCGAAGTGCTTTGGTGGGCTAAATAATCACAATCAGAATGAGGAGCTGAGAGTTCGCCATCGGTAGGAAGCTATCCCTGATTATACGGAGCCAATTGAGTGCCTAGCGACTCAGATTTCATGCTAACCAGATCTACCGAAAGAGTGGACGCATCACAGTTCCCTTCAACATGTGAATGAGTTGGGTCAACATCATGTCAGGACAGAGGTTGTTCCAGCTTAGAGGGAGCAACTACATCCCAAACCTGATCAACATGAGATAATTTTAGGTTTTGGTTTTAGTACAATCAACCAAAACAAGAAAATAAAAGTTCTTGGACTGAGTTTTCCTCTAGTAGGGTCAGTTTTTTCTAACAAAGGTACATCGATTATTCCCAATTTGTTCAAAGGAGGCGTTCCTTCAGCACCTGGAAGTGCATTGTTGCCCAAGTCGTCGCCCGGGCCACCACCATGGGCGCGTCCTTTGCAGATTTTTCGGGATGCAAGCCAGCTACCAAGGCTCTTTCCAATGGTTAGGAGCACCACTCAATCTGCTTGGACAACAAAGATCTTCTCCCAAATGTCAAGTACTTTTTCGTTTCATCTGGATGCAAATTTTATGTTGCTGAGGAAGATACCTAATGATCACTGGGACTCGAGCTATCTACATGTTTTGGATATTAAGATCGTTGAAGAGAAAACCATGCATGTTCTCCTTGCTTGTGTTGGACAGCCTCAACTTTGCGCCAAGGGGCCACGCAGTTCAAGAACATGAAAATTTTGTTGCCTTGTTGGCCATCCATGGAACATAATCAACCACTGGTATGAAAGCTGCTTCAAAAGGGAAAGATTGTTAGTCTCATGGAATTTTGTCTCCTTTCATTCTCTGATCAAATAGGTTCCTAATTCGCAGCATGGGGCACTTGCACTGGAGGCCAGCCCCCACCACTCCGGCTGCTTTTCATTCTAGGTTGTGTCTAAATTCTAGAAATCTTATCACTGGAGGGCGGGACCAAGTCGTCACAGTACGGGCTACGACCGCCACATTGAGGACAATGTGGTTTTTCAGAACAATGGAAATAATATGAATGTAGGGGGGACCGAAGGGAATATGTCAGGGGGAATATGCTGGGGATCCAAAGGGAATATGTTGGGGGCATATCTTGGAAATCCTGAGGGAATATGGCGGGGGGGGGGCACAGGTTGTTAGAAGGGGCTATTATAAATAGGGTGGGCTGGAGAGAGTTAAAAGGCGGGACTATTATGTTCAGGCAGTCGGCTTTTAGCTTGGGACGCGGTTGTGGCTTGGGCAAGGAGCAGTTGTGCCCCTCGAGTCTCTCTCCCTCTTTTTTTCCTCCTTCCTGCTCTCTTGCATGTATTTCTATTCCTGTTTTCTCAATATACAAGTAGTCAGTTCTCTATTTCTATCAAAAAACTTTGGAAGGTAAAAGCTGAATGTGAAAAGAAGTAGAAATTTCTTAAAGAACAGAAAAACACTTTAAAGTGTCTTGAGTGGGTGATAAAATTGAAAAACATAGAAGCTACTCAAGTTGAATCTTCACATGAAACCGAGATAAGATCCACTGCTGTAGTTTCTAAGGAAAGTCTCTCTTCCGAGAAGACTCAATCTAGCAGCAGTAAGAATTTGAAATCATCGAAAGTCCCATTTTCTGATAGGTCGAAGGAAAAGGTAACCCCACGATCCGATGAATCTTTGTGCACTAATTCTGATACTTTGAATAGTGCGGGTGGTAGTTCCGGATGAAGATGGGTGAAGAAGTGTGATGAGAGACCCACCACATTTGTGAAGGAGGATGAAAAGAGAAAACATAGAAGTCCCCCGCAATGTGTTCAGAATAAAGAAGTTCATTTGCAAGAACATTTGCAAGAACAGGACGAGCCCTCCACCAACCAAGGTTACACTCGACAGAAGAAGAGATTTGTGGGCTACTATTAGTACTGCAGAAGGTTTGGACACCAGGTCATTGATTATTAGCGCAACTTGTCGACTACCGGAAAACGTATAAGGGCCGCATTAAGGGGCTACAAATCAGAAGTTAAGAACGATTCACCTGAGTATGACCAACCCTCACGGAAGAAGGAAAATCGGTTGACATCCAACATATTTGAAAATCTTAGAAAGGTTTGTGGAAGGTGTTAAAGGGGTCATGGTGATGATGAGTCCTGGTTTACATCCACCAAGCACAATGCAGCTGCAACAAACGGAAGAAGGCCACAAGAGCTGGAGAAAAGTGAACGGAAGAAAGACTATAAGTCTTGCTTGGGGTGCAAAAAATCGGAAGTTACCAAGCAGAACGCACCCAAGAAAGGAAGATGTCACGCCGAAGAAAAGATGTTTCTTTTGTGGAAAGAAAGGACACTTCATGGACAGTTGCAAGCATGCCATGAATGTTGAAGTTAACGGAAGCAAGCTCAAGCAACAAAGTGAATCAATCCGAGAAAGACACAAGCGGATTAGTATGGTGGAAAACATCTTTGATGGAGAAGTTAGGTCCACCGGAAGCTTCCGCCGAAGAGTAACTTACCAGAAGATGAGAAGTTGTGTGAAAGGTGTAAGAAGGTCGATCACACTCCTGAGAAAAGTATGACAATATTACCGGGGCAGGAGAAGTTGGTGAACAAAAGGGTACAGGCATCAGAAATTAAAAAGGGTGTTGTGAGAAAGAAAACTCAGCACAAGGAAAAGGTTGAATATGCTCTGAAGGTTAGCATAACAGTTTGGCTAGAACACCTAGTTAGGCTAGAACATGGAAGAGAAAGAAAAAAAGAGTGCAATTGCATTGCTAGCTTAAGTTAAGAAAGCTCCACACAAAGTGAAAAAATGAAGGTAAGCTGAAGAAATTCATGCTGCTCAAAGAAGATTAGTGATCAGAAAATTAGGGGTGAATGCATAAAGAAAAACAAAACTGAAGTAAAGGGGGTTTCTGAGATGAGAAAGATTTCTCAGCCCTGTTGCTCTAATTAAAAGCGGAAGATCCTCCTTATTCCCACTTGATCGAAATGACATTTAATGAAAAAGGAAATTAAAGGAGATGCAATCCGGGGGGAGAGAAGCTATGAAAAATGTTTTACACCTATCGGAAGAAATCCATCATGGAGGACTTTATCTCAAGTAGTCTCAACCACATCATTTCAATTGATATCAACCATGATGAAAAAGGAAGATGGAGTTCACCCCCTTTGGGGGAGTGAAGCTGAAGCTGGTGAATCCGGAAATTTGATAAGTTGGAGTGAAGATTCCAAATTATGAACAACCAAGGAACTAAGAAGAATTACTTCAGAAAAGTCTTAAAAGACTTCAACATGCAAGACTATAAGTCAATATCTACCTTTATTCTTATTAATTTCAAGTTATCATCTACGATGAGTCCTAGCAGTGAAGCAAAGAGGATGAGTCCTAGCAGTGAAGCAAAGAGAATGAAAATGTCTCGAGTACAGTATGCATCATCAGTGGAGAGTATGATGTTTGTTATGGTTTGTACTAGAGTAGACATTGCACATGCAGTGGGCGCAGTTCATCGGTACATGGCAAATTCAGGACGGGAGCATTGGAACACGGTGAAGAGGATCCTCTGATATATCAAGGAGACCTCAGATGTTGCATTATATTATGGAGGATCAAATTTCACTATCAGAGGCTATGTTGATTCAGATTTTGCAGGTAATTACGACCAAAGAAGATCCACTGCTAATTATGTGTTTATTCATGGAGGAGGAGTTGTGAGCAGAATTTCAAAGTTACAATCAATCATGCCTTTATCCACAACCGAGGCGGAATACATGGCAGCCACACAAACTTTCAAATAAACAATTTGGATGAGAAGGTTATTGGAGGATTTTGGGCACAGACAAGAGCAGATTTCATTGATTTGTGACAGTCTGAACATCTTACACATTGCAAGGAATCCATCTTTTCATTCCAGGACAAAACACGTTAGGGTACAATATCACTTTGTCCGAGATGCAATGGAGGAAAGAAGTGTAAACACGCAGAAAATTCACACTAAAGAAAATTTGCCACATTTCCTAAAGAAGACTGTAGACTCTGAAAAGTTCAGATGGTACAGATCATCGAATGGTCTCGCAGAGACATGAGCAGCATGTTTGATGGATATAAAGGATATATAAAGATATGATTGGTTCTCAATCAAATATTCAAATGGGAGAAATGTCAGCTGCATTTTTTTCTCACGGACGGTTGTCACCCCCCAAATTGTCAAAGGGGGCAGGCGGTCGTAGATGGGTGGGTGACAAAACCCTGCCAACCCATCTGGCAGAGGAGAAGAAAGGAAGGGGAGGAGTTGCCTATAAAAGGAGGCACACCCCTCTTCAAAAATCATTAGCTTCCCAAGCAGCTTTTTATCTCAAAATTCCAATTTTATTTTTGTGGTATTTGTGAGGTGTATTTTCTATTATTCAAGAGAGAGCAATTGTGAAGGTATTTTTCCTGTAATAGTGAGAGTGTGTGTACCCACATTTACCATAGTGAGATCCATCTATTTGTTTGTGGTTTTTTACCCCTTTCCAATTGGGGGTTTGTCCACGTTATATCCGGTGTCCATTTTTCGCATTTTTACGCTTTATTTTTATCTCGCATTTATCACTGCACCGATGGGCCAATCATTTCTGGTCCCAACAGGATTGAGATCTCTCAATGCTCAAAAGGAATTATCTTGCATCAACATAAGTAAGTCTTAGATTTGCAACAAAAGATAGGAACGTCCCGTGCAAACACTGTTGACAACCCTCTCGAGTCGAGCGGAAAAAAAATCATGCATTCAGTAAGACATCCCCCTTTCGTAATAGGTATCATTGGCTTGTAAGCAAGATAGGCCACATCACTATGACTCAACCATATATTATTTGTGTTGTAAGCAAGGTGAGTCAATTGATGGTGACGCATTTTGTGATATTGATTATACAGATTGTTGACACTCTCGCAGGAAACATCTAGATATGATGTCTTCATTAATATTAATCCCATCTCTAAGCAAAATAAAAAACGGACCATCGTATCTTGCTCCAGGGTTGAGTTAGAGTATAGGGTTTTGGCACATGTGACCGCAGAGATCCTATGGAAGCAACATTCCCTGCATGAGATTGGTTATCTCATCCAGAAGCATGAGCACATATGGTACAACAATCAAACGGCTATTGAAATTGTTACAAATCTTGTTTTTCATGAGTAGACTAAGCAGATTGAGATTGACTCACTTTGTTCGGAAGAATTATGAGAAGCCCGCTTTTGGCAACATATGACCTGCAAAGCAACTAGCCAACATGTTCGCCAAAGAAGTTCCAAGAACACAGATATTTTTTTTGTGTAACAAGCTGAACATGATAAATATATATACTCCAATTTGAGGGTGTGTTAAAGTGGCTATGTATCTAGTATGTGAGGGCATCTAGATTTGTTCCATTTGACTAGGTCTGCCCTACCCCCTTATCCCATGAGTTTGAATTTTTTATCTCCCGCCTACCTTGAATCTGGAATATCTTTATTCCTCTCTATAAATAGAGTCTTTACCTCATTAGAAAGACACAGTTTTCTGGTATCTAGATTCCAATAGGATGATTCAAGAATGGAAGCATAGAACAGCATCTCTATATTTGAATGCTGAGAATGAAAAACAAGACTATTTCCACACTTTTCACAATCAATGCTCTCTAAAAAAAATAACAATAACAATAACCTGATCTGAAGGTTGTCTTCCAACTGAATGAACAAAAAAATCTGCTGCTTGATCCATTGGCCACTCCAATTTAAAACATTTGTCAGACCTGACAAAAAGCAGATTATACAAAAATCAATAGACCTGATTACAGTAAAAAAAAAACAAGAACCTACCAGAAGTACTCATTCAGGTCATCATAATTTCTCCACTCAGAAAAACTCGCTTTGCCGCCTTTGTTTCGCTTTGCTTCCTTTCTCATAATATAAAAAAAAAATTGTTCAGATTGATTCATAAATGATTTTAAACAAAAAATTAAAGTAGAATGACGTAAAAAGTACCTTCCTCAAGACATCATAAATGGGAACTACAACGCCATTCAAAAAAGATTCTTCACCATGTGATTCTGCTCGGCATCCATCACCACGTGATTCTGCTCGGTATCTACTCACAGTGTAGACTTTTTTAACTAAAATGTTATTGATCTCATCTGCCATCTGAACAAATTCAAAAACAAGGTAAACATGGCAATTGCAGTTAATTTAAAGATATCACCTAAAAACCAAATTTAAACTTTATTGCAATCCAAAAAACATTTCATTCATTCACAAATCCAGCAAAGTTAATAACTATCAATAGTGTGATGATTTTTAATAATGAGAATCCACATAATTTAATAGATAGAACTTGAAATATTGCTATTTAGCTAAAAGAATGAAGGTTATAAAATTAATTGGAAGAAATTGAAAACACAACAGCTAAAATTCAGTAAGCAAAACAGGGCATGCTGATTTTCAGCATTTGTGAATTTGCATTTGATGATAAATAATTCCTTGAAATAAAAAAATAAGACATAAAAAAATCCAACTCAAAGTCCACATATTTATTCAAATGCCACCAATGTCACCACCTTACATACATGTAGAATAAAAAATAAAATAAAATAAAATAAAACAGAAGGAAGCATAAAAGATTTGGCATGCTAACTCAAACTTCAAAAAAAAAAATAAGGGGAAGCCAAAGTTTAGCATCAAATTATTAGTTTCTTATAATCCACTTTTCCATTTTGTGAAATGTTTAAGATTACCATGCAGAATCATTTTTTTTTTCAAAATATTTCACCTTTCCAATTACTGAGAATAGTAAATTACTACATTTGGTTGTTAATAGAGCACGATGTATACGATGTGTTTGGAAGGAGTATTCTAGAAGGGGTAAAAGAGTCTCAACAGAGAAATATAGAGAGGATAGTTAGACTAGGTCCACATTGGGGAGGTGAGCTTGTTATAAGAGATGAGGGGAGAGAGAATAAGAGGGGAATAGTTTGATATAGTTTTCAGCCAGCTTGGTTTGGGCGGGAGAGTGGAAGACCTTTCTTGTATTTTTCATTTTCCAATTATTCCCCCTCCTGCGATTCTAGTTCTGCACAGCTCTTATACAAACAAAGCAGTCCTTTGTAGCAGAGTGAGGTACAAAGAATTTCGGGATAACCCGAAGGCGGAGAGGTATCTCAATGGAGACGCGACGCTAAGCACGATTGGAAGAAGTGGAACGGCGGATGGGGAGGGATGAAACTGCACTCCCCAAACTGGCATCGATGGTGGAAAATATCACACGGGGCCAACAAAGGTGGGAACGGGAAATGAAAGGGCAAAAAGAAGTCCGGAAATACATAGTTAGCTTGGTGCACCACATGGAGTAGATGTCACTGCGGGAAGACGAGCTATCAGCAATAATTAAAGAGGAATCTGGCACGCGTTCAAATGCTCGTCGCTAGAAGGGTGGAATTACCTATGTTCGATGAGAAGAATTAAGGGGATGGATTACATGAGCGGAATTGTATTTCCGAATTCATCAGACAATGGAATCGGAGATAAGGAGAAGATGTCACTGCGGGAAGACGAGCGATCAACAATAATTAAAGAGGAACCTGGCACACGTTCAAATGGAATTGGAGATAAGGAGAAGAAGGATAGGAATACGGTTAGGATGGCAAATGCGACTGACATCGCGCAAGATCAAATGCTTGTCACTAGAAGGGTGGAATTACCTATGTTCGATGGGAAGAATTAAGGGGATGGATTACATGAGTGGAATTGTATTTCCGAAATCATCAGACAATGAAGGAACCAAAGGTATCACTTGCTCAGGTGAGCAAGGAGGGCGTAGCAATTCATTAGTTTGCTATTTTGGTAGAAGTACAACCAAAATTGACTTGGCGGGTGTTTAAGGAGAAACCAATGGAGCAATTTAGTGGTTTTGAAATTTGTAATGGGTGAATTCCCCTTACCTCAATGTGAGGTGAGGATCCTCTTTTATAGAGAAGTAAAAACTAATTACATGGTGTTAAGTCCAATGTGGGACTCAGAACAGAAATACCCCTTTAACCTTAAATGGGGTCCAACACTCCCCCTCAAGCTGGACATGCCCAGATTGGATAGAGTCCCACAAAGAGAAAAAGACAACAAAGACACAGGACCATCTCAGACTCCCCCTCAAGCTGGGCCAAGGAGGCTGTGAATACCCAGCCGGGTAGTGAGAGACTCAAGGCGAGCTCCTGGAAGACCTTTGGTGAAGAGATCGGCAAGCTGATCGGCCGTCGGGATATGGCCGAAGCCGATATGGTGCTGCTCCAGATGGTGGCGGAGAAAGTGACAGTCCACCTCGATATGCTTCGTCCGTTCATGGAAGACGGGATTCGATGCAATCTTCGTGGCGGCCTGATTGTCACACCAGATATGAGCAGGAGTCGATGCGGGGAAACCGAGCTCATGGAGGAGATGACGAAGCCAGAGGATCTCAGTAGTGACGGTGGTCATGGCTCGATACTCGGCCTCGGCACTCGACCGGGAGACGACAGTCTGCTTCTTGCTGTGCCAAGAGATGAGATTGCCGGTAAAGAACACGGCGAAACCCGAAGTAGACCTGCGGGTAGCGAGGCATCCGGCATAGTCCGCATCACAGAAGGCCTCAACATCCATGTGAGCATGATGGGAGTACTGAAGGCCACGGGCAGGGTCTTTCTTGATGTATTTGGCAATGCGAAGGACAGCATCCCACTGAGAGCGGGTGGGATGTTCCATGAACTGGCTGACTTTGCCAACGGCACAGGCAATGTCAGGACGCGTCATGGTGAGGTAGTTGAGTTTACCGACCAGGCGGCAATAGCTCTCGGGATGAGGAAAGGGTTCCGAGTCGGAATGAAGGGAGCGTTCCCCAGGCTCAAGGGGAGTGTCCACGGCAGTGGCGGTGCTCAACCCGGCATCCTGCAAGATATCAAGAGCATACTTGCGCTGGCAGAGAGAAATAGTGTCCGCAGTCCGGGAGACCTCGATGCCAAGGAAGTAAGTGAGGGGACCAAGATCCTTGGTGTGAAAGTGCTGGTGAAGATGCGCCTTAAGGCTGGCGATGCCTCTGGAGTCACTCCCTGTGATGATGATGTCATCCACATAAACCACAAGCAAGATACAGCCATGCGCCGTCGTACGGAAGAAGACGGTGTGATCCTTCATACTGCGAGAGAGGCCAAAGGCTGTGACGACCGTGCTGAAGCGGCCAAACCAAGCCCGAGGAGACTGCTTGAGGCCGTAGAGGGAACGACGGAGACGGCAGACATGGCGGTCGGCACCAGAGGCCGAAAAACCAGGAGGCTGCTGGAGGTAGACTTCTTCATCAAGAAAGCCATGGAGAAAAGCATTTTTAACATCCAGTTGATGAAGCGGCCAGTGATGATGAGCAGTCAGCGAAAGGAAAAGGCGGACCGAGGCCATCTTGGCGACTGGAGAGAAGGTCTCAAAGTAGTCGATGCCATACGTCTGAGCAAACCCCTTGGCGACAAGCCGGGCTTTGAGGCGGCAAAGAGAGCCATCGGGATTGAGACGGATAGTGAAAATCCATTTACAACCGACCGCCTGTTTGCCCACCGGAAGTGGAACAAGATCCCATGTATGGTTGTCATCCAGAGCCCGCAATTCATCCCTCATGGCGGCAAGCCACCCGGGGTGAGATTTTGCTTCACCGACTGTCCGAGGAAGCGACACGGTCTCCAAGGCTGACAGACCCCTGTAGGAAGGTACAAAGAGAGTAGTCTGACAGGAGCGAGTACCTTTCCGAAGCGCAATCGGCTCGTCCGCGGGAGCGGGGACAGGAGCATCGGACGAAGCAGGAACAAGGTGGTCCTCGGCCGGGATGGGAGGTACAGCGGATGGACGACGGGAGTAGGTCTGGCCAAAGAGATGACCGGGAGGGGGAGATATCAGAGGCGGGTGAACGAAGAGCGGAAGGCAGTCATCGATGGTAGTGTCAGGAGAAGGAGAATGAGAGGGGAGAGTGAAAGGAGAAGTCTCGACAAACGATACGTCGGCAGAGGTGATATACCGGCGGAGGTCTGGAGAGAAGCATCGGTACCCGCGCTGAGTGCGGGAATATACAAGAAAAATACAGCGAAGAGATTTGGGAGAAAGTTTGGAGAGATTGGGGCGAGTGTCCCGGACATAACATAGACAGCCGAAGACGCGGAGTGGAAGGGAGTGAGGAGGAATAGAGGGAAACAGGGTATGAAAGGGAGTCTCCCCCTGAAGTATGGAGGAGGGAAGACGATTCAGAAGGTAAGTAGCAGTGAGGATGGCATCCCCCCAGAAGAGAAGAGGGACCTGGCGGTGAAAGAGGAGGGCACGAGCGGTTTCCAAAATATGCTGGTGTTTCCGCTCGGCTACCCCATTCTGCTGAGGGGTATCAGGACAAGAGGTCTGGTGGATGATGCCGTGGGCGCGGAGAAACTGCTGAAAGTGAGTGGATAAGTATTCCCGCCAATTGTCAGATCGAAGACATTTGACAGGGATAGAAAACTGTGTTTGGATCTCATGAAAAAATGTCTGGAAGGTGGAGAGAACCTCTGTCCTATCTCGAAGAAGATAAAGTCATGTCATCCAGGAATAATCATCAATGAAGGAAATGTAATATTTATACCCAGATTGACTCGAGGTAACACAGGGACCCCATACATCAGAATGAACCAAATCAAAGGGTTTGGCGGCCCGGGTGTCAACTCGAGGAGGATATGAGGTGCGATGATGTTTCGCAAAACGACACGACTCACAAGGAAAGGAAAAACGGGGACTAATATCGGGGTAGAGTCGATGAAGTGCAGAGGCGGAAGGGTGACCCAACCGGGAATGGAGGTCAACGGCATGAGCAGGGAGAGACGCGCAGGCGATGGAAGGCGGGCCAGCGAACATGTACACTCCATCCCGAAGCTGGCCTCTACCAAGTTCCCGGTTCGTCGTCCGCTCCTGAAACAAAACAGAAGACGAGGAAAAGAGAGCAGTGCAATTGAGATCTTTGGTCAGTTTGCTGATGGAAAGCAGGTTAAAAGGACTCCGGGGTACATGAGCCACCGAGGAGAGGTGAAGGGAGGAGGTGAGGGAACAGGAGCCAAAGCCGGCTATGGGGAGAGTGGACCCATCAGCAACCATGATGGCAGAGGATCCACTATAGGGACGGTAGTGGGAGAGCATACCTGCATCCCCGGTGAGGTGGTCGGACGCACCAGAGTCAAGCATCCATGCCGGAGAACGATGACTGACAAGGGCAGTGTGACCACCGGAATGGGCAAGAGAAGCTGACGAAGAGCCCGCGATGGAGGTGGACCGGTAATCGTGAATCAGCTGGAGCTCAGCCAGGGAGAGATCCAACGACGAGGGAAGAGTAGCAGCAGGTGAGGGCGCATCACGGAGCGCAGTCTGGCCCCGGCGGGTGTGCGACTCAGGACGACCATGCAGGACCCAGCAACGGTCTACCAGATGGCCGAGCTTGCCGCAATGCTGGCAGAGGGGGCGAGGTCGGCCGTCCCCACGGCCGCGCCCACGAGGGCCGGTAGGACGACTACCGCCACGTCCGAGGAGCGCAGTGTGATCAGGAAGGGGGACGGGTGGTGCAAGGGCCCGATGTGCCTTCTGCAGGCGATGATAGACCTGCGGGATATCCAGTGTAGACGGGCTGGCAAGCATCTCGGTGGTCGTCGTGGCATAGTCCGGTGCGAGGCCATTCAGGAGATTGAATAGGCAGAGCTGGTCCCGCTGAGTCTGCGCTTCGGCCAGAGTTTGAGGAATCGGCCAGAGTTCCTGTAGTTCATCGCGGAGACCCTTCCATTCCATGAAGTAGGTGGGGAAGGTCCGATCCTGCTGGCGGATATGGGAGAGACGTTGTAGAACGTCAGAGACCCGGGCCAAGTTATTGGTCTCGGAGAACATGACAATCAAGGAATCCCAGAGCTCTTTGACGGTGTTGGCAGTCCGAGTGACATCTTTCACGAAGCGGTCCATGGAGTTGACCAGTAGAGCGAAGATTTTACTGTCCGCCAGCTGCCAAGAGTCGAACTTAGGGTCAGTGAGTTCAGGTGGGGGTTTCTCAAGATGAGAATGAAGCCCCATGCCGCGGAGGGACATCAAGACCGTCTTCCGCCAGACGGAAAAATTAGTGGCATCCAGTCGGTCATCGACAAGCCGGGAGGAGGCCGTGATGAGGGACGGAAGAACGGAGGACGCGTCCATGGAGGGCGGGCGCTGGACCCGTTCGCCGGGAGTCGGGCGGTGGAAGGGAAGCGGCCCGGAGACGCGGCCGGAGGGAGCAGCGACAGGGGGTTGCGCTCAGGATGGTGCGGCCGGGCAGGGGCGGCGCGGGTGTTGGGGCGCGGGTTCGGGGCAGGAGCGCCGCAGGGCCGAGAGAAGGGCTGGACCTGGGCGCGCCGGGCGCCGGAAGTCCGAACCGGGAGCAACGCCGGGAGAGGGCAGCGGGAAGGGAGCCGCTGGGGGGGGCGAGGGCGCGGCGCCGGGGCGAGGCCGAGGGCGAGACGCCTGGGCGGGGCGCTGAGGGCTGGGCGCGAGGGCGCGACGCCGGGGCGAGGCGTTGAGGGCGGAGCGCCGGGGCAAATCGCCGAGGGCAGGGCGCGAGGGCGCGACGTTGGGAGGAGGTGCGCCGGGACGGCGGGGCGAGCCGGGAGCCGGGAGCCGGAAGATGCCGCCGGGAGCCGGGAGCCGCGAGAGGCCGCGGGTGCAGAGAAAGGCGCGGGAGGCGTTGGGAGCAGCGGGAGGCGCCGGGAAGCCGCGCAGGGCAGAACGGCCGAGGGCGTTCCGGCGGGGCGAGCGGGTGATGGCATCGGGAGCAGCGGGAGGCCGCCGGGAGCAGCGGGAGGCCGTCGGGAGCAGCCGGGAGGCGCAGGAAGCAGCGGGAGGCCGCCGGCGGGGCGCGCGGGTGATGGCGTCGGGAGCCGCGGGGAGGGAGCGCCGTCGGGGAGGAAGGTCGTCGGGCGGGGGCCAGAGAGGCGCCGGGAAGCCGCGCAGGGCAGCCGGGAGGATGGAGGGCGGTGCGACGGGAGGGCCGGGAGCCGCGGGCGTCGGGAGGTGGAGGCGTAGCGGGAGGGACGACCGCCGGGAGGGTGCAGGCCGAAGAGGAGAGGTGCGCCGGGAGGAGAGGTGCGCCGGGAGGGAGGGCCTGCCGGGAAAGGCTAGGGCAGGAGGGAGAGAGGCGGGGCCGGGAGAACGCCGGGAATCCGCAAGGGAGGGAGGGTTCGGGATAAAAATCCCTCTGATACCATGTAATGGGTGAATTCCCCTTACCTCAATGTGAGGTGGGGATCCTCTTTTATAGAGAAGTAAAAATTAATTACATGGTGTTAAGTCCAATGTGGGACTCAGAACAGAAATACCCCTTTAACCTTAAATGGGGTCCAACAAAATTCAAAATCTTTATGAGGAATTGGCTGCTCTTTAGTAAAAGGGAAGCAATTGAATATCAAGCGTCATTGGTGTCGCGCCAACCAAAACTGCAATATATAGGATATTTCCTACATGATTTTCTGGAAGAAATTCATAGTTGGATATGCATTCATAACCCAGAGACCCGATTACAAGCGATGCGGCTAGCTCGGCATGCCGAATTAGTGGTAATGAAAGGGGTGAGTCCTCAGTTCCGTTGGGGAGAGCCACAATTTTATGGTGGGCGTGAAGGGGATACATGAAAATTGCCTTTACGACTGGGTCCACAGCAGCAGAACAAGATTTCCCCTTGTCCAGTTAAACGAGTGGGGAGTGCGATGGGAGGGGGTAGTCAGGAGACTACCAAACAAGCAACAACAAGAGGAAGAGGAGTTCGACACCTGACGAACCAGGAATGGGAGGAAAGGAGGAAGAAGGGATTGTGTTTCAGGTGTGGGATGCCTTAAAGTCCCATGCATAAATATGCTGACCCAATGATGAGAGTTTTGTTGTTGGGAGGGGATGATATTGCTGATGAAAATAGGAAAGCGGTGTGGGGAGAGAAGAAATTGAGTAAGAGATGATGGAAGAACCGGAAGCTAAATGCAAGGTAGTGGAGTATCAGGGCCTGGGCACATTTTGTCAAACTCAGAGACAGAAAAATGGAGAAATGACCTCCATGAAGGTGGAGGGCCAAGTGGGTGGAATTCCTATCCGCACCCCACTAGATAGTGGTGCCGCACACAACTTCATATGAGGAAAAAGGGATTGTGTTTCAGGTGTGGGATGCCTTAAAGTCCCATGCATAAATATGCTGACCCAATGATGAGAGTTTTGTTGTTGGGAGGGGATGATATTGCTGATGAAAATATGGAAGCGGTGTGGGGAGAGAAGAAATTGAGTAAGAGATGATGGAAGAACCGGAAGCTAAATGCAAGGTAGTGGAGTATCAGGGCCTGGGCACATTTTGTCAAACTCAGAGACAGAAAAATGGAGAAATGACCTCCATGAAGGTGGAGGGCCAAGTGGGTGGAATTCCTATTCACACCCCACTAGATAGTGGTGCCACACACAACTTTATATCTCCCAAGTTGATCAAGCTACTCATATTAGTTGTTCAGGACTCTAAAAAGAAGAATATTGAATTAGGTGATGGGCATAAGATGTGGTCTCAAGGGTTATGTCAAAAATTGAAGTTAACCATGGGAAATTATGCTTGTTTAATAGATGCTCACATCATTGAAACTGGTGGCTTGGACCTTATTCTGGAATTGCATGGATGAGCACACTCGGGAAGGTTAAAAAAAATCAGAGAACAATGATGATGAGGGTTTTGGCTGAGGAACAGGAATATTTTCTCAGTGGAGCAGGCCAAACCAGTCAAACTGCTTCCTCCTTGAATGCTTTTTTAACTTATATGGCGGTGCAGCTATTTTCCGCCGTTATAACACCTTCGAAGCTTCCCTTACAAGCTTATAAAAATCTTTTCAAAATAAATGTTTTCTTTTATAATTATATAACTTTTAAATGATTTCAAAATAAAAAGAGATATTTCTCTCAAATAGTTTTGATTTCATCTATGTTAACATCCTTTGATGGATTTTACACTTGTTTGAAGTTGATTTATTATGATACAATCTTAAATATTGTATTGAAGGTTTTGTGATATGTTTGACTTTGGATGTGTTATTTTTATACCATTCATGGTTTATGGTTAAAATATTAGCATTTCGTATGCTGGTTTTAATACGAATGTTAATGTTATGTTTCAAATCTTTTCATATGAGGAATGCATTGGACTTAGTAAGTGACGGGTGGAGCCCGCTATAGCTCATCAATGCATCGGTAGGTCTCATGAGACAAACTAGTATCTTGGCACAAAGCATTGACAAAATCTTATTTGTAGCTTTGGCACGAGACTTTGACTATGTGATTATGATGTCCGGGATTATGCATTTCATCATTATAAAATTGGCTATTGATATTCCATGTCATTAATCGACTAGTAGAATATCCATGTGAATAAGTAAATGGCATTATTTAATATATCTTTGTCATATTATGCTGAAGTTTAAGTTTAAAAGGCTTGTGTTTTAGTCTTATACATTGTCTTAAATGTTTATACTTATTTATGAAAGTTTCCGCTATATTGTTATCCTTTCTGAGCATCTGAGCTCACCCCTTATGTTTTATTTTTCCTAGGATGCGAAGAAGTGTATTACGATTAACCTGTAGGAATAGGCTAAGGGATATAAGAGTGTTCAAAGGGGACACAATGTTGTTTTTTCATGATGTAATGTAAAACTTATGTATGTATCTAATACTTCCAAGGCTACTAAATTAATCGGTCATTCGGGACATGATTCCTTATATCATGCCAATGTTATGTAATAATGCACCGACTTTGGGTAACCGGGGTCAGGACGTTACAGTATAGGCAACTGTGCATGATGCAAAGGAAGCAAAATAGCAGTGGTCGGTTCCTCAGAACGTGAGCTAGTTGGGTGCCTCACTTCCGAACAACGAAATGGGGGTCAACCGCAGGGAGGAAGAAGACAGGTTGGACCAATTGTTAGAGAACAGAAGACTACTTGTGATTATACGTAAAATGAACTAGAGAAATACAACAAAGGAAGAAGAGGACCGAATCCCGCCCAAGCCAGAAGGTCGAGTTCCAAGCCAAAGGTCGATTCTCTATAATATCCCACTTCCTCTTGCTCCAGCCTCCCCTAATTAACAACCCCTCCGTCCCCCATATTTACCCTACACAAGACACTTTTACCCCTTGACTAAAGAGACCCTCCAGCTCACAGGTACCTACAATGTTTTGCGGGAGAACAGCACAAAGGGTGGTCATATTGGTTACAATAGGCTAAGTTCTGTTATAACACTACTTGACATGCATCCATTAACACCAATCCATTCAAAGTGGTGTACGAGACGAAACCACCCACTGTTTTAAGTTTTGTGCCATCAGATTTAAGGGTGGAAGCAGTGGAAAATGCTATGATGGAGTGTGATGTGGCTCCAAAACAACTCAAACAACATTTGCAAGGTCCTAAGATTACATGTAGCGGCAGACCGCTACGGGTGCGATGTTTCCTTTCAAATAGGAGATCTGGTGTATTTGAAGTTTCGACCGCCTAAACCACTCGTCCGGCGGATTAACCAGGAAATTTTCTGTCCATTTTTATGGGTCGTTTACCATACTCAAGCATATTGGACCGATGTCATATCAGCCTGATTTGCCTCTGATATGTATCAACGAGTGAGAGAGAGAAACAAAGGAATTCTTGAATTACTTGCGGTGGTGAGGACTGGAATTACAGTAGAATAGAGATGAAGTAGAAGAAGAAATGGAGAAGAAGACTTCTCTGGAAGACGCCGCTCCCAAGGCCGAGGCCTAACCCTCCGGACAGCTCCTGCTGGAAGCCCATTCATAGTCCCCAGCCTACTACAGCAGCCCCTACTTAATAGCCCTCACCCACCGCCCAACAACCAACAAACAACTAATTACAACATTTACAGAACTGCCCCTGGCAGCCAACAACCCAGCAACAGCCCAACCAACTCCCCGACACACCAGCGAAGCCAAACCCCCCTCCCCCTGTACCTATACACAGCAACTCCTCGGGATCCCAAGACCCCCTACGCAGTCCCATGTTCCTATCATTCCCGGCATCTTGAAAAATCACCATGTTCTCAAGGTGATTAACTAGTTAAAGCTCTAAATGAACTTGTTCACCATAGCAGCCCAACAACAAGTGGATTCACAGAGTCTTTAGCTGAGAAGTTGATCAGCCAAGATCAAACTGATCGGCCGGCTCCAGGTTGAAGACAAGTGCAGCACCCTTTCATTTTATTCGTCTGGGAAGGTTCAACGCATCAATCCTCAAGTTCAACCCAGACCTCTGTTTTTTTATAACATCTTCCTTTCCATAATATCTTGCACAAGGGACTTGACCATGATTAGCAGCAACCTTCACTTCTCCCAAAGCATTAGTCTTAAGAATAAGGTATTGCCCCCCCCCCCCCCCCCCGCAGACGGCTGGTGTGGCAGGGGGGGGGGGGGATGGGGTGTGGGGCGCCGGTCGTAGGGTCAAGTCCCTAGGCCATTTTCTTGTAGCATGCGTAATAATGTAACCCACATTTAAAAAATAAGGTATTGCTGCATCCAGTGTGGTGGTTCCCGAACTTCTACACCTGCCCTGTGATTCCCAACAATTACAGTCATAATTAACTGCTGCTGGAAGCTCCCTAAAGCAGTCCTTTGAGCTGCTCGTCCATAACTGGTAGCATCAGGCATTGGCAAAGGCTTCCCCAATTTTAGTCATATGCCTCAAGAAATTCCCAGTAGTCCATAGGATCTCCCATCCGAAATCATTCTATTCAGTGAAGCAACTTCTTTTTCAGCTTCATTCTCAGGTTGTTTCAGTTGCGCCCGTTTGGCCTCATGCTTAGGAGCCAAAATTCCAAGAGTAAATTGCCAAAACAAGTTTCCAGGACTGGTCTCATCAGATTTTTGCAAGTTCATAGTCATCTTCGTTGCTTCCACGATTTGTGGTTTTGAAAATTCAAAAGTACCGTGTCGAACCAAAATCCCTTCAAGAACTCACATTTGAGCAGCCTCGTTTGTTCGCTTATGCTCTTCAGGCTGTACTGGATGGATACCACGCTGCTCTTGTTTTGTGTTCCCGTCTTGATATGACCGGAAGTCACTCAAACTTTCTACAACAGCCTTCCATCTCTCCTTTCATGCTGCCGCTGCAAGTGTCGAATAATTGGAAGATTGTTGTTGGCCAGACAATTCTTCAGGGGTTGGCGGTTGTGTTGGCTCATTCCGCAGCATCACACTCTACTCCTCGGCACAATCCTCCACTTGGTTCGACTCCAATCGAGTTATAGTCATCATCAACGCGTTCTCAGAATGTTTCTTATGTGCAAGACATGTCTCGTAATTCTCTACCCTCTCCATTGTCGCTTTACCATATTCCCGGAAGATATCATCTTTGAGTTGAGACCACAAGAGCTTTAGGTTTTGACGCTTCCAACAACATAAACCATTCTCCAAACATACCTGGCATTCGTAGTCGTACCGTCCAAATCTTCATCTTTTCCAGTGTTTGTTGCTATGAAAAATATTTCTCAGCTTCGGTGATCCAAGCCGCAATATTTTCTCCGGTAAAAATCGGTATCCTTGAGATCGTCTGCCACTCCAGCCTCCTGGACAGTCTGGCCAGAATCACCCCGACCTCCTGCACCGGATCCTCCATACGCGTGGGGGTAAGTCTGTTGCGCTGCGAGTCAACCGCCACTGTTGGGGCACGTTCTCCACTACTGCGTGTCAGACTCCACTGTTGTGAGTACATAGCTGCAGGGCCCGTCTCTGCTCCCTATACTTCAGACCCCAAATGATCAAGAACGATCAAGAAACTGCTGCATCAAATGCGTCTTGAGTTCTTCGAAGCTTCCGTTCAAGAATGTTTTGTGTGTTGCGTCCAGAAATCTGCTGAGTTAAGAACCTTCAAATCCATAACAAACTGACCATTATCCTGCCGCGTTAGCTTGTCTGCCTCAGCTGCGTCCAAACAAGAATTTCAACCTCGTGACTACTAGCCAGTTTGGCACCTTCGATCATGTCTATGTTTGGTGCCTCCTCCAACGGCGGTCGTCCAACACTGTACGTGCTCCTACATACGTGTTTTCTTGAGCAATCGCGAATCGCAACTAAGCTCATGTCGTCCGACCAAGAATGAATTGTTTTCCACCTCTGTGATTCAGTTGCCACCAATGCGTTTCACCCCGCGTCTGGTGCATCCGCAACTGTGTCGCGTTCCACCATCGTCTTTTTTTTCTTCCACTGCCATCTTGAGTTCCTGCACCCACTGCGCTACCGCTGCAAGTCGAACCGTTCAAGAAAGAGGGTTTATTCTTCTCTCTCTAGAAATCTCTCTCAATGAAAGCACCAATTAATATGTATCAAAGAGAGAGAGAAAGAAACATAGAAATTCTTGTGTTACTTGAGGTGGTAAGTGTTGGAACCAAGGTTGTTCTTTGATGGAAATAAAGTATGATTTGTGTTTGTTGTCAATCTTCAAATTGAAGATCAGGGAGTATGTAAGGAAAGGAATCATACAGTTCAAACTAACAACATAATTGAAGATGGCGTCTTTTTCCAGTGTCTGCCAAATTTTTGTGGTCCAATAGCTTGTATCGTGAAAAGTGGATTTCCTTTAATGCCTTATGAAAATATGACAAAGGCATGAGTTTCGCGAAGATGGGGTTCACAAATAGTGTTTCGCGAAGGATCAAAGAAATTTGACGGTGATCTACACGACAGCTACGAGCATCGCGAACGACGAAGAATTGGAGCATCGCGAACGGTGACGGTGATCTCCACGATTACAAGAATTGAAGCATCGTGAGCGCGCGATGGTTTGACGGAAAACTTCGCGACAATGTCAAATCACAATAGAGCATCGCGAATGGAAGAGCTACGCGAAGGTGGTTTTGAAAGATACGAAAAATCCGCTAAGAGGTGGTGGAGCATCGCGAACGACCGAGCCTATAAATATAAGGCTACCCCTCTTCATTTCACACGAAATTTTCCAAGGAAAAACCAGAATCGTTCTTATTTCACGAAGCTAGGGGAGCTCCGCGAATCTGGGTTTCTACGCGAGCTTGAGCATCGCGAAAAGACTAGTTTAGTCTTGACTGATGCCAATGCTTTTGAATAAAGGGTGTTTCGCGATGATGGGGTATTCCGTACTGACTTGGGGAGCTTCGCGAAGGCAGTGAGCTTCGCGAACGAGCTTCCCAAAAGACAGTTTTGAATATCAGTTTTTTAGTGAACAAGACTTTCAAAGTGCATCAACTCAGGTCTACGGTGCAAGCAGAGTTTCATGCTAGAGAGGGACAAAGTCTTTAATGTCAATCCATTGAAGTGACCTTCAGGTCGATAAACTGAGTTAGACTTCTCTCAAAGCAGTGAGCTAGGGGGGTCGACGGAAGTATTCTGAGGGACGCAGTGTGCTATCCCTAAAATATTGTAAAGGCAGTGTGTCTGGCATAGAGTGACTGTCTCTGAACTTCTGTATTCCACAACTAGTGAAGATTAGTGGATTTAGGTATGACCGACACACTGTCGACATATGCTCCTTAGACTAGCCCTTAGTGGTGAACCAAGTAAAAGTATTGTGTTGTCTCTCAGCGTGTGAATGTTTGACTGATCAAATCCATCATACAGGTTTAACGACTTCCAACCAACGTGGGAACAAGATCCGTCACATTAAAAGAAAAAGTTGACACCGTGATTTACCCCTCCTCTATCAGGGTATTTCGGGGTCCTACAAGTGGTATCAAAGGAAAGATTCACGAATATTGGATACTCTATACTAAAGCTATTCTCTGTTGAAAATTTGAGTTTCTTTCCTGTGTCAACAATGAAGTGCAGTTTTGATGAAGATCTAGTTATCTCTGAGCAGAAATCTATATCCACCAAGACCATGATGAACAGGAAAAAGAAAGAGAAGAGATAGTTGAAAGAATCCATATTATCTAAAGAAGAGGTAGTATCTGGTTCTCCATACCTTTCTGACAATGAAGATATATCTGGCTTGGAATGTAAAGAGCAAGTGGCTCAGATTTCCACTAAAGAAAAGGACAACCCTTCTACCTCATGTAAATCAACATTTTCAAGTGATCGGGGGGTATGTGTTGGCACCTATGAAAGTTGTCCTCAAAATAAAGTTCCTAGAAAATGTGGTGATGTTGATCAATCTACAAACTCACATGAATTTGCAATTCAAAGGTTGAGAAATTATCTGCAAGATATTCCTGAAGAAAGAGTCATCGTTGTTTGTAGAATCTTTCAATGCATGCAGGTAGAGATCACCCAATTGGAAGGAGAAGTTGATGCTATGAAAAAAGGCTTGGAAGGAGAAGTTTTTGAATACTTAAAGCCCTCCAGACAAGTTGAATCCTTTGAAGAAACAAAGAGGGAACTTGAAATAAGTTCCTTGAAATACCTCAAAGAAGCTGAAGAGAAGGAGCCAGCCAAAAAGGCTCTGGACGAAAAGATCCATGTGCTTGAAGAGACTGAAAAATAGCACTGATGTCAAGGGTCTACAATTGGATGAAATATCCAAGAAGATCAAGGAACTTGACTTTTTGATTGAGAATAAAGTGATGCTACATGAAGAAGTTGTTACAATGAAGAAGACTTAAGAAGAAAAAATGATTATGATTGAAGATCAGAAAATCATCCTCAATATGAAATGTCTAGATTTGGAAACCCAATTGGTCAATCTTGAGATGACATATATTAATACTTCACAAATGAAGGAAACAGTTGTTGTAGCTACACAATGTTCACTAGAAAATTCTAAAGCTGAAAGGCCTCCAACATATGATAAAAAGATCATGACTTCTTTTTATTATCTACCTCAAGCAGCCAAGAAGAAACAGGTACCATCCATACCAACTTGTTTTAATGTCTCTAAACCAATTATCATGAAAAGTGCATGTTGTAAGACAAATACTGCATAAGTATGGATGAAGAAAGGTGATAATAAACCTACCACCATGGCTATGGTGGATAGGAAAAAGAGTACGGAATCCGGTTTTCCACAGAGCACAACAAGTCATGAAGAAGATCCAACAACCTTATACAAAAGATATAAGAAGATCAAAATTTGTTCGTCAATGTTGGTGCTGCAACAGATTTGGGCATTGTGCATTAGATTGCTGGTATAATCCTCTAAATGAAAAAACACAAAGGAAGACTATTTCAAGGGGGAGCAACCTGGAAAAAAAGATGCAACATCCACATATCCAGAATAATCTATATGCTACAAAAAGATTTGGGATGCTTGATAACATCTGGGATGTATGCAATGGAAGTGGTCACAAGGTTGGTACATGCTTATCTCAATATGCATTCATTGTTGATAAGAAAAGAAGACCACAAAAGTTGTCTATGTATGAAGAAGCTGCCTTAGAAAGAAATCAGAGGAATATTGTGAACAAAAAATCTCCTAAGAAGATCTCAAGTAAGGAAGCTGAGAAGACCTGGATTCTAAATCCATGAATTTGAAGAGTAGTGCATCCAAAATAACTACTAAGAGGGATGACACTCAGACGAACCCATGTGGAAGCTCCAAACTTGCTGCAAGAGTTCCTAATGACATGTTAGTTATTTGGCCAGATGATTTGGAAAGAATGAGGAAACATGAAGATGCACAGGCCAAGGCTAGTGCAAAAGGAAAAGAAAAGATTTCACGTGATGAAGACTAGGTGTATGAGAGTTTGCAAACAAAGGGAAACTCGTGTGTTAAAGAACTTTTGTGTGAGAGATGCATGAAATCTGGTTACATTGCAAAAGGATGTTTAAACTTAATACCAGAGCAAGAAGCAGTCCTTAAGAATAGGAATGTATCATTCATGATAGCAATTAAGATAAACAATTCTCCACACAAAGCAGAAGAGAATGTGAATAGATCCATTCCACGACAATATAAATCAGAACATATGTTCAGATGTGCAAGCATGAAGACTGGATCAAATGGAGCAACACGGTTGAGAAGATCATCTCAATCGTGCAGTTCATATTGATGAAGCAAGGAGGAGTCACCTTATTCCCCTAATCTTTTGTGTATTGTATTTTTGCTAATTATGCAGGGAATTGAAGCTGAAGCAAGTTCTCAGGAAAAGAACCTGAGAAGCAAATAGGGATGTCAATTCTTGATAGCCAAGTTGAAGAAGTCACCATCTTTGAATGATTCCTCATTTCAATATTCAAATACATATACGATGAGGATCATTTTTTTATGAAGATAAAGATGTTCTATTCTGAACAATTAAGATAAAGAAGGTACCATCATGGCTTGATCTTATTTATGGTATCCTGGAGAACAAGTGTTCAAGAAGGTTATCCTTGGCGATGTTGTGAAAGTTGTCCAATGTGGACATTCACAAGTTGAAGACCCATTCTGGTGTATTCTTCATACTTAAATTTCTTAAAATTCATTCTTGATGAGATCCACCATTATGAAGATGCTGAGAAGTGTTTCCCTTGAGAGAGAAAAATAAAGAATGATGAAGAAGCAGCCAGAATCATTATTTCAATTGTTATCAAGTCTGATTATTCTGGAAATTGCTTGAAGATCATATCATTGGCAAAGGAGTTTCAGGATGAATATCCTCAAAAGATTCTCATCACGTTTAGTATCTTCACCCAGGAATGAGTGTGAATGAAACTTGAAGACAATTATAAGTTTTCTCATCACATGAGGTATCATGATCAGTGGACATGGAACATATTCAAATGCTGAAGGGATTGATGTTGAAGAAACGTTCGCTCCAGTAGCGAGACCGGAGTCAATCAGGTTTTTTCTTGCTATGGCAATCCAAAGAGGATACAAAGTTTATCAGATGGATCTCAAAACAACATTCATAAATAGTGTTCTTAAAGAAGAAGTCTACATTGAATAATCAGTGGGTTTTCTAATTCGCAATGATGAAATGAAGGTTTGTAGATTGAAAAAGAATCTCTATGGTCTAAAGCAGGCACCACGAGCATGGTATTCTCGTCTGGATTCGTATATGAAGAAGCTTAAATTTAAAAGAGAAGGTGTCGACCATAATCTCTAATTGAAGAATTCAAAGAAAGATCAATTTATGGTGCTGGTATATGTAGATAATATTATATTTGGAGAAAACAGACAGGGATCAGTAGAAAAATTTTCCAATCACATGAAATCAGAATTTGAAATGTCTATGATTGGTGAAATCACATACTTCTTGAGGCTACAAGTTGTACAGAAGAAGGATCACACTTTCATTTCTCAAGCAAAGTATGCAAGATGGTTGCTGAAAAATTCAATATGCATGACTCCAAATCAATGTCGACTCCAATTACGGTTGAAACTAAACTTGGAAAGCATGAAGATGAAACTTCTGTAGATCCCACCATGTACAGAAGAATCATTGGAAGCCTATTATACTTGACTGCAACATGGTCAAATATCGTTTTTGCAACATGCATAGTGTGTCACGACCCGCCCTCGGGCCCGTGCCGTGACTACCCCAAACCCCCCTTCCATAGGCCAGGGGCTGGCGACTAGCACCAAGGCGTAAATCCCGATAAACAGGGAAGGCATTGCCTTTGTAAAGTAAACAACCACCACAGAGTAAGCAAGCGGAAAGAGTAAACACTAAGTAAAAACTGTAACAAGCTGTGCTGAAAGTAAAAGGGGCCGGAAATACAAGCCCAACTGTAAAGTACAACTGAAAGGGGAAAACAGCAACTGAAAAGAAAAGCCGCAGCGTCGAGCTGTCCACTGGAGATCCCACCTGAAGGGTGGGTACAGATAACCTTCACTGCTCCTCGGGTCCACCTGACCACTCCGAGTACGTCCCGCCCAGCGGTCCACCTCCAGGTACCGTCCTGCTCCGCAAGCCTCCACCACGATCAGCGTTGTCCGTCGTCTGCAACCAACACAACGTAGTGCGGGCATAGCCCGTGCATGGGTGAGTATAAGCTACTCAGTAGGGACCCCGAGACCCCCGAAGGTCTCCCAGAATCCACAGAAGGATAATCCACAAAGGAAAGATACAATCACGAAGTAACATCCGACACGGCTAAGGTATATGCCCATACATATACCTAAGTCATCAATTCTCGCTCGGCTCCAACATCCGAGCTTAAGTACAACCCAGTCCACACAGGAAAGCAAAACGTAAAATCCACACAGGATAGCTCAACACAATCCACAAAGGAAATTAAAACGTAAATCCACACAGGATAGCACAACACAATCCATAAAGGAAAGTAAAACAGAGTTTCCAGCTCACACAGGTATACTTTTTCGAAGAACGATAGAGATGATCACTGATTCATCTACGTCGGACCCACAAAGGATCGATAGGTACTAACCCCCGCAAAGACCCACACAGGATCGGGCCCACACAGGACCTGTAGGCGCTGGCTCACACAGAACCGCTGAACGCTGACCCACACAGGATCGGACCCACACAGGATCGGTAGCACTGATCCACACAGGATCGCTGAGTGTTGTACTCGTCGTCGTCGAATCCACTGAAGATCTCTGCACAGTCGTCGTCGTCACAATAGCAGTCGCAACCAGCTCTAGGGTTCCCGCACACAGCAAGCTCGTTCGGGAGGGTCCGCTCCACGAGCCGAGAGGCTGATACATCAACTGACACATAGTCCAAAGTTGATGTATCCAAAAGTTCCGCATCGTCAACAGGAACTCATCGTCGCAGACGGCGCGTCAATCGGACGCCCGGTCTGAGAGTTATTGGTTTTTTCGTCCCAGGGGCCCGGTTGGTTTTTAAGGCAAAACCAACTCGACCGTACTCCACCTGCGTCCAAACCTCGGGCGGAGTGAGCCAAAAGATCCGTCTCACTAAGAGGAATCCACCAAAGTCAACGGCACGTCAATCGGACGTCCGGAGCTCAAGATATGAGTGTTTCCACTCCGAGGGCCCGGTTGGTTTCGTGGACGAACCAACCCGGCCGAACCCAAAGTATTCCGAAACCTTGAGTGCGATATACCGAAACGACCGTCTCAATCCAAGGATCGCGTTGCCGCTGACGGCGAGTCGTTTAGAGGCCCGTAACTCAAGTTACGGGCAAAAGACCGAAAAGGTCCGGAAACGGGGGGTCTGGGCCCGGACCGACCCGGCCCGACCCCCCTCTGGGTCGGCCCGAACCGGGTCGACCCGACCCGGTCCAACCCGGCTGGACCTGGTCCGGCCCGACCAGGGCGCGGCCCGGCCCGGCCGGCCGGCCCGGCTCGGCTCGGCCGAGCAACGCGGGGGGCACGCTATGTTACTCCGGTGGTCCGATTTCCTTCCCGTCTGCGCCGAAGCTCCTCCCGAGTCCCGTTCTTCACTGCGGAATCATCAAATCGCCTCTGCGGCACGTTTCGTCGTCGTCCGCCAAATCCGCACTTCAATGAAGAACTGCGGAGGGTTGTTGGGCCGTGTTTGTTTGGCCCGCACCCTCCGCGTTAGGTGATAACAATCGGGAAGAAATATTCAACACATGAATAACAAGCAAGGCACAATTTTAATAGAATTAAAATTGAACTTGATCCGGGTTCTTTGTTTTTAAAGAAACAATCACGAGAAAAAATAAATTATTTCACAAACAAACCCCTACCTCGTCAAGTCATCGCACGCGCGTTCTTCGCGGAATTGATCGTCGCGGAAGGAAGCGATCGTCGCGTCGCGGAAGGGCGTCGCGTCGTCGCGGATGGGGGGGTGTTGCGTCGACGAACTCCGAGGTTCAAGAACAAGTAGATTTAATTATATTAATTAAATCCATGATGTTGTTATAACCCACAAAGAGATTTAAAAGAAGAAACCCGAAATCTCCTACCTCAAGCAGTTGGTGATCGGAGATCGTTGCGGGGAAGAACGTCTCGGAAGAAGCGTCGTCGATCCCCGAGGGTGACGGCGTCTTCGCGTTCTTCGCGTTCTTCGCGTTTTTCGCGTTCTTCGCGTTCTTCGCGGAGGATGAAGGCACAAGATTTCTGTCAAAAGCCTCTCAACGAGCAATCCTCAAGATGTCGTCCGTTGGTCTTATTTTATTAATACGCCAACGGATTGTAAACAGGTTAAGAAACGATTAAATTAATTCATAGAATTAATTCAACGAATAAAACCGCTCAATTAATTGGTGCGTTAAGAAAAAAGAAAACGCGTCAGTTGACTTTCATAATGACGGGTTTTCGCGGGGGCGTTACTTAGCGGAAAAGAAACGGTGGGGCTCGTGTGGGCCCCACCTCACAAATATCCGACCAAGAGGGTAGGATATTTTTGGATAGCACCCTATCTGCAACAACTCAGCTTAAGCAGCTTTAAGTGGCTTTTAAGTGGCTTAAGTGAAATAAAAATAAAGTTGTCGCACCACTTTATTTTATTTCTTAACTTAAAGCCCAAAAATTAAAAATCACACCCGAGCAAACGCAACTCCGGAAGAGGCGTTTCTAAGCAAGTACCGGCGCTGCGATTTCATCGGTGCCCTCAGAATTCGATTCCGAGCACCAGTTCAAAAGTTAGGAAAACCCGCTCGTTCGTTCACTGAACGTACCCGAGCCAAACTTCGGAAAATGATTCCGGGCACACCGGGCCTCGGAATCAGGTGCCGTCAGAAACTGCGTTCTTGTAAAATTCCAAAGAAAATTAAGAAAAAAATTTCCTTGAAATTTACGGGTCTTTACATAGTGGCCCACTTTCAAAGTAATCCGAAGGAATAACATATGGTGGCAGTTAAAAGAATCATGAAATACATTCAAGGTACTCACAATTATGGCTTATACTTTGCTGCAGGAAGAGACAATGACCTATCGGCATTTTCTAATGATGACTGGGATGGAGATGTAGTAGATAGAAAATCCACATGTTATGGAGCATTCTTTATTTGCAATAAATGTGTGGGTTGGTTGAGTAAGAAATAGGAAAGTACTTCTCTTAGTACTGCGGAATAAGAGTATATCTCTACTACAAATGCTTGTACTCAGCTATTATGGAAGAAGCAACAACTAACTGAAATTGAAGATGAGGTGAAACAGCCAATGGTGATTCACTGTGACAACAAGAGCGCGATCGATCTTACGAAAAATCTTGTTCAGCATTCTAGTACGAAACATATTGAAATCAGATATCACTTCATCAAATAAAAAATTGACCAATGCATGATCAAAATGGATCATGTTGGAACTGGTGATCAAGTGGTGGATATTCGGACTAAGTCATTGGTGGCACATGTGTTTAAGAAACATCGGTTGAACCTCGGTGTTCAACCACCACCCAGTGCATGAGGAGGTTACAAATACATTCTCTCTCGCCAATTGTGTTAACTGTTTTAATCTGTAGGTGAAAGTGATGCAGGTTTATGGGGGAGATACGATCCAGGGAGAGTGTGTTTCTGAGATCTACAAGTAAAAATGAGGTTTTTTGGGTTTATTGTCAAAGGGGAGAATAAAGAAATTGAGAAATTCAATAAGTTACAAAGGGGGAGAATGAGAATGACGAAACAATTCAATGTTATGAGCAAACAATGAGCTACAAAGGGGGAGAATGAGTAGGGCGAAATAATTCGATGTTATGAGGAAACAGTCAGAGTTTAGCTTGGACATCTTTAATTATTCCAAAACACGAGAACCCAATTCATACTCCCCCTCTTGTTTTCTACACCGAGCATTGCTCACATAGACTAATGTTAGATGAGTTGTTTCTTGCGTATCAGGTTTTGATAGTGACTTGTGTTTTATTTAATTTTTCTGCAGATTACCAACAAACTCAAATGGGTAAATTGTTGGAACCATGGTTATTCTTTGCTGGAAATTGAGTATGGTTTGGGTTTGTTGTTAATCCTCACATAAAAGATTAGAGAGTATGCAAGGAAATGGATCTTACAGTTCAAGCTGACAACAGTATTGAAGAAGGCGACGTTTTTCAGTGTTTGCCAAAAATTTTGGGTCCAAAATTTGGAGAATGGATTGCGTCGCAAAAAATGGATTTACTTGAAGGCCTTATTAAAATATGACAAAGTCATGAGTTTCGCGAATATGGGCTTCACGAATAGTGTTTCGCGAATGATCAAAAAAAATTAACGGTGATCTACACGACAACGATGAACATCGAGAACAGTGACAGTGATCTCCGCGATTATGAGAATTGGAGCATCGTGAGCGCGCGATGGTTTGACAGAAAGCTTCGCGACAATGTCAAATCACAATAGAGCATCGCAAAGAGGTATAATGTCCCGGATTTTCAATGTAATTTTTTTTTAATTATATGGATTAATTCGAAACCGGGTGAGGAGACGACACGTAATTCCGAGGTCCGGGGTGCCCGGAATAAATGTTTAAACTTTTTTTAGTTTATTAAAATTAGCGCGTGTGCGCGGTTTTGGAAACTTCCAAATGAATGTCCGGATTAAAAATCCGAGGACATCGTTGCGTCCGGAACGGTGACTTTTACTTAGGAAGGACCTAACCTCGACCAGCGCGGGTCGAGGGTAAAAGTTAATTTTTGGACGTTTTAAAGAAAGATAAAATAAACTTAAGAATGTTTATTTTTTTCAAAAACGTTTCGCTGCAACGCAACGTCGAGCCAGCTGTTTCATTTCATAAATGAAACAATGTAACGACACGGCAACTCGGCGTAACCGAAATGCTGAAACGCGTTTTCTCCATTTAATTGATTAACAGAGATACGGGATCAGGAGAGGATCTTGGAGTTTGCTCTGAAGCCTTAGAGGAAATTCGTTAGCGAGCGGCGACGATCGACGAATCGCCAACGACAACGAACGCCCCCTTCTCTTCAAAGGATTTCGCCAACGGCAACGGTTTGTGGATCGAGGATCGACGAACGACGGCGGTGCGACTCAATGCTTCGCCAACGACCGATCCAATCCCAGGTAGGGGTTTATTTCTAAGTGATTTCTTTCTTTCCTTGTTCATTGATTTGAGCGACGAACGCGGATCAACCCACGAACAGGTTGACCCGCAAATCGATCGCGTATGCGGGACGGTTTAGATTGTGGGAATTTGAGTCAGGATCATCCATGTCTTGATGTGATCCATGCTTAGAATTGTAATCTCCTCCCCCCTGATTTCAATTCTAACTCGGATGGATCGGGGCCGACACGAACAAGGCCCAACTACATCCTTTTTTTGTGTTCTTGTGTTTTTCTCATTCTTCGTGACGCAATGATCCAGGTCGTCGGCTCGACGGCAGCGGCGACGGCAATCCGCATTCCAGGAGGGACCGCGGCGGCACATCAGCCCGCGGCAAGAGGCCACGAAAGATGGCAGCACCAGACGGGAAGGTCGCGGCCAGGCGGGTCGCGGCGTCGGTGGAGGCCACCGGCTCGAAGGCCGGCGGCGAAGGGGCCCGCTGCAACAGCCAAGGGCGGCGAGCAGAGGTTGTGGCCAGGCAGGCGGCGAGCAGAGGCCGCGGCCAGGCGGGCCGCGGTGGTACGGAGAAGCGGCGGCGGCGGGGCGCCGCGGCGGTGCAGAGCAGCGGCGCCTGCGGGGCGCCGCGTCAGACCGGATGACCCGCGGCTCGGCCACGGGTGTGCGCTGGCATGCGGTCTGCGGGACCGTGTGCGGGGGAGGCGGTCGGCCACGTTGACTGGGAGAGGACAAGGCAGTCGCCGCGTCCGAGCGAGACGAGCCGAAGCAGGCCGGGCTGGGCAGGCGGGCCAGTGCATCGGGTCGTGCCGACACCGGGCCCAATCGGGTCGGTCCGACAGGGTCAGATCGGGCACAATCGGCCCCTTTTCACTTAATGGCCTCTAACTTTCAAACCGTACGTCTGATTGACAAGCCGTTTACAGCGTTGTGACCCTCACGACGAGGCGGTCCTTTTGAGATACTCTAAGTGGGTTTTCATGAAAGTCAACATACGACCTTTGGCATGAGGAGTAAGTTCTCCCGGAACAAGCGCGCTACGAGCAGGAATCCTATGGCTGGCTATAACGAGAAGACTATGACTACGGGTCTAAGTGACTCAGCGGGTCTAAGTGACTCAGCGGGTCTAAGTGACTCAGCGAGTCTAAGTGACTCAGCGTGTCTAAGTGACTCAGCGGGTCTAAGTGACTCAGCGGGTCTAAGTGACTCAACAGTACTGGGTGCTCTGTGATTACGTCTGATAGTCTTACTTTTCATACTTTAGATTTATACCTGTGTGAGCTAACTATACTTCGTGTGTACTTTCCTTTGTGATCTGTGCTTTGTGGTCTTTCCTTTGTGGTTTCAGGGTGTCCTACTGAGTATTGTTTTACTCACCCCTACACGGGTTTTGCTCACACGTGTCATGTCTTGTGCAGACGACCGACGCTTTGACAGAGACCTAGGTGGTCCAGGACCAGGTGGTGCCCGGTGAGATCAGACAGGTGAGGCGTAATCTTACGGCTTCAGGCAGCTACCCTTCACCAACCCTTCAGGTAGGGTTTTCTGCAAACGGGTTCCCAGTGACTTGTGTAATCGCTTGCTTACGACTTTTCTTTTGTTGGGCTTGTATACTGGACTCTTTACTTTCAGTTTTGTATTGTTACTCTCAGTGATTGTCTTAGTGGCATGCATGGTTTACTCGGTGTTTACTTTTCAACATTTGTGGGCTTTCAGTTGTGTGCGTGCGTACAGGTTTAAAGGCAATGTCTCCCATTTGTGAGATATGCCTACTCGGCGCTAGTCGCTAATCGCTAGTCGCTAGTCGCTAATCGCTAGTCGCTAGTCGCCAGCCCCTGCCCTATTGGAGGCGGGTTTGGGGTAGTCACGATACGAGCCCCACTGAGATGGGTTGTGATAGGAGGAGCTACGCATAGGTGGTTTTTAAAGATTCGGAAAATCCGCTAAGATGCGGTGAAGCGTCACGAACGGCCGAGCCTATAAATATAAGGCTACCCCTCTTCATTTCACACGAAATTTTCCAAGAAAAAACCGGAATCGCTATGATTTCACAAACCTAGGGGAGCTCCGCGAATTTGGGTTTCTACGCGAGCTTGAGCATCACGAAAAGACTAGTTTAGTCTTGACTGATGCCAATGCTTTTGAATAAAGGGTGTTTCGCGATGATGGGGTATTCCGCGTTGAATTTGTGAGCTTCGCGAAGGCAATTTGTTCCACGAAGTCAGTGAGCTTCGCGAAGGCAGTGAGCTTCGCGAAAGGCAATTTTCAATATCAATTTTCTAGTGAACAGGGCTTTCAAAGTGCATAAACTCAGGTCTACGATGCAAGTAGAGTCTCGTAATAGACAGAGACAAAGTCTTTTTAATGTCAATTCATTGAAGCGACCTTCAGGTCGATAAACTGAGTGAGACTTCTCTCAAAACAGTGAACTAGGGGGAGTCGACGGAAGTGTTCTGAGAGACGCAGTGTGCTATCCCTAAAATATTGTAAAGGCAGTGTGTCTGGCATAGACTTATTGTGTCTAAACTTTTGTATTCCACAACTAGTGAATATTAGTGGATTTAGGTACGACCGACGCACTGTCGACATATACTCCTTGGACTAGCCCTTAGTGGTGAACCAAGTAAAGCTGCTGTGTTGCCTTTCTGCGTGTGAATATTTGATTGCTGATTGAATCCATCATACAGATTTAACGGCTTCCTACCAACGTGGGAACAAGATCCGTCACAATAAAAGAAAAAATTGACACCATGATTCACCCCTCCCCTCTTAGGGCGTTCCGAGGTTCTACAATAAGGATTGAAATTACAGTAGAATAGAGATGAAGTAGAAGAAGAAAGGTAGAAGAAGACTCTCTGGAAGACGCCGCTCCCAAGGCCGAGGCCTAACCCTCCGAACGGCTCCTGCTGGAAGCCAACACCAAAATAACATTTGTAAGTCCCCAGCATGCTACACCACCCCCTACTTAACACCCCTCACCCGCCGTCCAACAACCAACTAACAACTAATTAGAGCATTTACAGAACTGCCTCTGGCAACCAACAACCCAGCAACAGCCCAATCAAAAGAGGGTTTAACAAAGGAGTATTCCGATGTGGCGGAGGCCTTCTTTTATAGATTGAGAAAGAGAAATACACAAAAGAGTATTCCGATGTGGGACTCGGAAATACCCATAATAATAAAAATAAAAAAGAGGGTTTAACAAAAGTGGTTCAAATTTTCAAAATGAGAGATTTTTGTTATATTACCTTTTTATATCAATGTCCATATTTAATAATTTATATGTTTATTCTATTAATCTATCAATGTTATCCTTTTATATAATTTATTTCACATATGTTAATTTGTGTATGTAACTAGATTTGATTTCATTAGTTCATTTATTTAACCACTGATTAATTTCACTTATTTAATTATTAATTTATTTTAAATATTTTGTTTATGATATGAAAGATATTTAGGCAAGTGTTTAGACAACGATTGGAGTGAGAGAGAGAGAGAGATTCAAAAGTTCAAACAATCTGTTTATTCCAGTTCTTCATTGTTGTACACTAAGGTACAATTTGAGATGGACGAGAAGAAGATGTTACAGCAAGAGAAACCTGGGAGAGACCACCTCCAAGCGCTCCATCCATACTGCAGGTAGAAGACTCCGGAGAGGGACCACCACTCCACGGTGACTGCTTCCAACAGGACGCCCTTCATAGTAAATGTCCAAAAACGCCAGCCCAAGCCCCGTCCAGCAAATAATTAGTCAATTGCACTCCCTACCGACTAACCAACCAGCTCACTCGGCTCCAAGCGCATTTCCCATCCTATCCTTCCTACCTTAGTACATGTGTAATATTGGGGGCCTGGGCAAAGTATCCAGACCAGCTTCCCAATCGCTAGCATTTCGCCCCCCTCAAGTGCCACCTTGTCCCCAAGAAAAAATTCTGGAAACTGGGCAAGAATCTATTCAGCATCCTCCCAAGTGGACTCTTCTGTTTCACCCAAGCGCCTCCTTGGTAGCTAAGAGTTCAGCAGGTTCAACCTTAGGAGAAGTGTCACTGTCCCATAGTTCAGGAAGAACGGATTGCACAGGCAATTCTCCAACAGCCCATTTAAGTTGGGATGCATGGAATATTGGGTGTATCCGAAAAGTCTCAGGAAAGTTTATAAGCAGTGTTCCCCAAGTGAGCCAAAATTTTGTAAGGTCCATAATATCTAGCAAACAGACATAGCCTCGAGGAATTCAAAGTCTAAACATTGGGTCGGAGCTTAACGACCACTGATTCACCGACCTCAAAAGTCATGTCCCTCCTGTGCTTGTTAGAAGACCGAGACATCAGTTGTTGAGAATGCAAAAGATTGTGTCGAAGATGGTTCACCACATTATCTCGTTCCACAAGGGCAGTAGCAACTGTTTCTACCAGAGTGTCCCCTCTGGCAAAATGCAACATTGTTGGAGGTCTCCAGTCATAAACTACCTCAAAGGTAGTCAGCATAGTAGAGGTATGGGCGGCAGTATTATAGCAATATTCAGACCATGGAATCCACCGTGCCCCACGAGAGGGGCCTCTCCGAAGTGAAACACCTCAGATTTGTTTCCAAACATTTGTTAACAATTTCCGTTTGTCTATCCGTTTGTGGATGGTACGAAGAACTCATCTTCAAAGTGGCACCCTCCAACCGGAAGAGTTCTTTCCAGAAATTACTGACAAAAATAGGATCTCAGACACTAAGGATGGAGCTAAGAATGCCATGCAAACAGAACACTTAACAAAAACCACAGCCACCACTTTAGCTTTATATGGATGCCTCGTCAACACAAAATGTGTATACTTTGACAACCTATCTACGACCATCAGTATCACATCAAATCCCTGAGACTTTGGCAAACCAAAAATAAAAACCAGTGAAATCACATCTCATATCAAATCTGGAATGAGCAACGGTTGAAGTAAGCCTAGTGGCAACAGGGCCAGATACTTTTGCCGCTGGCAAGTATCAACAAATTGCAAAATTCATTGTGTCATTCCCTTCCAAAATAAACCAGCAGCCATCCTCTTGTAAGTTCTGTCCTCCAATAGGTGACGAATGGTAGTAGTGCAGGAACTTTGTTATGAGGCTAGATTGGCGAGGCAAAACCAGTCTTCCCCGATGATACAACAACCCGGCACAAAAACGACATCCTGGTCTGGAACCTAGTTGTTTCAGAGCGGCAATGAAACTCGAAAGATCTGGATCCTGTTGTAGTTCCTCCCTGATAGTATTGACCGCCATCCAAAAGGGTTCGGAAACAGCCAAACCCAAAAACTTCTCCTCGGTGAAGCCTTCTAACACTTCATTAGCCATCCAGGATAAAGAATTTGCAGCCTGGTTTATTTTTCCTGACTTATAAACCACCTCAAAATCTAATCCCGACAATTTTGTCTGCCAGCACTGCTGATTAGCGGTATGGAAATGCTGACTGAGAAGATGTTTTAGTGCCTTATGCTCTGTGTAGAACACGAAATGCTTGCCTACCAAGTAGTGTCTCCAATGACACATGGCCAAAACAAGAGCCATAACTTCTTTTTCAGAAAGATTAACCTGGGCCAGTGCTTTACTGAAATAAGCTACAGGCCGGCCAGTTTGCATGAGAACAGCCCCAACTCCTCTCCTTGACGCATCACATTCAATAATGAGAGGCTTCTGAAAATCTGAAAGGGCCATCAGCGGGGCTGAAACCATAAATTTCTTAACTCTTCAAAAGCAAGCTCAACCACCATATTCCATAGGGATCCGTCCTTGGTTGAATCAGTAAGAGGGGTAGCAATCTTCCCATATCCATTAACAAACTTCCAGTAGTGTCCTGTGAGGCCCAAGAATCCAACCCCTTTAACAGTCTGCGGCCTTGATCAGCTCAGAACACACTCAATCTTCTCAAGGTCCATAGACACCCCTTCATTCGAGATTATATGGTCAAGGTATTCCACTGACAGCTGGGCAAAAAAACATTTTTTCCTGTTAACCTGTAGTTGGTTGGCCTGCAACAACCGGAACACTGACGCAAGGTGAACCATATGCTCAGCCCATGTCCTGCTATATACAAGAATGTCATCAAAGAATACCAAAATATACCTCCATAAAGACTCCCTAAACACCCTATTCATAGTAGATTAGAATGTTGTCAGAGCATTCATAAGCTAGAATAGCATCACAAGAAATTCATAATGCCCCTCATGAGTTATAAATATTGTCTTGCTGACATCCCTGGCCCTCACCCAGATTTGATGAAACCCAGATTTCAGATCAAGCTTAGTAAAAAATCATACCCCAAATAGCTCATCCAATAATTCTTCAATAACCAGAATCGGAAACCTGTCTGGAAAGCAGTCTTCTTAAGGGCCCTATAGTCCACACACATTCGCCAACTTCCATCTTTCTTCTTAACTAAAATAATTAGGCTTGCATATGGGCTATTGCTATATCGAATAATTCCACTTGCCAACATTTTTGCCACCAGTTTTTCTACCTCATCCTTCAGGTAGTGAGCCAACTTATATGGCCTAATATTCACAGGGGCAACCCCTTCTACCAATGTTATGTCATGGTCCATTAAACTACTTGGCAGTAGCCCCTTTGGTTCATCAAATAATGTCTGAAATTCCTGCAGAACCCTCCCCAGCTGCTGTTGTTTAAACTCTTCGCCCCAGACTTCCCCTCCAGAAGAAGACAAAAAAGCTGAGTCGGCCAAAACCGACCATCTAGAAACAGTGCTTTCGTTTGGAAAGCACTGTAATCCCTTGCAAATTAATTTTCTTCCCCTCCCACAAGAACTCCATAGTTTTGTGACTCCAGTGCATTAATACATTCCCCAAACCCTTCAACCACTGCATTCCCAATACCAAATCTGGTCCCCCGTTATCAAACACAAATGCCTCGGCAGTAATAGAAAAAATTTCCAAAGCTTTATCGCCCTGTAAATGCCCTGTCATAGCTCGGTAACTATCTCCCAGCTTAATCCCAAAAGGTCTGGTTGGGTAGGCCTCCACGTTAGGCATTTTGATGAGAGCTTTAAAAATAAAATTGTGGCTTGCGCCACTGTCTACAAGGACCATCATTGGTGCTCCGAAGATGCGTCCCGCAAACAACATTGAATCAACTCCTGCCTCGCCCATATCCTAAATTCCACCAATTCTCGCGTCTGTTCCACCCGCTGGATTCCCTGCATCTCATTCCCTATGTTGGTTTTTTTCAAACTCCCATACCAATACTGCTTATCTGGACACCTGTGCATTGGGCTATGGGACTGGCCAAAGTGGAATCACATCCCCTTTTACTTCTGTTCTTTTCGTTCCTGTCGGGTGATAGTCTTTACTCCATTCCACCGCTCTTCTCCCACAGCTCTCCTTAATTCCTCCTTTCTTGTTCCGCTAAACGGTGGGCCTACTAGAAGGAAAACTGGACACAACTCTGGTTCCCAATGGAGTCGGTGGCACCATCGGCCTCCCCCGCACACTCCTAAGAATGCCCTCTCCGACTAGTTCCCTTTCCACTTTCCTGGCCAGAGTAAGGATCCTAAACATGATAACCAGTTCATTCGTAGTATTAGAAGATGTGAGTCTCACATCAATGTTTAGGTGTCATGCCATTTTCATTATCCATTAACACCAAGGCCTCCCTCAGAGAGGTACCTTGCGTATCTGGTCCGCTCTTTCATTCCTACATGGTATCAAAGGTGGTCTAACCCAAAAAACTCTCCCTCCCGTATAAGGGTTTCCAAGCGATTTCCTCTGTTGGGAGCGGCGGCCCCAAGCCCCTTGGCCACTGTCAGAGCAGCACCGCCCCCTGCGTCTCCCGATGCGATACCTCTTGTTGGTCGCGGCGAACCCCTTCCGCCTCGATCTCCAGCGCGACGGCCTCCTCTCCATCATTACACCCTCCTCCCAGTCGGGCAACGACACCCCTTCCGCGTCTACGGCCCTTTTCCCGTCGCCCCTTCCGTCGCGACAGTCCCTTCCCCGGCCACACCTGACGCACACCCCCTTGTCGGCGACCCTGAACGCGTCCCCCGCTCCCAGATCAAGCGGCCCTGAACGCGTTCTCCCCTGCACGACGGTTCCCTTCAGCGCCTGATCCCCAACGCAACGCCTCCTGAGCCCCTGTGCACCTCCCCTCCTGAGCCCTTGCACACCTCCCCTCCTCAGCGACGCTGCCATCCAAGGTTGGGAGTCCAATCGCACAGTAGATCCACGGACTTCTCCCCTGCAAACAGCCGATCGCGCGCCACCCCCTGTACACCACCAGCGGCACGACTTATTCCCTGCTTCACGCTACACCAGTCGACCGACCCGCCTCCTATTTCTGGTGCAGCAACCCACGACGACCCTCTTCCTTGCGCAGCACCGCTCAGCCTCCCTCCCAATCTCCTTACTCACGCACACCTTCTGCCTGGATCGCCAGGCTCATCTTCTTCTGCCTGGATCTACGTCAGGCCCCTCTAATTTTGCATGGATCTCCATTAGATGGATCTCTGTCGGATTTCTTCATCACTGCAAAATGAATTATTTGCCTCTATCAGGTTCTCCACTGCTCTATGCTGCAAACCTTTGCTGTCAACCAGGATTTAGGGTTTGCAAATTCGAACGTCGTTTTACCTCGGCATTTTGGGGTTCGCTAGTCGTTTCGCCTCAGCAATTTGGGCGCGCAAAGTTGGGCGCTGTATCACCCGGCTTTTGGGGCCAGCTAGTCGGGTGCCGTATCACCCGGCCTTTCGGGTCCGCTAGTCGGGCGCCGTTTCACCCAGCCGTTTTGAGGCTGTTTGTCGATCGTCGTTTCATCCGGCATCTTGAAGCAAGGGTCGTCCTCAGCAAGGGAGCATGAGAGTTCTACGATGGTCATATTTTCTTTAGCTCCCATGAGCGGGAGCGCATCCAGTGGAGCACAACTAGTGGGCAGTGCATACAGGCGTTGTTCCTTCGTTGGCACATCTTTTTCAGCAACATCTTCCATCATCCATCATTTTCATCTCGAGAGGGAGCTGCAATCGCGGATGATTTCTTTTTGTTTTGTCTTATTTTGTATTCAACCTGGGCATGTCCAGCTTGAGAGGAAGTGTCGTGGATGATTATTTTTGATAGCTTTGTTTTCTTTGGTTTGTTTTCCTTGCTTTGTTTTCTTTGGTTTGTTTTCCTTGCTTTGTTTTCTTCTGTATCTGGGCTAGGTACACCTAGCTTGAGGAAAAGTGTTAGAAGATGCGAGTCCCACATCGATGTTTAGGTGTCATGCCATTTTTATTATTCATTATAAATAGACATCAAAGCCTCCCTTAGAGAGGTAGCTTGGGTATTCGATCCACTCTTCCATTCCTACACATAGAAACTCGGTTCTCAGTCTCAGGCTGCAACCCTCCCATAAACAGATTCATGTACCACGGCTTGTGAAAAACAGGTAACCTCAATGCTACCTATTCAAACTCATCTATGTACTCGTCCACTGTTCCAGTTTGTCGTAGTGTCTTCAGTAATCTCAGTGGATCCCCCTCAGTTGATTTCTCATACCTCACCATAAGAGCCAGCTTGAGTTGCTCCCATGACGAACCTGGAGTAGCACTTTGCCACAACAGAAACCAATATAAACCCATGTTTTCCATACATATCTACATTAGATGTAGTTTCATGTCCTCCGGAGTTTGATTTATGAAGAAGTATGTATCTACCTTGGTAATTCGACCAAAAGGATCCTCTCTTGTAAACGAGGAAAACTCCGCCCTTCATGTCACACTCCTCAATCCATCCACGAGAGTAACTTTGTCCGAAATTAAGTTTCCACCTAATCCTCTACCATTCTCCACACTTCTGTGTCCACTACCACCAAACAACACCGAGTCAACCTTGCTCTATTTTCCAGATTTTGAACCATGTGTCGTCTATAACTCAATCCCCTTAAATCTCTCCAACGTCTTCTCCTTCATATCGCACATCCGAAGAGAGACTCGTTCCAAATATTGTTGCACCAAATCATGCACAAAACGTTGGTTCTCGGTTTTTCCTCGTACCAATTTATCCAAATTGTCTTGCATAGTCGACAACATCCACTGTAAACTCTCCATTGTCGACTCAACTATAGCGACTCTATTCTCTGTCCTTGTCTGCATCCAGGAGAAGAAAGCTTTCAAAGGAACTTACCACGTACGTCTTGTTGCGATTGTCCTCCCTTCTCGTTTCACTCACAACGTTCAACTCGTGTCAACGTCCTCTCAACCGAAAGAAATAGGTTCTCTAGTGGAGTCACCAAATTGTTAGGATAACGAGTGCGAGTGAGAGAGAGAGAGGGAGAGACAGATTAAGATGTTCAAACAATCTGTTTATTCCAATTCTTCGTTATTGTATGCTAAGGTATAATTTGAGATAGACAAGAAGATGCTACAGCAAGAGGAACCTGGGAAAGACCACCTCCAAGCGCTCCATCCATGCTGCCAGTAGAAGACTCCGGAGAGGGGCCAACACTCCTCAGCGACTGCTTCCAACAGGACACACTTCTTAGTAAATGACCAAAAAAGCCAGCCCGAACCCCATCCAGCAAATAAGTAGTCGGTTGCACTCTCAACCGACTAACGAACCTCCTCGCTCTACTCCAAGGGCATTTCCCATCCTATCCTTCCAACGTTGGTGCATAAGTAATATCGGGGGCCTGGGAAAAGTATCCAGAGCAGCTTCCCAATCATTAACATAAAGTAAAATGACTAGGGTAAAATATAGATTAAAAAAAATAATTCCTACAAGAATTCTATATTACAACAGATGAATGAGGTAAAGGCCCACCACCCCACGGATAAATAATATCAACAAGCATGGAAACTTTACACCGGAAAAAAAATAACCAACTGGAATCTAAAAATGCTCAAAACAAATACCCACCCTGACATTTTTAATTTATATATACATGAAAAGAAGTTATTGGGGACAACGCTCGATACTGGGGAAAATTTTCTACACATCCGTTACATAGTAGAACAAATGCAAAGCACACTTGCCCTAAAATAAATACTCTCATGACACTGCCTGTAAAAAAACAAAAAAAGGAACATACATTATGGAAGATATAACAAATGCATTCAGGCATGAATCGGATATTTGAAGCTTCACCCCAGATGAGAAGATAAAGTCCAATGTAGAGAAGCTCCAGCTGCTGCCTATCATAACCAGGCGGAAATCTGCAAGGTGGAGGAGGTAAAGAAACACAAGAACTAAATAAATGGGCATTCTTAGATTAAGTGATAAGTTGACAGGAAGTCTCAGATTTTTCTTTAAAAAAAACTTCTTTAGGTTTTGGTTGTAACTTGCACAAGCCAACGCACCTAATGTTGTCTTTACGATGCAAATATTTGCACCATGAAATATAATTCTTCAAAATTGCCTCCATCAAATTATCTACAGTCATTTCATCCAACTGCAATAGGTTTGGCAACAATTTTAGGAATTAGCCTACTATTAAATGCAAACTATAATTTCCTAATGCAATTTTGAAAATACATACAGGAAGGGAAAATACTTGAGCATGGCTCATGTGTGTTCTTGCTTCTGCATTTGCGAGTAGCAAAATTAAGTGCTCCCTCTGATTTGCAACACTTGCTTTCTTCATCCCGCGAGAAAATGAAATCAGTTCTTCATAATAGTGCAACAATAATTTACCCAAAACCCTTAATCTATAATCCATGAGCTCAATATTCACGAATAAAGCATGCTAAGAAATAAAAAGGTACGCGTTTTTAGAGATTTGCCTCATGTGGTAGAAAACCCTGTTCAGATCTTGTGGGGGTTTTTTAGCATCACATGGGAAAGTGGTTTTAGAAGTTTGCCACATGTGATAGAAAACCCATTTCAAATCTTATGGGATTTTCTGAGTATTACATTGGAAAGTGACAGGATAGAGAAGCATTCTGTCCAAACACACACACACAAAGAAATAAAAAAAAGGAAAAATATTTGGGTAAGTGATGATTTCAAAGGGAGTCAAATCATTGATGATTACAAAACCAGATTGAATAAATTGTGTTTGTGACAAGGATGGTCAGTACTATGGCAAACAAAGATGCTAATCCATGTACAGAAATTGCAGTATTATTCCTTCTTTATTTTAGTTGATGAGTTGCTAGAGTTGGGAGACGGCGGTAATGATTATCGGGTGCACCAGCCTGGGGGGAAGCCCAGATATAAGGAATTCATCCATGTTTTGGTTGGCACTATTTGTGAGTGCACCTATTGTTTAGTACAAATACTACCAGTTGTGCCACAGGTAGCAAAAGACTTCCATATTTGGGGAGGAAAAACAATGGTCTGGTCTAAGGGCTCAGAGAAGATCACACACAGAAATTGTGGGCTGCAATTCACAACTGTTACACCAGGCATGATAAGAATAAAAAACGAACCAATTCACAGTCCAAATTTACCTGGAAACCAAAAACGGAAGAAAGCCACTCAAGGATATCAGTTGCATGTTTATTACTTTCCCGCCGCAGTCTAGGCATTGGAAGATCATTTAACTTGCACAAAGCAAGGTGGGCAGCTTTGATCTACTCAGCAGAACAGAGAGACAGATAATGAGCACAGAAAAAGCATTTGAGGGGCAAGAAAAAACTAACATAAAAAAAAACGACAAACAAAACTAAGTTTGCAAAGCATATTCACAACCTCGGGAAGTTTTGTGATTGGTGTTGTAAGCCCAACATCATATAAGGGAAGTATGTTGTAATGTACATACTGCTCCCTATTCTTCTCGACTTCTTCTGCATATCTTTTGGTCTGCAAATAGAAATGTCAAATAGATTACCCCAAGGAAAGTGTGACAAACTTTAGGTGAAAGCAGCAGAATTCTGACCTTTACATCAATCTTCTCTTCAGGAACTACATATTTCAGCACATCATACAATACTGTTGCAATCTGGTAGATGTTGGCCATCTCCTCCCTTCAAAAATCACAATCAAAGGGTCATTAAACATAACTAGTGGCCGTGTAAAATATTGGGGCATGTTGGTGAAACTCACGGTTTTTTTGCATGTTGTCCTTCAATATTTTTCTCATATAAATCTTGGTAAAATTCCTGAATAATATCTCCAGAATCACTGTATGTGCGCTCATGCTGCATAACAACTTCATCCTGAAATTGAAATCTTAAAGATTAGATTCTTCAAACGCATGAATAAGTATTTTGCATGTTTATCTTCATGCAGAATCCCAAACATCTAATAAAATGTAAAAAAAGATCTGAAAAAAAAAAGTTTAGAAAACATGAATGCTAAAAATAAATAGAAAAAATTTTCCATGATAAAGTTATTTTAAAAAGGTGGTAGAGGCAGGCAACACTTCAATTCCTTAACTATTCAACAGTCTTTCTTAATTGTAGCTGTAACCCACCTTTTGAAGAGTCTTTTTTACTAAAAATATATGCTGAGGTAAAGTTTGTGCATTGTGTGTGTTACATAAAAATAAAAAACAGAAAGCGGAGGATTATGAATGATCCCAATTAAAAACAAACCCAAAACACGGTTAACAATCCAGATGCACCATTTTGATCCGTTCAACCAAGGCGATTAGATGCTGACATACACCAGCACAAGAGCTTTTTTTCTCAATATCTTCTTCAATGAACTTAACTAGCACATGGACGATTTCCTTGGTACTCTAATTTTCTCCACCTTTGGGTTATAATTGGCATGGTGAAATGAAATTAAATAAAATGAAATGAAATTTAAAAAATGGGATGTCTCGATTCTTTTATCATTCTCAGAGCAACTCAAAATGAACTAGAACATTAAACCCTGGTGTTACATTTAATATGAATGAATGAAGTTTAAATGTAAGAGGTTACATTCGATAGGATGTCTCGTTATTTTATGATTCTCATAATGGCTCAAAAAGAGGTAAAGCATGAGAATGAGCATTATTCTCAAGCGGGCAAATCATCAATGGGCCTTCAGGGCACTCATAAAAGCTCTCTTCATATATGTAATAACCTCTAGTGTTATGTAAAAAAAGTGAGAGAGGGAGGAAAAGAAAAGTGAACTGTATATAATGAAGCAGCAGCAGAATTACAATAGCAGGAAGACAGCAGAAAAACAGCAATAGAGGGAGAGAGATAGAAGACCCGTGGAAGACCACTCCTCCAGGGCCACCCCTTGCTGGACGTCCCAACGCACCAGCCTCACACAGCAGCCAACTGTGCTGATTTCCCAGAAATGAGTTCCCCCTTCCACACACTGGCCCTCCTCTATTTAAAGGCTCTCCCAGCCAGCTAACCACCCAACCTACTAACAAACTCTAACAACCTACTGCCACCTGTCACCAGCTCCTAACAAACTAACAAACATTAACAAACAACCCAAAGACAACACTGCCCCTTGGCAGTTGTACACAGGCAGCCCCCACGCCCCTTAACAAACTTTCCAGCCACTGCTGCTTCTCCCCCCCTACACGGGCAGCAGCCCACTCAAGTCAAATAACATATACTCCTAACAATTCTCTCCCACCTAAAAACCACCTTGTCCTCAAGGTGGAACAAACTCAACCTTTCCTCGGCTATGCATTGGGACAGCAGCACCCGGTGGCGGCTTTGGTGGAGGCCTCAGTAACCAGTCAACAAGGATTTCCCGAGTTGGAACCGGATCGAGAAGGCCAGTCTTCAAGGTGGACCTACAAAGCGCACGGCTCCGGCTCCTGCAACATACATTCCTAATTGCTTCTCTCAGAAGTTCAAGTGCCGGTGTCGGTTCTTCAACCAGAACATTTCCTCTATGAACCAACAACCAGTTGCCTATAGGCTTAACCATTAAAACTGCAGCAGCTAAGTCCATCATTCTTAACAAAGGCCCAACTAAATGTAGCGTCTTGGAGGATGATTCAACACCACCATTACAGATATAAGACATAGCGGCAAACACATCATACATTGTGGGTAAGTGGATGATCTTGTTTCTCTTCTGCTCCAAGGCTGTTGTTAAGGACCAAGATAAATTGTTATTGCCAGAGTGCAATGCAATCTGAAAACTCTGCTTAAGGCGAGCCCAAGGTGGAGGCTTGGGTAACAATGCATCTTGGTCTTCCCTTGCTGCATCCAGCCATTTCCTTAAAGCAGAAATCTGCTGCTTATCACTGGTTTTACAATGCTGGCTTATGTTTTTAAATCCTCCAGGACTAAACCTGTTACAGTGATGTCTGGGGAAAAAGGTTGGAGCCCCCAGCCTCCATACCATATCTTCTGATAGCACCACAAGACCCTTCAACACAGATTTAGATTTAGATGCAATCAGTATGGAAGTTTGGACATCCAGCATCTTTGCTTTCAAAGGGGCTTTAACAATGCCTAACTCGGTTTCCTTGTAGCTAAGTGGACGATGTACATACATTTCCCTTGCCACAATATCACTCCAACTTGGAAGTTCGTTTAGTCCCAAACTAGAGAAAAATGGCAGGCTTGAAGACGACAACTTTTCAGGACAACCTTCTACCTGCACTCTTACCATAACATCAGCAGTATTGGGTGCGTAACGCAGCTCTATCCAGAATGGTGGTCCTCGAACCACTATGTCTCCCTTAACAGTGAAACTTTCCATTTCCGTCTCCAATAAATGAGTCATAACATGGTCATGTTTCTGTGAAGCAGTTTCGGTCGCCCCAACACTACTAGCATGCAGTGCTGACTGAGGACCCTGCAAAGGTCCAGCCCATGGCTGCGGTCGTGGCCTCTGTGCATCGTTTTCCACTATAGGAAGACCCCTTATAAACAACTTGTGTGTACACTTTCCAATTGCTGTTACGACGAATATTTCCACCTTTGGTTGGAAACAATCGGAATCACTCTGCACAGAAAGCTCACTTTGGTTGTCCCACTCCCGCCTTTCCATGCTAGAATTTAGGACTCCAGTCTCCTCGGATGAATCTGGATGTGTCTCGAACCGCTCCACACTACTCCTTTCCAGTTCAACCTTATTTGAATTAAGATCAATATATACCTCTTTCGGCAGCTTAGGGATGGAAGCAAACTTCTCCTTGTCATTCCCATATTTTTCCAGAAGCACCGGCTTAAGTTGCTCCCAACTCACTCCAGGATTTTCAAACTGCCGTAACAAGAACCAGCGCAGAACCGTGTACTCCATACTTAGCTACGCCCAATGTATTTTCATGTTCTCTGCTATTTGTAAAAAAAAAGGAAATATGCCTATGCTTTCATGATCCACCCCAATGGATCTTCTCCAGAAAAATATGGCAACTCAGTCTTCTTTGTCTCAAGCCTAGAACCATCGATTGGAGCAACATCTTCTATTTTTAAACTTGCGTCTAGACGGCTGACTACCACCGCTTTGCCACTGTCAAATGCACATGCAACTTCTGTCTCACCTCGTTTACCAGACTCAATGCAGTGAAATTCTTGCGTGAACTGTCCTGAATCTCCTGATCGTCCAACGTGAGCCTCAATTGGTTTCTTCTGCAGCTTACACTGAAACTCACAGATTTTCCTATCGATCTCAGCCTGCCTCCTAGCAAAAGCTTTGAAAAATGTTTCAAACTCCTGCATCTTGTCACCTGTATAATTTTTCCCAATTTGATTCTTATATCACAGCTCTTCACAGGTGGAAGAGAAATTTTGTGCCAAGAGAATTCTCCCTCTATCTCTCTGTTTTTTATTTATTTATTTATTTTTTAAACAGCTTCCTTAAACAAGCCTCGCAGCTGCGTTAAAATTTTTGCCCGTCCGTCTTCAGTTCTAGTGTAGGATACGTACCGCGGCCCAAACATTCTCCCAGTCGCGCAACCCTTCTCCGCTGCTCACACAGTCGCCTTGGCAGTGATCTCTCCCAATCCGCACGCATCACTTGCTGCAACGCATACCCCGTGCTAGCTCCTCTCCTCCAACAACCAGCGAGCTCGGTTCGTCAACTTGCTTGCGCGGATCTCCCCAGTTGCTTCCGTTTCCTCCATAACGGTCGCGCCTCACAGTGAACAGCGGTAGCACTGCTTGATTCTTCCGCAGCGGCTACCGCGTTTTCCAGCTATGTTTGTCTTCCCTTGCAGCGAACCTCTTCCACGATCGTTTTCGGTTGTTTCCGGTTTTCAACTTGCTACAACAACTGTTCTTCGTCAGCGGCTTCTCTCTCTAGCGAATTTCCCCCAGCAGTGAATCATCCTTCTGCGTTCCGTTCTGCTCCAGTAGAACTCGGCCAGCTCTGACTTCCTTTCCTCCAGTGAAAGTCAACTGCTCTAGCGCCTCACTCCAGTGGCGATCTTCTTCTTCTACTCTCTCTTTCTTGCTGCTACGATTTTGCAGCAGCGTTCCTCCTCTTCTACGTTCACGTGCCTCCAGCAGCGTAACGGGTGGATGCCAAAAAAAAATGGTCACCGTCCAGACTGTGCGTCAACAACTCCTCTCTCCTTCGATTGCCTCTTCCGCGCAATCAGCTCCCCAGCGGAGTCGCCAATTGTTATGTAAAAAAAGTGAGAGAGGGAGGAAAAGAAAAGTGAACTGTATATAATGAAGCAGCAGCAGAATTACAATAGCAGGAAGACAGCAGAAAAACAGCAATAGAGGGAGAGAGATAGAAGACCCGTGGAAGACCACTCCTCCAGGGCCACCCCTTGCTGGACGTCCCAACGCACCAGCCTCACACAGCAGCCAACTGTGCTGATTTCCCAGAAATGAGTTCCCCCTTCCACACACTGGCCCTCCTCTATTTAAAGGCTCTCCCAGCCAGCTAACCACCCAACCTACTAACAAACTCTAACAACCTACTGCCACCTGTCACCAGCTCCTAACAAACTAACAAACATTAACAAACAACCCAAAGATAACACTGCCCCTTGGCAGTTGTACACAGGCAGCCCCCACGCCCCTTAACAAACTTTCCAGCCACTGCTGCTTCTCCCCCCCTACACGGGCAGCAACCCACTCAAGTCAAATAACATATACTCCTAACATCTAGTGGGTCTCCAAATCAATGGGCCTTTGGCCACTCATGAATGCTCGCCTCAGAAATGTATTAAAGGGTCTTTGGGCCTGCACTCAAGATTGTTATACCTTCAGGACCCTTTATTGTAAAAAAATAAAATCTGATGAACATAATGATTGGATGGAATATCCTGTTAAATAGAATGTTGTTAGAGCCAATAAATGAAAATGAAAATCAGACTACTCTAGCAAAGCTGAATAAAGCAAAAAAGTGACCTACATTAAAAAAATAAATTAAAAATTGGGGGGGGGGGCATAGTTATTTGCTAAACCCTTAAAGATAAACAAGCTTTAATTTAAATACATTGATGTTATGGAAGAGATGAAATTTTCAAAAGATTGTTCTCTAAAACACAAATTAAAACAATAAATGTATGCATTAAAGATTAAAAAAAAAGAACAGGTGTAAGAACCTATCAACCCTTAAAAAATCTGAGATGTAAGTTTCCAAGAGCTTAGATGGTGGAGGATTTAGCATCTTAGTCATTCACTTGTAACTAATATTTACTTTTCATCACCCTATGCCAAAATAAATATGTTTCAACAACAAAATTTCATAATTACTACCCCATTAAACAGCGGTAAATTCAGAAATTTTTCATAATCACACACACACATGTTAACCATCCAAAAAAGATTCCCAAAAACCCAAAATAACTACTATTCAAGTTTTCCAATAACGATAACCAACATGTTAACTATCCAATGAAAACCCAAGATCCAACTACCTTTGTAAACTCTAAAGCTTCCATTTCAGACATTATAATCTTAATTAACTTTATCAAAGCTTTTAAAAACATGCTAAAGGGTCAATACTATGCTTTCGTGTTCCTAATCATTCCAACCACTTCATTACAAACTAAGACAAATCTATGATTCTATTAATTACCAAATAATGCCCTCACTAAAATTGGTCAATCTTTTCATTGAAACCTTGAAGGAGTTTGGAAGCTCCATGGAATGTTTATGACAGGTATCGGAGTTATAGAAAAAACAATTCTTTGATTTTGAAGGTTATATAAAAACAAATGTATACTTTACAAATGTTGTGAGTATACGGGAGTTCAAAATCAATGAAATAATTGATGGAGCTTGTAGTTTGTATTCAAATGATGAAGAAAAAGGTTACAGGATCAAGATTTTGAATGCAAAGGAATATATCAAGTCCATCGGATTCTATAACATGTTTTAGAAGAAGACGGAAATAAAAGGAGTTTTATCCAGGATAAAAGTGTTTATCCAAGATGTTTGTTAAAATATGAGGAATATGATTCCACCATGTAACAATGGCATATTTTAGAGAATAAAGACTTTTTTTCAGAACATCGCTTTAAACGCATACAATACCATATATGATATTGATACAATGGTTTATTTGTTAAATATTCTCACTAAAGGAAATAAATGATATTTCCTCACACAAAGGTGATTGTGTGTATGCATGATATTCTGAAGAGAATATGGCTTCTAAAAGGCTAGTGGGAGTGTGTTTTAGACTTTAAAAAGTTCAAAGTTAACAAATAAAAGATTATCCCAATCAATATTCAAAGTGAATATTGCTCACTATCCTAAAAGAATTTAGGGTATGACGATAAAGAGAAATGTAAGAGTTACATTAGTTATCAAAATGATCTCAAGAAAAAAGTTTGATAGAATTGTTCAAAGAATGATAATGATGAAGAAGTTAGAAATGATTCTAAGTGGACAAGAGAAGTAATTAACATTGTAACATTTAATGTTATGAAACAAAGGGGTTTAAATACTTGTTCAAAAAGTTGAACATTAAGAATATAATTCCTAAGTCACGCCATTATTCAAAATAGCTTTCGTCATAGATGTTATTCACTAAAAGAGTTAAGTGATAAGAGTTTATCAGGTGGTCACATAAAGATGTAGCAGGAATTACATAGAGATGTAATGAGTTTAACAAAACCCAAAAAGTGCAGCAAACATAAGGATGATTTGACCGTCAATCATATGTGATATGGTTACACGGGCGCTTATCTATGGTTTTGTTAAGCATTCTTAAAAGAGTTATAAAATGTATCATGGTGTACAAAGAGCAATCTCCACTTTCATGCACTATTTATTTGTTATACTAGGGATGCATGTTTCATATTGAATCTCTATACCTCGGATTAGCGAGAAACCTAGAATGAAAACCTTCAACTTTGATATCATTCTTACGCAAACCTTGAGGCTTAACTAACCAATGTGTGGCCAGGTATGTTACTGATCATATCATCGGTGGGAGCTTAACCAAGATGTGATTTGTCCTCTCGTATGACGAGTATGACATTTGAGCTCTCGATTGAGAAAAAAGGATTAAGTGTACATCCTTACCTAGATCGTACACGTGATTGGCTTATCTATTTGGGTGAGGGATATGTGATGTGCTTATCCGCTAAGATGAATGACATGTGATGCATTCATCAGTCTAATCAATCCATACTCAACAAATCGAGGAGATATGAGTAGCTATACGGGATTGACATACTCCATGTCCCGTAGTTGCTCAATGTCTTGGATAAAGGGATTATATGATTATACATACTTGCACGTGATGCAGCTGGTGGACACAAGTATAGAGATACATGTGTTTTATAGATATCACGCTAGATCCCTTGGTAACTTAAATAGCATTAATGTTTTGCTAGAGGACGCTCCTTACTTACATTTATGAATTCGGAAATTCATAATTGTTATTGATGCTATAAAGTGTCTCGGATTTTCCTTGTATTATATTTTAATATTATACAGATTATTTTCGAGACCAGGCGCGAATACAGCGTGCAATTCCGAGACCCGGTGTGCCCGAAATAAATGTTTGAAACATATTTGTAGAATGGCGAATTCCCCTTACCTCAATGTGAGGTGGGGACATTCTTTTATAGATGAGTAAAATAGAATACATGGTGGAGTATTCCGATGTGGTACTCGAAAATACCCAATATAATAAAACTAGGTTTAACACTCCCCCTCAAGCTGAACATGCCCTTGGATCAAGAGTCCCACAAAAGAAAGATGACAGCAAACAAGACCATACACACTCCCCCTCAAGCTGAGCTGCTGATGTTGTTGATACCCAGCTTGGTACTGAGAGTCCAGACGAGCTCTCGGGAGGTCTTTTGTAAAGATGTCGGTCAGCTGATCCGCCGTCAAAATGTGGTCGAAACTGATATGGTTCTACTCAAAATGATGGCGAAGAAAGTGACAATCCACCCCGATATACTTCGTCCGTTCATGGAAGACGGGATTCAAAGCAATCATTGTGGTCGCCCGATTGTCACACCAGATATGAGCAGAGGTCTACGGTAGGAAGCCAAGCTCATGGAGGAGATGATGAAGCCAGAGGATCTCAGTAGTGATCGTGGTCATGGCACGGTATTTAGCTTCTGCACTACACCTGGAGACGACAATCTGATGATCATGGTCATGGCACGGTATTCAGCTTCTGCACTACACCTGGAGACGACAGTCTGCTTCTTGCTGCGCCAAGAGATGAGGTTACCTGCCAAGAAAACGGCATATCCAGAAGTAGACTTGCGGGTAGCAAGGCAGCCCGCATAGTCAGCATCACAGAAACCCTCAATATTGAGATGAGTGTGATGGGAGTACCGAAAACCACGGGCAGGGTCTTTCTTTATGTATTTGGCAATGCGAAGGACAGCATCTCACTGAGATTTGATCGGATGCTCCATCAACTAGCTCACTTTGCCAACAACGCAAACAATGGCGGGTCGTGTCATGGTGAGATAATTGAGTTTGCCCACCAGACGACAATAACTCTCTGGGTGAGAAAAGGGCGACGTGTCATCATAAAGAGAACGTTCCCCAACCCTCAATATCCACGACATATTTCTGTTGGCAGAAAACGATGGTGTTCGTAAAACGGGAGACCTCGATGCCAAGGAAGTATGTGAGAGGACCAAGATCTTTGGGGTGAGAGTGGTGGAGAAGATGCCCCTTGAGTTGGGCGATTCCAGTGAAGTCACTCCCTGTAATAATGATATCATCAACATAGACTACCAGCAAGATGCGGTCGTTGGACGTTGTGCGGTAGAAGACGGTGTGGTCCTTCATACTACGAGAGAGTCCAAAGGCGATAACGACGGTGCTGAAGCGGCCAAACCAAGCACGAGAATACTGCTTAAGACCATATAGAGATCGACGAAGTCGGCAGGCATGAGAGTCGGCGTCGGAGGCAAGAAATTCGGGGTGCTGCTGCAGATAGACTTCTTCTTCAAGACAGCCATGTAGAAAGGCATTCTTGACATCCAGTTGATGAAGCAGTAGGTGATGATAAGCGGCCAAAGAGATGGATAAGCGGACTGAGGCCATCTTGGCAACTGGAGAGGTCTCAAAATAGTCGATGTCATATGTCTAAGCAAAGCTCATCACCACAAGTCGGCCTTTGAGGCGATGAAGAGTGTCATCAGCATTGAGACGAACTGTATAAATTCATTTGCAGTCAACCGCCCGTTTTCCTTCTGAAAGGGGGGTCAGATCCCAAGTATGGTTGTCATTCAGAGTCTGCAATTCATCCCGCATCGCCTGTAGCCTCCCCCGGGTGAGATTTGGCATCGCCAACCGTGCAGGGAATAGATATCGTCCCCAGAGCTGACAAACCTCTGTATGAAGATGTATAGAGAGGAGGATGCTGGCAAGAACGAGTACCTTTCCGGAGTGCAATAGACAAGTCGTCTGGTGCCGGTGGAGGAGCATCGGACGAAGCTGGAACGATGGTTTCCTCGGCCTAGATGGGGAGCACAGTCGAGGGGCGACGGGAGTAAACGGTACCAAAACGGTGATCAGTAGGGGAAGACATGAGAGGAGGATGGATGATGAGAGAAAGACAATCATCGATGTCAGTGTCTTGATGGGGAGAGGGAAGTGAGAATGGAGAGCTCTCAACAAACGAGACGTCAGCAGAGATGATATACCGCTATAGGTCCGGAGAGAAGCATCAGTATCTGCGCTGAGTGCGTGAATAGCCGAGGAATATGCAGCGGAGGGATTTGGAAGAGAGTTTGGAGAGGCCGGGACGAGTGGCACAGACATAACAGAGACATCCAAACACACAGAGTGGAAGTGAGTGAGGAGGGAGAGAGAAGAACAAAGTCCAAAAAGTAGTCTCCCCCTGAAGGATGGAAGAAGGAAGACGATTGATGAGGTATGTGGCGGTAAGGATGGCATCTCCCCAAAAGAGAAGGAACACATGTCGGTGGAAGAGAAGGGCACGAGCAGTCTCCAAAATATGTCGGTATTTCCGCTCGGCCACTCCATTCTGTTGGGGTGTATCATGACAGGAGGTGTGATGAATGATGTCGTGTGCCTGGAGAAACTGCTGAAAGGGAGGGAACAGATACTCTCACCAATTATCTGAGCGGAGACATTTAACCGAGATGGAAAACTATGTATGAATCTCATGGTAAAAAGTCTGAAAAGTAGAAAACACTTCAGATCGATCTCGAAGTAGGTATGGCCAAGTCATACGCGAAAAAACATCAATGAAGGATATATAATATTTATACCCTAATTGACTCGAGATAGCACAGGGACCCCATACATCTGAATGAACCAAATCAAAGGGTTTGGAAGCCTGTGTATCTACACGAGAAAAATATAAAGTGCGATGATGTTTCGCAAAATTACAAGACTCGCAATGAAAAGAGACATGTTGACTGATATCAGCAAACAGTTGATGAATGGGGAAGGCGGGTGGATGGCACAACCGGCAATGAAGGTCCAATGCACGCACAAAGACAGACGTGCAGCCGACGGATGACGGTCCCTCAAACATATATAACTCATCCCGAAGCTGGCCTCTACCAAGTTCCCGATTCGTCGTCCACTCCTGAAATACAACAGCAGACGATGTAAATATGGCACTGCAATTGAAATTCTTTGTAAGCTTACTGATAGATAGAAGGTTAAAAAGGTTGCGAGGCAGATGTGCCACAGAGGGCGGGTGAAGAGGTGAATTCAGGGAGCAAGCACCGAAGCCTGCAATGGGGAGAGTTGATCCATCAGCGACGATGATGGCTGAGGAACCAGCATATGGACGGTAGGTGGATAACATACCTGCATCACCGGTGAGATGGTCTGATTCACCTGAGTCTAGCATTCCGGCAGGGAAGCGACGGCCGACAAAGGCAGTGGAACCACCAGAGTGGGCAAGAGAAGCCGACGAAGGACCTGGCAGAGAGGTGTTTTGATGATCGTGAATCATCTGAAGCTCGGTCATAGAGAGGTCCAGAGATGACGGAAGAGCTGCGGTTGATGGTGAAGCATCGTGGACCGCAAGCTGGCCTTCCCAAGCTGGCTGGGATGGGCGGCAATGAAGAACCCAACAACAATCGATCAGGTGGCCGAGCTTGCCACAATGCTGGCAGAGGGGACGAGGACGCCCCTCCCCACGGCCACGTCCACAAGTGCTTGAGGTGCGTTCACTACCACGGCCCAAGAGGGCGGTGTGATCGATGCTGGGAGTGGGTGGGGAAAGTGTTTGTTGAGCCTTGCCCAGTCGATGATACACCTGTGGAATCTCCAGAGAAGAGGGGTTGGCGAGCATCTTCGTGGTCGTCGTCGCATACTCCGGAGCGAGGCCATGAAGCAAGCTAAAGAGGCACAATTGGTCCCTCTGGGTCAAGGTTGCCACTGATGTCTGGGGAATGGGTCATAGCTCAAGCAATTCATCCCGAAGAGCTTTCCATTCCATGAAGTATGCCGGAAATGAACGGTCCTGCTGGCAGATGAGGGACAGGAGCTGAAGAACATCAGAGATCCAAGCCAAATTATTGGTCTCGGAATACATGAGGGTTAAGAAATCCCAGAGTTCCTTAACCGTATTGGCGGTCCGAGTGACGTCTTTGACTGTCACGACCCACCTTCTTCGAGATGAGGGAAGGAGCGGCAGAGTCTCACGCTTATCCTTCTTTAAGATGAAGAAAAGATAATGACCCCCGAGACCCGCCTTCAGTAGGCCCCGAAGTGGCGACCAGCACCAAGGGTATAGAATCTCACACAAAATGCAAAGCATTACCCTTTTAATGAAAATAGGATCGGGGGATAAGATGGTGAAATCTCAAACAACACCAAACTAAAGGTAAAAGTAAATCCAAAACCATTCTCATATGCATGTTCAAACGTAAATTGCAACAAAAGTACAACCAAAGTACTAAAACAAGTACCAAAAGAAAGAACTACGTGGCACCACAGCAACTATCCTGACGTCTAAGCTAGTAAAATTCAGCACGGTCCTCAAAAACAACCTGGAAACCTGAAAATAGTTTCACACGTAGGGTAAGTATACAAGTATACCCGGTAGGAAAACTAAAGTCACTCGTGCACAAGTGGGGGAACATACTAATGCTCCTGTCAGAAAACAGTAAAACCTCAAAGCATCTACCAAGGGATACTAACCAGCTCAGCCTCACCAAGGCACACTCACCAAATAACGCAAGTCAAGCAAAATTAGTAATATAAGCGCATCGACGTTTGGGTACCCACACCACTTTCTCACTGGTTAACTGTTATTCCTAACGGCTAACGTCTTGACGCTAGCACTCTTCCAAAACGCAGTCCCACTACCACAACCCGCCCGCACACACCTGAGCCTCAACCATACCACACATCTCGCCCCAAGACACCTGGGCCACAACAACCACACCTCTCGCCCGAAGACACCTGAGCCTCATCCCGAAGACACTTGGGAAAACAATCCTGGCCCGCAGACACCTAGGCCCCTCGTCTACAGCAAACCTGCCTGAAGGATCTTGGACTATGGTGAGCCTCAAACCATTACAGTCTGCCAGGATACGCTCGAGCGGTAAGAACCAGAAGAGCGTATGAGGAAGAAAATCAGAAACAAGTCATCCATCCTCCCACCAAGATGTTGGGAAAGACACCCTCCCCCGTTAGATGGAGGTGTTCGGCACATGGTGCTCAACAAAGGTGGGGTGCGTATATAAATCATAAAGAACTACAATTTATATATGTATAGGTAAGCAAACACTCAACCCAACCTACGGGTCCCCACAACAAACAATCAACTCATACAGAACCACATTTAATGCTACCCCTATATGAACAACCACACAACAGCCACTGCCAAAGCATAACCCCAACCCTTTTTTCATTTAGCCACTTGTCATTCATTAATTCAGGAGTTCGCTTTAATTTATTCTAGAACTACTAGGAGCAACTACCAAGGTAAAGCATTTCCATTTTAACACTCATTCATAGAAACAACAGAGAACAATCAACCTGCAGTTCCACTGCACACCCCCTTTTTCCCTAGACACCCATTCAACCATTGCCAACTGTCTTCTTCAAACTTATACGGCACAATCCTTCTCTCACAACCTAGTCCTGTAGCCCGCTGCCCAAACATTTCCCAAATGCAGTCCCACTGCATAATAAGTTCATAACCACACCGCAGTCCCACTGCCCAACGCCGTTTGACGGCCACAACACAAACAAAGGCAGTCTCACTGCCTACAAGTCCATTCATTCCACAATCAATCAGTCTCTCAAACTGGGATACGAACACACCACCCGTACTGCCCCACACACACAAGGCCCACAGCCACCACCATTAACCACATCCCCGCTGCACACACATACCACACCCTTCTCACAGGACCAACTCCTCTGTCCATCCCTATACCCATAGTCTACACAAGGCTAGAACCCCATAAAAAACACAGCACACGGCCACACCGTCAAGCCAAAGGTATTCAGATTTAGCCAACAGGGGTTCTTTAATTCCAATTTAAATAACTGGGGTGATCACATAACAGGTTTGATCCTGGAGCATCCATTTAATTAACCAAGTATACATGATTAAGCAGACTTCATATTACGGCCAATTATCAAACATCGTAACAAAACAACGAAACACCACCAGTGCGCAAGCAAAGACCACCAACGATCATTATTTTCAGAAAGCATACAGCCACAACAACCATAAAGAATCAAAGATAACAAAATAAAACAAGCGATCAAACATCAAACCACTCTCAGCCCGTTATTTCATTGATCCGGTTATCTTTCGATCATATTCCCTTATTATTTATTTCTCGTTTCAAGAAAAGTATTCACCCGTTCATCACAAGGAATCATTAGTACACCCACCCCGCATGATGCACAATTAGAGAGAGGCAGAAGAAATCCCTACTTGAAACAACAGGCAACCAAAGCTCCACATTGCGTCAAGAACAGGGGATCGCGCGAGCAGCACGAAACTCCAATAAAGCTAAGTAGGAGGGGCTTTAGCACAGGCGCACGACTCGTCTAGGGAGGAAGTCTCTAGGCGCACCAAGAGGGAACGGAAAACACACTGGAAAGGGAAAATTCCGGCTTTGAAAAGTCAGAACCTATATTGAAGGAAGAATGGTTTTAAAAGCCATTAACCGTGGGATCGAGGTCAAGATCACGCGCTTTGAATATCTCAAAATCTCCCGAGCGTTAGGATATTAAAGATAAACTTAATATCCTTTAAAACGCTCTTAAAAACGCTCAAACAGGGCTTTAAAATCAGTTTACGTTAATTAAAACGTAAGAGAGGCGAAGCTGAAAAACTGAGAAAAACTGGAAAACTGAGAAAAACTAGAAAAACTGGAAATGAGTCACCGATGGGTGAGTCACCGACGCTGAGCCACCAATGGGTGAGCTACCGACGCGACCTGCCGACGCTGAGCCACCGACGCTGAGCTATCGACGCAACGACCTACCGACGCCTCGACCTACCGATGCCCTAACCTACCGACGCCATGACCTACCGACGCCTTGACCTACCGACGCCCTGTCCTACCGACGTTTCAACCTACCGACGCCTTGTCCTACCGACGCTCTGGCCTACCGATGCCTCGACTCACCGATGTCGACGCTCTTAACTCACCGATGTCGACGCCCCTGACTCACCGATACCGATGTCCCTGACTCACCGATGTCGACGCCCCTGACCCACCAATTCACTGACATGCCGACGCCGGCGCCCTGAGTCGCCAACGAAAAAACTGGAAATTCCTCTAACTTTTGAAACGAGTCACCGTTGCCTCTCAGAACACCCTAAACACTCGACTTTCACAAAGGCATGGCCCGGGGAAATCCGGGTTATTACATCAAATACCTCTCAAACTATTCTCGTCCCCGAGAAATCAAAACTAACCTAGAAGAAAGGGGGTCCGAACAACCACCCCTTAAGATACCTCTTAGGAGCAAACCACCTTGTGTTATTCTAAAGCTGGAGTGAAAACCTCGACATCCAAGGACACCTCCTTGACATATATCTCCTGAACAACTGTGCAAACACTAAGGCCCCACTACCCCAAACAACCACACAAACACCAAAAGTCACATCGTCCAAACACATGGATTCAGGAACCCCTTCCTCTATGTCAAGGTACTATCTGCTTTGGGCGGCACTGACTCGCCCGCACGGGTTTAATTGTATTCACATTAATGCGTCTTGATTAGGGATCAGGTTCTCCCCTCCCCACAGTCAGGGCTTTTCACACGCATTCAGAGAACAGGGAAACAACTCAACTGATAACGAACAAGGTCATGCATTACATTACAAAACTTAGAACAGCTCCAGATACTGGGCACACATCTATGCCTCCCGCTCCCAAGTACTCTCCTCGAGGCCACCATGCCTCCATGACAAACGAACCAAAGGAATGGTCTGTTCACGAAGCACCTTCTCCTCACGATCCTTGATTCTTACCGGTCGCTCCACGAACGTCGCGTCGTCATCGATATCCAACTCTCCCCAGTCAATGATGTGGGAGTCATCATGTAGATACTGACGGAGCTGAGAGACATGGAAGACGTCGTGGATCATCTCCAACCGCGGTGGCAACGCCAGCTGATATGTGACATCGCCAACTCGTCCCAACACCTCGAAAGATCTGATAAACCTGGGAGAAAGCTTGCTTCCCTTATCGAACCTCCACTGCCCACGCCGAGGAGAAACCTTCAAGAAAACATTGTCCCCAATCTCGAACTCCAAGGGCCTCCTCCTGTGATCGACATACGACTCCTACAAGTCTTGTACTACATTCATCCTCTCACAGACAAGTTGCACCTTCTTCGTCGTACTCTGGACCACGTCCGGACCAAGAATGCTTGTCTCCCCAACTTTCGTCCAACACAAGAGTGAACAACACGGCCTCCCATATAGAACTTCGAACGGAGCCATACCAATAGAAAAGTCATAGCTATTGTTGTAAGAAAACTCTACCAAAGGCAAATGTCGCACCCAAGACCCACTGAAGTCCAGAACACACGCCCGCAGCATGTCCTCCAACGTCAGGATGGTGCTCTCAGTCTGCCCATCCGTCTGAGGGTGGAAAGCAGTGCTAAGGCGTAACTGGGACCCAAAGGCATGTTGCAATCCCCTCCAGACTCGCGACGTAAAACGTGTATCCCGATCCGAGACAACGGATCTTGGAACTCCATGCAACCGCACCGCCTCGTCTACATACCTCCTCGCCAAGACATCTAATGCGCTTGACTCCTTGATCGCCAGGAAGTGAGCCGATTTCATCACCCGCTCCACCACTACCCAGATAGCATCGCAACCTCCCTGATTCCTGGGTAATCCTCTGACGAAATCCATCGAGATGTCATCCCACTTTCACTCGGGAACATCTAAGGGTTGCAACAGACCTCCAAGAACACGATGCTCGGTCTTCACCTGCTGGCACACTAGGCAGTTTGCCACAAACTCCACCACTGCCCGCTTCACCCCGGGCCACCAAAACTCTTCCCTCAAGGCTCGATACATCTTAGAGACTCATGGATGCACCACCAAGGGTGAGCTATGGAACTCACGAAGAACTCCCCCGCGCATTGCCACTAGGACAAACAGCTTCCCACGAAACAGCATCCGATTCTGACTATCCTCCGACCATCCTTCCGAAGCATCACCCTAGATAGTGCGATCACGCATCACTTCAGACTCTGAGTCTCCCCACTGAGACTCTTCCACCTACCGCATTAAGGAAGACTGCACTGTCATTTGAAACAGACAGCCTCCACCGTCATCCACTCTCGCATCCAGACGCAAGACGGTCAACTCCTCCATTGTCTTCCAAGCATCCGTGGATTCCCGAACAACCTCCTTTCGCGACTTTCTGCTTAAGGCATCGGCCACCACGTTCCCCTTCTCTGAGGTGTAAGAGATCTCGAAGTCGTATTCCTGGAGAAACTTCATCCACCTTCGTTGCCGCAAGTTCAGGTCTCGCTGAGAGAAGATATACCTCAAACTCTTGTGATCCTTAAAGACCACAAAGCGCTCCCCGATGAGGTAATTTCGCCACAACTTCAACGCGAACACGACCGCAGCAAGCTCCAGACCATGGGTGGCATAGTTACGTTCGTATGAACGTAACTGCCTAGACCCATAAGAGATTACTCCTCGTTGCTGCATCAGCACACATCCAAAACCTAGACCGGAAGCATCACAGAACACCTCGAACGCCACCCCTTCCTCTGGCAACCTAAGCACTGGGGCACTGACCAGCTTCCTCTTTAGTTAGCTGAAAGCTGCCTGACAGTGCTCACTCCACACGAAGGCCTGGTCTTTTCTGGTCAACGCCGTCAACGGACCCGCAACTCGAGAGAAGTCGGGTACGAAGCTCCGATAATAGCCCGTCAGACCCAGGAAGCTGCGAACCTCTACCACGTTCTTGGGTGCTGCCCAAGAAACAACCGCCTCGACCATTGATTGGTCCACTGTTATCCTTTGATGAGACACCACATGTCCAAGGAAGTGCACCTCTCGCGTCCAGAACTTGCACTTAGACAACTTCTCATAGAGCTGGTGGTGTCGGAGGACCTCCAAGACAGTCCTCAGATGCTCGGCGTGCTCCTTCTCTGACCTTGAGTAGATCAGGATGTCGTCGATGAACACGACGATGAACCGGTCCAGGAACTTGCAGAAGACAGAGTTCATGAGCCCCATGAACACGGCTGGTGCATTCGTAACACCGAAGGGCATGACCACGAACTCGAAGTGTCCATACCTGCATCTGAAAACAGTCTTCGGGATGTCACCCTCCTTCACCCTCAACTGGTGATATCCAGAGCGCAGATCAATCTTAGAAAACCAACTCGCTCCCTTTAACTAGTCGAAAAGATCGTCGATTCTCGGGAGAGGGTAACGGTTCTTGACCGTCACCTGATTCAGTCTCCGGTAGTCTATGCACAGTCTTAGACCATTGTCTGCCTTCTTCGCGAACAATACTGGAGCACCCCACAGCGACACACTTGACCGGACAAAACCCTTCATCAGGTCATCAACCTGAATTCGCAACTTCCACAACTCAGAAGGCGTCATCTGATAGGGAGCCATCAAAATCGGACAAGCACCGAGTTGCAAGTCTATTCCGAACTCGGCGTCACGTTGAGGGGGTAGGGTCGCAACCTCCTCCAGGAAGACATCCAGGAACTCTCTAACAACCCCCGGAACCTCCACCATCTCTGTGTCTGTTGATCCCACTGACAGCTCGGCCGACAAAGAGAGAAGAGGCTCCACACACCGACTGTCCACCCGACAGCTCCACTCACCAACGAAAACTACACACTGGCCATCCACACCTGAAAACACGACCCTTCTCCGGAAGCAGTCGATAACAACATGCACAGAAAACAACCAGTCAATGCCTAGGATGACATCGTACGGCTGCATCTGTAGCAGATCTCCGCTGGACTGATGCGGCCCCAACATCAGTCTACATCCCCGACAAACATCAAACAAACTGGTGTGACCTCCAACTGGCGCACTCAACACCAAGGGCACGGGAAGCCTCTCGACGTCTAGTCTCAAAGCATGGGCTAGACCGGGTGCAACAAAGAAGTGTGAGGCTCCTGAATCAAACAAAGCGCAAGCAAGAGTGCTAAACAGACTGATCGTACCTCGAACGACCTCAGGCCCTGCTGGAACGACTGCCTCAGCGGCGTGCAACTGCCCACGCCCAGCTCCTCTGCCCCTCTGTTGTCGACCACCTCCCCGACCACACCCTAGTCGAGATTCCTGAGCACCCTGAGGTCGGCCTCCCCCAGCACCATCTATCCTCGGCGGAGCGGGAGCTCGCTGCTACCCCTGCTGCTGGGAAGGCCTAACCGGCAACTGTTGTTGCTGAGGTGGGTGTTAAACCTGCCCACCCCCACTGTACTGCGCTCGAACTTGGCACTGGTTTCGAAGATGTCCGCAGCCTCCACAGACAAAGCATCTCGGTCTCGGGCCCATGGGGAAAGGGTGAGGACCAGGAGATCGGAACTGGAACTGCTGAGGCCTACTCCTTGTTGGCTGAAACCTGGAAGGCTCTGACGCCGGAGACCTGCCACTGACTGCTTTCCCCTTTGACAAACTTGATTGGCTCCCCTCTCGCGGTACACCTCCCAGCGAGTGCATCTTTTCCACTTCCTCAACCTTCTTCCGAACCTCTAAGTATGTCGGTAGAGTGAAGGGAGTAACGGCATACTGAAGAAAAGTTCGGAGTGCCTCCTTTAAGCGTCTCGCTCGGGACTCCTCATTCGAAAAGAAATCTGTTGCGAAGCATAGGAGATCCTTGAACTTGATCCCTAGTTCCCTTACCGACATACTTCCCTGCTGGAGGGAGAATAGCTCCTGCCTCTTCTCGGCCTTCATCGTTGAAGATTGAAATTCCGCCTGGAACTCCTTCTCAAAATCAGCCCACGAAACATCAGTTTCCTTCCTCTCCCCGAGGTAAAGCGTCCACCACTGACGCGCTGCTTCTCGCATCCGGCTCACTGTCAGAGGAACTCAGTACTCTGTCGGAGCCCGAATCAAGCTGAAAGCGATCATCAGCTCCTCGAGCCAACTCTCCGTCTCCATGTCCGAGACGTTGCCCTCGTACTTTCTCAGAGTCTGTCGCTAGAAGGCACGAAGGGTCTTTTGCCACAAGTCATCTTCCACCTCTCGATCGGCCCTCCGCTGATCAACCGGGTCAACCTGTTGGGCCTCAACTGCTCGTACCACACGTGGACGACGTCCGGATGCCATAGCTGAAAAAGTAAACAAGGAACTCCTAGGCCTGGGTAGTATGGAAATTTCCTCTCTTAAATTCATTTTAACTCTTTATTTAAATTAAATTCTCAAGACACACAAGAACGCAAGTCATTATGATGTATGTACCTTTCCTAGGGTCTCTACCCTGCAATCAGTGTAGCCTCACTTGACCGTTCAGTAGGTCCAGAGTCCTTGAATCGGATCACGGGGGTCCTAAAATCCCATGTCCTAGTCAGTCCTCCTTGGCCTATTTCACGCACCAAGATTGTCTAACGTCGTTGCCCTACCATCCCATGTCATTCTCACTGTGCCCAACTCCGAACTACATCCTCTCTCAAACCTGCCTTTGATACCATTTTGTCACGACCCAGCTTCTTCGAGATGAGGGAAGCAGCGGCAGAGTGTCACGTCCTTCCTTCTTCAAGATGAAGAAGAGATAATGACCCCCGAGACCCGCCTTCAGTAGGCCCCGAAGTGGCGACTAGCACCTAGCGCATAGAATCTCACGCAAAATGGAAGGTGTTACCCTTTTAATGAAAATATGATCAGGAGATAAGATAGTGAAATCTCAAACAATACCAAACTAAAGGTAAAAGTAAAGCCAAAACCATTCCCATATGCACGTTCAAACGTAAACTGCGACAAAAGTACAACCAAAGTACTAAAACAAGTACCAAAAAAAAGAACTACGCGGCACCACAACAACTATCATGACGCCCGAGCTAGTAAAGTCTAGCACGGTCCTCAAAATCCTCCTAAAAACCTGAAAATAGTTTTACACACGTAGGGTGAGAATACAAGTATACCCAGTAGAAAAACTAAAGTCACTCGTGCACAAGTGGGGAACATACTAATGCCCCTGTGAGAAAACAGTAAAACCTCAAAGCACCTACTAAGGGATACTAACCAGCCTCACCAAGGCACACTCACCAAATAACGCAATTCAAATAAAAGTAGTAGTATAAGCACATCGACGTTTGGGTACCCCGCACCACTTTCCCACTGGTTAATTGCTATTCCTAACGGCTAACGTCGTGACACTACCATTCTTCCAAAACGCAATCCCACTGCCACAACCCACCCGCACACACCTGGGCCTCAACCATACCGCGCATCTCGCCCCCAGACACCTAGGCCACAACAACCACACCTCTCGCCCGAAGACACCAGGACCTCATCCCGAAGACACTTAGAAATACAATCCTGGCCCACAGACACCTAGGCCCGTCGTCTACAACAAACCTGCTCGAATGATCTTGGACTATGGTAAGCCTCAAGCCATTACAGCCTGCCAGGATACGCTCGAGCGGTAAGAACCGGAATAGGGTGCGAGGAAGAAAATCAGCAACCAATCATCCATCCTCCCACCAGGATGTTGGGAAAGACACCCTCCCCCATTAAATGGAGGTGTTCGGCACATGGTACTCAACAAGGGTGGGATGCGTATAGAAATCACAAGGAACTACAATTTATATATGTATAGCTAACCAAACACTCAGCCCAACCTACGGGTCCCCACAACAAACAATCAACTCATACAGAACCACATTTGTTGCTACCCCTATATGCACAACCACACAACAGCCACTGCCAAAGCATAACCCCAACCCCTTTTTCATTCAGCCACCTGTAGTTCCACTGCACACGTCCTTTTTCCCTAGACACCCGTTCAACCATTGTCAATTGTCGTTCTTCAAAGTTATACCGCACAATCCTTCTCTCACAGCCCAATCCTACAGCCCCGCTGCCCAAACATTTCTCAGATGCAATCTCACTGCATAACAAGTTCATAACCACACCGCAGTCCCACTGCCCAACGCCCTTCAACAGCCACAACACAGACAAAGGCGTCCCACTGCCTATAAGTCCATCCATTCCACAATTAATCAGTCTCTCAAACTGGGATACCAACACACAACCCGTATTGCCCCCACACACAAGGCTCACAGCTACCACCATTAACCACAGCCCCGCTGCACACACATACCACACCCTTCTCACATGACCAACAGCACTGTCCACCCCTATACCCACAGCCTACACAAGGCTAGAACCCCATTAAACACACAGCACAAGGCCACACCATCAAGCCAAGGGTATTCAGATTTAACCAACAGGGTTCTTTAATTCCACTTAAAATAACCGGGGTGATCACAAAACAAGTTTGATCCTAGAGCATCCATTTAATTAACCAAGTATACGTGATTAAGCAGATTTCATATTATGGCCAATTATCAAACATCATAACAAAACAACGGAACATCACCGGTGCGCAAGCAAAGACCACCAACGGCCATGATTTTCAGAAGGCATAGAGTCACAACGACCATAAAAGAATCAAACATAACAAAATAAAACTGGCGATCAAACATCAAACCACTCCCAACCCGTTATTTCATTGATCCTGTTATCTTTTGATCATATTCTCTTCTTATTTATTTCTCGTTTCAAGAAGAGTATTCACCCGTTCTTCACAAGGAATCATTAGTACACCCACCCCACATGATGCACAATTAGAAAGAGGCTGAAGAAATCTCTACTTGAAACAACAGGCAACCAAAGCTCCTCTTTGCGTCAAGAACAGGGGGCCGTGCGAGCAGCACGAAACTCCAAGAAAGATGAGCATGAGGAGATCTAGCACAGGCGCACAACTCGTCTAGGGAGGAAGTCTCTTGGCGCACCAAGAGGGAACAGAAAACACACTGGAAAGGGATGATCCCGGCTTTGAAGAGCCAGATCCTATATTTAAGGAAGAATGGTTTTAAAAGTCATTAATCATGGGATCGTGGTCAAAATCACGCGGTTTGAATATCTCAAAGTCCCCCGAGCGTTAGGATGTTAAAGATATACTTGATATCCTTCAAAACACTCTTAAAAACACCCAAACAAGACTTTAAACTCGGTTTACATTAATTAAAACGTAGGAGGGGCGAAACTAGAAAACTGAGAAAAACTGAAAAAACTGAAAATGAGTCACCGATGGGTGATTCACCGACGTTGAGCCACCGACGGGGGAGCTACTGACGCCACCTAACGACGCTGAGCCACCGACACTGAGCCACCGACGTTGAGCTACCGACGCAACGACCTACCGACGCCTCGACCTACCGACGCTCTGACCTACCAGCGCCCTGACCTAACGACGCCTCGACCTACCGACGCCCTGTCCTACCGACGCTTCGACCTACCGACGCCCTGTCCTACCGACACTATGGCCTACCGACGCCTCGACTCACCAATGCCGACACTTCTGACTCACCAATGCCGACGCCCCTGACTCACCGATGCCGACGCCCCTGACCCACCGATGCACTAACATGCCGACGCCGACGCCCTGAGTCACCGACGGAAAAACTGGAAATTTGGCAAACTCTTGAAACGAGCCACCTTTAACTCCCAGAACACCCTAAACACTCAACTTTCACAATAGCATGGCCCGGCGAAATCCGGGTTATTACATTGGCGGAGCGGTCCATGGAATTGACCGGTAAGGCGAAGATCTTGCTATCAGCAAGCTTCCAAAGTATTTGGGATCAGAAGATGGGGGCGGAGGATCCTCGAGGTGGGAGTCGAGATTCATGCCCATGAGTGACATCAACACCGTCTTCTGCCATACCAAAAAATTGGTTGAGTCGAGCCGCTCATCAACCAGGCGGGTGGAGGCGGTGATCAGTGGAGGCAAAACCGAAGGTGCGGCCGAAGGGTCGTCCATAGGAAGGGCGGGGTCGGGACGTGCCGAGGAGAGCGGGACCAGGGTCGGAATGTGAACCCGAAGAGTCACGGGAGGGTGAAGCTGGAAAAATACAGCGAGCGGCGGGGCTGGTTGCGAAGCTGGGAGTTCGCGAGCAGGCAGGTCTGGGAGAGCTCCACAGGAGGCGGGGCCGGTAGTCCACACGAACGCACGAGCGACATTATTGTTTTTCAACGGATTATAAGGTAAAAGAAGGTACGGGTTATTATAAATCCAAAAGTATAGTAATGTCACAAATATCATATACATATGTTAAATCCATCATTATATTCAGCCATGAAAAGCGATGATGGAAAACGAATTACATCGGTTCGCGATACGGTAATCAGTCGTACACACAATCGACAGTTTCGTTTTCCTTTTGATAGAGAGAAGATGGATATAGGTTATGTCATTAACATAATAACATCTCAATATATCGGATATACTGGTGTTATTATTTTAGCATGGTTGGAAAAGATTTGAGGGAGTTAGAAGAAGTAAAACGAAAACGCATGGTTGGGAACTTCACCTCTTCTTCGGACAACGTCATTAGGCTTATACCTAAAGACTTCCTAGATTGGCTTTCTGATGAAACCAAAGTTTCTAGGATATGGGGAGGGATATAAGGAAGAGATTTGGGCAGGATTTAGCCAAACCAAAAGGCTTTGGGAGTGTGAAGAGGAGAGAAGATGGGGTGCCCTTCTATAGGTGGGGGTGAGAAAACACTTGAAATTTTTGAAAAGAAAAAGTGATATTAATATTTTTCACATGCCACGAGCCTCCAAAATGGGTCATTCTCAAACCATGGAAAAGATAAGGTCGAAATATAGTCAGCCAATAAAAATTGGACAAGTTTATAGGCCATTGTAACCCTTATCTTTTTAGCTTAACCCCCCGGTAAACCCCGTTTTAACATTAACTGTGCTAATTAATTTCTACTGTTTTTACTATTCATTATAACCAAAAACTAAGTTGACGTTATTATATAATAATAATTATGTTGATTCCAAATATATAATTCGTTTTCTATTCACAGAATTGACAAATTTTAATTTAAAATTAAACTCACGGACGCGACGAAAAAAAATGGTTTTGCAAAAAGAAAATTTTCGTAAGTATATAAGGTTTTAATATCAAAATTCAATATGAAAATGATTTCAATGACCTAAATTGTACTGGTTATAATATAATTTAACTAATTTTACTTTGAAAATAATTTTAAATCGTAATGGAACTTCTAAATACTTTAAACGAAATGACAACTTTCAATAAAAACCAGTATTTTTCATTATTCATCGAAAAATTAATCTTTTCAGAAAATTCTCAAAAATTCACTTAGATAATTTTGACATGCTAATTTCAAAAATGAAGTTCATTTAGTAAAATGCATTTTCTAAAAGCGATAAAAATTGATTTTAAAGTATGAGCGCAAAACGCGACAAAACCGCCTTTTAGAAAAATACAGTTTTTCAGAAAATATTTCTTTTTCTTTCAAATGATTCTTATTTTATTTCTAATCAATAGATAACCATTGAAGTTATTTTATACATGTGTAAACCATATAATTTTCATAAATTAGTTAAGTCATATTCATACCCGCCAATTTAGCGACTATGTTATAATGGTATACTATTTTACGGTTCTTTTAGACTCGGGGTTGTGTGCATTGCAAGCTATCAAACACAATGTTCTCCTTTTGAAATCTCAAAGTGTTACATACACCACTCTCGCCGCCTTGAAAATTAATCTTGTCCTCAAGACTATGGGAAGAAAAGTCGATTATGGTTGGTGAACATCTCTTTTCATGCGGCTTCCAAGTCATCCCTCTGTTTCTCAAAATGTGCCACCTCTACTGGCTTGGGTATAGAACAATGCCACCACCATGTTTTGCATGACGCCCTTCCTCCGTAACTCTGTCATCACTTCCAAGGCACATTCTGGTGTCAAATAACCCGTTGACCTTGCTAAACTTGTGCTAACGTGAGATCCATCATCAGAGGAAAACTCAACCAAGCCAAAATCTCCAACCAAGAGCAACATTTTTCACCTTGTACTTTCCTTCTCCCTATCACAGGTAACTCCCAAAGCCAGTAGTCAATCCATAAATGCCAGCACGCATTCAATAGCTACGTCCATAGCACTATGAGGTTGAAAACTATTAGTCAAGAAAATCGAAAAAAACTCATGCCCCAGTTGCGCAGCCGGAACGTCACTTGGCTTTTCCTCAGAAACATCTTTAATTGTATCTGAAGTACTTATCCAGGGTTCGGCATTTGAAACATCCCACAACTGTAGATTAAGTGGCCTAAGATCTGATCGAACAAGATTGAGCAGCCGTGTTTCTTTATAATGTGCCCTTTCAACATACGCATGTCAAGCAATCTCCTAGGTGTTCCTCCCTATTTTCTGGACCTGCTTTGGAGCAACGAAGATGGAAATTTCTCTTTAAGCCCACCTCCTACCCCACCAGCCTGAGAAATGGTCGATGCACTGATAATTCTACAAACAGCTTGGATTGTTCCAATTTCTCTCCCTCTGAATTCAAATGAAGGCGTGCTCAATCCCTTGATATCCACTAATGGCAGCTCGTCTTCTTGTTGTACACAAGTCTCCATTTTTTCTCCCTCTGATTGCTTAGTGTGATCTGGTGTGGTTCCTATCGGATGTTGGGCCGCCACTTCTGCATTTGGGATTTGGATGAGAAGCACCTTTGATTCCTCCGAAAAATGGAGAATAGGGCGAAGAGCCTCGGGGAGATCACGAAGGAGGCCCCTTGGAGGAATGCCTTAGGTCGAGGTGACATTCGACATTGATGTTAATGGGATCGTCACTGTTTCAGCCAAGGACAAGGTGACGAACAAGGAGCAGCGTATCACAAACCGATCATTTGGGGGCCTCAAGAACAACGCGCGCATCCCATCCGCGCAGATTATTATCACCAAAAACAGATAACGCCACCCTCGAGTATCTGAGGGTTGGGCAATTCTGAAACTAGTTGGCGCCTTAATCATTACTGGCAACTACAGTGGTCGCTCCTCTTGTCAATGTATCATCTCCAAGCACCACTCCAGACTGAAGATGGATTTCCGGAATTCCGCATGATCCCTCATCACCAGCATAAAGGAATCCAGCGTCGACGCCAGTCCGGACAGTGTCGTTGCATCGCACCCATCCGCTAATGCACTTATGACAGCGCGTTCGACGAGGAAAACTGAATCGCCTCTATGCTACCTTTGGGCTGCACTAGCTGCCAAGGAGAAGTCTGTTGTCCTGAGAACCTCACCCCTGCCTTATTTTCTTCATTTGTGGACGTGACAGCTTTCATCATGTCCATTGTAGACTGTGTGTTGCCATGTAGTTAGCAGAGAGTAGGTGACTTGCTCTGCTCGTTGCCAATTTTATATACCGATAAAACTGAATCTCACCCCAACGCCTCTATTCTTTATGCGCCTCAGTCTTTCCCATCGCTAACGGAAGTCGCTCCGCCTCTCGTTGTGGCATCTACTCGCGTTGCAGTGTCTCTACCGTTTGGCATACCAAAGCAGAAGTATTCACCGTTTGGGACATTGTCAACTCTTGCGTCGCCTTATAACCCAAGCTCGAGACAACTGAGCCAGATTCTCTCATCTCCTTCAGTACTCGTTCAACCTCCCACTGCGGCCTCAAAGGGGATCTCTATAGACCACCCTAAACTCATCTCCCCTGGTGATCTGACTATGATCACACATGGCGCCTATCAAAGTCTTCTCCAGCAAGTCCTCGTCGCCATCTCCTTTTGAATGCACATCGGATTCTTCCATAACCAAAGATGATCGATCATCTTCCTGTTGTGACCTCTTCTCCAAGCATCGCAGCATACCTTCCTTGAATTTTTGGAATTCCATTTGGAACTCCGCTTCTTCGTGCATCTCTTGATCCCATCACTACATGGAATTTTCCTTCACCCAAACCAGTTCGGAAAGCATGGCTTGAACACGCAATATGCGTTACATCGTCGGCTCAAAATAACCAAAGTGTTGCGCCACCCACGACATTGCTCGCAGGCCAAATTTTATGGTGGTGCAAATCCAACAGTGCTGGAGCACAAGAGTTTTCCAGCAGGTTAAACCAAACAATAGGATCTTCTCTTATTAAGATATCAAAGAAAACAATCCAGCTTGAATTATATGAAGCATAAACAAGGTTTACAGTTGAGGAGTGGCGGGAATAAGAAATCGAGGAAGAGGAAGAACTGGACACATAAGAAGAAAAACTCAAGGGACCCAAAGTCCTCTCGCCCAAACCAACTAGCCACCCTGAATAGAAGAATATTTCTTAACTACCACCTTCCTTTTCCCCCTTCACTACCCTTTATAGCAAATTTCACCACCTGCCAACACATGGGCCAGTTTGGCCAAACTAACAGAATATTCCCTGTGGAGACCCTTTTACCCCTACTAGAACATTCCTCCCCTATCGTCAGACTCCCTTCCCCCTCCTTGAATTCACTTCTCAAGCTATGTCGTGGGGTAATGTAGTCATCCTTTGATTGGTGTTGTAGCTTGATGGTTGGATGCATGATGGCCTGAATTATTACATGAAGATCTCAAATCTCATAATGTATCAACGTGTGACTCGCAGCAAGGAGCTAGTGATCAAGATGATGTTCCTTTTTAGGGTTGCAGGAGTTTTCTATTTGAAGGATTTTCTCTTTTAATCCCTTTTATATGATGGGTTTCTTGTGCTTTGGTGGCTTTCAGTCATTCCATTATGTTGGCAAAAATCTGGACGTTGTGATCTTTGGAGGAGAAGGGTTTCATTCTACTTTGTTTTTGGGTTTTCAGTGCTTCGGTAGAAGTTCGTTTAATGGCCTTCTTTACAGAGGTTGGTGTTTCGTAGGTTCTCTCTGATATTTAAGGTGTCTGGTGCATCTGTTTGTGTCATTGAATAATTGTTTTGGGCTTAGTGAATTGAAGTCAGTGGGGACCAGCTGCCCACCCCTACCATAACCCATGCAATTTTAAGTAAACAACCTTATAAAAGGCTTGCCCAAATCTTCTATTCTTGCATTACAAGCATTTATAAAACAACAATAACAAACAAACCTTAAGCGCAATTAAATGGAGTCAGCTGCATGGATCAAATGTCGCCAATTAGCTCTATTAAAAACCATATTTCCATTAAAGCCATTTAGAACAAGATTATCTTGAATGGTTTGTTTAAAAATCTTTTTAGGATTATTTCTACCTCTTTTAATAATTGAATTTGAACAAGCATTCATAAAAACTATTCATATTATAACCTCACTACTTGATTTAGAAATTGTTTACGGTGAACATTTAGAATTAGGAATGTCAAAAACTTCCCCTCCAATTGCAAATTATTTTATGTTATTATCTTGTTTGAATTATAGTTGAAATATTTTAAGATTTGTACAACTTAATTTCGCATTTTTATAGAGAAGGTATTAAGCGTGTTGGAACAAGCAGTCGTTGTTTGCACATTTTAGGTCGCATCGTTAAGTGTAATAATTAGTACTTTTAAGGTTTTGATGAGTCGTACATAGAAATAAAATTTTAGTTGAGAATTTCAAATATTGTGCTGAAATATAATTAAAACGTAGATTCAACCTGTTGGATTGGTGTAGCTCGATTTTGTCTTGGATGATGTTGGCCCGAATGCTTGCGGCCCATACTACGCACAAGGCCGCAACTCTCACGGGTCGAGCTCCGCAGTGAGCTTGTTGGGGGTTGCAGGGGGCAACACACCCCTGCTCCGAGGGCCGAAGGCCCCCGGCCCAAATTTTGAGGCACTATAGCAACTCTGACCGACTGTAGCAGAACTGATCGGACGACACCAACAGGGCACTGGAGCAGTGTGGACTTTGAAAACAACAGTATTGTAGTTCCACGGACTTCCAGCCGCCGGCCACTGTAGTAGCTTGGACTTGGGTGGCCGCGGCACTATAACGATGTAGACTTCCAACCACCGTTCACTGTAGCAGTGCGAACTTTCTGTGCGGTTGGTGGCACAGTACTCCATCTTCTTTATTAACCCATTTCAGACTAGGGTTTCTGTGTGTAAAACTTTGAGATCTCTCTGTATTTGTTTGTGCTCTCGAAACTAGTGAAATTATGCTTCCCTGTAGACGTAGGGATGATTTCTCGAACCACGTAAATCTTTGTATCCCAAGATCCTCTTCTCGATTTTTTTTCTCTCCCTTTTACTCTTCTGTGAATCGTTTGTCGCTTCATTGCTATCACCGTTTTGGCAACACAACCAATGACACAGTCGCATAGTTCGGTGATCTGTGAAAACTAGGATCCAGGTATTATGCCACCACCCATCTTTCTCAATCTTCTCTAGACAAACCAAATCTTGTATGAAAAGGTTGAAGCAATCAAAAACAAAGCCTTCCTTTTATAAATGTCAATGAAAAAGATCGCAAAGACTCACTCATTAGCCAGAAATAACAAGAATTAAAAAGAAAAAAAAACATTGAATTTCAATTGGAGGGACAACCAAGACTTATTTCTATTGCAGAGGCCACCAACTACTAACAATTGTTCCCACAACATCTATCAACTCTGCATCTATGGATACAATCCAGAGATGAATAATAAACTGCCCTAATACCACGAAGAATTCACCCAAAATGAATCTACATACCACTAGTACACAATCAATATAGCAATTGACATTTATAAGATGAAAAAAAAATAAGTGGCGAAAAAAGCATTTTTTTGTGCAATTCTCAAACAGTAGATTAAATACTAGAGTCAAGAAGAATTTTCAGAGGCATCTATATGGAACAAAACCACTAAATATAAAAAATTACCTACTAAGAGTCATGTGTACCTTTTGAAGTTTATGCAACAAGTAAGTTTTAAATTGGCGAACACCACGTCTGGTGGAATGTGGATCCATGCGATGTGTCTTCTCAAGAGCACGAAAACGGCCTAAAGAGAATTGAGAAAAGGTTAATTAACATATCAACAATTTTTCAGCATGGTAAGCTTGAACAAAATACAAAACTCATGCCAACTTAGAAAGAAACGTAAATAGTGGAAAGAGCATCTGAACATAAGCAATGCGTGTATCATACCACATAGTAAAAAAAAAAGTATGGGCTCAAGTGTGACCTTAAAATAAGTAATGATGAAACCCAAAAAAATACTTTATTAATTGAGAATAAGCTCCAGGACAATGGCATAAATATATATAAAGAGAATGAAAGGCCATATAAAACACGGCTGCAAAACAGTGTGAAACTGCTACTAGCTGAACAATTTAAGAAACTATAAAGCATCATCTTGGGGTGCTAAGCATGCACCTACCACCACATAAAAGGAGGACATAGTGAATTTGAAATTGAGTAGGGTAAGGATATAAAAAAAATTGAAATTCAAAATCACTGTTGGCAATAAATGCCAATGAAAAAAATTGAATAAAACACTGAAATGTTTTTCAAAAAACAGTGCATTGCCATCAAGGGTGTTGAAATCAAGATACTAGAAAGCCATAAGTCGTGTCAGTTGAATGAGGTCGGAACCCTTTATTTACAGAGATTGATAAAGAGATACGTAACTTGAGATGGAAGGGATATTCAAAATTGAAGCATATTCCAGCTTGTTACACAAAGGGCAAAAAGGGTCCCAATTCAGGAAAAAAGACACGAAAGAATTGGCAACGATGAACATCACTGCTAAACACTCAGTTCGTCGATAACTCCTGTAGTACCAGTGACATGCTCACAAACACCAGAATCAAGCACTTAGTGGTTGGGCGTTGAGATGAAAAAACATCATGAATGTCAGACTAGACCACAAGGACACTAGAGAAGGCAAGCTCAGCACGTTGAGATTGCATATTATGATGCTCCTCGTCAAAGAATTGGCTGATGGAGGTATACCCCAAAGCCTTACACATTTGATGTGTACTTGGCCATATCTTATAATATGATATGGGTGTATCGTAATGTTGTTTCCATAACCAGTCATAGTGTACGACTAGGCCAAATCGTAATGTTGTCATATGTGTTAATCGTAATGTATGATTCGCATTGCATTTACGATTGATTATAGCAGTCGAATGTTCAATGTTAAATTTTGAATCTTTCTCCCGCAATGGTTGTCATTAACTATAAACATTTCATAAGAAGAAACGCATTAGAGAATACAAATCGGCCAAGGGTTACAAGTGTTGTAACCGAAGGCTTTACTCAAACGTTTCAAAACGCTCGAGAAAATGTCATGGAAGGTTTGGGAGTGTCCTAAGACCTATATAAGGAAATGTCAGTCATCGAGATGGTTGTTCGAGTGATCTAAGTCTCCTACCGATTCTCCCCTTACCCAAAAGTTCTCTTTCTCCGCCTCGCTTTTCCACCAAGGGTACCTCGTATATTGTGGGAGTTGTAGAGAATGTCGCCCAAACGTTGGGTGATTCAGCTTCAGCCCGTGGATACACCACGTAGGAGGGAGTCTGTTGGCTGCCTCTCAAAGGTCTTTATCAAGCATATGAATGAAGACAACAGCAGTGTTAGGAATTTCAGGGAAGAAGGGGTGTGATTCCGAAGAGAGAGTCTGTAAATGCAGTATTTCTATAGGCAGACCAGCTATTACTGTACTACGGACTACAGGAATTCAAAGAAAAACAGGGGAAAATAAAGAGGATCTGGGGTACCACATTCCTTCGGTTGCAGCGAGCTGGTGTGATTCCCTTCTTTCTGGAAGCAGAACCGACTTCAGCACCAATTCCACGACTGATCCCTCAGTCGGGCCCCTCCTGAGAGCTTCCCTCCTCCTTTTAAAGGGTCTCACGCCTTTCTAACAGCCTAACAGCACCCCCAAGGGGCCCACTCTTTAACAGCAAAACAGAATTCCCCTCCCCTCCACTAACTTCTGAGGGGGCCCACAGCCACGAACCCAAACCGCCTCCCCTCATTCGGTATGGACCCTTTTACCCTTCCTTTGATAGGTGTAAATTAGGTGAGGCTTATTCCTAACATTTCGCCCCTCCTCAAAATCCACCTTGTCCCCAAGGTGATGTTCTGGAAACTGTGAACAGATCAACTCAGCATCTTCCCAAGTTGCTTCTTCCCGCGGCCTTCCCTTCCACTGAATAAGCCATAACCCCTGTGGTAGTCCGGTTGCGGGCTTGGTGGCCAACACATCTTCTGGTTCTGCCCCCGAAGTGAAAGCGGTATCTTGTACTTCTGGTAGATCAGTATAAACTGTAGAGTTTCCTACCGCTCTTTTGAGTTGTGATACATGGAACACGGGGTGAATACGGGTAGTAGTTGGTAGAGTGAGTTTATAAGCTGTGCTGCCCAGGCGAGCCTGAATCGGATACGGACCATAATACCTTGCTGCCAGCTTAGGATTTAGCTTAGTAAGTTTGGAAGTCTGCACGTTAGGTCGAAGCTTAACAAACACTGATTCTCCCACCTCGTATGTCACATCTCTTCGGTGTTTGTTTGCATAATGTGTCATTAGTTGTTGAGCACGAGAAAGGTTTTGCTTGAGTTGGAACAGAATCTGATCCCGCTCTTTGAGGGCTGAAGCAACTGAGTCTACCGGTGTACTTCCGCCAATAAACCGCAGTACTGTTGGAGGTTTTCTGCCATATATGACCTCGTAGGGAGTCAGCTTTGTAGAAGTATGAGTAGTAGTATTATAACAAAATTCCGCCCACGGTATCCAACATGCCCAAGATAGTGGTCGTTCCGAAGCAAAACATCGGAGATAAGTCTCTAGATATTTGTTGACTATCTCTGTTTGCCCATCTGTTTGGGGATGGTAGGAGGAGCTCATCTTCAGAGTGGTTCCCTCCATCCGGAATAGTTCCTTCCAAAAATTGCTAACGAAGATTGGATCCCGGTCGCTATGGAGCTGGGTATCCCATGTAATCGGACTATTTCTTTGACAAAAACTTCAGCCACTGATTTTGCCGTGTAGGGATGTCTTAAAGGTATAAAATGTGAGTATTTTGACAGTCTATCCACCACGACAAACACCACTGAAAAGACCTGGGATTTAGGCAATCCGGAGATAAAATCCATTGAAATTTCGTCCCAAACTAATTCTGAAATGGGTAGCGGTTGAAGGAGACCGGCCGGAGATATGGCCTGACTTTTTTGTCGCTGGCACGTGTCACACTCTTGGACATACTGCTGGATACTCCGTGACATTCCCTTCCAAAAAACCCCTACTGCCAGTCGCTTATAAGTTTTGAGAAAACCCACGTGTCCTCCTGCTGCCGAAGAGTGATAGTAGTGCAAAAATTTCGGTATGAGGCTGGATTGGCTGGACAAGACCAGCCGCCCTTTCTTGTATAACAACCCATTCAGCAAGCTGTATGTGGGGTACAGTTCTGGTTGTTTCTCAATTTTTGCAATGAGTTTTTGGAGCTCCTGATCCTGCTGTAATTCTGCCTGTACAACGTTCTTCTCCAACCAAAATGGCTCCGATACGGTAGTTCCTAGTTGCTTTTCTTCAATGTTGTTGCTCGTTTCCTCTTCTGCTATGCGGGAAAGAGAGTCTGCTGCCCGATTCTCCCTTCCAGGTTTGTACACCACCTCAAAGTCTAATCCCAGGAGTTTGGCTTGCCAATCTTGTTGGTTAGCCGTGTGGGGACGCTGGCTGAGAAGGTGTTTGAGAGCCTTATGGTCCGTGTAAATCACAAAATGTCTTCCCATCAGATACTGCTTCCAGTGGTTTACAGCAAGAACTAGGGTCATCACTTCATTTTCATAAACAGATTTTGAAAGGTTAGAGTCTGCTAAAGCCTTGTTGTAGTATGCAATCGGTCGGTGTGCTTGCATCAACACTGCTCCAACCCCTCTCCCTGAAGCATCGCACTCAATAACAAATGTTTTCTGAAAATTTGGTAAAGCCAACAATGGGGCAGTTGTCATGCACCTTTTCAAGGTGATAAAAGCATGCTCAGCCGCTGGATTCCAAAAGAAATTGTCCTTTTTGGTTAGTTCGGTGAGTGGTTTGGCAATCTTCCCATACCCTTCAATAAACTTCCTATAATATCCTGTAAGCCCTAGGAACCCTCGGACTCCCTTCACGGTTTTGGGTTGTGGCCAGCCTTGTACGCACTCAACCTTCTTGGGATCCATTGATACTCCCTCATTAGAGATAATGTGCCCGAGGTACTCCACTGTTTTTTGAGCAAAGAAGCATTTCTTCCGGTTTACCAGTAGCTGATTTTCTTCCAGTATTTGGAAAGCCGATTCTAAATGGTATTGGTGCTCAGCCCATGTCCTGCTATAAATAAGTATATCATCAAAAAACACCAGTATATACTTCCTAAGGATCCCCTTAAAAATTCTGTTCATGGTGGATTGGAATGTGGCAGGGGCATTCATTAGTCCGAAGGGCATGACAAGAAATTCATAATGCCCTTCATGTGTTTTGAAAGCTGTCTTACAAACATCCTCTTCCCTCACCCTGATCTGGTGGAATCCAGACTTCAGATCTAACTTGGTAAAAAAACAAGCCCCATGTAACTCGTCCAGCAGTTCTTCTATAATCGGTATTGGAAATCTGTCAGGGACCGTCAGTTTGTTCAGCGCTCTATAATCCACGCACATCCGCCAATTTCCATCTTTCTTTCGGACTAGAATAATGGGACTGGAGTATGGGCTATTGCTATGCCGAATCATCCCACTCAATAGCATTTCTGTTATTTGCCTTTCTACCTCATCCTTTAAATAGTGCGCTAGTTTGTACGGCCTGATGTTAACAGGCGCTGCCCCCGCTATCATGGTGATGGAATGGTCAGTTTGTCTGACTGGCGGTAGCCCCTTTGGTTCCCTAAACAAGTTCTGAAACTTCTGCAGCAGACCATTCAGCTGCTGCTGTCCGTTATCCTCCGTGCTCTCCCTCTCTGCTGATGTCTGCAGTTGTACATGCCAATACCATCCCTCTAATAATAATGTTTTTGCCTGGACGTGCTGCAGAATGTTCGGGTGTTCAGGTATCCCGAGTGCTCCTTGTAACTTGATCTCTTCTCCTTCCCAAATAAACTCCATGGTTTTGTGGCCCCAATTTGTTAAGACATTACCCAAGCTCCTTAACCACTTCATCCGAACACCAGATCCGGTCCCCCGGTGTCGAACACATATGCCTCGACAGTAAAGGGCACCTCCCCCAAGCTTACTTCTATTCGTCGACACACGCCTTGGGATATTGCCCGATGCCCGTCTCCTAACCTTATTCCATAAGGTCTTGTTGGGCTTACTTCTATATTAGCTAACTTTGCAAGGGACTTAGAGATGAAGTTGTGGCTTGCTCCGCTGTCAACCAGTACTGTTACTGGTATTTCTGAAAGTTTCCCATCAAAGGTCATTGACTCTGCTCCTGCCAAACCCATACTGCGGAACTCCACCTGGTCTCCGGACTGTTCTTCTTCTGTTTCCTTCCCATTTTTCTTTCCTGTGTCTTCCTGCCGTGGGTCAGGTTCCTCCTCCGGCTCTTCTTCGGGTTCCTCGTACTCCCAAACCAACACCCTTAGGTGTTTATCGAGACACCTGTGCATTGGGTTGTATGGCTGGCCACAACGAAAACAGAGCCCCTTCTGTTTTCGCTCTTCACGCTCTTGTCGGCTAATAGTTCGGACCCCATTCCATCGATTCTCCCCTACTATCTTCTTTAAATCATCTTCCCTCCTATTTCGCTCTACAGTGGCTCGGTGGGTGGGAAGACTTACTGGCAGAGTCCCTGCTCCTCGCATAAGGGGCAGTGGTGCTGTCCGGCCGCAGCTCCCCTTCAGAATCCCCTCTCCAATCAGTTCCCTTTCTATTTTTCTTGCCAGAACCAGCATTCTGAGTTTGTTTGTTGGTTCATGGGTTGAAATACGGTTTTCAACCTCGCTTCTTAATCCCCCCATAAGCATGCTCATGTACCAAGGCTCTAGGAAGTCCGGAATTCGTAGCGCGACTTGCTCGAACTCTTCTATGTATTCGTCTACTGTTCCGGACTGTCGAAGCGTTTTTAAGTACCTCAATGGGTCTTCTTCAGTGGTTCTGTCGTACCTTTCCATTAGTGCATTTCTAAACTTATCCCACGTTGGCCCTTGCATGGAACGATGCCAAGAGAGGAACCAATATAATGTTGTTCCCTCCATGCAGATCTGAGCGTAATGTAACTTCATGTCTTCCGGTATGCGATTGATCAGGAAATATGTATCTGCCCTGGCAGCCCATCCAAACGGATCTTCTCCTGTAAACGTTGGCAATTCTACCTTCCTAACTGCATTCTGCATGGCCTTCGTGTACACTATCTCGTCGGTTGTGAACTCTCCCTCGGGTTTTTCTCCAGCCGCTTCACTTCCGTGTCTACTTCCTCCTGATTTCTCAGGAGCGGCCCTGCTCTGTTTTCCTACTTCTGAGCCCCTTTCCATCTGCAACTCCACCTCCTTCAACCTCTCCAAAGTTTTTTCCTCCATTTGCCGCATCCGTAATGCTACCCGCTCCTCCGATTGTTGGGCCAGGTTCTGGGCTATTCGTTGGTTCTCATTTTGTCCCCGCATCATCTTCTCTAAACTATCTTGTACTGCTGTCATGGACTGCCGGAATCCATCCAAAGACTTCTCGATGGCCAGAACTCGATTCTCCATTCCTTCTCGTTCCAACACTTAATTCCATGTTGTGTTCCTCCCTCTTGTGCGATAGTTCCCCAGCGGAGTCGCCAATTGTTAGGAATTTCAGGGAAGAAGGGGTGTGATTCCGAAGAGAGAGTCTGTAAATGCAGTATTTCTATAGGCAGACCAGCTATTACAGTACTACGGACTACAGGAATTCAAAGAAAAACAGGGGAAAATAAAGAGGATCTGGGGTACCACATTCCTTCGGTTGCAGCGAGCTGGTGTGATTCCCTTCTTTCTGGAAGCAGAACCGGCTTCAGCACCAATTCCATGACTGATCCCTCAGTCGGGCCCCTCCTGAGAGCTTCCCTCCTCCTTTTAAAGGGTCCCACGCCTTTCTAACAGCCTAACAGCACCCCCAAGGGGCCCACTCTTTAACAGCAAAACAGAATTCCCCTCCACTAACTTCTGAGGGGGGCCACAGCCACGAACCCAAACCGCCTCCCCTCATTCGGTATGGACCCTTTTACCCTTCCTTTGATAGGTGTAAATTAGGGGAGGCTTATTCCTAACAAGCAGTAGCCATCTGCGGTGTAAGGTACACAATATTCTTCATTTATATTCACATGGTTTCAGTTTTGCATAGCATGGTGATCTTGGGATTGAGGTTTCCTTTGTCTTATGCTGCCTAGAACAAGTATTGTTTGATCCTTAGAAACCTAACAGTAGCATCAAAGCTTCACCATGCTTCATGATTCTTGAAATCGTGTTAAAAATGAAGAATAATTTGATACCGTGTTTGTATCGCAATTGATATCGTTAAAAACGATATAAAATTTAAACCGAGGCTTGCGTTATGATATTTGATATCATAAGTCGTGATAGTGTCGCCAAATGCGATATGTGATATCGTAGTAGGCGATACAGTGCAATCCTTCAGTTTTTCATCATATCGTAGCATACAATATGGGCAGTCGTAGATGACGATAGAGCCGAGCTACATATGAAAAACAGAGCATCATATCGCTTAATGGGCAGTCGTAACTGACAATAGCATCGAGCCGCATATAAAAAACAGAGCATCGTATCACTTAATGGGCAATCGTAGTTGACGATAGCACCAAGATAGTGTCGAGTCGTGGGCCACATGTTGTAAGTTACGATTGCCAAGCATCGTTGGGTTAATGTTACGCAAGCCACTGTGGCTTATCGCGGTGTATTATCTATCAGAAAGTACGATAGATGGCGCCCACTTCATCTATCGCACAAAGCAAGCCACTGTTTATGCTATAATGTATATCGTAGAAAATGATATCATGAAAAAAATTAATTTTTCTAAATTTCAATTATTAATTGAATGTAATAATTTATAAAATTATTATAAATTATAGAAAACGTATTTTGGGATATTTATTTAATTTATAAAGCGTATAAATTAATTAATTATAATTTTTTTATAATTAATTATAATTTTTTTATAATTAATTATAAAGTGTTTGTGAAATATTTTATAAACAAATATTCCATAATATTAAGTGTTAATATTAAATACCTTTTGAAATTATATGGCATGAATTATAATTTGAATATGAAATGTTTATATGAAAATTATAAGCATAATTTAGTGTATAAATTACAAAATAAGAAAAAATATAAAGTAGTTTATATTTAAAATTATGAATTGTTTAAAATTATTATTTTAAAATGTTCAAATTAAAATGTCTTATTTGAGAAAATTATTTGAACCGTATCGAAGAGTTTTGATAATTGATATTAAATATGTGATATTTAGATTGTATAAATTGTTTACAAAATTGAAGTGGAATATAAAATGTTTATATTTCATTTAATATCATATAATTAAATAAAATGTTATATAAATCGATAATATGAAAATTTTCAAATTAGAAATAAAGTGTTTATATTTATTTAATTATAAAATGTTCATAATGTTTGGTTAAATTATAAAGAGTTTATAATAGTTTTATTTATGACTTGTTCATAAATGTATATCTCATGTATAAATTTATGAATTATTCATTTATTTAGTTTATTACCTACTTTATTCATAAATATAATTGTTTATATTATGAATATATTTATGTATTAGTTTAGAGTGTTAAAACTGCTTTTATAAATTAACATACATGCATCTATGGAATTACGTGCTACGTATGATAATTGATTTAGTTTTTTTCTACCTTGATTTTGGCTTGTATGGGGTTATGAGCTTGAATTTCAGAAATTAATTATAGTTTATACATGTTGGGTGTTTAAATTATAATGGAATTGAGATTTTTCGTGTAATGTGGTTGTTGGTCTTGGACATGCTTGTACTTGATTCCCACACAACCTTAAAGTGGCTATTTGAAGATTCAAAAAAAATGGATTAGAGATACTACGGCCTAAATAGCACAAGAGTGACCATGGACGAGCCAAAGATCATGAATCTCATCCATTGTCGCCTTCCAATCACTAAAATATGGTAGAATCATGTGAGAGTCATAAAGAGTCCAAACAAGAGCACAAGGGTGTCTAAGATAGAACAGACATCCAAAATATGATGTTAGGAATAGAATGTCTAAAATAAGACATCTGTAAAAGCGGCCTCAACTCGCAAGCCAACCTCATCTTAGACTTGAAATTGATTAGACTATATTATTGATTTTGTACTCCGGATTCAATTTGAATCACAATTGAATCTAAACACACATGACCCTTGATTTTGATAATGCAACCCATGTGATTCAAATTAAATTATATCGTTAACTTTTCTATTAGACGTGAAGTCATAAACCTTTATTAATTGTGATATTAAGAGCTCTACAAATATTATTCTTAATAACAAACTACAAGTTGTGTTGGAGTCTGTATCCCACATCGGACTTGTGGTCCGATGTGGAGTTTATCATTCATTATAAAAGAACGCCTCATCCTCACTTTGAGGAAAGGAGGTAAGGGGGTTTCTCAACCTACATGGTATCAGAGCAGGTTTGATCCAACCGAATCTCTCCCTCATATTTTTTTTTTTTTTCCATTTAGGTTTCCATTTTTTTTTTGAAGTGCGGGGGCGGCGGCTCTCAGAATGGGTCGGCCGCCCTTCCGCCCTCCGCTGCTCCTCCCGGTCGCGCAGGCCCTCTCTCCCGGCGGCCCTCTCTCCCGGCGCAGCTCCTCCCCCGGCGGCCCTCTCTCCCGGTGCAGCTCCTCTCCCGGCGACGTCTCCTCCCCGGCGGTCTGCTGCTGTCCGGCGGCTCCTTCCGCCCTCCCGCGCGGCTCCCGTCGGCTCGGCCCCGTCCTCCCGCAGCGCGGCTCTCCTCGGCGCGGCTCTTCTCCAAGTGACCCTCCCGACGCGACGGCCCGTCATCGGCGCGGTTCTTTTCTTCCTGGCGGATCTTTGGCGCTACTCCCCGTCGCGGCTTCCCCCCGTTGCGCCTTCCCTCCCGGCATGTCTCCTCCCAAGCGCGACCCTCCCGGCGCCCCTCTCCTGCGCACGACCCCTCCCGTCGCGCAGCAAACCCCGGCCGCCTCCAGATCCCGTCCGCGCCTCCAGATGCCATCGCGGCGGAACCTCTCCCTCCCAGCGCCCCTCTCTGCGCGGATCACCTCCCGGCTCCAGCGGCGCCCGCCTCCTGCGGCTTTCCCCGGCGGTTCACCCGCGCCGGCCCCTCAACGTCCGGCTTCCGTTTCACCTCCCGCAACAGCCAGCAATGGCTTCCGCATTCCCCGGTGGATTTTCCGGATCCCTACAACTGTCGGTTGTCTCCCGCATCTCCGGGCGAGAAGGACGGTTGCCTCCCGCATCTCTCGCTCCAGCGCGTCGAATACTTTCTCCTATGCGCGCAGCACGGTAAGGCGCCTCATCCAGCCCTGCCTCCCTATTTTGTCGGTCTCCCCCCCGCCTCCGACAACCGGCCTCCACCCTTGTCGGCCCCTCCACGCCGGCGGCCTCCTCCGGCTTCCAGCGCCGCCTCCCGGCCTTCTGCTCCCTCGCCGGCCTCCTCCTGAGCTTCTCTTCCGGCAGCCAGCCGATTCCAGTTTCTTCCAGCGGCTGTCCTGCTTCAAGTTCCGGCTCTTCGGCACCTCCTGCGGCATCCCCGCCTCGCCGACATCTCCCTCCTACATGGCATAACTTGTGCATTAAGGGAAAATGATAGAGAACCGGACACCTGAAAATCAGCAGATTCTAGAAGGGGTATAAAGGTAACTATAGGGAGGGATGCAGCCTGGCTAACCAAGTGGGACAGCTGGAATATTCTGTTAGGATTCCCTCATGGGGATCAAGGTGAGGTGGCGATGTTTTTATAAGGGGAGGACTAGGGCGAGGGAAAGGTACGAAGGAATATTCTAGAGGCTGCTTAGGTGGTTCAGCCGAAGCTTGGGCGGGAGTGCTAGGTGCCTCTCGAGTTACTCTCTTCTTGTTACATCTATCTTCTTCCTCTCGTTTGGACCTCTGGTCCTATTTCTCAATATACAAGAAGTCTATTCTCTGGTCTCTATCATTGGTCCGACCTGTCGTTCTTAATCACTTGATGTTGTCGGAATCATCTCGATCCACGGAGGCGCACGCTACCATCTTTTCCTACAGTAGCGAGGCTCACTGTCAGATCGTCGCTCAAAGGTGGTGCACCCAACTAGATCGCCTTCAAAGGAGGCACGCATTGTCGGCTTGCGTCAGAAGCAACCCACATTGTCGAATTTTCACTTACGGGGGCGGCGAGTGTGGCTGGATTCCCTCACGCGGGAGGAGGCGCACTCTTGGGATTGCTCACAGGAGTGAATTGCACGGCCAGATTCATCACTTGTTGTCGCGCGACCATGGAGACTCGGTCCCAGCCTCCTTTTGATGTCATGGAGTAACGCATGGGAAGCCTAGAAACAGCAACATTCTGTTTAGCGTCCACGATACATTAGTTTATAAAGGAGCAAGCAGAATTTTGAGATGCCTTGTCTAGTGTGTTGCGACGTTTGGAGAAGAAGATGTTGCGGCAAGAGGCGACTCTGCCTTCTCAGCTGATCACGCTGCCTGAGGTGTATTCTGAGACGTCTGGTGCTATGGAGGTGCAGGGGCGCGACGTAGCGGCACTGACTGGTTTGATGTTGATGGTGGAATCAGTTACGTTGGACATGGACCAGGTAGAATCCCAGAAATCTAAACACAGTATGGTGCAACTGGACCTTGATCAGGAATGTCAAAACAAAACCGGAAAGGGAGCGAGAGAGTTGGGGAACGAGCCATGAGTTGGTTTGCAAGTCGGGGTATGCTGCACGGCCCAGCTACCCAATTACAGGCAATCTGCCTGGCCAGGCATGTTGCACCGGCTCAAATGGAAGGAGTGGATCCCCAGGTTTATGGAAGAGAACCATACAATTTTTACAAGCAAGAAAAGCGGTTGTGAAAGCAGCACTCACGACCCAGTTCATAGCAGCACATAAAAAGCCTTCCAGGTGGAAGGGAAGTGTTACAGAGTGTTGGACACCCCTCGGGTTATATGGGATTTGTTGACAAAAAGTGTGAACTCGGCCCAAGGTGAGCCGTGACAAGATGAAGAGATTGTTGGACACCCCTGAGTGTGTTTTGGGTGTGTTGACAAGATGAGTTGAAGATGAGGCATGGCAATCCTTGTTGGATTTGTTGACAAGGTGGTCGGGGTGATGTTTGAAGTTGTTGGCAAAGGGAGCTCCATTCATCTACATATTGGATTTGTTGACAAAGACATGTGGAGGCCGAAGGGCTGTGATAAAGCTTGGACCGACATAAGCGAATTTGGCTGTGTGAGGGAGTTCATGTTAGCAAAGTATGGCGGCGTAAGCAAATTTTGCATACACGTTTCGCGTACACATTTTTGGCTACGTAGGGATTCACATAGGCGATTGATGCCAACGTAAGGTTTTCGTTGATGTAAGGGAATTCGACTATGCGAGCCACCACGTATGGGTTTTCACGTATACATTTTTAGAACCCGAGGGGTGTCAAACAATTTCACTCTTTGGATTTTGTTGACAAGAAACCTTCCTCGCAAAATATTGGTATCAGAGGCTACGATTCTGACTGTGTTCAACCTCAGAGGCAGCTTGGAAGTTCTTGCACAAATGGAGACAATGAAAAAGCCATCATCTTTCAGAGGTCGGAAATTTCAGAGGTCGGAAATTTCAGAGGTGGCAGAAGGAGTTTCTAGCCTGCATGGAGGATTCTCCTAGAATCCCTCGAGAAGTTGTGCAGGAAGGAATTGTTCTGCTGAGCCTACATGGAATTATCTTTGAGATGAATCAAAGAAATTTTGAGATTGATGTCTCAGTCAAAAAGGCATTAAAGGATGCTCTTGAAAAAAAGTGCAACTCTCGTGTGTTCCACTGAAGATCAGAGTATCGAGAGAAGGAGAGGAACATGTTTCCACTCATAATATGCACCTGGAAGTTGCCTGCTAGAAGAAAATGTCAAATCTGGAAACAAAAATTTGTTCGCTGGAATGTAGCAGTTCAGTGGAGAGAGCCTGAAATGAAGCTAAAAGAGGTGTCAAAACCATATCTGAAGTCATCATTGGTATCAGGCCCAGTATGAGTAAAATCCAGTGGTATCAGGTCCTAAAATGAGTGGTAACAGACCACTAAAAGAAAGAGGATGGACCTGAAGACAAAAGCACCAACACAAAATGTATTTCATGATTATTTGTGTTTTAGTTCTAACAGTTGGTATCAGTTGTCTATTGTGTACAGGATACCCATTTCTGTTGACCTGAAGATTTTTTTCCCAACAAGTGGAACCCCCAAATTGAGCAACAACAATTGGTATCAAAACTGAAAAGAAGATGCGATGAAGAGGTGGAAACCACATCATGTTGTCTATCTTGGAAGTGTCCGTGCAGCAACCAAGAAGAGGTGGAGAAATGGGAGATTATGCATAAAGTGAATCTTGCCTTGTTAGAAGATTTGGCCTTGGAAAATAAAAGGTTAAAAGGAGCTGAAGTGGCTCTGAACTTTGACATTAAGAAGATGAGTGCAAAGATAAAAAGTCGTAGTGATTTTCTTTAAGAGATGCGCCAAGAAATCAGGAAGCAAATAGAGGAGCTAAAAGCAAACATCATTTTTGTAGAATGATATAGAGGTGAACCCAATACCCAAGATGTCTCTCTAAGGGAGGCCTTGAGGTTATTTTATAATGAATAATAAAGACCACATAAGACCACAAGTCCGATGTGGGATGCAGGCTCCAACACTCCCCCTCAAACTAGGTCTGCCTAACTTGGACACATAATTAAAAAAAACAAACCAAATCAAAACAAAGCAAAGACACTTTCACCACTCCCCCTCAAGTTGGACATATCCGGCTTGATGACAAAACAAGACAAAAAAAACAGAACAAAAGATAAACCACCATGATTGTTGCTCCCCCTCAAGAAGGTGACAGATGATGTCGTTGAAAAAATTGTCAACCAACGAACAACACCTGTCATGCAAAACCAGCAGGAATAGCCGAAATGAGGATGCATCGGCAGGCGGGGCCGGTCGACGGAGCGCTAGAAAAGCCGCAGAGACGAGGTTGGGCGACGGAGCACCGGGAAATCCGCACAGGCGTGGTCGGACGATGAGGCGCTAGGAAAATCGCACAGGCGGTGCCGGTCGACAGCGCGTCGGGAAAGCCGCACTGGCGGAGCCGATCGTCGGTGCGCCGAGAAAACTCCACAGGTGGGGCCGGTCGACGGGAGGCGCCGGGACTGGATGAAGGAAATTTGCCAGAACTACTCTGGCGAACCATTGTAGTGGCGTCCTCGGAGAAATCCACATCACCAAAAAATTACCTAATGAATTGTGCGAAGATGGCAGCGGAAAAGTCGCTAGGAAGAGCTCTGAAGGGCAGCAGATGCCAACGAGGACGGCACGATGGACATGCGGGCATCGCACAGAGAGGGCAATGCACAGACAATGGCGTATGGGAGAGCTGCAGCACTGGCAGGATCGGATCACTGGAGGAGCGCCGTCGTACGAGGGCCCATCCGAAAGGGAGGAGCGGCGCGCAAGAGAAGTCGTCGGCGTAGGTGGGACGTCGCGCACAGAGGCGGATAGCCGGCGGTTAGCGCACTAGGGGGCGCAGGGGGAGCCGCGCGGAGGGAGGCGGCAAGGTCCGCGACACCACCGGGAAAAAGGGGCCGCACCAGCGAAAGAAGGTCGTCAGGCAGGGTCGATGCGGCCGCTGGAGAAGGGTCGTTCGGGGCTGTCGCGCAGGGAGGTGCGCAAGGAGAGGATGGCCGGCGGAGGCCGACGATGAAGCAGATCAGCACGGCAAGGGGCGGAGGCCGCTCGAGATGGGCGCTGCCCAGGAGGTCGTCGAGCGAGGGAGTGGCGACGGGAATAGGTGTGACCGACAAGAGGGGTCCCACCGGGAGACATCGGGGGCGGCGCTAATGTGACGGTAGCCAAGGGGCCTGGGGCTTCCGCCCCCAACGGGGGGAATCTGCAAGAACCCGCTTCTTCTTTTTGAGGTACGGTTTCTTTTATTCTTTTTCTTTGAGTTATTTTTGAGAAAACAAGGGAAAACTAGATAAGTACTGGAATCATATTGTCGCATGGGCTGATTCAGGGTTACACGTCGTGTAATTCTAAGTACACGTCGTGTAGTTTGGCCGTGTATGATGGGAATACATGGTGTGTGGGCGTGTCGGCAAGGAAAAGAGGAAAAACCAACTACACGCCGTGTACTTCTCAGTACACGCCGTGTAGTCATGTCGACAGGCCCAGGAAAGTAAGTCGGCGGAAGTCAGCCACCAAATGAACAGTAAAATGATATACACGCCGTGTACTTGTGTTTTTCACTTAAAACGGGCAGTGGCCTCTCCATTCTGCAGTTTGGACAGTGGGTTCGCTGGGTTGAAGAACAAGCACCGCTGGAACTTCAACCTTCTCCCAAATCTTCGTCCGGACTCTGATTCGATCGTTGTCGGTTGTGTTTGAACTGTATCGGTAAGCTCTCGATTACTCTTGAGTTGTTCTTCCCAATTCCAGTTCTAGAAGAAGTTATTTAAGGTTGAGTGTTTATTCTTGTTTCTTAGATCTACGTCGTTCTAGCTCGAATTGGAGCTCGAGGTTGGATGAGGAGAGTCGTGCTATGACGAGGTAGGTGGTCTCGTGCTAATTGTTTAATGTCAAGTTTTTTTTATGTGTCGTTGTGCCGCGCGCCCATGTTTAGGGTGCCGCTTGATTGAGAATTTGACCCATGTTGATACCTAATGACATTAGGTAATTGAATAAAATAATTGAAGCATGTTTAGGCTTATTTGGTTGATTAAGGGCCACACCGTGGGTGTGTTTCCCTCAGATGGCCATTATTTAGCCGTTTGGCCAGGATGTCGATGGGTTTGTCTTTGTTTCCCTTTTGAAGGGTTGTCTTAGAATGAAATTGGTTAAACAAACGTTGTCATGTGGATATGATTGTTAAAGCTTTGTGATAGTTTAATTCACATGTTAGTCTTGTTATATACTTTTTCCCACCTGAGTTGATTATTTGAAACCATGTATTAGTGCAAATTATATGTGTCGTTTATTATGTGAGTTGCCCACATGAGATGTTATTTTGTTAACCATGTAATAGTGTAATTTACATGTGTTGGTTTTAATATGCTGAAATGCCGATACACCGGGCTTGACCCTGAATATGCTGAAATGCTGATATATCGGGCTTGGCCCTGATACATGCTGAAATGTTGATACACCGGGCTTGGCCCTGATACATGCTGAAATGTTGATACACCGGGCTTGGCCCTGATACATGCTGAAATGCTGATACACCGGGCTTGTCCTTGATTTGAATATGTTGAAATGCTTATACATCAGGCTTGGCCCTGAGACATATTGAAATGGAATGAGTGACGACGCGTCTGTCAAGTCAAAGCACAAGCTTGGATTCGGTCTAGCTTTCTTTGTTTACATAGCCTGCTGAGGTATCTGTTGTGTTTACTTTATATAGGGGTTTGACAGTATTAGGTCGGATCCCAAGACTTATATAATTCAAAGGATTTGAATTGATTAAAGAACATGAAATGAATGTAAATAAATGTCAGTACTTGTAGGATTGTTTACATTTGAGTACCTGCTAGTTTACTGCATTTCACTACTGTACACTACTATTGCATATACTCACTAACAAATTGGCACCGACCTTTGGTGGTTGCCTACTGGGATTTATTTCTCATACCCTGTTTGAGTCATGTTTTTGAGCCCAAACAGACTATTGCTGCAGGGGTCGATGGGGGCAAGGCTCCCTATACAGGTACTTGATTGCTTCTTAGGAGCAGGAAAGCATGGGACCAAGCCACGGCTTGCGATGCTGCTGAGTTTCATTTTGTTTTACCGTACTTTGCTATTGTGTTGTACGTGATGACTGTGGTGAGATGGCTTGGGCGATGTGGCGAGGCGACGATGGTGAATGTGTGGTGTTGGGGCAGTGGTTGTGTCAGTTGAGATAGTTGTGGTGTGGCGTGGTTGTGTTAGTTGTCCAGTTAGCCTTGGAATAATTTATGATGTTGAAAGAAATGAATAAATGTATGGGTTGATGAATTAATAAGAGTGGATTGTGTAAATATGAATGAAGTGGCTTAGTAAATGAAAGTTAGTGTAACTTGATTAATCTGAAAAGTGGTGAAACTTGTGAATTGAAGTGGGAAATATGTGTGGCTATGTGTGGTGGTGGTGTGGCGTGTTACATATAGTGGTGGTGGCGGTTGTGACGGTTAACGTGTGGCATGGTGATGGTGATGTGGTGTGCGCTAGTGCAGTTGATGTGAGCTCATAGATTGGGTGTTGTGTGTTATCCATATATCTTATATGTTTATGTTAATTCTATATGTGTCTCACCCGAGTTGGATAACCTTACCAACGCTTAGAGGTTCTAGATTTCGGATATTTTCCCCAACATCTAGGATGGTGGTGATACAGATGGCCAGTTACCCCCTCCTCCCCACTCATTCCTTCAACGGTGATGGTCCAGGTGTCTTCAGGCAAGATGTGGTGCGATGGCCCGGGTGTCTTCGGGCGAGACGTGATGTGTTGTGGTTGGGATGAGATGTAATATGTGGTGGGGGTTATGCGTGGTAGTAGGAGGGCACGAGGTTGATATCTTTCACGTTCATGATACCCTACTACTCTGGTCATGCGATGAGATGTGACGGCCCAGGTGTCTGCGGGCGAGATGTGTTGTGATGGCCCAGGTGACTGCGGGCGAGATGTGATGTGATGTGGTTGTGATGTGATATGATGTGTATGAAAGGAATGGGAGCACAAGACGTTCGACGTAGGAGCGTGAGAGCGGCAAATCATCAGTGGGGAAGTGGCAGTGGGGCGCCTTGCTTTGTTATGATCTAGATGCTATACTGTTATTATATTGGATGCGTGATTTGGTTAGCAAGTCGTTGTGAGGGTGAGATTGGTTGACCTGTTTAGGTGCTCGTTGGTTCTCCTGTTTGTTCACTAACGCATTAACATGCTCTTTTCACATGTGCACTTAAGACCTCGGGTATGATGCACTTAAGACCTTAGGTATGATCCAACTGAGTATGCTTGTATGTTCACCCTACGTATATAAACTGTTTTTCGGGTTTTCAAGATAACTTTGAGAACCGAGTTGGATAGTGCTAGCTTGGGTTGGAGCTGCTTTTGAGTTGTTGTCGTAGGGCTTGTTTTTGGTACTTTACTTTGGAGACTTTTATTGTATTGGTTTAAATTTGTTCATGCATTGTGGGATGGTTTTGACTTTACTTTTATATTATCTATTGGAGTTGTTTGGTGGTTGTTAATCCTATCTCCCAATCTTGTTTTATTATAGAGGGTAATGTCTCCCAAATGTGAGATTTTTATACTTTCGTGCTTGTCGCCCACCCGAGGTCTACTGGAGACAGGACTCGGGGGGTCATTATCTCTTCCTTCATTGAGGTATCTTTGGAGGAAAGGGGTCATGACATGATCCAAGCCGAGAATAAAGAAAGAATTTGCAGGTGAGATGCAGTGAATTAAATGAAATATTATTCATGCTGCAGTGGAATGTTTCACGCCGCAAATGAAGGGATCCGGCCGCGAAGCAGCCTGCCTGCATGAAGCTTGAAATTATTCTATTTATTCAAGCTGACTTTTTGAAACACCGCAAGTGATGGGAGATCACGAATATTGAAGATTTGAAGGTTGTCCACACAACACGCCTGAAGAGAGAGTGGCGACGTGGAAGTTGCAACAGCCGAGATTTGCGTGTATTTTAAATACACGTTTTGTTTATAATGTGAGAAGCTAGAAAATATGTACAAAATGAAGGGATTCCAGTTTGGCATTGTACAGGAAGTCTTCTCGGTTTCTATTTTAAGAAAATGGAAAAGCACTTCCCGATGATAACTTTTGCAACAGGACCGAGGAAGCAGAAAGGGTAATCTCATAGGAGATATTATGTAGAAGAGCAAAAAGAAGAGAGCAAGGAAACGACTCCAAAAAATATTCATCGATACATCTGAGCAAAAGTGAGGAACTCTCGTGGAAGAACTTCACATTTGTAGATTGAGAAGAAGAGAACCAGGCGCCTTCTTGAAGATTTGTATTCTCGGAAGAAGAAGTTGTTCAACAAATAAGATGAGGAGCTCTGGTCGTTGTACTATAAGGAGAGGTGTTCCAAATTTATTCTGAAAATAAGAAGCTGCGAAGAGGGTATTCACGGTTATTTTGTGAAGGAGCAGCAGTGGAGTTCAGTGGTGCATCCACATATATCCAAGGATGCATTCAGCCAAGATGATGCTGAAAATGAAGAGACCTATGAGTTTATAAGCTGTAGAAGTTATTTCCCAGGAGTAGTGAGCGAAGGAGGAAGAAATGGCAGTGAGCTCATGGTGTCCTACCCCAGAGCAGTGCATGAAGGAGAGGCAGTGCACCTTGGGAGAGGAGTGACATCGTCCCTAAACTTGTAAGGGTAGTGAGTCTTAGGTAGCAATGAGTCAACCCAAAACCTTGTAAGGGCAATGAGCTCAGGCATGGAATGACCACGGCCTTGTAACCACCGAAAGCAGTGAATCTAGTGGTTAATTGGTGCATCGACACAATATCGATAGCATTCTCCTTGGAGTAGACCAGTACGGATGAACCAAAAAACAATTAATATGCCCCTGCATGCATTACATCTCTGCATTCATATATGAATTCGGTGAGGTTGAGGGTCAAGAGAACGGTTGAGCACAGTTCCTACACACGTAGGCAAATAAGTAAAAAGGTTGTAAATTAGGAACAGCTGATTCACTCCCCCCTCCCTCTCAGGTGTGTAAGGGGACCCAATAAGAAGAAACCCCCAACTTCATCAATCTGAATGGGGTCCGCGATGAAGGGAGGCACATATGGGAGATTGTTTGGCGTACAGGTGTGGTAAGGACGCATATTAAAAACCTTAACAACACGATCTTCAATCAGCGGTGTTGTTTGGTTCTATCCAAAGCACAAACGTAGGGAGGAGTGTCTGGGAGATCATTTGGCTCGCCTGTGTAGAAAGGACAACTTTTTACATTCTTAAAGGCACGACTGATTTTCAAGGTAGGGTGAGTGATGGAGATTCAGACACCTAGAAATTAGCAGATTCTATAAGGGGTATAAAGGTAATTATAGGGAGGGATACGACCTGGATAACTAAGTGGGACAGCTAGAATATTCCGTTAGGACTCCCACGTGGGGATCAAGGGGCAATGTTGTTATAAAGAAAGGGCTAAAGTGAGGGAAAGATATGGATAAAAGAATATTTTGGAGGCTACTTAGGCGATTCGGCTGAGGCTTGGACGGGAGTGCTAGGTGTCTCTCGAGTTACTCTTTGTCTCTTCTTCTTCCATCTATCTTCTTTCTCTCGATATACAAGAAGTTTGTTCTCTCATCTCTATCAAAAAACAATATGATTTAAACATATAAGTTGTCAATTTAAAGACAAGCTTATAGGAAAGGTGACAACAATAACCTAAACCACTACCTCCTATTAGTGAATTGCTTGGACTTAAGAGTTCACACATTCAAATTTATGGGAATGGAAATGAACACCATAATTCCAGGCACCCTATTTAGTATAGTGAAATGGATCGCATGGTTAATCCTTCCCCGATGATACCAATATCCAATTGTTATGGCAAAGCATTTTTTTCAAACTTCTATACTTCATTGGAAAATCAATTGAAATGGCTCAACCATTTACAGGAAAGATCATTAGAGGCGTCTAAGGAGAGAGTGAATCAAGTGGTTTTCATCCCAAAAAAGGGGCTGAGGAGATCAAGAGGAACACTTAATAAAGTTTAAAAATAAGATCTTTGATTGAATAATTTATCAAAGAACTAGTTTTTAATAAAACACAATTGCATTGGGCAATCCATGGCATGGGGCAATCCATGCAATTATCCTTGTGTGGCATGGCCTTATGCCACCGCACAAAGTTTATTACATGGATTGCCCTATGCCATGATATAAAGTCTTTTATGATTCATCTAATCCAAAGAGGGGTTGAATCGCCAAAGGGAACATTGTTTGTCAATGTCTCTTGTGTGCATGCACGAGCTCGTAGGTTGTCGGTGACAGTGGCTAATCTCCCAAAGAATAAAGAAAAAAAATACTTTATGAGGAACCTCACCACCGTCAATTAACACGAAATCAAATGAGCCCTAACTCAAAGAAGATGGTAACATTTTAAGGTGTAGATAATAACTATTAGGAGTACAGCCAAAGATCATTATGATTATAATAAGCTACAAGGACGTAGTTCTACTCAGAAGTAACTTACATAGGTAGGCAACTCGAGGGTTTTTCTTTTCAACTATATTGGCTACCCGAAGAATAGGCGCAATAGCAGCATTGATGGCGGAGGGTACCAGCTCACTGTCAATCAAGGGGGCCTCCTCGAGCGAAGAATCGATCATGGACGGCATTCGGGTCAGCCAGCGAGAAGGCAGATGAACGGGGGGCCTGCCAGGCGGAATCCCACTGGAACTGGCCATCTCTGGCAAACACAATGGCTCAAGCAGGAGCAGCAGCCAAGTTCAAATGGACCGCACTTTCTGAACCTTCGTCGCCTTCTCCTTCCACTTGGTTTGCCCGAGGTCACAAAAGCTTTCAAGTGAAACGTAGAGGAAACAGTGCTCAGTTCCATCTGCGAATAAATAGGGGATTCTTTGCTCCTGTGATGGGATGAGCTTTGGAATTTGAATGACGTCGAGTGGAGGCAAGGAATACTTTCAACCTTTGGGGAAGAAAGTGGGGAAGGGGGTTGGGAATGTGGGGGTTAAGGCATGGATCTTCAGACTGCTTTTGCTTTTTCTATCTTCACCGTCCCTTTCTCCCTGTGCCTCGGTGGGAATGCTTGGTCCGCGATTCCTGTTTCAATCGCCTGGGAAACATCTATGAAGTCGTTATACTGTACGAAGGGATTCGCAGCTGATTCCTTCCAAGTTTTACATGAAGGATTTCGTGTGCAGGATCGTCACGAATTTCGTGGAGACAGGGCATTTTCGATTGTGACGCGGGGCATTTCTGATTGTCCGAGGATATTTCGATTGCTGGTTGTGGGGGCAATGGCCTGGACAGCATTTTCGATTGATGGACGGCGTTTTCGATTGCCCGTTGTGCTGATTGCGAAATTTTTTTCAGCTGGGTTGTGAAAAAATATCCAGTTAGATTTGGACATCATGGTGTTTTTGAGAGATAGGATTTGATTCTAGTTGCAATGATCATGGATGAAGTTGTTCCAAATTGTTATTCTAAGTTTGTCATGTTTAAACATAGTTTTATACCTTACATGTTAGATTTGTGTTTAAACTTAAAATAATTTTTGTCCAATGAAATGTGCTGAATTTTAGTGAAACAGTAAAAGTTTTAGTGAAGGTATCATAAACTTTCTTTCAATCTTGGACTGAAATAAATAAATAAAACTTACATTGAAACTTACTCTAAAATTATCATTAAAACTTTCCGTCAAGCTTTCATTGAAAGCTTCACTGAAAATTTCAGTCGAACATTCACTGAAACGTACACTAAAATTGAAACCTTCATTAAAAAAAAATTAGATACAACTGCGAAAACAGCACACATGCAGAGATTAAAATATATTTAAGTGTATTTATTATAAAACTTTCATTGAAACTTTCATTAGAACTTTCACTGAAAATTGAATTTCATTAAAGATTCTATACAAAATACATTATAAATTCGATTCTAGTTATAATTTTATAAAAATATTTAGGTTTTTTTATATTTGTAAGTATTTATTTTCCTGAATATATAAATTTCATTTACATTTTTATTAATATGGTATGTACATTTCTATATAGTAAATTATATTACATTTTAAAAAATATAGATATTATATTTATAAAATTTATGTAACAAATACAATACATGTTTTATATAATTACATTTATTATAAATATATATTTTTAAAATATAATTTTTATTAATATATAGTAAGTATTTTTTAGCTATATAGTGTTAGAAATTTACTTTTTGTTGTGTTCTGGAACTTTCACTGAAACTTCTATTGAAACTTCTACTGAAATTTATAATACATATCTTATACAATACATATTTTATATAATTTCATTTAATATAAATATATTTTTTAAAATATATATTTTTTAATATATTGTAAGTATTTTTTAGTTATATGATTTTAGAAATATACTTTTCATTGTATTCTGAAACTTTCACTGCAGCTTCCAATAGAAGTTACAGTGGAAGTTTCACGGGAACTGTAACGAACAAACCCAGGTCAGCCTAACACGTCACCCGAGCTGGCTCGACACAGGGCTCGAAGCGCGTTCCTAATCATTATGGGCCGATGATAAGCACCCGAGTATCAACATACGTAACCATGAGAACAAATTTTACCCTGAAAGATAACACAACATGTCTCATGTATATAAAAAATAAGATAAACAATCAATATACGATGCGGGGGAAATGTATACATCCATGAAACAGACAAGGATAAGCCAGAAGGCTGAACATGAAGCAAAACCAAAGTGCACAACCAAGTCTCCATGTGACTAACCGTCATCACTGTCTCAGATCACTACGAAAGCGGTAACAACCAAGAGAAGTCGTCAGGCCACATAACACCCTTTCCTCACCTGAGTATTGCAAAAACAGAGCTACATACGCCCAAAGGTAAAAGTAGAGTGTAAGCACTAAAGTTTTAAGGGAGACCATCGAAGAATCTATACACAATCTATCACCATGCAACCGTTGGTTCTAGCTTTAAAACAAAACAAGTTTATAAAGCAATTTCCAAATGAAAACCATTTTTGCAAAACATCCTTTGGTTTCTTTTAAAACAAGTCATATTTAAAGCCATAAGAATATGAAGGCAAAAACAAACGACATCATAAAGGCCAAAAGTTGAAAGCATCCATATCTCAAAGGAAACCCAAATGGGAATATAAAACACGGTACACAAACGTAACCAAGATAATACCATATAGTTCAGAAGTGTTATGTCCATGGGCCAAAACCATAAGATAAACATGCGATCAATGCAACATGAAATAAGAACATCATGTATAAAAGCAAGCACAAATGAGCTCTAGCCTATGAGAATACCTACCAGGACACACGCAGGAACACTGAGTCAGACATGCCATGAATCCTATTGATATCGAGTCCTGCCACAGTCTATCTATGTCACAAGAATAACCCCCAGTGGCGTCACACTCACTAAGGTTTGCATATGTCCATAACCCGACACACCCAAGCTTCCCAATGTGTTGTGTTTGCCAAAACATTTAAATAAACCATACTCACAACTTTTATAAGCATTTTCACAGCAAAGCATCACCACTCCCTTGCTTGAAAATCCATTTTAGAGTTAAAATCGTCTTTGGGGCAATTCATCGAACACATGATGTGCATAAGGTGTTTTTAAAAGAAAAATGTAACATCTCGACCCAGATGCCACCAATCCGGTGCTTCGAGATGGTTCATCACAAGGCCTCAAGCGTGCCTCCCTGTATGTTGGAGACCGTCGACTAGCAGCGAAGGCTTAGGGTGTGACAGTGTGGAGACTATGCCCTCATATCGGATTAAGCAAATAGCAAAAATAGTTAAGTATCATACACAACACTAAATAAACAAAGAGTGGAAGCAGTAAATAAACTGAAATAGAACACGCTATAATAATGAATGAAATGCTATGAAAGTTCGAACAGTTATGCCATACATACAACACTGGTCACCCACTGAGCCGACCATACATACAGGAATACAAAAGAAGCTGAAATAAAAGTACATGGCTCTACTACTAACTCCGAGCCAGACCATGTACTCGGTCTCCATACACTATCAAACTGCACCAACCTAATCAGAAGAACCCACACGAGAAGCTCTGCTCGATCATGCAATACTGGGTCTCATCCCTAACCACCATGCAATCCGTGCTCAACCTGAAAGCAGACATAAGGTCTGTACGCACACCGAGGTGCACGTACTGGGGTGAGAATATAATCTCAGTAGGCCACCCCAATGTGAACCTATAAATATAGTGTCATAATTTTATGCTCATGCAATATGCTTAGCCTAACCGAGGCACAACTAAAAAGGTAAATAAAGCATAAAATGTGTTACCACAGTAGAACCCTGGGTTCGTGATCCTGGTCAACTGGGTGAAGTGTTTTCAAGTATATTTATATTTATATGCATATATATGTATAGCACCATACCTATACATATAAACATAAATATAAATATACCTGAGTAACGTAAAGAAATAACATAAAAAAATCCGTAGTCGATCCTTGGGTTTGTAATCTCAATCACTTGGATATCCTGTACAAAAGGGCATTGAGTTGGATGTCATACCACTCAAGCCGTGTATCATTAAGTTGATATATGGGTCCGTAATCCCAATCAACATATACTTGCTTCGGTTAGCATAAAAAATGTCTCTGAACAAGCTATGTCATCACAGGGGGATACTCGTCCCAACCCTAGGTTCACCTGTACCAGCCTTTAATCACTGTAAAGAAGGATTATAGAGAAGTGCATCCAGACATCCTATAAATGGTTACTGAGCTGGACGCCATGACACTCATGCCATGTAAATCCAGTTTAATGTATGAGCCCTAGGTCTTGATCTGTAGGCGGTCACAACATTGCGACTCAGATAAACCCTAAGGGTATGACCCTTAGACGATCTGTAAGGAGAGATCACCAGTGAGACGCCATGCCCACCCCTTGAGATCCAAAAGTGGACGTCATGCCCAACGTCAACCATTGGTGTGAGACACCATGATCAACCATCCTGGTAAAGTAAGAGGGATCATAAGCCGAATACCATAGAGTACGACTGGAGACATCTTCATCATGTGACGAATTGAGGAGAGCATAATCATCCTGCATACACCACATGTCGAGAAGAGCATGATCATCCTCTATAAACCACAAGACGAGGAGAGCGTAATCATCCACCGACAACCCTGGGTTGAGGAGAGCATAATCATCCCCATTTAACCTGCGAACTGATGAGAGTGTAATCATCCTCATTATATATCAAACATAGGAGATCAAAATCATCTTCATCACTTAGAAGAGCGTAATCATCCATGAGTATCATTGATAGGGACGCTATGCCTATATTTCATAATCATAGGCTCAACAATCAGATTCCAGGAATCACCTTTGGAAATACCAATAATATAATAATCAAATACACAGGCTCAATATCCAGATCCCAACTAGTACCACTAGGTATACAAATAATAAAAAAATAACATGGCTTAGAATTTGGATCCCAGGAAAGCACGTCTGGGCATCCCAAAGGGAAAGAAAGACGCCTCGTGTTAGGCTCAACAACCACTAACCAGGAAGCCCCTCTGGTGATCATCACTACATCGGTAATAAACATGTGAAGTACAAATAAGAGTGAGGTTGGATTAATGCCTAAACCCACCACTACTGTCATAGCCCCATGGGCTTACACGTTTGGCATGGGTTCTAAGGTGACACCTGCTACCATGTCTACCCAAACCCAATGTACTAACTCGGGGTTGGTCAAACATTAGGGCACCCATTGGGTCCCTCAATTCAAAACACTTAAAATACATCCTACTTGGGATCCTTAGGTATGCGCATAAGAAAATACATCCTACTAGGGATACTTAACGATAAAGGTGAAGTGAGGAATCCTACATGGAATCCTTGATGGCAAGTTAACAGAGGCATCCTATAAGGGATCCTCAGGATGTTACACAAAACTCCTTCGAAACCCCCTTTTCATGGCACCTAATATGAAATTTCATCAAATCAACCAATTTCACAAACCAAACCAAAAGAATATTCAAGAACACCAAGTAATTCTTGAGTTTGTACCTTTGTATAAATACACCTACCTCGCTAATAGAGGAAAATTAGTCACCTTCAAGAATAGAGATTGGAAATGAAGTGATCAAGTCCTCACAAGACTATATCTATGAGAAATATCATCAACACCCCATAAAACCCTTTAGATTTATAAATTAGAGCCCAATCGGGCTCAAATGAAATAAGGGAATCAAAGATCAAGGATAAATCAAGAGAGAAAAGAACAAAACAACTGAAAAAACACACATACCTTGAAGAGATCCATCTAGATCTATGGAGATTAATCATGGGACCAAGGGGAAACCTCTTAGAGTGTCAATGAAAGGTTGGTTTGGTCCAATGAGGGATTAAGAGGGGATTGGAGGTTAAATCTAGTGAGGGATCAAGGTAATTTTCCATTTTAAGAAGCTCAGATTGGATCACACGGTTAGGTTGCATGGTTAGACAAACTGTGTGTTAACCACGTGGTAGCCAATGTCTCTTGAAAACCAAGTTGCATGGTTTCCTGGGGTGAGACGCACAATTAGACAAACCTTTCTCAAGCCATGAGACATCCACTTTCCCAAAAACCTGCACAGTTTTCATGGTCACTTGCACAGTTAGAAAAACCATGCTTAAACCATGGAAATCACCTTTAGAACTTACAGAGCCACCCCTTATGGTTACCATATTGTTACTATTATCTGTGTGTTTGACATGTTTTTTTCCAAATATCCAAATTTCCAACCTATGACCCTCAAAAGCCTCTAGTTTCTCAAAAGAGATGGACCAAGCTCAAAATTAAACACACCTGTGACCCAGAGGGAATCACTGGAACTTCTGATGAAAGTAATAATACATATTTTATATAATACATATTTTAAATAATTATAATTATTATAAGTTATTTTTTTAAAACATAATTTTTATTAATATATACTAAGTATTTTTTAGTTATATAATTTTAGAAAAATGCTTTTTGTTGTGTTTTGAAAATTTTACTGGAACTTTCAATGGAAGTTTCAGTGGAAGTTTCTTTAAAACTTCTACTAAAAGTTATAATATATATTTTATATAATACATGTTTTATATAATTTCAATTATTATAGGTATATTTTTTAAAATAGAATTTTTATTAATACATAATAACTATTTTTAAGTTATATAATTTTAGCAATATACTTTTTGTTGTATTATTAAACTTTCACAAGAATTTTCAGTAGAAGTTTTATTGGAAATTCCATTTAAAGTTATAATACATATTTTAAATAATATATATTTTATAAAATTTAATTTATTATAAATATTTTTTTTTAAAATACATTTTTTATTAATCGATAGTAAGTATTTTTTAGTTATACAATCTTAGAAATTTACTTTTTATTATATTCTGAAACTTTCACTAGAACTTTCAGTGGAAAATTCACTAGAACTTCCACTGAAACTTCCACTAAAACTTATAATACATATTTTATATAATGCACATTTTATATAATTACATTTATTATAAATATAATTTTAAAAATATAATTTTTATTAATATATAAGAAGTATTTTTTAGTTACATAATTTTTACAATTTAATTTTTGTTGTATTCTAAAACTTTCACTAGAACTTATAGTTCATACTTTATAATTGGTGTTTAGGGAGGTCTCAGTTTCAAACCTTCCCATGCACAATTATATAGGTTTTCCTTTGTTTATCCCCCTCCCCTGATTGATGTAATAAATATATAATTGAATTTATTATAAATATTTTTTTATTAATATACAATAAATATTTTTTTGTTATATAATTTTATAAATTTACTTTTTATTTTATTTTGAAACTTCCACAGGAAGTTCTAGTGAAACTTTCACTAACCTTCACTAGAAATTTCAGTGGAATCTTTAGTTGAACTTTGATTGGAACTTGTATAAGAACTTTCACTAGAACTTTAATTGAAACTTTCACCGTCACTTCTAATAAAAGTTTCATTGAAAGGATTTATCAATGTTATTTATAAATATTTTGTATAAAATATATTAAATATATTTTATAAATGCATTTATTATAAACTTAGAGTTTCAATAAAATTGTCATTAAAACTTCCACTAGAACTTCCATTAAAACATCCACTGAAACTTCCACTAAAATTTCCAGTGAAAGTTTTACAGAAAGGACGACCCATATTGTACTTTCCTTGAACTAAAGTTCCTATAGTATAGGCTATTCCAATGCTTATGGTGTTAATGTTTCATCCTCATCTATTAAATCAGTTTTAGGGATGAAATTCAAATCACTTGAGTATACACAGTGTTTCTATGTCACGTATAAGGGACTAATTGAGTTTAGTGTATGCCAACAATACTCGAATAAAATTATAAAGGATAAATCAATCACCACATCACAACTTTATGTATTTAATAAATAAAGTCATAGGAAGGTTAAAAAATGTGGTATCTTAGTGAAAATTTCTTGTGTTAAGACATGTACAACTTTCCTTACTCCGATGGGGGTTTGTTTGTTGTCTTGTGAGAAATGTGCATGTAATGCATTTTTTGAAGGGAATAATCATCCCTTTAATAATCCTGAATCGATTAATACGATGAGGTCCCAAAGAAAAATAACAAAAACATAAGCTGCTGAGTTAGATGTGCATGCTTTATCAAGTATTAAAGAAAACGATTCTTTATCACTGGTGACAACTATTGTAGGAGGTTGAGATGTTATTGGATACACACGTGTGGATCAGTTGAATTTTTTAAGTTCTAAATGACAAAGGGAATTGATTCATGGTGATGTATGTTGCATTTTAGATCACCTAGAAATACAAAGTTGGGACAATCCATCACTTGTCTATACTATGTTGTTTGACTTGATTGAGAAAATTAAAAATATTTTTTTGGGCTGATCAAAAAATGAAGACAGATTATGAGTTATTTGGATATGTTGTTGTTTTTTGGAATCACTTTCAACACTAATAAAGAGTATCGATCCTTAGGTGTCTTTGTGAGATTCAATCATTATCACGTGATTTCCAGACAACTTTGTTATATGATGATACCGCAAGTTCCTTTTCTTGGTTATTTCAAAAAAAAATACAGGCGCATCACATGAAACAACATTAAATTATATCTACTGATCATGATGCAACAATAAGAGACTCCATTTCCAAAGTTTTAGTTGGAACTCGACATTGCATTTGTATACGACATTTGATACAAAATGACATTAAACATTTAGGTATTTGGATGAAAGATGGATATTTTTTTCTCGCTAAATTTAAGAAGTGTATGTTCTAATATCATGATCACTACAAAAAACTAGAACTTAGCAAAGTTTTCAGGAAACATTGATAAATTAGAAATGTTTTTAGGAAACATTGCTAGTTTAGCCACATTTTTAAGGAAACATCGCTAAAATCATATCTATTTATATAGTTCATTTCCCCGCATCGATGTAAATATATATTTAAATAAATAAATAAATACATATTAATATATATAAACATAGAAATATCTGCTAAATATACTAATCTTATGTATATATTCCTGCCACGTGCCCCTCCTACAAACCTCCATGCTACACAGCGCCCTATCTTCCACGGATAAGAAATCACAATGGTTAGATGGTGTATTCATGTTGCGAGATAAGTGAGTGCATTGATTTTTAAAAGATGCTTTAACATTGGGTATTTTCAACACTCAACTAAGTGAAAGTTTTAATGGAATTCTTAAAGATTACATTATTCACAAGTTAAATGTTGTAGATTTCTTCAATCAATTTGAGTGATTGTTGGAAAAAAATCGATATCGAGAAACAAAGGTATAATTTTATATGCAGGATAAGTTGGATCGTAATCTTTACCCTTACCATGCATTGATGTGCCAAGTATACATCTATGATATTTGATTTATTTCAACATGAATATCAAATGATTGGAGCTTGTTTTTTGATATCATGTAATGAAATTCAAGTTTGATTTAGTTATGTAATTAAAATGGTTAGTTATAAAGATCATTTATGATTATTATATGAAGCTTATAATGAAGTTTTTTAATGTTCTTGTCAAATATTTGAGTCAGTTGGGTATATTTGTTGCCATGTTTTAAATTTTTTTGATCGACTTGATGTGAGATCACTACCTTGGAATTATATTTTGGGAAGGTGGAAACGAATGAATATAAATATTCTAATGTTCAAAGGATATCCAATTGATGAAAATATTTATATAAATCCATTTGTAAAAAAATCACAAAGAATTAACATGAATGTGAATGAAGTTGATTATCGTTGCTTATGAGACAGATGTGGTTTATGACATTACCTTCTCTAATTTTATTAATTTTTCAAAAGATATGAATACCATAAACACATCATCATATAGGGTTGTTATTCACGACAGTTCTGACATAATTTTAAGAAAGACTTCTTTTAAAAGGAAACAAAACAAGAAAGGGGGTGATAAAATCAAAATATTTTTAGAAATGGGTGACCAAAAGTGGATAAAATTGAATAAAAATAAGAACAAATATAATGTTATATTGACAATATATTTTCATTTTATGATTAATTTCATTTCTAAGAACAATATTCTAATGGTAATTGACCTCCTGCGAGGCGTCATTATTTCCTTACGGGGCGAACCAAAATACAAAATTTATAAAAAAACTCAAACCATGCTACTAATTAATTAAAATATAGTATGAAGCAAGATTGAGGTCGAACCCACAAGACAACACAATTAGTTTTTTAGGTATTTAAAAAGAAAATAATTTTATTGATTGATTTAAAGAAGAGGGTGAAGAAAGAAGGAGACAGTTTGGGTTTTGGAAATAGTTTGAAGAAAGCGAGAAACAAAGAAAAAGAAAATTGGTTTTAATTATCAATTGGAAAGTGTGTTAGGGTTTTTTTAGCTTTTAAGATTTAGGTGAAGTTGGATTTAGAAATTAAATTGATTATTTAGTGTTGGTTTAGAGTTGAGATGAGGTAGATTCAACGGTCATGAAATCCCCTCCTCGATGCGGCAATCCCCCTTTTCCATGATCATGTAGTTTATGGCATTGCCGAATTGAGTTTGTTTTGATACCATCTTTAAAAGTGATTAACCTAAATTAAATAAGGGTCATGTTCAAATTAGGGAAACCAATTTCACAATTAAAAATTTCTTTTAGGTTTATCAATCAATAATAATGATCAAATAAAAATAAAGAGATTGGTAGTTTTATTAAAAATTGCAGTAACCTTAATACATAAACATAAAGAAAATAAAATCCAAAAGTAAATTTCCCCTTCGAATACATTACCCTAGAAAAAGGTGGGAATTAACCCTTAATCCTAGTGATGATAGAGTAAGGATTAAGGAGAAAATAAAAACAAAACATGAAGAAAGCGGAGACATCGACTGGTGAGGACCCTACACATCTCAACTTCTCACCCCAAACTTTGGTCTCCCAAATAATTCTTTAGTAGTAGCACACCAAAACTATATTTATAGATCTTCAGGGTGTTATCAGGTGGATTAATTTGCCATTAATATGAACTATAATGAGTGTCAGGTCTACACTGGGTGATAAATGGCTTCCTTGGTAATTAATTTTTAGTCTCCCATTGAAATCCCCATGGAAACATTCATATCTAGGAAAGTATTTCAACTTTTACAACTTGTACCCATTTTCATGGATTGTTTTCAGGCCCTGAATTCCTTTTATGTTGTGAAAGTTGCAGCCTTCTCTCCTTTTGTGCTCTTTTTTACGCCTTGTCTTTACACCTTAAATTATTTTTAGGGCCTGAATTCTTTTCCAGCATGTTCACTCAATTTTCTCTTGATTCTTCATCTTTGAGATTCATAAGTATCCCATAATCATCCAACATTATGGGAAGTCATCTTTTTATGAAAAACATTTCCATTTTTGATTATTTTTCTCATTTCCCATAAATTGTTGCATCCTGTCAAATATAAAAAAATATATTAAAAATATAGGTAATAATTAACACTTAAATTATCAAAATCAATGTATTTATATATAAAAAATGTGCACATGAAATGCACGTATCAAATCCCCCACACTTGAATTTAGGATTTTCCTCAAGGAGGAAATATCAACATACTACAAAGGACATTCACCTTACCAAGCTTAAAATTCAATATCAATAAAATAAACTCACTAAATGGAAAATTAAATATTAAATTATCACACATGAAAATCCATTAACACCTCATTTTTTTAAAGAAACAAATCAATCAAGTATTTTACCTTTTCTCTTTTTAAATAACCCCACCTCTTCATTCATCCATTTTTATTTTTCATTTTATTATTAATATGCATGTCATTTGCAATTTACCTCACTATAATTTTTCCATTAATCATCAGGGTATAATTGTAAATAGAGTTAAACACATACCACATGAATATGTCACTTATCATATGCTTATAAGGCATTTAGAATCTCTAACATGTAAATATAGAGATCATAATTAATCATGAGGGCTTTCAGTAAGGTTCAATTGTCTCTGAGGCTTTAGGGCAGGTGGGTAAATGATGTAAAATGTAAAGCTCAAAAATAAGGTTTGAATACAAATCATAATGCATGATATCAAAAGATAAGTTCAATAAAAATCTCCCTTTATATATGTCATCTCTCTCTCCCCCCTAAAAGGATCAAAGTGGACTCATAATAAAAGTAAGCACAATGAATGAATCGTCCTCTCTTGCTCTATATTTTTTCTCTCAAAATCTTTGCTTAATACAAATCACACATCCACCACCTAAAAGGGATTGTGTTTCAGGTGTGGGATGCCTTAAAGTCCCATGCATAAATATGCTGACCCAATGATGAGAGTTTTGTTGTTGGGAGGGGATGATATTGCTGATGAAAATATGGAAGCGGTGTGGGGAGAGAAGAAATTGAGTAAGAGATGATGGAAGAACCGGAAGCTAAATGCAAGGTAGTGGAGTATCAGGGCCTGGGCACATTTTGTCAAACTCAGAGACAGAAAAATGGAGAAATGACCTCCATGAAGGTGGAGGGCCAAGTGGGTGGAATTCCTATTCACACCCCACTAGATAGTGGTGCCACACACAACTTTATATCTCCCAAGTTGATCAAGCTACTCATATTAGTTGTTCAGGACTCTAAAAAGAAGAATATTGAATTAGGTGATGGGCATAAGATGTGGTCTCAAGGGTTATGTCAAAAATTGAAGTTAACCATGGGAAATTATGCTTGTTTAATAGATGCTCACATCATTGAAACTGGTGGCTTGGACCTTATTCTGGAATTGCATGGATGAGCACACTCGGGAAGGTTAAAAAAAATCAGAGAACAATGATGATGAGGGTTTTGGTTGGGGAACAGGAATATTTTCTCAGTGGAGCAGGCCAAACCAGTCAAACTGCTTCCTCCTTGAATGCTTTTTTAACTTATATGGCGGTGCAGCTATTTTCCGCCGTTATAACACCTTCGAAGCTTCCCTTACAAGCTTATAAAAATCTTTTCAAAATAAATGTTTTCTTTTATAATTATATAACTTTTAAATGATTTCAAAATAAAAAGAGATATTTCTCTCAAATAGTTTTGATTTCATCTATGTTAACATCCTTTGATGGATTTTACACTTGTTTGAAGTTGATTTATTATGATACAATCTTAAATATTGTATTGAAGGTTTTGTGATATGTTTGACTTTGGATGTGTTATTTTTATACCATTCATGGTTTATGGTTAAAATATTAGCATTTCGTATGCTGGTTTTAATACGAATGTTAATGTTATGTTTCAAATCTTTTCATATGAGGAATGCATTGGACTTAGTAAGTGACGGGTGGAGCCCGCTATAGCTCATCAATGCATCGGTAGGTCTCATGAGACAAACTAGTATCTTGGCACAAAGCATTGACAAAATCTTATTTGTAGCTTTGGCACGAGACTTTGACTATGTGGTTATGATGTCCGGGATTATGCATTTCATCATTATAAAATTGGCTATTGATATTCCATGTCATTAATCGACTAGTAGAATATCCATGTGAATAAGTAAATGACATTATTTAATATATCTTTGTCATATTATGCTGAAGTTTAAGTTTAAAAGGCTTGTGTTTTAGTCTTATACATTGTCTTAAATGTTTATACTTATTTATGAAAGTTTCCGCTATATTGTTATCCTTTCTGAGCATCTGAGCTCACCCCTTATGTTTTATTTTTCCTAGGATGCGAAGAAGTGTATTACGATTAACCTGTAGGAATAGGCTAAGGGATATAAGAGTGTTCAAAGGGGACACAATGTTGTTTTTTCATGATGTAATGTAAAACTTATGTATGTATCTAATACTTCCAAGGCTACTAAATTAATCGGTCATTCAGGACATGATTCCTTATATCATGCCAATGTTATGTAATAATGCACCGACTTTGGGTAACCGGGGTCAGGACGTTACAGTATAGGCAACTGTGCATGATGCAAAGGAAGCAAAATAGCAGTGGTCGGTTCCTCAGAACGTGAGCTAGTTGGGTGCCTCACTTCCGAACAACGAAATGGGGGTCAACCGCAGGGAGGAAGAAGACAGGTTGGACCAATTGTTAGAGAACAGAAGACTACTTGTGATTATACGTAAAATGAACTAGAGAAATACAACAAAGGAAGAAGAGGACCGAATCCCGCCCAAGCCAGAAGGTCGAGTTCCAAGCCAAAGGTCGATTCTCTATAATATCCCACTTCCTCTTGCTCCAGCCTCCCCTAATTAACAACCCCTCCGTCCCCCATATTTACCCTACACAAGACACTTTTACCCCTTGACTAAAGAGACCCTCCAGCTCACAGGTACCTACAATGTTTTGCGGGAGAACAGCACAAAGGGTGGTCATATTGGTTACAATAGGCTGAGTTCTGTTATAACACTACTTGACATGCATCCATTAACACCAATCCATTCAAAGTGGTGTACGAGACGAAACCACCCACTGTTTTAAGTTTTGTGCCATCAGATTTAAGGGTGGAAGCATTGGAAAATGCTATGATGGAGTGTGATGTGGCTCCAAAACAACTCAAACAACATTTGCAAGGTCCTAAGATTACATGTAGCGGCAGACCGCTACGGGTGCGATGTTTCCTTTCAAATAGGAGATCTGGTGTATTTGAAGTTTCGACCGCCTAAACCACTCGTCCGGCGGATTAACCAGGAAATTTTCTGTCCATTTTTATGGGTCGTTTACCATACTCAAGCATATTGGACCGATGTCATATCAGCCTGATTTGCCTCTGATATGTATCAACGAGTGAGAGAGAGAAACAAAGGAATTCTTGAATTACTTGCGGTGGTGAGGACTGGAATTACAGTAGAATAGAGATGAAGTAGAAGAAGAAATGGAGAAGAAGACTTCTCTGGAAGACGCCGCTCCCAAGGCCGAGGCCTAACCCTCCGGACAGCTCCTGCTGGAAGCCCATTCATAGTCCCCAGCCTACTACAGCAGCCCCTACTTAATAGCCCTCACCCACCGCCCAACAACCAACAAACAACTAATTACAACATTTACAGAACTGCCCCTGGCAGCCAACAACCCAGCAACAGCCCAACCAACTCCCCGACACACCAGCGAAGCCAAACCCCCCTCCCCCTGTACCTATACACAGCAACTCCTCGGGATCCCAAGACCCCCTACGCAGTCCCATGTTCCTATCATTCCCGGCATCTTGAAAAATCACCATGTTCTCAAGGTGATTAACTAGTTAAAGCTCTAAATGAACTTGTTCACCATAGCAGCCCAACAACAAGTGGATTCACAGAGTCTTTAGCTGAGAAGTTGATCAGCCAAGATCAAACTGATCGGCCGGCTCCAGGTTGAAGACAAGTGCAGCACCCTTTCATTTTATTCGTCTGGGAAGGTTCAACGCATCAATCCTCAAGTTCAACCCAGACCTCTGTTTTTTTATAACATCTTCCTTTCCATAATATCTTGCACAAGGGACTTGACCATGATTAGCAGCAACCTTCACTTCTCCCAAAGCATTAGTCTTAAGAATAAGGTATTGCCCCCCCCCCCCCCCCCGCAGACGGCTGGTGTGGCAGGGGGGGGGGGATGGGGTGTGGGGCGCCGGTCGTAGGGTCAAGTCCCTAGGCCATTTTCTTGTAGCATGCGTAATAATGTAACCCACATTTAAAAAATAAGGTATTGCTGCATCCAGTGTGGTGGTTCCCGAACTTCTACACCTGCCCTGTGATTCCCAACAATTACAGTCATAATTAACTGCTGCTGGAAGCTCCCTAAAGCAGTCCTTTGAGCTGCTCGTCCATAACTGGTAGCATCAGGCATTGGCAAAGGCTTCCCCAATTTTAGTCATATGCCTCAAGAAATTCCCAGTAGTCCATAGGATCTCCCATCCGAAATCATTCTATTCAGTGAAGCAACTTCTTTTTCAGCTTCATTCTCAGGTTGTTTCAGTTGCGCCCGTTTGGCCTCATGCTTAGGAGCCAAAATTCCAAGAGTAAATTGCCAAAACAAGTTTCCAGGACTGGTCTCATCAGATTTTTGCAAGTTCATAGTCATCTTCGTTGCTTCCACGATTTGTGGTTTTGAAAATTCAAAAGTACCGTGTCGAACCAAAATCCCTTCAAGAACTCACATTTGAGCAGCCTCGTTTGTTCGCTTATGCTCTTCAGGCTGTACTGGATGGATACCACGCTGCTCTTGTTTTGTGTTCCCGTCTTGATATGACCGGAAGTCACTCAAACTTTCTACAACAGCCTTCCATCTCTCCTTTCATGCTGCCGCTGCAAGTGTCGAATAATTGGAAGATTGTTGTTGGCCAGACAATTCTTCAGGGGTTGGCGGTTGTGTTGGCTCATTCCGCAGCATCACACTCTACTCCTCGGCACAATCCTCCACTTGGTTCGACTCCAATCGAGTTATAGTCATCATCAACGCGTTCTCAGAATGTTTCTTATGTGCAAGACATGTCTCGTAATTCTCTACCCTCTCCATTGTCGCTTTACCATATTCCCGGAAGATATCATCTTTGAGTTGAGACCACAAGAGCTTTAGGTTTTGACGCTTCCAACAACATAAACCATTCTCCAAACATACCTGGCATTCGTAGTCGTACCGTCCAAATCTTCATCTTTTCCAGTGTTTGTTGCTATGAAAAATATTTCTCAGCTTCGGTGATCCAAGCCGCAATATTTTCTCCGGTAAAAATCGGTATCCTTGAGATCGTCTGCCACTCCAGCCTCCTGGACAGTCTGGCCAGAATCACCCCGACCTCCTGCACCGGATCCTCCATACGCGTGGGGGTAAGTCTGTTGCGCTGCGAGTCAACCGCCACTGTTGGGGCACGTTCTCCACTACTGCGTGTCAGACTCCACTGTTGTGAGTACATAGCTGCAGGGCCCGTCTCTGCTCCCTATACTTCAGACCCCAAATGATCAAGAACGATCAAGAAACTGCTGCATCAAATGCGTCTTGAGTTCTTCGAAGCTTCCGTTCAAGAATGTTTTGTGTGTTGCGTCCAGAAATCTGCTGGGTTAAGAACCTTCAAATCCATAACAAACTGACCATTATCCTGCCGCGTTAGCTTGTCTGCCTCAGCTGCGTCCAAACAAGAATTTCAACCTCGTGACTACTAGCCAGTTTGGCACCTTCGATCATGTCTATGTTTGGTGCCTCCTCCAACGGCGGTCGTCCAACACTGTACGTGCTCCTACATACGTGTTTTCTTGAGCAATCGCGAATCGCAACTAAGCTCATGTCGTCCGACCAAGAATGAATTGTTTTCCACCTCTGTGATTCAGTTGCCACCAATGCGTTTCACCCCGTGTCTGGTGCATCCGCAACTGTGTCGCGTTCCACCATCGTCTTTTTTTTCTTCCACTGCCATCTTGAGTTCCTGCACCCACTGCGCTACCGCTGCAAGTCGAACCGTTCAAGAAAGAGGGTTTATTCTTCTCTCTCTAGAAATCTCTCTCAATGAAAGCACCAATTAATATGTATCAAAGAGAGAGAGAAAGAAACATAGAAATTCTTGTGTTACTTGAGGTGGTAAGTGTTGGAACCAAGGTTGTTCTTTGATGGAAATAAAGTATGATTTGTGTTTGTTGTCAATCTTCAAATTGAAGATCAGGGAGTATGTAAGGAAAGGAATCATACAGTTCAAACTAACAACATAATTGAAGATGGCGTCTTTTTCCAGGGTCTGCCAAATTTTTGTGGTCCAATAGCTTGTATCGTGAAAAGTGGATTTCCTTTAATGCCTTATGAAAATATGACAAAGGCATGAGTTTCGCGAAGATGGGGTTCACAAATAGTGTTTCGCGAAGGATCAAAGAAATTTGACGGTGATCTACACGACAGCTACGAGCATCGCGAACGACGAAGAATTGGAGCATCGCGAACGGTGACGGTGATCTCCACGATTACAAGAATTGAAGCATCGTGAGCGCGCGATGGTTTGACGGAAAACTTCGCGACAATGTCAAATCACAATAGAGCATCGCGAATGGAAGAGCTACGCGAAGGTGGTTTTGAAAGATACGAAAAATCCGCTAAGAGGTGGTGGAGCATCGCGAACGACCGAGCCTATAAATATAAGGCTACCCCTCTTCATTTCAAACGAAATTTTCCAAGGAAAAACCAGAATCGTTCTTATTTCACGAAGCTAGGGGAGCTCCGCGAATCTGGGTTTCTACGCGAGCTTGAGCATCGCGAAAAGACTAGTTTAGTCTTGACTGATGCCAATGCTTTTGAATAAAGGGTGTTTCGCGATGATGGGGTATTCCGTACTGACTTGGGGAGCTTCGCGAAGGCAGTGAGCTTCGCGAACGAGCTTCCCAAAAGACAGTTTTGAATATCAGTTTTTTAGTGAACAAGACTTTCAAAGTGCATCAACTCAGGTCTACGGTGCAAGCAGAGTTTCATGCTAGAGAGGGACAAAGTCTTTAATGTCAATCCATTGAAGTGACCTTCAGGTCGATAAACTGAGTTAGACTTCTCTCAAAGCAGTGAGCTAGGGGGGTCGACGGAAGTATTCTGAGGGACGCAGTGTGCTATCCCTAAAATATTGTAAAGGCAGTGTGTCTGGCATAGAGTGACTGTCTCTGAACTTCTGTATTCCACAACTAGTGAAGATTAGTGGATTTAGGTATGACCGACACACTGTCGACATATGCTCCTTAGACTAAGCCCTTAGTGGTGAACCAAGTAAAAGTATTGTGTTGTCTCTCAGCGTGTGAATGTTTGACTGATCAAATCCATCATACAGGTTTAACGACTTCCAACCAACGTGGGAACAAGATCCGTCACATTAAAAGAAAAAGTTGACACCGTGATTTACCCCTCCTCTATCAGGGTATTTCGGGGTCCTACAAGTGGTATCAAAGGAAAGATTCACGAATATTGGATACTCTATACTAAAGCTATTCTCTGTTGAAAATTTGAGTTTCTTTCCTGTGTCAACAATGAAGTGCAGTTTTGATGAAGATCTAGTTATCTCTGAGCAGAAATCTATATCCACCAAGACCATGATGAACAGGAAAAAGAAAGAGAAGAGATAGTTGAAAGAGTCCATATTATCTAAAGAAGAGGTAGTATCTGGTTCTCCATACCTTTCTGACAATGAAGATATATCTGGCTTGGAATGTAAAGAGCAAGTGGCTCAGATTTCCACTAAAGAAAAGGACAACCCTTCTACCTCATGTAAATCAACATTTTCAAGTGATCGGGGGGTATGTGTTGGCACCTATGAAAGTTGTCCTCAAAATAAAGTTCCTAGAAAATGTGGTGATGTTGATCAATCTACAAACTCACATGAATTTGCAATTCAAAGGTTGAGAAATTATCTGCAAGATATTCCTGAAGAAAGAGTCATCGTTGTTTGTAGAATCTTTCAATGCATGCAGGTAGAGATCACCCAATTGGAAGGAGAAGTTGATGCTATGAAAAAAGGCTTGGAAGGAGAAGTTTTTGAATACTTAAAGCCCTCCAGACAAGTTGAATCCTTTGAAGAAACAAAGAGGGAACTTGAAATAAGTTCCTTGAAATACCTCAAAGAAGCTGAAGAGAAGGAGCCAGCCAAAAAGGCTCTGGACGAAAAGATCCATGTGCTTGAAGAGACTGAAAAATAGCACTGATGTCAAGGGTCTACAATTGGATGAAATATCCAAGAAGATCAAGGAACTTGACTTTTTGATTGAGAATAAAGTGATGCTACATGAAGAAGTTGTTACAATGAAGAAGACTTAAGAAGAAAAAATGATTATGATTGAAGATCAGAAAATCATCCTCAATATGAAATGTCTAGATTTGGAAACCCAATTGGTCAATCTTGAGATGACATATATTAATACTTCACAAATGAAGGAAACAGTTGTTGTAGCTACACAATGTTCACTAGAAAATTCTAAAGCTGAAAGGCCTCCAACATATGATAAAAAGATCATGACTTCTTTTTATTATCTACCTCAAGCAGCCAAGAAGAAACAGGTACCATCCATACCAACTTGTTTTAATGTCTCTAAACCAATTATCATGAAAAGTGCATGTTGTAAGACAAATACTGCATAAGTATGGATGAAGAAAGGTGATAATAAACCTACCACCATGGCTATGGTGGATAGGAAAAAGAGTACGGAATCCGGTTTTCCACAGAGCACAACAAGTCATGAAGAAGATCCAACAACCTTATACAAAAGATATAAGAAGATCAAAATTTGTTCGTCAATGTTGGTGCTGCAACAGATTTGGGCATTGTGCATTAGATTGCTGGTATAATCCTCTAAATGAAAAAACACAAAGGAAGACTATTTCAAGGGGGAGCAACCTGGAAAAAAAGATGCAACATCCACATATCCAGAATAATCTATATGCTACAAAAAGATTTGGGATGCTTGATAACATCTGGGATGTATGCAATGGAAGTGGTCACAAGGTTGGTACATGCTTATCTCAATATGCATTCATTGTTGATAAGAAAAGAAGACCACAAAAGTTGTCTATGTATGAAGAAGCTGCCTTAGAAAGAAATCAGAGGAATATTGTGAACAAAAAATCTCCTAAGAAGATCTCAAGTAAGGAAGCTGAGAAGACCTGGATTCTAAATCCATGAATTTGAAGAGTAGTGCATCCAAAATAACTACTAAGAGGGATGACACTCAGACGAACCCATGTGGAAGCTCCAAACTTGCTGCAAGAGTTCCTAATGACATGTTAGTTATTTGGCCAGATGATTTGGAAAGAATGAGGAAACATGAAGATGCACAGGCCAAGGCTAGTGCAAAAGGAAAAGAAAAGATTTCACGTGATGAAGACTAGGTGTATGAGAGTTTGCAAACAAAGGGAAACTCGTGTGTTAAAGAACTTTTGTGTGAGAGATGCATGAAATCTGGTTACATTGCAAAAGGATGTTTAAACTTAATACCAGAGCAAGAAGCAGTCCTTAAGAATAGGAATGTATCATTCATGATAGCAATTAAGATAAACAATTCTCCACACAAAGCAGAAGAGAATGTGAATAGATCCATTCCACGACAATATAAATCAGAACATATGTTCAGATGTGCAAGCATGAAGACTGGATCAAATGGAGCAACACGGTTGAGAAGATCATCTCAATCGTGCAGTTCATATTGATGAAGCAAGGAGGAGTCACCTTATTCCCCTAATCTTTTGTGTATTGTATTTTTGCTAATTATGCAGGGAATTGAAGCTGAAGCAAGTTCTCAGGAAAAGAACCTGAGAAGCAAATAGGGATGTCAATTCTTGATAGCCAAGTTGAAGAAGTCACCATCTTTGAATGATTCCTCATTTCAATATTCAAATACATATACGATGAGGATCATTTTTTTATGAAGATAAAGATGTTCTATTCTGAACAATTAAGATAAAGAAGGTACCATCATGGCTTGATCTTATTTATGGTATCCTGGAGAACAAGTGTTCAAGAAGGTTATCCTTGGCGATGTTGTGAAAGTTGTCCAATGTGGACATTCACAAGTTGAAGACCCATTCTGGTGTATTCTTCATACTTAAATTTCTTAAAATTCATTCTTGATGAGATCCACCATTATGAAGATGCTGAGAAGTGTTTCCCTTGAGAGAGAAAAATAAAGAATGATGAAGAAGCAGCCAGAATCATTATTTCAATTGTTATCAAGTCTGATTATTCTGGAAATTGCTTGAAGATCATATCATTGGCAAAGGAGTTTCAGGATGAATATCCTCAAAAGATTCTCATCACGTTTAGTATCTTCACCCAGGAATGAGTGTGAATGAAACTTGAAGACAATTATAAGTTTTCTCATCACATGAGGTATCATGATCAGTGGACATGGAACATATTCAAATGCTGAAGGGATTGATGTTGAAGAAACGTTCGCTCCAGTAGCGAGACCGGAGTCAATCAGGTTTTTTCTTGCTATGGCAATCCAAAGAGGATACAAAGTTTATCAGATGGATCTCAAAACAACATTCATAAATAGTGTTCTTAAAGAAGAAGTCTACATTGAATAATCAGTGGGTTTTCTAATTCGCAATGATGAAATGAAGGTTTGTAGATTGAAAAAGAATCTCTATGGTCTAAAGCAGGCACCACGAGCATGGTATTCTCGTCTGGATTCGTATATGAAGAAGCTTAAATTTAAAAGAGAAGGTGTCGACCATAATCTCTAATTGAAGAATTCAAAGAAAGATCAATTTATGGTGCTGGTATATGTAGATAATATTATATTTGGAGAAAACAGACAGGGATCAGTAGAAAAATTTTCCAATCACATGAAATCAGAATTTGAAATGTCTATGATTGGTGAAATCACATACTTCTTGAGGCTACAAGTGGTACAGAAGAAGGATCACACTTTCATTTCTCAAGCAAAGTATGCAAGATGGTTGCTGAAAAATTCAATATGCATGACTCCAAATCAATGTCGACTCCAATTACGGTTGAAACTAAACTTGGAAAGCATGAAGATGAAACTTCTGTAGATCCCACCATGTACAGAAGAATCATTGGAAGCCTATTATACTTGACTGCAACATGGTCAAATATCGTTTTTGCAACATGCATAGTGTGTCACGACCCGCCCTCGGGCCCGTGCCGTGACTACCCCAAACCCCCCTTCCATAGGCCAGGGGCTGGCGACTAGCACCAAGGCGTAAATCCCGATAAACAGGGAAGGCATTGCCTTTGTAAAGTAAACAACCACCACAGAGTAAGCAAGCGGAAAGAGTAAACACTAAGTAAAAACTGTAACAAGCTGTGCTGAAAGTAAAAGGGGCCGGAAATACAAGCCCAACTGTAAAGTACAACTGAAAGGGGAAAACAGCAACTGAAAAGAAAAGCCGCAGCGTCGAGCTGTCCACTGGAGATCCCACCTGAAGGGTGGGTACAGATAACCTTCACTGCTCCTCGGGTCCACCTGACCACTCCGAGTACGTCCCGCCCAGCGGTCCACCTCCAGGTACCGTCCTGCTCCGCAAGCCTCCACCACGATCAGCGTTGTCCGTCGTCTGCAACCAACACAACGTAGTGCGGGCATAGCCCGTGCATGGGTGAGTATAAGCTACTCAGTAGGGACCCCGAGACCCCCGAAGGTCTCCCAGAATCCACAGAAGGATAATCCACAAAGGAAAGATACAATCACGAAGTAACATCCGACACGGCTAAGGTATATGCCCATACATATACCTAAGTCATCAATTCTCGCTCGGCTCCAACATCCGAGCTTAAGTACAACCCAGTCCACACAGGAAAGCAAAACGTAAAATCCACACAGGATAGCTCAACACAATCCACAAAGGAAATTAAAACGTAAATCCACACAGGATAGCACAACACAATCCATAAAGGAAAGTAAAACAGAGTTTCCAGCTCACACAGGTATACTTTTTCGAAGGACGATAGAGATGATCACTGATTCATCTACGTCGGACCCACAAAGGATCGATAGGTACTAACCCCCGCAAAGACCCACACAGGATCGGGCCCACACAGGACCTGTAGGCGCTGGCTCACACAGAACCGCTGAACGCTGACCCACACAGGATCGGACCCACACAGGATCGGTAGCACTGATCCACACAGGATCGCTGAGTGTTGTACTCGTCGTCGTCGAATCCACTGAAGATCTCTGCACAGTCGTCGTCGTCACAATAGCAGTCGCAACCAGCTCTAGGGTTCCCGCACACAGCAAGCTCGTTCGGGAGGGTCCGCTCCACGAGCCGAGAGGCTGATACATCAACTGACACATAGTCCAAAGTTGATGTATCCAAAAGTTCCGCATCGTCAACAGGAACTCATCGTCGCAGACGGCGCGTCAATCGGACGCCCGGTCTGAGAGTTATTGGCTTTTTCGTCCCAGGGGCCCGGTTGGTTTTTAAGGCAAAACCAACTCGACCGTACTCCACCTGCGTCCAAACCTCGGGCGGAGTGAGCCAAAAGATCCGTCTCACTAAGAGGAATCCACCAAAGTCAACGGCACGTCAATCGGACGTCCGGAGCTCAAGATATGAGTGTTTCCACTCCGAGGGCCCGGTTGGTTTCGTGGACGAACCAACCCGGCCGAACCCAAAGTATTCCGAAACCTTGAGTGCGATATACCGAAACGACCGTCTCAATCCAAGGATCGCGTTGCCGCTGACGGCGAGTCGTTTAGAGGCCCGTAACTCAAGTTACGGGCAAAAGACCGAAAAGGTCCGGAAACGGGGGGTCTGGGCCCGGACCGACCCGGCCCGACCCCCCTCTGGGTCGGCCCGAACCGGGTCGACCCGACCCGGTCCAACCCGGCTGGACCTGGTCCGGCCCGACCAGGGCGCGGCCCGGCCCGGCCGGCCGGCCCGGCTCGGCTCGGCCGAGCAACGCGGGGGGCACGCTATGTTACTCCGGTGGTCCGATTTCCTTCCCGTCTGCGCCGAAGCTCCTCCCGAGTCCCGTTCTTCACTGCGGAATCATCAAATCGCCTCTGCGGCACGTTTCGTCGTCGTCCGCCAAATCCGCACTTCAATGAAGAACTGCGGAGGGTTGTTGGGCCGTGTTTGTTTGGCCCGCACCCTCCGCGTTAGGTGATAACAATCGGGAAGAAATATTCAACACATGAATAACAAGCAAGGCACAATTTTAATAGAATTAAAATTGAACTTGATCCGGGTTCTTTGTTTTTAAAGAAACAATCACGAGAAAAAATAAATTATTTCACAAACAAACCCCTACCTCGTCAAGTCATCGCACGCGCGTTCTTCGCGGAATTGATCGTCGCGGAAGGAAGCGATCGTCGCGTCGCGGAAGGGCGTCGCGTCGTCGCGGATGGGGGGGTGTTGCGTCGACGAACTCCGAGGTTCAAGAACAAGTAGATTTAATTATATTAATTAAATTCATGATGTTGTTATAACCCACAAAGAGATTTAAAAGAAGAAACCCGAAATCTCCTACCTCAAGCAGTTGGTGATCGGAGATCGTTGCGGGGAAGAACGTCTCGGAAGAAGCGTCGTCGATCCCCGAGGGTGACGGCGTCTTCGCGTTCTTCGCGTTCTTCGCGTTTTTCGCGTTCTTCGCGTTCTTCGCGGAAGATGAAGGCACAAGATTTCTGTCAAAAGCCTCTCAACGAGCAATCCTCAAGATGTCGTCCGTTGGTCTTATTTTATTAATACGCCAACGGATTGTAAACAGGTTAAGAAACGATTAAATTAATTCATAGAATTAATTCAACGAATAAAACCGCTCAATTAATTGGTGCGTTAAGAAAAAAGAAAACGCGTCAGTTGACTTTCATAATGACGGGTTTTCGCGGGGGCGTTACTTAGCGGAAAAGAAACGGTGGGGCTCGTGTGGGCCCCACCTCACAAATATCCGACCAAGAGGGTAGGATATTTTTGGATAGCACCCTATCTGCAACAACTCAGCTTAAGCAGCTTTAAGTGGCTTTTAAGTGGCTTAAGTGAAATAAAAATAAAGTTGTCGCACCACTTTATTTTATTTCTTAACTTAAAGCCCAAAAATTAAAAATCACACCCGAGCAAACGCAACTCCGGAAGAGGCGTTTCTAAGCAAGTACCGGCGCTGCGATTTCATCGGTGCCCTCAGAATTCGATTCCGAGCACCAGTTCAAAAGTTAGGAAAACCCGCTCGTTCGTTCACTGAACGTACCCGAGCCAAACTTCGGAAAATGATTCCGGGCACACCGGGCCTCGGAATCAGGTGCCGTCAGAAACTGCGTTCTTGTAAAATTCCAAAGAAAATTAAGAAAAAAATTTCCTTGAAATTTACGGGTCTTTACATAGTGGCCCACTTTCAAAGTAATCCGAAGGAATAACATATGGTGGCAGTTAAAAGAATCATGAAATACATTCAAGGTACTCACAATTATGGCTTATACTTTGCTGCAGGAAGAGACAATGACCTATCGGCATTTTCTAATGATGACTGGGATGGAGATGTAGTAGATAGAAAATCCACATGTTATGGAGCATTCTTTATTTGCAATAAATGTGTGGGTTGGTTGAGTAAGAAATAGGAAAGTACTTCTCTTAGTACTGCGGAATAAGAGTATATCTCTACTACAAATGCTTGTACTCAGCTATTATGGAAGAAGCAACAACTAACTGAAATTGAAGATGAGGTGAAACAGCCAATGGTGATTCACTGTGACAACAAGAGCGCGATCGATCTTACGAAAAATCTTGTTCAGCATTCTAGTACGAAACATATTGAAATCAGATATCACTTCATCAAATAAAAAATTGACCAATGCATGATCAAAATGGATCATGTTGGAACTGGTGATCAAGTGGTGGATATTCGGACTAAGTCATTGGTGGCACATGTGTTTAAGAAACATCGGTTGAACCTCGGTGTTCAACCACCACCCAGTGCATGAGGAGGTTACAAATACATTCTCTCTCGCCAATTGTGTTAACTGTTTTAATCTGTAGGTGAAAGTGATGCAGGTTTATGGGGGAGATACGATCCAGGGAGAGTGTGTTTCTGAGATCTACAAGTAAAAATGAGGTTTTTTGGGTTTATTGTCAAAGGGGAGAATAAAGAAATTGAGAAATTCAATAAGTTACAAAGGGGGAGAATGAGAATGACGAAACAATTCAATGTTATGAGCAAACAATGAGCTACAAAGGGGGAGAATGAGTAGGGCGAAATAATTCGATGTTATGAGGAAACAGTCAGAGTTTAGCTTGGACATCTTTAATTATTCCAAAACACGAGAACCCAATTCATACTCCCCCTCTTGTTTTCTACACCGAGCATTGCTCACATAGACTAATGTTAGATGAGTTGTTTCTTGCGTATCAGGTTTTGATAGTGACTTGTGTTTTATTTAATTTTTCTGCAGATTACCAACAAACTCAAATGGGTAAATTGTTGGAACCATGGTTATTCTTTGCTGGAAATTGAGTATGGTTTGGGTTTGTTGTTAATCCTCACATAAAAGATTAGAGAGTATGCAAGGAAATGGATCTTACAGTTCAAGCTGACAACAGTATTGAAGAAGGCGACGTTTTTCAGTGTTTGCCAAAAATTTTGGGTCCAAAATTTGGAGAATGGATTGCGTCGCAAAAAATGGATTTACTTGAAGGCCTTATTAAAATATGACAAAGTCATGAGTTTCGCGAATATGGGCTTCACGAATAGTGTTTCGCGAATGATCAAAAAAAATTAACGGTGATCTACGCGACAACGATGAACATCGAGAACAGTGACAGTGATCTCCGCGATTATGAGAATTGGAGCATCGTGAGCGCGCGATGGTTTGACAGAAAGCTTCGCGACAATGTCAAATCACAATAGAGCATCGCAAAGAGGTATAATGTCCCGGATTTTCAATGTATTTTTTTTTTAATTATATGGATTAATTCGAAACCGGGTGAGGAGACGACACGTAATTCCGAGGTCCGGGGTGCCCGGAATAAATGTTTAAACTTTTTTTAGTTTATTAAAATTAGCGCGTGTGCGCGGTTTTGGAAACTTCCAAATGAATGTCCGGATTAAAAATCCGAGGACATCGTTGCGTCCGGAACGGTGACTTTTACTTAGGAAGGACCTAACCTCGACCAGCGCGGGTCGAGGGTAAAAGTTAATTTTTGGACGTTTTAAAGAAAGATAAAATAAACTTAAGAATGTTTATTTTTTTCAAAAACGTTTCGCTGCAACGCAACGTCGAGCCAGCTGTTTCATTTCATAAATGAAACAATGTAACGACACGGCAACTCGGCGTAACCGAAATGCTGAAACGCGTTTTCTCCATTTAATTGATTAACAGAGATACGGGATCAGGAGAGGATCTTGGAGTTTGCTCTGAAGCCTTAGAGGAAATTCGTTAGCGAGCGGCGACGATCGACGAATCGCCAACGACAACGAACGCCCCCTTCTCTTCAAAGGATTTCGCCAACGGCAACGGTTTGTGGATCGAGGATCGACGAACGACGGCGGTGCGACTCAATGCTTCGCCAACGACCGATCCAATCCCAGGTAGGGGTTTATTTCTAAGTGATTTCTTTCTTTCCTTGTTCATTGATTTGAGCGACGAACGCGGATCAACCCACGAACAGGTTGACCCGCAAATCGATCGCGTATGCGGGACGGTTTAGATTGTGGGAATTTGAGTCAGGATCATCCATGTCTTGATGTGATCCATGCTTAGAATTGTAATCTCCTCCCCCCTGATTTCAATTCTAACTCGGATGGATCGGGGCCGACACGAACAAGGCCCAACTACATCCTTTTTTTGTGTTCTTGTGTTTTTCTCATTCTTCGTGACGCAATGATCCAGGTCGTCGGCTCGACGGCAGCGGCGACGGCAATCCGCATTCCAGGAGGGACCGCGGCGGCACATCAGCCCGCGGCAAGAGGCCACGAAAGATGGCAGCACCAGACGGGAAGGTCGCGGCCAGGCGGGTCGCGGCGTCGGTGGAGGCCACCGGCTCGAAGGCCGGCGGCGAAGGGGCCCGCTGCAACAGCCAAGGGCGGCGAGCAGAGGTTGTGGCCAGGCAGGCGGCGAGCAGAGGCCGCGGCCAGGCGGGCCGCGGTGGTACGGAGAAGCGGCGGCGGCGGGGCGCCGCGGCGGTGCGGAGCAGCGGCGCCTGCGGGGCGCCGCGTCAGACCGGATGACCCGCGGCTCGGCCACGGGTGTGCGCTGGCATGCGGTCTGCGGGACCGTGTGCGGGGGAGGCGGTCGGCCACGTTGACTGGGAGAGGACAAGGCAGTCGCCGCGTCCGAGCGAGACGAGCCGAAGCAGGCCGGGCTGGGCAGGCGGGCCAGTGCATCGGGTCGTGCCGACACCGGGCCCAATCGGGTCGGTCCGACAGGGTCAGATCGGGCACAATCGGCCCCTTTTCACTTAATGGCCTCTAACTTTCAAACCGTACGTCTGATTGACAAGCCGTTTACAGCGTTGTGACCCTCACGACGAGGCGGTCCTTTTGAGATACTCTAAGTGGGTTTTCATGAAAGTCAACATACGACCTTTGGCATGAGGAGTAAGTTCTCCCGGAACAAGCGCGCTACGAGCAGGAATCCTATGGCTGGCTATAACGAGAAGACTATGACTACGGGTCTAAGTGACTCAGCGGGTCTAAGTGACTCAGCGGGTCTAAGTGACTCAGCGAGTCTAAGTGACTCAGCGTGTCTAAGTGACTCAGCGTGTCTAAGTGACTCAGCGGGTCTAAGTGACTCAGCGGGTCTAAGTGACTCAACAGTACTGGGTGCTCTGTGATTACGTCTGATAGTCTTACTTTTCATACTTTAGATTTATACCTGTGTGAGCTAACTATACTTCGTGTGTACTTTCCTTTGTGATCTGTGCTTTGTGGTCTTTCCTTTGTGGTTTCAGGGTGTCCTACTGAGTATTGTTTTACTCACCCCTACACGGGTTTTGCTCACACGTGTCATGTCTTGTGCAGACGATCGACGCTTTGACAGAGACCTAGGTGGTCCAGGACCAGGTGGTGCCCGGTGAGATCAGACAGGTGAGGCGTAATCTTACGGCTTCAGGCAGCTACCCTTCACCAACCCTTCAGGTAGGGTTTTCTGCAAACGGGTTCCCAGTGACTTGTGTAATCGCTTGCTTACGACTTTTCTTTTGTTGGGCTTGTATACTGGACTCTTTACTTTCAGTTTTGTATTGTTACTCTCAGTGATTGTCTTAGTGGCATGCATGGTTTACTCGGTGTTTACTTTTCAACATTTGTGGGCTTTCAGTTGTGTGCGTGCGTACAGGTTTAAAGGCAATGTCTCCCATTTGTGAGATATGCCTACTCGGCGCTAGTCGCTAATCGCTAGTCGCTAGTCGCTAATCGCTAGTCGCTAGTCGCCAGCCCCTGCCCTATTGGAGGCGGGTTTGGGGTAGTCACGATACGAGCCCCACTGAGATGGGTTGTGATAGGAGGAGCTACGCATAGGTGGTTTTTAAAGATTCGGAAAATCCGCTAAGATGCGGTGAAGCGTCACGAACGGCCGAGCCTATAAATATAAGGCTACCCCTCTTCATTTCACACGAAATTTTCCAAGAAAAAACCGGAATCGCTATGATTTCACAAACCTAGGGGAGCTCCGCGAATTTGGGTTTCTACGCGAGCTTGAGCATCACGAAAAGACTAGTTTAGTCTTGACTGATGCCAATGCTTTTGAATAAAGGGTGTTTCGCGATGATGGGGTATTCCGCGTTGAATTTGTGAGCTTCGCGAAGGCAATTTGTTCCACGAAGTCAGTGAGCTTCGCGAAGGCAGTGAGCTTCGCGAAAGGCAATTTTCAATATCAATTTTCTAGTGAACAGGGCTTTCAAAGTGCATAAACTCAGGTCTACGATGCAAGTAGAGTCTCGTAATAGACAGAGACAAAGTCTTTTTAATGTCAATTCATTGAAGCGACCTTCAGGTCGATAAACTGAGTGAGACTTCTCTCAAAACAGTGAACTAGGGGGAGTCGACGGAAGTGTTCTGAGAGACGCAGTGTGCTATCCCTAAAATATTGTAAAGGCAGTGTGTCTGGCATAGACTTATTGTGTCTAAACTTTTGTATTCCACAACTGGTGAATATTAGTGGATTTAGGTACGACCGACGCACTGTCGACATATACTCCTTGGACTAGCCCTTAGTGGTGAACCAAGTAAAGCTGCTGTGTTGCCTTTCTGCGTGTGAATATTTGATTGCTGATTGAATCCATCATACAGATTTAACGGCTTCCTACCAACGTGGGAACAAGATCCGTCACAATAAAAGAAAAAATTGACACCATGATTCACCCCTCCCCTCTTAGGGTGTTCCGAGGTTCTACAATAAGGATTGAAATTACAGTAGAATAGAGATGAAGTAGAAGAAGAAAGGTAGAAGAAGACTCTCTGGAAGACGCCGCTCCCAAGGCCGAGGCCTAACCCTCCGAACGGCTCCTGCTGGAAGCCAACACCAAAATAACATTTGTAAGTCCCCAGCATGCTACACCACCCCCTACTTAACACCCCTCACCCGCCGTCCAACAACCAACTAACAACTAATTAGAGCATTTACAGAACTGCCTCTGGCAACCAACAACCCAGCAACAGCCCAATCAAAAGAGGGTTTAACAAAGGAGTATTCCGATGTGGCGGAGGCCTTCTTTTATAGATTGAGAAAGAGAAATACACAAAAGAGTATTCCGATGTGGGACTCGGAAATACCCATAATAATAAAAATAAAAAAGAGGGTTTAACAAAAGTGGTTCAAATTTTCAAAATGAGAGATTTTTGTTATATTACCTTTTTATATCAATGTCCATATTTAATAATTTATATGTTTATTCTATTAATCTATCAATGTTATCCTTTTATATAATTTATTTCACATATGTTAATTTGTGTATGTAACTAGATTTGATTTCATTAGTTCATTTATTTAACCACTGATTAATTTCACTTATTTAATTATTAATTTATTTTAAATATTTTGTTTATGATATGAAAGATATTTAGGCAAGTGTTTAGACAACGATTGGAGTGAGAGAGAGAGAGAGATTCAAAAGTTCAAACAATCTGTTTATTCCAGTTCTTCATTGTTGTACACTAAGGTACAATTTGAGATGGACGAGAAGAAGATGTTACAGCAAGAGAAACCTGGGAGAGACCACCTCCAAGCGCTCCATCCATACTGCAGGTAGAAGACTCCGGAGAGGGACCACCACTCCACGGTGACTGCTTCCAACAGGACGCCCTTCATAGTAAATGTCCAAAAACGCCAGCCCAAGCCCCGTCCAGCAAATAATTAGTCAATTGCACTCCCTACCGACTAACCAACCAGCTCACTCGGCTCCAAGCGCATTTCCCATCCTATCCTTCCTACCTTAGTACATGTGTAATATTGGGGGCCTGGGCAAAGTATCCAGACCAGCTTCCCAATCGCTAGCATTTCGCCCCCCTCAAGTGCCACCTTGTCCCCAAGAAAAAATTCTGGAAACTGGGCAAGAATCTATTCAGCATCCTCCCAAGTGGACTCTTCTGTTTCACCCAAGCGCCTCCTTGGTAGCTAAGAGTTCAGCAGGTTCAACCTTAGGAGAAGTGTCACTGTCCCATAGTTCAGGAAGAACGGATTGCACAGGCAATTCTCCAACAGCCCATTTAAGTTGGGATGCATGGAATATTGGGTGTATCCGAAAAGTCTCAGGAAAGTTTATAAGCAGTGTTCCCCAAGTGAGCCAAAATTTTGTAAGGTCCATAATATCTAGCAAACAGACATAGCCTCGAGGAATTCAAAGTCTAAACATTGGGTCGGAGCTTAACGACCACTGATTCACCGACCTCAAAAGTCATGTCCCTCCTGTGCTTGTTAGAAGACCGAGACATCAGTTGTTGAGAATGCAAAAGATTGTGTCGAAGATGGTTCACCACATTATCTCGTTCCACAAGGGCAGTAGCAACTGTTTCTACCAGAGTGTCCCCTCTGGCAAAATGCAACATTGTTGGAGGTCTCCAGTCATAAACTACCTCAAAGGTAGTCAGCATAGTAGAGGTATGGGCGGCAGTATTATAGCAATATTCAGACCATGGAATCCACCGTGCCCCACGAGAGGGGCCTCTCCGAAGTGAAACACCTCAGATTTGTTTCCAAACATTTGTTAACAATTTCCGTTTGTCTATCCGTTTGTGGATGGTACGAAGAACTCATCTTCAAAGTGGCACCCTCCAACCGGAAGAGTTCTTTCCAGAAATTACTGACAAAAATAGGATCTCAGACACTAAGGATGGAGCTAAGAATGCCATGCAAACAGAACACTTAACAAAAACCACAGCCACCACTTTAGCTTTATATGGATGCCTCGTCAACACAAAATGTGTATACTTTGACAACCTATCTACGACCATCAGTATCACATCAAATCCCTGAGACTTTGGCAAACCAAAAATAAAAACCAGTGAAATCACATCTCATATCAAATCTGGAATGAGCAACGGTTGAAGTAAGCCTAGTGGCAACAGGGCCAGATACTTTTGCCGCTGGCAAGTATCAACAAATTGCAAAATTCATTGTGTCATTCCCTTCCAAAATAAACCAGCAGCCATCCTCTTGTAAGTTCTGTCCTCCAATAGGTGACGAATGGTAGTAGTGCAGGAACTTTGTTATGAGGCTAGATTGGCGAGGCAAAACCAGTCTTCCCCGATGATACAACAACCCGGCACAAAAACGACATCCTGGTCTGGAACCTAGTTGTTTCAGAGCGGCAATGAAACTCGAAAGATCTGGATCCTGTTGTAGTTCCTCCCTGATAGTATTGACCGCCATCCAAAAGGGTTCGGAAACAGCCAAACCCAAAAACTTCTCCTCGGTGAAGCCTTCTAACACTTCATTAGCCATCCAGGATAAAGAATTTGCAGCCTGGTTTATTTTTCCTGACTTATAAACCACCTCAAAATCTAATCCCGACAATTTTGTCTGCCAGCACTGCTGATTAGCGGTATGGAAATGCTGACTGAGAAGATGTTTTAGTGCCTTATGCTCTGTGTAGAACACGAAATGCTTGCCTACCAAGTAGTGTCTCCAATGACACATGGCCAAAACAAGAGCCATAACTTCTTTTTCAGAAAGATTAACCTGGGCCAGTGCTTTACTGAAATAAGCTACAGGCCGGCCAGTTTGCATGAGAACAGCCCCAACTCCTCTCCTTGACGCATCACATTCAATAATGAGAGGCTTCTGAAAATCTGAAAGGGCCATCAGCGGGGCTGAAACCATAAATTTCTTAACTCTTCAAAAGCAAGCTCAACCACCATATTCCATAGGGATCCGTCCTTGGTTGAATCAGTAAGAGGGGTAGCAATCTTCCCATATCCATTAACAAACTTCCAGTAGTGTCCTGTGAGGCCCAAGAATCCAACCCCTTTAACAGTCTGCGGCCTTGATCAGCTCAGAACACACTCAATCTTCTCAAGGTCCATAGACACCCCTTCATTCGAGATTATATGGTCAAGGTATTCCACTGACAGCTGGGCAAAAAAACATTTTTTCCTGTTAACCTGTAGTTGGTTGGCCTGCAACAACCGGAACACTGACGCAAGGTGAACCATATGCTCAGCCCATGTCCTGCTATATACAAGAATGTCATCAAAGAATACCAAAATATACCTCCATAAAGACTCCCTAAACACCCTATTCATAGTAGATTAGAATGTTGTCAGAGCATTCATAAGCTAGAATAGCATCACAAGAAATTCATAATGCCCCTCATGAGTTATAAATATTGTCTTGCTGACATCCCTGGCCCTCACCCAGATTTGATGAAACCCAGATTTCAGATCAAGCTTAGTAAAAAATCATACCCCAAATAGCTCATCCAATAATTCTTCAATAACCAGAATCGGAAACCTGTCTGGAAAGCAGTCTTCTTAAGGGCCCTATAGTCCACACACATTCGCCAACTTCCATCTTTCTTCTTAACTAAAATAATTAGGCTTGCATATGGGCTATTGCTATATCGAATAATTCCACTTGCCAACATTTTTGCCACCAGTTTTTCTACCTCATCCTTCAGGTAGTGAGCCAACTTATATGGCCTAATATTCACAGGGGCAACCCCTTCTACCAATGTTATGTCATGGTCCATTAAACTACTTGGCAGTAGCCCCTTTGGTTCATCAAATAATGTCTGAAATTCCTGCAGAACCCTCCCCAGCTGCTGTTGTTTAAACTCTTCGCCCCAGACTTCCCCTCCAGAAGAAGACAAAAAAGCTGAGTCGGCCAAAACCGACCATCTAGAAACAGTGCTTTCGTTTGGAAAGCACTGTAATCCCTTGCAAATTAATTTTCTTCCCCTCCCACAAGAACTCCATAGTTTTGTGACTCCAGTGCATTAATACATTCCCCAAACCCTTCAACCACTGCATTCCCAATACCAAATCTGGTCCCCCGTTATCAAACACAAATGCCTCGGCAGTAATAGAAAAAATTTCCAAAGCTTTATCGCCCTGTAAATGCCCTGTCATAGCTCGGTAACTATCTCCCAGCTTAATCCCAAAAGGTCTGGTTGGGTAGGCCTCCACGTTAGGCATTTTGATGAGAGCTTTAAAAATAAAATTGTGGCTTGCGCCACTGTCTACAAGGACCATCATTGGTGCTCCGAAGATGCGTCCCGCAAACAACATTGAATCAACTCCTGCCTCGCCCATATCCTAAATTCCACCAATTCTCGCGTCTGTTCCACCCGCTGGATTCCCTGCATCTCATTCCCTATGTTGGTTTTTTTCAAACTCCCATACCAATACTGCTTATCTGGACACCTGTGCATTGGGCTATGGGACTGGCCAAAGTGGAATCACATCCCCTTTTACTTCTGTTCTTTTCGTTCCTGTCGGGTGATAGTCTTTACTCCATTCCATCGCTCTTCTCCCACAGCTCTCCTTAATTCCTCCTTTCTTGTTCCGCTAAACGGTGGGCCTACTAGAAGGAAAACTGGACACAACTCTGGTTCCCAATGGAGTCGGTGGCACCATCGGCCTCCCCCGCACACTCCTAAGAATGCCCTCTCCGACTAGTTCCCTTTCCACTTTCCTGGCCAGAGTAAGGATCCTAAACATGATAACCAGTTCATTCGTAGTATTAGAAGATGTGAGTCTCACATCAACGTTTAGGTGTCATGCCATTTTCATTATCCATTAACACCAAGGCCTCCCTCAGAGAGGTACCTTGCGTATCCGGTCCGCTCTTTCATTCCTACATGGTATCAAAGGTGGTCTAACCCAAAAAACTCTCCCTCCCGTATAAGGGTTTCCAAGCGATTTCCTCTGTTGGGAGCGGCGGCCCCAAGCCCCTTGGCCACTGTCAGAGCAGCACCGCCCCCTGCGTCTCCCGATGCGATACCTCTTGTTGGTCGCGGCGAACCCCTTCCGCCTCGATCTCCAGCGCGACGGCCTCCTCTCCATCATTACACCCTCCTCCCAGTCGGGCAACGACACCCCTTCCGCGTCTACGGCCCTTTTCCCGTCGCCCCTTCCGTCGCGACAGTCCCTTCCCCGGCCACACCTGACGCACACCCCCTTGTCGGCGACCCTGAACGCGTCCCCCGCTCCCAGATCAAGCGGCCCTGAACGCGTTCTCCCCTGTACGACGGTTCCCTTCAGCGCCTGATCCCCAACGCAACGCCTCCTGAGCCCCTGTGCACCTCCCCTCCTGAGCCCTTGCACACCTCCCCTCCTCAGCGACGCTGCCATCCAAGGTTGGGAGTCCAATCGCACAGTAGATCCACGGACTTCTCCCCTGCAAACAGCCGATCGCGCGCCACCCCCTGTACACCACCAGCGGCACGACTTATTCCCTGCTTCACGCTACACCAGTCGACCGACCCGCCTCCTATTTCTGGTGCAGCAACCCACGACGACCCTCTTCCTTGCGCAGCACCGCTCAGCCTCCCTCCCAATCTCCTTACTCACGCACACCTTCTGCCTGGATCGCCAGGCTCATCTTCTTCTGCCTGGATCTACGTCAGGCCCCTCTAATTTTGCATGGATCTCCATTAGATGGATCTCTGTCGGATTTCTTCATCACTGCAAAATGAATTATTTGCCTCTATCAGGTTCTCCACTGCTCTATGCTGCAAACCTTTGCTGTCAACCAGGATTTAGGGTTTGCAAATTCGAACGTCGTTTTACCTCGGCATTTTGGGGTTCGCTAGTCGTTTCGCCTCAGCAATTTGGGCGCGCAAAGTTGGGCGCTGTATCACCCGGCTTTTGGGGCCAGCTAGTCGGGTGCCGTATCACCCGGCCTTTCGGGTCCGCTAGTCGGGCGCCGTTTCACCCAGCCGTTTTGAGGCTGTTTGTCGATCGTCGTTTCATCCGGCATCTTGAAGCAAGGGTCGTCCTCAGCAAGGGAGCATGAGAGTTCTACGATGGTCATATTTTCTTTAGCTCCCATGAGCGGGAGCGCATCCAGTGGAGCACAACTAGTGGGCAGTGCATACAGGCGTTGTTCCTTCGTTGGCACATCTTTTTCAGCAACATCTTCCATCATCCATCATTTTCATCTCGAGAGGGAGCTGCAATCGCGGATGATTTCTTTTTGTTTTGTCTTATTTTGTATTCAACCTGGGCATGTCCAGCTTGAGAGGAAGTGTCGTGGATGATTATTTTTGATAGCTTTGTTTTCTTTGGTTTGTTTTCCTTGCTTTGTTTTCTTTGGTTTGTTTTCCTTGCTTTGTTTTCTTCTGTATCTGGGCTAGGTACACCTAGCTTGAGGAAAAGTGTTAGAAGATGCGAGTCCCACATCGATGTTTAGGTGTCATGCCATTTTTATTATTCATTATAAATAGACATCAAAGCCTCCCTTAGAGAGGTAGCTTGGGTATTCGATCCACTCTTCCATTCCTACACATAGAAACTCGGTTCTCAGTCTCAGGCTGCAACCCTCCCATAAACAGATTCATGTACCACGGCTTGTGAAAAACAGGTAACCTCAATGCTACCTATTCAAACTCATCTATGTACTCGCCCACTGTTCCAGTTTGTCGTAGTGTCTTCAGTAATCTCAGTGGATCCCCCTCAGTTGATTTCTCATACCTCACCATAAGAGCCAGCTTGAGTTGCTCCCATGACGAACCTGGAGTAGCACTTTGCCACAACAGAAACCAATATAAACCCATGTTTTCCATACATATCTACATTAGATGTAGTTTCATGTCCTCCGGAGTTTGATTTATGAAGAAGTATGTATCTACCTTGGTAATTCGACCAAAAGGATCCTCTCTTGTAAACGAGGAAAACTCCGCCCTTCATGTCACACTCCTCAATCCATCCACGAGAGTAACTTTGTCCGAAATTAAGTTTCCACCTAATCCTCTACCATTCTCCACACTTCTGTGTCCACTACCACCAAACAACACCGAGTCAACCTTGCTCTATTTTCCAGATTTTGAACCATGTGTCGTCTATAACTCAATCCCCTTAAATCTCTCCAACGTCTTCTCCTTCATATCGCACATCCGAAGAGAGACTCGTTCCAAATATTGTTGCACCAAATCATGCACAAAACGTTGGTTCTCGGTTTTTCCTCGTACCAATTTATCCAAATTGTCTTGCATAGTCGACAACATCCACTGTAAACTCTCCATTGTCGACTCAACTATAGCGACTCTATTCTCTGTCCTTGTCTGCATCCAGGAGAAGAAAGCTTTCAAAGGAACTTACCACGTACGTCTTGTTGCGATTGTCCTCCCTTCTCGTTTCACTCACAACGTTCAACTCGTGTCAACGTCCTCTCAACCGAAAGAAATAGGTTCTCTAGTGGAGTCACCAAATTGTTAGGATAACGAGTGCGAGTGAGAGAGAGAGAGGGAGAGACAGATTAAGATGTTCAAACAATCTGTTTATTCCAATTCTTCGTTATTGTATGCTAAGGTATAATTTGAGATAGACAAGAAGATGCTACAGCAAGAGGAACCTGGGAAAGACCACCTCCAAGCGCTCCATCCATGCTGCCAGTAGAAGACTCCGGAGAGGGGCCAACACTCCTCAGCGACTGCTTCCAACAGGACACACTTCTTAGTAAATGACCAAAAAAGCCAGCCCGAACCCCATCCAGCAAATAAGTAGTCGGTTGCACTCTCAACCGACTAACGAACCTCCTCGCTCTACTCCAAGGGCATTTCCCATCCTATCCTTCCAACGTTGGTGCATAAGTAATATCGGGGGCCTGGGAAAAGTATCCAGAGCAGCTTCCCAATCATTAACATAAAGTAAAATGACTAGGGTAAAATATAGATTAAAAAAAATAATTCCTACAAGAATTCTATATTACAACAGATGAATGAGGTAAAGGCCCACCACCCCACGGATAAATAATATCAACAAGCATGGAAACTTTACACCGGAAAAAAAATAACCAACTGGAATCTAAAAATGCTCAAAACAAATACCCACCCTGACATTTTTAATTTATATATACATGAAAAGAAGTTATTGGGGACAACGCTCGATACTGGGGAAAATTTTCTACACATCCGTTACATAGTAGAACAAATGCAAAGCACACTTGCCCTAAAATAAATACTCTCATGACACTGCCTGTAAAAAAACAAAAAAAGGAACATACATTATGGAAGATATAACAAATGCATTCAGGCATGAATCGGATATTTGAAGCTTCACCCCAGATGAGAAGATAAAGTCCAATGTAGAGAAACTCCAGCTGCTGCCTATCATAACCAGGCGGAAATCTGCAAGGTGGAGGAGGTAAAGAAACACAAGAACTAAATAAATGGGCATTCTTAGATTAAGTGATAAGTTGACAGGAAGTCTCAGATTTTTCTTTAAAAAAAACTTCTTTAGGTTTTGGTTGTAACTTGCACAAGCCAACGCACCTAATGTTGTCTTTACGATGCAAATATTTGCACCATGAAATATAATTCTTCAAAATTGCCTCCATCAAATTATCTACAGTCATTTCATCCAACTGCAATAGGTTTGGCAACAATTTTAGGAATTAGCCTACTATTAAATGCAAACTATAATTTCCTAATGCAATTTTGAAAATACATACAGGAAGGGAAAATACTTGAGCATGGCTCATGTGTGTTCTTGCTTCTGCATTTGCGAGTAGCAAAATTAAGTGCTCCCTCTGATTTGCAACACTTGCTTTCTTCATCCCGCGAGAAAATGAAATCAGTTCTTCATAATAGTGCAACAATAATTTACCCAAAACCCTTAATCTATAATCCATGAGCTCAATATTCACGAATAAAGCATGCTAAGAAATAAAAAGGTACGCGTTTTTAGAGATTTGCCTCATGTGGTAGAAAACCCTGTTCAGATCTTGTGGGGGTTTTTTAGCATCACATGGGAAAGTGGTTTTAGAAGTTTGCCACATGTGATAGAAAACCCATTTCAAATCTTATGGGATTTTCTGAGTATTACATTGGAAAGTGACAGGATAGAGAAGCATTCTGTCCAAACACACACACACAAAGAAATAAAAAAAAGGAAAAATATTTGGGTAAGTGATGATTTCAAAGGGAGTCAAATCATTGATGATTACAAAACCAGATTGAATAAATTGTGTTTGTGACAAGGATGGTCAGTACTATGGCAAACAAAGATGCTAATCCATGTACAGAAATTGCAGTATTATTCCTTCTTTATTTTAGTTGATGAGTTGCTAGAGTTGGGAGACGGCGGTAATGATTATCGGGTGCACCAGCCTGGGGGGAAGCCCAGATATAAGGAATTCATCCATGTTTTGGTTGGCACTATTTGTGAGTGCACCTATTGTTTAGTACAAATACTACCAGTTGTGCCACAGGTAGCAAAAGACTTCCATATTTGGGGAGGAAAAACAATGGTCCGGTCTAAGGGCTCAGAGAAGATCACACACAGAAATTGTGGGCTGCAATTCACAACTGTTACACCAGGCATGATAAGAATAAAAAACGAACCAATTCACAGTCCAAATTTACCTGGAAACCAAAAACGGAAGAAAGCCACTCAAGGATATCAGTTGCATGTTTATTACTTTCCCGCCGCAGTCTAGGCATTGGAAGATCATTTAACTTGCACAAAGCAAGGTGGGCAGCTTTGATCTACTCAGCAGAACAGAGAGACAGATAATGAGCACAGAAAAAGCATTTGAGGGGCAAGAAAAAACTAACATAAAAAAAACGACAAACAAAACTAAGTTTGCAAAGCATATTCACAACCTCGGGAAGTTTTGTGATTGGTGTTGTAAGCCCAACATCATATAAGGGAAGTATGTTGTAATGTACATACTGCTCCCTATTCTTCTCGACTTCTTCTGCATATCTTTTGGTCTGCAAATAGAAATGTCAAATAGATTACCCCAAGGAAAGTGTGACAAACTTTAGGTGAAAGCAGCAGAATTCTGACCTTTACATCAATCTTCTCTTCAGGAACTACATATTTCAGCACATCATACAATACTGTTGCAATCTGGTAGATGTTGGCCATCTCCTCCCTTCAAAAATCACAATCAAAGGGTCATTAAACATAACTAGTGGCCGTGTAAAATATTGGGGCATGTTGGTGAAACTCACGGTTTTTTTGCATGTTGTCCTTCAATATTTTTCTCATATAAATCTTGGTAAAATTCCTGAATAATATCTCCAGAATCACTGTATGTGCGCTCATGCTGCATAACAACTTCATCCTGAAATTGAAATCTTAAAGATTAGATTCTTCAAACGCATGAATAAGTATTTTGCATGTTTATCTTCATGCAGAATCCCAAACATCTAATAAAATGTAAAAAAAGATCTGAAAAAAAAAAGTTTAGAAAACATGAATGCTAAAAATAAATAGAAAAAATTTTCCATGATAAAGTTATTTTAAAAAGGTGGTAGAGGCAGGCAACACTTCAATTCCTTAACTATTCAACAGTCTTTCTTAATTGTAGCTGTAACCCACCTTTTGAAGAGTCTTTTTTACTAAAAATATATGCTGAGGTAAAGTTTGTGCATTGTGTGTGTTACATAAAAATAAAAAACAGAAAGCGGAGGATTATGAATGATCCCAATTAAAAACAAACCCAAAACACGGTTAACAATCCAGATGCACCATTTTGATCCGTTCAACCAAGGCGATTAGATGCTGACATACACCAGCACAAGAGCTTTTTTTCTCAATATCTTCTTCAATGAACTTAACTAGCACATGGACGATTTCCTTGGTACTCTAATTTTCTCCACCTTTGGGTTATAATTGGCATGGTGAAATGAAATTAAATAAAATGAAATGAAATTTAAAAAATGGGATGTCTCGATTCTTTTATCATTCTCAGAGCAACTCAAAATGAACTAGAACATTAAACCCTGGTGTTACATTTAATATGAATGAATGAAGTTTAAATGTAAGAGGTTACATTCGATAGGATGTCTCGTTATTTTATGATTCTCATAATGGCTCAAAAAGAGGTAAAGCATGAGAATGAGCATTATTCTCAAGCGGGCAAATCATCAATGGGCCTTCAGGGCACTCATAAAAGCTCTCTTCATATATGTAATAACCTCTAGTGTTATGTAAAAAAAGTGAGAGAGGGAGGAAAAGAAAAGTGAACTGTATATAATGAAGCAGCAGCAGAATTACAATAGCAGGAAGACAGCAGAAAAACAGCAATAGAGGGAGAGAGATAGAAGACCCGTGGAAGACCACTCCTCCAGGGCCACCCCTTGCTGGACGTCCCAACGCACCAGCCTCACACAGCAGCCAACTGTGCTGATTTCCCAGAAATGAGTTCCCCCTTCCACACACTGGCCCTCCTCTATTTAAAGGCTCTCCCAGCCAGCTAACCACCCAACCTACTAACAAACTCTAACAACCTACTGCCACCTGTCACCAGCTCCTAACAAACTAACAAACATTAACAAACAACCCAAAGACAACACTGCCCCTTGGCAGTTGTACACAGGCAGCCCCCACGCCCATTAACAAACTTTCCAGCCACTGCTGCTTCTCCCCCCCTACACGGGCAGCAGCCCACTCAAGTCAAATAACATATACTCCTAACAATTCTCTCCCACCTAAAAACCACCTTGTCCTCAAGGTGGAACAAACTCAACCTTTCCTCGGCTATGCATTGGGACAGCAGCACCCGGTGGCGGCTTTGGTGGAGGCCTCAGTAACCAGTCAACAAGGATTTCCCGAGTTGGAACCGGATCGAGAAGGCCAGTCTTCAAGGTGGACCTACAAAGCGCACGGCTCCGGCTCCTGCAACATACATTCCTAATTGCTTCTCTCAGAAGTTCAAGTGCCGGTGTCGGTTCTTCAACCAGAACATTTCCTCTATGAACCAACAACCAGTTGCCTATAGGCTTAACCATTAAAACTGCAGCAGCTAAGTCCATCATTCTTAACAAAGGCCCAACTAAATGTAGCGTCTTGGAGGATGATTCAACACCACCATTACAGATATAAGACATAGCGGCAAACACATCATACATTGTGGGTAAGTGGATGATCTTGTTTCTCTTCTGCTCCAAGGCTGTTGTTAAGGACCAAGATAAATTGTTATTGCCAGAGTGCAATGCAATCTGAAAACTCTGCTTAAGGCGAGCCCAAGGTGGAGGCTTGGGTAACAATGCATCTTGGTCTTCCCTTGCTGCATCCAGCCATTTCCTTAAAGCAGAAATCTGCTGCTTATCACTGGTTTTACAATGCTGGCTTATGTTTTTAAATCCTCCAGGACTAAACCTGTTACAGTGATGTCTGGGGAAAAAGGTTGGAGCCCCCAGCCTCCATACCATATCTTCTGATAGCACCACAAGACCCTTCAACACAGATTTAGATTTAGATGCAATCAGTATGGAAGTTTGGACATCCAGCATCTTTGCTTTCAAAGGGGCTTTAACAATGCCTAACTCGGTTTCCTTGTAGCTAAGTGGACGATGTACATACATTTCCCTTGCCACAATATCACTCCAACTTGGAAGTTCGTTTAGTCCCAAACTAGAGAAAAATGGCAGGCTTGAAGACGACAACTTTTCAGGACAACCTTCTACCTGCACTCTTACCATAACATCAGCAGTATTGGGTGCGTAACGCAGCTCTATCCAGAATGGTGGTCCTCGAACCACTATGTCTCCCTTAACAGTGAAACTTTCCATTTCCGTCTCCAATAAATGAGTCATAACATGGTCATGTTTCTGTGAAGCAGTTTCGGTCGCCCCAACACTACTAGCATGCAGTGCTGACTGAGGACCCTGCAAAGGTCCAGCCCATGGCTGCGGTCGTGGCCTCTGTGCATCGTTTTCCACTATAGGAAGACCCCTTCTAAACAACTTGTGTGTACACTTTCCAATTGCTGTTACGACGAATATTTCCACCTTTGGTTGGAAACAATCGGAATCACTCTGCACAGAAAGCTCACTTTGGTTGTCCCACTCCCGCCTTTCCATGCTAGAATTTAGGACTCCAGTCTCCTCGGATGAATCTGGATGTGTCTCGAACCGCTCCACACTACTCCTTTCCAGTTCAACCTTATTTGAATTAAGATCAATATATACCTCTTTCGGCAGCTTAGGGATGGAAGCAAACTTCTCCTTGTCATTCCCATATTTTTCCAGAAGCACCGGCTTAAGTTGCTCCCAACTCACTCCAGGATTTTCAAACTGCCGTAACAAGAACCAGCGCAGAACCGTGTACTCCATACTTAGCTACGCCCAATGTATTTTCATGTTCTCTGCTATTTGTAAAAAAAAAGGAAATATGCCTATGCTTTCATGATCCACCCCAATGGATCTTCTCCAGAAAAATATGGCAACTCAGTCTTCTTTGTCTCAAGCCTAGAACCATCGATTGGAGCAACATCTTCTATTTTTAAACTTGCGTCTAGACGGCTGACTACCACCGCTTTGCCACTGTCAAATGCACATGCAACTTCTGTCTCACCTCGTTTACCAGACTCAATGCAGTGAAATTCTTGCGTGAACTGTCCTGAATCTCCTGATCGTCCAACGTGAGCCTCAATTGGTTTCTTCTGCAGCTTACACTGAAACTCACAGATTTTCCTATCGATCTCAGCCTGCCTCCTAGCAAAAGCTTTGAAAAATGTTTCAAACTCCTGCATCTTGTCACCTGTATAATTTTTCCCAATTTGATTCTTATATCACAGCTCTTCACAGGTGGAAGAGAAATTTTGTGCCAAGAGAATTCTCCCTCTATCTCTCTGTTTTTTATTTATTTATTTATTTTTTAAACAGCTTCCTTAAACAAGCCTCGCAGCTGCGTTAAAATTTTTGCCCGTCCGTCTTCAGTTCTAGTGTAGGATACGTACCGCGGCCCAAACATTCTCCCAGTCGCGCAACCCTTCTCCGCTGCTCACACAGTCGCCTTGGCAGTGATCTCTCCCAATCCGCACGCATCACTTGCTGCAACGCATACCCCGTGCTAGCTCCTCTCCTCCAACAACCAGCGAGCTCGGTTCGTCAACTTGCTTGCGCGGATCTCCCCAGTTGCTTCCGTTTCCTCCATAACGGTCGCGCCTCACAGTGAACAGCGGTAGCACTGCTTGATTCTTCCGCAGCGGCTACCGCGTTTTCCAGCTATGTTTGTCTTCCCTTGCAGCGAACCTCTTCCACGATCGTTTTCGGTTGTTTCCGGTTTTCAACTTGCTACAACAACTGTTCTTCGTCAGCGGCTTCTCTCTCTAGCGAATTTCCCCCAGCAGTGAATCATCCTTCTGCGTTCCGTTCTGCTCCAGTAGAACTCGGCCAGCTCTGACTTCCTTTCCTCCAGTGAAAGTCAACTGCTCTAGCGCCTCACTCCAGTGGCGATCTTCTTCTTCTACTCTCTCTTTCTTGCTGCTACGATTTTGCAGCAGCGTTCCTCCTCTTCTACGTTCACGTGCCTCCAGCAGCGTAACGGGTGGATGCCAAAAAAAAATGGTCACCGTCCAGACTGTGCGTCAACAACTCCTCTCTCCTTCGATTGCCTCTTCCGCGCAATCAGCTCCCCAGCGGAGTCGCCAATTGTTATGTAAAAAAAGTGAGAGAGGGAGGAAAAGAAAAGTGAACTGTATATAATGAAGCAGCAGCAGAATTACAATAGCAGGAAGACAGCAGAAAAACAGCAATAGAGGGAGAGAGATAGAAGACCCGTGGAAGACCACTCCTCCAGGGCCACCCCTTGCTGGACGTCCCAACGCACCAGCCTCACACAGCAGCCAACTGTGCTGATTTCCCAGAAATGAGTTCCCCCTTCCACACACTGGCCCTCCTCTATTTAAAGGCTCTCCCAGCCAGCTAACCACCCAACCTACTAACAAACTCTAACAACCTACTGCCACCTGTCACCAGCTCCTAACAAACTAACAAACATTAACAAACAACCCAAAGATAACACTGCCCCTTGGCAGTTGTACACAGGCAGCCCCCACGCCCCTTAACAAACTTTCCAGCCACTGCTGCTTCTCCCCCCCTACACGGGCAGCAACCCACTCAAGTCAAATAACATATACTCCTAACATCTAGTGGGTCTCCAAATCAATGGGCCTTTGGCCACTCATGAATGCTCGCCTCAGAAATGTATTAAAGGGTCTTTGGGCCTGCACTCAAGATTGTTATACCTTCAGGACCCTTTATTGTAAAAAAATAAAATCTGATGAACATAATGATTGGATGGAATATCCTGTTAAATAGAATGTTGTTAGAGCCAATAAATGAAAATGAAAATCAGACTACTCTAGCAAAGCTGAATAAAGCAAAAAAGTGACCTACATTAAAAAAATAAATTAAAAATTGGGGGGGGGGGGGGCATAGTTATTTGCTAAACCCTTAAAGATAAACAAGCTTTAATTTAAATACATTGATGTTATGGAAGAGATGAAATTTTCAAAAGATTGTTCTCTAAAACACAAATTAAAACAATAAATGTATGCATTAAAGATTAAAAAAAAAGAACAGGTGTAAGAACCTATCAACCCTTAAAAAATCTGAGATGTAAGTTTCCAAGAGCTTAGATGGTGGAGGATTTAGCATCTTAGTCATTCACTTGTAACTAATATTTACTTTTCATCACCCTATGCCAAAATAAATATGTTTCAACAACAAAATTTCATAATTACTACCCCATTAAACAGCGGTAAATTCAGAAATTTTTCATAATCACACACACACATGTTAACCATCCAAAAAAGATTCCCAAAAACCCAAAATAACTACTATTCAAGTTTTCCAATAACGATAACCAACATGTTAACTATCCAATGAAAACCCAAGATCCAACTACCTTTGTAAACTCTAAAGCTTCCATTTCAGACATTATAATCTTAATTAACTTTATCAAAGCTTTTAAAAACATGCTAAAGGGTCAATACTATGCTTTCGTGTTCCTAATCATTCCAACCACTTCATTACAAACTAAGACAAATCTATGATTCTATTAATTACCAAATAATGCCCTCACTAAAATTGGTCAATCTTTTCATTGAAACCTTGAAGGAGTTTGGAAGCTCCATGGAATGTTTATGACAGGTATCGGAGTTATAGAAAAAACAATTCTTTGATTTTGAAGGTTATATAAAAACAAATGTATACTTTACAAATGTTGTGAGTATACGGGAGTTCAAAATCAATGAAATAATTGATGGAGCTTGTAGTTTGTATTCAAATGATGAAGAAAAAGGTTACAGGATCAAGATTTTGAATGCAAAGGAATATATCAAGTCCATCGGATTCTATAACATGTTTTAGAAGAAGACGGAAATAAAAGGAGTTTTATCCAGGATAAAAGTGTTTATCCAAGATGTTTGTTAAAATATGAGGAATATGATTCCACCATGTAACAATGGCATATTTTAGAGAATAAAGACTTTTTTTCAGAACATCGCTTTAAACGCATACAATACCATATATGATATTGATACAATGGTTTATTTGTTAAATATTTTCACTAAAGGAAATAAATGATATTTCCTCACACAAAGGTGATTGTGTGTATGCATGATATTCTGAAGAGAATATGGCTTCTAAAAGGCTAGTGGGAGTGTGTTTTAGACTTTAAAAAGTTCAAAGTTAACAAATAAAAGATTATCCCAATCAATATTCAAAGTGAATATTGCTCACTATCCTAAAAGAATTTAGGGTATGACGATAAAGAGAAATGTAAGAGTTACATTAGTTATCAAAATGATCTCAAGAAAAAAGTTTGATAGAATTGTTCAAAGAATGATAATGATGAAGAAGTTAGAAATGATTCTAAGTGGACAAGAGAAGTAATTAACATTGTAACATTTAATGTTATGAAACAAAGGGGTTTAAATACTTGTTCAAAAAGTTGAACATTAAGAATATAATTCCTAAGTCACGCCATTATTCAAAATAGCTTTCGTCATAGATGTTATTCACTAAAAGAGTTAAGTGATAAGAGTTTATCAGGTGGTCACATAAAGATGTAGCAGGAATTACATAGAGATGTAATGAGTTTAACAAAACCCAAAAAGTGCAGCAAACATAAGGATGATTTGACCGTCAATCATATGTGATATGGTTACACGGGCGCTTATCTATGGTTTTGTTAAGCATTCTTAAAAGAGTTATAAAATGTATCATGGTGTACAAAGAGCAATCTCCACTTTCATGCACTATTTATTTGTTATACTAGGGATGCATGTTTCATATTGAATCTCTATACCTCGGATTAGCGAGAAACCTAGAATGAAAACCTTCAACTTTGATATCATTCTTACGCAAACCTTGAGGCTTAACTAACCAATGTGTGGCCAGGTATGTTACTGATCATATCATCGGTGGGAGCTTAACCAAGATGTGATTTGTCCTCTCGTATGACGAGTATGACATTTGAGCTCTCGATTGAGAAAAAAGGATTAAGTGTACATCCTTACCTAGATCGTACACGTGATTGGCTTATCTATTTGGGTGAGGGATATGTGATGTGCTTATCCGCTAAGATGAATGACATGTGATGCATTCATCAGTCTAATCAATCCATACTCAACAAATCGAGGAGATATGAGTAGCTATACGGGATTGACATACTCCATGTCCCGTAGTTGCTCAATGTCTTGGATAAAGGGATTATATGATTATACATACTTGCACGTGATGCAGCTGGTGGACACAAGTATAGAGATACATGTGTTTTATAGATATCACGCTAGATCCCTTGGTAACTTAAATAGCATTAATGTTTTGCTAGAGGACGCTCCTTACTTACATTTATGAATTCGGAAATTCATAATTGTTATTGATGCTATAAAGTGTCTCGGATTTTCCTTGTATTATATTTTAATATTATACAGATTATTTTCGAGACCAGGCGCGAATACAGCGTGCAATTCCGAGACCCGGTGTGCCCGAAATAAATGTTTGAAACATATTTGTAGAATGGCGAATTCCCCTTACCTCAATGTGAGGTGGGGACATTCTTTTATAGATGAGTAAAATAGAATACATGGTGGAGTATTCCGATGTGGTACTCGAAAATACCCAATATAATAAAACTAGGTTTAACACTCCCCCTCAAGCTGAACATGCCCTTGGATCAAGAGTCCCACAAAAGAAAGATGACAGCAAACAAGACCATACACACTCCCCCTCAAGCTGAGCTGCTGATGTTGTTGATACCCAGCTTGGTACTGAGAGTCCAGACGAGCTCTCGGGAGGTCTTTTGTAAAGATGTCGGTCAGCTGATCCGCCGTCAAAATGTGGTCGAAACTGATATGGTTCTACTCAAAATGATGGCGAAGAAAGTGACAATCCACCCCGATATACTTCGTCCGTTCATGGAAGACGGGATTCAAAGCAATCATTGTGGTCGCCCGATTGTCACACCAGATATGAGCAGAGGTCTACGGTAGGAAGCCAAGCTCATGGAGGAGATGATGAAGCCAGAGGATCTCAGTAGTGATCGTGGTCATGGCACGGTATTTAGCTTCTGCACTACACCTGGAGACGACAATCTGATGATCATGGTCATGGCACGGTATTCAGCTTCTGCACTACACCTGGAGACGACAGTCTGCTTCTTGCTGCGCCAAGAGATGAGGTTACCTGCCAAGAAAACGGCATATCCAGAAGTAGACTTGCGGGTAGCAAGGCAGCCCGCATAGTCAGCATCACAGAAACCCTCAATATTGAGATGAGTGTGATGGGAGTACCGAAAACCACGGGCAGGGTCTTTCTTTATGTATTTGGCAATGCGAAGGACAGCATCTCACTGAGATTTGATCGGATGCTCCATCAACTAGCTCACTTTGCCAACAACGCAAACAATGGCGGGTCGTGTCATGGTGAGATAATTGAGTTTGCCCACCAGACGACAATAACTCTCTGGGTGAGAAAAGGGCGACGTGTCATCATAAAGAGAACGTTCCCCAACCCTCAATATCCACGACATATTTCTGTTGGCAGAAAACGATGGTGTTCGTAAAACGGGAGACCTCGATGCCAAGGAAGTATGTGAGAGGACCAAGATCTTTGGGGTGAGAGTGGTGGAGAAGATGCCCCTTGAGTTGGGCGATTCCAGTGAAGTCACTCCCTGTAATAATGATATCATCAACATAGACTACCAGCAAGATGCGGTCGTTGGACGTTGTGCGGTAGAAGACGGTGTGGTCCTTCATACTACGAGAGAGTCCAAAGGCGATAACGACGGCGCTGAAGCGGCCAAACCAAGCACGAGAATACTGCTTAAGACCATATAGAGATCGACGAAGTCGGCAGGCATGAGAGTCGGCGTCGGAGGCAAGAAATTCGGGGTGCTGCTGCAGATAGACTTCTTCTTCAAGACAGCCATGTAGAAAGGCATTCTTGACATCCAGTTGATGAAGCAGTAGGTGATGATAAGCGGCCAAAGAGATGGATAAGCGGACTGAGGCCATCTTGGCAACTGGAGAGGTCTCAAAATAGTCGATGTCATATGTCTAAGCAAAGCTCATCACCACAAGTCGGCCTTTGAGGCGATGAAGAGTGTCATCAGCATTGAGACGAACTGTATAAATTCATTTGCAGTCAACCGCCCGTTTTCCTTCTGAAAGGGGGGTCAGATCCCAAGTATGGTTGTCATTCAGAGTCTGCAATTCATCCCGCATCGCCTGTAGCCTCCCCCGGGTGAGATTTGGCATCGCCAACCGTGCAGGGAATAGATATCGTCCCCAGAGCTGACAAACCTCTGTATGAAGATGTATAGAGAGGAGGATGCTGGCAAGAACGAGTACCTTTCCGGAGTGCAATAGACAAGTCGTCTGGTGCCGGTGGAGGAGCATCGGACGAAGCTGGAACGATGGTTTCCTCGGCCTAGATGGGGAGCACAGTCGAGGGGCGACGGGAGTAAACGGTACCAAAACGGTGATCAGTAGGGGAAGACATGAGAGGAGGATGGATGATGAGAGAAAGACAATCATCGATGTCAGTGTCTTGATGGGGAGAGGGAAGTGAGAATGGAGAGCTCTCAACAAACGAGACGTCAGCAGAGATGATATACCGCTATAGGTCCGGAGAGAAGCATCAGTATCTGCGCTGAGTGCGTGAATAGCCGAGGAATATGCAGCGGAGGGATTTGGAAGAGAGTTTGGAGAGGCCGGGACGAGTGGCACAGACATAACAGAGACATCCAAACACACAGAGTGGAAGTGAGTGAGGAGGGAGAGAGAAGAACAAAGTCCAAAAAGTAGTCTCCCCCTGAAGGATGGAAGAAGGAAGACGATTGATGAGGTATGTGGCGGTAAGGATGGCATCTCCCCAAAAGAGAAGGAACACATGTCGGTGGAAGAGAAGGGCACGAGCAGTCTCCAAAATATGTCGGTATTTCCGCTCGGCCACTCCATTCTGTTGGGGTGTATCATGACAGGAGGTGTGATGAATGATGTCGTGTGCCTGGAGAAACTGCTGAAAGGGAGGGAACAGATACTCTCACCAATTATCTGAGCGGAGACATTTAACCGAGATGGAAAACTATGTATGAATCTCATGGTAAAAAGTCTGAAAAGTAGAAAACACTTCAGATCGATCTCGAAGTAGGTATGGCCAAGTCATACGCGAAAAAACATCAATGAAGGATATATAATATTTATACCCTAATTGACTCGAGATAGCACAGGGACCCCATACATCTGAATGAACCAAATCAAAGGGTTTGGAAGCCTGTGTATCTACACGAGAAAAATATAAAGTGCGATGATGTTTCGCAAAATTACAAGACTCGCAATGAAAAGAGACATGTTGACTGATATCAGCAAACAGTTGATGAATGGGGAAGGCGGGTGGATGGCACAACCGGCAATGAAGGTCCAATGCACGCACAAAGACAGACGTGCAGCCGACGGATGACGGTCCCTCAAACATATATAACTCATCCCGAAGCTGGCCTCTACCAAGTTCCCGATTCGTCGTCCACTCCTGAAATACAACAGCAGACGATGTAAATATGGCACTGCAATTGAAATTCTTTGTAAGCTTACTGATAGATAGAAGGTTAAAAAGGTTGCGAGGCAGATGTGCCACAGAGGGCGGGTGAAGAGGTGAATTCAGGGAGCAAGCACCGAAGCCTGCAATGGGGAGAGTTGATCCATCAGCGACGATGATGGCTGAGGAACCAGCATATGGACGGTAGGTGGATAACATACCTGCATCACCGGTGAGATGGTCTGATTCACCTGAGTCTAGCATTCCGGCAGGGAAGCGACGGCCGACAAAGGCAGTGGAACCACCAGAGTGGGCAAGAGAAGCCGACGAAGGACCTGGCAGAGAGGTGTTTTGATGATCGTGAATCATCTGAAGCTCGGTCATAGAGAGGTCCAGAGATGACGGAAGAGCTGCGGTTGATGGTGAAGCATCGTGGACCGCAAGCTGGCCTTCCCAAGCTGGCTGGGATGGGCGGCAATGAAGAACCCAACAACAATCGATCAGGTGGCCGAGCTTGCCACAATGCTGGCAGAGGGGACGAGGACGCCCCTCCCCACGGCCACGTCCACAAGTGCTTGAGGTGCGTTCACTACCACGGCCCAAGAGGGCGGTGTGATCGATGCTGGGAGTGGGTGGGGAAAGTGTCTGTTGAGCCTTGCCCAGTCGATGATACACCTGTGGAATCTCCAGAGAAGAGGGGTTGGCGAGCATCTTCGTGGTCGTCGTCGCATACTCCGGAGCGAGGCCATGAAGCAAGCTAAAGAGGCACAATTGGTCCCTCTGGGTCAAGGTTGCCACTGATGTCTGGGGAATGGGTCATAGCTCAAGCAATTCATCCCGAAGAGCTTTCCATTCCATGAAGTATGCCGGAAATGAACGGTCCTGCTGGCAGATGAGGGACAGGAGCTGAAGAACATCAGAGATCCAAGCCAAATTATTGGTCTCGGAATACATGAGGGTTAAGAAATCCCAGAGTTCCTTAACCGTATTGGCGGTCCGAGTGACGTCTTTGACTGTCACGACCCACCTTCTTCGAGATGAGGGAAGGAGCGGCAGAGTCTCACGCTTATCCTTCTTTAAGATGAAGAAAAGATAATGACCCCCGAGACCCGCCTTCAGTAGGCCCCGAAGTGGCGACCAGCACCAAGGGTATAGAATCTCACACAAAATGCAAAGCATTACCCTTTTAATGAAAATAGGATCGGGGGATAAGATGGTGAAATCTCAAACAACACCAAACTAAAGGTAAAAGTAAATCCAAAACCATTCTCATATGCATGTTCAAACGTAAATTGCAACAAAAGTACAACCAAAGTACTAAAACAAGTACCAAAAGAAAGAACTACGTGGCACCACAGCAACTATCCTGACGTCTAAGCTAGTAAAATTCAGCACGGTCCTCAAAAACAACCTGGAAACCTGAAAATAGTTTCACACGTAGGGTAAGTATACAAGTATACCCGGTAGGAAAACTAAAGTCACTCGTGCACAAGTGGGGGAACATACTAATGCTCCTGTCAGAAAACAGTAAAACCTCAAAGCATCTACCAAGGGATACTAACCAGCCCAGCCTCACCAAAACGCTCGAGAAAATGTCATGGAAGGTTTGGGAGTGTCCTAAGACCTATATAAGGAAATGTCAGTCATCGAGATGGTTGTTCGAGTGATCTAAGTCTCCTACCGATTCTCCCCTTACCCAAAAGTTCTCTTTCTCCGCCTCGCTTTTCCACCAAGGGTACCTCGTATATTGTGGGAGTTGTAGAGAATGTCGCCCAAACGTTGGGTGATTCAGCTTCAGCCCGTGGATACACCACGTAGGAGGGAGTCTGTTGGCTGCCTCTCAAAGGTCTTTATCAAGCATATGAATGAAGACAACAGCAGTGTTAGGAATTTCAGGGAAGGGGTGTGATTCCGAAGAGAGAGTCTGTAAATGCAGTATTTCTATAGGCAGACCAGCTATTACTGTACTACGGACTACAGGAATTCAAAGAAAAACAGGGGAAAATAAAGAGGATCTGGGGTACCACATTCCTTCGGTTGCAGCGAGCTGGTGTGATTCCCTTCTTTCTGGAAGCAGAACCGACTTCAGCACCAATTCCACGACTGATCCCTCAGTCGGGCCCCTCCTGAGAGCTTCCCTCCTCCTTTTAAAGGGTCTCACGCCTTTCTAACAGCCTAACAGCACCCCCAAGGGGCCCACTCTTTAACAGCAAAACAGAATTCCCCTCCACTAACTTCTGAGGGGGCCCACAGCCACGAACCCAAACCGCCTCCCCTCATTCGGTATGGACCCTTTTACCCTTCCTTTGATAGGTGTAAATTAGGTGAGGCTTATTCCTAACATTTCGCCCCTCCTCAAAATCCACCTTGTCCCCAAGGTGATGTTCTGGAAACTGTGAACAGATCAACTCAGCATCTTCCCAAGTTGCCTCTTCCCGCGGCCTTCCCTTCCACTGAATAAGCCATAACCCCTGTGGTAGTCCGGTTGCGGGCTTGGTGGCCAACACATCTTCTGGTTCTGCCCCCGAAGTGAAAGCGGTATCTTGTACTTCTGGTAGATCAGTATAAACTGTAGAGTTTCCTACCGCTCTTTTGAGTTGTGATACATGGAACACGGGGTGAATACGGGTAGTAGTTGGTAGAGTGAGTTTATAAGCTGTGCTGCCCAGGCGAGCCTGAATCGGATACGGACCATAATACCTTGCTGCCAGCTTAGGATTTAGCTTAGTAAGTTTGGAAGTCTGCACGTTAGGTCGAAGCTTAACAAACACTGATTCTCCCACCTCGTATGTCACATCTCTTCGGTGTTTGTTTGCATAATGTGTCATTAGTTGTTGAGCACGAGAAAGGTTTTGCTTGAGTTGGAACAGAATCTGATCCCGCTCTTTGAGGGCTGAAGCAACTGAGTCTACCGGTGTACTTCCGCCAATAAACCGCAGTACTGTTGGAGGTTTTCTGCCATATATGACCTCGTAGGGAGTCAGCTTTGTAGAAGTATGAGTAGTAGTATTATAACAAAATTCCGCCCACGGTATCCAACGTGCCCAAGATAGTGGTCGTTCCGAAGCAAAACATCGGAGATAAGTCTCTAGATATTTGTTGACTATCTCTGTTTGCCCATCTGTTTGGGGATGGTAGGAGGAGCTCATCTTCAGAGTGGTTCCCTCCATCCGGAATAGTTCCTTCCAAAAATTGCTAACGAAGATTGGATCCCGGTCGCTATGGAGCTGGGTATCCCATGTAATCGGACTATTTCTTTGACAAAAACTTCAGCCACTGATTTTGCCGTGTAGGGATGTCTTAAAGGTATAAAATGTGAGTATTTTGACAGTCTATCCACCACGACAAACACCACTGAAAAGACCTGGGATTTAGGCAATCCGGAGATAAAATCCATTGAAATTTCGTCCCAAACTAATTCTGAAATGGGTAGCGGTTGAAGGAGACCGGCCGGAGATATGGCCTGACTTTTTTGTCGCTGGCACGTGTCACACTCTTGGACATACTGCTGGATACTCCGTGACATTCCCTTCCAAAAAACCCCTACTGCCAGTCGCTTATAAGTTTTGAGAAAACCCACGTGTCCTCCTGCTGCCGAAGAGTGATAGTAGTGCAAAAATTTCGGTATGAGGCTGGATTGGCTGGACAAGACCAGCCGCCCTTTCTTGTATAACAACCCATTCAGCAAGCTGTATGTGGGGTACAGTTCTGGTTGTTTCTCAATTTTTGCAATGAGTTTTTGGAGCTCCTGATCCTGCTGTAATTCTGCCTGTACAACGTTCTTCTCCAACCAAAATGGCTCCGATACGGTAGTTCCTAGTTGCTTTTCTTCAATGTTGTTGCTCGTTTCCTCTTCTGCTATGCGGGAAAGAGAGTCTGCTGCCCGATTCTCCCTTCCAGGTTTGTACACCACCTCAAAGTCTAATCCCAGGAGTTTGGCTTGCCAATCTTGTTGGTTAGCCGTGTGGGGACGCTGGCTGAGAAGGTGTTTGAGAGCCTTATGGTCCGTGTAAATCACAAAATGTCTTCCCATCAGATACTGCTTCCAGTGGTTTACAGCAAGAACTAGGGTCATCACTTCATTTTCATAAACAGATTTTGAAAGGTTAGAGTCTGCTAAAGCCTTGTTGTAGTATGCAATCGGTCGGTGTGCTTGCATCAACACTGCTCCAACCCCTCTCCCTGAAGCATCGCACTCAATAACAAATGTTTTCTGAAAATTTGGTAAAGCCAACAATGGGGCAGTTGTCATGCACCTTTTCAAGGTGATAAAAGCATGCTCAGCCGCTGGATTCCAAAAGAAATTGTCCTTTTTGGTTAGTTCGGTGAGTGGTTTGGCAATCTTCCCATACCCTTCAATAAACTTCCTATAATATCCTGTAAGCCCTAGGAACCCTCGGACTCCCTTCACGGTTTTGGGTTGTGGCCAGCCTTGTACGCACTCAACCTTCTTGGGATCCATTGATACTCCCTCATTAGAGATAATGTGCCCGAGGTACTCCACTGTTTTTTGAGCAAAGAAGCATTTCTTCCGGTTTACCAGTAGCTGATTTTCTTCCAGTATTTGGAAAGCCGATTCTAAATGGTATTGGTGCTCAGCCCATGTCCTGCTATAAATAAGTATATCATCAAAAAACACCAGTATATACTTCCTAAGGATCCCCTTAAAAATTCTGTTCATGGTGGATTGGAATGTGGCAGGGGCATTCATTAGTCCGAAGGGCATGACAAGAAATTCATAATGCCCTTCATGTGTTTTGAAAGCTGTCTTACAAACATCCTCTTCCCTCACCCTGATCTGGTGGAATCCAGACTTCAGATCTAACTTGGTAAAAAAACAAGCCCCATGTAACTCGTCCAGCAGTTCTTCTATAATCGGTATTGGAAATCTGTCAGGGACCGTCAGTTTGTTCAGCGCTCTATAATCCACGCACATCCGCCAATTTCCATCTTTCTTTCGGACTAGAATAATGGGACTGGAGTATGGGCTATTGCTATGCCGAATCATCCCACTCAATAGCATTTCTGTTATTTGCCTTTCTACCTCATCCTTTAAATAGTGCGCTAGTTTGTACGGCCTGATGTTAACAGGCGCTGCCCCCGCTATCATGGTGATGGAATGGTCAGTTTGTCTGACTGGCGGTAGCCCCTTTGGTTCCCTAAACAAGTTCTGAAACTTCTGCAGCAGACCATTCAGCTGCTGCTGTCCGTTATCCTCCGTGCTCTCCCTCTCTGCTGATGTCTGCAGTTGTACATGCCAATACCATCCCTCTAATAATAATGTTTTTGCCTGGACGTGCTGCAGAATGTTCGGGTGTTCAGGTATCCCGAGTGCTCCTTGTAACTTGATCTCTTCTCCTTCCCAAATAAACTCCATGGTTTTGTGGCCCCAATTTGTTAAGACATTACCCAAGCTCCTTAACCACTTCATCCGAACACCAGATCCGGTCCCCCGGTGTCGAACACATATGCCTCGACAGTAAAGGGCACCTCCCCCAAGCTTACTTCTATTCGTCGACACACGCCTTGGGATATTGCCCGATGCCCGTCTCCTAACCTTATTCCATAAGGTCTTGTTGGGCTTACTTCTATATTAGCTAACTTTGCAAGGGACTTAGAGATGAAGTTGTGGCTTGCTCCGCTGTCAACCAGTACTGTTACTGGTATTTCTGAAAGTTTCCCATCAAAGGTCATTGACTCTGCTCCTGCCAAACCCATACTGCGGAACTCCACCTGGTCTCCGGACTGTTCTTCTTCTGTTTCCTTCCCATTTTTCTTTCCTGTGTCTTCCTGCCGTGGGTCAGGTTCCTCCTCCGGCTCTTCTTCGGGTTCCTCGTACTCCCAAACCAACACCCTTAGGTGTTTATCGAGACACCTGTGCATTGGGTTGTATGGCTGGCCACAACGAAAACAGAGCCCCTTCTGTTTTCGCTCTTCACGCTCTTGTCGGCTAATAGTTCGGACCCCATTCCATCGATTCTCCCCTACTATCTTCTTTAAATCATCTTCCCTCCTATTTCGCTCTACAGTGGCTCGGTGGGTGGGAAGACTTACTGGCAGAGTCCCTGCTCCTCGCATAAGGGGCAGTGGTGCTGTCCGGCCGCAGCTCCCCTTCAGAATCCCCTCTCCAATCAGTTCCCTTTCTATTTTTCTTGCCAGAACCAGCATTCTGAGTTTGTTTGTTGGTTCATGGGTTGAAATACGGTTTTCAACCTCGCTTCTTAATCCCCCCATAAGCATGCTCATGTACCAAGGCTCTAGGAAGTCCGGAATTCGTAGCGCGACTTGCTCGAACTCTTCTATGTATTCGTCTACTGTTCCGGACTGTCGAAGCGTTTTTAAGTACCTCAATGGGTCTTCTTCAGTGGTTCTGTCGTACCTTTCCATTAGTGCATTTCTAAACTTATCCCACGTTGGCCCTTGCATGGAACGATGCCAAGAGAGGAACCAATATAATGTTGTTCCCTCCATGCAGATCTGAGCGTAATGTAACTTCATGTCTTCCGGTATGCGATTGATCAGGAAATATGTATCTGCCCTGGCAGCCCATCCAAACGGATCTTCTCCTGTAAACGTTGGCAATTCTACCTTCCTAACTGCATTCTGCATGGCCTTCGTGTACACTATCTCGTCGGTTGTGAACTCTCCCTCGGGTTTTTCTCCAGCCGCTTCACTTCCGTGTCTACTTCCTCCTGATTTCTCAGGAGCGGCCCTGCTCTGTTTTCCTACTTCTGAGCCCCTTTCCATCTGCAACTCCACCTCCTTCAACCTCTCCAAAGTTTTTTCCTCCATTTGCCGCATCCGTAATGCTACCCGCTCCTCCGATTGTTGGGCCAGGTTCTGGGCTATTCGTTGGTTCTCATTTTGTCCCCGCATCATCTTCTCTAAACTATCTTGTACTGCTGTCATGGACTGCCGGAATCCATCCAAAGACTTCTCGATGGCCAGAACTCGATTCTCCATTCCTTCTCGTTCCAACACTTAATTCCATGTTGTGTTCCTCCCTCTTGTGCGATAGTTCCCCAGCGGAGTCGCCAATTGTTAGGAATTTCAGGGAAGAAGGGGTGTGATTCCGAAGAGAGAGTCTGTAAATGCAGTATTTCTATAGGCAGACCAGCTATTACAGTACTACGGACTACAGGAATTCAAAGAAAAACAGGGGAAAATAAAGAGGATCTGGGGTACCACATTCCTTCGGTTGCAGCGAGCTGGTGTGATTCCCTTCTTTCTGGAAGCAGAACCGGCTTCAGCACCAATTCCATGACTGATCCCTCAGTCGGGCCCCTCCTGAGAGCTTCCCTCCTCCTTTTAAAGGGTCCCACGCCTTTCTAACAGCCTAACAGCACCCCCAAGGGGCCCACTCTTTAACAGCAAAACAGAATTCCCCTCCACTAACTTCTGAGGGGGGCCACAGCCACGAACCCAAACCGCCTCCCCTCATTCGGTATGGACCCTTTTACCCTTCCTTTGATAGGTGTAAATTAGGGGAGGCTTATTCCTAACAAGCAGTAGCCATCTGCGGTGTAAGGTACACAATATTCTTCATTTATATTCACATGGTTTCAGTTTTGCATAGCATGGTGATCTTGGGATTGAGGTTTCCTTTGTCTTATGCTGCCTAGAACAAGTATTGTTTGATCCTTAGAAACCTAACAGTAGCATCAAAGCTTCACCATGCTTCATGATTCTTGAAATCGTGTTAAAAATGAAGAATAATTTGATACCGTGTTTGTATCGCAATTGATATCGTTAAAAACGATATAAAATTTAAACCGAGGCTTGCGTTATGATATTTGATATCATAAGTCGTGATAGTGTCGCCAAATGCGATATGTGATATCGTAGTAGGCGATACAGTGCAATCCTTCAGTTTTTCATCATATCGTAGCATACAATATGGGCAGTCGTAGATGACGATAGAGCCGAGCTACATATGAAAAACAGAGCATCATATCGCTTAATGGGCAGTCGTAACTGACAATAGCATCGAGCCGCATATAAAAAACAGAGCATCGTATCACTTAATGGGCAATCGTAGTTGACGATAGCACCAAGATAGTGTCGAGTCGTGGGCCACATGTTGTAAGTTACGATTGCCAAGCATCGTTGGGTTAATGTTACGCAAGCCACTGTGGCTTATCGCGGTGTATTATCTATCAGAAAGTACGATAGATGGCGCCCACTTCATCTATCGCACAAAGCAAGCCACTGTTTATGCTATAATGTATATCGTAGAAAATGATATCATGAAAAAAATTAATTTTTCTAAATTTCAATTATTAATTGAATGTAATAATTTATAAAATTATTATAAATTATAGAAAACGTATTTTGGGATATTTATTTAATTTATAAAGCGTATAAATTAATTAATTATAATTTTTTTATAATTAATTATAATTTTTTTATAATTAATTATAAAGTGTTTGTGAAATATTTTATAAACAAATATTCCATAATATTAAGTGTTAATATTAAATACCTTTTGAAATTATATGGCATGAATTATAATTTGAATATGAAATGTTTATATGAAAATTATAAGCATAATTTAGTGTATAAATTACAAAATAAGAAAAAATATAAAGTAGTTTATATTTAAAATTATGAATTGTTTAAAATTATTATTTTAAAATGTTCAAATTAAAATGTCTTATTTGAGAAAATTATTTGAACCGTATCGAAGAGTTTTGATAATTGATATTAAATATGTGATATTTAGATTGTATAAATTGTTTACAAAATTGAAGTGGAATATAAAATGTTTATATTTCATTTAATATCATATAATTAAATAAAATGTTATATAAATCGATAATATGAAAATTTTCAAATTAGAAATAAAGTGTTTATATTTATTTAATTATAAAATGTTCATAATGTTTGGTTAAATTATAAAGAGTTTATAATAGTTTTATTTATGACTTGTTCATAAATGTATATCTCATGTATAAATTTATGAATTATTCATTTATTTAGTTTATTACCTACTTTATTCATAAATATAATTGTTTATATTATGAATATATTTATGTATTAGTTTAGAGTGTTAAAACTGCTTTTATAAATTAACATACATGCATCTATGGAATTACGTGCTACGTATGATAATTGATTTAGTTTTTTTCTACCTTGATTTTGGCTTGTATGGGGTTATGAGCTTGAATTTCAGAAATTAATTATAGTTTATACATGTTGGGTGTTTAAATTATAATGGAATTGAGATTTTTCGTGTAATGTGGTTGTTGGTCTTGGACATGCTTGTACTTGATTCCCACACAACCTTAAAGTGGCTATTTGAAGATTCAAAAAAAATGGATTAGAGATACTACGGCCTAAATAGCACAAGAGTGACCATGGACGAGCCAAAGATCATGAATCTCATCCATTGTCGCCTTCCAATCACTAAAATATGGTAGAATCATGTGAGAGTCATAAAGAGTCCAAACAAGAGCACAATGGTGTCTAAGATAGAACAGACATCCAAAATATGATGTTAGGAATAGAATGTCTAAAATAAGACATCTGTAAAAGCGGCCTCAACTCGCAAGCCAACCTCATCTTAGACTTGAAATTGATTAGACTATATTATTGATTTTGTACTCCGGATTCAATTTGAATCACAATTGAATCTAAACACACATGACCCTTGATTTTGATAATGCAACCCATGTGATTCAAATTAAATTATATCGTTAACTTTTCTATTAGACGTGAAGTCATAAACCTTTATTAATTGTGATATTAAGAGCTCTACAAATATTATTCTTAATAACAAACTACAAGTTGTGTTGGAGTCTGTATCCCACATCGGACTTGTGGTCCGATGTGGAGTTTATCATTCATTATAAAAGAACGCCTCATCCTCACTTTGAGGAAAGGAGGTAAGGGGGTTTCTCAACCTACATGGTATCAGAGCAGGTTTGATCCAACCGAATCTCTCCCTCATATTTTTTTTTTTTTTCCATTTAGGTTTCCATTTTTTTTTTGAAGTGCGGGGGCGGCGGCTCTCAGAATGGGTCGGCCGCCCTTCCGCCCTCCGCTGCTCCTCCCGGTCGCGCAGGCCCTCTCTCCCGGCGGCCCTCTCTCCCGGCGCAGCTCCTCCCCCGGCGGCCCTCTCTCCCGGTGCAGCTCCTCTCCCGGCGACGTCTCCTCCCCGGCGGTCTGCTGCTGTCCGGCGGCTCCTTCCGCCCTCCCGCGCGGCTCCCGTCGGCTCGGCCCCGTCCTCCCGCAGCGCGGCTCTCCTCGGCGCGGCTCTTCTCCAAGTGACCCTCCCGACGCGACGGCCCGTCATCGGCGCGGTTCTTTTCTTCCTGGCGGATCTTTGGCGCTACTCCCCGTCGCGGCTTCCCCCCGTTGCGCCTTCCCTCCCGGCATGTCTCCTCCCAAGCGCGACCCTCCCGGCGCCCCTCTCCTGCGCACGACCCCTCCCGTCGCGCAGCAAACCCCGGCCGCCTCCAGATCCCGTCCGCGCCTCCAGATGCCATCGCGGCGGAACCTCTCCCTCCCAGCGCCCCTCTCTGCGCGGATCACCTCCCGGCTCCAGCGGCGCCCGCCTCCTGCGGCTTTCCCCGGCGGTTCACCCGCGCCGGCCCCTCAACGTCCGGCTTCCGTTTCACCTCCCGCAACAGCCAGCAATGGCTTCCGCATTCCCCGGTGGATTTTCCGGATCCCTACAACTGTCGGTTGTCTCCCGCATCTCCGGGCGAGAAGGACGGTTGCCTCCCGCATCTCTCGCTCCAGCGCGTCGAATACTTTCTCCTATGCGCGCAGCACGGTAAGGCGCCTCATCCAGCCCTGCCTCCCTATTTTGTCGGTCTCCCCCCCGCCTCCGACAACCGGCCTCCACCCTTGTCGGCCCCTCCACGCCGGCGGCCTCCTCCGGCTTCCAGCGCCGCCTCCCGGCCTTCTGCTCCCTCGCCGGCCTCCTCCTGAGCTTCTCTTCCGGCAGCCAGCCGATTCCAGTTTCTTCCAGCGGCTGTCCTGCTTCAAGTTCCGGCTCTTCGGCACCTCCTGCGGCATCCCCGCCTCGCCGACATCTCCCTCCTACATGGCATAACTTGTGCATTAAGGGAAAATGATAGAGAACCGGACACCTGAAAATCAGCAGATTCTAGAAGGGGTATAAAGGTAACTATAGAGAGGGATGCAGCCTGGCTAACCAAGTGGGACAGCTGGAATATTCTGTTAGGATTCCCTCATGGGGATCAAGGTGAGGTGGCGATGTTTTTATAAGGGGAGGACTAGGGCGAGGGAAAGGTACGAAGGAATATTCTAGAGGCTGCTTAGGTGGTTCAGCCGAAGCTTGGGCGGGAGTGCTAGGTGCCTCTCGAGTTACTCTCTTCTTGTTACATCTATCTTCTTCCTCTCGTTTGGACCTCTGGTCCTATTTCTCAATATACAAGAAGTCTATTCTCTGGTCTCTATCATTGGTCCGACCTGTCGTTCTTAATCACTTGATGTTGTCGGAATCATCTCGATCCACGGAGGCGCACGCTACCATCTTTTCCTACAGTAGCGAGGCTCACTGTCAGATCGTCGCTCAAAGGTGGTGCACCCAACTAGATCGCCTTCAAAGGAGGCACGCATTGTCGGCTTGCGTCAGAAGCAACCCACATTGTCGAATTTTCACTTACGGGGGCGGCGAGTGTGGCTGGATTCCCTCACGCGGGAGGAGGCGCACTCTTGGGATTGCTCACAGGAGTGAATTGCACGGCCAGATTCATCACTTGTTGTCGCGCGACCATGGAGACTCGGTCCCAGCCTCCTTTTGATGTCATGGAGTAACGCATGGGAAGCCTAGAAACAGCAACATTCTGTTTAGCGTCCACGATACATTAGTTTATAAAGGAGCAAGCAGAATTTTGAGATGCCTTGTCTAGTGTGTTGCGACGTTTGGAGAAGAAGATGTTGCGGCAAGAGGCGACTCTGCCTTCTCAGCTGATCACGCTGCCTGAGGTGTATTCTGAGACGTCTGGTGCTATGGAGGTGCAGGGGCGCGACGTAGCGGCACTGACTGGTTTGATGTTGATGGTGGAATCAGTTACGTTGGACATGGACCAGGTAGAATCCCAGAAATCTAAACACAGTATGGTGCAACTGGACCTTGATCAGGAATGTCAAAACAAAACCGGAAAGGGAGCGAGAGAGTTGGGGAACGAGCCATGAGTTGGTTTGCAAGTCGGGGTATGCTGCACGGCCCAGCTACCCAATTACAGGCAATCTGCCTGGCCAGGCATGTTGCACCGGCTCAAATGGAAGGAGTGGATCCCCAGGTTTATGGAAGAGAACCATACAATTTTTACAAGCAAGAAAAGCGGTTGTGAAAGCAGCACTCACGACCCAGTTCATAGCAGCACATAAAAAGCCTTCCAGGTGGAAGGGAAGTGTTACAGAGTGTTGGACACCCCTCGGGTTATATGGGATTTGTTGACAAAAAGTGTGAACTCGGCCCAAGGTGAGCCGTGACAAGATGAAGAGATTGTTGGACACCCCTGAGTGTGTTTTGGGTGTGTTGACAAGATGAGTTGAAGATGAGGCATGGCAATCCTTGTTGGATTTGTTGACAAGGTGGTCGGGGTGATGTTTGAAGTTGTTGGCAAAGGGAGCTCCATTCATCTACATATTGGATTTGTTGACAAAGACATGTGGAGGCCGAAGGGCTGTGATAAAGCTTGGACCGACATAAGCGAATTTGGCTGTGTGAGGGAGTTCATGTTAGCAAAGTATGGCGGCGTAAGCAAATTTTGCATACACGTTTCGCGTACACATTTTTGGCTACGTAGGGATTCACATAGGCGATTGATGCCAACGTAAGGTTTTCGTTGATGTAAGGGAATTCGACTATGCGAGCCACCACGTATGGGTTTTCACGTATACATTTTTAGAACCCGAGGGGTGTCAAACAATTTCACTCTTTGGATTTTGTTGACAAGAAACCTTCCTCGCAAAATATTGGTATCAGAGGCTACGATTCTGACTGTGTTCAACCTCAGAGGCAGCTTGGAAGTTCTTGCACAAATGGAGACAATGAAAAAGCCATCATCTTTCAGAGGTCGGAAATTTCAGAGGTCGGAAATTTCAGAGGTGGCAGAAGGAGTTTCTAGCCTGCATGGAGGATTCTCCTAGAATCCCTCGAGAAGTTGTGCAGGAAGGAATTGTTCTGCTGAGCCTACATGGAATTATCTTTGAGATGAATCAAAGAAATTTTGAGATTGATGTCTCAGTCAAAAAGGCATTAAAGGATGCTCTTGAAAAAAAGTGCAACTCTCGTGTGTTCCACTGAAGATCAGAGTATCGAGAGAAGGAGAGGAACATGTTTCCACTCATAATATGCACCTGGAAGTTGCCTGCTAGAAGAAAATGTCAAATCTGGAAACAAAAATTTGTTCGCTGGAATGTAGCAGTTCAGTGGAGAGAGCCTGAAATGAAGCTAAAAGAGGTGTCAAAACCATATCTGAAGTCATCATTGGTATCAGGCCCAGTATGAGTAAAATCCAGTGGTATCAGGTCCTAAAATGAGTGGTAACAGACCACTAAAAGAAAGAGGATGGACCTGAAGACAAAAGCACCAACACAAAATGTATTTCATGATTATTTGTGTTTTAGTTCTAACAGTTGGTATCAGTTGTCTATTGTGTACAGGATACCCATTTCTGTTGACCTGAAGATTTTTTTCCCAACAAGTGGAACCCCCAAATTGAGCAACAACAATTGGTATCAAAACTGAAAAGAAGATGCGATGAAGAGGTGGAAACCACATCATGTTGTCTATCTTGGAAGTGTCCGTGCAGCAACCAAGAAGAGGTGGAGAAATGGGAGATTATGCATAAAGTGAATCTTGCCTTGTTAGAAGATTTGGCCTTGGAAAATAAAAGGTTAAAAGGAGCTGAAGTGGCTCTGAACTTTGACATTAAGAAGATGAGTGCAAAGATAAAAAGTCGTAGTGATTTTCTTTAAGAGATGCGCCAAGAAATCAGGAAGCAAATAGAGGAGCTAAAAGCAAACATCATTTTTGTAGAATGATATAGAGGTGAACCCAATACCCAAGATGTCTCTCTAAGGGAGGCCTTGAGGTTATTTTATAATGAATAATAAAGACCACATAAGACCACAAGTCCGATGTGGGATGCAGGCTCCAACACTCCCCCTCAAACTAGGTCTGCCTAACTTGGACACATAATTAAAAAAAACAAACCAAATCAAAACAAAGCAAAGACACTTTCACCACTCCCCCTCAAGTTGGACATATCCGGCTTGATGACAAAACAAGACAAAAAAAACAGAACAAAAGATAAACCACCATGATTGTTGCTCCCCCTCAAGAAGGTGACAGATGATGTCGTTGAAAAAATTGTCAACCAACGAACAACACCTGTCATGCAAAACCAGCAGGAATAGCCGAAATGAGGATGCATCGGCAGGCGGGGCCGGTCGACGGAGCGCTAGAAAAGCCGCAGAGACGAGGTTGGGCGACGGAGCACCGGGAAATCCGCACAGGCGTGGTCGGACGATGAGGCGCTAGGAAAATCGCACAGGCGGTGCCGGTCGACAGCGCGTCGGGAAAGCCGCACTGGCGGAGCCGATCGTCGGTGCGCCGAGAAAACTCCACAGGTGGGGCCGGTCGACGGGAGGCGCCGGGACTGGATGAAGGAAATTTGCCAGAACTACTCTGGCGAACCATTGTAGTGGCGTCCTCGGAGAAATCCACATCACCAAAAAATTACCTAATGAATTGTGCGAAGATGGCAGCGGAAAAGTCGCTAGGAAGAGCTCTGAAGGGCAGCAGATGCCAACGAGGACGGCACGATGGACATGCGGGCATCGCACAGAGAGGGCAATGCACAGACAATGGCGTATGGGAGAGCTGCAGCACTGGCAGGATCGGATCACTGGAGGAGCGCCGTCGTACGAGGGCCCATCCGAAAGGGAGGAGCGGCGCGCAAGAGAAGTCGTCGGCGTAGGTGGGACGTCGCGCACAGAGGCGGATAGCCGGCGGTTAGCGCACTAGGGGGCGCAGGGGGAGCCGCGCGGAGGGAGGCGGCAAGGTCCGCGACACCACCGGGAAAAAGGGGCCGCACCAGCGAAAGAAGGTCGTCAGGCAGGGTCGATGCGGCCGCTGGAGAAGGGTCGTTCGGGGCTGTCGCGCAGGGAGGTGCGCAAGGAGAGGATGGCCGGCGGAGGCCGACGATGAAGCAGATCAGCACGGCAAGGGGCGGAGGCCGCTCGAGATGGGCGCTGCCCAGGAGGTCGTCGAGCGAGGGAGTGGCGACGGGAATAGGTGTGACCGACAAGAGGGGTCCCACCGGGAGACATCGGGGGCGGCGCTAATGTGACGGTAGCCAAGGGGCCTGGGGCTTCCGCCCCCAACGGGGGGAATCTGCAAGAACCCGCTTCTTCTTTTTGAGGTACGGTTTCTTTTATTCTTTTTCTTTGAGTTATTTTTGAGAAAACAAGGGAAAACTAGATAAGTACTGGAATCATATTGTCGCATGGGCTGATTCAGGGTTACACGTCGTGTAATTCTAAGTACACGTCGTGTAGTTTGGCCGTGTATGATGGGAATACATGGTGTGTGGGCGTGTCGGCAAGGAAAGGAGGAAAAACCAACTACACGCCGTGTACTTCTCAGTACACGCCGTGTAGTCATGTCGACAGGCCCAGGAAAGTAAGTCGGCGGAAGTCAGCCACCAAATGAACAGTAAAATGATATACACGCCGTGTACTTGTGTTTTTCACTTAAAACGGGCAGTGGCCTCTCCATTCTGCAGTTTGGACAGTGGGTTCGCTGGGTTGAAGAACAAGCACCGCTGGAACTTCAACCTTCTCCCAAATCTTCGTCCGGACTCTGATTCGATCGTTGTCGGTTGTGTTTGAACTGTATCGGTAAGCTCTCGATTACTCTTGAGTTGTTCTTCCCAATTCCAGTTCTAGAAGAAGTTATTTAAGGTTGAGTGTTTATTCTTGTTTCTTAGATCTACGTCGTTCTAGCTCGAATTGGAGCTCGAGGTTGGATGAGGAGAGTCGTGCTATGACGAGGTAGGTGGTCTCGTGCTAATTGTTTAATGTCAAGTTTTTTTTATGTGTCGTTGTGCCGCGCGCCCATGTTTAGGGTGCCGCTTGATTGAGAATTTGACCCATGTTGATACCTAATGACATTAGGTAATTGAATAAAATAATTGAAGCATGTTTAGGCTTATTTGGTTGATTAAGGGCCACACCGTGGGTGTGTTTCCCTCAGATGGCCATTATTTAGCCGTTTGGCCAGGATGTCGATGGGTTTGTCTTTGTTTCCCTTTTGAAGGGTTGTCTTAGAATGAAATTGGTTAAACAAACGTTGTCATGTGGATATGATTGTTAAAGCTTTGTGATAGTTTAATTCACATGTTAGTCTTGTTATATACTTTTTCCCACCTGAGTTGATTATTTGAAACCATGTATTAGTGCAAATTATATGTGTCGTTTATTATGTGAGTTGCCCACATGAGATGTTATTTTGTTAACCATGTAATAGTGTAATTTACATGTGTTGGTTTTAATATGCTGAAATGCCGATACACCGGGCTTGACCCTGAATATGCTGAAATGCTGATATATCGGGCTTGGCCCTGATACATGCTGAAATGTTGATACACCGGGCTTGGCCCTGATACATGCTGAAATGTTGATACACCGGGCTTGGCCCTGATACATGCTGAAATGTTGATACACCGGGCTTGGCCCTGATACATGCTGAAATGCTGATACACCGGGCTTGTCCTTGATTTGAATATGTTGAAATGCTTATACATCAGGCTTGGCCCTGAGACATATTGAAATGGAATGAGTGACGACGCGTCTGTCAAGTCAAAGCACAAGCTTGGATTCGGTCTAGCTTTCTTTGTTTACATAGCCTGCTGAGGTATCTGTTGTGTTTACTTTATATAGGGGTTTGACAGTATTAGGTCGGATCCCAAGACTTATATAATTCAAAGGATTTGAATTGATTAAAGAACATGAAATGAATGTAAATAAATGTCAGTACTTGTAGGATTGTTTACATTTGAGTACCTGCTAGTTTACTGCATTTCACTACTGTACACTACTATTGCATATACTCACTAACAAATTGGCACCGACCTTTGGTGGTTGCCTACTGGGATTTATTTCTCATACCCTGTTTGAGTCATGTTTTTGAGCCCAAACAGACTATTGCTGCAGGGGTCGATGGGGGCAAGGCTCCCTATACAGGTACTTGATTGCTTCTTAGGAGCAGGAAAGCATGGGACCAAGCCACGGCTTGCGATGCTGCTGAGTTTCATTTTGTTTTACCGTACTTTGCTATTGTGTTGTACGTGATGACTGTGGTGAGATGGCTTGGGCGATGTGGCGAGGCGACGATGGTGAATGTGTGGTGTTGGGGCAGTGGTTGTGTCAGTTGAGATAGTTGTGGTGTGGCGTGGTTGTGTTAGTTGTCCAGTTAGCCTTGGAATAATTTATGATGTTGAAAGAAATGAATAAATGTATGGGTTGATGAATTAATAAGAGTGGATTGTGTAAATATGAATGAAGTGGCTTAGTAAATGAAAGTTAGTGTAACTTGATTAATCTGAAAAGTGGTGAAACTTGTGAATTGAAGTGGGAAATATGTGTGGCTATGTGTGGTGGTGGTGTGGCGTGTTACATATAGTGGTGGTGGCGGTTGTGACGGTTAACGTGTGGCATGGTGATGGTGATGTGGTGTGCGCTAGTGCAGTTGATGTGAGCTCATAGATTGGGTGTTGTGTGTTATCCATATATCTTATATGTTTATGTTAATTCTATATGTGTCCCACCCGAGTTGGATAACCTTACCAACGCTTAGAGGTTCTAGATTTCGGATATTTTCCCCAACATCTAGGATGGTGGTGATACAGATGGCCAGTTACCCCCTCCTCCCCACTCATTCCTTCAACGGTGATGGTCCAGGTGTCTTCAGGCAAGATGTGGTGCGATGGCCCGGGTGTCTTCGGGCGAGACGTGATGTGTTGTGGTTGGGATGAGATGTAATATGTGGTGGGGGTTATGCGTGGTAGTAGGAGGGCACGAGGTTGATATCTTTCACGTTCATGATACCCTACTACTCTGGTCATGCGATGAGATGTGACGGCCCAGGTGTCTGCGGGCGAGATGTGTTGTGATGGCCCAGGTGACTGCGGGCGAGATGTGATGTGATGTGGTTGTGATGTGATATGATGTGTATGAAAGGAATGGGAGCACAAGACGTTCGACGTAGGAGCGTGAGAGCGGCAAATCATCAGTGGGGAAGTGGCAGTGGGGCGCCTTGCTTTGTTATGATCTAGATGCTATACTGTTATTATATTGGATGCGTGATTTGGTTAGCAAGTCGTTGTGAGGGTGAGATTGGTTGACCTGTTTAGGTGCTCGTTGGTTCTCCTGTTTGTTCACTAACGCATTAACATGCTCTTTTCACATGTGCACTTAAGACCTCGGGTATGATGCATTTAAGACCTTAGGTATGATCCAACTGAGTATGCTTGTATGTTCACCCTACGTATATAAACTGTTTTTCGGGTTTTCAAGATAACTTTGAGAACCGAGTTGGATAGTGCTAGCTTGGGTTGGAGCTGCTTTTGAGTTGTTGTCGTAGGGCTTGTTTTTGGTACTTTACTTTGGAGACTTTTATTGTATTGGTTTAAATTTGTTCATGCATTGTGGGATGGTTTTGACTTTACTTTTATATTATCTATTGGAGTTGTTTGGTGGTTGTTAATCCTATCTCCCAATCTTGTTTTATTATAGAGGGTAATGTCTCCCAAATGTGAGATTTTTATACTTTCGTGCTTGTCGCCCACCCGAGGTCTACTGGAGACAGGACTCGGGGGGTCATTATCTCTTCCTTCATTGAGGTATCTTTGGAGGAAAGGGGTCATGACATGATCCAAGCCGAGAATAAAGAAAGAATTTGCAGGTGAGATGCAGTGAATTAAATGAAATATTATTCATGCTGCAGTGGAATGTTTCACGCCGCAAATGAAGGGATCCGGCCGCGAAGCAGCCTGCCTGCATGAAGCTTGAAATTATTCTATTTATTCAAGCTGACTTTTTGAAACACCGCAAGTGATGGGAGATCACGAATATTGAAGATTTGAAGGTTGTCCACACAACACGCCTGAAGAGAGAGTGGCGACGTGGAAGTTGCAACAGCCGAGATTTGCGTGTATTTTAAATACACGTTTTGTTTATAATGTGAGAAGCTAGAAAATATGTACAAAATGAAGGGATTCCAGTTTGGCATTGTACAGGAAGTCTTCTCGGTTTCTATTTTAAGAAAATGGAAAAGCACTTCCCGATGATAACTTTTGCAACAGGACCGAGGAAGCAGAAAGGGTAATCTCATAGGAGATATTATGTAGAAGAGCAAAAAGAAGAGAGCAAGGAAACGACTCCAAAAAATATTCATCGATACATCTGAGCAAAAGTGAGGAACTCTCGTGGAAGAACTTCACATTTGTAGATTGAGAAGAAGAGAACCAGGCGCCTTCTTGAAGATTTGTATTCTCGGAAGAAGAAGTTGTTCAACAAATAAGATGAGGAGCTCTGGTCGTTGTACTATAAGGAGAGGTGTTCCAAATTTATTCTGAAAATAAGAAGCTGCGAAGAGGGTATTCACGGTTATTTTGTGAAGGAGCAGCAGTGGAGTTCAGTGGTGCATCCACATATATCCAAGGATGCATTCAGCCAAGATGATGCTGAAAATGAAGAGACCTATGAGTTTATAAGCTGTAGAAGTTATTTCCCAGGAGTAGTGAGCGAAGGAGGAAGAAATGGCAGTGAGCTCATGGTGTCCTACCCCAGAGCAGTGCATGAAGGAGAGGCAGTGCACCTTGGGAGAGGAGTGACATCGTCCCTAAACTTGTAAGGGTAGTGAGTCTTAGGTAGCAATGAGTCAACCCAAAACCTTGTAAGGGCAATGAGCTCAGGCATGGAATGACCACGGCCTTGTAACCACCGAAAGCAGTGAATCTAGTGGTTAATTGGTGCATCGACACAATATCGATAGCATTCTCCTTGGAGTAGACCAGTACGGATGAACCAAAAAACAATTAATATGCCCCTGCATGCATTACATCTCTGCATTCATATATGAATTCGGTGAGGTTGAGGGTCAAGAGAACGGTTGAGCACAGTTCCTACACACGTAGGCAAATAAGTAAAAAGGTTGTAAATTAGGAACAGCTGATTCACTCCCCCCTCCCTCTCAGGTGTGTAAGGGGACCCAATAAGAAGAAACCCCCAACTTCATCAATCTGAATGGGGTCCGCGATGAAGGGAGGCACATATGGGAGATTGTTTGGCGTACAGGTGTGGTAAGGACGCATATTAAAAACCTTAACAACACGATCTTCAATCAGCGGTGTTGTTTGGTTCTATCCAAAGCACAAACGTAGGGAGGAGTGTCTGGGAGATCATTTGGCTCGCCTGTGTAGAAAGGACAACTTTTTACATTCTTAAAGGCACGACTGATTTTCAAGGTAGGGTGAGTGATGGAGATTCAGACACCTAGAAATTAGCAGATTCTATAAGGGGTATAAAGGTAATTATAGGGAGGGATACGACCTGGATAACTAAGTGGGACAGCTAGAATATTCCGTTAGGACTCCCACGTGGGGATCAAGGGGCAATGTTGTTATAAAGAAAGGGCTAAAGTGAGGGAAAGATATGGATAAAAGAATATTTTGGAGGCTACTTAGGCGATTCGGCTGAGGCTTGGACGGGAGTGCTAGGTGTCTCTCGAGTTACTCTTTGTCTCTTCTTCTTCCATCTATCTTCTTTCTCTCGATATACAAGAAGTTTGTTCTCTCATCTCTATCAAAAAACAATATGATTTAAACATATAAGTTGTCAATTTAAAGACAAGCTTATAGGAAAGGTGACAACAATAACCTAAACCACTACCTCCTATTAGTGAATTGCTTGGACTTAAGAGTTCACACATTCAAATTTATGGGAATGGAAATGAACACCATAATTCCAGGCACCCTATTTAGTATAGTGAAATGGATCGCATGGTTAATCCTTCCCCGATGATACCAATATCCAATTGTTATGGCAAAGCATTTTTTTCAAACTTCTATACTTCATTGGAAAATCAATTGAAATGGCTCAACCATTTACAGGAAAGATCATTAGAGGCGTCTAAGGAGAGAGTGAATCAAGTGGTTTTCATCCCAAAAAAGGGGCTGAGGAGATCAAGAGGAACACTTAATAAAGTTTAAAAATAAGATCTTTGATTGAATAATTTATCAAAGAACTAGTTTTTAATAAAACACAATTGCATTGGGCAATCCATGGCATGGGGCAATCCATGCAATTATCCTTGTGTGGCATGGCCTTATGCCACCGCACAAAGTTTATTACATGGATTGCCCTATGCCATGATATAAAGTCTTTTATGATTCATCTAATCCAAAGAGGGGTTGAATCGCCAAAGGGAACATTGTTTGTCAATGTCTCTTGTGTGCATGCACGAGCTCGTAGGTTGTCGGTGACAGTGGCTAATCTCCCAAAGAATAAAGAAAAAAAATACTTTATGAGGAACCTCACCACCGTCAATTAACACGAAATCAAATGAGCCCTAACTCAAAGAAGATGGTAACATTTTAAGGTGTAGATAATAACTATTAGGAGTACAGCCAAAGATCATTATGATTATAATAAGCTACAAGGACGTAGTTCTACTCAGAAGTAACTTACATAGGTAGGCAACTCGAGGGTTTTTCTTTTCAACTATATTGGCTACCCGAAGAATAGGCGCAATAGCAGCATTGATGGCGGAGGGTACCAGCTCACTGTCAATCAAGGGGGCCTCCTCGAGCGAAGAATCGATCATGGACGGCATTCGGGTCAGCCAGCGAGAAGGCAGATGAACGGGGGGCCTGCCAGGCGGAATCCCACTGGAACTGGCCATCTCTGGCAAACACAATGGCTCAAGCAGGAGCAGCAGCCAAGTTCAAATGGACCGCACTTTCTGAACCTTCGTCGCCTTCTCCTTCCACTTGGTTTGCCCGAGGTCACAAAAGCTTTCAAGTGAAACGTAGAGGAAACAGTGCTCAGTTCCATCTGCGAATAAATAGGGGATTCTTTGCTCCTGTGATGGGATGAGCTTTGGAATTTGAATGACGTCGAGTGGAGGCAAGGAATACTTTCAACCTTTGGGGAAGAAAGTGGGGAAGGGGGTTGGGAATGTGGGGGTTAAGGCATGGATCTTCAGACTGCTTTTGCTTTTTCTATCTTCACCGTCCCTTTCTCCCTGTGCCTCGGTGGGAATGCTTGGTCCGCGATTCCTGTTTCAATCGCCTGGGAAACATCTATGAAGTCGTTATACTGTACGAAGGGATTCGCAGCTGATTCCTTCCAAGTTTTACATGAAGGATTTCGTGTGCAGGATCGTCACGAATTTCGTGGAGACAGGGCATTTTCGATTGTGACGCGGGGCATTTCTGATTGTCCGAGGATATTTCGATTGCTGGTTGTGGGGGCAATGGCCTGGACAGCATTTTCGATTGATGGACGGCGTTTTCGATTGCCCGTTGTGCTGATTGCGAAATTTTTTTCAGCTGGGTTGTGAAAAAATATCCAGTTAGATTTGGACATCATGGTGTTTTTGAGAGATAGGATTTGATTCTAGTTGCAATGATCATGGATGAAGTTGTTCCAAATTGTTATTCTAAGTTTGTCATGTTTAAACATAGTTTTATACCTTACATGTTAGATTTGTGTTTAAACTTAAAATAATTTTTGTCCAATGAAATGTGCTGAATTTTAGTGAAACAGTAAAAGTTTTAGTGAAGGTATCATAAACTTTCTTTCAATCTTGGACTGAAATAAATAAATAAAACTTACATTGAAACTTACTCTAAAATTATCATTAAAACTTTCCGTCAAGCTTTCATTGAAAGCTTCACTGAAAATTTCAGTCGAACATTCACTGAAACGTACACTAAAATTGAAACCTTCATTAAAAAAAAATTAGATACAACTGCGAAAACAGCACACATGCTGAGATTAAAATATATTTAAGTGTATTTATTATAAAACTTTCATTGAAACTTTCATTAGAACTTTCACTGAAAATTGAATTTCATTAAAGATTCTATACAAAATACATTATAAATTCGATTCTAGTTATAATTTTATAAAAATATTTAGGTTTTTTTATATTTGTAAGTATTTATTTTCCTGAATATATAAATTTCATTTACATTTTTATTAATATGGTATGTACATTTCTATATAGTAAATTATATTACATTTTAAAAAATATAGATATTATATTTATAAAATTTATGTAACAAATACAATACATGTTTTATATAATTACATTTATTATAAATATATATTTTTAAAATATAATTTTTATTAATATATAGTAAGTATTTTTTAGCTATATAGTGTTAGAAATTTACTTTTTGTTGTGTTCTGGAACTTTCACTGAAACTTCTATTGAAACTTCTACTGAAATTTATAATACATATCTTATACAATACATATTTTATATAATTTCATTTAATATAAATATATTTTTTAAAATATATATTTTTTAATATATTGTAAGTATTTTTTAGTTATATGATTTTAGAAATATACTTTTCATTGTATTCTGAAACTTTCACTGCAGCTTCCAATAGAAGTTACAGTGGAAGTTTCACGGGAACTGTAACGAACAAACCCAGGTCAGCCTAACACGTCACCCGAGCTGGCTCGACACAGGGCTCGAAGCGCGTTCCTAATCATTATGGGCCGATGATAAGCACCCGAGTATCAACATACGTAACCATGAGAACAAATTTTACCCTGAAAGATAACACAACATGTCTCATGTATATAAAAAATAAGATAAACAATCAATATACGATGCGGGGGAAATGTATACATCCATGAAACAGACAAGGATAAGCCAGAAGGCTGAACATGAAGCAAAACCAAAGTGCACAACCAAGTCTCCATGTGACTAACCGTCATCACTGTCTCAGATCACTACGAAAGCGGTAACAACCAAGAGAAGTCGTCAGGCCACATAACACCCTTTCCTCACCTGAGTATTGCAAAAACAAAGCTACATACGCCCAAAGGTAAAAGTAGAGTGTAAGCACTAAAGTTTTAAGGGAGACCATCGAAGAATCTATACACAATCTATCACCATGCAACCGTTGGTTCTAGCTTTAAAACAAAACAAGTTTATAAAGCAATTTCCAAATGAAAACCATTTTTGCAAAACATCCTTTGGTTTCTTTTAAAACAAGTCATATTTAAAGCCATAAGAATATGAAGGCAAAAACAAACGACATCATAAAGGCCAAAAGTTGAAAGCATCCATATCTCAAAGGAAACCCAAATGGGAATATAAAACACGGTACACAAACGTAACCAAGATAATACCATATAGTTCAGAAGTGTTATGTCCATGGGCCAAAACCATAAGATAAACATGCGATCAATGCAACATGAAATAAGAACATCATGTATAAAAGCAAGCACAAATGAGCTCTAGCCTATGAGAATACCTACCAGGACACACGCAGGAACACTGAGTCAGACATGCCATGAATCCTATTGATATCGAGTCCTGCCACAGTCTATCTATGTCACAAGAATAACCCCCAGTGGCGTCACACTCACTAAGGTTTGCATATGTCCATAACCCGACACACCCAAGCTTCCCAATGTGTTGTGTTTGCCAAAACATTTAAATAAACCATACTCACAACTTTTATAAGCATTTTCACAGCAAAGCATCACCACTCCCTTGCTTGAAAATCCATTTTAGAGTTAAAATCGTCTTTGGGGCAATTCATCGAACACATGATGTGCATAAGGTGTTTTTAAAAGAAAAATGTAACATCTCGACCCAGATGCCACCAATCCGGTGCTTCGAGATGGTTCATCACAAGGCCTCAAGCGTGCCTCCCTGTATGTTGGAGACCGTCGACTAGCAGCGAAGGCTTAGGGTGTGACAGTGTGGAGACTATGCCCTCATATCGGATTAAGCAAATAGCAAAAATAGTTAAGTATCATACACAACACTAAATAAACAAAGAGTGGAAGCAGTAAATAAACTGAAATAGAACACGCTATAATAATGAATGAAATGCTATGAAAGTTCGAACAGTTATGCCATACATACAACACTGGTCACCCACTGAGCCGACCATACATACAGGAATACAAAAGAAGCTGAAATAAAAGTACATGGCTCTACTACTAACTCCGAGCCAGACCATGTACTCGGTCTCCATACACTATCAAACTGCACCAACCTAATCAAAAGAACCCACACGAGAAGCTCTGCTCGATCATGCAATACTGGGTCTCATCCCTAACCACCATGCAATCCGTGCTCAACCTGAAAGCAGACATAAGGTCTGTACGCACACCGAGGTGCACGTACTGGGGTGAGAATATAATCTCAGTAGGCCACCCCAATGTGAACCTATAAATATAGTGTCATAATTTTATGCTCATGCAATATGCTTAGCCTAACCGAGGCACAACTAAAAAGGTAAATAAAGCATAAAATGTGTTACCACAGTAGAACCCTGGGTTCGTGATCCTGGTCAACTGGGTGAAGTGTTTTCAAGTATATTTATATTTATATGCATATATATGTATAGCACCATACCTATACATATAAACATAAATATAAATATACCTGAGTAACGTAAAGAAATAACATAAAAAAATCCGTAGTCGATCCTTGGGTTTGTAATCTCAATCACTTGGATATCCTGTACAAAAGGGCATTGAGTTGGATGTCATACCACTCAAGCCGTGTATCATTAAGTTGATATATGGGTCCGTAATCCCAATCAACATATACTTGCTTCGGTTAGCATAAAAAATGTCTCTGAACAAGCTATGTCATCACAGGGGGATACTCGTCCCAACCCTAGGTTCACCTGTACCAGCCTTTAATCACTGTAAAGAAGGATTATAGAGAAGTGCATCCAGACATCCTATAAATGGTTACTGATCTGGACGCCATGACACTCATGCCATGTAAATCCAGTTTAATGTATGAGCCCTAGGTCTTGATCTGTAGGCGGTCACAACATTGCGACTCAGATAAACCCTAAGGGTATGACCCTTAGACGATCTGTAAGGAGAGATCACCAGTGAGACGCCATGCCCACCCCTTGAGATCCAAAAGTGGACGTCATGCCCAACGTCAACCATTGGTGTGAGACACCATGATCAACCATCCTGGTAAAGTAAGAGGGATCATAAGCCGAATACCATAGAGTACGACTGGAGACATCTTCATCATGTGACGAATTGAGGAGAGCATAATCATCCTGCATACACCACATGTCGAGAAGAGCATGATCATCCTCTATAAACCACAAGACGAGGAGAGCGTAATCATCCACCGACAACCCTGGGTTGAGGAGAGCATAATCATCCCCATTTAACCTGCGAACTGATGAGAGTGTAATCATCCTCATTATATATCAAACATAGGAGATCAAAATCATCTTCATCACTTAGAAGAGCGTAATCATCCATGAGTATCATTGATAGGGACGCTATGCCTATATTTCATAATCATAGGCTCAACAATCAGATTCCAGGAATCACCTTTGGAAATACCAATAATATAATAATCAAATACACAGGCTCAATATCTAGATCCCAACTAGTACCACTAGGTATACAAATAATAAAAAAATAACATGGCTTAGAATTTGGATCCCAGGAAAGCACGTCTGGGCATCCCAAAGGGAAAGAAAGACGCCTCGTGTTAGGCTCAACAACCACTAACCAGGAAGCCCCTCTGGTGATCATCACTACATCGGTAATAAACATGTGAAGTACAAATAAGAGTGAGGCTGGATTAATGCCTAAACCCACCACTACTGTCATAGCCCCATGGGCTTACACGTTTGGCATGGGTTCTAAGGTGACACCTGCTACCATGTCTACCCAAACCCAATGTACTAACTCGGGGTTGGTCAAACATTAGGGCACCCATTGGGTCCCTCAATTCAAAACACTTAAAATACATCCTACTTGGGATCCTTAGGTATGCGCATAAGAAAATACATCCTACTAGGGATACTTAACGATAAAGGTGAAGTGAGGAATCCTACATGGAATCCTTGATGGCAAGTTAACAGAGGCATCCTATAAGGGATCCTCAGGATGTTACACAAAACTCCTTCGAAACCCCCTTTTCATGGCACCTAATATGAAATTTCATCAAATCAACCAATTTCACAAACCAAACCAAAAGAATATTCAAGAACACCAAGTAATTCTTGAGTTTGTACCTTTGTATAAATACACCTACCTCGCTAATAGAGGAAAATTAGTCACCTTCAAGAATAGAGATTGGAAATGAAGTGATCAAGTCCTCACAAGACTATATCTATGAGAAATATCATCAACACCCCATAAAACCCTTTAGATTTATAAATTAGAGCCCAATCGGGCTCAAATGAAATAAGGGAATCAAAGATCAAGGATAAATCAAGAGAGAAAAGAACAAAACAACTGAAAAAACACACATACCTTGAAGAGATCCATCTAGATCTATGGAGATTAATCATGGGACCAAGGGGAAACCTCTTAGAGTGTCAATGAAAGGTTGGTTTGGTCCAATGAGGGATTAAGAGGGGATTAGAGGTTAAATCTAGTGAGGGATCAAGGTAATTTTCCATTTTAAGAAGCTCAGATTGGATCACACGGTTAGGTTGCATGGTTAGACAAACTGTGTGTTAACCACGTGGTAGCCAATGTCTCTTGAAAACCAAGTTGCATGGTTTCCTGGGGTGAGACGCACAATTAGACAAACCTTTCTCAAGCCATGAGACATCCACTTTCCCAAAAACCTGCACAGTTTTCATGGTCACTTGCACAGTTAGAAAAACCATGCTTAAACCATGGAAATCACCTTTAGAACTTACAGAGCCACCCCTTATGGTTACCATATTGTTACTATTATCTGTGTGTTTGACATGTTTTTTTCCAAATATCCAAATTTCCAACCTATGACCCTCAAAAGCCTCTAGTTTCTCAAAAGAGATGGACCAAGCTCAAAATTAAACACACCTGTGACCCAGAGGGAATCACTGGAACTTCTGATGAAAGTAATAATACATATTTTATATAATACATATTTTAAATAATTATAATTATTATAAGTTATTTTTTTAAAACATAATTTTTATTAATATATACTAAGTATTTTTTAGTTATATAATTTTAGAAAAATGCTTTTTGTTGTGTTTTGAAAATTTTACTGGAACTTTCAATGGAAGTTCCAGTGGAAGTTTCTTTAAAACTTCTACTAAAAGTTATAATATATATTTTATATAATACATGTTTTATATAATTTCAATTATTATAGTTATATTTTTTAAAATAGAATTTTTATTAATACATAATAACTATTTTTAAGTTATATAATTTTAGCAATATACTTTTTGTTGTATTATTAAACTTTCACAAGAATTTTCAGTAGAAGTTTTATTGGAAATTCCATTTAAAGTTATAATACATATTTTAAATAATATATATTTTATAAAATTTAATTTATTATAAATATTTTTTTTTAAAATACATTTTTTATTAATCGATAGTAAGTATTTTTTAGTTATACAATCTTAGAAATTTACTTTTTATTATATTCTGAAACTTTCACTAGAACTTTCAGTGGAAAATTCACTAGAACTTCCACTGAAACTTCCACTAAAACTTATAATACATATTTTATATAATGCACATTTTATATAATTACATTTATTATAAATATAATTTTAAAAATATAATTTTTATTAATATATAAGAAGTATTTTTTAGTTACATAATTTTTACAATTTAATTTTTGTTGTATTCTAAAACTTTCACTAGAACTTATAGTTCATACTTTATAATTGGTGTTTAGGGAGGTCTCAGTTTCAAACCTTCCCATGCACAATTATATAGGTTTTCCTTTGTTTATCCCCCTCCCCTGATTGATGTAATAAATATATAATTGAATTTATTATAAATATTTTTTTATTAATATACAATAAATATTTTTTTGTTATATAATTTTATAAATTTACTTTTTATTTTATTTTGAAACTTCCACAGGAAGTTCTAGTGAAACTTTCACTAACCTTCACTAGAACTTTCAGTGGAATCTTTAGTTGAACTTTGATTGGAACTTGTATAAGAACTTTCACTAGAACTTTAATTGAAACTTTCACCGTCACTTCTAATAAAAGTTTCATTGAAAGGATTTATCAATGTTATTTATAAATATTTTGTATAAAATATATTAAATATATTTTATAAATGCATTTATTATAAACTTAGAGTTTCAATAAAATTGTCATTAAAACTTCCACTAGAACTTCCATTAAAACATCCACTGAAACTTCCACTAAAATTTCCAGTGAAAGTTTTACAGAAAGGACGACCCATATTGTACTTTCCTTGAACTAAAGTTCCTATAGTATAGGCTATTCCAATGCTTATGGTGTTAATGTTTCATCCTCATCTATTAAATCAGTTTTAGGGATGAAATTCAAATCACTTGAGTATACACAGTGTTTCTATGTCACGTATAAGGGACTAATTGAGTTTAGTGTATGCCAACAATACTCGAATAAAATTATAAAGGATAAATCAATCACCACATCACAACTTTATGTATTTAATAAATAAAGTCATAGGAAGGTTAAAAAATGTGGTATCTTAGTGAAAATTTCTTGTGTTAAGACATGTACAACTTTCCTTACTCCGATGGGGGTTTGTTTGTTGTCTTGTGAGAAATGTGCATGTAATGCATTTTTTGAAGGGAATAATCATCCCTTTAATAATCCTGAATCGATTAATACGATGAGGTCCCAAAGAAAAATAACAAAAACATAAGCTGCTGAGTTAGATGTGCATGCTTTATCAAGTATTAAAGAAAACGATTCTTTATCACTGGTGACAACTATTGTAGGAGGTTGAGATGTTATTGGATACACACGTGTGGATCAGTTGAATTTTTTAAGTTCTAAATGACAAAGGGAATTGATTCATGGTGATGTATGTTGCATTTTAGATCACCTAGAAATACAAAGTTGGGACAATCCATCACTTGTCTATACTATGTTGTTTGACTTGATTGAGAAAATTAAAAATATTTTTTTGGGCTGATCAAAAAATGAAGACAGATTATGAGTTATTTGGATATGTTGTTGTTTTTTGGAATCACTTTCAACACTAATAAAGAGTATCGATCCTTAGGTGTCTTTGTGAGATTCAATCATTATCACGTGATTTCCAGACAACTTTGTTATATGATGATACCGCAAGTTCCTTTTCTTGGTTATTTCAAAAAAAAATACAGGCGCATCACATGAAACAACATTAAATTATATCTACTGATCATGATGCAACAATAAGAGACTCCATTTCCAAAGTTTTAGTTGGAACTCGACATTGCATTTGTATACGACATTTGATACAAAATGACATTAAACATTTAGGTATTTGGATGAAAGATGGATATTTTTTTCTCGCTAAATTTAAGAAGTGTATGTTCTAATATCATGATCACTACAAAAAACTAGAACTTAGCAAAGTTTTCAGGAAACATTGATAAATTAGAAATGTTTTTAGGAAACATTGCTAGTTTAGCCACATTTTTAAGGAAACATCGCTAAAATCATATCTATTTATATAGTTCATTTCCCCGCATCGATGTAAATATATATTTAAATAAATAAATAAATACATATTAATATATATAAACATAGAAATATCTGCTAAATATACTAATCTTATGTATATATTCCTGCCACGTGCCCCTCCTACAAACCTCCATGCTACACAGCGCCCTATCTTCCACGTATTCCCCTCGCTGAATCCCCTCCAATCCACCCACAAATCTGCTATCCTCCACCACCTCTCCTAGGGTTCCCGCAGACCGCATCCTCAAGCCGTCACTCCACCTCCACATGCTTCGTTGTCTACTCCTCCGCCTTCAGGTGATCCTCCTTCACCTCTGCATTCCCCGCCTTCACCTTTGTGTGCTCCGCCTTCACCTACGCGTGCTCCGCCTTCACCTCTGTGTGCTCTGCCTTCAACTACTCCACCTACCCATGCTTCACCTCCACCTCTGACCGCCTTCGGATCCACTGCCTCTGCCTGATTCACTCCCTCCCAATACCGCAACAGGATTTCCCTCCCGACTCTCTTCCTACCCGCGATACCCCTCAAGTCGACCTAGGGTTCCCGCAAACCACATCATCCAGCCGCACCTTCACCTCTATGTGATCTTCCTTCAACTCCTCTACTTCCAAATATCCATCTCCAATCTCCTCCCCGACATCTTCTTCCACTGGGGTATCAACATCATCCATGAAAGCTCATATAAACCACAATCCTATTATACCACCATCTCAGCATCAGCTTAACCGGCTACCAAGAATATCAGCTCAGCCTCAAAGTCTACATCGCAACCCCTCTACCATTCTGCATATGCTTCGTAGTTTAAGTATGTGATTATTTATTCTCAGCTCTCCACCTCCGAATTTGCATCTTAACCCCTTTTCAATCCCGCATCTTCTTTGCAGTTCAGGTCTATGGCTCGCTGCCTCTGAAACCCCTATTGCCTCCTACATCAGCTTTATACCTCAACAATCAGAGCCCTGAATGATGAGGTAAACCATGCACTGCTCACAGCCCAAAATATTCATCCATACTATTATTATGATGTTGTATATGCCACTGGTGGTCGTAGGTTTCTCCATTATTAGGGATGACATAGTACTTTTGCCTGCTAATAGTAACTAGGTTGTTGCTGATTGTAGAACATCTAATGAGGTACGTAGCGCTGGTGAAGAGGAATTTGTTCTTTCTGACTACATGTTGCCTGCCTGATACACATATTGAAGATTAGAACATGACCTCAAGGTTCTCCCACGCTTTGGATCAGGCTTGGAGTTGATTGCACTGGACATGATTTATAAAATTCCCCAATTAACTCAGGTTGGGAACCCTGTTCTGTTGAATCTAATCATTTACTGTTTTGTGAACTATTCAGAACTGATAGTCAATGAACTTTCAATAATTTATAAGTATTGATATTGTATACTTATCTTTGATAAAGGTCTTCACAGGAAACACGGGCATAAAATCTTCTCAAATTTTTAGGGGTTCAGGTAGTTGGGACCTCCAATATTATTTGAAACTACAATTTTCTATTTCTTTGCAGCTCACAAATACAGGTCAGGATTTCCCCATTGCACAGAATCAACCCATTACCAAACGTATCACGCATACAGTAATTTTGTCTGCCTATATACTCTGTCAAAATTATCTCCACTTTTCATCTTTTAATTTGACTCTTTTCATACTATTACTCTTTATTTGACCTCTATCTTCTCACCAGCGATGCCATGTTATCCGTGAATATCAACTCCTTTGAGCGCGCCTCCGAATTATGGAATGAATGTCCTCGATTTACATGAATGGAGGAGGACAAACATAAGAGATTCGTATCATCTATGGATCAAGAAGGTTTGATCCAATTGTTTTTTAGCAACTAATTATTCATTTGGATTTTATATATGGTTAAGGACTCATCAATTTTATATTGTGTAGAACTCAAGGGGTTAATGATGCAACAATAATCATGCGCTTCTGGAGTTTGACATGACAACACATGAATTTGACTTCAATGTGTTCAAATTTGTGATTACTGAAAAGCATGTAAAGAATGAAGTTGTTGAAGGTAATATCACTAACTTTGAGAAATTTTTATACCATCATAATGATTTGAATGAGTCTATTATTTAGAGGGGATTCATGTTTTTGTTACAGGTTTTTGTGGTCCATGAAAAAGATGAACCGATTATTGGTGGATATGTGTCTTATAAATCTTTTAATCAATTCTTACTCAGAATGATTTCCCAGTAGGTTAAATTTCGATATGTATTTATATAGTAATATTTTATTATACTATTTATATTTTTATTTATTTTAGTAGACCCGATACCCATATGTCTTAACAATCATTTTTTTCCATGTTTTCAAAACCTAATCTACCATGTTACAATGGATATTTCAACTTGCATGATTCATTGATTTTATTACCTTTTCTTATTTCAGAGATCTTTGGAGGAGATGAGGTAGATTTTGAACATTGCTTCTATTTTGAGACTACAAGAGTAGGGAGTTTAGTATGTATTGTTTTTCAATTCCTTTTTAGTTGGGATCAGATACATGTTGATATAGATTCAATCAGTGATTACTTAGGGGTTCAGGTAGTTGAGACCTCCTTTATTATTTGAAACTACAAATTTCTGTTTCTTCGCAGCTCACAAATACAGGTTGGGATTTCCCTATTGCACAGAATCAACCCATTACCAAATGCATCACGCATACACTAATATTTTCATGTTTATGTAGTGAATCTTGTCTTTAGGTGTTTCATAGTTGTCATTATGTTCAGAAATTGACTTCTATTTTAGTAAGGGTGGATCTTCAGGGCATTGTGGGGTTTCCAACTATAATGTACTAGAAAATATGAAACTTCTCCTAGAAAATCTGTTGTTGAGGAATGTATTTCAGGGGAACCTACTCTCTTGGATACGTTTCCATCCCCACTCACCTGTCTATATTGTTCTAAAAACATGTCAGTGAAGTTCTTGGATGTATTGTTCCCTGTAGATTTTTTGACTTTATCTCCTCTCGATACAGTTGCTCAATGTATATAGGGATATTCTAATCTTGAAATGATATCCTTAAAGAATAAGGTCTACATGTATCCCTTCCTTTATGTAAAAATATTGTTGATTGTTTCGGATGGTCTTGAAGTTGAAGATTTAGTAAAAAGGTACAATGTGATTATCTTTTCTATTTTCTACTCTATTAACGGTCTCTATATTTAATCTACTTTTATTGTAATATTCTTTACCACTAACTTATGCATTCAATATATTCAATATAATCAATTTTAATGCCAAGTTTTGATCCTGCATACAAGGAGAAAAGGTGAAGTAACACTAGATTTGGAGGAATAAACCATCATGGAAGGTATAATGTGAATATCATTTAAAAAAGTATAGTTTTTGTTACCTCTCACACCCTTCTTTTCAAAATTAAATGCTTGTGTGAAAATATTTTGTAATATTTTGTTGGTTTCAAGAACATATCCAATATGTTCAAATTCACATGTACATTGATCCTATTTCAATGTTCATTAATATTAATTCTTCTTTGAATTGTCTGTTACTTCATATATATTATTTCTCAATGCTACAAATAAATTTGTATTCTGTTTCATATAAAATTGATGTTTACTACAATTGTGATGATATCTTATAAACTTATACAACTATTAGTTATAATTTGAATAGTGTGTTAATTCATTTATAGGTTATTTGTTTTGATGTAAATTTAGAATGCACACATATGATATGATCATTACAACTGTTGTATAATGAGATTGGCTGATAAATCATTAGTAAAAATTACCAGTGTTGTGATGGTCTTGGTCCAACATAATAGGTCACATGGTGAAGTTAGACTTCAATTTGGAGAAATACCCATCATGGAAAGGTAAGTAGTGACACATTTTGGAGCTGCGGATCATTAAAAATTAGTTGCAGCATTGACATTGACTTAGTTTTTATTATTTGATAATGTTGCATGAATTAGATTTCAAATGTAACCTCCACGAAAATAATCTTACCAATGCACATATCTGGAACGATTAGTTTACCTGTATGGGTGTGTTTGTTATCATTATACATCATATAGGAAGATTTTCCAACACCATTACACTTAATTTTGTTTTATTATGTAGATGTACTTCTGTGAAAACATGGTACATTAAACCAAACAGAACCTTATGTTAACAAACACACCCCGATATTATCAAAGCCAATTAATGATAAATATAGGTAAAATCGCTGTTAAAATACAGTGTTCTATTTCCAGATTACATGTATGGTTTTGTTTTTTACTAGTTTTCAGCATATCGGAAAAATTTCCAACATTATTTCACTTAATTTTTATTATTATTTATAGGTAAATCTATGCAAACATATCACATGAAACCAAATAGAACCTCATGTTAACATAATCACCCCAATGTTAAAAAATCCAATCAATGAAATATATAGGTAAACTGGCAGTTAAAATAGTGTTTTTTGTTGTTGTAGATAACCTATATGGGTGTTTCTTTATCATTTTCTAGCATATAGATAGATTTTCCAAAACCATTTCAGTTATTTTTTTTAATTCTGTATAGGTAATTCTGTGCAAGCATGTTGCATGCAAACAAACAGAACCATATGTTAACAAACATACTCCAATGTTAGAAAAGCCAATGAATTCAAAATATATGTAAACTGGAAGTTGAAATAGTGTTTTTTTTGTTTCATATTAGTTGTATGGGTGTGTTTGTTATCATTTTCTAGCATATAGGTAGACTATTCAACACCATTTCACATAATTTTATTTATCTGTACAGGTAATTCTATGCAAACATGGTGAATGCACAAAATAGAACCTTCTGTTAACAATAATTCCATCTTACCCAAACCCAAGGAGACCTGGAGACTCCACCAGTAGCTCACCACCACTAAAATGGTGTGGAATTTTCTTATTACAGATGGGATATGTCTCACCATGATGGGATATTCAACGGTTTCCTTCTACGATCCCCACACAGATGGAACGGAATTCATCGAGGAGCTTGAGGATGACATCTATTAATGGGGTCTTCTACATCCCATTAATGATTGGGTGAGGATATGATGATGGGAATTTCATCCCCTCCAGTTGATATTTCAGGTCATGTGACTTTTGGTGCGGCCAAAGGTGAAGATTCAGAATGATCCTTGAGGAGTCATTCCTACGAGATCTCAGGAAGGGACATACGTTCTTGCTTATAGGTAGGTAAATATCATCATAATATGTACCTTAAATACAACCTTCTCTTATGACTTTTAGTTGAATCCAATTATCAGGTTCCTAGAAGATAATTTAATGCTCAAGGATGAAACTGATGTGTTTTTCTAGTCTATGAAAGATGGTTTTTACCCAAGCAGCAGGTCCTGTATGTATTTACTGAAGTGTTTGGATACAAAAAATGAAATATAATTTACCAAATATGTTTTCATGGAATTAAATATGTCTGAAACATACTTTAATTTTTACACCTACTGTAGTATGATGAAATTTTATTGTAAGTGGCAATTAGGGTAGTGTGAAATTGATCATTCACTAGCTTCTGAGATTTTAAAATAATTGGAATGAACTATAATGAAACCTACTATAGTAACATAGGGTATATATATATCTATGGGCTTTACAATGTTGGACATACTGAGCTTACTTTGGGTCTTATTAGGTATGTGAGGTCTAGAGGTCTTCCTATCAACTGTTAATGTTATAATTCTGTTATTTATGGTCTGTGTAGTGGTGAACTATCCCATGATTTTATTGTTTTTGATGAAATTAAAAGTTGTGGAATTATACATCAGGTCCTGTAATTTTTTTATTGAAGTGTTTGGCTACCAAAAATGAAATAGAATTCATCAAATGCATTTTTAAGGAATTAGACATTTTTGGACCATCACTTAATGTTCACACCTACAACAGTACGGTGAACATTTATTATAAGCGGCATCCAAGGCAGTGTGAAATTGATCATGCACAAGCTTTTGAGGTTTTAAAATAATTGGAAAGTAGTGTAATGAAACCTATTGTAGTAACATATGATATATATATATATATATATATATATATATATATTTATGGGCTTTACAAAGCTGTAAACATTGAACATACTTGGGGTCTTATTAGGGATTTGAGGTTTAGAGGTCTTCTTATAAACTGTTAATGTTTTAATGCTGTAATTTATGGTCTATGTCTCAGTGGTGAATGATCCCATACTTTTACTATTTTTGAAGAAATTAAAAGTTGTGGAGTACCCCCCGAATGTTTATATCTACATAATTTTTGATTGAAGGAATCTGCCTCACATCTGTTCAAATATTATTTAGATGTTTCCTGTAGATGTTCACATATGTTCTGTTCACATTAGTTCACATATGTTTTGTTCAGTTTTGATTAGTTTTCAATAGATAGCACAATTTATTTTGACTATCATATGAACTGTTTTGATTTATTTGACTCTTTCTATTTCATTTTATGAAAATAATGGAATCTATAATTTTGTACAATTTGTTTTACTGCTGTGTTATAGAAACATGAAAGTACTGGATGTTTAGGAGTCAGCTGAAACACTGACATAAGATTTTTTAAAACTATAAATTTTTCATCCACTCGGGTATTAAGATTTCTATCTTCATTGTCTTTTATTTTCATTACACCTTTATGTGCATTAACAGTTTCACAATGTTTCACATGAAGGATGTTTCAATCGTATATGTTCATGACTCGAAGACCCCATATATGCGCATCTTGGGATGATAATGTTGTGATGGATGTTGTTTTATACTACGATATTAGTTTAAAAAACATTACTCATTGTTGTGTGTTTTTGTTTTCTATTGTTGGATTTTCATTAATTCACTGGACATGTTACAAGTATCATTTTGGATATCTCTGCACATTCATTTTCTTTTCTGCTATGTTTAAGAATAATATTAGACATAACTCATGTTTACTAACACAGGTTCATGTTAACAATCACTTTTTAATAGAAACTTATTTCAATAACAACTTCATGTTAACAATCCCAATGTTATCTTCTTTTTATTTTAGTTACTATTTATTTGTTTTATGTTAACATTCATATTTTGTATTCTTCAATTTCTATATTCATTAATATGTATTCTTATTTTTAAATATTTTCATTTTTTAAATCTGTACAGATAGTTCGGGGCATGGTTCCTTCTTTTGATAACAAAGAATAAGTAGTTTTCACCTTTTTGAATCTCCTATGGTAAGTATAGGGAATATTTTTTACACCTTTAATGGACTGTAACTTGTGTTATATAGTATTTTTATAATGAAAATACATATGTTAAACCTTTTCAGTTCAATTACATTCAAATCCAGTTTAAAAAAACCATACATATTTTAGTCAACAGTATGTGATTTTTCAATATCTAGTTTCCAACCTTATTTTCCTACAATTTTAATTAGAATCAAACGATAGTACACTGAAAATATTCTATTTTTATACTCTATGTAACATGTTTTTATATATTATGCTGATCTGATTTGGTTTTTATTATATTGTTGTCTGTTGGTACAGGTGTGTACCCCTATGTTGATTTTATAATTCAGATTTAACCTAATGAGTTTTGATCAGATTATGTTTTGATTGTTTTTATATTCTACATTGATTGTTTTTATACTCTCTATAACAGGTTTATATATATTTTGCTGATCGGATTCTGTTTTGATTATACATGGATGAAGTCATTTCTGTAGTTGGTTGGAATGAATGCAGCAAGGTAGAAAGGACTCCCATGGAGATTGAATGTGAATGTCAATATGAAAGTTGCACTGTAGCTATGCTGTGGAAAAATTTTAGGACATTTTTTGAGCCTCATTTCTATGAATTGTGTTTAATGATTGATGTATATACTCTTATTTATGGTCATTTATGTAGGTGTTGGTGGAAAAAAAAATACAAATATGGTTTTCTCTTTATTTCATACAATGGTGACAATACAATTGGGTATGAATAAATTGAATGCAAGATTAAGGTTTCTTAATATATGATGAATTCATGTTAATTTTTTGCTGTAACCGTAGCTTTTGGCCTGAAATTTTTAGTTGTATTTTTTAGATTTATAGTGATTCTATAAAAGGAAAAATATGAGTGTTCTTATGTATCTCCTATTAACTTCACATATTATAAGGATATACAATAGATAATCCTTTGAAATTGATTATAAATGCATACTGATAATCCAATGATAACTAATGGTTTTATTTTTAAATTTGACACACTTATCATCTTTATGTCACATTTAAAACCGAAAGTTTCACTATTAATCATTGATCACGCCATCTCCTTTAATTTTTAGCATAGTAGCTATATTTATCTAACACCTGATTATTGTTGTGAGGTGCATGTGCAGTAAAGATATATCAATTACCAATACCATGTTATATCAACATTTATTTATTAGAGCCTTCATATAAAATATGTTGCAACAAATCCACAGGCAGACCATGTCTTCCATCATGGGTGAAACAACCATCGTAACATGAAGAATCATTGATAATTGTGGTTCATAGAGCCACTGAACCACTAATGTTATCTATTGGGGAGTCCATGACACTTTAGTGGAGACAAATGGAGAGTCAGTGTTGTAGCTTTTGGGTTGTGATGTAAGGTGCTCAACTGATGATCAAGGTGATGTCAGACCATTCACCTCTATTTACTTTAGTTCAGCCCTTTTATTTCATTATTTTAATTCACATGAAATTCATTCCAATAGTAAATATTATAATGAGCATAATTTTAATTATCCATTTGAATCATTTTTTCATTTATGTAATTGATTTATTCGGCATGAATGTCCAATATAAATTTCTATTCCTTATTAATTCAACTAAATATTTACTATGCTGTTTATGATTTCTCAACAATTTTCCTTCTAATCCATTATTATTTACCACATTTCTCTTTTTAAATATATTCAATATTAAAATGAATTAATGAGTTTGAAAAATGAACTTCTATTATTGAAAATAAGAATTGTTTTATAGTGCCGTGTGAATGCACGGGCAGAGTACTAGTATATATAAACACACACACACACACACATATTTATATATATAAACACACACACACACACATATAAATATATAAATACACACACACACACACATTTATATATAAAAACACACACATATTTTAAATTTAGTCACGTTTTTTAGAAAACATGGCTATTTTATTAATATTTTAAGCAGTGTTTTAAAACGTGGCTAATTATATATATATATATATTTATAATTATATATATATATATATGTACACATAGACATATATATTCACACACACACACATATATATATTAAAATAAACATATAAAATATATAAAATATATACATACATATATATATAAACACACACACACATATAATATAAACACACGTACGTATATATATTTATAATATAAACACACACACACACACATAATATAAACATATAAATAAACATAAAATATAAATGCACACACACACACATATATAATATAAATATAAAATATAAACATATATATGTAATATAAAACACACACACACACACATAAATAATATAAAATATAAACATAAAATTTAAAATATAAAATATAAACACACACACACATATATATTAATATATATATATAATATTAAATTTTAAATAATGAAATCTATTTATTTATATATAAATATAACATAATACAATTAAATGTTTTAAATTTAGTCAAGTTTTTAAGAAAACGTGACTATTTTAGTGACATTTTTACCAGTGTTTTAAAGCATGACTAATTATATATATATATATATATATATATATATATATTTGTAATTGCAATAATATATATGTATGCATACACATATATATTTACACACACACACACGCATATAGATAAACATATAATATATATATAATATAACATAAACACACACACACACATATATATAAACATAAAACATAAAATATAAACATATATATATATATGTTAATATATGTATATGTATATAAATATATAATATAATATATTAATATTTAAAATATTGAAATATATTTATATTTATATATAATTATAACATAATAAAATTATATATTACAAATCAGAATAGGTGAGTTAGTTTTCCACTTCCTTGTGACGCTGTATGTGCAGGGATCAACTTCTTGTGAAGGCACAATTTTTCGATATGGCATGTGGAGTTTGTTTCCAGGGCGTACAGGTGGAGGCGAGTCGGGTGACACATATGAGATGTGGGGTGTGGGAATACTAGAGGGAGAATAGGGTAACACGTACGGGACAAGGTGGGGGTGTACTACAGCCTGAGTAATTTTTTTATTGTTAAAAAAATTATCAATTTTCAAAAAAGTAAAAAAATTATGAATTTCAAAAAAATACCGATGTTTCTAAAAAACATCGGTAAATGATGTGTGATATACCAACATTTTTTAGAAATATCAATAAATGAATTAGTGATGTTTTAAAGTATCATTAATGAAAAAAACGTCGCTAATATATGTTTTTTTGGTAGTGGATGCACATTAATTTGATCATGAGTGGGCTACCCTTAGAGTGAAATATGGGGATAAGAAATCACAATGGTTAGATGGTGTATTCATGTTGCGAGATAAGTGAGTGCATTGATTTTTAAAAGATGCTTTAACATTGGGTATTTTTAACACTCAACTAAGTGAAAGTTTTAATGGAATTCTTAAAGATTACATTATTCACAAGTTAAATGTTGTAGATTTCTTCAATCAATTTGAGTGATTGTTGGAAAAAAATCGATATCGAGAAACAAAGGTATAATTTTATATGCAGGATAAGTTGGATCGTAATCTTTACCCTTACCATGCATTGATGTGCCAAGTATACATCTATGATATTTGATTTATTTCAACATGAATATCAAATGATTGGAGCTTGTTTTTTGATATCATGTAATGAAATTCAAGTTTGATTTAGTTATGTAATTAAAATGGTTAGTTATAAAGATCATTTATGATTATTATATGAAGCTTATAATGAAGTTTTTTAATGTTCTTGTCAAATATTTGAGTCAGTTGGGTATATTTGTTGCCATGTTTTAAATTTTTTTGATCGACTTGATGTGAGATCACTACCTTGGAATTATATTTTGGGAAGGTGGAAACGAATGAATATAAATATTCTAATGTTCAAAGGATATCCAATTGATGAAAATATTTATATAAATCCATTTGTAAAAAAATCACAAAGAATTAACATGAATGTGAATGAAGTTGATTATCGTTGCTTATGAGACAGATGTGGTTTATGACATTACCTTCTCTAATTTTATTAATTTTTCAAAAGATATGAATACCATAAACACATCATCATATAGGGTTGTTATTCACGACAGTTCTGACATAATTTTAAGAAAGACTTCTTTTAAAAGGAAACAAAACAAGAAAGGGGGTGATAAAATCAAAATATTTTTAGAAATGGGTGACCAAAAGTGGATAAAATTGAATAAAAATAAGAACAAATATAATGTTATATTGACAATATATTTTCATTTTATGATTAATTTCATTTCTAAGAACAATATTCTAATGGTAATTGACCTCCTGCGAGGCGTCATTATTTCCTTACGGGGCGAACCAAAATACAAAATTTATAAAAAAACTCAAACCATGCTACTAATTAATTAAAATATAGTATGAAGCAAGATTGAGGTCGAACCCACAAGACAACACAATTAGTTTTTTAGGTATTTAAAAAGAAAATAATTTTATTGATTGATTTAAAGAAGAGGGTGAAGAAAGAAGGAGACAGTTTGGGTTTTGGAAATAGTTTGAAGAAAGCGAGAAACAAAGAAAAAGAAAATTGGTTTTAATTATCAATTGGAAAGTGTGTTAGGGTTTTTTTAGCTTTTAAGATTTAGGTGAAGTTGGATTTAGAAATTAAATTGATTATTTAGTGTTGGTTTAGAGTTGAGATGAGGTAGATTCAACGGTCATGAAATCCCCTCCTCGATGCGGCAATCCCCCTTTTCCATGATCATGTAGTTTATGGCATTGCCGAATTGAGTTTGTTTTGATACCATCTTTAAAAGTGATTAACCTAAATTAAATAAGGGTCATGTTCAAATTAGGGAAACCAATTTCACAATTAAAAATTTCTTTTAGGTTTATCAATCAATAATAATGATCAAATAAAAATAAAGAGATTGGTAGTTTTATTAAAAATTGCAGTAACCTTAATACATAAACATAAAGAAAATAAAATCCAAAAGTAAATTTCCCCTTCGAATACATTACCCTAGAAAAAGGTGGGAATTAACCCTTAATCCTAGTGATGATAGAGTAAGGATTAAGGAGAAAATAAAAACAAAACATGAAGAAAGCGGAGACATCGACTGGTGAGGACCCTACACATCTCAACTTCTCACCCCAAACTTTGGTCTCCCAAATAATTCTTTAGTAGTAGCACACCAAAACTATATTTATAGATCTTCAGGGTGTTATCAGGTGGATTAATTTGCCATTAATATGAACTATAATGAGTGTCAGGTCTACACTAGGTGATAAATGGCTTCCTTGGTAATTAATTTTTAGTCTTCCATTGAAATCCCCATGGAAACATTCATATCTAGGAAAGTATTTCAACTTTTACAACTTGTACCCATTTTCATGGATTGTTTTCAGGCCCTGAATTCCTTTTATGTTGTGAAAGTTGCAGCCTTCTCTCCTTTTGTGCTCTTTTTTACGCCTTGTCTTTACACCTTAAATTATTTTTAGGGCCTGAATTCTTTTCCAGCATGTTCACTCAATTTTCTCTTGATTCTTCATCTTTGAGATTCATAAGTATCCCATAATCATCCAACATTATGGGAAGTCATCTTTTTATGAAAAACATTTCCATTTTTGATTATTTTTCTCATTTCCCATAAATTGTTGCATCCTGTCAAATATAAAAAAATATATTAAAAATATAGGTAATAATTAACACTTAAATTATCAAAATCAATGTATTTATATATAAAAAATGTGCACATGAAATGCACGTATCAAATCCCCCACACTTGAATTTAGGATTTTCCTCAAGGAGGAAATATCAACATACTACAAAGGACATTCACCTTACCATGCTTAAAATTCAATATCAATAAAATAAACTCACTAAATGGAAAATTAAATATTAAATTATCACACATGAAAATCCATTAACACCTCATTTTTTTAAAGAAACAAATCAATCAAGTATTTTACCTTTTCTCTTTTTAAATAACCCCACCTCTTCATTCATCCATTTTTATTTTTCATTTTATTATTAATATGCATGTCATTTGCAATTTACCTCACTATAATTTTTCCATTAATCATCAGGGTATAATTGTAAATAGAGTTAAACACATACCACATGAATATGTCACTTATCATATGCTTATAAGGCATTTAGAATCTCTAACATGTAAATATAGAGATCATAATTAATCATGAGGGCTTTCAGTAAGGTTCAATTGTCTCTGAGGCTTTAGGGCAGGTGGGTAAATGATGTAAAATGTAAAGCTCAAAAATAAGGTTTGAATACAAATCATAATGCATGATATCAAAAGATAAGTTCAATAAAAATCTCCCTTTATATATGTCATCTCTCTCTCCCCCCTAAATGGATCAAAGTGGACTCATAATAAAAGTAAGCACAATGAATGAATCGTCCTCTCTTGCTCTATATTTTTTCTCTCAAAATCTTTGCTTAATACAAATCACACATCCACCACCTAAACAAATATGATCAAAAGATCATCGGTCAGGTAATGGTAATTTTCGATCCTCCTAATACATAACCCAATTTTTTTATTATATGTATATTTTTTAGTAAGAGAGGTGAATAATGATAAAGTACATTGAATGATATCATGGCCACTCCCCAAATCACAATAAAACCCCATAAAAGTCCACTCAATGAAATATATCCCTATCCATCATGGAAATTCTCTCCCTTATATTTATTATTTTAAATATCATGAAATATACTTAGAGGAAGGTATAAATGGATAAAATAGACTTGTAACTCAGCTCATTTTCTAACAATACTTATTCATGGATTCTACATACTTAAAAATGATTAATTATAACACCACAAAAATTTATGGTATGTTTATTCATAAATAATTTCAATTAATTAGATAGCTTATTGGTCTCGCCCAAATTTATCCAAGTTTTTAGGGTTAAGCGGTCGCTTGTAATTTAGCTTGGGTTGTCGAATCCTCAGAGACCTAAGAAGTAACCTACAAATGCGTACATTCTAGGGATTATTTTTTTCTATGAAGTAAAAAACTTGGGTTGGTTTTATATGGGTTTAATTGAACACTAAGAGAATTAATTTAATTCAATTAAAAATAGTGAGTTTATCCTTGGTTATCACTTGAGGTGGATTGGATGAAATTCTTTTTCTAACGATTTCAATTTCTTATATTTGAGATGAGTTTACTCAAGAAGATAAAACAACTTCATCACTGATTGGTTTAATAAAAACACACCGTAATACTAATCACATATACACTTTTAGGATCAAATTCATGATCACTCCAAGGTAAAGGTTTGTATTATCACTTGAAGTATGTGACCTTAAAATTCAACAAGGACGAAGAAGTTTTAAAATCATCAAATAAAAATCTCAACTAAAAGAAATGATTAGAAATTAATGGGGTAATAAATAAAATCCAATACATCCCATTGATACTCCATTGGATCAATCCATAATATGGTTATCCCTCCATTTATGTTATGGTTTCAATGGAAGCGGGAAGTACACTAATGAGGGAGGAAATGGAGAAGTAAAAAGAAAAAAAATGAAATAACAATCACTCCACCGTTGTGTGATAATTTCACAAGGTTTGGAGTGAATAAATTCACAACTTGATCCAAATTTATCAATGTGATATGAATAAGAACAGGATAATATTAGAAGAAAAACTTTTATTAATAATCTAAGATGAATTAGAACAACTTACATGTGAAAGACAAACTTGAGACAAAAAAATTGCAGCATAACATTACAATGAAAGAAAGCACCCATAATAAAATCCTACACCAACACTTAATTAAATATAAATTTCAAGAGGATTGGGTCTATATCCCAATAGTAAAAATTACCCCACTTGAGTATGGTAGGCCTAGGGTGGTTGAAATTAAGGGAGAGTGAACTTCTTTATCCTTAACCCGAAGTGGCATCCAACTTTCATCCACCGAACAGAGGTGCCTAAATGTCCTTCTATATGGACGAATTTGAGTGGTCCATATGTAAAATTTAATCCCAAATGAATTAGTGGTTGTAGAGATATGAATAAATTGGTGGGATGTTTTTATGGGCCTCAGAATCTGGCCCAAAATTTTATCTCCAACTTGGGCCGCCTGAAACTCTATTCAAACATCATATTTATATTTGTCCACTGTTTAATGAAATGTTCCCCATGATTTCCTATATCTTAATTTAAATTTTAATAATTATTGGGCCTGTATATTGGCCTCTACAATAGTTTTATTGGGTTGTTGTTCAGTTCACTTCACCCAGAATGTTGTTTGTTCAAGGCCAACTTTAGTGGTCTTCCAATATGAATATTCAAGTACTAAAAAATTATGAAATGTTACCAATATAATAAGAAACCTTAAAATTAAATATTAAAATAAAATAAAGATCATTGGGTACTTTAAATGATGTTAAAAAATTTACCATGTAATAGTGCATTTTAAGAAGGAATTACAATCATAATGTGAATTAATGTTCAAAGTGTAAAATGAACTAAAATGGTGTATATGAATAAGAAAGCACATGAATATTATAAATATTAAAAATTAATATTAGAATTATTTAGTGGTTAATCACACCCCCAACTTGATTTTTGCTAGTCGCGAGCAAAATGTATCTCAAAAATATGAAATTCGAATTCCCTTTTCCAAAAACATTTTAACGCACAATGATCACCAAAAATACTTATACAAAAAAACTATGAAACCCATAAAAATATTTTAATACAAGATAGTTTCATAATAAAATCCCAATCCCAATCCCATTACTTTGTTCAAATTCATCGCCATATTTCATCTAATATCAATTAAGTATGAAGATGTGTTGTGTATCACAATAGACATTGGGGTTCATCTTTATTCAAGGGGAAAATGACAAAACCTCTAGGTGGAATAACATTTCAATATTAGGATTAGTATTCATTTTTTTTGAAATTTTTCCATGGTAATTGAAATTTCACTCAATAGATTCAACCCATGTAGCGAGACTTTGCCGATGACTCCCAGGCTCAAAGACCTTAGCGTACCAAGTGAAACCCACATACTCGGAAATCATCATGAGTTAACTCAATCAAAAACAAAATCAAATTAACAAAAAATAGAGAAAAATTAATAACTCTAGGACAAACAACTATGGAGTCACGATCCCCAAGTGCCGAAAGCCACGTATTAGGTCATTTCATTGTTCTACGTGCTAATTTTTTGTTTTTTATTTTTTTATTGAATACTCACATTAAAACTAAAATGATCACCAAAACTATGATATTTATTTTGGGGACCCCATGAACTAAAACTAATACCCCACTATCCAAAGGATGTGCATTGTGAATTTTTTTTGGATGAAAATATAAATGATGAAATATCACATTAGACAACAACACTTTACAAAAATATATGCTCATGAAATTATACATGGATTAAAATTAGAATCATGGCATGATAAATTATTTGATATTTAGTTTCAAAGTGTGAAATATGTATTATCATGTTCAAGGTTAAAGAATTTTTTCCTTCCACACATTTTTTTATGCACAAAAAATTAATTTTCTTTCTTTCTTTTCACCCCCAACATAGAATAACACTGTCCTGAGTGTTTAAAGAAAATAAAATTTAGAAGGGGTTAGTGGTAGAGAAGAGGAGTTCTAAAAGGAATTTGAAATAATAAACTTGGAACAAAGTCACATGGTGGTTGAAGTTGATGTTAGTGATGCTTCAATTTAGTCCTTTGATATCCATGTCACTTGCAGAGTTCCCTAGTGGAAAAAGAAAAAACAAAAAAACAAAAAAACAAACAAAACAAAAACAATATATATATATATATATATATATATATATTCATATAATAAAAATAGTAAAATATAAGTATATATAAAAAAATTATAGAATAAGGGAGCACTATAAGCTGTAGGTCAGTGGTAAGCGCGCTCCCCTATCTCCCTTCAGTCCCGAGTTCGAGTCCCCATGGCTTCGCCGGTTTTGACGGGGTTTTCCCTACGACCTACGATGTGTCATTTTAATTTTTTATTTTTTTTAATTATTTTTTTCATATTTTTATTTTAACCAACAAACACATAAAAATAAAATTAACTGATGATACATTGTATTCTTTTTAAATTTCAAGGTAAGGTATTAATCAAGGATCACACTATGTGACACAGATGAATATGGAACTTCCCTTTTATACCCATCCATACTCATAATAGAAGAACATGTCAACAATCTATTTTTTTAAATATCAAAATGATTCATTAATCTTATTTGAAAAATAAAGATGATTTAAAAAGATTGGAAACATGAAAACCATGGGTTGCCTCACGTGAAGCACTTTTGTTTAATGTCGTTAGCCTGACATGGATCTTAAATCTATCATTTTTTTCCTGGTTCATAGGTTGGATCAATTAACTCAACCTTTATTTCCTATTTATTGAATGATTCAATGAATGGTTTTAACCCATGACCATTGACCTTGTAAATGTGACCACTTGTGGGATCCTGAATTTCTACATCCCCATGGGGGTACACCTTATACACTATGTATAGACCCGACCATCTGGACCTCAACTTTCCCGGGTGTAAATGAAGTTTAGAGCTATACAAAAGAATAGGTTTACCCAGTAAAATGTGTTTGGTTTTAAGATTTTAAGACTGGTAGGCTTGAACTCTAGCTTTATTTATCCTTTAATTTTCATAATCCTCCATCCTAAGTTCCTCGAGTTCATTAAGATCTAATTTCCTCTTTGCTTCATCCAAAGAAATGTCTAAATTCATTTTTTTGATTTCCCAAAATGCCTTATGCTCAATTTCATGGCATGATTTTCCATAAACCAACCTATATGGTGACATTCCTAGAATGGTTTTGAATGTTGTACGATATGCCCAAAGGGAATCCAAGAGTTTCTCAGACCAATCTTTCCTAGAGGGATTGACAGTTTTTTCAAGAATTTTCTTAATCTCCCTATTTTAAAACTAAGCTTGACCTTTGGTTTGAGGATGGTACACAATAGAAAATTTATGAGAAATCCCACACTTATAAATGAGTGAAGAGAATGGGTGTTTGTAGAAATGGGTTCCTCGATCACTGATTATAGCCCTAGGAATTCCAAATCGAGAAAATATGTGCTCTTTCAGAAATCATATTACAACATGATGGTCATTGGTCTTGGTGGGAATGTCCTAAACCCATTTTGAGACATAATAAACAACTAAGAGGATGTAAAGGTATCCCCTAGAGTTTGAGAAGGGTCCCACGAAATCAATTCCCCAACAATAAAATATTTCAATGACCAGAATGGGAGTGAGGGGCATTTGATTCCTTTCAAATTGAATCAAATATAAACGCATAAATTATCAACAAAAATTAAATAACTATAATCAACGTTGTAACCTCGCTCTGATACCATTTGAAGGTTCCGGGCACAGTGGAAGCGCGTGGGTGGATGTGCCCACTTGGCTTTTTTTCATTAACGATGATCAATGCAGGATCAATACGATGATAAACTCCAGTCTTCGCGGATCGAATCATAGAAATGAACAAATAAAAGAAAAGTCTCAGAACCACAAAGTAGGATCATTGCAGGTTGATTATAATTAATTTAATCAATTGAAAAGAAATACCTTTTGGGTCTTCTTTCTTCATTGATGTTCTTGATCATGTTCTGATGTGATTCGTCGTTGCATCGCAGAATCCAAGTGTAGACTTCCTCTAGCAGTGATCCACATGTGTACCTTGTATCTCAGGACATCGCCAAAGGAGTCTCTAGGTGCTAGCGTGGAGAAACATTTTCTTGCATTGTCCGCCTTAGATTATATTGATCCGATGGAAGAGGATCTCTCTCAGTCTTGAGAGCATTCTTGGAGGAAGAGGTTCTTTAGAACTTGAAATAATTCTCCAGAGTTGTTGTACACAACGATTCTCTTGTGTGTTCGAAAAGAGTTGGGGTTGTGAGGATATTTATAATCAGGTTTGAGGTTGTAGATTTATGACAATAAATAAACGTGTTATGCATTTTATTTATTTCATTGACTCTTATTTAAAAACCCCATATCGAATAATTAATTCCTTGACATGCGCCCATGCTGATTATAATAAATATCATTTAAAACAATATTATATCCTCAAAATCCCGACTCGAAAAACTACACGATGTGTATTAATAAATACACGGAGTGTACTTGTTTTTCATTGAAAACTACACGGCGTGTACATTCAATGTACACGGCATGTATATCTTGTTTTCATTTATTCATTTCCTTTTCATAAAGAAAACTACAAGGTGTGTACTTGTTTTCAATGAAAAACTACATTGCGTGTAATCTTTAATACATGGCGTGTATATCTTGTTTTTCATTTCCTTCTTCCTCCATCATTAAAATGATTTAGGCTTACTTGAATAATTATTAAACCATGTACAGGAATAATCTTTATTCTACTTGAGATACTTGAATACACTTAGTGTGTGACCCTTTAGGCCTCTTTCTCGTTGTCATTAGGCGAGCTTGCCTGAAGTCCAAGATTACTATCTAGTAACGGGTCAAGGCACCCAAGAGAAAGAAGTTGACGCCGCATTGACATATCACCTCATACGAACGCTTACTGTGTAATTTAATCCCTTTGTCTTGATATCTCATCAAGCAGGTTTCATGGCAGTTTCATAAACCTATATGCTTGATCCGTCGTTCTTTGACTTCCTGAAATAAACTCATCGTTTACACCATGGCCATGGAATTTAATGCAACAGTTCTATTTCAATCAAAGGGCCGAGATATCAACTTCCATAAATGGAAGGGACAAATCCTTCCTCGACTTATCCATTAACAAAATGTCACTCGTGACACACCCAACGTACCCTACTTCCCGCTAACTATCTGTGTGACGGTTTTCATTGGTAAATCTAAGTGCGTGATTCATGACATGAGTTAATGATAATCTTCCAGTCTAAGGACCATTACACACGCTCATAGATAGCAATGTACGATGATACCAAGACATGCATAATTTTTAATGGCAGGTCTGTTCTCATAATCTCCCATCTTGGAGATTACCAAGTGTGAACTCCGTGAGAGAGAGTCTCGTCTTCTTACGAGTACTCGCACATGACGGTTTGTATACTATGTGTCCTATCATAGTATGTCATCCAATCGTAGAACTTTATTTAAGAATATTGTTATAGAATTTCAAGGTTCTCATCATAGCGGGGATCTGCCATGACCTTATCAATGAAACAAATATTTCAGGAAATTATTATATTATAGTCATGCAAAACAATGAACAATATATAATAAGTGAACATTCATGTAATCAAAGTACAAAATAGTTGGTTCTCAGGACACCAACCCTTACATCGACATGGTACTACACCATGGATTTTCAATCCTAGAACAAGTTTGAATTTTCTATGAAGGTTTGGTCCCAGAAAACAAACAATTCATCAACATGATGTGTAATGGGACCTTCAAAAACAAATCCCCAATTGATGCTTATGAGTATCTAGAAGGACTGGTCGAACAAAACCAAACATGGGGAACATCACCTTACTATGATAAGACGCCCAAATCTAGTGTAATTCACACACTTAGGGAGGAGGAAAACCTTAGGGTGAAACTTGTTGCAATCACTAGGAAGGTCGAGAAGATCTATCTTAGGAAGGTCCATGAAATTTAAACTGTTGACCCTGTTTTCACAATTTATGATAAACATGACCACAAGACTGAAAACTGCCCAACCATCCCTTCCATTAAAGATGTTCTTCAAGGAGGACCACCAGTGGAGGTCAATGCTCTAAATTTTTAGAAGCCAAAGTACCAAAACACTTTCAATCCAAGGTATAATGACCACCCAGGCTTCCGCTGGAAAGATAACTAACAACCTAGCCAACCAAAAGGACAAAACTTCTACCCTACACAAAATTTCCAAAACCATAAACAATTCCAACCACAACTATCCCAATACCAACATCCTCCTATCCAATAACAACAACCCATCCAGCAATCCATGCAACAACCAATCCAACAACAAAATTATCCTCCTAGGATAAACCAACCAGCACAAGCCCCTACTCAATCTTTCCCTATACCAATCCTTGAATAGTTGTGTAAACAAATAGAGAAAATGAACTCATAAATCTCATCCCTTAAACATGAACTACAAACCATTAAAACTAGTAAGGCACCCATGCCTACTCAGGTGGTACCATCCTCAACTTTAAGGGGAGAATCCAGTTACACACAAAACTCTCATGAACAACTTAAAGCAGTAACTATTTTAAGAAGTGGTAAATCCATTGAGAAACCTGAACAAGCCATACCAGAACCATTAAAAGCTTAATAAATTCATGAAAATGATGAATAAACACCCATAGATTCTAAAAAATACAATGATAATGTGAATGAACTACAACCACACCAAACAATCAAACAACCTACTCCCTTCCCTCAACGCATGAGAGGAAAATATAAACCAGAACTGAATGAAACTTTGAGGGAAATATTCTCTCAGGTTAAGTTTAAAATCCCCCTTCTTGATGCAATCCAAACCATTCATGCCTACTCAAAGTACCTTAACGACTTGTGAACTTTTAAAAAGGAAATTTTCACATAAAACTCAGGTCCTTTTGGCTGCTAATGTGAGTAACACCATTCAAGGAACCATTCCTCCAAAGTTGAAAGATCCAGGATGTTTATACATCAATGTTGAGATAGGAGAGAATAATGTTGACAAAGCCATTTGTGATCTAGGAGCCAGTGTGAACCTCATTCCTTATGCCATTTATTGTTAGTTAGGGCTCAAAGAACTCCAAACCACATCCGTCACTCTTCAACTTGCTGATCGTAGTGTTTGAGTTCCTAGGGGGATCTTAAAGAATGTTTTGGTGAAAGTCAAAAATTTCATTTACCCAGATGAATTCATTATCCTTGAAAATCACCCAATATTAGGTCCTAGGGAGCAAACCCTAATCATCCTTGGTCATCCCTTCCTTACAACAATCAACTCTGTTATCTGAGTCCAAAATGGGAACATTACCGTCACCTTTGGAAACATGATTCTATACTTGAAAATCTACAATGAAAACTATCAAATTGGGGGTGATGAAAAGATACATGAGATTAATTGGATTGGTATTATTGATATTGAACTCAAGGAACATCAAGGGATTTCTGAAGGATGTTTAAGTCAAGAAGAGATTGATTTTATTTGTTCACATGAGGGAAATTTGTCTCCTTGGCTTGAATCTATTTCAGATAGCTCTATTGATAATTTTCTAGAATCACTAACCAATGATAACATGGGTGAAATCAATAACATTGAGTCCATACCCATTCATGAAACTTCTCTGTCTAATTTAGTGGATGAAAATTTTGTTCACAAGGAACCAATTATGTCAAGAAATCTGAACAAAGAAACTGATTTCAATACAAAGTCTCATCCTTTCTTGGAAAGTGATAACCAATATGATCTTGAATTTAAGGTCTTACCTTCATCACTCAAGTATGAATTCTTAGGGGAAAATCAAGCCTTTCATGTTGTCATTTATTCCTCTCTTGAAGCCAATCAAGAGATGATGCTTCTGGATATCATAACAAAGCATAAGAAATCAATCGGATGGACCCTTTATGATATTCCTAGGATTAGCCCGCTCATTGGAACTCATAGGATTGTTCTTGAATATAAATTCAAACCATGTCATCAACCTCAGCGGAGACTCAATCCAAATCTTATGAATGTGGTAAGGAAAGAACTTCTTAAGTTATTGAAAGCGGGTATCATCTACCCCATAGCTGAGAGTGAGTGGGTAAGCCCAATTCAAGTTGTCCCAAAGAAATATGGAATCATTGTGATCACCAATGAGGATGGTGAACTTCTCCCCACAAGGGTCAGTAGTGTATAGAGAGTCTATATTGACTATAGGAATCTCAACTCTTTTACCAAGAAAGGTCATTTCCCCTTGCCCTTTATTGATCAAGTCCTCGATCGAGTGGCAGGTCATCAATTCTATTGCTTCCTAGATGGATTCTCAGGGTATAATCAAATCAAGGTCTCTTTATAGGATCAATAAAAAACAACCTTCACTTGTCCATTCAACACTTTTTCCTTCAAACACATGCTCTTTGGGTTATGTAATGCCCCCGGTACCTTCCAATGGTGCATGATGGGAATCTTCTTGGACATGGTGGGGGTTGTTTAGAGGTCTTCATGGATGTCTTATTCATCTTTGGGGATACTTTTTAGGTATTTCTTCTGAATGTTGAAAGGGTTTTGTCAAGATGTGAGGATAAGAATCTCATCCTAAACTGGGAAAAATGTCATTTCATAGTAAAGGAAGGACTTTTTCTAGGATATATGGTATCTGGTAGAGGGATTGAAGTTGATAAAGCTAAGGTATACATCATTATTCACCTTCCCTCTCCTAAAACTATTAAGGAAGTGAGGTCCTTCTTAGGACATGCTGGTTTTTATAAAAGGTTCATTAGAAATTTCAGCTCTATTTCTCAACCACTTTGTTCTCTATTAGTGAAATACACTCCATTTTTATGGATAGAAGGCTGTTAGGAATCATTCTCTACACTCAAGTCATCTCTTATCTCCCCACCTATCATGAAATCTCCAAATTGGAAACTTCCTTTTGAGATCATGTGTGATGCGAGTGAATTCACTGTAGGAGAAATCTTAGGACAATGGTGTGAGAAAACTCCATGTGTCATTGCTTATGCAATAAAATCTTTAAATGATGCACAAATCAAATACACCCCATTGAGAAAGAGTTTCTTGTTGTTGTCTTTTCCTTAGAGAAATTCAAGTCTTATCTCTTAGGATCACCCATCATTGTCTTCATCGACCATTCATCCCTAAAATACATTTTCAAAAAACAAGATGCAGAGGCTAGATTGATTTGGTGGGTCCTTATTCTTCAAGAGTTTTATTTAACCATTAAGGATAAAAGGGTGTTGAAAATGTTGCAGATGATCACCTCTCTAAGATAGAATTCAAAGACAACTCACATCACATTTCTGTGTCTGATTCATTTCCCGATGATCACCTCTATTCAGTGAGTGATTGCCCATGGTATGCTGACATAGCAAACCATTTGGTGACAGGTGACATTCCAAAATTCTTAGGGACCCAAGATAAGAGAAAATTCCTTTCCGATGTCAAACACTATGTGTTTTATGATCCTTACCTCTTTAATTTTTGTCCTGATCAAATCATTAGGAGATGTTTTCTTGAGTCCGAGCAAGAGCCCATTCTAAAATTTTGTCATAGAGAGGCATGTGGAGTCCAATTTTCTATAAAGAAAACCACTGAAAAGGCCCTCCAAAGTGGTTTCTACTATCCTAACCTCACTAAGGATTCCTTCCAATTCTACAAAATTTGTCCTCAGTGTCATTAATTAGGATCCATTACCAAATAAATCATTCTATAAATCTGAATAAATGAGATCTGTTCTTCCTCCTTCGTTTCTCAATTCATATCACAGAAACAACCTTTTAATTTTAATTTTGATTAAAATAAAAATGAGGATCTCATCCGGAGGATCGGCTCTTTCTGTTTGTACAATACGAGAATACATGGTGTGTAATTAAAACTACACGCCGTGTACTTAGGTTCAACGAACCGGTACTGGTCCGTCAAACCACGCCGTGTGAATTGATTACACCTAAGTATTTAACACCCTGTGTTGACCAGAATTAAACGGCGTGTGGGAAATAGAATACACGGTGTGTATGTTGGAGCAACACGCCGTGTAGTCCGATCCGGCCCAAGTGAAACCGTGTACAAAGGAGATCCGCGTACCACGTACACGAGATCGCCAGGCCGGTTACTATATAACATGGAAGTACACACTGTGTATGATTTATCTACACACCGTGTACTCCAAAATTTCCAAAGTACAGAGAACACGCCAAATCCCCCGGCGTGTACTTTGGATAAAAGGTGAAAAGAAATACACGCCGTGTAAATATAAACTACATGTCGTGTACTTTCCAAAAATTTCCCCAGGTTTTCTCCAAAAATACAAAGACCTATACAAGGAATATGGATGAGAAGAATCTCAAGGAAATTCAGAAAGGGATTTAAGATAATGAATTGATTAATTATAAGATCATAATTAATTGAATTCAAGCGCGAATTATCTTGAATAAATAGAACGATTAAAATAATTTGAATTCTAAATATGCGTAAATGTCATTGCATGCTATGGATGATCATGATCTAGACCAAAGAACCTTTGTATGTGTGTATGGTTTAATTTAAATTTATTTAAATTTGTTGGCCTGTGAGCCTTCTTCCAATAAAATGTAGGGCCTGCGTGCCCATGGTTTCTTTAATGTAAACCCATGTAATGAAGGATCTCCCAAGCCAGAGGAGACGGTTCAAAACCTGAAGCTGAGGCGAAACCAACCCAAGAAGATACAAAGACGGACAGGTGGGATCTGCAAAACATGAACCATCAGTTCAAGGTGTTTTTCCCTAGGTCAGGGTTAGCTTATCAAAACCGCTAGATAAGCTAACCAATAGAAGATCATGATCATACCATATTATTTTATTACTATCTAATTGAATGGTTTATTTATTATGTATGTGTTGTCATGATCACATAATTAATGAAATAAACAAGCATGCAAAGATGGAATAAAATAAAAACCGAACTATGCCTAAACATTATCGGAACATGGTTAATCACTTAAGCAAGCATCAATTAATATTATCAAGCATGTGATAATTCAAAACTACACATAAAAATTAAAATCCCTCAATAATATATTAAGTTAGAACAAGCCTTCCATTACTTGATTAAGGGCAAGACTCAATAAAACTATGTGTTTGACCAACCCTTGTTGGGACACTTACTTTTATAAAGGAATCCCTTATGAAAGGTTTCGGGTAGACTTAACCATATTACATCAAGAGGAGTATCCCTTGCTAGAATTGGTGTAATATTAGAGGTAAGAGTTGAGGAAATCCAAGTCAGGATTTTAGGATTGGGGAGTCCACTCAACAGATCAAGGAACTATAAGCTCACAGTTGGCAAAGACCTGCCTACCTAAATACCTTCAAATAGCTTGACCAACCCTTGTTGGGGTTATGAGAAGGGGAATATGGATCCTTTCCACTAGAATGTCAAAGTAACTGGACATTTCGAGTTCAATGGTGAGGTCCATTGGGACTTGATAAAATAGTGGGAGAATTAATAAATTAATTTATTATTTCTCATAAAAATGTACTCAAGAAAGTACTGATAAATGTGCTCTTTTAATTTGTAGAATTGAAATGAAAAACTCGTCAACCACATTTTCTCTGCGATCAATTCTGGATAAAGACAACATCCTCATCGGCAGTAACTTTCAGGAATGGTTTAGGCGCCTTCAGGTTATCCTATGCCATGAACTAAAGTTTTATGTGCTGAAGTCCTCACTTCCTGATCCTCCTGCCCAAGGGGCGAGTGATGAAGATTTCCTAGTCTATGATCAACATTTGAGTGATGCACTCGACGTTCAATGTTTGATGCTGTCATCAATGTCTAGTGAGCTCATGAAGTCTCATGAAGACATGGATACCTATAGCATGCTTGATCACCTCCGTGGTCTATACCTGGAGAGAGCAAGACATGAAAGGTTTGAGATCTCTAAGGCTCTATTCCAGAGCAAGCTTGGAGAGGGTGACCCAGCCAAGCCTCATGTAGTCAAGCTCATTGACTACATTGAGCGCTTGGAGGTTCTAGGGTTTAAACTCCCCGAAGAACTGGGTACTGATCTCATTCTCGCATCACTCCCCCAGAGCTTCTCAAACTTTGTTGTGAACTTCAACATGAACAACATTGAGAAGTATCTATCTGATCTTCTTATCCTTATTCACCAAGTGGATAATGACATGAAGCGTGAAAAGCCTTCTGTCCTTATGGTGAATAAAAGGAAAGGGAAGACGAAGAGCTTTAATCCCAAAGCTTATTCAAGGCCTTCCAAGAAAATAAAGATCAAATGGGAGGCAAGGGAACATGATGCTATTTGTTTCGCATGTGGCAAGAAGGGCCACTGGAAGAAAAACTGCACCCAGCCAAGGAAGCAAGGGGAAGCTTCAGGTGCATTTTTTATTGAATGAAATCTATCTGTTTCTACTAATTGGGTATTAGATACTGCTTGTGGTGCTCACATCTGTATCCAAATACAGGAACCAAGTAGATTTAGGAAGATTGATCGAGGGGAGGTAGATCTATGAGCATCCAATAGAGCCAGACTTGTTGCTGTAGCTGTCGGGGACTACCACCTCACATTGCCAACTGGAATGATCTTGGTGTTAAAGGGTTGTTATTATGTGCCTTCTGTTACTAAAAACATTATTTCAGTATCCAAATTAGATACTAATGGATTCATGTTCAAGTTTGGAAATGAATGTTGCTACTTTTATAAAGATATAATTTGTTTGGGTAAGGCACATTTATATAACGACCTTTATGTGTTAGACTACACAAACCAAGTAATGGCTATTGATGACAAAGTCAATTCACATGACTCATACCACACCCAACTTTGGCATCACTGGATAGGTCATGTCAATGATAAATGTTTGACAAAATTACATCAAGATGGGTATTTAGATTCTTTCGAACAAAATCCACTTGGTGTATGTCATGCATGTCTACAAGGAAAAATGACCAAAGCCCCATTTAGTGGGAAAGGTGAAAGGGCTAAAGAGCTTATAGAATTAGTTCACATAGATGTGTGTGGACCATTTCCAGTTGAAGCAAGGGTTGGGTTCTCATACTTCATAACTTTTATTGATGATTTTAGTAGATATGGATATATTTACTTAATGAGGTATAAGTCAGATTCTTTTGATCGGTTCAAAGAATACAAGAATGAAGTTGAGAACCAGCTTGGTAAGAAGATTAAAAAACTCCGCTCAGACAGAGGAGGAGAATATATTAATCAAGACTTCATTGATTTCTTACGGGAGTTTGGGATTCTATCTCAAATCAATCCTCCTTATACACCTCAGTGAAATTGTGTAAGTGAAAGGAGGAACCGTACCCTGTTGGACATGATGAGATCAATGATGAGTCATGCGAGTCTTCCAATATTCTTTTGGGGATATTCATTACAAACAAAAACACACATACTAAACCAAGTACCAACTAAATCGATAAATGGTATTCCATACGAGTTATGGAGTGGACGCAAAGCCATGTTATCGAATTTACATGTGTGGGGTAGCGAAGCATTTGTTAAGGCCTCTTCAGGTAACAAACTTGCACCCCGAGGCACAAAGTGTATCTTTATAGGATATCCCAAGGAAACAAAGGGATATTACCTATACAAACCCTCATACAAAAAGGTTACAGTGGAAAGACACACCATATTCCTTGAGAGGGAGCACATCTCCAAAAGATATAGTGGGAGCGAGATAGACTTCGATGAAGTCAAGGATCAAGATACACAAGAGTTGGTACAAGAACAGATTCCAAAAAGCCCCGTGGAAGAACAATCTATTCCAAAGACACAAGAAATGTGTAAGATCATGAGAGAGGTGAGAGAACCAGAATAATATGGTTTTATTGTCACCGAGGATGGTGACTCATTATTGATTGAAAATTATGATCCTCTTATCTACAAGGAAGCAGTTGAAGTCACAGACATTTCCAAGTGGCAAGAATCCATGAATTCTGAAATGGATTCCATGTACCAAAACCAAGTCTGGATTTTGGTAGATCCTCCAGTTGATGTAAACCCTATTGGTAATAAATGGGTATTCAAGATGAAATTGGACATGGAGGGGAAAGTCATCACCTATAAGGCATGACTAGTTGCAAAAGGTTTTAGACAGCGTCAAGGAATTGACTATGATGAAAAATTTTCACCAGTTGCGATGCTGAAATCCATCATAATCCTATTGTCCATTGCCACTTACCATGACTTTGAAATTTGGAAAATGAATTTCAAAAAAACATTACTTAATGGGAACCTCCAGGAAAATGTCTACATGACACAACCTGAAGGGTTTGTGACTCCAAAGGATGCCAACAAGGTATGCAAGTTGCAGAAATCCATTTATGTATTAAAGAAAGCATCAAGGTCATGGAACATTCATTTTGATGAAGCTGTAACAGAATTTGGATTTGTTAAGAACGAATGTGAGCCTTGTGTCTACAAGAGGTTTAGTGGAAGTGCAGTCGTTTTCCTAATAGTATATGTTGATGACATATTACTAATTGGAAATGAAGTACCTGTCTTACAGTCAGTTAAGGCATGGTTTCATAATTTTTTCTCCATGAAAGACTTGGGAGAGGCAACATATATTCTTGGGATCATGATTCATCGTGATAGATACAAGAGAATATTGGGCCTGATTCAAAGTACATACATTGACAAGATACTAAAGAGATTAATTATGGAACAATCTAAGAGGGGATTGTTGCCAGTGTCACATGGAATTCATCTTTTCAAGAAAATGTGTCCTCAGACACATGAGGAAACAAAGAGAATGGAAAGGATACCTTATGCATTCACAATTGGGTCAGTCATGTATGTTATGCTATGTACGAGGCTAGATGTTGCTTACGCATTAAGTGCGGTAGGTAGATATCAATCTGACCCAGGAGACCGCCATTAGATGAAAGTCAAGACTATACTTAAGTATATGAGGCGTACTAAGGATATGTTCCTGGTTTATGGAGGAGATGAGGAACTAGTCATCAAAGGACATGTAGATGCTAGTTTCCAAACTGATCAAGATAACATGAAGTTGTAGTCTGGATATATCTTCAGTTTGAATGGAGGTGCAGTGAGTTGGAAGAGCTCAAAGCAAATTGTGGTGGCAGATTCTACAGCAGAGTCCGAGTATATCGCAACTTTTGAGGCAGCTAAAGAATCAGTATTGATGCGAAGCTTCATCCAAGAGCTCAATGTAGTACCAATCAATAAATATCCTATCACACTCTATTGTGATAATACTGCAGTGGTGACACTTGAAAAAGAGACAAGGTCACATCAGCAGACAAAGCACATACTTCGGAAGTATCATCTCTTGAGGGATTTTTCTCAGAGAGGTGATGTTGTAGTGATCAGTATTTCCATGGAAGACAATGTGGTGGACCCCTTGACTAAATCCTTGACTCAGTAGAAACATGATCATCATGTGAGGTCTAGCGAACTAAAAGTCGTAGTCAGTTGGCTCTAGTCCAAGTGGGAGTTTTTAAGGGTTGGTGTCCTGAGAACCAACTGTTTTGTACTTTGATTACATGAATGTTCACTTATTATATATTGTTCATTTTTCTGCATGACTATAATATAATAATGTCCTGGAATATTTGTTGCATTGATAAGGTCATGGTAGATCCCCGCTATGATGAGAACCTTGAAATGATATAACAATATTCTTAAATAAAGTTCTACAGTTGGATGACATACTATGATAGGACACATAGTATACAGACCGTCATGTGCAAGTACTCGTAAGAAGACGAGACTCTCTCTCATGGAGTTCGCACTTGGTAATCTCCAAGATGAGAGATTATGAGAACAGACCCGCTAGTAGCAATTCCGCATGTCTTGGTGTTATAAAACATTGTTATCTACGAGCGTGTGTAATGGTCCTTAGATTGGAAGATTATCATTAACTCATGTCATGACTCACGCACTTAGATTTATTGACAAAAACCGTCACGCAAACAGTTGGTGGGAAGTAGGGTATGTTGGGTGCGTCACGAGTGACATGTTGTTAATGGATAAGTCGAGGAAGGATTTGTCCCTTCCATTTATGGAAGTTGATATCTCGGCCCTTTGATTGAAATAGAACTGTCTCATTAAATTCCATGGACATAGTGTAAACGACGAGTTTATTTCAGGAAGTCAAAGAACGACAGATCAAACATATAGGTTTATGACACTGCCATGAAACCTGCTTGATGAGATATCGAGACAAAGAGATTAAATTACATAGTAAGTGTTCATATGAGGTGATACGTCAATGCAACGTCAACTTCTTTCTCTTGGGTGCCTTGACCTGTTGCTAGACAGTAATCTTGGACTTTAGGCAAGCTCACCTAATGTCAACGAGAAAGAGGCCTAGAGGGTCACACACTAAGTGTATTCAAGTATCTCAAGTAGAATAAAGATTATTCCCGCATGTGGTTTAATAATTATTCAAGTAAGCCTAAATCATTTTAATGATACAGGAAGAAGGACATGAAAAACAAGATACACACGCTATGTATTAAAGATTACACGCCGTGTAGTTTTTCATGGAAAACAAGTACACGCCGTGTATTAATAATTACACGCTGTGTATTTTTCTTTATGGAAAGGAAATGAATAAATGAAAATAATATATACATGCCGTGTACATTGAATGTACACGTCGTGTAGTTTTCAATGAAAAAAAAGTACACGCCGTGTATTTATTAATACATGCCGTGTAGTTTTTCCAATCAGGATTTTGAGGATATAATATTGTTTTAAATGATATTTATTATAATCAGTGTGAGCGCATGTCAAGGAATTAATTATTCAACATGGGAGTTTTAAATAAGAGTCAATGAAATAAATAAAACACCTAACACGTTTATTTATTGTCATAAATCTACAACCTCAAACCTGATTATAAATATCCTCACAACCCCAACTCTTTTCGAACACACAAGAGAATCATTGTGCACAACAACTCTGGAGAATTCTTTCAAGGCTGAAAGAACCTCTTCCTCCAAGAACACTCTCAAGATCGAGAGATATCCTCTTCCATCGGATCAAGACGATCTAAGGTGGACAGCACAAGCAAAGGTTTCTCCATGATAGCACCCGAAGACTCCTTTGGCGACGTACCGAGATACAAGGTACACGTGTGGATCACTGCTAGAGGAATTCTACACTTGGCTTCTACGACGCAACGACGAATAACATCGGAACGTGATCAAGAACATCAACGAAGAAAGAACACCCAAAAGGTATTTATTTTCAATTGATTAAATTAATTATAATCAACTTGTAATGATCCTACTTTGTGGTTTCAATACTTTTCTTTGTTCATTTCTATGATTCAATCCGTGGAGACTGGCGTTTATCGTTGTATTGATCCCGGATTGATCATTGTTAATGAAAAAATACAAGTGGGAACATCCACCCATGCGCTTCCGCTGCGCCTGGAACCTTCAGTTGAGTGTGTCTTTGAACCTTTACCATGTTTCATTAAAGGACTCACCTTATTTTTCAAAAAAGTTTTGGATGCTCTTTTTAAGTGCAATTTTTTTGTGATGGGGGAAGTATTTTTTGTAAAATTCTCTTTAAAATTGGTCATAGGAGTGGATTGATGCAAGTATCAATTTTTTTAACCAATTATTTTCTTGATCCTTTAGTGAGAAAGGAAAGAGCCTTATCTTTGCTGACTCAAGTTGATGTGGTGGGAACATGGTTTCAATAATGTCGTTAAACTCTTTGACATGAAGGTATGACATTTATAACTCCATCCCATGGAAGGTTGGCAGGTGGTTTAGAACATGAGGTTTGAAAACATAGTGGGCTTCTCCCAGGGTAGCATTCCTAATGCAAGAGGGTTTATTGGTCTAGGTAGGCGTGAGTTAGTTATTCATGATTTGATTGACTACATTCCCAAAGTTTGGGGCTACCTCGTTTGGATTTCCATTTTGGTTCCCACCCGAGTTTATGAGTTGGTTTATTTGAATACCTTTCATTGAAATAGCCTCAATTTTTTAATCTGGAGTATCAGAAAGATTAAGATCTAATGGAAAGAGTTCCCTTGGTGTAATTTACTCTCCAACCCCAGGACTATCCACCCTAACTAGACGGTTTGATTGGTCACGAGTGTAGGCAGACACGCGCCAAAAGAAAAAAAACGAGAACAGAAAAAGATAAGAGAATTTGGATGAGAATAGAAGAAATGGGGTAGAATAGAATGGGTGTTGAGAAGACTTACTTGGGTCCCCAGAAATGGATCCAGAATTTGGTCTCACCCAAATTTACCCAAGTTTTTAGGGTTAAGCGGTCGCTTGTAATTTAGCTGGGGTTTTCGAATCCTCAGAGACCTAAGAAGTAACCTACAGAAACATACGTTCTAGGGATTGTTTTTTTATATGAATTAGACAACTTGGGTTGGTTATATATGGGTTTAATTTAACAATAATAGAATTAATTGAATTTAATTTAAAAGAATGAGTTGATCCTTGGTTATCACTTGGGGTGGATTGGATGAAATTATTTTTTAACGGTTTCAATTTCTTATATTCGAGATGAGTTTATTCAAGAAGATCAAAAAACTTCATCATTTACTGGTTTAATACCAACACACCATAATACTAATCAACTATACACTTGTAGGATCAAATTCATGAGCACTCCAAGGTAAAGGTTCGTATTATCACTTGAAGTATGTGGCCTTAAAATTCAACAAGGACGAAGAAGTTTTAAAAGCATCAAATAAAAATCTCAATTAAAAGAAATGATTAGAAATTAATGGAGTGATAAATAAAATCCAATATAGTCACTTGATAATTTCTTGGATCAACCCATAAGAGGGTTATCCCTCCATTTATCCTATGGTTTCAATGGAAGCAGGAAGTAGACTCATGAGGGAGGAAATGAAGAAGTAAAAAGAAAATAATGAAATAACGATCACTCCACCGTTGTATGATAATTTCACAAGGTTTGGTATGAATAAATTCACACCTTGATCCAACGGTATCAACTTGATATGAATAAGAACAGGATAAGAGGATAATAATTTTTTTTATTAAGAATCTAAGATGAATTAGAACAACTTACATGTGAAAGACAAACTTGAGACAACAAAATTACAGCATAACATTACAGTGAAAGAAAGAACCCTGGATAAACTCCTCCACCACCACCACCTTAAATAGTAATTTTAAGAGGCTTAGGTCGATATCCCAACACTAAAAAGGATCCCACTTGAGTATGGTAGGCCTAGGGTGGTGGAAAGTAAGGGAGAGTGGACTTCTTTATCCTTGACCTGAAGTGGCATCCAACTTCCATCCACTGAATATAGGTGCCTAAATGTCCTTCTAGATGGCTGAATTTGAGTGGGACATAGAATAAAAACATGAATCTCCTTATGTCTCATATATCTTTGTAAAATTTCATCCCAAATGAATTTTTGGTTGCCGAGATATGATTAAATTGGTGGGTTGTTTTTCTAGGCCGCAGAATCTGGCACATAATTTTATCTCCAACTTGGGATACCTGAAACTCCATTAAAACATTATAATTAGATTTGGAAACTGTTGAATTAAATGTTCCCCATGATTTCATCTATATTCAGTTCAATTTTCAGAATTATTGGTCTTAGATATTGGCCTATAAAGTAGTTTTATTGGTCTGCTATCCAGTTCACTTCACCCAGAATGTTGTTTGTTCAAGGCCAAATTTGGTGGTCTTCCAATATGAATCTTCAAGTACTCCAAAATTATGAATTATTACCAATATAATGAGAAACCTTAAAATTAAATATTAAAATAAAATTAAGATCACTGGGTACTTTAAATGATGTTAAAAAATGTACCATGTAATAGTGCATTTTAAGAAGGAATTACAACCATAATGTGAATTAATGTTCAAAGTATAAAATGCACTAAAATGGTGTATATGAATAATAAAGCACATGAATATTAAAAATATTAACAATGAATATTATCCTTATTCAGTGGCTAATCACTTATATTATACACAACATTGATTCACTACGAAACAACACTATGTTATTATAATTATGTGAACATGATAGTTATAACCTATACATTAAACATAATTTTGTCACTTCTGTGAATCTAATTTAAAAAAACAGACATACGCAACTATGATTAGTAATATATTTAGAGTTTTATAGGATCAACTTAATTTTTTTTGTGAATAGTAACTCGACCTTTTCGAATAGTAATGTTACCCTTATGAATAGTAATATGACTCGTATAAATAGAAAATCATCCAAATGAATAGTAACCTCACCCATGAATGTATAAATAAAATTTAGGAATCTTATATATGAAATTATGATATAATTATAGTAAATAAATGTTTTAGAAATTATTAATTAAGTATTAGTATTTTTATAAAATGTAAATGTTTATTTACAATTTTATAATTAATATAATGATTCAAAAGAAAATTTATTTTCATAAAATTTATTCATAAATTAATATTTTTTTGTATTATGATTTTAGGATATTTTTTTGAGACCTTAGTTAATTTTTTAGAGTTTTATAAATTGAGTTATAAATTTAAAATATGTATTTTTTGAGTAAATGATGATTTTAATTAAAAAATAAATTTATCATATTTATAAAATTATTTTCATAAAATATATTTCATTTTTGGATTCTACACATCAAAAAATTTTTAGGGTAAATTTTTGGGATTTTTTTGAAATACTTTAATTTTTGGTGAATAGTAAAATACGACAATTTATAGTATATATACATTATAAGTTAAATACAATATTAATTGAGTCATGAATGATGTAAGTACCATTATTTCAAACTCACATGAACCAATTAATTTATTTGGTCACAATAATCAATACTATTGCTTATCTTGAACAAAATAATAAAACAATGAATTAAATAATGAGAAATCACCCCTCTCCTCTAATATAAAAACCACCCTTCACCCCTCTTCTCCTCACCTATCTAAGCCTTGAATCTTATAAAATTTCTTCTCAAATACTATTACCTAGTCTCTCCCCATGTCTAGGATCTCTTGTTCTTACAAAAATACCAAAACCCCTTTCTTTAAGGAGGTTCTCAAGGAGAAGTATTCAAGAGGTAAAATCCTCTTCCTCTTCCTTTTATTTTCTTTTCAAGTTCTTTCTTTTATTATACTATAATCACCTCCTCTATCAAAATGATCATGATAACTCTGTTATCATTTATATAGTGTTATGATATCATGTTAATGGAATACCCATCATGAAACTTCTCTCTCTCTCTCTCTTTTATTTTAAAAATGAAATCATCGTTCATGAGGTGCTGATTTACAACCTTCATGGATGAGGAATTTTAGTTCTTCAATTTATCCTTTAAGGCTGGTAATGAAACCATTTTTATGATTGAACCAGATTATGAAATATTTATTACATCTTATTTAATTTTATGTAACCATTATATATACATAATATTAATTTATTAAATAAAACTAGTGCGTAATGATCTAAAAAATGCCCAAAATAATCTAACCAATTATCATTAAAAGTTTATATAATGATTCGTCCTCATACCATTTAACCAAATTATATATATAACCATTTAAAATTCTGTATGTTCATTAATAATTCAAAATTTTGAGAATTATACCCATTTTACTTGAACTTCATTACTTATAAATAAGTGAACCAATCATTAAAACTAAGGAAATGCACACTCCCGAACCCCCATTTTTTCCTTCGGGTTATGATTCCTCTTTCTTTTTACACCAAACATTCCACAACCAATAATTAAAGGAATTAATTAGGTATAAATTTAAATATATATTAATTATGTTAAAATACTGTAAGTGTTACAATACTAAATATTAAATTTTAAAACATCTTCTTCCCACTCTCCCGTCAATGTTCCTTCAATGGTTGATCAACCACCTATGGTGACATTTCCATGTCAACACATAATACCATCATTGAGGGTGGATGTTATAAACTATATATAACATATAAACATATAATTATATGTATTATACACTTCTGTAATTAGTAATATTAATTTATAATTTACATTTAGTTAAAATAGCAAAAGTGTTGTAAAACTGGAAATTTTTAAGTAAAACATGATATCAAACACTTCAATTTTCATCAACAGAAATTAAGAAATATAATCCAATGATTATAATTGATAAATATTTATATAAGTGACTATAATTCAAATTTTTATCAGTATTTTAATAAATATAATTTTATTGTTCAGGAGGCGAAAACACGACAAATTTAAGTGGGAATTAAGGTAAGGGATTTCATCTCAATTTCCATTTCATTGAGACTTACTTGGTATTATGCACCTAATCATTTTTATATGGTGTATATACTACCCATTTTAGATAATTTTTCATTTTAAATTATATTTCTATTAAGTATCCATATTCTTGTGTAATGGATATGATTATTGTCTTAGCCATATACCATTTTACATACAGTGCTTATTTTGTATATTGTTTTAATTAGGGAAATATTGATGAATCTGTATCCTCTACACAATACAGATGTTTATGAGATATATTTTTCTTCAATTAAATCTATGTATTAAGTATTATTTTTACTTTTAGCGGCATGTAGGGCCCTCTATAGCCCCTCGATGCATCGACATGTCTCATGAGACAAAATAGTTGGCAACAAATTCTTCATGTTTGTTTCCAAACAGAATCAGAAGGGTTTATACCCATAGAATTAAAACATATCAATGGTATAACGGTTCATGTTATAGATAAATTAATTCCACTAAATAATCATTTTCTTCATTCAGTACTCATTTATTACTTTCCATGAGATTTTCACTATGAAAAAATCTATGGATGCATTTTCATTCCCAGTTTATTGATGGCATGTGTTTTTTCAGATTATTTAACTTTCCATAATGTCTAATATTTATTGAATTTACTTTGATTTTTATTGATTCATGTAACCCTTATTGATCATTTGATCTCACCCTTATTATGTTTCCTTTACCCAGGTTATGAAGATGAATCCTATGACTGAGTTTCAAGGATGATGTTTATTTCATTTTGTGATGTATCATGTTGTATTTTCTATATTTCCTAATATACTATGAGTATCATGTATGTAATATAGTCTTCCAAAACTAATAAACTGATTGGTCCTTTAGTATTTTATTCCTTGTAATCATTCCAATGTAGTAAAATAATGCACCGACTTCAGGATTATGGGGTCGGGGTGTTACAGTTGGTATTAGAAAAATTTTAGTAGTAACCTTAGAAACTAGATTTATAAAACATAGTTTAGAGGTCATAACCCTAAGGCATACTTTGAGGATAATCATAGAAGAACATCTTAGAGTTTTGTCAAGGTAGAGATTATGTGGGTCTTCTTAGCAATACATCCCTATCTAGATACAACAAGTGGACGTGGTTCTGACACATATGTACCTAAGAGTAACAACTTTGAAAAGGTGTTCCGAGCCCAACTCGGGGTAACCTGGTACATGACAATGAGACTTACTGCGCACCTGGTTTGAAACTCCCAAGGGATATGCTTAGGATAATTCACATTTTCTTTACAAAATAGTATGAATCTTTTAAAAGTAAATATGTACTCAATGAAACCATGTTTACGGTTATGAGATTAACTATGCATAAAATTTTAATTTATGTTAAGTGTTTTTCTAATTCAAAATTATGAACTATGATTCATAACCTAATTTAGTGTATTCAATTGTTTAGTGATGATGCCTAATGGAAGAAATGGAATAAATACCCATGGATAATGTAGGGATTGAACCACTGAGCAAGTCAACACAGTTAGTGTTGGATCTAATAAGATGATGGCCATATTAGAAAAACTTACTTAGGTTATGAATAATAACCATACTACACCTATGTTGGATCATTTCATGTGACAAAATCCCCCATATTTTATTGGGAATACTAATCCGGTGGTAGCTGAGCAGTGGATCAAGTCCCTTGAAAAGATATTTCTAGCTTTGGGATGTAATGAAAACAAAAAGGTAGTACTGAAAATATATTGTCTCAAGGGAGATGCGAATCAATGCTGGTCCTTGATCCAAAATACTAAGGAGTAATATGAAATATAAGACATGGATTAGAGATATTTTAAATAAACATTCTTCGACAATTACTTACCTTGTGATCAAAAAATTGAAATGAAGAGAAAATTACTCATCTTAAAGAAAAGGGAAGAAGAAAGTGTTGCAGAGTATGAGGCTACCTTTACAAGACTAGCCTGGTATGCTATAGATTATGTATGTGATTCGAAAGACAAGATTTATCATTTCTTTGAAGGTCTTAATCCAAGTCTCTGAAGGGCGCTGGATTCTCAAACATTTTTATCATATGATGAAATAATATTAAGTGCCATAAAAATGGAGAATTTTTTTTCTAGATCCAATTTTTTTAAGGGAAATTGAGAGAATAAGAGGTCTTTTGATAACCATGGAAAAGGTGAAATTCCAAAAAATAAGAAGGGAACAAAGCAATTCCCATTATGTAAAACTATGGAAAGAATTATCCTGGAAAATGCTTGAAAGACATGGGAGTTTGTTATAAGTGTGGAGAAAAGGGTCATTGAGCTAATGAATTCAAGTGGAAGAGACAAAACAATGATTTTCAATGCTATAATTGTAGGTAGATGAGACACTATGAAAATTATTGTCTTAAGCATCAAGAAAACTTGACTTAGAAAATGATAAGAGAGCAAGTCCAAGCTTATGCGATCATAACTATTGAGGTTGAAGTTACTAATGATGTGGTGGAAGGTACTTTAATAATTTATTCAAAATTATCCAATACTTTATTTGATTCTAGATCATCACATTCTTTTATATCTTCTTAGTTTACCAATACAATCAGCTATTTCCCATTTGATTTAATAAAGGAGTTTTCAGTCAAAACTTCTAAGGGAAGTATCATTGCAACAAAGATGCGTAAGTCAGTCCCCTTCATGACAAATAAAAATACTTTAGTTGCTGACCTTATCATCATACCTATGATTGAATTTGTACAATCCTTGGTATGAATTGAATTTCAAACTATGATGTAAAAATTTATTTCAAGAAGAAGGAAGTTACAATTTTTGAGAATGGTGTAGAATCCCTTATCTTTAGAGTAGAAGACACATCATCTATTTCTTATCTAGATCCACCTCTAGTAGCTCTACTAAATGAAATTCTTGGGGTTGAATAGAAAAAACATCAAGGGATGAGGAAATTAATCTTCTAATTGAGGATGTACCAAATGTGAAAGAATATATTGATGTATTTCCAGAGGATTTACCTGGACATCATCTGAATCAGGAAATTGAGTTCTCTATTGATTTAATTCCTAGTTCAAGACCTATATCAAAGACTCCCTATAGAATGGACAATGTAGAATTAGTGAAACTGAAGAAAAAATTAGAGAAATTGAGTGATAAGGGATTTAAATTCCCTAGTGTTTCTCTATGGGGATCCCCTATTCTATTTGTCAAGAAGAAAGATGGATCCATGAGGTTGTGCATTGACTATAGATAAATCAATGCCATTACAATAAAGAACAAGTATCCCATTCCTCACATTGATGATTTATTTGATCAACTTCATGGAGCTCAATATTTTTCAAAGATTATCCTTATATCTGGATATCATCAGTTGCATATGCGGAAGGAAGGTATTCCAAAGACATCATTTCGAACTAGTTGTGGACATTATGAATTTATAGTAATTCCATTTGGACTAACTAATTCACCCTCTATTTTTATGGATCCAATGAACAGAGTTTTCAAGGAATATCTTTATGATTTTTTATAGTATTTATTAATTATATATTGATATATTCCAAAATCTACGAGGACCATGAGAACCACTTGCAAGTTATTTTAGAGACTATTATAAGAAAAGATCTATATGGGAAGTTTAGAAAGCATGAATTATAGCTCCAAACAACTTATTTTCTTTGCCATATTATCTCTAAGAATTGAATCTTAGTTGATCATGTGAAGATAAAGGAAATCCAAGAATGGACTACGTCAATGAACATAACCGAGGTACATAGTTTTATTGGATTAATAGGTTACTATTGGCATTTCGTATAGAATTTTGCCCTACTAGATGACCCGCTAACCAAGATCACACGTAAAGGGGTTAATTTTGTATGGAAAAAAGAATGTACATAATTTTTTGAATTATTGAAGAGAATATTGGTCAATTCTTTAATTTTGAATCTTCTATCTGGAAATGATGGGTTTGTGATATACAGTAATGAATTAAAGAATGGATTGGGTTGTATCCTTATGAAAAATGATAAATTTATTGTTTATGCATCAAGTTATTTGAAGACACATGAAAAAAATATCCAACTCACGATCTTGAGTTAGAAACCATAATATTTGCTCTGAAAATATGGAGACACTATCTCTATGGTGAAGGATGTGAGATATATATGGATCATAAGAGTTTGAAATACATTTTTACACAGAAATAACTCAACATGAGGAAAATGAGATGGCTCAAGTCACTCAAAGATTATGATTTTTCAATACACTACCACCCAGGAAAGGAAAATAAGGTAACAGATGTATTAAGTAGGAAGGATCATGGACTTATGGCCCAAATGAGGATTGAGAGAGATCATATGTTCATGGATATAATAAATATGGATACGAAAATTATTAAGAAAGATGAAACATCATTCCTTTTTCAAATGATTATTAAACCATATTTGCTGGAGAAGATAAAAAGATCTCAATCTAATGATGATAACCTTTGAAAGAAAATTAAAGCTGTTAAGGATGGAAGACTGGAAGACTTCATGTATGAGGATGGAGTTCTGAAATTTGGAAAGAGGTTATGTGTTCCATAAATACCTGAGCTAAAAAGGGAACTATTATATGATTCTCATAGCTTAAATTTCTCTATACAACCTGGTAACATTAATATGTATAAAGATCTGAAGGAACATTTTTGGTGGGATAACATGAAGTGAGAAATTGCTGACTATGTATCAAGGTGTATAGTTTGTAAAAAAGTGAAGGCCAACATCCTAGAGGATTTATGCCACCTATACCTATTCCTATGTGGAAGTGGGATGACATTATGATGGAATTTGTTATAGAGATACCAAGGAAACCTATAAGGAATGATGCAATATGAGTAATTGTTGATCGTCTTACAAAATCGGCACATTTCCTTACTATAAGGGAAGAATTTCCTTTAGAGCGTCTCGAAAGACTCTACATTAATGAAGTTGTAAGACTTTATGGTTCACCACTATCGATTTTTCCAATTGAGATCCCTGATTTATATCAAAATTTTGGAAGATTCTTCAGAAGTATTTGGATACTAAGCTTCATATGAGTAATGCTTATCACCCTCAAACTGATGGAAAATCTAAAAGGACTATTCAAATATTATAAGTCATGTTGAGATCATGATCACTTTACTTTCAAGGTATGTGGGATCAATAATTACCTTTGGTGGGATTTACCTATAATAATAGTTTCCATTCTAGTATTCGAATGACACCATACGAAGCATTATATGGAAAGAGACGTCGAACTCCAACTTGTTGGGATGAAGTTGGTGAGAGGAAACTTATAGGCCCAAAACTTATTAAAGAGAAAATGACAATGGTAAATAAAATTTAGACCCATATTAAAGTATCCAAAAGTAGGAAAAAGAGTTATGCTAACAACCAAAGAAAGGATTTGGAATTCCAAGTGGGAGATCATGTCTTTCTAAAAGTATCTCCATGGAAGGGTGTATTAAGGTTTAGTAAGAAAGTGAGACTGAGCCCCAGGTACATTGAACCATTCAAAATTCTAAAAATAATTGGAGTTGTATCATACCCTTTAGAAATACCACCAAGTCTCTCCAAAGTTCATGATGTGTTCTATGTGTCACTATTAAAAAAGTACATGCCATACCCAATGCATGTTCTCACCTATGAGGAAATAGAATTGGAGCTTGATTTATCTTACTATAAATATCCTATCGATATTACTGACACTAGAGAGAAAGTATTGAAGAATTATAAAACTTTACTGGTAAAAGTTCTTAGGATAAACCATAAAATCGAGGAAGCAACGTGGGAACCTAAGGATGTTATGAAGAAGAACCACCCACATCTTTTTAGAGGGAAATATAAATGAAAAATTTCAAGAAATAAATTTCTGAAGGAGGAAAGAATATAAAACCCCAAAAATTTATGGTATGTTTCTTCATAAATAATAAGTTATATTTCACACAACATCGAGTCACTACGAAACAACATTCTGTTATTATAATTATATAAACAAGATAGTTATAACCTAGAAATTAAACATAATTTTTCCACTTCTGTGAATCAAATTTCGAAAAATAGACATACAAAATTTTGATCAATAAGATATTTAGAGTATGATAGGATTAACTTATTTTTTGGTGAATAGTAACTTGACCCTTTTGAATAGTAATGTTACCCTTATGAATAGTAATACGAACTTTATAAATAATAAACAGACCAAATGAATATTAACCTCACCCATAAATGTATAAATAAAATTTATGCATATTATATATGAAATTATGACATAATTATAGTAAATAAATGTTTTATAAATTATTAATTATGTATTAGTATTTTTATAAAATATAAATGTTTATTTAAAATTTTATAATTAATATAATGATTCAAAAGAAAATTATTTTCATAAAATTTATTCATAAATTAATATTTTGTTGTATTATGATTTTAGGATAATTTTTTGAGACCTTAGTTAAATTTTTAGAGTGTTATAAAATGAGTTATAAATAAAATCTGTATTTTTCGAGTAAATGACAATTTTAATTAAAAATTAAATTTCTCATATTTAGAAAATTATTTTCATAAAATAGAGTTAATTTTTGGATTCTAAACATCTAAAAATGGTTAGGTTAATTTTTTGGGATTTTTCTGAAATACATGATTTTTTGGTGAATAGTAAAAAATGACAATTTACGGTATATATACATTATAAGTTAAATACACTATTAATTGTGTCATTAATGAAATAAGAACCATTTGTTTTAAATCACATACATAAATTAATTTATTTAGTCTCAAAAATCAACATTATTTCTTTTCTTAAGAAAAATAATGAAATAATGAATAAAATAATGAGAAATCACCCCCTCCTCCACTATAAAAACCACCCTCATCCCCTCTTCTACTCACTCATCTAAGACTTGAAGCTTGTAAAATTTCTACCCAAATCCTATTTCATACTCTCTCCTCACATCCAATATCTCTTGGTCTTAAAAAAATACCAAAAACCTTTTCCTTAAGGAGGTTCTCAAGGAGGAGTATTCAAGAGGTAAAATCCTCTTCCTTTTCCTTTTATTTTCTTTTCAAATTATTTATTTTATTATATTCTCCTCACCTCCCATGTAAAAATGATCATGATAACTCCAGTATCATATATATACTGTAATGATATCATGTTAATGGAATACCCATCATGAAACTCGTTTCTCTCTTTCTTTTATTTTAAAAACGAAATCATTGTGTGTGAGGTGCCGATTTACAACCTTCGTAGACGACGAATTTTCGTTCTTCAATTTATCCTTATAGGCTGGTCATGAAACCATTTTTATGGTTGAATCAGATTATGAAATATGTATTAAACCTTATTTAATGTTCTGGAACCATTATATATACATAATATTAATTTATTAAACAAATCTAGTTCATAATGATAGAAAAAATGCCCAAAATAATATAACCAATTATCACTAAAAGTTTATCTAATGATTAAACCTCATAAAATTTAACAAAATGATATATATAAACATTTAAAATTATTTATTTTCATTAATAATTATAATTCTAGAGAATTATACCCATTTTACTTGAATTTCATTACTTATAAATAAGCGAACCAATCATTAAAACTAAGGAAACGAATGCTCCTAAACCCCTATTTTTTCCTTCGGGTTACACTTAATATTTATTTTTCCACCAAAAAATTCCACAACCAATCATTAAAGTAATTATTTAGGTATAAATTTAACTATATATTAATTATTTTAACCTACTATAAGTTTCATAATACTATATATAAAATTTTAAAACATCTTCTTTCCACTCTTCCATCAATGTTCCGTCAATGGTTGGTCAACCACCTATGGTGATATTTCCATGTAAACACATAAGACCATACTCGTAGGTGGATGTTATAAACTATATATAATATATAAACATATAATTTTATTCATTTTATACTTTTAGAATTAGTTATATTAATGTATAATTTACATTTAGATAAAATAGCAAAAGTGTTGCAAAATTGGAAAATTTTAAGTAAAACATAATATCAAACACTTAAATTTTCATAAATGGAAATTAATAAATATAATAAAATGATTATAATTTATAAATATTTATATAAATCACTACAATTAACTTCTGGATCAGTCTTTTAATAAATATAAGTTTGTTGTTCAGGAGGCGCAATCGTGACAAATTTAAGTAGGAATTAAGGTAAGAGATTTCATCTCAATTTCTATTTCATTGAGACTTACTCGGTATTATGAACCTAAAATTTTTTATGTGGTGTATCTACTACCCCTTTGATATCATTTTTCATTTGAAATTATATTTATATTAAGTATCCATATCCTCATGTCATGGATATGATTATTGTATTAGTCGCATACCATTTTACATACGATGTTTATTTTGAATGTTGTTTTAACTAAGGAAATACTGATGAATTTGTATCCTCTACTCAGTACATATATTTATGAGACATATTGTTCTTGAATTAAATCTATGTATGGAGTATAATTTGTACTTTTAGTAATGCGCGAAGCCCGCTATAGCCCCTCGATGCATCGACATGTCTCGTGAGACAAAACAGTTGGTGACAAACCCTTTGTGTTTGTTTCCAAATAGAATCAGATGGGTTTATACCCATATACTTAAACCATATTTATGATATAATGGTTCATGTTACATATACATGATTTCCACTAAATAATCATTTTCTTCATTCAGTACTCATTTATTACTTTCCATGATATTTTCATTATAACAAAATCTATGGATGCATTTTCATTCCCAGTTTATTAATGACATATGTTTTTCAAATTATTTACCTTGACATAATGTATATGCATTATTAAATTTAATTCACTTTTTATTACTTCATGTAACCCTTACTTAGAATTTTATCTCACCCTTATTATGTTTCCATTCCCCAGGTTATGAAGAGGAATCCTTTGAATGAGTTTCAAGGATGCTGTTTATTTCATTTTGTGATGCATCATGTTGTATTTTCTATTTTTTCTAATGTAATATGAGTATCATGTATGTAATATAGTCATCCAAAACTACTAAACTCTTCATTACTTCTGGATTTGGTTCCTTGTAATCAAGCAAATGTAGTAAAATAATGCACTCGCTCTCGGATTCTGGGGTCAGGGTGTTACATTAATTTTAGGTGAGTACAAGGATAAAGGGTTAAATAAAATATGATTTAATCATTTTAAAAGTGATTCTATTTAGTCATAGATTTGATAATATTCCAAAAAAGTTCTATAAGATAATATTTCCAAGTCTCTCAAGAAATATACTAAAGAGAATAGTGGAAAATATTGGACTCAGAAAATGCCTCAAGAATGAGACAAATGGTTGGGACAAACACTCATGGAAATTCATACAAATAATTAAATCAATTAATGAAAATATCAGGAATCAAAATCTTGGAAAAATATTAGAAAATTTTCATTTACAAAACTTAACAAGCTCCCCTAAATCACGATTTGCTAAATCCTAATCCACATTCTAATCCCTACTATTTTTCCCATTTTCTCATTCAAATTTATTGATAAAGAAATTTAAATTCATGGCATGAAAAGTATACTAAGTAGTTTATGCTTTATAGTTCAGTTGATTAAAACAATAATTAAATGTGGGAATGAAATTGGAAATTAAAATCTTTAAATAAATTAAATGTGGGAAATAAATTAGAAAAATTCATAACTGAAATGATTACTCCCCTTTGAATATCATTTAGAAGTTGGATATTTAGGTTTTTCCTACTCCAGATTCATAATGTGAATACCTTTCCCAATGCTTATTTCCTTGGATTCATAGTGTGAATGAGGTTCATGACTTGTATTAGTCCTACAACTTCCTCTTATGCTATTTTCTAATGTTTTTATGGTCTTGAAAAATAAAAATTAACAAGTGAAAATACAATACATTATCAATGAAAGTTGAATGATTTTGGGGGAGTGTGCATGTGACTAAAAAAAATAAAGAAAAATCCTAAAAAACCCAGGTTTCCACCTAAAAGTGATTTTTTTAACATTGTTGGATCGACCTTATCTCCTTAAAATTTAGATCAGGTGAAAAATTATTGAAATAGTTTTACCAGATCGAGGTCTATAAATGGTCTTAGTTGTATCCTGTCCATGTGGGTCGGTCTCTATCCTTCTTCTCTAAACAACTTAACTCTTCATCCTAGTGACACTTGCTTGATTTACATTGGTCTGATCCACTATTTATTTTTTAATCCTGAAAAACTAAATGGAAGGTCATGTACCATCCATACATGTTGGCCCTTCTAAAACTTGGTGGAGTTGGTCGCTCTTTTAGTGTTAGTGGTTTGACCTCTCAACTTCACTTTCTTCTTCTCAGTACTTTTATTTTGAGTTTACCCTTTCACAACAACAACTACCTCATGTAATTATTTAATATCAATAATATCTTTAACTTTGGGTATTTTTTCTTCTCCCAGCTCATTGTTTTCTCTCACATCACAGTTATTCATTTCCCAATGAATATTGAAACTCACTTGTTCATACCTAACTATCAAATAGAGTTCTCTACTTTTTATGTTTATCAGTGCTCACCTAGAGGATAAATGTGGTATTACCATAATGAGTGGAGTCTGGTCCTCTTCCACATTTATCAATAAGAAGTCAATGGGGAAGTATAATTTGTTGAATTTGATCAAAATTTCTTCGATGACCCCTTGGGGGTGCTTTAATATCAAAGCTTCCAATTGAAGTATAACTCTTGTGGGATTCAATCCCTCTAGTAATAAACTTTTGAAAGTGGTGTATGACATGAAGTTGGCACTCAAACCTAATTCACATAATTTTTTTCCAAATTTATTAACTATAATAAGGATAAAAATTGAAAAATTACCTAGATCTTGCTACTTCCTAGGTAGGTTCTTTGATACCACTACCAAACACTCCCGTGTGAGTGGAATAATGACAATTTCCTCTATCTTTCATTCGTTGATCACCGGATCTTTCATAAATTTTACATACGTCATCATGTTGGCGTGAGCCTCTGTAAAAAGGATTTTAATATGTAGTTTTTAAAAATGTTTGAGAAACTTAACTTTATACACATCAATTTTCCCTTACACTAGTCATTCTGAAAATGGAAATTTTGCCTCATACTATGGTAGTTATCCCTTTTCTTCTTTAGTTATGAAATCCTTTTCATTAGTTACATTTTCAAATTTTTTTTCTTAATGTATCTTACTTGATTCAGAGTGGACCTCGATGAATTTTTCACTTCTCAAAGTAATGACTTTCAAATATGTATGTGGGTGCACTTTGGGGCATCCTGACATTTCTCCTCTTGGTCTCTCTCTAAGATACTCAATGATCTAGCTAACTTAAATCTCCAGATTTCATAATGTGACCTTATGGATCACTGTGCAGATGTGGTTCTTGTGCATTAAGAATTAAAATTATAAAAAATGTAGCACAAAACACCCAACATAAATAGAGAAATTAAATAAAAACATAAAAACAAAAATTAAAATAAAAAACCTAAAAACTACTTAAAACCGTCGCTGAAAATGATACAAGTTTTGACCGCCCATGGGGTGTTGTTATTTCTATATGGGGTGAACTAAATTGAAAAATTTATAAAAACACTTAAAGTATGTTACTAATTAATTAAAATATAGTATTTGAAAAGACCAAGGTAAAGCCCAAAATTCAACACAGTTATATTTTTAAGTTTTTAAAAAGAAAAAAAATTTATTTATTGATTTAAATAAGAGGGATAATAAAGAAGGAAGCATTTTGGGGTTTGGAAACAATTTGAAGAAAGTAAGAAATGAATTCAAAGAAAATTGGTTTTGATTATTAGTTAGAAAGCATGTCAGGGTTTATAACTTTTAGGGTTCAAGTGTAGTTGGATTTATAAATTAAATTGATTGTTCAGTGTTGGTGTTGGAGTCGAGATGGGGTAGATTAAATTGTCATGAAACCCCCTCCTCGACGTGGAAATCCCCATTTTCCCATGATCAGGTAATTTAGGGCATTTTTGAATCGAGTTTGTCTCGATACCATCTTTAATCCCGATTACCCTAAATGTGAAAATGGTCATGCTTAAATTAGAGTAACTATTAGTTCAATTAAAAAGTTTTTTTTAATATTTTATAAATCAATGTTTATGGTTAAACAAAAATAAAGAGATTAGAAGTTTTATTCAAAATTTCAACAACCCTAGTACATGAACATAAAGAAAATAAAATAAAAAATCACATTCTACCTTTGACCACATTACCCTAGCATAAGGCAAGAATTACCCCCTCATCCTAGTGATGAGGGAGTAAGGAAGAAGGAGAAAATAAAAAGAAAACATGAAGAAAGCATAAACGTTGACTGGTGAGCACCCTGCACAATGCAACTTCTCGGCCTAATATTTGGTCTCCTGAATCATTATTTGGTAGAAACACAACAACTATCTATTTATAGATCTTTAGGGTGTGCTCATGTGGATTAATTCACCATTAATATGGCCCATAATAAGTGTTGGGTCCACACTGGGTGATAAATGGCTGCGTGAGTAATTAATTTTTGGTCTTCCATTGAAAAACCCATAGAAAAATTCATATATGGGAAAGTTTACCAACTTTCATGGATTTACCCCATTTCATGGCTTGTTTTTAAGCCCTAAATTCTTTTTAGGCCCTGAATTCTTTTCAGGACCTGAAAGTTTCATCCCTCTCTCTTTTTTTTTCTCTTTTTTATGCCTTTTCTTCACACCTTAAATTCTTTGCAGGGCTTGAATTCTTTTCAGGGCTTGAATTATTTTCTATCAAGTTTACTCTATTTTCTCTTAATTCTTCAAATTAGGTATTTAGAAGCATCCCATAAGCATAAAACATTGTGGTAAGTCATCTTTTAATGAAAATCATTGTTGTTTTGGATTTTTTCCCTCATTTCCTATAAATTGTTGCATCCTACAGATATGAAAAAATATATTAAATATATAGGCAATGATTAACATTTAAATTATAAAAATCAATGTATTTATATATAAAAAATGTGCGCATGAAATGTATGTATCAGTAGTGTGGTATCTGATATCATTTTTCCTTGTATGTAGAGGATTAAAGATAAACCAAAACCATATTTTTCAATCACAGCCACAAAAACAAATTGAAAAGTTATTTCTTTAGAAACATCATCCCTGTCTATAAGTTTTTTAATTTTTTTGTTTATCTATTGTAGGAATACCAATCATCCAATTTGGAGATTTAACTTTGGAGGTAGACTTCCATAGAATTGGAAGAGAGGCAGAGTAGTGCAGACATTGGATATTGTGATGCATATACACCATTTACAGGCTATTTTGAATTATAATTCATCCACTAAACCATTTATATACTGGTTTAAATTGTAATGCATTGAAAAATCATTTTAAGATCCTAAAATTTGTATGAACAAAACCTATTTTAGGAACTAATGTTTGTATTCATGAGTTCTATATGAGAATTTTTATACATCCAAAAAACTATTTTGATTTATAAAACACCCTCATTAGTATTTGAGACAATTTATACTGGCATCATTTTCTAGAGTAATGATTTCATATAGAAAAATCAAAGGCTGGTAAGAAAATGTATTTCAATTATGTTTGAACATAGTCGGTAGAAATGGACAAAATTTTCTATTTTAAACTGCAATGCATCCATATTGGTATTTGAGACCACTTATATTGAAACATTGTTTCATTCCATTTGTTTTTAAACAAAACTACTTTTACAATACCAAAAAATTAAACATTTCTAATAATAAAAAACATGTTGTATTCCACTTTTATCTCACACCCATAAAATAGGGTCATTTGATTGTTTATCTGGATGTTTGTGGAACTATATCCAACATGAATCTCCTGCTTTTAAAATATATTTCTGACCAGCTGTTAACAGGGTCAAAAAGGAAGCAGTGAACCATATAAGCTGAAACTTCTTCTTGGGATAGATTCTTGTTATATTATTGATCTATTTATATCGTCTCCATAAGATAACAAACTATTATCACATAGTCCAAGATTGTGTCACCCTGTTGAGGGGTATCTTCCATAATGAATACTAAATCAGTATTTTCCAAGTAATTAGAGCTATATTTATTGATGATTTCTTTATAAATTATTTTTTCAAGTGTGCATAGTTTTAGAAATTTAATTATTTTAGTTGATTAATTTAAAAATGGGTTTCATGTTGAAGAGGATAAAATATACCTTTACTAATGCATCCTTCTGATAAATATCATGTCCACTACCACCCAACTGAGGCTACATCGATTTAAAGTGGCTAAAATATTTTCTCTATATATTAAAAACAAGAAATGTACAATGTATATTTTTCATGTTGACGGGGGATAAAAATAATTACATTTAACTAGAGTGCATCTTTAATTGGTTTATCTATCATCTTCTCTATCAAACTTTTATTTTACCTAAAATTATGCCCTATAAATATTAATAAAGTTAGAAAAACTGTGAACCATTTCATTTGTAACTTAAATAATGTACACAATATTATACTCACCATGGAAACACTAGTAATAAATGTCAATTTATCTGGGAAAATTCCAGTTATCTCCCCCATTTGACAATTGATTTTTATTATTTGAGAATATGAATATGTTACGGGATATTATTGAAAATGAGTGGAGTATACAACATTAAGTGGAAATTATTTTACAATAATATTGGTTAACTTAAATACTCACCTTGATACTTGTCTTTTCTTTGTTTAAAAGAGAGAAAATTTCATCCATTGCAACTAAATGGAACTTTTTTTCAGAACCCCAAATGTATTCACTGCACAATGATAACAATTATGTATAATAAATCATATAATATTAAGGGGAATTTAATAGAAAATTTTAAATTAAGGGTGATTATTCCCCTTGTTACTAAAAACATGCCATGTAGGCTCTAACTCTAGAATCTTTTAAATATGTTCATAGTCTAATTTCTAGAATCAATGACTTTGAATCACTTATTTTTATATTGAAAACTACCCAATAACAACCCTTCCCTATTCTAGTTTCTTTAAAATATTGGGTATGTTGATTATTTTTTTTCCGGCTCAGTTGGATCTTCTCTTGATTTTGACCATGATGCTACTGTTGTTCTTATTATTATTCTAGTTTCATAAAAAAAATTTGATTTCAACTAATTTTCCTTTATTATTCTTGATTTTACACTTATAATTAGTAACTGGGTTTAGTGAATTTTTTGTTTAAGTTTTTGAGATGTTCTACTCGTTGTGAGAGGTGTGAACTATTCTTGAGCTTCTTCCTTACTTTCTCTTGCTCTATTGTCTTTATGGATGGATGGATTAGATTTTGTTGTAGTAAAGGTCCTAATTTTCTTTTCCATGATCCTTATTTCCTTGAGATGTTCTATCTAAATTTTATCATTGATTTTAGGGCTAAATATCCCTTCATACTAGTAAGTTTGACATTCAACCACCCTTATTTGTTTTTCATCCATTACAATGATGCTCATCATCTTGTTTTCTTCTTTGTTACCTACCACTTACCTTTTAGGGTTTGTTCCACTTTCCTCCGTGTTGTTGTTTCTAGCTATAAACTACCTCATTTTTTATTTTTATCCCTTTTCCTCATCTTGGATTCCATGTTCTCTAGTTTTATTTTCAAAATTTCATTTTATTCTTCGAGGACTTATAGTTTATCCTTGTGATCCTTTGTAGCCTCTTGTACTTCTACATCCCATAGTGGATATTGTTTGTTTTTAAATCTCTTTATATTTACCTGATTTGGGTAGCTATTTTACATAACCATGTTCATTAAGGGAATAATTAAAATAATACTGAAATTTAAAGACTTACCCCACTAGCTTGAACTTGTTGACCATTGAGTTTCTTCTTAACAGCCACATCCAACTCTTCCAAGATCCATTTTATAAAAGTTGAATTTCCACTTTTCTCATTTTATTTCATGATTCCATTGACTTCACAATACCAATACTATAGGAATAACATATGTATTAAGAAAAATTATAGATATAATAAAAATTAAATTTCAAACCATACAAAAAATGACACAATAGACCCCTAAAGATTAGAATGGTGTTTGTGGAGTTCTTTGAAAAAAATAACCAGTTATTAGTGTATATTGTGAGACCAATTTAGAGTTTTAATATCTATGAAACTATCCATTAACATGATAAAACCCAAATTTTAATAAGGACCTATAGTTAGAATGAAAATAATAACACATGTGTACAAATAGAGGAGTGTTGATGTGTCAACATGGTTCTCTGGTTTATCCCTCACAACAGCTTGCATAATTACTATTTGTATTGTATTTTGTGTAATAAATCTTACACCATTTCCAAATATATCTATATAAAAAGGTTCCTTCATAGGTTTAAATGAATAACAGTCATTGATTTTAGTTTCCCATTTGGTAATCCCAAACATCCTTCTAATATCACCTTCACAAAACTTTTCTTCCACATTACTAATTTAGAATGTATATGTTGATGAATCATACCTATCAAGAACATATAAAAATGAGCTATCATATTTACTAAAAATCCTATGATGAGACATTTTTAGATATAAAAGTGTTAAAAATATTTCAAAAAAGTCATGTCTCACAAAGAATTTGTATAAAAATCTTTCAAATTTGGTTGAATTTGTTGTATAAGTCATTGTTAGGCTGTTATATTTGATCTAAAATGTACAACTAAAAATTTAATGTGGAAAATGTAAATGAAAATTCATAAAACTTAGAATATGAATATTGGAAGTTCTTGTTAATAATTGATATCTACATTTCATGTATAAATTTTATGATAATTTAATACTTTGTTTTTTGTAATTTAATTGACCAATATTGTCAATTATTGGAATGTTTAACTAGTTTTGTGATTTTTGGCAGGAAATAATGAATATTTGAAAGAGGAGAAAAAAGTGATGAATTTTGTACACCATAGATACTTCATTCCATAATGCGAATCAGTGCGGTGCGACACCAAAAAATTATAATAGGCTTCCCATGATGTTGGATACATATGGGATGCTCTCAAGGGTTGAAAATGAAGAATCAAGGCAAAATGGGATTCCTGGAGCTGGAAATTGAAGATTAACATAGTGAAAACATTACATGTTGTTAAAAAATTATAGGGAGTGAAATGAATTTAGGTCATGAAGTGAAGAAAAATCAATCAGAGGAAATCCCAACACTTTCACATTGTGAATCCAATTCACACCATGAAAGTGTAGATACAGACCTGACTATGACTACTTCGATGAGATTTTTAATGGGAAGCTTAAAATTAAATTTCCAAGTGGTAATTAAATATGGGGATTGACCTAAGACTCATAATGGTCACATTTATTGGAAACATTAATGCAACTTGATTCCCTTATTCTATATAAATAAGAGGCTAGGGGTTCTACTCAATTGATTCATTTAGGATGCACCATCGCTGGGATCAAGGACCATTGTTGCTATGACGAGTTAAATAGGATTTTTATTTTCCTACCCCCTCATGACTAGAATGGGGGGGTTGAACTTATGAGAAAAAATTATAATGAAGGGGGATTGTTTATTTAAGGTATTTTATTTTTTAATGAAACCCATTTGGGTCTTTTTTTGTAGCCCTAAATTCTCAATTCTCTTCTTATATTTTATCATACATGACCATTGCATGATTGGTGAGGGAGTGACAATTTCAACGCATTGACTAGTGAATAATTCTTACCATGACCATTGTGTGGATTTTTTTCTATGTTTAAAAATGGTTAAGATTTAATGAGTCATAAAATACCCAAATTAACATGACTATTGTGAAAGGGAATATCTGTGATTTTGTGGGTTGTATACCATGACCATTGAATTTGAACTAACTCAGTTCTGACACCTATGATTACTATTTCCTTATTTTACACCCTAATAAATAATGAACTTAGATTTTTAATTACCGAGCATTTTTTTCTATTTCCTTTAAATCTAAACAATCATAATCTCTTTTTCATTTTAATTATTTTAGATTTCAATCATTAAATAGTTTAGATTTATTTTATTAAATCAATATTTTATACAACCCTATATTTGTGGGTTCAACCTCAGACTTGAATTTCCTATACTAACCTATAGTTTAGTGATCTATTTGTTTCATTTTTTTTAAATTCTAAATTTGATAACCCTGTGGGAAATTACAACGCCCGTGGGGCTATCAGGAATCAACCTATCAATTACCCCTCAAGCCTGTAAAATTTCAGTGGAAAGTGTTGGTGGGGATTCCAAAAATTTCAGTGCAAATTTTAATCATACATTGAGGTGGATTTGTAACACCATGAGATTTCATGATACAGATATATATAAATAAATTTGATTTCTTTTATAGTTTATTTACATTCAACACCGATTTTAAATAAACTGCGATATACAATTAAAATATTTTTATTTAACGTGATGGTTATCGCATAACTATTGGATTGATGGGTATGAACAATAATAACTGAATTATGAAAAATATATATCTTACACATTTTTAAAATGAATTCACTGATTACAAATTAATTATAAATGAAAATAAAAAATCATTTGAAAGTAAAAGTGACATTTTTCTAAAAAACTACTTTTATGCACACAATATGTTTTTATATTAATAAATCAATCACTATTGGTGAATGATTTTAATGAAATATATATATATTACATTAAATATAATGTTTTAAAATTCATATAATGTTTTTCTAGGCATGAGATAAGAATATATATCCAGTTTTATGCTTGAAAATGTATTTCTCTAAAAAACGGTTTTTGTCGTGTTTTGCACACTTATTTTAAAAAGAATTTCTACCTTTTATAGAAATAGAATCTTTAAAAATGGATTACTTATTTGGAATCATGAGGAAAAAATTTTACAAATATGTCTCTTTAATTTTTTTTCCATTATGAATAGTAACCATAGTAAAATCTTGTTACCTCGATAAGGGTAAAACAGGTAAAATAGGGTTAAAAATTTGGGATAATACTTTAAAATTTATCTAACACTTATATTTATCCTATTTAATGAGTGGAGTTCACCCATGTCCATCCATATATCAAATATGTTTTCACTTGGTGCCATATTTCTTTGATTATGACCCTTATATTATTCTAAGAAAAGGATAAATACAAAATGTCACTCTCTTGACTTTAATAACTCTAAATTTTTTATTATAAAGATGAATAGAGAATAAGTTTGGTTATAAATTCTTATTTAAAATATAAATTAATTTTTTATCATAATAATTTATTTATAAGTCTTAGTAATTAAATAATTACCTTAAATTCTCATGTAACACTAACATAATATTTATCCATTTAATTGAAAAATAAAATTTATGAAATTAAAAATATTAAAAGTAATATAATTAAGTTGAATTATTTCATTCCAAAAATTTTATAGATAAATATAACTTGTTAGGTAGGTGTAAAATTCTTGGATTCAAATTACTTTTCTTCCAAGTTATTTTCAAATTCAAATTAAATAAACAGTTTCAAAAATGACATTAATGATTTTTATGAAAATAATATTTTATTAAATTATTTAATAAATTGATATTGATATCCCATTATATGATAACGATAAGTGTGTACATGATTGAAAATATATTTTTTCACATATTGATGCATGAGTATGATTTATTTGTAGATATGCTCACAAGAAAATTCATGGACATAGTTGCGAATAGTTTTGTTCACATTTTGATGAATGAGTATGATCACTTCCTAGCTATGCTCATGAGATTATGTGTGGACATGATTTCATTTAGATATGTTCACAAGATTATTATTTCTTATTATTATTATGACACATGCCTATATTATGGCTCTCAGATTTTTATTATTATTTTGACACCCTTATTGATCATGCTTCTAGATATGAATTAATTTCAAAGCTTATGATCTATGTTTTTTTTTGTGTATGAATATTTTATACTGAGAAAATGAACATGAATATGTCATCACACCCTTATGATCATCTTATACTCTAATGATTTATATCTCCCATGTTTACCCTTACTGAGCATCTGAGCTCACCCTTTCTTATGTTTCCTTTCCTCGAGTTATGAAGAAAGGTTCTAAGTAGGGTATGTCTAAGAATAGTGCTAGGTGGGAAGATATTTGTGGTTGATGTTGAAGATATTTTATAAAATGAGTAGATTATGTATCTAGTCACTAAAGAAACCCAAACCTTTATAGTCCTCAAGCATGTATTATTATAAAATGTATTGAATTTATCTAAAAAGATATAATATTTATGAATGAAAAGTATGGGTCTCTATAGTTGGTATCAAAGCATAGGTTTAATTAATATTTGTAGATTAGGGTTAAAAAAATTTAGTGAGAACCCTAGGGATAAGTCTTAATATAGGATCATATCTTAAATTTTTGGTAATGACCATGGATAACCTAGGTTAAACCTAAGGTTACATAAATTGAAAAGGTGTCGTGATTTAGACATATTATGAATGATATTTCATGATTATATGAAATATCACTCTGATTATTACAAATTAATTATTACACTATATTTTAGGTGTTTTTTAATGACTGGAATAAGAAGAAATCATGTAAACAATGAATGTGATGGTCAATGAAATAATTTTCCTCAAGATAAACCAAATGGCTTGGGGATGGGATGCAATATATTATAACTATGATCACTCAAATATCTTATGGTATGAATAGTAATGTAGATCAAGTTGAGTTTCTGAATGCACTAAAAAGAGAGCAACATGCCATTGAGTCTTTTATGTAACAATTTACACCTTCCTTATATGGGTCTTATGACCCACTAGTTTTTGAGCAATGGATCAATGTGATGGAAATGATATTTTCCATTATTTAGTGCTCAGACCATGAGAAAGTTGTATTAGTAGCCTATCACTTGGAAGGTTAGGTTGATCAATGGTGGATTCTAATCAAGAACATGAGGCAAGAGTTAGAAATAAATTCCATGGAATGAGAGAAGTTTAAAGGGGTATTTCTCAATAAATACTTTCCTTGAAACCTTCATACCAAGATGGAAAGGGACTTTTTGTATCTAAAACAGAGGGATGGTGAATCCATTAGTACCCACGAAGAAAACTTCAAAAGACTATAAAAGTATGATTCTAGCTTTATAATCGACCCTGCAATCAAAATTGATCAATTATTTTGTGGCTTGAAACCATGTCTTCTAAGGGAATTATCCATAAGATACATTTTTAATTATGAATAAATCATTCAATTTCCTATAAAGGTATAAATTTATAGTGGTAACTATAATTATTCTTCTAGTTTTAGTGAAAAGAAGAGAAAAATAGAGCTTCATGGAAAATCGAATGGTAAATATCATGAAGGAAAGATTTTCCAACCACATACATACCAAAAATGCAGGGGAAAGAATTTTGGAAATTATCTAAAAGGAATTGTGAAATTATTTAGTTGTGGAAAGGATATCCATCGAGCTAGTTATTGTTGATGGGGGATGAAAAGGTCAGTAAATGCAATGAAGGAGAAGAAGGATTCAACCAATGTATTTTGATGCTTCAGATATAGTGAGATTGTGAATTGTGTGAATCGATGCCTTAATCTAAGATATAACGAGGTTGGTGGGCCTACCCCCTCTCCCTAAGAAAAAAGATAAAGGAAAGGCCTTTACTATAACAACTGAAGAGGGTCAGAAGAATGACATGGTGAAAAAGGTACACTTACCATCCACTCTAAAATTTCTAATGTCTTATTTGATTTTGGATTTACCCACTATATTATATCTAAATAATTTTCTAAGGGTATCACATCACCACCTTAATTATTAGATGTTGAGTTAAAAGTGAAAACTCTTAATGGTATGATGAGTACATATAAAGTTTATATATCCTCCTAGATAGTTTTTTATGGTAATATGATTCCTAAAAATGTTGTGATTCTCCCTCTAGTTGAATTTAATGTGATTTTGGGTATGTATTGTATCTCTATATATAGATACCATATCAATTTACAAGGAATAAAAGTCACATTTTATATTCTGAATGAACCTATAATTATTTATCAGTGATAGGATGAATACGAACTTCCAATTGAAATTACTTATATTACGGGTCTTAATTCCTATCCATGAAGGGAATCTATATTATATGGTTGGGGAGAAACTCAACATTTAGGATTTTCCTATTATATGGGAGTTTTTTTATGTCTTTCCAAAATAACTACATACTATTCCTCTAAATTGTGAAGTTGAGTTTTTAATACAACTCATACCCGGTGCTACAACTATTTCAAAGATTCCTTATAGAATGACCCCAATTGAGTTTCAAGAATTGAAGAAGCAACTATAAGATAATCTTAATAAGGGATTAATATGCCCTAGTTCATCACCATGGGGTGCACTTGTTATTTTTGTTAAGAAAAAGATGGTTCAATGCATATTTTCATTGATTATTGGGAACTTAACATGATAACTATCAAGAATAAGTATCCTCTACTCCATATCAATGATTTATTTGATCAATTATGAGGAGTCAATACTAATATAATATTTACCTTTATTATGGATATCAATAATTTAGGGTTAATAAGGAGGATATACCCAAGACAACCTTCCATACAAGGTTTGGGAATTATGAATTTATAGTGATTCTATTTGGACTTACTAATTCCCCTATTATATTCACAGATTTAATGAATAGAATATTTAGATACTACCTTGATTAGTTTTTGGTAGTATTTATTGATGATATTATTATTATTCAAAGAGAAAGAAATACCATTAAGATTATTTTAGAATTGTTCTAAAGACCCTGAGGTAGGAGAATTTGTATACAAAATTTACTAAGTGTGAATTTTGGCTAAAAAAGTTTCATTTTTTGCTTTATATAATCTCCAGAGAAGGTATATATATGGATCCATCAAAGAAAGAGGTTATTTAACATTAGCCCAGACCAACCACTATGACTGGTATATGTATTTTTCTTGGTTTGGTTGGATATTATCGATGCTTTGTGGATAATTTATCATGGTTGTATAATATAATTATTAAGTTAACTCAAAAGGGAGTCAAGTTCCTTCGGACATATGAATGTGAGGAACATTTAAAGAAACTAAAGAGAAAGCTAGTTAGAAAACCTATGCCTACAATTCCCTACAATGAAGAAGGTATTGAGATGCATCCTCATGTAAAATGATATGATTATAGATTATACCTCATGAAAATTGAAGGTTCATGAGAAAAATTACCCAACTCACGATTTAGAGTTAGCTATAGTAATTTTTTAATTAAAGATATAGAGGCATTATATTTACAGATAAAGGTGTGATATATATACTGATAATAAAAGTTTAAAGTATATATTTACTTAAAAAGAGTTGAATATGAACCAGAGAAGATGGCTAGAGTTACTTAATGATTATTACTGTTCAATAAATTACCACCCTAGGAAAGTGAACAATGTGGTTGATGCTCTGAGTCAGAAGTAAGAAGACATATAGAGATATGAAAGTGTATTTCTAGTGGTAAAACATGAAGATAGACATTATAGAGTATGTGTAATATCCCAACCCTCCTCATTGGCTTGATTCGAGACAAAATTTCTACTTGGCCTTAGGTGACACCCCCAAGATGCCAAAGGCTAGAAATAAGTGACAAGGGATTCATTGATATATGGGGGATGATTTGAAATTTAAAAATTAAAAAAACAACCAAGAACACTATAACCAAATAACCACTAAATTATGCATGATAATAATTTATATAACTCAACATAGTTCCAAAATACATCATAACCAAAATCAGAGTACCAAAGCAGAAGACTAAAGAAAAAAATAAAAGACACCAAATACATAAGTCCACATCTCCCAACATGCTCTATTCCCCAAATCCACAATGAAACCCAAAGTATCACGATTAATCACTAAAGAAATGGGATACTTTGCCTTTACATGTGTCTCGATAAACGATGTCTGCAAAATCACCAAAGTGACAAACCGGAGGGTGAGTAATGAAACTCAGTAGGTTTTCCCCAAATGAATTCTCTACTCATGCCATTGAGATATAACATGTTGGCACATTTATATAAAACAATTTATATAAAACAATTTATATAAAAACTTTAAAATAGTTTACATTAAATCCAAACCATTTCTAAGTAAAATAGTTTTCATATAAAAATAATTTACAAACCAAAATAATTTTAGAGGAAATCAACCAAACAACTCATTAAAACCATCTATCAAAAAAACATTTTGGAATAATCCATTCCATTCCACATATCCACACATCCAACCATGCATGAAATGATGAACCTATATATACTCATAAGTGGTGAGTCATCATTTCATTAAGCCACCACATGGTGAACCATTTTGATGGGGTAAAGTTCATACCCTTATCCATCCCACTAATGATGGGGAAAAATTCATACCCTTATCTATTAGAATTCACATGAACTCACACCAACCATTATGCCCAAAACCAATGCCAAATAAACCATTTCAATAAAAAAATTATTTTATTGAAAACATTACCATCAAACCATTTCCACGAATCAAAGAAAATTCACATTTTAAAATCCATAAACCAAGCACTTTTCACAATAGCCAAATTTCACAAATTCACAAACCATCACTAAAGAGGGTTTCTACCATGATTTTCACATCAATTTCACAATCAATTTCAAGAAATTAAAAAAAAATTAAACTAATCTTTCAAATTTTAATAAGATGAGTTGAGGGTGAAGACATATACCTCAAAAAATATGGTGAAAACAAAGAACAATAAAAATTCTTCAACAAAATCGGGTTAAATCTCCAAAAAATCACTTTAGATATTGTTACCTAATATAAAAATAGACATATATTATCATTATTGGCATCAAATATCATATATATATATCCCTAATGAACTAGATACATGAATCTAAGAGATATAATAGGAATAGATCTAAGAAAAAACACTAAGAACATAGACTTACCAAGAAATCATGCCTTCAATGCACCAAAATTTGCCAATGGATTACTCCTAAATTGAAGGGAAGATTCTCCACAACCTTAAAGAGGAGATAAAACTAAGTTAGGGTCATCAAAGAGGAAAAAATAGTGGTTTAGAGGTAATCTTGAGTGAGATCCACAATTTGAGGATCTAATTTTTTATCCTTGAACGGTTTAGGTGTATGGTTAGCCAAACCATACACCAACCACTGCCTCCAAACACCATTTGCATGGTTGGATCACATAGTTAGGAAAAATATGCACCGACTATTTTTTCCCTATGTTACACTTTTCATGGTTACTCCTGGGTGGCTTCATGGTTTGGCCAAACCATGTGTCTAATTGTACACCAACCCAATATCCTCTGCATTACTTTTCATGGTTTCCTGTAGGAGTTTCATAGTTTATACTAACCATTCTCAAATTGTGCACCTCCATAAAATCCCAATTTTTTTTTTCAAAAGTCCCGTAAACCCTCCCAAACTTCACCTAAACACTTTACAACCTTAAAAAATATAAATAAATGGTTACTTAATTGAAAACAGAGGTGCTACATTCTCACCACCACTTGACTTTCCATCCCTATAAAGTAGAAAACTACTACTATATCAAAAGAGTTTGGGCCATTGCTCGACCACTTCTTTCTCCCATTCCTAAGTTTCATCTTGAATCTAACCTTGTTTCCATAAAATCCACATTAGATATATTCCTTCCCATGAAAGACTTTATCTTGCGTATCCACAATCCATACTGGTATATGAGCCAATAAAGCATATGAATCTAGGTCAATGTGATCCCATCGAATCACATGGTCAGGATCATACTGATAATTTTTGAACTGAGATACATAAAACACATTATGAACTGCACTGAACTGTGGTGGAAAATCCAACCTATATATCACCTCACCAACCCATTCAAGTATCTCAAAAGGGACTATACATTAAGGATATAACTTTTCTTGCTTCCCAAAATGACGATGCCCTAGCATTGTAGAGATTCTCAAGAATACATGATTACTCAACTAGAATGAAAATGATCATCGATGATGATCTGTATATGATTTATGACAACTCTGAGCCATCTCCATCATTTTCCTGATTTACCGAATCTTCTCTATTTTCTATTAGATAAGGCTCGGCCCAATCGGTAAAGTCTCACCTGTTTCCACCAAAAAAAGTGGAGAATGACAAGAACACTTATACAATGATTCAAAAGAATCAATATGTATTAAGTCCTGATAACTATTGTTATAAGATAAATATACTAATAATACATGCTCCTACCATGATCCAACAAAATCCATTAAATAATCCCACAAAATTTCTTCCAATGTTTGTAGTGTCCTTTCAGATTGTCCATCCTTCTGAGGATGATATGCCGTAATCATGGTCAACTGATACCCAAGGGATTACTATAAGTAATCTAGAAATGAGACATAAAACTCACATCCAAATATGATACTATTGGAACTAGTATACCTTTCCTCTTTACCACTTCTCAAATACAAATTTTTGAAAAGTCCTACACCATATGAGATCCATGAATAGGAATGAAATGAGCCGACTTTGTGAGCTAATCCACTATCACCCATATAGAATCGTGTTTCTAAAACATACTTGGGAGACTTGTCACAAAATACATGGCTATATGTTCCTATTTCCAAATAGGAATAGGTAAATATTTCAACATACCCATTGGCTGTTGGTGCTATGCCTTAACCTACTGACAGGTTAAGCATCTTGAAATGAACTCAGTCACCTTCCTTTTCATGCCAACCCACCAAAACTATGTTTTCAATTCCTTATAAATATTTTGTATTCTAGGATAAAAAAGCCATATCAAATGGTGGTAATCATGAATAATTTTTTGCTAACAATCCATGGGTACGACCATCCAATTTTGAAACCATAAAACCAAACTTTCATATAGCTTCCATCCCTCAAAGGTCTCCCCACCATCAAGTTTTGACCTCATAGAAACACATTATGAATCATATTTCTTATCCTCTTTAACCATATCCACCAAATAAAGAATAAAATAAACTGGAAATAAAATCATTGCACTACCTTGGTCTTCAAAATCAAAGTGCATATCAGCTATCACTGACATAAACTACCATTGATCTAAAGCCTATTTTTCCAACTAAGCATATGACTTTCTTCTTAATGCATCTTCCACCGAATTTCCTTTACTTGGTGTATACATTAAGTCAAAGTCAAACATTTAGAGATAATCTATCCTTATTCTTTTTCTTGGATTCAAATACCTTTGTGATATAATATGTTTCAAGCTATTATGATCCATAAACACCGAATTTATTACTAAAGAGGTAATGAAACCAAGTCTTCAAAGCATGGACTACAACAAATAACTTCAAATCGTGTGTTGGGTAGTTATTATCATGAAACCACAGCTAACTTGAGCCATAAGAAACAACATGATCTCCCCACATGAGAAAAAAAACTAACCCAGATCCTGGAGTATCACAATACACCACATACCCTTGTCCTAATTCTGAAAAAATCAAGATTAGTGCTGATGTAAGGAAAACTTTAAGCCCTTGAAAAGACTTATGACATTCCTAATTCCATTGGAATGAAACATTTTTTATTTTCAAATATTTCATAGGTGAATCTAGTCATGAAAATTCATGAACAAAGCATTGATAATAACCATCCAATCCAAGTAAACTATGTATCTCGAAGACATTCTTTGGAAGTTTCAAAGAGATGAAAACATATATCATTTTTAGATCCATAAAAAACCTATTTCAAAGATAACATGGATAATGAAACGTACCTATTGTATCCAAAAATAACACTTTGATAATTTAGCATAGAGATGATAATCCCATAAGATTTCCAACACTGCTGCTAAGTGTTTCTCATGCTCATCCCTTGTCCTTTAATACTCTAATATTCCATCCAAAAACACCACCACAAAAGAATCTAGATATCTCTAAAATATCTGATTCATCAATTATATAAAGACCATTGGTGAATTTGTAAGACTGAAAGGCATAACCACATACTTGTAATGTCAATATCTATTATTGAAAGCTGTATTTGGAATATTCTTTTGTGAACACACAATTGGCGATATCCTGAACGCAAGCTAATTTTAGAGAACCACTGAGATCCCCTCAATTGATTGAACAGATCATCAATTCATGTAAGTAGATACCAATTATTTATTGTAACTTAGTTAAGTTTATAATAATACACACACAATCGAAGAGTTACATCCTTATTTTTGAAAAAAAAAGATTGGTGATGCCCACAGAGATGTACTAGACCAAATGAACCCTTTGTTTTACAACTTTTCCAACTGCACTTTAAATTCCCTTAATTATTTTGGTTCCATCTGGTAATATGGAAGGGAAATAGGATTGGTCCTTAGAAGTATATCAATCATAAACTCCACTTATCTTGTGGGTAGAAACCCTGAGAAATTATCAAGAAAAACATATGGAAACTGATCAAAAACCGCTAGAAAAATTCTATTATCGATCTCATCTACTGATGCCAAGGTAAACACTACCAACTAGTATGATATCAATCCAACTATTATGTTTGAAAATCCTGTTGCACCAGTATTTACATTCTTTTCTCCTCTAAAGAGATTCTTGATGACATCCTCAGTCATAAAACTAATCATTAGAGTATAAAAATTGACATGAGACTTGAACATTGGTAACCAATCCATACCCATAGTTATGTTATAGACATACATATCCATCTTAGATAAATACCATATCAACTTATCTCCATCAACAGTTATATAACATTCTCTACTCATAAAGGCTTGAAATTCTCTTTGACCAAGAGGAGTTTAAAGTTTCAAAATAGAAGGTATCACCTCAACATGAAAACCCAACAAATCAATAGAATGAGAAGCAACAAACGAATGGGATTTACTAATATCAAAAAAATATTACATAAGGGTAAAATTAAAAAGAATCAAACCTCTCATCATAAATGGTCCAGATTAATCATTCATAATCACTTGATCAACTCCATATAACTGCTTACTTACTGCAATTTGTTCTTTATTTCCTTGTTGAGATTTCCCTTACTTAGGAGTCAAGGTATTCCTAGAATCACCATGGCTAGATCAGTTCTACTGAAGAGTGATATTCTTCTGCACCCATCCCATATAATCATGCGATGTCTGCGACACATGAGATGTGTCCCAAACAGCCAACCTTGGAGCACTACAACAATAACACTATAAATTTCCCATCTGATTGAAATTGTGGTATTCTCTAGGTGGTGCCATAAAATATCGTTTTATATGATCAAAAGATCCACACTAAAAACATCCAAGCCTACTCTTGGGATTAGGAGGAAGATTCATTTATCTATCCGTCTAGTTTAGAGTCATACCATTACCTTGGAAATAGGTTCCTCTCTTCTTCTTATTCTTCGCATCAGAGTTCCCACCATTTCCTGTAGGTATCAACATCTTCCCTCCACTCATAACTCCTATGATGTCCCTTTCTGCCACCATATCTCTATTGACTATCTCTGTATAATCCATTATACAAAGCATTAAAACCTTTGAGCAAATATCTTACCTCAACCCTGATTCAAAAATGTATGCCTTCAAGGATTCACTAGTAGAAAATTTGAGTAAAAAATAGACTAAATTCATAAATTTAGCTACATAATCTATCACTAAGAGGCTCTCCTGATTTAAGTTAAAAAATTCCATAATTATTGAAATATTAAACATGTGAGTATATACTTTTTTGTTGAACAATCCATCAAAATACTCCCATGTAATGACTTGGTCTAATTTAGCCCGAACTGCTAAATCTCACCACTGGCGTGCAAGATCTTCTAGCATATACATCACCAAATTGAGTTTCAATTATACTAGTGTGCCAAGGAAATAATTTTTTTTATTTATCCTATTCAGACACACCTATGCTTTATCTGGTTCCAAATCACCCTAAAATATGGGTGGATTTTGCTTCTAGAATTGAACAGAATGATCCAATCGCCTTTATTCATCCCTCTGGTTCCCTCTATCCACATCTTGAAAATCTTGTACTATACTTTGAACTAGTTGTTGGTTCACCTATGACTCAGGTGAAACCACATTCTCAATAGCTTCTTATGGTTGGTTTCTATGACACCGACCAGGTGCCATTTTTTATAACCAAAACCAAACACCATAAGTCTCTCTCCCTAGAAACTGAGGGATTAAAAATTTCAAATTTACTATATCACAACTATCAAAACATTTTTTTCCCCAAAATTACATACTTTCTATTTTCCACCCATTTTTTGAAAAGTCCACCATGTTTTTGAAAATAAAACCATTTTCAAAATACCATTATCATGTTGTTTTCAAAATCCCATATTTGAATATATTTTTTAATAATTTTCAAAAATCAACATTTTTCACCAATCGATAAATCATTACTCAAAATGAAATATGCACTCCTAGTGGGAAATCATTTATACAATGTATGTCATGTTATTCTCATTGGCTAAACCCGCAACAATGAGGTAAAAAGTCCTATAAGTGTCTCAAAAAACTTATGTGCCCAACTCCCTGGTAACTGGAGGTTCAACATAAATAGGTTAGCTATTACTTTTTATGATATACATTTCAAATATCGACGATCCTACTCCTTTGTACCATACCAACCAAAGAACTAAATAAGAATGAATTTTCAACTCCAAGAATGATAAAACTGATACCCAAGGATCAAATAAACTGATACTACTTGTCCCAAAATATTTATACTAACTAAGACTGATACCATTTGTATCATCCCACCCCTCCCTATTGGCTTGAGTCGAGGAAGAATTTATACTTGGACTTAGGCGACATCCCCAAGACACCAAAGTCTGGTAATAAATGCCAAGGGATTCATTAACAAATGGGGGGATATTTACCCTTTGATAATTAAAACAACCCAACCAAGCACACCATAACCAAATAACCACTACATGATGTATGATAAAAATGTATACAACTCAACATAATACCAAACTACATTATAACCAAAATATGAGTACCGAAGAAGAAGACTAAAAAACAAAGCAAAAAGACACAAAATACATAAATCCATATCCCCAAACATGCTCCATGCACCAACTTCATAATACAACCCAAATTATCATGATGAATCACTAAATAAATGAGATACTTTTCCTTTACCTCTGTATTGATAAAAAATATCTACAAAAGCACCAAAGTGCCAAAGCAGGGGGTGAGTAATAAAACTCAGTAGGTTTTCCCCAAATGACTTACCTACTCAGGACACTAGGATAGAACATGTTAGTACATTTATATATAAAAAATTATATAAAACACTTTAAAACAATTTACATCAAAGACAAAAAATTTATAAGAAAAATGATTTTCATATCAAAACAATTTCCAAACCAAAACCATTTCAGAGGAAAGAAACCAAAAAACTCATTAAAACCTTCTCTCAAAAACCCAATTTTGGAATAATCCATTCCATTCCACATATACACACATACAACCATGCATGAAACCATGGAACTCACTATACCCATGAGTGGTGATTTATCCTTTCACCAAGTTGTCACTTGGTGAACCGTTTTGAAAGGGGAAAGTTTATACCCTTATCCATCCCACTAATGATGGGGGAAACTTGACATCCTTATCTATCCCAATGTACATGAACACACACCAACTATTATGCCAAAAACCATTTCAATCCAATTCATGAAAACATTTCTTTTATTGAAAACATTTCCATCAAACCATTTATATGAATCAAAACAAATTCACATTTTAAAATCATCATTTTAAAATCCACAAACCAAACACTTTTCACAACAACCAAATTTCAAAAATCCAAAAACCATCACCAAAGAGGGTTTTTACCATGCTTTTCACATCAATTTCACAATAAATTTCAATAAATTCAAATAATTTGAAACTAATCCTTCAATTTATAATAATAGGAGTCAATAGTGAATCCACCTACCTTAGAAACTATAGAAAAAATGAAGAACAACATGAATTATTCAACAAAACTAAGTTTAAACTAAAAAACCCACCTTAGATATTGTTACCTGACATAAAAAAATCCATATATTATTATGATTGACATCAACTATCATAGATATATCCCCAACAGACTAGATCCATGAATCTAAGAGAGGTAAGAAGAATGAATCTAAGAAAAACCACAAATAACAGATAATTACCAAGAAATTTGGCCTTCAATGCACCAAAATTTGCCAACAGATCACTATCAGATCAAAAGGAAGAGTTTCTATAGCCTTTTTTAGGAGATAAAACCAATTTAGGGTCACCAAATAGGATAAAAAAGTGGTTTAGAGGTAATCTCGAGTGAGATCCACAATTTAAGGATCTAATTTTTTAACCATGCATGGTTTAGGTGCATAGTTTGGAAAACCATATGCATATTGTGTGCCAAACACTACCTCCAAACACCATTCACATGGCTATCTTGCATGGTTAAACAAAACTTACAACAACTATGTTTTTTCCTATATTCCACTTTTCATGGTTACTCTTGGGTGGCTGCATGGATTGGCCAAACTGTACACCAAACCATGTGCCTACCCAGTAGCCTCCATCTCATTTTTCAAAATTTAATATAGGAGTTGCACGGTTTCTAATAATTGTGATCAAATCACTCACCTCAATAAAATACCCCAAAACATTTCAAAAGTCTTATAAACCCTCCCAAACTTCACTTAAACACTTTACATCCTTAAAAAACATAAAGAAAGGTATACTTACTTGAAACAGAGGGTACTAATGTATGTATATTGGTGCCTGGTATGTCAATAAGTTAAATCTAAAAGATAGAAGTCAATAGGGATATTACAAACATTACCCATAAAAGAATGAAAATGAGAAAACATCACCATGATTTTTTTCACCGGACTCCCCAAAATGTCTAAAGGCTATAATGCTATTTGGGTTGTAGTCGATCTCCTTACAAAGTTAGTACACTTAATTTATATCAGATAAGATTTATATCTTGATCACCTTGTTAGGATATATATTAATAATGTGGTAAGGTTTCATGGAGTATCATATTCTATTGTATCTGATCGAGATCTGAGGTTTACCTTAAAGTTTTGGTGAAATTTTCAGCAAGATCTTGATTCGGAGTTGTGTTCTAGTAATGCTTATCATCCTCAGATAGGTGTTTAGTCTGAGAGAACTATTAAAAACCTAGAGGATATAATAATATATTATTATATGGATTTCAGAGGTGGTTTGGATCAACACCTTCCTCTGATCAGGTTTTATTACAATAATAGTTTTCTTAAGAGCATTCATATGACTCTCTATGAAGACCTCTATGAAAAGAAGTGAAAAAAATCAAATTTACTGGTATGAAGTTAGAGAAAAGAATCTATTGGGACCCAAGATAACTAAGTGAAAAAAAATTTAAATCCATTTAGAAGCACATCAAGATAGAAAATAGTCAACATAAAATTTATGCTGACAATTATCAATGAAATTTGGAATTTGAAGTTGGTGAGAAAATATTTATGTAAATCCTTCCATGGAAGAAGGTTATGAGATTTAGAAATAAAGTAAAACTGAGCCCTAGGTATATTGTTCCCTTTGATATTCTTGATCGAGTAGGGACAATATCTTATCGCTTAACACTTCCACCGAACCTCTCTCAAGTTCATGATGTGTTTCGTATATCTATCCTGAGGAAGAACATACACGATCCATCACATTTACTGAACTTAGAGGTCATACCACTAGAGCATGATACTTCATATGATGAAAAACCAATATAAATCTTGGATCATAAAGATAAATTACTACAGAACAAGACTACTCACCTCGTTAAAGTTCTCTAGAGGAATAAAAAATTCAAAGAAGCTACTTGAGAATCTGAGGATGTGATGAAATAGAGATAACCTCATTTGTTTGTTTCAGAGTAATATAATTTCAAGGGTGAAATTCATTTTAATCATGGTAAAATGTAACACACCAATATTTAATGATATAATTATCTATAAATAAATTTTATTTCTTTGATAGTCTGCTTTACACACAACACCAGGTTTAAACGAACTGCGATAAACTATTAAAATATTATTATCTAATAAGAAAGTTATCGCTTAGGTTTTATATTAGTGGGTATGAATAATACTAAGTAAATTATGAAAAATGCATGGTTTACACATGTATAAAATGAATTCATTTATTACCAATTAATTATAAATGAAAATAAAAAATCATTTGAAAGTAAAAGTGACATTTTTCTAAAAAAAATTGTTTTTATGCACACAATGTGTTTTTATCTTAATAAATTAATCATTATTGATGAATTATTTTAATTAAATATATATTTTATATTAAATATAATGTTTTAAAATTCATATAATTTTTTACAAGTCATGATATAAGAATATATATCCAGATTTATGCTTAAAAGTATATTTTTTCTAAAAAACAGTTTTCATCACATTTTGCGCACTTATTTTAAAATGAATTTTATTCAGTTATAGAAATTGAATCTTGAAAAATTGATTCCATATTTAGAATCATAAGGATAATTTTTTTTAAATAGGTCCTTTTATTTTTAGTCAATATAAATAGTAATCATAGTAGAATTTTGTCACCTTGGTAAGGGTAAAACGGGTAAAATAAGGTTAAAATTTTGGGATAAGGCTTTAAATTTTCTATAAAACTTGTATTTATCTTATTTTATGAGAGAAGTTTTTCTATTTACATACAAGTTTCAAATATATGGTCACTTTGTACCACATTTATTTGATTATGACCCTTATATTATTTTAAGAAAAGGACAAATAAAAAATGTGACTCTCTTGACTTTAATAACTCTAAATTTTTAATACAAGGATAAAAGAGGATAAGTTTGGTTATAAATGTTTATTTTAAATATAAATTATTATTTTATCATATTAATTTATTTATAATTTTTATCAATTGAATAATTACCTTAAATTCTCACACAACACCGACACAATATTTATCTAATTAATATAGAAATAAAATAAATGATTTTAAAAATATTAAAAGTAATATAATTAGGGTGAATTATTATGTTCCAAAAAAATTTCATAAAAATATAAAATATTAGGGAAGTGTTAAAGGTTTATATTCAAATTAATTTGTTGTTAATTTGTTTTGAAAGACAAATTAAATGAATAATGTCAAAAATGACATTAATGATATTTTATGAAAATAATATTTTATTAAATTATTTAAAAATCATAAAATATTTAAATTGTACAAGGTGTATAATATATGGTTTAAAATGTTTTAAATTGGAAATTTATGATCCAATTTTTATCTTATAAGTAAAATTATAACCCTTTATAATTTAAAGGGCATTACCACGGTTAAGGTTAAAAATGTTTAACGAAGGGATTAATAAAAAATATTTAGTTTAAAATGACACAAAAACAAATATAAATATTATAGTATGATTATATTTTTACATTATAATATTTTTATTTGAATATATATCAATTTTTAAACATTTTTCTTGATAATGACTTGATTATATTTTAATCTTTTTAGTAATTTTGAGTGCGTCCTTTCCCTCCCTTATAAAATAATGTCCCTTATTTCTTTTATTTACACCACTCTGATCCATCTAGTTTGAAAAAAACCTATCCAATTATATTATCAACATACTTATACACATTATAGAGGTTATGGTATTTCCAAAATACCAACCCTAGGGGTTTTAAGGGGAGATTTAAACGAGTTTTTTCAAAGAAGAGGTAATCACCTTAACCGACCACTTTCTTTTTACTTATTCTTTTACCTCCTATAAATCTATGGTATTTATCATAAAATAATAAATAAAGTATCCCAAATATACTAAAATATTACTATTACTATTAAACCACCATTATCCACCCTCTTTACCATCAAATGAGAAGTGAAAGTATCGCTTGTGCGTATGTATGACTTACCATCTCCACATATCGATACAATTTGTTTTCCATAACCATATTTTGTGGATGAATATTATGATGGGTATAATAATTATATATTATATTTATGAAATATTTATTCTTTTTTAATGATAATATCACATCTACCTTCTTACCTTCTACTTCTTTGGAAAATGATAATGTCTTTTGTGCGTATGTGTGGACTACCTTCTCCACAAAGTGATGTGATTTATTTTTCATTCCTACTTTACATGAATGGTAATAAGGATAGATTTGATAAATATATATAATTTATATGATATAATAATGATTCTTTAAATTTTAATTTTTATTTACCTTTTTTTGTTCTATCCATAAAAAAATGGAAAAAACGTTCATGCGTACGTACAACCTACCGTCTCCATGAATGATGTGATTAATTTTTCTATATCTACCTTTTATGGATGAATATAAACATATATATATATATATAATGAATATATATTATATTTATATCATTATTAACATTCTGGATATCACAGAACCACGATAAAAGTATAAATACTAAGATTTTTAAACTGAAACATGCATGAAAAACGAAGCAGTTTAACCCGAAATAGTTATTTTAATTAAGAATTGTGAATAAAAAGGTGATAAGATGTTATAAGAAAATAATATATGATATGATATATATTATTATGGTTCAATAATACATGTATAATAAATCTATATTTATTAAATAGGAGTCTCAAACATGTATGATGAAATATGAGACTTGAGGTAAGGGTTTTATGTTACAATATCATTGTTTACCAAGATTGTTTATGATTAAGATTCCGAAGACAAAATTTCCTGATCCAAATCACAATAATTCTCATTAAATTTTTTATAATATGGTTATTTATATATATTTAATTTTTTCCCTTCATTTACCCCCTTGAAATACTTAAGAGTTTATAAGAATGTTTTTATGGAAAATTGACTTTATTTCTCTCTTCGGTTAAAATTTGTTCTCTTCCATGTACATGTTTTCTTTAAAATGTTTTCAAAAATGTTTTACTATTTTTATAATATTATTTATATTCAACTTTATCCATTTTCAACTTTATATAATTTTTTTTCAAAGGAATCTTCATGTTCTTATTCGAACGATGTACTTTTTTACATTTTATAAAAGTGTGAAAGAAATGTTTTTTAACTTATAATGTGAAAAAAATTTCCTGACATCACAACCTCTTAATTCCTTGAAGATTAATTTACAAGTTTTCATGGTTATTTACAGAGAAAATTTTTTCTTTAATATTTGGTAAATTTTTTGATAAGTTATTTCAAAGTGAAAAGTATATTTTCATTAGGAAATGTTCCAGTGATTCTTTTAAAGGAATTTAAATATATGATAACATACTTTGATGTTAATTATGTTTTACTAGGTTTATGATCCAATGATACCATAATTATTATTTCTATAAATGGTATATGATTATAATGATGATATGTTTACAAAATATTATTATTTTCCATAGGTAATGTTATGATGATATGAAAAATGTTTTATAATCTTGTGACATTTATATAAATGAAGATTATGTGATGGTTGGGTTTTTTATATCCCTCCAATGTATTGGGTAAAGTGATATTGATGTATCATGAGATGATGATGATAATCATGGAAATTATTGCAAATATATTTTTTCATATATTGATTCTTAAATATTATTTCTTTTTAGATATGGTCATAGGAAAATGCATGGACATGATTGTGAATAGCTTTGTTCACATTTTGATGCATGAGTTAATTTTTTCCTAGTTATGATCAAAATATTATGCATGGGAATTATTGAATTTATATATGTTCATAAGGTTATGATTTTTATGATTATTATTTCACATGCCTATATTATGACTCTTAGATTTTTATTACTATTTTAACACCCTCATTGATCTTACTTCTAGATATGAATTGATTTTTAAGCTTATGATCTAAGTTTTTTTGGGTATGAATATTTTATGCTGAGAAAATTCACTTGAATATGTCATATTACCCTTATGACCATATTATCCTCTAATGATTGATATCTTCCATGTTTACTCTTATTAAGTATCTTAAATCACCCTTTCTTATGTTTACTTTTACCAAGTTATGAAGAAAGGTTATATGCAGGGTATGTCTAAGAAGATTACTACGTGGGAAGATCTTTGTGGGAGATTTTTAAGATCTTTCATGAAATAATAAGATTATGTATATAGTCTCTAAATACACTAAACCTTTATGGTCCATGGGAATGTATTATTGTGAAATGCTTTTAATATTCATCTAAAAATATGTAATATTTATGTATAAAAAGTATGGGTCACTATAGTTGGTATCAAATCATAAGTTTAGTTAATATTTAGAGATTGGGTTAGAAAAATTTAGTGAGAACCATTGGGACAAGTCTAGGTATATAATAAGATCCTAAAGTTTTGGTAATTACCATATATAACCTAGGTTAAACCTAATGTTTCATTTAAAATAATGTGTAAAGCGACCCAAGACTTTTTACATATATTATTACATGATTTTTAACATAATTATCCATTAAATAAAAAACTAGGATTGAAAGGCCTAACTTCTTTGGAAGACTAGGTATATAAAACACCAACATGAAAATAAAAATCTTTATTTTAATCTTAATAATGAACTCCTAAATGACTTTGAGCTCCTAAAACTATATGGAATAACCTGATGAATAAATAGACAAAAGTGGTAAGCTAAAAAAAGGCCAACAAGTTATTAAACATGATAAGGAAGCATAACATGTGAATCAAAGGCATACCATGATATCACAAAAGATAAGACATATGAGTAATAAAATGAGATAATAACATAAATAACATAGTATTATAAGATCATTACAACATAGGAAATGTAGTAGAAACACGATACATGACATAAGCATAAGTAAATGATAACTTTCAAGATAACATCACATGGTGGACAGAGTCCCATTGTGGATTAGTTTTACTACCTAATCCCATACATACCGTATCACAATAAAAACACTTTACCTAATACATTAGATTGATATCTAGGCACACCCATCATAACAAGTTTATGATTATGTGGGTCAGAAAAACAAAATCAATTATAATGCATAATCATAAGAATTACCCATGGAAAGAAATGAGTTGCATAATCTCACCACATATCATAATCAAATATTTTTTTAAAGATTTAAAATTGAATAAGGGATTAAATATTATAGATGTTAATATCTTAGTAAATAATAATAGGTCTCATAATAAGGCATTCATTTGGAAATAAAAAATTTAAATAAGCGTAGCATAAAAGGATTAAGAAATAGAAAAGTTCCCCTTAATCGGGTTTGATTTTAAAGAATGAATTTGAGAAATGTATTTATAAAATGTATTAACACATAAATTTAAGTGAGAAATATATATGTATATATTTAATAAAAATATATACATAATTTAGAATCAATCAATAACAAAAAATATAAGGATAAAGTGATTTAGAGAGATAATGATCATAACCCAAAGAAAAATGGTGGTTTAGAGAGATCTCTTACCTCAAGTCTCATATTTCTTCATAAAAGTTAGAATATCCTATATAATAAATATATATTTATCATAAATGTATTAAAAAACCATACTAGAATATATCATACCATATATTATTTTCTTATAACATCTTATCACCCATTTATTAATAATTCTTTATTAAAATCACTGTTCTGGGTGATAACTACTTCATTTTTCATGCATGTTTTGGTTCGGTAGTCCCGATATTTATCCATTGATCATGGACCCATAATCTCAAAAATTTTAAACATGATATTAATATCATAAATATTATATATATATATATATATATAGATTCATCCATAAAAGGTAGACATAAAAAATTAATTACACAGTTTATGAAGATAGTAGGTCATACGCACGGATGAACGCTATTTCCATTTTTGACAGATGGAACAAAAGAAAGGTAAATAATAATTAAAATTTATAAAATCATGATAATATAAAAAATAATATATATATTTATTAAATCCATCATTATAACTAGTCTTTAAAGGTAATGGTGGAAGAAATTACATCGATTCACGAGGAGGTAGTCCACTGTACACATGAATGATGATTTTGTTTCCCATTTGATGGAAAAGGTGGTAGATGTATGTGATTCCATTAAAAAAATAAAATATAATTATATAGAAGATATTGGTGTTATTATTTTATCATGTTTGAAGAATATTTGAAGGAGGTAGAAGAATAAATAAAACTAAAACATTCAGTTAAAGATTATACCTATTCTTCAAACAACTTCTTTTTATTTACACTTTAAACCCTCTAAGTTTGGTGTTATACCCAAAATAAGACCTATAAAATGTTAAGAGGGATTTTATTAAGGGTTTTGGTCTTATATTTTCTAAAATAAAAGGATTTTTAAGTGTGAATAAAAGAGGATAGGAGGTTCCCTTTTATAAGTGGGGGATGGGACACTCTTGGAATTACGTAAATTATTAAATTAATATAAATTAATTTTAATGTAAAAAAGGATAAAAACTGATATAAATAGAATATATGAAGATTATGGGTATAAATAATATCATAAAATAAAATTTTGACAAGTTTAGATTATGTTTTTACCCTTATATCTTTGTTTTAACCCATGTTAACCCTTCTTGACAATTACCATGATAACAAAGTTTTTCACTCTTTAGGGGTAAATATAATCACTATAAAAGGAAAATTTACACATAAATAGATAATATTTTATATTTTAAACATATAATAATCACCTGTATGAATATAGTATTTTTAGTATTTTTAAATCATTTAATAAAATATTATTTATTATAAAATGACATTAATGTCATTTTTGGAACTATTCATTTAATTTGACTTTGAAAAAAACATGAAAATAATGGAATTTGAATATAATCCATTAAAAAATCTATAATATTTGTTTTTATCTAAAAATTCACGGAACAAAATAATTCATTCAAATTATATTACTTTTAATATTTTTAAAATCATTTATTTATGTTTCTATTAATTGAAGAAATATCGTGTCAGTGTCGAGTAAACATTTAAGGTAATTATTTCATCCCTAAAAATTAAAAATAAATTACCATGATAAAAAAATAATTTATATTTAAAATAATTATTTATAATAAAACATATGTTATCATTATTCTTGTCACAAAATATTATATAAATTAAAATCATGAAAGAGCCATTTTTGACTTTTATCTTTTACTTAATTATTATAATGGTCAAAATCAAATACATATGCCACCATTTTGCCATAGTTTATAAAATTTTATGAAAATATATGAACTATACTCATCAAATATAATAAATAAATGTTTTATGGTCATTTTTAGTCCTTATCATATTATTTTTACCTTAATTACTCGATTTACCCTTACCGTGGTGACAAATATTTAATATGGTTACTATTCATAATGATAAAAAATAAAAGAGACCTATTTACCAAATTTGGAACTCCTGATTAAAATTTTGTAATCCATTTTCAAGATTTAATTTTTATAAGTGGTTGAAATTAATTTAATAAAAAAACCCAAAACGCAATGAATTTTTTTTCTTTAGAAAAATGCCTTTCAAGTATAAAAAATGATTTTGTACCAAATTCAAGTATAAAATTCATTCAAATTATCATAATTGGATTATGTTTAATCATAAGGAACTAATTAAATTTTAAAAACAATCCAAAATTCAATTTTACTATGTAGATTCTTGAAAGGAAAATACAACTTCCAATAAAAATTAGTATTTTTCACTATTCATTAAAAAAAATCTTTTCAAAAAAATCCTACAAATTTACCCAAATACAATTTTAATATATTGATTTCAAAAATTAAGTTCATTTTATCAAATAAATTTTCTAAAATTTAAAAAAATCAATTATAATATTCTCTCATAAAGAGAAATAAAATCATTTTTAGAGAACCTCTTTTTTAAAGAATAAAATGACTTTGCTAAAAATTGAGTGCTTATTTCCTAATAATTAATCAATACATTTTTATTGACTAGGAAATTTATATATTTTTCATAATATGGTCATGCCTATTCATAACCATCAATTCAATGACTAGGTTATAACTGTAACATTTATATAATAATATTTTGTGCTTTGTTTATGTTTAGTGTTGCATGTCGTATACGCCATTGAACATAGTGTTCTTTTAAAATATCAAGGTGTTATATCCCCCATTTAAGAAATTCCAACCTTGAATTCTTTTATTACATACTAAGGTGAAAATGTTTTAGGGTACTTCTATTTCATATCTTCATTCGATTCCCATGTTTCCTCCTCATATTTATGGTTTCACCATAATACTTTGACTAGGTGAGTTGCCTTATTGCGTAGAAATTTATCTTTATAGTACAATATCTTCACCAAACACTACTCATAAGAGAGATCATTTTCCAACTATACCACATTTTAATTCAATACATGTGAAAGATCTGGTATGTACTTCTTCAAGAGGGATACGTGGAATTCATCATGTACTTAAGACAAGGCTGGTGGGAGTGCTAGTCAATAAGACACAACTCCAATGTGATCAAGAATCTCAAATGGGAAAATTTACCTAGGAATTAGTTCACCCTTATTCCCAAATATCACGACTCTCTTCCATGGAGATATTTGGATAACCACTTTATCTCTGACCTCAAGCTCCAGATCTCATTGACAATTGTCAACATAGCTCCTCTATTAACTCCAAGTAGCCCTGATGTGTTGCCTAATGGTCTTGAACCTTTTACAAATTTCTTAACCATTTTAGGTATCAATAGATTTAATTCACCAACTTCATCCCAACACACATTTATTCTATATATATTCTGATAAAGGTTTTCATAAGGAGCTATTTGGATGCTTGAGTGAAAGTTATTATTATACAAGAACTCAATCTGAGGAATATGTTGATCCCATACTCATTTTAAGTCCATCAAGTATTCTCTCAAAATGTATTATAGTGTTTGGATAGTATGCTTAGATTGGACATCACCTTGGGGGTGATAATCTACACTAAAGTTCAACTTAGTATTTAGAGCATGTTGGAGACTCTTCAAGAACTTGGAGGTAAATCTCAGATCTCTATAAAAAAATTTGATAATGGTGTTCCATTAAACCTCACCACCTCGTTGACGTATATCCTTACAAGTTTATCAAGTAATAATTCCCCTCGAATTTAAATGAAATGAGAAGTATTTATTAGATGATGCGCAACAACCCATATATAATTATTTCCTTTTGATGTCTTTGGAAGACTATTTATAAAGTCCATGGTGATTTTTTTAATTTACATTTAAATATGTCTAATGATTTTATCATACCATTAGAAATTTCTTTTCACCCCTCACTTTCTGAAAAACCAGACACTTTAATGTATATTTTTCGATATTCTTCTTCATATCATCCCACTAATAGTTCTCTTGGAGATATAAATACATCTTCATTCTCCCTAGGTATATAGAGAAGGCTGAGCTATGTGAATCATTCAATAACTCCTTATTTGTCTTAGGATTTGATGGCACACATAGCTCTAATCTAAATCTTATAAATCTATCTTTATCAATTTTTAACTCCGAGGATTTAACTTTTCTTATATCTTCCACTTTCTTCTGAATTTCTACATCATCTATTTGAGAATCCTTTATCTTCTCGAGAAGGAATGGTTGAGAAATCATTTGATGAAGGAATGATAATGTTCCTTACTTTATTATTCCCATGCCCATCCTCTTCAAGTCTAAGAATATTGGATCCTTTTCAATTATCATCATTGATAAATTTGTTGTATCCTTTCTACTTAGATCATCTACCACTTTTTTTCTTTCCTAGGATGGTAATGAATTAAGAAGTCATAGTACTTAATCAACTCTAACCATATTCTCTAACGTATATTAAGATCCTTATGTGTGAATATATATTTAAGGCTTGAATGATCTGTATATATTTTACACTTATCCCTATATAGATAATGCCACCATATTTTTAATGAAAATATCATTACAAAAAACTCTAGATCATGTGTTGGATAGTTTGGATCATGAACTTTCAACTGACTTGTGGTGTAGGCTATCGATAACGTCCTGACCTGGGTTTCACTTAACAATTCCTAGAGATAGTGGGTCACATGACCTCAAGCGTGCCTCCATGTATGTTAGAGTCTACTGACTTGTAGTGATGGTATGTGATGGTACGGCGGGGAGACTATACCCTCATGATCAATGTAACGTAGTGGTATCACAAGTAATAAATCAGTGAAAGATTAATATAAATCAAAATAAAAGATAAAAATAAAGAATAATATAATAATTTAAATCCAAAATAAGTGTCATGTAAAATATGATGATCATGTCATATACCCATAAAAAATGAAATTCAATACATGGCAACATACATCCCATACAATACACGTATCAAAAGAACAAAAAAACAAAAAATGACTATATCTAGCTAGCATCATGAGCATTGCTTGGTCTTGTGATCCTCTTATCCTAAACAATGATCAAATCAAGCATCATAAATTGGGTGCTTACCCTAGTCCCTACCTGCACCCATGAAGTCTATCTGGTCACCCAATGATGGCCTGAACATGGTATGAGATAAAACTTAGTAGACCACCACCAACAGTGTCTATAACAAGTCCAATATATGTATAAACAATGAAGAGGTGTGCAATATATCATAGGTATAATAATAATAAAAGTAATGTGTCAAGAATATGTGATATCATCTAGCCAAACATGTATCCCTATGAATAATAGTCAAGCTTTTATAAATAAGGTAAACTATAATCAAGAAACCATAATCATGTGCTAACTGTAAATAATGATAAAGAAGATGCGGTACTATTCAATCTAACAACTATAATAAAATACTCATACTAGGGATATCTATAAATCATGATAAAGTATCCATAATGGCCTATGCCGAGTAATCAAGTGTCAGTACTGAAAGGGCTAGATCCAAGGTATAAATGACCAAGGAATCCTCATTGAGTCCATGATGCATCTCAATGGAAACTCGATAAAGATTTGGGTGGAATCCAAGGAACTCATCCAAGGCATTCCAAGGAAGCCAGATCCAAGGAGTAGCAAAGTCCTTGGCCACCTATAGAATCAGGATCTGAGGATTATAAATGTACAATACATCCACTACCATAATCAATATGGATCTATGGAGTAGAAATATCCATGTCATCCAATAGAATCAGGATCCAAGGAGTAGAAATGTACAAGGCATCTACTACCATTATTGAGATCCATGGAGTAGAAATGTCCATGGCATCTTATGGAATCAGGATCCAAGGAGTAGAAATGTCCATGACATCTAATACCATAATCAAGTCATTAATCAATTTATATCTCATTTAATAATTCATAAATAATCCATGAGTTCTTACAAATCATTCCTCATTTTCCATTTAAACCCATTTAACCAATTCATGTAATTACATGGCAAGGAGTCATAACATTCTCCTATTTATTCACTCAATTCTCATTTAATTTATTAAGGCTTTTAATAAATCTAGAAAGATCACACACACCCAACATGGTGATATATCATAGGGAAGATACAAAAATACACCTCAAAGGTGGCACAGGTTGAGGTGAACGAACTCCAACCATATAATGGTACTAGTGGGAAACCTAAATAGGTCCCAAACAATTTAAAAAGTACATTCATTTATTTTTAAAGGAAACTTCGGAAGGTCTGGTGCGATGTATAATGGAAACAAGGTATATAAAACACCAAACTTTAAGGTAAAGGTATAGACCACCTATCATATACATGTGGTAGATCACTAATGTGCATATTTTTTATTATTCTTTATCGCATCCTTTTTTATATTTTTATTGACCTTTTAATATCAAAATGTTATATTTTGTTAAATAATAAACAATTGTGGTGTTTTTGTACATTTCTGTGTAAAATAATCAATTTTAGTGTAAATCATATATTTTAGTGATCATTTTTGTCATTTTAAATAATTCTCAAATTCAATAATCCTTTTTATTTTAACTTTAATTTTTTTATTCTTTTGTTTTTAATTAAATTATAATTTTTCATTCTTTTTATTCTTTCATTTTTTCATTTCTTTAAATTTTCAAAATAATTAGTTTATCGATTCATTAATTTAATTAACTAATTATTTTAAAATTGTAAATAAATAATTAAATTTAGCTTTTAGTTCTTTAAATAATTAAATTAGTTTTAAAAACTTAATTCTATTCATTTCATACTTTTATTTTAATTTAATTATTTAATTTTATTAATTAATTTAATTAATTAATTGGTTAATTAATTTAAGAAATTAAATTTAAATATTTTTAATTATTTTAAATTAATTACTAATAATTTATGACATTAAATAAATTCTTTATTTTAAATATTTTTTAATTTTTTTAATATTGTTTTTAACTTTGTTTATTTTTTTGTTTAGTTTTTAATTTTATTTGTTAATTGTTTCATTTATTTTATGTTGTGAAGGTGTTTCTGAGTTACTGACACCACCTATCAGTGACTCAAGTCACCAACATCGTCAACTTCAAATAACCCAACACCCACTGACACCATCACCCCATTTTTCTCCTGACTCACCGATAGCTTCTGTCGATGACTCAAATGAGTCATCGATACACCACCTACCGAAAACTCTCATTCTCCCCTGTATGTCCCACCTACCGACACTATCCTGCGCCTTCTTGTCTCACCGATGCATTGTCTCACCGTCACTCCCAACCTACCGACACCTCCTCCTCCACCACTCACCAAATCTTTCTGAGACAATGATACCCCCAGCCATTATCGCACCTATCCTCCACCAGCAAAAATACAAGACCAATAACTGCGACACAAAATCAACAAAACAAATCATATCACCGATAGAAATCAAATCACCAGCAGCATAATAAAACTAGTAGAATCTAGCAACAGGTCGAAATTGTAGATGGATAAAAAATTGAAACACCAAGATTTCCAAATACCAAAAATTCTCACCAGTTTCGAACCAGATCCAAACCATGTTCTGCATCCCTGAGCATCATTGAATTTCCTCTCCAACTCACACCATCGCACCTCACATCCCACTTGAAGCCACATATGACCTCCTTTGACTACACCCGTCGACACCACCTGAACCCTATCCACTGCACCTTCAACAAGCTGTGCCGCCTCTCCGATCACCCTCATTCACCTACCTGTGCCTGAACTCTCCCCATCTCTCCTTGACCACCTTGAGACAATGTGACGCCACTCTTATTTCCCTTATCTCACCGAACCACCCCAAACCAGGCTAAACTATCTCCACCACACCACCACCGAAACCCCTTGCTCTTCGCTACACCGTCGCAGCGAGACCCCCTTGCTCCACCCGATTTCCCCCCCTTCCCCCTTTTTTTTACTTATTTTATTTTATAATATTATATTATATATAATTATAACATATATAATATATTATTTGATACATATATAATAATAATTAATATAATTAGTATAACATATATAATAATAATAATATTATATTAATATATTTAAATATTTTTTATGTAGATATATATATATATATAATAGTAATATAAATATGTATTTATATATTTATACATACCATATAATAATAATAATACATATAATAATAATATATATAATAATAATAAATATACTTATATTTACACACACACACACATATATAATATTAAGGACTTATATTTTATAATAGTAAATAAAAATATATTTATAAATATATATACACATACTTTAGTAGTAATAAATATTTCTAATTAAACTATTTATTTAACATTTATTTTTTATATTTTAATAATAGTAGGACTATGTTAATTTAGGTATAATTTTATTAGTATTTTTGTTTTAATTATATATATATATATATATATAGATGCAATCACTTTCTTTCATTCTCTCACGGGTGTTTTTATGTTGCTTTGCACAGGGGGAGGTGATCGTGGTGGGTTAAGGCGGTGCTAACAAAATTCGATCATGGAAACTATAAGGTAAATATAAAAGGATTCATAGGTCATTGAAAGGGTATTATTACACTCACTTGGAGTTCACTCGAAGCCCGTCACGAGTATGTCAAAGGTGAGCCACATGGATTCGCTGCCTGTTAGGAACCAATTTGTCACTATTTTAGTTTTGCGAATAAGAGGATCCTATCCTCTTCTGTTTAGGGGGGATACTCCATAGAATTCACCATTCACTCAATCACTCCATCTCACATCTTTTGTATAAGGGAATCGTCTTCGATCTAGAAACAAGACCCTGCTCCTCCATCGCCTGCTCCATCCTCCATTCTCTCCATGTTATGTTTTGTGTTTTTGTGTCTATAAATATTACCAATATACATGTTTTTTTAATTATAATTGGGTGGTTTGTTTCATTTGTTAAGTGTCGGGTAGTGAAACGGGATTTGGTCTGGAGATTCGATCTTCAAAGAGATCACCATATTCTTTTTCTCCTTAGCAGATCATTTCTATGAATTCGACTAGCGAAAGCAAAACCGTGCACAAAAATCAGTTTACTACTTTATTATCTCACCTCTTCTCCCCTTCCTCTCTTAGTTTCTAGATTGAGAAATTGATATGAGATGTGAAATTTTATGATCTCAACAAAATGATTCTGTCTTGTGAGAATTTCTTGCAGTCAGAATGACTTTGTTGGGGAATTTAGATCGCAATCTGGAGGGATGATCAAGCACTAAAGAAATTTCAGTGTTCGTGTGTCTAATTTTAAGTGATATTGATGTGTTATTTGAGTCATAGGACATTCATTGATAAATTTTTAAAGTTTTTGATACATTTATTTGGTAGATCTTGGATAAGGATTTGAGGGTGGGTGAACCTAGGTCCAGCCTTGTTCTTACTGACTGTTGTGTCTGTGTCTGCTGTCATTCTTGTTCTTTATTTTTTTATGTTTCTTCTGTTATTATTCACCATTAGTTCACTATTTCCCCTATCACTATGATTTTCATCACTATTTAGTGTTTTCTTAGGAGTTTTGTTTTACTGTTTTCAAAATATAAAAAAATACAAAAAAGATTTTCAGAAAGACCACTTAGTTATTCGACACCGCTTCCTTAAGAGAGACCCTAAGGTTAGACACTGAGCTATATATGGGGTATTATAAATGTTAACTTGACCATCCTTGTGACAAGGATGACGTCAAATTTTGGTACCATTTTTGGGGAAGCAATGTTTTATAGTGTGGTTTTTCCATTTTTCTTATAAAAAAAAACAAAAACAAAAACAAAAAAAATTATAAAAAAAGAAGAAGAAAAAGAGAGAGAAAAATGTCCACTATAATCTCTTTTGATAATTTTGATAATGATGCTGATGATTTTTTTGATTTATCTAATGTGAAAATATTGTATGAGGATGTATAATTATTTAAATTTTGGTTATAAACCCAACCAATAGGACGTACTTCAGATGCTACAAGGGCTGTGACACATTAGACAAAACAGTAGTATGGAAAGATATTCAAAAAATCTAAAAAGTTCAAGAGGGGAAGATACCTTATAAGAAGGATTTTTTGGCTACATAAAAGATCATTGAATTCCTTAGCTCAGCCTACCTAACTCTATTGGAACATAAGAGCAAGAAAAAACCCCAAAAACCCACTGATGTTTCTCCTTTTGGAAAACAACTGAGAAGAAAGGAGAAAAGAAATAGGAGAACCAAGAAGATAGAGCTGCCAACATTTGAGCCTAGAGCACCCTCTATCATGCTGTTGGAAGGTCATGAGATGCATCTAGAATCATTATTTAAGTGCTATTAGGATATAGGACATGCTGTTATTGAAGAAGATAGGCACATATATGGAGATCATTTTATTTATAGCATTTTATGTGATGATATTATTTGTTCTGAATTGTCTAATGATTCCTCCTTGTTTCCACAGGATGATAAAACACATGATATCCTTTACTTCTCCTTGTAGGATACCACATCAGAAATAATTTGTTTTAAAGAGAGGCTAGAGGAGGTTGACTACATCACTCCTACCACAGACATCCTCATAGTAGCTCTGGATACCCTTGGAGAAGAACAAACTGCACTGTTCAAGGGAGTTGACATTTTTTTGAAGAACCTGTTTTAGATTTTATTGAAATTGATATTAGTTTTGTTTCTCCAATTACAGGTATTGAAAATGAAGTTCACTTTTTTGATTTCCCAGAGAGTGATAAAGTCTAAGTTTTACTTGTTGAAGAGTTAATGTAACTTCCAATTATGGATAAAGTTTCCAGTTTGGGAGCTATTGTTGAAGAGGAAGTGTTAGAACTGTGCACAAGGATAGAAGTGTATGATGAAACATTAATTGTTTTCCAAGAGGAAATATTTTATTGGACTAAATTAGAGGATAATTCACATCCAAGAGTTTTAATCTTTCAACCTATGCACTCCCAACTAGTAGTAGAAGGAGGGAAGTACCCTTACATTCTTTTTTCACCTCCAACACTCCACAAGAAGTACTCAACTATTAAAGAGGGAGAATTTCTAAAAGCTGGCCAAGGGGTACTCCACAAGCTGCAAGAGACTGAATTTGGTAAGAACCACATCTAGTGGTTCTTAAGAAATAATCTCAATCCCCCATCAAATTAGGGTTGATCCTTTGAATGTACAACAACAGACAATCAAAATATAGCACCCATGGGGGGTTATCCCAAGATTATCTTTTTTTTTTCATTTTATTTCTTTAGTTTATTTTTGAATATTTTTTTAAATTGTGTGTTTTTTTATTATAGGTAATAAAATGATAGTAGTTCCATGTGGAAATCCATCATTATCAAAGGTACCAGTTTATTGGAGATCACATGATAAAACTCCCTAACTTAAATCTGGTTGCAATTCACTTTTAGATTTAAAATTTTTAGACTAATGTTAATCTGTTTACACTTGTATGTGCTTGAATGCAGCATCCATGGAACTTGTGGAGAGAAAATAAAGGGAGGAATCATAAAGTTGAGTTGAAAGTAATAAATTCAAGAAGCTACACATTCAGGGAAGTACTATTTTTCATTCTGCATTTGTTTTTAATATTCTCATTTATATTGTCTATTGCATGTTCCTAAGTGTGGGACAGTACCCATAGTTTTTTTTAAAATTATGAATCTATTTCCTACATTGAGTGTTAGCTGCTAATATCTAGAGAGTTGAAATTTTATTTTGAACTGATTTGTAAAAACTGTTTGCACCCACTGATTTTAGTTTAATTTTTCTACTGATGTACATCATTGATTATCATGATACTTATTGAACTAATTTTAGAAATAATTTTTTGGATTTTTAAATTCAAAAGCATGAACTTTAAAAAAACACATTATGCTTGATTACCGGTGGTGTTGGGTGGACTTTCTCTTGTACATTTGTTTTTGTTTCTTTCTTTTATTTTTCTTTTTGTATGTGGCCAACATTATTTTGAGCTTCACTACTACCCCTCCTCATTCTTTTAAGTGCTAAATTTACCAATATGTTTTGAACTAAGCTATCTCCCAATTTGAGAGTCAATATTTGGGATAATTTTGAGTTTTAAGTGTGGGGTAGAGGGGTCATTTTCACACTTCAAATTCCCCCCTGATAATTTTTTTGTTTTATAAAAAAGGTCAATTTTATCAAAAAAATGGCCAATTTTTTTTGCAATTTTTTTTCAAGATTCCTTTAATTTTTTTCAATTTTTCTTTCATAACATGAGGGTTATCTGGATTCACATTGCACATAATTTTTGTTCTGCCTAATGAATGACAAATTGCTGATAGTTAAGGGTTTCAGTGATTCTGAAACTGTTAGGGATATATGATTACTGAATGAAGTAGCACACAATCTTTATATATTTTCTGTTTAGGAACTTAGGAAGAGAGTGATATATGATATATTTTTGTGGAATTAAGATAATGTATTTAGGAAACTGTAAATTTTAACCAGATTCCAGGGGAATCATTTTTTTTAAAATAAAAAAACAATCACCTAATTGAGCCTACTCAAATGATAATTGTTTAAGTCCTTTATAACTGGAGTAAAATGGGAAAATGGGATCCCACAACAAGTATCTGAGATAGGTGAACTTGGTGCGTTTCTGTGAATAAATAAAACCATTTTTCAATTTTAATAAGTGCTATGCACAGTGACTTGCACATGAAATATGGCTGGGAAAAAATTTAAATAAAGTGCCTTGTCAAAAATGAGCTCATTTATATGAGGTGAATTTTGAACCCAAATGAATAAGGGAAAAATTAAATTAATTAAAGATCATTTGAGTTGTATCAATGAAGTGATTCAAAAAAATATTTTTGGAACCTGAGAATTGAAGGTGCCTGTGGTTAAGGTTTTAATTCCACTTTTATCTAACATGTCATCACTTTTTGAATTGGAACTTGAACTGGAATTAAAGTAAAAAAGTATGTCATTTCATATAGGAGGCAAGAAATTTTTAATAGTGGATGAATCTGAGTTGCCTTTGATTTTCAGTGTAGTTTTCAAAACTAGGTAGGACCTTATTTGAATTGATTCTTTGAAAAGCTAGTCCAGGTTCTGTGCCTCTGTTTGTTAAAGTTTAGTCATGCACTTTTTGAACTAAATCTCAAAAATCATATTTTTTATTTTAAAAAGTCAATAAACATGTATTTGTTTGATGACAAAGAAAGATTTATGTGTGGGGGAGTTTGATATGGCTGTTTTTTATTATTCTTTACCACATCATTTTTTATATTTTTATTGACTTTTTAATATCAAAATGTTGTATTTTGTTAAATAATTAACAATTGTTGTGTTTTTTTACATTGTTATGTAAATTAATAATTTTTAATGCAAATCATGTATTTTAGTGATCATTTTTTTTAATTTTAAATAATTCTCAAATTAAATAATCCTTTTTATTTTAAATTTTATTTTGTATTCTTTTGTTTTTAATTAAATTATAAATTTTCATTATTTTATTTTTTTCATTTATTTTAATTTTCAAAATAATTAGTTTATTAATTCAATAATTTAATCAATTATTTATTTTAAAATTGAAAATAAATAATTCACTCACCACCGTTCACCTACCTACACTCGAACTCTCCCCATATCTCCTTCACCGCCTCGAACTGATGTGCCACCACCCTTATTTCACTCATCTCACCAAACCACCCCCAACTAGGCTAAACTGGCTCCACCAAACTGCCGTTGAAACCCCCTACTCTTCGCTACACCATCGCGGTGAGACCCCCCCCTGCTCCACCCGATTTGCCTTCCCCCTTCCCTTTTTTTACTTATTTTATTTTATAATATTATATTATATATAAGTATAACACATATAATATATTATATGATACATATATAATAATAATTAATACAATTAGTATAACATATATAATAATAATAATATTATCTTAATATATTTAAATATTTTTTTATGTAGATATATATATATATATAAATATGTATTTATATATTTATACATATCATATAATAATAATAATACATATATTATTAATAATAATAAATATACTTATATTTACATACATACATATATATAATATTAAGGAATTATATTTTATAATAGTAAATAAAAATACATTTATAAATATATACACACATATTTTAGTAGTAATAAATATTTCTAATTAAACTATTTATTTAACATTTTTTTTATATTTTAATAATATTATTACTATGCTAATTTAGGTATAATTTTATTAGTATTTTTATTTTTATTATTATATATAGATATAGTCACTTTATTTTATTCTCTCATGTGTGTTTTTCTATTGTTTTGCACATGGGGAGGTGATTATGGGGGCTTAAGGTAGTGGTAACAGAAGTCGATCGTGGGAACTGCAAGGGCAAGCACGAAAGGATTCATAGGTCATTGCAAGGGGATTATTACACTCACTTAGAGTTCACTCGAAGCTTGTGACGAGTATATCAAAGGCACGCCACATGGATTCACTGCCTGTTAGGAACCAATTTGTCACTATTTTAGTTTTGCGAATAAGAGGATCCTCTCCTCTCCTATTGGGGGGGGGGGCACTCTGCAAACTTCACCATTTACTCAATCACTCCATCCCACATCTCCTGTATAGGGGAACCATCTTTGATCTGGAGACGAGACCCTACTCCTCCTTCTCCTTCTCTATCCTCTATTATCCACATGCTCTATTTTTTGTTTTTTGTGTTTTTATATATTATCAATCTCCATGTTTTGTAATTAGAATTATGTGGTTTGTTTCATTTGTTAAGTTTCGTTCATTATTCCTCATCTCGTGTTGTGATATGAAATCTCCAATGATGAAGATATAATTTGTGAGGTTGGATCCAGGTAGTGAAACCTAACGATATTAGAGATCTAATATTCAATGATATCGCCATATTCTTCTTCTCCTTAGTTGATCATTTATGTGATTTTAGCTAGCGAAAGAGAAACCGTGCACAAAATCGGTTTAATAATTTCTTATCTCACCTCTTCTCTCCTTCCCCTCTTAGTTTCTCAACTGAGAAATTAATATGGTATGTTCAATTTGATTACCTAAATAGAATCATTTTGTCTTGTGATAATTTCTTGTCATAATGAATTAACTGGGGAATTTAGATTGCAATCTAGGGGGATACTCAAGCGCTGAAGAAATTTCAATGTATGTGTGTCTAATTTTAAGTGAGATTGGTGCATGATCTGATTCATCAGGCATGCATTGAGAGAGTTTGAAATTTGTTGATACATTTCTTCAGTAGATATTGGATAGGGAGTTGAGGGTGGGTGAACCTGGGTTTGGCCTTGTTATTACTGACTGTTGTGTCTGTGTTTGCTGTCATTCTTGTTCTTTGTTTTTCTCTGTGTTTCTTCTATTAGTCTTCACTATTCGTTCACTCTTTCCCCTAACATTGTGATTTTCATCACTGTTTATTGTTTTCTTTGGATTTTTTTTACTATTTTCAAAAAATAAAAAAATAAAAAAATACTTTTGGAAAGACCACTTAATCATTCGACACTGCTTCCTTGAGAGCGACCCCAAGTTTATCCAATATGCTATATCTTGGGTATTACAAATGTAAACTTGACCATCCTCACAACAAGGATGATGTCAATTACCCATCTAGTATCAACATCTGATTTGGTCTAGATTGAGAGATAAAAGAAGAATGTAAAAACCCCCTAGAAATAGGGAATAAGACCCTACACCAAAATAACTACATTGAGTAGAATAGAAATGTTTAAAGGTGTAAGAAGAATGGAGAACTCATTGGTGTGGATCCAACAAGATCGATGATGGAGGAAACAGAATCTAGATCACGAAATGACACCAAAGCCTAGGGTTAGGCTTTAAGGGAAGCTGCTATGCATGTGATAATGAAGGGGTGATCTTATGTTAAAAATAAGAATTACCTACCTCTTATTTTAAAAAATGACTCTGGGAATTTACACGACATGTAAATGCATTACACGTTATGAAAATATTGGGATTTACCTTTCCAGGAAAGTTCATTACACATTATGAATTGTCCTGCCTAAGTTAATACTTTCCATGCATTGAGTACACACATTGTATTCCAATTAAACATTATGTATTTGAACTATATCCTACCTTTAAACCCCCACTTTATTCTCTCTAAAACAACCCAAATGGTCCATGAGCCTAGATTTATGGTCTAATACCAAAAAGAGAATGTAAAAAAGAGTTTAACTAGAAATAAAATTATCCAAACCTCTTCAAAAAACCTAGGTTCTTACAATATTATCCTCTTAAAGCAATTATTCCATGAATTTACCTTCCAAGGGAGGTCAAGAATTGTCTAATAATATCTCCCACCACTGATCACTTACATCAGCCTCCCACTCCCAAGTCTCATCCTATAAATATTTGTGCTTCCATAACACCCATACTAAAGGAACTGGCAGGTCTTGTAGAACATTTATTCTCCTATCAACAATACAAATAGGATACTCCTTGAAGGATTCATCTACTTGTAACTCAGTCTCATCCAGATTAATAGTATGAGAAGGGTTTGAGTGATAATAGTGAAGATGAGATATATATAAGATGTCATGCATGGCTCGATACCTTTGAGGTAACTGTAATTGATAGGATATCATCCTAACTCTCTCTAGAATCTTGAACGACCCAACATATTGCAGTGAAATATTATCCTGTCTCCTAACCCGTATGTGTCCTAGCTTTAGAGAGATACGTAAAAAGACCTGATCACCAACCTAAAACTCTATAATTCATCAAAAAAGATCAACATAATATTTCTATCTAGACTATGAAGTATCCATCCAATTCTTGATCAAATAGACCTACTCTTAAGTCTCCTACATGAGATGTGGTCTGAGTAATGTTGCCTCTCCTGCCTCTAACCAGTAAAGAAGAGATTAGCATGGCCTAATATAAAAATCCTCATAAGGTTCCATCTGTATAGTATCTTGATATCTATTTTTATAGGTGAATTCAAATATGGGTATATTACTCTCCCAATAAACCCCAAAATCGAGGATGAATTCTCTAATAATGTCCTCTAAAACTTGTATAGTGCGTTCTGATTAGTCATTAGTTTAAGGTTGGTATGTCATGCTTAGAAGCACCTGAGTACCCAACAACCTCTACAAACTCTACCAAAATCGATATGTAATCCAGGAATCCCTATATGATACAATGGTGTGAGGAACCCCATGAAGGTGTGCTATCTCTCAAATATAAACTCTTCCAAAATCATTTACTAAGAAGGTCTCCTTGATCAGTAGGAAGTGGGTAGCCTTCACGAGATTTTCCACAAAACCCATAAAACATCTTTACCTAAAGATAACCTCAATAACATAGTTATTAAATCCATCACAACATCATCCCATTTCCACTTGAGAATGGAAAACTACTATAAAATCCTAACTGGTCACTAGTGTTCCTCCTTCACCTGCTGATAGTTGGAACACCTTGTGACAAAACCATCTACCACTTATTTCATACCTGACCACCAATAATGATGCAAGTCTCGGTACATCTTAGTAATGCCGAGATGTAATACCCAATATGAGGCATGAAACTCTCACATCATCTCATTACATATGTCTTCTGAAACCCAAACATGACCATGTATGCATAGAATCTCATCCTTGCCAACAGTCCAACCAGGAGGTGGGTCCTTACCTTCCACGCTCTCTCATAGGACCAGGACCTCTGTATATGATAAATACCTCATCCTCTCCCTATCCAGAAGAGTGTAATTCATTTCCAAATATGAGAGAAAATTCTTCCCTTGACCATCCCACACCTCCAAGTGAATCTCTAAAAATAGGACCATAAGCTTCCACTCGCTACTGGCCTCCTAAACTGCTTGTATCTGAGTCCTCCTACTTAGTGCATTAGAAACAAAATTTCCCTTTACAAACATATAGGAAAGCTCAAAATCTAAATACTAAATGTATTCAACCCACTTTAATTTACTCAAATTCAGATCATGTTATGTAAATATGTACTTGAGGCTTTTTTGTGTCAGTGTACACCACAAAATGCTCTCCTAGTAAATAATGCCTCCAACAATGCAAGGCATGAACAAAAATAGATAACTCAAGATCATGTGTTGGGTAATTCCTCTTGTATGTCCTCAATTAATGAGTCTCGTAAGCCAAGACTCACTCCTCCTATATCAAAACTCCTCCTAGACCAATACCTGATGCACCACAGTACACTGTATATCTTCTGCCCGACTCTAGCAGAATCATGACCGGTGCTGAATTCAGTCTCCCTTTCAGCTCCTAAAAGGATGTATCATAGGTATCTAACCATATAAACTTTACATCCTTATTATTAAAGACCATAAGAGGTTTTGTTAAGAATGATAATTACTATATAAAATTCTTATAATATTCATCTAGCTCTAAAAATCTCCGTATCTCAAAGACATTATTGGGATGTTCCCAAGAAACTATAAATATCACCTTCTTTGGTTCAACTGATACTCATGTATCTAAGATAATATAACCTAGGAATTGAATCTTATCCATCCAAAAGTGGCACTTTGTGAGATTAATATACAAATTATGCTCTCTTAATGTATCTAAAATGATCTCAAGATTTTTAGCATGGTCATGTCGATTGTGAGAATACACCAAGATATTATCCATGAATACCACCACAAATGAATCCAAATAAGGATGGAAAAATATGTTCATCAACACCATGAATAATTCTGGTGCATTCATGTGATCGAATGACATGACTGAATACTCATATAGACCATACCTTTTATGAAAAGATGTATAAAGTATTTTTGTTGGACTAACATACACATAATGATAACACAACATTAAATAAATCTTTGTGAAAAATTGATCTCTTCAAAGATGGTCAAAGAGATCATCTATCCATGGTAAAGGATATCAGTTCTTCATCGTCAACTAGTTCAATTTTTAGTAATCCACACATAGCCTAAGGGTTATGCCTGTATTTTTCATAGAAAAGGATTGGTGAACCCCACAAAGAAGTACTAGGTTATATAAACCCCTTTTATTATAAGTCCTCTAGATACCTCTTGAGCTCTTAAAATTCTATAGTATTCATTCTATAAGTAGGAAGGGATATCGATGCATATACTAGAACTAGATCAATAGAAAAATCTACCTATCACTCAGAAGATAAACTATAAAAGTCATCCAGAAAAACATCCATAAAATGATAAAAAACTGGAGGGTAATCTACCTGACATGATCCTTAATCATCTAGATACAAACTAGAAATCTGGGCTGTCATTCTACCTATCCCATGATGCTCTAGTCCAACTCTACCTGCATGGACATCCCATTCACCCTTGTGAATAAAAATTCTGCCCTCTAGTGATGTGAAGTTCACCCTCCAGTGATAGAAACTAACAAATACATGAAAGGAAACCAACCAATCTATATCGATAATAACTTAAAACTCTATCATCTCGAGGTTGAAGAAACCCCATAAAAAGTGATGCCCACTTATCTCAAGGGGGAACTCTCTACACTGGTGTACACTCTCTGATCTGATTCCCAATGGAGTTTTGAGTGTTATAACACCATCATAAAATAGAACATCAGACCTAAGTATCTACACAATAGGTACAAATATGAAATATTGTGATACACCTATATAAGAAAGGGAATATAATAGAATAGAGTCTACTAAGATCGTACCTCTCACTGTAGACGAACCAACGCTCTACTGTCATAGTACAACTGGTGCCTAGAAACCTTGACCATAACCACCACATCAGTCTGAATGACTGACACTACTCAAACTCCCAACCTGATGTGGAGTTGTGAATCCTTATCTTAATCCTAGAGTCAGATTTTATTCCCTTCCACTGACTGTTGGAGGGAAGGTCCTACATAATCGCTATATATGGCCTATCATGCCGCATGCTCGACACTCAACTAGGTCTCTATCACACCGGATCCTCATAAGTCCCAATATACCACATTGATTAAAATAGACATAACTTGCCATAATCGCACTCTATCCAACATTCCCTTCACAATAAGCCTCAAAACAATGATTCCTACCACCTGATACTGAACCACTGGGTCAAGAGACTGAATTTCCCTACTATGTACCCCCATATTCTCATAGGTTTCATTCAGTAATAAGTTCCTAATTCACTATCTCTATAATAGTAGTCAACTGAAACAAATTTACCTATAATCAAATGGAATTCTTGAGACCTTCCTTGAAGCATCTTTCCCTTGATGTCTCATTAGCAAGATAAAATGGCATAAAACACTAAAGATATGTGAAGCGTGCCGAATACTCCATAATGATCACTAAACCCTGATCCAGATGCATAAAATCATTGTCCCTTTTAAATATTAGGGTCCTAAGAAATAAGTAATCATAAAACTTGGATTGTAAATCCCTCCAAACCATATCTGGAAGTGTATCATTCTGGTTCAAAACATCCCACCAACACTTAGTTTCTCCCCAAATCATATATATCATGAGCTTCACTCTCTTCTTAGGAGGTGTCTTGAGATGCTAAAAAATTGATAAGGTAGTCTCAAGAAATAGATCAACAACCTATAGACTACCATCCATCGAAAATGTGGGTGGATATTGCTACTGAAACACACACATTATCTCTTCCATAGACGAGGCAAGCTACGAGGATACATGAATAGTCTACATAAAGAATAGGAAACCCTCACAGAACTAGGTGTCAACACCCATGTCTGGTATAACAGTTAGTGATAAAATAGGCACTACTAAAGGTTCTATTGTAATCCTAGGTCCCACCACCTCTAGAGCATTGTTTCTTCCACCCTCTTGGCATATGACTGGAGGTCTTTATGGTGCAATGTATCTACAAATTCCAAACAAAAACCTTAAAAAAGAGTTTGGTAATAACCTGATCATAGATAAAAGAATAGGACATACCGAATACTTTCTATAAACAAGTCACACCCCTATACCTACTCCTAAATCCCGTACTAGGTAATAAGAACTACCATAAAAAATACCAGAGTCATTTCCTACTTCCCACTCTAAAGATGAGTCTAGGTCAAGTTCTCTATTTACAGCACGGGTCTCGATATATCTACAGTGAAATTTTCATTTCAAAATTTCAATTTCATTTAAATTAATATTTGTTTACAATTATCTTTAAATGTTTGAACCAAATGGGTCACCACTTTTGATTTATAAGGGCCTATACACCTTATAAAACGAAGTGTGGTGTCTATTTAATCAAACCATAACACATTCTAGTCCATGAAACCAATGGTCTATGACTTAACATGAAATAATTGGCTGCTTATGGTGTCTATTGTAGCCTATAAAGAAAAAAACTATTTAGGTTATGACAGATACTCTAAGTACCAATCATGTTTTCCAATACCCTACTCAAAATGTAAACCAAGGATAAATTATATCACGCAAGGCATGCATAATAATGTCATGCAATAAAACAATGCATCCTATATGGAATGTAATATGCATGGCATGTGAATCCTGTAAGGTGCCTAAATGATTCATGAGATGGAATTACCTCATCTAATCGAGCCAAATACAAAATTAAATTCCTCAATTATAGCAATAATAAAATCACACAGTATATTCACCACCCAATGATGGAATCAAATCAATTGTAATAGAAAAAATATAGATAAAAAATTCATCATTCTAAGTAATTTAGATTTTTTCTGTATGTGGATTAGCTACTCCCAGGAAAAACTCATTAAAAAATGACAATTCATTCATAATATCCTATCTATTATCTCAAAATAGAAAGGCAAGAAAAAAAGAAAAGAAACTAGGCCTTTGATACTGCTTTGTAACGTCCCAACTTGGGTGCCACTTAGCAGTTCCCTGAGCCAGAGGGTCACATGGAATCAAGCATGTCTCATAGTATTACAGAGGTTTACAACTAGTAGTGAGGGTCTATGATGGTAAGGTGGGGATACTATACCCTCATGATCAAAGTAACATAGTGGTATCACAAGTAATAAATCAACTGAAGCATAATACAAATCAAATATAGAAGATAAACATCCAGAAGAATGTAATAATAATAAAGCCAAAAGTAGTGTCATGTACAATATAATGATCATGTCACGTCCCTATAAAAAAGGTAAAAAAATACATGGAAACAAATATCCCACACATTACATGTATAAAAAAATACCAAAAAGGTACTATCTCTAGATAGCATCATGAGCATAGCTCAGTTCTGTGCTCCCCTGCTCCTAAGAAATGATCAAATTAAGAATCATAAAGTGATTGCTTTCCCTGGTCCCTACCTGCATCCATGAAGTCTGTTTGGGTACCCAATGATAGTCTGAATATGGTGTGAGATAATACTCAGTAGGCCACCACCAACGGTGTCTATAACAAGTATAATATGTGTATAAACAATGAAATGTGTAGTATATCATAGGTATAATAGTAATAAAAGTAAAGCGTCAAGAAGATATGATCTGATATTTCGAAACATGGATCCTTATGAACAATAATCAAGCTACCAAAAACAAGGGAAACTGTAATCAAGAAACCGTAATCATGGGCTAATTGTAAATCATGATAAAGCAGGTGTGGTACTTTTAATTCTAAAAAATGTAATCAAATACCCATACTAGGGCTATCTGTAAAGAATAATAAAGCATCCATAACAACATTTTCCAAGTAATCAAGTGTTAGGACTAAAATATTTATATCTAAGGTATAAATGACCAAGGCATCCTCATCAAGTCTATGGTGCATCTCGATGGTAACTCGGTAAATATTTGGGTGGAATCTAAGGAGCTCGTCCAAGGTATTCTGAGTAAGCTGGATCCAAGGAGTAACAAAGTACTTAGCATCTTATGAAATCAGGATCCAATGAGTATAAATGTATAAGTCATCCACTACCATAATCAATATAGACCCATGGAGTAGAGATGTGCATAACATGAAATGGAATCAGGATCCAAGGAGTAGAAATTTCCAAGGAATACACTACTATTATCGAGATCTATAGAGTATAAATTTCCATGGAATCTTATGGAATCAAGATCTAAGGAGTAGAAATGTCTAGGACATCCACTACCATAATCAATTCATTCATCAATTTACATCTCATTTAATAATTCATAAATAATCCATGAGTTCATCCAACTCATCTAAATAATTCCCCATTTTCCATTTAAACCCATTTAACTAATTCATGTAATCACATGGAAAATAGGCACAACTATATCCTACTCATTCACTCAATTCTCATTCAATTTATTAAGGCTCCCAATAAAGCTAATGAGCTCACACACACCCAATGGGGTGGTATATCATGGGGAAGATACAAAAATAAACCTCAAAGGTGGCACATGTTGAGGTAAATAACCTCCAACTATATAATCATACTAGTGGGAAACCTAAATAGGTCCTAAAAAATTTAAACAATATATTTCATTTAATTTTAGGGGAAACTTCAGAAGGTCCGGTGTGTAGAATAACAACAACGAGATATATAAAACACCAAAATTTAAGGTAAATATATATACCACCTATAATATACCTATTGTAGAACAATCTCCAATATTGACCACTGATTGGGTCTAGATTAGGATAAAAAGAAAGAACATATGAAAAATCTAGAAATAGCTCATAAGAGCCTACATAAAAATAACTCCATCGAGGAGAAGATAAATGGTGAAATGTGCAAGAGTAATGGAGAAATCACTGGCGTGGATCCAACGAGATAAACGACATAGGAAACTAAATTTGGATCATGAAACGACACCAAAGCCTAGGGTTAGGCTCCAAGGGAATCTCCTATGTGTAATATAAGGGAGGGGTGGGGTTCTATAAAAAATAAGGATTCCTTGCCTCTTGTATTAAAAACCACCTCTGGGAATTTGACATGTAAATGCATTACACATTGTGTAAATATTGAGCTTTACCTTCTGGGGAAAGCTCATTACATGTCATGAATTGGCATACCTAGGGCAATACATGTCGTGTATTAAGTACACTATGTGTATTCCAATTACACATCATGAACTTGGCATGCAACCTACCTTTAATTCCCTGCTTTCTTATTTCCAAAATAACCCAACCGGACCATGGGCCTGACTTTAGAGTGTAAACCCAAAAAGAGAACATAAAAAAGAGTTTAAACTGAAATAAAATAAACCATACCTCGTAAAAAAACATGGGATCTTACACCATCACCTTTTCATTTTTCATTAGTACACAGCCCAAACCCTTCTTTTAAGTATCACTATATACCATAAAAAGTTCCCCACTATAGGGTGGTATGAGGACCGATGTAGTGATAAGCCTCTTTTTAAATTCCTTAAATCTATCTTCACATTAAATGGTCTAGAAAAACTTTCCCCCGTTATAAGTTATCTCAGTTAGCAGGTTTGATATCAACAAGAATTTTCTCAAAAATTATTGGCAATACCCAACTAGTCCAAGGAAACTATAGATATCTATTACAAATGCTAGTCTAGGCTAGTCATTAATTTCCTTAGTTATAAAAGATTCCATAGACATCCCTTTAATGGTGATAACATGCCACAAGAATGATATTTCCTTAATCCAAAAATCACATTTACTGTACTTTTCATATAGATTATCCTTTCACAAAGTCTTTTTCACATTATTCAAATGCTTCTCATGCTCCTCCTTTCTTTTTAAGTATATCAAAATATCATCAATAATGACCACCAAAAATTTGTCAAGGTAATATCCAAATAATCTATTAATTAAGTCCATAAATATTTTTGGAGCATTAGTGAGTCTTAAGGGCATCACAATGAAATCATAGTGTCCATACCTTATTCGAAAGGTGGTTTTGAGAATATCTCTATTATTCACTTTTAATTAGTGATATCCTGACTGAAGTTCCACCTTAAAGAAATACTAGGACCTACATAGTTGATTAAACAAGTCATTTATCCATGGGTTGGGATACTTTTTCTTTATCATGATTTTTCTGAGTTCACGATAGTCAATAGAGAGGAGTATTGAACCATCCTTCTTCATGAAAAAGAGGACTAGAACACCCCATGGTGAAACACTCAGGCATATAAAACCCTTTTATAGATTCTCTTATAACTGATTTTTAGTCCCCCTAACTCAATAGTGTCCATTCTATAAGAAGTATTGGACATGGGTAGAGATATAGGTATAAGTTTTATTGAGAACTCAACCTCTCATCTAGGAGGAAAACCAATAAACACTTCAGGGAATACATCAGCATAATCCCACAAAATAGACATGTCTTCAAAAATGATTCTCTCATTTGTCTCAATAATTTGAGCTAGATATAGTTACCCATAAGGCAATAATATCCACATTTGATTAGAAGATTCCAAGAGAGATTCATCCTCATCCTTACACTTATACAAAATCAGAGGATGACTTTGGATGTGAAGAGTGGTCTCCCTCTCCTAACTATTGATGTTGGATTTATATAAGGACAGTCAATTCATGCCAAATATAGAATTAAACTCCACTAAATGAATTAATATGATATTTTTTGGAATATATAGTCTATAAATATTGACTGGTGAGGAGTTATGTACTTGGAATACAATAATTTCTATTTTCTTCTTCTCATACATAGCTCAACCCCATGTTTTGAGGCAGTGTTTGAATAGTTCTACTAAACTTTCAAGATATTAAAGAATGCATAGAATTGGAATCAAAAATCACATTTTCTATTCTTGAATAAATAATTAGTATACCTTTCACCACATCATTATTAAAATCCATCTCATAAGTATTGATAGCATATTCCCTTCCTTGCTCTCTAGGCCTTAAAGGTTGTTATCATTTATTATCACTAACAACCCTTAGCTTAGGGAATTGTATTATATAATATCTATGTTCCTTTTAGTTGAAACACTATACCATAGGATGAGTGTTTATCTAATCATTATTTTCCTCCATTACATTAGTGGATTTCTTCATCTCTCTTCGATATTGATTAGCCCAATACCCTTATTTTCCACACTTGAATCATATACTAGTTCCCTTAAGACAGTTTTTGGGATGCTTCTTCCAACAATTTTGACACATGGGATGTTGTGTTTTATTTTCTCCATGAGGTTTAGTTTTTGAACCACCTGATTAAAACTATATTTTACACTTTTTATCTCTAGGCCCATGAGACTACTAAGATTCTCTAATATCCATATCAACCTTGAGAGAACAATAAGAAATCTATTCATAGCTGTCAAAGCCCCTAATCACCAAATATTTTTGTATAATTAGATTTAATCCAATAATAAAGTATTATATATTAATTTTTGGAATTGATGAAATAACCAGATGTATACCTTGAAAGCCTTGTGAAGTTTTCCTTATACGTCCCGATAGACTCATATTCCTTTTGCTTTAGTCTAAAGAGATCCCTCTCCATTTTATAATGGAGAGTTTAGGGAAAATATTTATTGAACAACATTTTCTTGAATTATTACCATCCCATGGAATAAATATCTTTTTTATAATTCATGTTCTTGATCAACGTCCACCACTGACCGACTTCCCCCTCCATGTGATAACAACCAACATAACTTTATCTTATTCTGAGAATTATAGTATATATAATATATTATCAATGTAGTTAATCTATTGTTCTGTGATGTGGGGATTAAAATATCCAATAAAGGTATGAGTCCTTTTTCACATTAAAGAATAAACTACAACTTTATCCTTCTTAGGAGAAGGAGGTAATTCTTTATGATTCAAGTTCATATTCATAACATGAGTCAACTAAGCTAGTAATTCCATGAAGTTCCTAGCTCCTTCTCCCATAAGGTTAGACATATCATTAGAAAAATCATCACATTTCCTATCACATTGGTTGTTGGCACAATTTCCCCTATTTTCCACCATTAACTGAAAAAATAAAAACATGGTGAGAATACTTTAACTAATAAACATACAAAAGGGAAAATTATAAATGTAGAAGGAATAACTTATAAATGATAAGTATATCCTATCTTATTAGTGACTAGGTTTCAATATAAGATATCTATGGTAATTTTCCTATTAATCTTTCTAACCTAACAATCTATCCAAGTCCTTCATAATGGTTTGTAAAGAGTTTGTGAATTCATCAAGACATATCCCCAGGAGTGTCAAACCAGGTGTACAACAAGGAGTCTTTGTCATGCACCAGGTAAAGATTAAGTTAATACCTAATGTACCCTTTTCATAGTTATCACACCTAAGTAAAACTATTTCAGAGCCACTTCCAATTTTAGTATCCAGATGGGATGTAATTTCTTGGAAAACACTCACTCTATACTTCACCAAAATTCCAGGATATTTTCCTATACTTAGACTTATCCCTAGGGTTCTCATTAAAGTATTTTATTACTAATTCCCCAAAATAACTAAGCCTTTATCTGATACCAAATATAGTGACCCAATCCTTTTTACACATATTATTACATGATTTTTAACAAAATTATCCATTAAATACAAAAAAAAGATTGAAAAACCTAGTGTCTTTGGAAGAATAGGTACATAAAACATCAAAATAAAAATAAAAAATCTATTTTTTAATCTTCATTATAACAGACCAAACCTTCTAGACCATTAATTTATGAAAAATCTAATAATTGAGGTGTCCTAGTTGAGTCTCGGGTGTTTTTGGGACATGTGAGTCATTCCAATAGCGAGTCATTTAAATAGTTTTCTAAATTTATAGTTTTACAATGGTGAATCATCCTGGTGGTGACTCATCCTGGTGGTAACTCATCCTGGTGGTGACTCATTCTGGTGGCGAATCACCCTGGCGGTGACTCATCCTAGCGGTGACTCATTCTAACGGTGACTCATCTGGGTGACGACTCCTTCTAGTAGCGACTCATGTTAGTGGTGACTCATCTTGGTGATGAATCATCCCAGTGGTGACTCATTCTTGTAGTGACTCATCTTGGCAGTGAATCATCCCAGCAGTGACTCATCCCAGTGGTGAATCATCCCAACAGTGACTCATTCTGACAATGACTCATCCCTGCAGTGACTCATCTCCATGGTGACTCATCCCAGTGGTGACTCATCCTAGCATTGACTCATCCCAGTGGTGAGTCATCCTGGTAGTGACTCATCTTGATAGTGACTCATTCTAGTGGTGACTCATGTTGTTGGCGACTCATCCTGATAGTGAATCATCCTGGTGGTGACTCATCCTGGTGATGACTCATCCTGGTGGTGACTCATTCTTTCAGTGACTCATCCTGGTGATGAATCATTCTGGAAGTGACTCATCCTGATGGTAACTCATCCAGATGGGGACTCATCCCAGTGGTGACTCATCCTATCAGTGATGTAAGAACCCGATTCTTATTCTTAAGGTACAGATTTCTTCTTTTCATTTTTCCTTTAAGTGTTTTTGAGAAAATAAGGAAAATGGGTAAAAATTTGAAATTTTTGTGGGTACACGCCATGTACTTTTCCACACACCATGTATTTTGTCCGTGTGGGAAGAGTACACAAGGTGTGTAGGCCTGTCAGTGATGAAGGGTGTAAAAACTGACTACACGCTGTGTACTTGGTATTTACACACCGTGTACTCAGTCGGAAGGTGAATAGTAAGGCAGTGGGAGTAGCCGCCAGCTGAGCGAAAGTACACACCATGTATTTAGAAATACACACCATGTACTCATGTCAACAAATGAATAGTGTGGTAGTGAAAAGTAGCCTCTAGAGGAACGGTTAAATGATGAAAATTACACGACATGTACTCTCAAGTACACGGCGTGTACTTGAGAGTACACGCTGTGTAGTTTATTTTTCTTAAAATGGGCAGTAGCCTCCTCTTTTGGTATAGGATGCATAAACGGTCATTTGTAGCTTGGGAGGAGAGGTCAGAGCTTGGAGGAGCTCCTGATCGCACGCCGGGAATCTGTTTCTTCTGTCGTCTATCTTGTTTGAACCGTGCGGGCAAGACCTTCCTTCTCCTTGATCCGTTCTTACCAATTATTTTATGAGGGAAATTTATTTACGTTTTAATGGTAATTATATTATACCATATCTATGCCATTCTTGGTTGATTAAAGAGGTGTCTTTCACATGTATCAATCAGTGGAGATTGAGGTAGGTGGTGTGATGTCTAATTCCAACTGCTGAGTGTTTTTGTGTACCATTGTGCTACGCGCCCATGTTTGGGGTGTCGTATGGCTGAGGCCTTGATTAATTATGATATCTATAATTGCATAGATAATTTGATGATAATTATAAACTACTATTTGGGATCATTTCTTGGATCCAGGGCCACCCCGTTGGTGCGCTCCCTTGTTTAGCCGTTTGTCCAGGTTACCTGAGGGTATACCGCGAATTTAGCATGCTTTGAATTGCCTTGAGAAGAATTTTATATAAATTACTTTGTTATGTGTTGGAATTGTCTTAGTTACTTTTATAGCCCGAGGGCAGTGTTTCATTTCTCCTACGGACAACTTTTCTCATGCCTATGGGCAATAGTTTCTGTGCATGTAGGCGACACCTTGTACGCCTGTGGGCAATATTCGTTATACCTGTGGGTAGTCACCTGTGAGTTTTGATTCTATTTACCTGAGGGTAAGGTTGTGCATGTATGAGGACACTATGTATTTTTTATATTCACTGTGGTGATTTTACATATTATACCTGCCAAGCTAAAGCATAGGCTTGGTATTGTTTTACCTTGTACTTGTTAGATAGCTTGTTATAGTTTTTCTACGGCACTACTTAGGAGATTTTTGGATGAGGATGAGTCTCGAGAACTTATAATTCAATTATCTTGAATTGTTAAATAATAATTAAATGGAAATGGAATTGGTAGGAGTAGATGATTTTGAGTACTACCTAGTTTACTGCCTTTCCATTACTACACACTGCCGTTGTAGAAATTCACTGACAGTTGGGCACTGGCCTTTGGTGGTTGCCTACTAGGATTTATTTTTCACACCCTATTTGGGTCATGTCTTGGGCCCAAACAGAATATATTGCTTCAGGTGTAGATAAGGGAAAGGGTCCCTATACAGGTACTTGATTGTTGCAGAGGAGTATGAGAGCATGGGACCAAGCTTAGGCTTGCGATGATGCTGAGTTCCTGCTGCACTATTTTGTTTTAATTTTCTGTATTTGTTCCTTATGATGTATTGTTTCAGATTACAGTGTATCCTATTTTGGATACTTTCTTAGAAATAGGGATATATTGCATCATTATATATGACTTTTGGTTATCATTTTCTTTAGTACTGTTGTCCTTTCAGCTTAGTATTGTTCACTGCTTCTGCTCTTTTGTATGTTTATATTTTCTCCACTACGCTACACTTTGAAAAATGAGGGCATAGTTTCACCACTATCAGACCTAGGCCCTTGCTGCTAGTCAGCATCCTCTAGTGTTTGGGGAAATGTGCTTGAGGTCATGTGACCAACTGGGTTCGGGGCACCCGTTGAGTGGAACCCGGATCTGGGACGTTACAGGTGACTCATCCTGGCAGTGACTCATTTGGGAGGTGACTCATCTCAATAGTGACTCATCCTGATGGTGACTCATCCTAGTGGTGACTCATCCCAGTGGTGACTCATCCTAGTGGTGACTCATCCCGACAGTGACTCATCCTAGCAGTTAATCATCATGATATTTTTTCATTTTTCCATAATTTTCTAGTTTTTCCCTTTTTACATATTTTTTGACAAGAAAGTTTAATAACATAATTAACAAATTTTAAGTACTTTTTAGAATGGATATATAATATCTTTAGTTTCTAAAAATTCTAGATACCTTTAAAATATTTAAAATGTGTGGCTTTAATGAGATTCTCTTAAATGGTCAACTAAGACGTTTCAAATATCGTTAGTTTTAGATCTAGTCTTTATAAGGCGGAGACCATCCCTTCATTCATTACTTCTTCTTTCTATTGATATGAGAGGTTTCAAATCCTTATTACTTAGAGTTTTGGAATGTTTATCTTCATTTGGCTAGAGTTCCCACTATCAAAGAGGCAGTTTCCTCCTGCACGCACACCTCCTATTTTGGTGAAGCAAGTTGGTGAAAGGCTTATTCTTATAAGTAGGGTTTTCCTTCATTTCTCCTTATGTGTATCTTGTGGGTGGGGTTTATTATTGTCACCACTTGTGAACATGGTTGCATCCGAATTAAGAAAGATAATGAATTGGTTTAAATTAAATATAAATGGGTAAGGGAATGTAAAGTATTATCTTATGTATTTTTATTGATTTGTTTTGATTTGATTTGATATTATGTTTTTATAGGCATAATTCCTTGATGAATATCACATTTTTTGGTGACTTGATTATACTATAGCAACATCCTCTTGAAACCTCTATTTTTGTGATTGTTTGATTATCATCATAAATAACCAGCTAACTCCGTATATTTAGATAATGGAATGCATTCCCCGGGATCAAATGGATTGTATGTTAAAGCCCTTAATTAATGGAGTGAAATTGAATAAGATCCCCATTTTCTAAATATGAAAAAGTGATGTGTTGTGGTATGTGATATGATGTGTGTGGGGACATTGGATGAGATGTGGTGGTGTATCGAGGCTGCTATGGTGGTTTTGGTGTGGTTGTGCAGTGGGGTTGTGATGATTATTATGGTATAGTGGTGTAACGGGGATACAATGGTGGTTGTGGTATGGTCATGCAGCGGGGCTGTGAAACTATATGTGGCTGTAAAATGATGTGGATGTGGCAGTTGGGCTGTGGTGTTATACTTGTGATGTGTGGTTGGTTCTGTTATATTTACCTAAGTATTAATAGAATTAAATGCATTATAATGATTTAAAATGGGCATGTTTAATAAGGGGATTGATGCTGGGCTATATGGATTAAATGGTTATGGTTTATATACAAACTAATGGGTTGGAAATTATGAAACAAGGTGTCTTCTTAAATGAAATTAGATGCTAATAGTTGTTGATTAAATAAATTAAAGAGGTTGTTAAAGTAAAATTTATTGATATGCATAGAATTTGGAAAATGGATTAAAGACTAAAATATGAATTTTAGTTTCTTTTTTGTTTATGTGGTTTTATGTATTTAGAGGTGGCAGTGATTGTGTGGAATCTATATGATAGTTAGTTCTTGTTGTGAACCCATAATATGGGATTGTGTCCTGTAACTCTTTATGTATATACACTATACATTCTTGTTATTTCTATACACACCCCACCCACATTGAGCACTATTTTTCGAAACCTATATAGTCACGTGGGGGGTGTCTTTACTAACATCCTGGTAGGAGGATGGATGGCTAGACACTCTCTCCTCCCTGCTCCCTCTTCTAGGCGATAATGGCCCAGGTGTCTTCAAGTGACTTGTGATGTGTGGTACTAGGTGTCTTCAGGATGAGTTGTGGTGTGCTGTCCTAGGTGTCTTTAGGATGGGTTGTGATGTGATGTCCTTAGTGTCTTCAGGATGAGATGTGTTGTGATGGCCAAAGTGTGTGCAGGCGAGATGCAATGTGGTGTGATGGCCTAGGTGTGTGTGGGTGGGATGTGATGTATTATAATGACCCAGGTGTGTGCGGGTGGGATGTGATGTGATGTTATTCGGAAGAGGTAGGAGTTCTAGGATGTTTGTCGTTGGAGTGTAAGAGTGAATAATCAGTGGAAAAGTGGCGCAAGGTACCATTCCATCAATGTTATTTATATTATATTATATTATTTGGATTCATTATTTGGTGAGTGAGATTTGGTGATGTTGGGGTTATGGTTAGTCTACCTGTTAGGTGCAGTTTGGTTCTACTATTTTATCACATGTGCATTAGTATTCTCTTTACACTTGTGCATGAGAGACTTTGGTTTCTCTACTGAGTATAGTTGTACGATCACCCTATGTATATAAAAATTATTTTCAGGTTTCCAAGAGGACTTTTCATACCATGATGTACATTTCAAGTTCAGACATTTGGATCTATTCCTGTGTTACTTCCTTAGCTTTTATTCTTTTGGGCTTTTCATTTGGAGACTTTTATATTTATCAGTTTAATTTATACATTCATTGTGGTATGGTCTTTCTTTGTTTTTATATTATTTCATGGAGTGGTTTGTGGTTGATTTATCATATATCCCAATCTTGTTTTCTTATAATGGTCAATTCCTCCCATATTGTGATATTTTTATACCCTTGGTGGTAGTTTCCAACCCAGGGCCTATTAGAGGTGGGACTCAGGGGTCATTATCTCTCTCCCCTCATTGTTGTTTCTTTGTAGGGAGGGGGTTGTGACATCCATAATGAGCTCCTAAATCCATTTGAGTACCTAAAACTAAATGGGATAACCAGAGGAATACATATAAAAAAGGGGTGAGCTAAAAAGATCATAGTAAGGGAATAAACGTAATAAGGAAGCATAATGTGTGAATCAAAGGTATAACATGATATCATAAAAGATAATCCTTATGAGTAATCACATGGGAGAATAACATAAAGAACATGGTATCATTCATGGAAACATAGAAAATATTATAGCAACAAAAAACATTAAATAAGCATAATTCAAGGCTAACTTCCAAGACAATACCACATGGTGGACAAAGTCCCATCGTGGATTGGATTTACTCCCTATTCCCATAAATAACATATCATAAGAAAAAAACTTTACCCAATTAATTGAATGGATATCTGGGTACACCCATAATAACATGCTCATTATTATATGTACCATAAAAGAAAATTAATTATAAGGCATAATCATAAGAATTACCCATGGAAAGAAATGAGTTTCATAATCTTGACTCATATCATAATCACAAGAAATTTCATAAAGATTCAAGAGGGAATTAAATATAATGTATGTTAATATCTAATTAAATAATCACTGGTCACAAAATAAGTTTATAATTTAGAAAAAAAATCTTTAAATGAACATTACATAAAAGGATTAAGGAATAGGAAAACTCCCCTTAATTAGGTTTTATTTTAAAGAAGGAATTTGAGAAATGAATTTGTGGAATGTATTAAAAACTCAAAGTAAGGGAAAATGATATATTTATATATGTAATATATATATATATATATATATAATTTTTTTAGTAATACATAACATCAAATGGATAAATAAAGTGATTTAGAGAGATAATGATCACAATCCGAAGAAAAAAGTTGGCTTAGAGATATCCCTTACCTTAAGTCTCATATTTATTTATACATGATATAAAATCATGTAAAATAAATATAGATTTATTATAAATTTATTCTAGAACCATAATAATATATATCATACCATCTATTATTTTCTTATAACATCTTACCACCCATTTATTAACAATTATTTATTAAAATCATTGTTCTGGTTGATAACTGCTTCATTTTTCATGCATGTTTTGGTTCAAAAGTCTTAATATTTATACATTGATCATTTTTATATAATATATAGAATGTTAAACATGATATTAATATCATAAATATTAATTATATATATATATTTTTAATCATATATAAAAGGTAGAGATAAAAAACAAATTACATCGTTCATGGAGACGGTAGACTGTATGTACGCATGAACAATGTTTCCATTTTCAATGGTTGTAAGGAAATAAAGGTAAATAATAATTAAACTTATAATAATCATAATAAAATAATAAATAATTTATATATATTTATTAAACCCATAATTATAACTAGCTGTGAGAGGTGGTGATGGAAAACAAATTACATCGGTTCGCGAGGTGGTAGTCCGCCGTACACATGAATGGTGATTTCATTTACCATTTTATGGAAGAGGAGATGGATGTAGGTGATTAAATTAACATAATAACATCTCAGTATTTTTAAGATACCATTTTTGTTATTTTATAATGTTTTAAGAATATTTTAATGAGGTACAAGAAGAAATAAAACTAAAACATTTGGTTAAATACTATACCTCTTCTTTGAACAACTTATTTTCTTTACACATTAAACCCTATAAGGTTAGTGTTATGAACAAAATAAGATCTATAAAACATGGTTAGGGATGTTATGAATGTATTTGGGTAGGTTTTGGCTGAAATGAAATGATTTTTAAGTGTTAAGAAAAGAAGATAGGAGGTTCCCTTTTATAAGTGAGGGGAGGGACACTCTTGAAATTACATAAAATATTAAATTAATATAAATTAATTTTCCTAAAAAAATGGATCAAAAATGATATAATTATAATATAGGATTATTATGGGTTTAAATACTATCATTAAATAAAATTTTTACAAGTTTATATTAGGTTTTTACCCTTATCTCTTTGTTTAACCCATGTTAACCCTTTTTGACAATTACCACTATAACAAAGTTTTTTACTCTTTATGGGACAATATATTTACTATAAAAAGAAAATAATCTCATAAATGAACCATATTTTATATTTTAAAATATATAAAAATAATTTATTAAAATATGATTTTTAGGAATTTTAAATCATTGAATAAAATATTATTTATTATAAAATAACATTAATGTCATTTTTGGAACTATTCATTTAATTTGAATTTGAAAACAACATGAAAAAAATATAATTCAAATATTATCCATTAAAAACTTTATAATATTTTATTTTTATCTATAAAATTCATGTAACACAATAATTCATTCAAATTATATTACATTTAATATTTTTAAAAGAGTTTATTTTGTTTTTCTATTAATTGAATAAATATTGTGTCAGTGTAGCATAAACATTTAGGGTAATTATTTCATACTTAAAAATTAAAAATAAATTAATATGATAAAAAAACCATTTATATTTCAAATAATTATTTATAATAAAACATAGGTTATCTTTATTCCTATCACAAAATATTATAGAAATTAAATCAAGAAATCTATATTTTTGACTTTATCTTTTACTTAATTATTATAAAAGTAAAAATTAAAGAAATGTGCCACCAAGTTTCCATATTTTCTGAATTTGGATGGATATTTCAAAAAACAAAAACGAATAAAATATAATAAAGGCAAGTTTTATGGTCATCTTTAGTCCTTATCATATTATTTTTAACCTTAATTAACTGATTTACCCTTACCGTGGTGATAATTATTTACTATAATTACCATTCATAATGAAAATAAATAAATAGGATCTATTTAAAAAATTTGGAACTCATGATTCCAAATATTGAATCTATTTTTAAATATTTAATTAATATATATGGGAAAAATTAATTTAAGATAAAAATACAAAATGCAATGAAAAACAATTTTTTTCTCTCAAAAAAATTCCTTTTAAGTGTAAAAAATGTTTTTATACCAAATTCATGTATAAAATTAATTAAAAAGACCTTATTTTGATTATATTTAATAAAAATGAACTAATGAAATTTTTAAAATTACCCAAAATATAATTTTACTATGTAAATACTAAAAAAATACAGTTTCTAATAAAAATCAGTATTTTCACTATTAATTGAAAATAAAATCTTTTTAGAAAAATCCTAAAAAATTACCCATGATAATTTTAATATTATGATTCAAAAAATTAAGTTAATTTTATTAAATAAATTTTCAAAAAGTTCCATAAATTAATTATAATATTTTCTCATTAAGAAAACTAAAAAACATTTTTTAGGAAAACATATTTTTCAAAGAATAAAAAGACTTTGATAAAAATTGAGTTCTTATTTTCTAATAATTAATCAACAATTTTGTAATGAGTATGACCTTTATATATTTTTCATAATATGGTTAATCCTATTCATACCCGCCAATTCAATAGATAGGTTATGATTGCAACATTTAAATAATAATATTTTTTGCATCATTTAGGCTCGATGTTACATGTCATATATGCTATCGAATGCAGTGTTATTTTAAAATCTTAGGATATTACATGGTTTCATGATTTAGACATATTATGAATAATATTTTATGATTATATGAAAAATCACTATGATTATTATATCTTAATTCTTACACTATTTTTTGGTGTTAGTCAATAGATGGAATAATAAGAAATCATGTAAACAATGAATGTGATGGTCAATGTAACAACCATCCTCAAGAGAAACTAAATGGATTGGGATCTAGCATAAAATATCTTATGACTATGCTCACTCAACTCTCTCAATCTATGAATGGTAACATAGATCTCATTTAGATTTTGAATGGACCAATAAGGAAACAACATGCCATTAAGTCTTTTATATAACAACGCCCACCTTCTTTCTATGAGTATTATGATCCATTATTTTCTGAGTAATAGATCAATGTGATGAAAAATATATTTTCTATTATTCAGTTCTCAAACTATGAGAAAGTTATCTTATAATTCTATCACTTAGAAGGTGAAGATGATTAACGGTGGACTCTTATCAAGAACACAAGGCAAGAGGAAGAAGTAAAAATCCATGTAATGGGAGGATTTTAAGAGGGTATTTATCAATAAATACTTTCCTTGAACCCTTCATACCAATTTTAAAAGGGAATTTCTAGAGTTGAAGTAGTGGGATGATGAATCCATTAGTATTTATGAAGTAAACTTTACGAGACTATCAAGGCATAATTTTAGCTTTATAATCGACCTTGCAAGAAAAATTGATTGATTATTTAGTGTCTTGAAACCAAGTATTCAAAGAGAGTTAACCATAAGAGACTTTGGTAATTATGAATAAATCATTTAATGTGCACTAAAGGTAGAAATGGAGAGTGTAACTACAATTATTCTTCTAGTTTTATTGACAATAAGAGAAAAATGGAGCTTTATGGAAACTCGAATGGTAAATATCAAGGAGTAAATAAATTAAAACCACCAACATACTAAAAATGTGGGAGAAAATATTCAAGAAAATTTCTAAAAGGAACTAATAAATTCTACAATTGTGGAAAGTCTAGCCATTGAGCCATTGATTATTGATGGGGGATTAAAAGGTCAACAAATTCAACAAAGTAGAAGAATGATTCAAAAAATAAAGTTCAATGCTTAAGATGGAGGGTGATTGGGCATTATGTGAAGCAATTACCTAATCCAAGAGCTAATGAGGTGGGTGGGCCTCAACAAACCCTTAAGAAAAAGGATAAGGGGAAGGCCTTTTCTATCACAATTGAAAATGGTTGGGAGAATGATGTGGTGAAAGGTACACTTATGATCCACTCTTGAACCTATAATTTATTATTTGATTCTAGATATACCCACTAATTTATATATAAATAATTTTATAAGTGTATAATGTCACCATATTAATAGTTATATGTTAAGTTAGCAGTGAAAACCCATAATTGAATGATGATCACATCTAAAGTTTATAGTTCCTCTCCTATAGACGTTTTTGGGAATGTACTTCCTAAAAATATTATAATCCTTCATCTAGTTGAATTTGACATGATTTTAGGTATGGGTTAACTCTCTCTATATAGAGACAATATCAATTGATGAGGAAGGGAAGTCACATTTCAAATTTTGAATGAATTTATGATCATTTATCAGTGTGAGGATGAATAAAAACTTACAATGGAAATTACTTTTATCTTGAGGTTCTTAATTCCTATCCATAAAGGGTATATGTCTTATATGGTTGGGGAGAAACTCAACATTGAGGATTTTTCTATTGTATGGTATTTTGTTGGTGTCTTTATCTAAGAACTTCCCAATCTTACCCTGAATCATGAAGTTGAGTTTTCAATAGAACTCATACATGGTGCTACACCTATTTCAAATACTCCTTATAGAATGAACCCAATTGAGTTGTAGGAATTGAAAAAGAAACTCCAAGAGAGTTTTGATAAGGGATTAATATACCATAGTTCATTACCATATAGTGTACCTATTCCTTTTTTTAATAATAGAGATGGGTCAATGCATCTTTGCATTGATTATTAGGAAGTTAACATGATCAATATCAAGAATAAGTATCCTCTACCCAATATCAATGATTTTTTTGATCAATTAAGAGGATTACAATACTTTTCTAAGATTTACCTCTATTTTGGATATAATCAATTGAGGCTCAAGAAGGAGGATATGCCCAATTTAGCCTTCCATATGAGTTATGTTCATTATGAATTTTTATTTATGCCATTTGTAATTACTAATTACACTACTATCTTCATAAATTTAATGAATAGATTCATTATAGACTACCTTGATCAGTTTGTAGTAGTCTTTATAGATGATATTATTATATATTTAAATATAAATGAAGTGCATGAAGATCATTTGATAATTGTGTTGAAGACCCCTAAGCAAGGAGAAGTTATATGAAAAATTTACCAAGTGTGAATTTTGGATATATTTTTTCATTTTTGGGTCATATAATATCAATATAAGGTATATAAGTGGACCCATCAAGGATGAAGGTTATTGAACATTGGCCCTGACCAAACGTTCTAACTGAGAACCACATTTTTTTGGGTTGTCTAGATATTATCAAAATTTTGTAGATAATTTATCATGACTATCCAATCCACTAACCAAGTTAACTTGGAAGGGATCCAGGTTCTTTTGAATAGATGCATGTGAGGAAAATTTCAAGGAACTAAAGAGAAGGTTAGTTAGCACACTTGTGCTTACACTCCTCTGTTGTGGAGAAGGGTTTGAAATTTATAGTGATACATCTAGGAAGGGATTAGGATGAATCCTCATGCATAATGATATTATTTTATCTTATTCCTCACAACAATTAAAGGTTCATGAGAAAAATTTAACCAACTCATGATTTAGAGTTAGCTGTGGTAATTTTTGCATTAAAAATATGGAGATATTATCTTTAAAAATAAATGTGTGATATATATATTTATCATAAAAGTTTAAAGTATATATTCACTCAAAAAGAGATAAATATGCACCAGAGAATATGGTTGGAGTTAATTAAAGATTACGACTGTTCAACACGTTACCACCTCAGGAAAGTGAACAAGGTGGCTGATGCTCTGAGTCGGAAGGACCATGATAGTTTATCTATGATGATGATTGAAAAAGATCCAATATTTATTGATTTTTAAAGGATGGATATGTAAATATTGAAGGAAAGGGAGAAATTTTATCTTGATCAAATGAGTGTTCAACCATATATCCAAGTGAAGATTAAAGAAGTAGATACGGGGGATGTGGAGTTGCAAAAGAATGTGAGAAATTTTCTTGAGTTCGACCATGATTACATGAGAATGATAATGTTTAGTAACTTTTTATTTTTTTTTAACATACCAAGATTTGAAGAAATATCTTATTTCAAATTAATTTAAATTCTTTGATAGCTTGTGTTGCACAAAATGCACAGTTTAGCTTTTATTATACACAATATAAAGTTTATATTCCATTGAATGTAACATTGAGTATATTCAATAAATTTAATTAAACACAAGGTTGAGTCTTACCAAAAATCAATATATTTAACAATTGGGGCCCACTGACAGCATAGACACCACACTTTAACATGTCCATCCCACTGACAGCATAGACACCCCACCTTAACATGGCCATAGGGTCCTGGCCCACCAGGTACCACCAGTTGCCCCAATGACACGAGGTCCCCTCCCAGGGGTCCACCCACATGCTCATACATGTCATCAGACTAATGAATATCCCCATAGGCCAACACATATTCTTTTCAGTGTACTTTTTACTCACTCACACACATCCTGGGAAACTTTCTATAAGGTCACCCATCCTGATCACTACTCCAAGAAAAACATGCTTACCTATGGAGTTTTAATAAGGTAGGATTCTAAAAAGAAAATTGCACTTTGTTGACATGAGTCATATCATTTAGTCATTTAACCCTTTATCATTCTGGGGTGTTACATTAACCCCCACTTTAGAGCACACCATCCCCTCTCAGGGGCCCACCCACATGCCCGAATGGGTTATTAGACTAATGACTGTCCCCATAGGCCAATACATGTTATTTACAACGTGAATTTTACTTAATAACACACATCCTTGGAAACTCCCCAGAAGATCACCCATCCTAATCACTACTCCAGGCCAAGCATGCTTATCTGTAGAGTTCTAATCTGGTAGGCTCTTGAAAATAAAGGGTGCACCTTATTGACATGAGTCATATCATTTAATCCTTTAACCCATTATCATTCTGGGGTGTTAAATTCACCACCCTTTAGAGAACAATATCCTCATTGTGGACCCTATATCTCAACCCAGGTAGTGCACCGTACTTAAGGCCGAGTTCCTACACTGATACCAATGTAACAACTAGGGCCCAATGACATCACAAACACCCCACCGTAACATGACCACCGGTTCCTGGCCCACAAGGTACCACCAGTTGCCCCGTAGACATGTAGCCCCCCTCCCAAGTACCACCCATGTTCCTGAATGAGTCATTAGACTAATGATTGTCCCCATAGGCCAACTCATGTTCTTTACAGTGTGCTTGTCCTCACTCACACTCATCTTAGGAAACTTCCCAAAATGTCTCCCATCACGATTACTACTCCAGGATAAGCATGTTTAACTATGGAGTTCTAATCAGGTAGGATCCTAAAAATAAATATCCACCTTGATAACATGAGTCATATCATTTAATCATTTAACCCTTTATCATTCTAGGGCGTTACAATATACTATTAATATTATTTATTTAACATGATAGTTATCACCTAGCCATTGGAATGGTAGGAATGAATATTATTAACTATATTATGAATATATGTTTTACACATGTTTATATAATAAATATTTTAGTTTCCAATTAGTTATAAATGAAAATAAAAACCAATTGAATATAAAGGATATGTTTTTATGAAAAACTATTTTTATGCCCATAAAGGCATTTTATCTTAATAAATTAAATTAATCACTATTAATGAATGATATTAATGAAATTTATATGTTATATATTAATAAAATATTTTTAAATTCATCTGATAAGTTTTATAGGCTTAAAGTAAGAACCAATCCAATTTTAAGCTTTAAAAGGGTGTATTTTTCTAAAAGGTTGTTTCCCCCCTCTTATTGGCAGACTGGATTTACAACTAAACTTTGATAATTTTATAAATTTAATTTGAAAAAATAAACTTTTTTTAAAATTTGAATATCAAAATTTATTTTGGGTGAATTTTTGGTATTTTTTTGAGAACATTCATAGTTTGATGAATAATAAATGACATCAAATTTTAATTGAAAATTGATTTTTTTTCTAAATAATTTATAGTGTTAAATTATATTTTAATTGTTTTTAAACTATAAGTAGATAAATTTTATATAAGTTAAACCAATTTATGTTATTGTAATCAATTTCACATTGAAATTGGATATAAAAACATTTTAAGCTTTTAAACTTTTCTCTTAAAAAATCCACCGTCTCATCCCGTATGCAGGATTAATTTTTAATTAATTTATGCCACTTATGTGATTAGAATTTTGAAAAATGTATTACATATTTGGAATAAAAATAATTTATAATTTCTAGTCAGGTCAACTTATTTTTATGACTAAAAATATTAGTGAAAGAAATTAAAATTAATTACAGAGATTATGGTAAAAAATGTGTTTACTTAGTGGTTAAATTTTAATCTTAAGTAGACAAATGACCTAGAAACTTGTTCAAAACCCATTTTACAGACATGATTCGACCATATCTCCACTTTTATAGAATTTTTTTATTATTGGATTCACATAATGTAAGGGAGACCTCCCAATAGTGTTTACCTTTTTATATTTACAAGAATTCCACTCCTCCTCCACTATAAAAAAACACTCACCGTACCCCTCTGTTCACATATCTCAAGACCTTTTGGATCATACAACCCCTACCAAAATAAGCTTCCAAAATCCATAATCTAATACTAGAATACTAAATTTCATCATAAATAAATCCAAGTAAGTCCTTTTATGTAAACTAAAACGAGTTACTCAAAAAATATGTAACATTATTCAACAATCACTTTTGTTTTATTTCTTTATACACCCCTTAAATTATTATTATTACATTATTATATAATAAAATTAGTATTATAAATATACTAATATGTTTTTATGCTATGTTTTTGAACTAAACCTACACACACTTCCATCAAATGGGTAACGAAATCACCGTTCATTTGTACAGCGAACTACCGCCTCGTGAAACGATGTCGTTCATTTTTTCTTTACCACCTCTTATGGTTTGGAATTATGATGTAAATAATGTTTTTATATGATATATATAATATTTTTAATTTATAAATACTTATTTAATTATTATATAACACATAAATTTATTCTTTCCATTTTATGGGAATATGATAACATCATTTGTGAATGTGTGGGCTACCACCCCCTCAAAGCGATGTGATACGTTCATCCTTTACATGAAATGTATTAAGGATGATTTTAATAAAAATATTTTATATAAATGAAATATTGATGATATTAATAAAATAATTATCTACATATACATATAAAATATCATTTTATTTTTTTTCCATTTCACACATTGAAAAAGTGATAACATTGTTCCTGGACGTGTGGACTACTGCCTCCTCGAAGCGATGTGATTATTCATTTTTCATCACCACATAAAAAGAATGATATATATATAATATTTTATTTATGATATAATGGTTATTATTAAAATATAAATATTACTTACCTTCTTTCCATAATGATCATTAAAAAATGGGAACGTTACTCATGCGTACGTACGACCTACCGTCTCTATGATCGCAACATTGACTCATTTTTTGTAACCATATTTCATATAAAATTTTAAAAGTATAATTAAAATAAAAATGTTATAATTATTTCATGTTTATTATTTTTGAGATATTTAAATAATGACCTCATTGTCCATAGTCGACTTATCAAGGTTAGTTTTGACACATAATCCAAATATGGTAAAAACATACGACTTAAACATTATTGATTAAGTAATTGTATATAAATTGTTTATAAGTGAATTTAAAGTAATATTAAAATCATAAAATATTATTAAATAATTAAATAATTGACATAAGTTTATTATTCTGGAATATATAGAACAAGCATGATAAATCAGACTTATGGTAAGGGATTTCTTAACTCAATTTCCATTCACTGGGTTAAACTTCTATGTTATTGGTTATGTTATGCCAATAATATGTGTAAAATTACCTATAATTATTTTATAATGTATTTAAACTTTTATTTTATGGATTTAAATTTATTATAAACAATTATTTCATTAATTTATTCTCACTCCAATGATAGGATCTTTGTAAGGTTTTTTCTCACCTCACTTTTATTTCTGTGAGATATATTCTATATTCACCACTTATTTTTGATGTGTGATATATATAATTCCCTTGAATGTATTTGGTGATTATTATCCTTAAATTTATGAGGTTTTAAATATCCTTTTTATGATCTCTATTTAATGGTGTTTACAATTTCAATGTTACCAAAGTAATAATGGACTTTTTTCATAATTTTCCTTCTTTGAGACATTTGTTATGTTATACACCTTTCTTATTTTATGAGGTGCATAAAATTATCCTTTTATATGATGTATCATGAATATAATTATTCTAATGATATTATAAGTTTCATTTAATGTTCATGGGGATTATAATTAAAATGTTTCAAGGTGGTATGAGACACTTTATAATGTTTAAAGATTATTTTACTCATGAATTTTTTTAATGATCTTTTAACAGTATTTTCATTCATCAACGTCATCAACCATTGTTGTTAATTATCCTCAACCAGGGAAATTTTTTATTTATACCATCCTCATTATTTTCTGGATGGATTAATATTTTTTCAAAGAGATTGTTATGGAACCCATTTATTTTCCATGAGTTAATCATGTTTTGAAGAGATTGTTATTAAACCCATTTATTTTCTATAGTTTAATCATGTTTCAAAGAGATTATTATTGAACTCATTTAATTTACATGGGTTAATCACGTTTACAATAGATTTTTATGGAAGAAATTTATTTTAAATAGGTTAATTATGTTTTAAATATATTTTTATTAAACCCATTTCTTTTCCATGGGTCAATCATGTTTCAAAGATATTGTTATAGATTATATTTCTTATCTATGGGTTAATAATGTTTCAAAGATATTTCTGTTGAAACCATTTAATTTCTATGGGTTAATCATGTTTCAAAGATATTTTTATTGAACCCATTTATTTTCCATGGGTTAATCATGTTTTGAAGAGATTATTATTGAACCCATTTATTTTCTATAGGTTAATCATATTTAAAATAGACTGTTATTGAACCCATTTATTTTACATGGATGAATCATGTTTTGAATATTTTTATTAAAACCATTTATTTTACATGGGTTAATCATGTTTCAAAGATATTTTTATGGAACCCATTTCTCTTCCATGGGTTAATCATATTTCAAAGAGATTGTTATAGAACCCATTTCTCTTCCATGGGTTAATCATGTTTCAAAGAGATTATTATAGAACCCATTTATTTTCCACAGGTTAATCAAGTTATGAAAGGGGTTATTGGTTGATCTAACTATTTTATAAAATCTTTTATGTGTGATGATTTTTCAATGGTACTTGGACATTTGACGGGTGGTTACATGATAAACCAATGATGTGTGGTTTCATGATAGACCAAGGATGAGTGGGTCCGTGATAGCCCTCCAATGCATTGGGTATGGAAGTAGGCCATATGGATATTCCATTTTAAGAGTGAAATGTATGGAATTTGACCAAATAATTATTCCATTTATAAGAATGAAAATTATAATGATTTCCCAAGATACATTTTTTTTATTTCTTTATGCTTTCTATAGGTTTATCATGTTTCTAATGATTTATATTGATATCACATGGCCCATGATTATTAATTATGATAAATATTTTCTTTTCTATGTTTTAATATTTTATGTTCTAGCTATTTATGGGTATGAGTTATATTATTATTTTATCATGTACTTTTATTATGTCATAATACCCGTATGCCCTCTTATGATTAATGATGACATTCAATTGTAAATCCATATATTTACCCTTACTAAGAATCTAAGATCACCCTTCTTATATTTCCATTTCCATAAGTTTTCAATTATTATGTCGAATTATTTATGTCTATAAAGAATTTCATAAGGATGATTTTGACGACCTAATGTGAAATAAGAAAAGATGGGTATAATGAGAGATGATGTTAAACTTTATGAACCAATTGCTTATGAGTCCAAGTTGATGTGAATTGTTTATGTATGAGTTTTTACTAATTCTATAAATCTATAAACCTAAAATTTCTTATAGTATGTAAGTGATATATGTTTTCCTTTTAATTTTGTAAGGTTTAGATAAAAAATTTGGTTCACAATTATCGGTATCAAATCCAGGAATATAAAGATATGTATTTCAGTACAGGATTCAAGAGTGTGGGTTCTGATCTATTATAGTTGGTATCAAAGATTAGTTTAGATAACTTTGGAGATTAATATGTTTTAATGTGAGGTTATATTTAGAGTTATATATACTGTCATCGATATATAAGCTTAATTATGATCATAAGTTCAAAGTATTAGATACCCAAATTAGGTTTTAAGCGATGTGATCTTAAAGTGATTGATGACATATTTTTGGAGACGTTTTTTTTGAGATGAGGTATTTATAACCCCTATAATCAACATGAAGTGTTTTTAATGAGGATTTATTTTTCAGGATTAAATAAAAAAGGGGAAAACTCATATGATGGGTGATAACCTATCGTATCCAGTAAGGCCACAGGGCTTGAACCCATAACATAAGGGCAACAAGGGTGTATCATCTATCACTGGCCTACATGATGTCTTGGTTAGTATGAAATTTTTTAAAGGTTTAGATTATGTTTATTTAAGAATCAAATGAGATTTTATTTGAGGAATAATGGTTTATTTATGTTGGAAGAATATATGATAAAATCCTTTCGATCTTTGGGTTTTCAACTTAGTCAGGAAATGTTTGAATAATTTTAAGAATAATTATTTATGGAATAATTTAGTTTCAAATTTTGGTATTAATTTTTAATATTAATGTTTTATATGAAGTTTTAATAATTTTAGGAATTATCTCACCATGTGATAACCATTTTTGTTTTGGTTAATGTTTAAATATAAGAGGAATAACATGTTATCCATTTTATAGTTATGTGGTATATGAAATTTTATTTTTGGGATTTAGGAATGTAAGTGTTATATTTAATACTAATCATTTAGAGAAAATGATGATATTTTGGTGTAAATTCATTAAAGGATTAAACTATATTCATAAAGTAAGTATATTTACATATTCTCTTAGTCTAGAGAGTGAAATAAACCCTTCAAATTTAGGAAAAGGATCTTGAAATAAAATTTTATCTTATTACCATATTTTATGATGATATAAATGACCTTTTAAAAACCTATTTGGTTTTTGGTTTTGTTGTAATTTACTTCCTCTTGAGAACATTCTCCATAACTCTCTATTATTCCATGGGAATTAGTTTTTCCTTCCAAATAAATATTTTAATTTCTCATTAATGTTATCCCTATATAGAATCCTAGTTATGTGTATATTTAGGTGACCTTTATATTTCAAACTTTCCCTTTTTAATATGATGTTTTATTAACCCTTTTTATGATATGGGTTTCAATAAATTAATTCTAAAAAATTTAATTCTTTTATAACCAAAATTAATTTTGTGGGAGAAATTCATTTTAAGGGGGGTAGGATGTAACGTCCTGAGATTTTAAGAAATATATTATTTCAAATTAATTTAAATTATTTTATAGTTTGAATTTAAAACAACTAATAGTATATATTTTTTCATACAAAAAATCAATTTTATCTTACATTACATGTAACATTGAGTTTCTTTGATAATTTGTGTTACACGCATGACTGAGTCTTTCCAAAAAACAATATACTATTAATATTATTTATTTAGCATAATAGTTATCACCTAGCCACTAGAATTTAAGTAATGTATATTATTAAATATATTATGAATATATGGTTTATGCATGTTTATATAATAAATCCATTGGTGACCAATTAATTATAAATGAAAATAAAAACCAATTAAATATAATGGATATATTTCTATGAAAAAATATTTTTATGCCCACAAGGACATTTTATCTTAATAAATTAAATTAATAAATATTATTGAATTATATTAATGATATTTATATGTTATATATTTAATTAAATGTTTTTAAATCCATCTGATAAATTTTATAGGCTTAAGGTAAGAACAAATCCAATTTTAAGCACTAAAAGGGTGCATTTTTCTAAAAGGCTGTTTTGCCGCCTTTTAATGGAAGAATTTATTTAAAACTAAATTTTGACATGTTTATAAATTTAATTTTAAAAAATAAACTTCTTTTTTGAAATAAAAATATCAAAATTTACTTTGGGTGTTTTTTTGGTATTTTTTTAAGAACTTTCATATTTTGATGAATAATAAATGACATTGAATTTTAACTGAAAAATACTTTTTCATCTAAATAATTAATAGTGTTAAATTATATTTTTAGTTGTTTTTAATTTATATTATACCAATTTTATAGAATTTAAACCATTTTAAATCACTGGAATCAATTTTACATACAAATTAGATATAAAAACATTTCAGACTTTTGATTTTTTCTCTTAAAAAACCCGCTGTCTCGTCCCATCTATGAGATTAATTTTAAATTATTTTACACCACTTATGTGATTTAAATTTTTAAAAATGTATTAAATATTTTTAATCATAATAATTTATAATTTATAGTAAGTTAAATTATTTTTTTACCAAAAATATTAGTGAAATCAATTAAAATTAATTACAGCAATTAAGGTAAAAAATGTGTTTACTTAGTGGTTAAACTTTATTATTAAGTGGCCAAAACCCGTTGGATGGAAATTATTTGACCACATCACCACTTTTATAACTTTTTTAACTATTTTATTCATATGATGTAAGGGATACCTCCAAATAGTGTTTATATTTTTATATTGATAAGAATGCCACTCCTCCGCCACTATAAAAAGGCACTCACCCTTCCCCTCTCTTCACACCCCTAAATCCAATTTGTCTCATAAAAACCTACAAAAATAAGATTAAAAAATACATACTATCATCCCATAAGCCTCAATTTGGTAATAAATAAATCCAAGTAAGTCCTTTTATATAAACCAAAAGGAGTTACCCGAAAAATAGGTAACATTCTTCAACAACCACTTTTGTTTTATTTCTTTCTCCACCCCTTCAATTATTATTATTACATGATTATATAATAAAATTAGTATTATAAATATACTAATATGTTGTTATATTAAGTTTTTGAACTAAAACTACACACACTTCCATCAAATTTATAATGAAATCACCGTTCGTATGTACAGTGAACTACCGTCTCGTGAAACGATGTCGTTCTTTTCCTTTACCACTTATTATGGTTGGGAATTATGATGGAAATACTATTTTTATATGATATATATGATATTTATAGTGTATTAATACTTATTTTAATTATTATATAACATATATATTCATTCTTTCCATTTTTTGGGAATATGATAACATCGTTTGTGGACGTGTGGATTACCACCTCCTCAAAGCGATGTGATATGTTCACCCTTTACATGGTACTCATTAAGGATAGTTTTAATAAAAATATATGATTTAAATGAAATATTTATGATATTAATGACATAATTATATATATTTAAATATGATATATCATTTTATTCATTTCATTTCATGCACCAATAAAGTGATAACGTCATCCATGGACGTGTGGACTACTGCCTCCTCGAAGCGATGTGATTCTTCTTTTTTCATAACCACATCACAAGAATGATATGAATATATTTAAGTGTATATAATTAAATAATATGGTATTTATGATATAATTTTCATTCTTAAATATAAATGTTACTTACCTTCCTTCCTTAATGATCATTGAAAAATAAGAACTTTACTCATGCGTACGTACGACCTACCATCTCCATGACCATAATGTTGTTTCATTTTTCATAACCACATTTCATATATGATTTTAAAAGTATAATTGATGTAAAAATGTGATAATTATTTCATGTTTATTAATCTGGATATATTTAAATAACAACTTCATTGTCTATAGCTGACCTATCCAAGTCAGTTTTGAAATATAAGCCAAATATGGTCAAAACATATGACTTAAACATTATTGATTAAGTAATTGTATATAAATTGTTTATAAGTGAAATTAAAGTAATAATATGAAATAATTAAATAATTGAAATAAGTTTATTATTCAGGAATATAGAGGACAAGCATGACAAATCTGACTCATGGTAATAGATTTCTTAACTCAATTTCCATTCCTTAATTTAAAATTCCATGTCATTGGTTATGTTATTCCAATAATATGTGTAAAATGACCTTTTATTATTTTATATTTTATTTACAGATTTATTTTTTTTATTTAAATTTTTCACACATAATTATTTCATTGATTAACTCTCACTCCAATGATATTATCTTTATAAGGGTTTTTCTCATCTCACTTTTATTTCTCTGAGATATATTCCATATTAACCACTTATTTTTGATGTGTGATATATATACTAAACATAAATTTATTTGGTTACTCTTATCCTTAAATTTATTGCGTTTTAAATATTTATTTTATGATCTATATTTAATGGGGTTTACGGTTTCAAAGTTACCAAAGTAATAATGGATTTTTTTCTTTGAGATGTTTGTTATGTTATACACCAATATTATTTTATGAGGTGTATATAATTCTAATTTGACATGATGTATCATGAATATAATTATTCTCATGATATTATAAGTTTTATTTAATGTTCATGGGGATTATAATTCAAATGTTTCAAGGTGGTATTAGACACTTTATAATGTTTAAAGATTATTTTCCTAAAAAACTTTTTAATGATATTTTAATGGTATTTCAACTCATCAACATCAAAAACACTTGTTATTACTTATCCTATAATGGGGATATTTTTTATTGATACCATCCTCATTATTTTTTGTATGGATTAATATTGTTTCAAAGTGATTGTTATGGAACCCATTTCTTTTCCATGGGTTAATCATGTTTCAAAGTGATTATTATTAAACCCATTTCTTTTCCATGGGTTAATCATGTTACAAAAATATTGTTATTAAACCCATTTATTTTTCATGGGTTAATCATGTTTAAAAGAGATTTTTATGGAACCCATTTCTTTTCCATGGTTTAATCTTGTTTCAAAGAGTTTATTATTGGACCCATTTTTTTTCTATGTGTTAATCATGTTTCAAAGATATTATTATAAAACACATTTCTTATCTATGGGTTAATCATGTTTTTAAGAGGTTTTTGTTGAACCCATTTATTTTCCATGGTTTAATTATATTTATAAGAGATTGTTATTTAACCCATTTCCATGGGTTAATCATGTTTTGAAAAGGTTGTTGTTAAACCCATTTCTTTTCCATGGGTTAATCATGTTTCAAAGAGATTGTTGTTGAACCCATTTATTTTCCATGGGTTAATCATGTTTCAAAGAGATTGTTATAGAAATTGTTTCTTTTCCACTAGTTAATTAAGTTAAAAAATTGTTTATTGGTAGCTCTAATGAGTTTATGGATGATTTTATGTGTGATGATTTTTCAATGGTACTTGGAAATTTTATAGGTGGTTACATGATAAACCAATTATATGTGGTTTCGTGAAAGACCAAGGGAGAGTGGTTCCATGATAGCCCTCTAATGCATTGGGTATGAAAATCTTCCATATGACTATTCTATTTGTAAGAGTGACATGTATGGAAGTCGACCACATGGTTATTCCATTTATAATAATGAAAATTATGATGATTTACCAAGATAGATTTATGTGTTTCTTTATGCTTGCTATAGGTTTATAATGTTTTTAATGATTGAGATTGATATCACATAGCTCATGATTATTGATTTTGATGACTCTCTACTTTTCTATGTTTTCATATTTCATGGTCCATGTATTGATGGGTGTGAGTTATTTTATGATTATATCATGCACTTTGATTATTTAATCACACCCTTATGCAGTATTATGATCATTGATGAAATTCAATAATTAATGCTTATGCTTACCTTTATCAAGCATCTGAGTTCACCATTATTATATTTCTCTTCCCCTTGGTTTTAAATAATAAAGTTGAATGATTTATGTCTAGAAAGGGTTTCACAAGGATGATGTTGATGACCTAATGTGAAATAATAAAATTTGGGTATAATGGGAGATGATGTTAAACTTTATGAACTAGTTGTTTATAAGTCCAAGTTGATGTAATTTTTTATGTAGGATTTTGTCATAATCATCTAAGACTATAAACCTAAAAGGTCCTCTAGTATGTAAGTGATCCATGTTTTCCTTTTTATGTTATAACGTTTAAATGAAAATTTTAGGTCACGATTATTGGCATCAAATCCAGGAATGTAAAGATATGGATTTCAGCATAAGATCTGGGAGTGCGGGTTCTAGGATGTTATATGTTTTATCCATACCAAACTTTAAGAGGGATATATTTTATGAATATCATAGTTTATCATTATTTTATCAATATGGAAATAAAAATGTATTGAGATTTTAAAGAGTATTTCTGGTATGACAACATGAAGAGAGATATTGTAGAGTATGTAGCTCATTAATTGGTATTTCAAAAATTTAAGTTTGAGAGGTAGAAGTATAAGGGGATATGACAACCATTACACATACTAGAATAAAAATAGGAAAACATCACCATGAATTTTATCATCATACTCTCCAAAAAATCTAATGAACATAATGCTATTTGGGTTTTAGTATATCTTCTTATGAATTCAGCACACTTCATTACCATCAAATAAGATTTCTCACTTGACTAGATTGCTAGGATATACATTATGGAAGTTTTAAGGTTGCATGGAGTACCACATTCTATTATATCTAATTGGGATCTTAGGTTTACCTCAAAGTTCTGAAAAAATATTCATTAAGATCTTGATTCAGAGTTGTGTTTTAGTACTGCCTATCATACTCAAATATATGGTCAGTCTAAGAGAACCATTCAAACCCTAGAGGATATATTGAGATCTTGTTATATGGATTTCAAATGTTATTCGAATCAATACGTTCATCTAATTGAGTTTTCTTATAATAATATATCTCAATCGAGCATTCATATGGCTCCTTATGAAGACCTATATAGAAATAAGTATAGAACTCCAATGTGATGGGATGAAGTTAGATAAAGGAAGTTATTGTGACCCAAGCTAGATGATGAAATGGAAGAAAAATTTAGATCTATTCAGCAGCACATCAAGACCACCTTGTGTCGATAGAAATGTTATACTAATAATAATCGGTGAAATCTGAAATTTGAAGTTAGTGAGAAGGTATTTCTTTGAATTTATATATGTAAGAATTTTATGAGATTCAAAAAGAAAGGAAATATAACACCTATGTATATTTTACCATTTTATATTCTTGATTGAGTAAGGATAGTAGATTATCAATTGAAACTTCCACCAAACCTCTCTCAAGTTCCTGATGTGTTCCATGTATCTCCCCTGAGGAAGTATATCATAAACCCTCCCTCTAAAGGTACCCCTCCTAGGCCTAAAATTAATAAAGGGAGATAATGACCCCTAATTCCTACCTCCAATAGGTGTTGGGTTGAAGACCAGAACCGGGGGTACACAAATCTCAATATAGGAGGTATTACCCTCAATAATGTTGGATTAGATATAGGATAAATCAATTGAAAAATACTCCATGACATAACATAAAAATAATAATCCCCAAAATCATCCCACAATACATGTATAAAATGAATTGATATAAATAAAAATCTCCAGATGTAAATACAAAAAAGAAAATATAAGGCAACAATACATTGATAGCTCCAAATCCTGAGCTAAAAATATCTAGCACGGTCCATATAGTTCTTCTGGAAACTTGAAAACAGTTTAATATACATGGGGAGAGCATACATGCATACTCAGTAGGAAATACAAAGTCTCACACACACATGTGTAAAGAGAATACTAATGCACCTGTGAGTAAACAACAAAACCAACAACACCTAAAAAAGATATCTATCCAAAACCAAACTCACTAGGGCTCGCTCACCAAATAACACATCCAAGTATAATAACATAGTATGAAGCATATTGATGGAAGGTACCCCACACCACTTTACCACTAATTATCTACTCTCAAACCCCAACAACATATGTCCTGGTGTTCACTCCACTTCCGTATAACATCACATCACATCACATCTCATCCTGCCTACATACACCTAGGCTATCACACTATATCACATCTCATCCCACCCATGGACGCCTGGGCCATCACATCACATCACATCTCATAACCAGAGTAGTAGGGTATCATAAAAATGAAGGAAATAAAACTCATTCCCTCCTCCAACCATGCATGACCACCACCATAATCCATCTCATCACATCTCACCACATCTCACTCGAAGACACCTAGGTCATCACATCACATCTCACTTGAAGACACATGGGCCATCACATCATATATCTTGATAGGGAAATTTTGACTTCTGGACATATTATATCATGGATGTCATCATTTCCTAGAAGAGGGAGTGGGGAAGATTTGGTGTCCAACCATCCATACTCTCACTGAGATGTTGGAAAAAACACTCCCAAAACATTTGGTGTTGGCGCATGGAACTCCATGTGGGTGGGGTGCATATAGAAATCAAAAGGAATATAAATGGTATATATAATATCATAACACACAAGACCAACCTATGGGTCTAAAATAAGAGCACCAACCAACTCACAACATCACCATTTCTAATGCCACCTCTAAATGCACAACACCACACAACAACACAAGATACAATCCACAATCCACATTTCATATTTCTTTTCAATTAAAACCAATTTTTATATTTTCACCCAAAAAAATTATTCCAGATAATTATTATTCCCATTAAATTTATGTTTAACATTAGCCATTTTAAAACATACAACCCATTATTTAACCACTCATTCATTAGATTTTTCCACCTTATAAACCAAACCATCCCTTCCATTTCAATTTCAACATTACCATTTAATTCCAATAATACCTAGGAAACTACCACATAAAAAACTATACAAATAAACAAAAAATAGCCCAAAATTTCTATAATAAAAATTCCACATATCACCACCACTTCACTGCCACTAACACTTTGCACATCATAACTGTTCCATAGGCCACATCACTTTTCATCACATAACCACCCCATTTCATAACTAGAAATCACCACCTCACAACTCGACCACATCACAACACATCATCCCTACACAAAAAAACCACATTTCACACATTCAAAACACTTTCACATCATTACATAACATTTTTCAGATTTATCAAGGGGATATTCATTACTTCCATTTTTTATTTTAGGGGAATTATCACACAATCCATGTATCCAGTTGCAACCAATTAGTTAGTCGAGTATAAGTAGTTAATTAATTACATTTAGGGAAAATATAAACAATAATAAAACAACATGGATTCCAAAAAAATTACAAATACCACACAAGAAAAGAAACCGAATGACCATGATTTTTAGTGGGGCATTAGCCCATACTATTCAAAATATAAACAATAATATCAAAGATGTAAAATCATGCAAAACATTCCCTATTTTCCCCTTCAATTTAAATTAAAAATTTATTTATCATTAATTTGTCCAATGAAAACCATCTCTTTATAGATAAAAAAGAGTAAAATCTATCTCATATGACACATAAGATGAGAAACGAGGGATCCCCTACCTAAAATGAAAGACTCTAAACCACTGCACAAGGTTGGATCAAAAGGAATAAAACCTCAAACACCAAAGAGAAGGATACAAACTTGGTTATCATGAACACAACAACCCATAACATCATCTCAGAAAAAAACATAAAAAATAGGTTTCCATTGAAAAAACCCTTTCCTTGGATAAAGAAAAAAAGAAAAAAAACTAGAGAAGAATAAGGAGGGGACTCACCTTATTCACCAATGATTGATCCTTTAAGACTAGGGTCAAAAACTACTAAAATAGTGCTAAAAGGGACCTTTGGGATACACTTAGGACACCTAAGAAATGATATAAACAACTAAGGAATGGTTGGGTTTGAGGGGTTCTAAAAATTTATACCCATCCTGAAAAATATAACACCACAACAAAACCATGTGGACCATGATACAGAATTGAAAAAAATGAGGAAGATCACAACACAACTAAGAGGTCCATTCCCTAGCACTTCTAGTTAAGTAAACCCATAATATATGTGTATATATTCACACTGTATATCCTATTAAACTAGAGAGGACACCGTGATTCAACCAGATACACTATGTCACATGCCCCTGACAACCAAGAAGTGGCTACGTTGCAACCTCAACTCCACGGTGCAGCTATTCTTGAAAAGATATTAGCTCTGAAAAATGACCCTCAAGACACCATGCCACAATTGGGGTCCCCACACCATAGATAATACCTACCAAGAAGGGGTTATTCTATATCCAATTATCTATAGTAAAGATACCCTCAAATAGGTAGTAGCCTCGAAAAACCTCACTCGATCCACTTCACTATGGCATTAAATGTAACAACCTGGACTTTTATAAATAAAAGTCCCTTTTTGATTGAATTAAATTCCTTATTTTGGTTATAGAAAACACATGCATTTCCTTGGTTTTATTATATCCTATCATATTTAATAGACCATTAAACATAATAACTATTTATAATATAGCCATTGAACAATGATCATATTATTAACATAAATATAAGGTTTTGATAAATCCAATTGACATAGAAAATAAAAGTGATGACCTCAACTAGTAGGATCATATCCTATGAAGCCCATATACCAGAGCTTACAAGGGAGATAACATCCTTGGTATTTGAACTTGACTAATCCCAAGACAAGATCCAATAACTAAAACATGAGTGAAATCATTTATAAGAGAAGTTCATGCTCATTGAGATCACAACCCAAACCATATATACCAAACCACCCCATTAAAATATCACTATCACACACATTACCCTTAGGGTGTTTGCTGGTGTAATAAGGGTTATGTATCAAGACCCTTGTAAGGAACTAGATACACGTAGTTTGACCCTTTGCATGTTTCCAAGGCTTTTAGAGCTTGGAGGAGGCTTGGAGTGATCCTAGAGGTGTTTTCTGTTAAAAAGCATGAAATAGGGAGAATAAATAGCATGCAAGTATTTCATTATGTGTATTTTTAATTCATGACTTGTTAAAGATGGTTCATGGTGAGCTAAATGGAGTGTAAATTTTTAGGATTTAATCCTTTGAGGTGACACATTTTTTGATGATATCTGAAACTTAACATTTACATGACATATAAACTTTACATGTTGTGTAAATTCCCTGTGCAATGAGGCTATAAAGGTTGTATCACCTGAATTTTTATCAAAAACCTACACCCATTGTCTTATTATAGGTGATATTGTATCCCTAACTTCAGTGTTTTGTGATATATTCAATGGGGATCAATCATTGGATTTACATATTTGATTCGTGGTGATATGAGGTATGTTCTACCTCTTTTCTTATAGTTCATTGTTCATATTCCTCATATTTATTCTTTCCCTATGATGGTGCTTGATATCCATGTTTTAAATGAAGTTTTCTTATTTTTTATTGGTGAATTTGTGCTGTGGTGTCCTTGGATGGATGCATTTTATTTCGGGAGAGGTGATCTGAATCCACAATGTTGGTCTGTTCTCATGTGAATAAGGTTGATGCCTTTGAGGTAGGGGTTTTGTTACTTCTATTTTATTTACATGCAATAGTAAATTGAGAATAATTTATCCCTTTGAATGGAAATGGAATTAACCTAATAATGGTTTAACCAAATTAATAAAGAAATGGGTTGTAGTGATCACATGTTGATGATTTATACCGTGATAGTGGTTTGCCTCTTGTTTTTTTCTAGATAGTGCGATATCTATACTATTCTTTGTTAGCATGTTTTGATTCTTGGATCAACATGTTGAAATTGATAAATAAAATAAATTCGAAATTAATTGATAATCAATTGTCTTAATAACTTAAAGAAGAGGCATGTTTGAATCTAATGTTTTTTGTAATTTTATAATGATCAAATTGATGCTAGTATGTATTTTAAATTAAATGTGATCTTCCATGTGATTAATGAAATTGATAAATAATGTGAATCATGTTTATTCTTGTTGTTTATGATAAATAAAAAGTCATTTTAGTTGATAATATTACTTATCTAGGTTTTTTGAAACCATAATAAATGCTAAGATCATGTTTTGCCTTTTTATATATTATTATTATAGATTGATGCATTAGGTTTTCCATAGTTGTAATCTATGAATAATGAATTGGTTAATTCAAGATGGAATAATAACTAATTGTGTGATAAAGACAATTTTTTAGGCCTGAGTTTCCCATTTGTTTGAGAAGGTTGATTGCATTGTTTTGGATCCATGAGATCTCATTTGCATGTGAAGGCTGAATGGCTTGTTTTGAGGGCCCAATTGCCCTGTTGGTTATAGTTGTCTGTTACTGCTATTTTTGTGATGTGCTATGGATATAATCCTTCTAATATGATCCTGATACGGCTGATCCTGGGATGGATAATGTGATATAGTGAGGGGAGGCTCAGATGTGATGTAGCTTGGGATAGTTGATCCCAAGATGGATGATGTGATGTGGGGTAAAGAGGCCTAGATGATGTGGCAATAGTTAATGATTGTGATGGAGAGATTCATTGAGATATGCATGTGGGTGTCGAGGATGGAACCAGAGATGATGGAATGAGTTAAATATGGGATTAACCATTATTGATGTGATGTTGAGAGCTGAGATGCTTCTTTATGAATATATTTAATGTCTGATGACTAGGTTACTTGTTTTATCTTCATTACTTTTTCCACTACTTGAGGCATTTGGATGTGCTAGGTTGCATGTTTCCTCTTGGTGGTAGCTTAGGATGGTTTTCCTAAAGTACCTGGTTTATATAATGATGCTAATAATGAACAAATAATACTTAACCCATGGGTCTGGTGTTGATGGAATGAAAATTCTAAAATAAATTAATCTTGATAAATTGTAGACTCAGTTTGGATTATACCTGGAGGGAATGGGATTTAATTTGATGGAATGTAATGCAATGTAATGTGGAATAATGTTAATGGTTATTTAATGGATAATAAATTAATTAATAGAAGGAAATGATAAAAAAGATAAGAATTAATTAATTCATATCTTTAAATTCTTGTGTACTTATAGGATATCTGGTCTTAACAATGGAATCCAAGAGTCTGAGTGACATTAGCTTTATTTGAGTCCAAGACTAGGTTATTCCCATTGTGTTGTTGTGAGATATATTATATCTTGTATAATATATTATTTCATAAATTTCCCTACCCATTTTGGTTTGGGATACTGACACCTAGTGAACTATGGGAGGGTATTTTCCCTAATATCCCAGTGGGAGGATGGAAGGATAACCACCCCCTCTATCCCCACTCTCTTATCCTGGTAGTTAAATGTGCTGATATACACGATAGTTAGCTTTTAAATATATGTTTGTGGAGGACTATAATGGATTATGGTTATTTCAAACACATGTATTACTTGATATATTATCCAAAGGATTACTATAGGTTTGATGTTTATATGTCTTCATGGCTTGAGGTACTTACTCGATGTATGAGCTGTAATGGATTGAGGTATAATACTCGCTGTACGATATATTTCATATGGGGTGTGGTGGATCCCAGAAACCATTTTTTTACTATATATGGATATGTGGATGAGATTATGTGATTATGTGATGCATGAGGTGCATGTTGTGATGCCTTTCCCATTTATTTTTAGGCTGGCCTATTTTGGAGAGAGATGGCTCGGGATGTTCAGTATTAGGGTAGAGCAGAAAACCAGTGGGGAAGTGGGAGTGGGGTACCCTTGATGTTTCATTATTATATTATATTATCTCTTATATGAGATACTTTGTTAGAGTTAACCATGGTGAGGTTGGGAACTTAGTATTCCGATTTAGGTGACGAGTTAGTTTCACTATTGTTCACTATGATTTAGCATGCTCTCTTTATCTTTTGCACGAGAGGATCCAGGGAGGATCCCACTGAGTATACTATTATTCTCACCCTACATATATATAAATATTTTTTATATCAACTGGAGAAGGTTTGATACCGGTTTGGATATTACTAGTTTGGGGTTTTGTAGGATCTATTTGGTCTTCATGGTCACTTCCATCCTTACTTTTTTGGTACCCATAGTTTCCTTTTAGTTGTTATAGAACTGCATGAAATTACATGTTTTCTCTTAGTATTTATTTATATACACATTGAGTAGGTATTTATTAGTGTATCTATCTTATATCTCTCTTTCTCATGTTTTTCTTAGAGGGTAATGCCTCCCATATACATGTTTATTATACCCTCGGTTCTAGTCGCCAACCAAGGGCCTACTAGAGACATGACTCAGGGTGTCACTATCTATCTACCATCATTGTGGTATCCTTGAGGGGAGGGGGTCATGTCAAACTGAATATATGAATATGTAAATTTTATTTTCAATAGTATAATGGTTATATTTACTTCTTATTCTTGTTACATTATAAATGATTTTGATTTTGATTTGATAAAAAAATTATATTTTTGGCTAATTTCAATTAAGACATTCCTTTTGATGAATTAATGAATTTTAGAAATAAATTATATTTTAATAAAATATTTTAATTAAATAATATTCATTATGTATAGTTGATTATATAATTTTATGAAATCAAAAATAAATTTTATAACGGTTCGAAAACTGTTATTGTAAAAAAACTCCACATTTTTCAATAAATGTCGATTCTTGTTTTAAAATTAAAAATTTAAATATTTATTAAATTATTTGGATAAAATAAATATTATTTTTGGCATTAGAACATCGAAATTATACAATGGTGTATTTTTTATAATTTTTTGAGGTAGTTGAATTTTTAGGTAAAAATTAAATACAGTATAAAAATATGGTGTGTATTATGACATCATAATAACCCAAAAATTATGTAATAAATGCTATTAAGGTTATCCACAACCAAATATATCCCCAATTTAAAATAATATGATTTTGAGTTTATTTTATTTATTTTATAAAGCCTTTATAAATCCTTTAAAACCTATATTATATTTTATGGTTTTAAAATCATTTCTTTATAGACATGATTCACTTCCACATAATCAAGGGTAATATTTTAATGATTTTGTCCCTTTTACTTATAAAAAAATAAAAACCACACCTCTTTGGTAGAAACCACGGGAAAAAACCATGTGAAGGTTTGTGGTTTTGATTGATTTATTATGTAGAGTCCAAAACCTAGGTTTGGGAAATAATAAAGAACTCCCCTCTACTTTCCCATATAAACCCACCCAAGCTATAACATCCCGAACTAGGTGCCATATACCGGTTCCCCAAGATGGTTGGTTATATGACCTCTGGTATTCCTACTTATACACTAGAGGTTACTAACCAGCAATGAGGGTCTAATATATAATGTGGGGAGACTATAACCTCTTTATCAAAGCAGCACAATAGTGGACATAAATAAACCATAGGAAAACAATAATAAACAATGACAAAAAATTACACTATAATAATAAATACCAACACCACCTGATGATACCAAAATAGGAATACAACAACCAAAGCCAAAGTAGTAGATATGTCATGATGTATATGTGTCAAGTGTCAAATGAAAACCTAAAATAAAGACATTGAAAACTCCTAAGTGGGTCCTAACATCATGTCCTATCCCCTCATCCATGCTCCATCCCAACTCATCCATCTAACATAGGTATCTTTCCCTTATACTCTTATGTAAACATGAATTCTATTTGGGTACCGATCAGGTAGCTCGAGTAGGGTGTGAGTACAACTCAGTGGGCCACCACCAATGACATCTAAAACAATATTAAGTCTATAATAGTGTTTGAAGTTGTATAAAGAATAAAATACAAGAGATAAAATAAAAATATTTCATATTTAAATTATTCTAAAATATTATTTAATTTACCACATAAATCCCCAGGTTCACGATGACACCTGAACTAATAATACCTACTTTAGCCTATGTTAGAGTCATAACTATCCACCAAGGGATATCACATTTCATTCCATCATGGGTTTCCATTATTCATTTAACACTAATTTCACATTCAAATAATGGGGGCCTAGAGCATCATTCTGGAACCCTATGGAGATTTGGAGCAATAATCCCTATCCCACAACTCATCGATCACATGAAATACATAATTATATATATATAGGGATCCTAGAGTGGTATTCAAGCACCCTATGGGTATTTGGAGAAGTAGTCCATATCCCACAACTCATTCACAAATATCACATCCCATGATTCCATATTTTCAACCATTTATCAACGATAAATAATTTAATAATAATGATTTAAATCATACTAGAACCCCATGTGTCACTCAATTTCATAATCCCATTAATAAATCAACTTCATTAACCCATTATTAATCAATTTCATAATCATAAAATTCACCAATTTAATAATCACGATATTCACCAATTAATTAATTTAAATTAGGATGCAATTGTTGAACATGGAAATTGAAATTTCACAGTTACATACATGAAATTATAATCAAGACTATGGGAATTGATAATTAGACCAACTACATCAAGGTCATTTACAGACGTTCACTAAACCAAAATCCCCAAAATTGATGCAGACTGATCAAGATCACAATAATGCGGAAGATCTAGGGCCAAATCCATGGAGGAGATAATTCTTTAACCAGATCTTCTATTTTTCAAGAAATAGGTTTTTAAAGCCTTAAAATCCTCATGGGAGATGAAAAAATTATAATAAATATCCATAAATTTTGGGATCTTATAATCTTCTCACCTTATAATAGCTCATCCTTAAGCATCTCTAAGATTCTGATGTAAAAAGATTGGGCCACTGAGCCTGCATATCTACTTCTCACTCCCATGTTTCTTCCTGAACATGACCATGTTGTGACAATACATGAACTATTGGTACTGTATTTACACTTAACACTTTCTCACTATGATCCATAACATGAATCATATGCTCCTCAAAGGATACATCCACCTCAAGCTTAAAACCATTAACATCAATAACATGAGAAGGATGGGGGTGATATTTATGAAGATGTGACACATTAAAAACATCATGCATAGCACTGTACCTCTATATAAGATCCAATTAGTACACCACCATCCCAATTATTTCTAGCTCCAATGGCCCGAAGGCCTTCATTTTTTATTGATTTTTTATAATCCACCTTTCAAGGGGTGAGGTGGAACCCTTACAAGGCCTGTAGGCTTAAGTATTACATGTATCATAGGCATTAGAGGAATTCATTGCCCGTAGGCTTCAAAAATTTCATACAACCCAGACTAACTACTTGGAACTACGCCTCCCCAACATCTTCATCATGAAATCAACATATGACTTATACCCACTATGATCCATAGCAACATGTCTATAAATTATTATAACTTTATCCAATGTCTCCTACATAAGACTTGGTCCCAAAAACTCAGACTCACCTACCTCCACCCAATATAGAGGTGATCTACATGGCCTACCATAAAGTGAATCATATGGTTTCATATGAATATTCACTCGATAACTGTTGTTATAAGTGAAATCAATGAGTGCTAATTGCTTCTCCCAAGACCTACCAAAGTTTAAAACACATGCCTGTAGCATATCCTCCAATAACTTTATAGTACGTTTTAAATTCCTATATTTCTATAGGTGGAAATCCATACTCAAAAATACCTAGGTACCCAATTCCTTCTATAAACCTTTACAGAATAATTAAGTGAAATGCGATTCATGGTATAAAACTATACTCCATAACACCCCATATAGATGAACTATCTACTTAACTTACAAGTCTCCCAATTTATCCACTATGAAAGTCTCCTAGATAGGAAAGAGATGAGCTGCTTTCATTAATCAGTATACAATCACCCATATAGTTTCATTATTATAAGACATCCTCGGAAGACCCACCATGAAGTACATGGTAACATTTTCCCACTTCCATTCTAGAATGGTCAATGGATGTATCAAACCACTAAGCCATTGGTTCTCAACCTTCACTTGATGATAGGTGTAACATCAGGTCATGAACCCTGAAATCTCTTTTTTATTCTTGAACACCAATACCATCACCATAGGTTATAGTAAATATTGGTTAATCCAGGAATCACCGCCCACTTCAAGGCATGAAACTCACACATCATCTCTTCTTACATACTCATAGGCACAACAACACAATTCTGAAAATAGATGATCTCATCCTCATCTATGGTCCAATTGGAAGGTGACTCCCCACGTTTAAGGATTTACCTCAAGGTAAAACACTTAAGATCCTCACACCACCTCTCCTTGATCCATCTTAGAACTATGGATTCAACAGATACTGATACGAGGGTTATCTTCTCCTGGCCCTCCCGAACCACAATATGCATATCATCCAACAAAGTCACCATCTTCAACTCAGAACTGGATTCCCGAACTGCTTGAGTCTATGTTTTCCTTTTTAAAGAATTGGAATCACTATTTGCTTTCTCCAGTGTATAGGCTAGCTCAAAATAAAATGACTTCATACAATCAACACACCACGACCACTAGAGATTCAAATGTCTCTATGAAAAGATATACTTTAAACTCTTATGATCGGTATACACAGTAAAATTTTCACACAATAGATAATACCACCAACACTTTAAGGAATAATCCACTATTTCTAACTCAAGGTCATGTGTAGGGTAATTAAGTTCATGTGGCCTCAAATTCCATGACCCATATGCCACAAATCAATCTCCCTACATCAAAACTTCTCTAAGTCAGATCCCATATGTGTCACAAAACACCATATACTCCTCACTCGACTTGGGTGAGATCAAGATCGGTGAGGTAGACAAATGATTATTCAACTCCTAGAAATCATTATCACATGCTCCAGACCATTAAAACTTAATAACTTTCTTGGTCAATCCAAAATGTGGTTCTACAAAGTGGGAAAAGTATTGAATTAACCTCCGATAATAACTTGCCAAACCTAGAAATCTTTAGATATCAAAAACATTCTTGGGATACTCACAATAAACCACTGCCTGAAATTTCTCTGGGTTCACTAACACACCTCCCTTATAGTTTATGTGACCCAAGAAATGTATCCTTTCAATCTATAATTGAAACTTAAATATCTTGGAATATAGATGATTCTATCTCAGTGTACTTAGGATGATGTCAAGATATTGGACATGATCATCATGAGTCTTGGAGTACACTAATATGTCATCCACAAAACAACCACAAACTAATCTTGGTATGGGCAGAAAATTTAGTTCATCAATGCCATAAACACATCCAGCACATTCATTAGTCTGAATGACATCACAACGAACTCATATTGGACATACCTAATTATGAAATATCTCCATGGTATATCAAGAGGTCTAAATCTCAACTGATGATACCCCAATCTCAAGTCAATAGTATAGAAAACAAAAGCTCCTATTAATTGGAAAAATAGATCATTGATACATGGAAGATGATACCAGTTTTTCACTATCATTTGGTTTAACTTCCAATAATAAATACATTAATTCAAGGTTCTTTCATCCTTATTAGAAAACAAGACTGGATAAATCTAAGGCGACATACTCAGATAGATAAATCCCTTATCCATCAACTCTTCCAACTGAGTCTTAAGATCTAGAATCTATGTTGGTTCCATCCTATAAGGTGGAATATAAAATAGATCAGCTCCAAGCTTGAGCTCAATTATAAATTCAACATCCCTTTTAGGTGTTATACCCGAGAAGTATTTAGGAAACACATATTGAAATTGGTCCACTACTAGGAGAAGACATCATGCTTCACACACCCATTATCCAGAAAAAGACTTGCAACCTAGATGGTGAGCTCCCCTAGTTACTGATGCATTGGCCCTACACGACCTACATAGTGTTGTACCTCTCGTACCCCTCGTGGTTTAATTTTCATGATCACAATCACTCTCTTTTTTATCTAATCTTGTTTTAAGTGTTTTTGTTGATAGGCAAAAGGTTGCCAAGGAATTGGGCCAAGAAGGACTGAAAGTGGACTGATTTTCAGTCCACCGGCCAACCGGTGGATGACCACCGGCCAGCCGATGGAGCCTGGACAGAAGGCATCCCCTCTGTCCAGACCACCGACCAACCGGTGTCCCATCACCGGCCAGCCGGTGGAACCCAGACAGAAGGGTCAGCTTCTGTCTCAGCACCGGCCAACCGGTGGCCTCCTCACCGGCCAGCCGGTGGTGCCTGAGCCCGAAGGCCTCTCCTTTTTCCAAGCACCGGCCAACCGGTGGCCAAGCACCGGTCAGCCGGTGGAGCCAGTCAAACTAGCCGTTGGGCTTTGACCAGACCCGTCCACTTGACTCCCAACGGCTCCGAAGGCCTCTCCAACGGCTCCGAAGACCCCCAAAGGCCATTTGAGGGTTCCCCCTCTATAAATAAAGGACTAGGAAGCCCTGAAAAAACACGGTAGCCCACAGGAACATTTTTCCATCATTTGGAGAACCTCCGGTGCATTCCTTCAAGGATCCCCACTTGCTCCAACTCACTTCCACATCCAAGGAGCACCACCATAGAAGCTTGGGAGTGATCTTCATCAACTTCATCAATCCATTGGCGCCCGATACTTCTCCCATTACGGTTTTTATTGTTTCATTATTTTGAGCATCAATTTGGGTTTGTGCCTACAAACCCCTCTTTCTCTAATCTCCCTTTAATTTGGGTTTTCACACCACCTTCAAGGTGTGAAGAGGTTAGTCAAGCCTTCCCTTTAAAAGGCTTGAGTCATAGGTGAGCTAGCCTTCACCTGTAAGAAGGCTAGTGGGTTCTTGCTCAACCATTAAAAGCAAGTGGGTTCTTGCTCAACCATTAAAAGCAAGCTGTAATAGGTTCTAGACTACCTTAAAGTCTAGTGGGTTTCTTGCTAAAACCATTAAAAAGCAAGCGGTAGTAAATCTCTCAACAGTTGAGTTGGGAGCGGAGACGTAGGCTTTGGTTTAAGCCGAACTCCGTTATCAATTTTGTGTCTTGCCTCTTTTATTTCCGCTGCACTTTTAACTTTGACTTTAAATTGTTAATTATTTTTAAAAGGCAATTCACCCCCCCTCTTGCCATCATTTTCCGGCCCAACAATTGGTATCAGAGGCAAAATTTGAGTAATACCTTCACCGGTTTCAAATTCAAGATCCTTTGTGATGGCTTCAACTTCTTTCTCCCCTGAAGGCTATTCTTTGGGTCGGGCTCCATTCTTTGATGGAATCGACTATACATATTGGAAAACCCGTATGACCACTTTTCTTAGAAATATAGGTTATCCTATCTATAAAATTGTCATGCATGGTTATTCTCTTTCTTCTCCCGATGAATCCAAATGGACTCAAGCCGATATTAAAAATTTTGAGCTTGATGGAAAAGCCATGAATGCTCTTCATTGTGGGTTAGACCGTAATGAATTTAATCGTATTTCTACTTGCACCACTTCTCATGAAATTTGGAAGCTTTTGGAAGTGACCCATGAGGGCACTAACAAAGTTAAAGACACTAGATTAGATATGTATCGTCAAGACTTTGAAAGTTTCACCATGCACCCACACGAATCTATTACGGAAATGTTTACTCGCTTTACTGATGTTTGCAATGGGAGAAAGTCCCTTGGTGATGATGTGTCTGCAGAAATGATGGTCAAGAAGATCCTTTGGATCTTACCAAGCACATGGGCACCGAAGGTGACGGCAATCCAAGAAGCAAAAGACATCAAGAACATGCCGGTCGAAGAGCTCATCGGATCCCTCATGACCTATGAGATCACCATGAGGAGGCAAGCTGAAAAGGAAGGCAAACCGATCAAAGTTCCAAAGAACATCGCCTTCAAAGTCCAAAAAGAAGAAAGCTACTCCTCCTCATATTCTTCCTCTTCAAGCGGCGATTCAGAAATGGATAATCTTTCCCGCAAGATGCACAAATTCATGAAGAAGAACAGAAAATCCCGCAAGGCTCAACCCAACGAAAAATCCGAGCCCGAGGTAACATGTTACGGGTGTGGCAAGAAAGGCCATTACAAGCCCGATTGTCCACTCAACAAGAAAAAGGCCAAGAAAAAGGAAAAGAAGAAGGCATTCAAGGCCACATGGAGTGATAGCTCCTCCTCCTCCTCCTCAAGTGACAACGGTAAAAAATGTCTAATGGCATTTCATGAGGTAACCTCTTCCGACTCCTCATCCTCTAGTTCTTCAAATTCTTTTAATCATTTATCTTATGAGGATCTCCAATATGAAAGAGATCAATTGGAGGAAGGTTTTCACGAACTCTCTTCCAAATTTGTTGCTTTAAAAAAGAATTTCAAAAAACTTTTTTCAGAAAAGGAACAACTTCTCAAAGAAAAGGAGGAGTTGTCCCTCAAGGTCCAAAACCTTCCCGATGTTGATTCTATGGAATCAACAATCAAGGATTTAAGGGAATCCCTTGCCAAATTCACCCAAGGTGAACAAAATTTAACCAAGCTCCTTGGTTCCCAATGTGTATCTAGAACCACCCAAGGGCTTGGCTATTCCAAGCAAGCTTCCTCTTCCCATGCTCCAACTTTTTTTGTAAGGGGGAGCTCCCAATATAAATTTTGTAACTATTGCAAAAAGACCGGGCACTTAATTTATGAGTGCAATTGCAAAAATGCCCGGTATGGAAGGCCCAAAACCATTTTCTTTAATGATGAATATCATAGGAGAAGACCCGCCACTAGACAAGTATGGATTGAAAAATCCCTTTTAGCGAGTCTCACCGGACCAAAATTTGTCTCGGTTCTAAAATCCTCTCCCCGGTGATTTGTTGTTTTTATTTAGGGGGAGTTAGGTTTGTTTAAGCCTTTTTGCTTTATTTTCAAAACTTTCATTTCAAACCTTTCATTCAAAACTTTCAATTCAAAACTTTCAATTCAAATTTCAAAAATTTCAATTGGTTTAAAAACTCTATCTTGTTTTTCAATCCCTTCCCTCAATCAAGTTTTATGCCTCGTGCTATTTTGATAATCACAAAGGGGGAGAAATTATTGGTTGATTGGGGGAGAAATATTTCTCTCATTCTTTGCTTTACTTTTCAATTTATCCTTTAAAGCATGCCTTTCATTTCAGTCTTTTACATTGCTTGTTTTGGTGATTGTGATCATCAAAATAGAGGGAGATTGTTGTACCTCTCGTACCCCTCGTGGTTTAATTTTCATGATCACAATCACTCCCTTTTTTTATCTAATCTTGTTTTAAGTGTTTTTGTTGATAGGCAAAAGGTTTCCAAGGAATTGGGCCAAGAAGGACTGAAAGTGGACTGATTTTCAGTCCACCAACCAACCGGTGGATGACCACCGGCCAGCCGATGGAGCCTGGACAGAAGGCATCCCCTCTGTCCAGACCACCGGCCAACCGGTGTCCCATCACCGGCCAGCCGGTGGAACCCAGACAGAAGGGTCAGCTTCTGTCTAAGCACCGGCCAACTGGTGGCCTCCTCACCGGCCAGCCGGTGGTGCCTGAGCCCGAAGGCCTCTCCTTTTTCCAAGAACCGGCCAACCGGTGGCCAAGCACCGGTCAGCCGGTGGAGCCAGTCAAACTAGCCGTTGGGCTTTGACCAGACCTGTCCACTTGACTCCCAACGGCTCCGAAGGCCTCTCCAATGGCTCCAAAGACCCCCAAAGGCCATTTGAGGGTTCCCCCTCTATAAATAAAGGACTAGGAAGCCCCGGAAAAACATGGTATCCCACGGGAACATTTTTCCATCATTTGGCGAACCTATGGCGCATTCCTTCAAGGATCCCCACTTGCTCCAACTCACTTCCACATCCAAGGAGCACCACCATAGAAGCTTGGGAGCTCTCTTCATCAACTTCATAAATCCATTGGCGCCCAAGACTTCTCCCATTACGGTTTTTATTGTTTCATTATTTTGAGCATCAATTTGGGTTTGTGCCTACAAACCCCTCTTTCTCTCATCTCCCTTTCATTTGGGTTTTCACACCACCTTCAAGGTGTGAAGAGGTTAGTCAAGCCTTCCCTTTAAAAGGCTTGAGTCATAGGTGAGATAGCCTTCACCTGTAAGAAGGCTAGTGGGTTCTTGATCAACCATTAAAAGCAAGTGGGTTCTTGCTCAACCATTAAAAGCAAGCTGTAATAGGTTCTAGACTACCTTAAAGTCTAGTGGGTTTCTTGCTAAAACCATTAAAAAGCAAGCGGTAGTAAATCTCTCAACGGTTGAGTTGGGAGCGGAGACGTAGGCTTTGGTTTAAGCCGAACTCCGTTATCAATTTTGTGTCTTGCCTCTTTTATTTCCGCTGCACTTTTAACTTTGATTTTAAATTGTTAATTATTTTTAAAAAGGCAATTCACCCCCCCTCTTGCCATCACTCTCCGCCCAACACATAGATATCCCAATATCCATAATAAAGATAACTATTATCCTTATGATACATAAAGGAAACTCTCCTATGGTAACAATAAATATGGGATCAGTACGCTACCAACCAATCCATACCCAAAATCAAGTCAAAGAATGACATGTCAAGTATGCAAAGATCTCAACAGAAATGATAATCCTCAACCCTGAGAGAACACCCCTTGCATAAATAGATGTCCCTCGACCGCACTCCCAATGGTGTGTCTATCATCATAGCCCCACTCAAAAACTCCACCACACACCTCAAACCATTTAAAATTTGAGAAAATATAAAATAATGAGAGGATCCTATATTAAATAAGGCACTATAAAGCATATAAGCTATAAGAATAGTACATCTGACTATTGATGGACCAACCTTGATATCCACAAGTACAGGCTAAACTGTATGAAACTATCTTTCCCTTCTTCCCTATACTGCAGTTTGAGTCCCTTGAGTTGCACCATTCTATTGATATGGGTGATCTTTCCCCGAAGCACCACATCAACTACCTTAACCACCCAAACCCATATAACTCTAATTTATAGATTGGTATAGGGTAGAAGACCCCCTTCCAACATTCTGATTCGTTTTGTTACCCTTGTCACTACCCATTGGTCATGTGTTCTCACAATACCTCTACAAGTGACCCATCCCGCCGCAAGCTCGACACTCCACTGGTGGTTGGGGACATTGACTAAGAATGTGACTTGACCTACTACACTGGTGGCAGTATATTCAGTTACTAATCTGAGTAACTAATCCTTCTTCCTAGCCACTCTACTTTCCATCTCCTTAGTTCATATTCTCATAGCGACGCTTCCTAATCTCAGAATATGTACCTCCTATCCATCCAACAAAAAACCACATGCATTCCACTAAAAGCCTCCTTCAGGTTTCCCTTAGTCATGAGAGACTAATTCACCACCTTAGAAAACTTATTCAACCTAAATATATTAATATGGGACTCAATATCACATTTTAACCCATCTTGAAAATGTTTTTCCTTAGTTTCCCCATCTCCTACCAATGTTGGGACACAACATTGCAAATCAATGAAGTGAATGGAATAGTCTATTATAGACATACTCCCCTAGGTTAACCACACAAACTTATATTCCCTCTCTTTCTTGAGCATCTTTAGGTAAAAGTGTTCTAGGAACTTGCCCTGAAAGTCTTTCCATACCATATTCTCCAGGTTCTCATCCCGAGTTTGAATGTACAACTAACGCTTCACTCAACCATGTAACATATAAGCCACCAAATTTAATGTACTCTTAGTATGATTATCTAAATGGTCATGGATCATCTAGATAGGCTCAATCCAGAACTCAACAGTCTCATGTCCACCCTCTCTAGTGAATGTCGAGGGTACTGCAACTGGAACTCCCGTGTCAATTCAGACACATTTCACACAACCCGCCCCGAGTCTCTTTCCATAAATTTCATTAGGAGAGAAAATTTCTCCTAAAAATTCTCTCTAGATCCTTCACTCAGAACTATTGGAGAATTTGGTTCTACTACTAGAGGATCATTTCCAACCATGTCCTCCCATTGTCCTATCAATAAGTGTCATCATGGAGGCATATCTCTAAAATCCCAAACACACATCTTAGGACACATAACACATTATTAAAAAATTTTAATAGGATTAATTCATATAAATACATAAAAATTCATCCCTCATACCTCACCACATAGTCTAAACTGAGGCATTATCACTACCCTCAACCATCCACCACTTGGGTCATGGATAACATGGGGTAAAACACTTTCATAAATCAAGTTTCTCATTAGATACCCATTTTATTCACTTAAAATTTACATATTTAGCATCATTTTACACATTTAAATATATCATAGGCACCTTTTTCATTTAAATTACACAAGTAAATAAAAGTATTTTCATTTAAATAACTCACCCCAAAACCAGATTTTCTGTGCGTACCTAAAATGTTGCATGCCACATAAAAATTTCAGTTCCTAGAATGATTCATGTATACTCAACTTTCAGGCCATACCAGGAAATGAATAAAAAATATCAAAAAACAATAACACCACACAATAACTGTATCACTCTAGGTGAAATTATATTCAACTATTACAACAAACATTAAGAACATCAATCCCACCTTGGGTACTTAGGTTTCCCCCCATACATGGGTTAGCTACTCTCATGCACGAGATCATGACCAAGGACCGACTCATCCCAGTCTCATGTATACCATTCTAAAATAGTAATAACATTGAAAAAAAGAATACAACCTTTGATACCATTTTGTAACATCTCAACCTAGGTGCCACATATCGGTGCCCTGACCCGGTTGGTTACATGACCTTAGGTGCGCCTCAACATATGCCAGAGGCCACCGACTTGCAGTAAGGGTCTAATATATAACTAGGGGAGACTATACCCTATTTATAAAATAAGAACAAAAAAACCATGGCCAAATGATAATAAAAAATAACCAGAAATCACACCATAATAATAAATACCAACACCACATGATGATACCAAAACAAGATCACAACAATAAAAACCAAACCAGTAGATATGTCATGTTGTATATGTGTCAAGTTTCAAATGTAAACCCAAAATAAATATAATGAAAACTATCAATCAGATCCTGAAATCATGTTTGATCCCCTTATCCATGATCCATCCCAACTCATCCATCTAACATAGGTATCTTTCCCTTATCCTGTCATACAAACAAGAAGTCTATTTGGGTACCAATCAAGCACACTGAGTAGGGTGTGAGTATAACTCAGTAGGAAATCAAAAATGACATCTAAAATAATATCCAGTCTATAATAGTGTATTTAGTTGTATAAAGAATAAAATACAAGTGATAAAGTAAACATATATCACATTTAAATTATTCTTTAATTAACCACAAAAATCTCTAGGTTCACGATGACACTCAAATCAACAATACTTTCTTTGGCCCATATTGGAGTCTAAACCATACACCAAGGGATATCACATTTCATTCCATAATGGGTTTACATTATTAATTTAACACCAATTTTATATTCAAACAATGGGGGCATAGAGTAGAATTCTAGAACCCTATGGTTATTTGAAGTAGTATTCCCTATCCCACGACTCAGTGATCACATGAAATACACATATATATCAGGGGCCTAAAGCAGTAGTATGGAACCCAGTGGGTATTTGGAGTAGTATTACATATCCAAAAACTCATTAATAAATATCAAATATCATGATTCCATATTTCCAACCATTTATAAACCATGCATAATTTAATAATCATTATTTTATTTATATCAGCACACCCCATGGGTCACTATTAATTTCATAATCCCATCAATCAATAAATTTCAATAACCCATTATCCATAAATTTTATAATCAAATTATTCAAAAATTTAATAGTCATGATATTCATTAATTAATTAATTCAAATTAGGATGCAATTTCCCAACATGGAAATTGAAATTTCACAATCACACATACACAATTATAATCAAGACTATGGGAATTGGCAATTAGACCACCTACCTCAAGGTTTTGGATGTTCGTTCACTAAACAAAAATTCCAAAATTGATGTAGAAAAATCAACATCACAAAAATATAGAATTTCTAGGACCAAATATTTTGCAAAGATGATCCTTCAATCAGATCTTTGATTCATCAAGAAATAGGTTTGTGGAGCCTTGGAATCCTCCCGAGAGCTGAAAACAAGCACGAGGCATCTCAATAAAGGTAGGGATATTACAAAATATCCAATTTATCTTTACTAAAAAACCTTGTATCATGTCCTTAATCTTTCCTCCTCTCTCTAGAGTCCTCCCAAGGTTCCCCCAATCTCTTAAGAAGCTCCTCCCAAGCTTTTGGAATCACCCTCTCAAGGTAAGAGATCTCTATCTCTTCTTTTTAAATTCTAGAACCATTTTTGTATTTAGTATTATAAATATAATTTGGTTATATTTTCATGAACTTATAAAAATCTCAATATTATCCAATTTATTTTATAATAAAGAGGTATTATTTATCCACCCTCATTATGTTAATTACCTAAGTTGTTACTATGCTGAAATTTAGCAAGGGATCGTCTCCTTCCTCTCTTTATTCAAGCATCTTCTTCATTTTATACCTTTTATTTTTTTACACATCCATATTACTAGATATTTTATTTCTAAATGACGATAGACCCCTTTATCTCTTATTAAACCATTTTATGAATTTTTAAGTATTTCCATTATGCTACCGAAATTAAACTGTGATTTTTCCATTCCAAACCTTTGTATTGTGAATACCATCACTATTTCCACTCAATGGTATTCACCTAGACATAACTATAATTATTTTATTGGGGATTCACATGTATGTATTCCAAAATCCTTGATCATGGAATTAAATGTGATGAAATATGTTCCTATATTGAATAATCTACGTGTTACACTTATGCATGTACATGATATGAAAGTGATGGGTGCACCCAGAATTATATAGCACTCCAATTCATCAGGTAATGTATTAGTATCATGATATGTCATGAAAGGTATTATGGAGTAAAACTAATCTATCATGATACTTTTTCAACCATATTATGATTCCTTGGTGGTTATCCTTGTCCTATGTTTATGATTCCATGTTTAAAGTTGTTGCCACATTTCCCATGTTGCCTTTATGTTATCATATTATATCATGCCTCATTATTTATGTTTATGATTCTCACCCCCTTTATATAAAATGGAAATACCTATTTTATAACATGTAATAATTTCTTTATGTTATTCTTTTTTATTCCATTACTATGATTTATAGCCCACCCCTTTCTTATGTACATCCCCAAATTATCCCATGCATTTTAGAAGATTGATGATTTATAAGAGAATATTAAGGAAGTTTTCAATAATGTAATTATATCCCATGTTCAACATGTTCTACTATGTATCTAATTACCAAAGGAACTATAATTCATGATCTTATAGGTTGTATTATGTGTATTATTATGTAATAAATCATGAATTAATGTGCAATAAAGAAAAAGGTTTTCATAGTGGGTATCAAAAGAAAGTTTAGTTATTTTTGGGATTAGGAGGAAACACTAGAGAAAGATTTTGGGATAAAACTAAACATATTAAGAAATACCTAAATTTTGGTAAAGTTTAGAGTAATTGGTTTCCAAGAAAATATATCCCTGTCTGGATACTATAAGTGGATGTAGCTTTGGAATATATGTACCTAGGTGTAACACCCTAAAACACTGTATTGAGCTATAATCGATCAAAAATCAGTGAAAGAAAACTAGCCTTGATGTACACCTGGTTTGACACTCATGGGGGATATTATTTGGTAAATTCCAAAGCACATTACTAACTATTATTAGTGGAACAAAAATTACCATAAGAGTCTATGTTAGCAACTAGATCATGGATATCATAGATTAAAGCCTAGAAATTCACAAGTTAAAGAAATAAATTCTATTTATGAATTATCCATTTAATATTATTGGATTCCCATTTATGTATTTTATAGTTTAAAATTACTCATCTCTAATTTTCCTTTATTCTATCCAATGGCTCAAAATATGAGGAATCGATTAAACAAATAATGTGAAGGGAAATGTGATGACTGCCCAAATGAGGTGCCCAACCTGATGGGAGTAAGAATCAAGAAATTTATAATGATATTATCTTAGTTGAATCAGGTTTTGATTAGAAACCTGAATTAGGAAGAATAACCAAACCCCCCCTAAGAAATAACAAGCTTCAATTGATACCTTTATGTGATAAATGATTATAACATTCAATGGATCATTTGATCCCTGAATCACATAACAATGGATCATCTTCATTGAGAAGACCTTATCCATACTTCAATGTTATAATCAAGAGAATTTCATACTACCTATTTATCATATATAGAGAGAAGCATATCAATGGTGGACATTGATCAAGATTACAAATCCTAAGGAATATATCAAAACAATGGGGTAGAATGAATTCTTGAAAATATTTTTTGATAAATATTTTTCTCATACCCTCTAACTTAAAATGGAAAGGGATTTCCTTACCCTCAAGAAAAATAATGATGAATCCATAAAGGCATATAAGGAAAACTTTAAAAGACTTGCACGATATGACTCCAACTTTGTTGTTACCCATGAATACAAAGTTGACCACTTATTTGGTGGGAAAAAACTAATTCTATGAAAATACTTGGTGATTTGAAGCTTTGATAACTACAAGGAAATTGTCCAATGTGCCCTCAAAGTCAAAATGGAGATCATATAATCTTAATGGTATCATGGGGATAAGAAGTCGAAATTGGAGTTTAATTCTGGCTGTGTGATAGAGAAATATAATGGTGATAAATTTCAACATCACACTTTTCTCAAAAGTATGGAATGAAACGCCCTAAAAATTTACAAAATGAGATGATGAAATGATTTAGGTATAAGAAGAAAGGTCACCAAGATAATGATTTCCAACAGGAGAAAACTATTAATGTGATGAAAGAATGGAATGCTCCAGTTAACCCTCAACGTATCGTTCATTGTTTCAAATATAAAGAACACATACACTTTTCAAACCAATGCACTAAGCCTAGGGTGATTGGAGATAGTCAAAACAAATAACCTCCAAGGAATCAAGGGTGAGATTATTCCATCACAACCACTGAGGTGGATTCCGAAAATGAAGTGGTAATAGGTATGCTAGTTATTCATTCAATAATAGAGAAAGTACTTTTTTTTATTCTATTTCTAAAAATTTCTTTATATCACGCAAGTTTAGTAAAACTATTTAAAAAACACCACAAATCATGGAAGTATAAATATCAATGAAAACAACAAATGGGAAAATTATTGCATCCCAAGTATACAACCCCCATCACAATTTGTGGGATAAACTTACCAGTGAACCTTGTGGTACTCCCTTTAGTTGAATTTAATTCAATTTTGAGTATGAATTTGATTTCCTTATATAGATCCAATATAAATTTCTATGATAAGGAAATCAATCTTCATATTGTGAATCATCACTAGATTCTATACAAGTTCAGGGAGAAGGATGAATATCATTTATCACCAACATCCCATGCATGGATATTACTACCTTATGAGCAAACATATCTAGCTCAAATGATTGAGTATAAGAAAAATACCACCCTTTAAGAAATTTCCATTATTAAGGAATACACTAACGTGTTTACCAAATAATTTCTTGGTCTTCCTCCTAGACAAGAGGTTGAATTTTTAATCAAGATTATACTTGGGTATTTTCCAATATCTGAGACTCCATATAGAATGACTATTGTAGAACTTAAGAAGATGAAGAAATTACTATAGAAGAATATAGATAAAGGGTTCATACACCTATGTGATTCACCATGGGGTTCACTAGTCTCATTCCTTAGGAATAATGGTAGGTCAATATACCTTTTCATTGAGTTATCACAAGATCAACAAGATTGTGATAAATAAAAATTATCCTCTACCACAAATTGAGGAATTGTTTGATCAATTACATGGATTCAAATAATTATTCAAGGTGGGTCTTTGATTAGGGTATTATCAAGTAAGTTTGAATAAAGAGGATATCCCCAAGAATACTTTCTATAAAAGTTATAGACACTATGAGTTCATAGTGTTTCCATTCAGACTCACTAATACTAAAAAAATATTCACATAGTTGATGAGTAGAGACTTTAGAGATTACCTCAAAAAATTATTGGTAGTATTTATAGATGATATTCTAATATACTCTAAAATCAAGGAGGAGCATGAGGATTTTTTGAGCACTGTGCTAAAGACCTTAATAAAGGATAATATTTATGAAAAGTACAAAAAATGTGAGTTCTGGTTGAAGGAAGTCACATTATTAGAACATATTAGCACAAGAAATGGGATATATGTGGACCCTTCAGAGATAGAATCAATTGAAGGATAGTTGAGGCCGATATATATGATGAAAATATATAGTTTCCTTGGGTTGGATGGGTTATATCAATGATTTATAAGAAATTTCTCATGATTTTCAAACCCTCTACCAAGCTAACTCAAAAGGGAGCCAAGTTTTTTTAGAATAATGAATGTGAAAAGAGATTCAAGGAGATGAAAAAAGAGGCTTATTACAACACCTATACTTATGATACCCACAAGTGGGGAAATTTTCGTGGTATACAATGATGCTTAGAAGAATGTATTGGGATTTGTACTACTAAAAAATAACAAAGTGATAGCCTATTCCTCAAGGAAATTTAAATTTCATGAATAGAAATAACCAACACAACCTAAAGTATATATTCACATAGAAAGAGCTGAATATGCACCAATTAAGATGGTTAGAGATGATTAAGGACTATGAATACTCATTCCACTACCATCCTTCAAAATAAAATAAAGTAGCAGATGCTCTAAGTAGAAAGGATCCAATAAATTTATCATTTATGAGAATTGAGAAGGATACGATCTTCTTAGAATAGAAAAGGACGGACATGGGAATCATAAAAAAAGGAACATCATCAATCCTTTCACAAATGATTGATCAACCATCCCTTCTAAAGAAGATAAATTATTCTCAAAGATATGATGTGGAAATTCAGAAGTAGGTAGAAGCTATAAGAAAAGAGAAATTCTTGAAGTTAAAAATTAATGAAGAAGAATTTGTAAGATTTGGGTCACAACTATGTGTACTATCAAATCCCGAGTTAAAGAAGGAGATTTTAGATGATGCACATATATCGACCTTCTCTATCTATCCAGGGAGCATGGATATGTATTGATATCTCCAAGAGAACTATTAGAAGGTAAATATGAAGAAGGATATTGTGGAATATACATCAAGGTGTATTGTATGTTAGCAAGTGAATATTGAAAGGAAAAAAAATCCAAGGGTATGATGAAAACATTATCCATACCTACATAAAAATGGTAAAACATAACCATGGACTTTGTCATTGGTCTTCTGATGAAATTAAGATGAAATAATGATATATGGGTTTTGGTAGATCATATTATAACTACTGATAAATTAAGTTCAATTTGATATGAATTATCACTTGATTAATTTGTAAGGATATATATTAGATAAGTGGTGAGGCTGCATGGAGAACCACTATTGATTATATGTGATTGAGATCCAATATTTACCTCCAAGTTATGGAATAATATCTAACAGGTTCTAAATATTTATTTTAACTTTATAACGACTTATCACCCTCAAACTGATGTCCAATCTAAGCGGAAAATCTAGACACTCGAGGACATGTTGAGTGCATGCTCAATGTACTTAAATGGAGGATGGGGTCAACATATTCCTATGGCTGAGTTTTCATAAAATTATTGTTTCAACTCAAGTATAAAAATGGATCCCTATGAATCCTTTTATGGAAGATATAAAAAACACTTACATGCTGGGATGAAGTTGGTGGAAAAAAATAGTTGGGTCCTAAAATGGTTGAGGAAATGGTGGAAAAGGTCAAGACCATTAAGAAGCACATCAGGGTTACTCAGAGTTGATAGAAGACCTATGATGAAAATAATCAATGAAACCTGAAGTTTGAGATTGGAGATAAGTTATTCCTTCACATATCTCAGTTGAAGAAATCCATGAGATTTGGGGAGAAGGGAAAGCTTAGTCTACGATACATCGATCCCTTTGATATCCTTAATCATATCAGAGTGATGGCCTATCAACTAAAACTCCCACATAACCTATATCAAGTACATTATTTGTTCCATGTGTCCCTATTGAGTAATTACATATCATAACCCGTATATTTACTGAATCCAAAGGTGTTACTATTGGAGATGATCTTTCATATGAAGAGAAACCGATGAAGATCATAGATCGTAGAGACAATGTTCTACAAAATAAGACAATGCACCTGGTCAAAGTGATATGGAGAAACCACAAGATTGAATTAGTGATTTGGAAACCAAATGAGGTGATTAAAAAAAAGTACATTAATCTATTTTACTGTGTGAAATGAAAATTTCAATTGAGAAATTTCTGAAGGGGGGAAGATTGTAATGACCTGAACTTTTATAAATAAAATTCCCGTTGTGATTGAATTAAATTACCTATATTGGTTATATAAAACACACAAAATTATTTGGTTTTATTATATCCTATAATATTTAAAATACCACTAATAATCATAACCATTGATAATAAATCCACTAAACAGTGATCATATTATTAGTATAAATTTAGGATTTTGATAAATCCAATTGACATAGACAAAGGAAGTGATGACCTTGACTAGTAGAATTGTACCCTATGAATCCCATTTATCAAATATTCCATGAGACATATAATCACAAAGATCTTACCTTGATAAATCCCAAGTCTAGATCCAACAACTAAATCATGAGTGAAACTATTTACATGAGAAGTTTAAGTTCATCGAGATCACAACCCAAACCATGTCTGCTAGACCACCCCATGAAAATCTCACAATCCCACAACTTACCCTTAGGGAATTTTCTAGTTTAATAAAGTTATATGTATCAAGACACTAATAATATGAATATGTATATTTCATTTTCAATATAATAACAGTTATATTTACTTCTTATTATTGTCACTTTATAAATTATTTTTTATTTTGATTCAATAAAACACAAAGTATATTTTTGGGTAATATATAATTTCAATTCAGACATTACTTTTTATTAATTAATTTTTTTAAATAAATCATATTTTAATAAAATATTATTATTAAATAATATTTATTAATTATAGTTGATAATATAATTTTTATGAAGTCAAAAATAATTTTTATAAGGGTTCGAAAACTGTTATCCTCAAAAAACCCATCATTTCTCAATAAATATCAATTATTGTTTTAAAAGTAAAAATTAAAATATTTATAAAATTATTTGGAAAAAATAAATATTATTTTTGGAATCATAAAATCAAAATTATCTAATGATGAATTTTTCATAATTTTCTTAGATAACCGAATTTTCGGGTAAAAATTAAATATGGTATAAGTATACATTGTGTATTATAACATCATAATGATAAAAAAGTTATGTAATAAATGATATAAAGGGTATCCATGAACAAATACATGTTTAAAATTTAAAATAATGTGAGTTTTAGGTTATTTTATTAATTTTATAAATCCTTTATCAATCCTCCAAAACCTATATTATATTTTATGGTTTTAAAATCATTTCTTTATAAACATGACTCCCTTTCACATCACCAAGGGTAATATATTAATTAGTTAATATCTTTTAATTATAAAATAATGAAAACCAAACCTCTTTGGTAGAAATTGTGGGAAAAAACCATGGGAAGTTTTGTGGTTTTGATTACTTTATTATATAGAGTCCAAAACCAAAGTCAGGGAAATAATAAAGAACTCTCCTCTATTTTCTTATATAAACCCACCTAATATCCCATTAATACTCACTAAAAAACATTTTATCACATAATTAATATACTCTAACATCTATAGAGTCCTCTCAAGGTGCCCCCAAGATCTCAAAACACTCCTCTCAAGCTTTTGGAATCACCCTCTCAAAGTAAGGGACCCCTCTCTCTTCTTTTCAATTCTAGAACCTTTTTTTGTATTTTGTATTCTAAATATCATTTGGTTATATTTTAATGACCTTATAAAGGTAACCCTATTTTCCAATTGATTTATTAATAATGTGGTACCATTTATCCTATCCCATTAAAACATTTAACTAAGCCATTACTATGTTGAAATTTAGTAAGGGATCCTCTCCTTCCCCTCATTATTCAAGTATATTCTTCATTTTATAAATTTTATTTTCAATTAATAATGTTGGGATATGTTTTTACACGTAACTATTACTGTAAATATGATTTAAAATTGATTAGATACCCATTTATCTCTAATTAAACCATTTTATGAATCTTTAAGTACCGCCGTTATGCTGCCAAAATTTCACTATGATTTTTCCATGCCAGACCTTTGTATTGTGAATACCATTATTATTTCCACTAAAGGGTATTAAACTAGATATAAAAATAGTTCTTTGATTGGGGAGTTCCATGTATTTATTTTACAATACTTTATTGTTTAATTAAATGTGATCCTATGTTGAATGATCTATGTAGCACACTTATGCATGTACATGATATGAAAGTGATGAATGTGCCTAAAATTATAAATCACTACAATGCATTCGATAATGTTTTAGTCTCATGATACATAATTTAAGGGGTAATGGAGTGAACCTAATCCATCAAGTGACTTTTCCCACCATGTTATGATGTATTGGCGGTTATCCTTGACCCATGTTTATGATTCCATATTTAAAGTTGTTTCTATATTTCCCATGTTGCCTTTATGTTACCATGCTATATCACACATCATTGTTTATGCTTATGATTATCATTCCCTTTAAGTACCATTGAAATGCATATTTTCTAAAATGTAATAATTTATTCATGTTATTATTTTTTTATTCCCTTATTGGGATTTATAGCTCACCCATTTCTTATGTATGTCCCCAAGTTATCCCATGCAATTTTAGATTATCGATGATTTCTAAGAGCATGTTAAGGAAGTTTTCAATAATGTTGTTGTATCCCATGTTCAAGATGTTATTCTATGTACCTAGTTCCAAAATACACTAAAATTAATGATATTATGGGTTTTATTATATGTATTATTACATGAATTAATATGTAATAAAGACAATGGTTTTCATAGTCAACCCTACACTACAACCATCCCCTTATGGCATAGCCTCCAGCTTCACTCTACAACCTAGAAAAAATTAGCAGTGGCACCCAATTTTCCTCTAGCACACCTCCAAACACCTCAACACCACCCCCAAACACTGATACCACCAAATTTACCATAAAGAAATGGGCTAGATGGTCCGATCCATTGAATTAGATACCTATCAAACTATTCTCACCCTCAAGAATCAAAACCAATCTATAAAGGAAGGGAAAAGGAGGTTTGGACAACTATCCTATGAAATACCTCTCAAGGATCAAGTTACAATTGAAACTCCACCACCAACCAAAACATCATCCAAATAAAAATTTCCATAGCACTTCATAACCACCCACATCACCATGTAAAAAAAACCACTCACACAACCACAAACAACCATTTCACATATCCAACTACACCACCACAACCACTACACAACTAAGGCCCTAATTATAAAAATTAAGGAACTTCATCCTCGATGTCAAGATATTATCCATTTTTGTGGCACTGAATTCCACATGTTTTTAATTACATCAAAGTATAATGTGTATTGATTAGGAATCAGGTCTCCCCTTATTTGTATTCTTGAGGCTTTAAAACACACATTACATCAAGAAATAGGATCATCTTATAAAACATATAGATCCAAACATTACACCATCAAGAAAAAAAACAAGGAAAAATAATAAAATCTCCAAAAAACTCTAGGTATTGGGCACACATTATCATATATCACCCCCAATTACTCTCCTTTAGGATAACATTCCTCCACAACACATGAACCAAAGGAATGGTTCATCCATGTAATACCTTCTCCCAATGATCCTAAATCTCAAATGGCCATTCCATAAATGTCATTTAGTCCTTGATATCTAAATATCCCCATTAAATCATTATGAATATACCAAAAGAGTTGAGAGATATGAAAGTCATCATGAATCCAGTCCAGTTGAGGTAGAAGTGAGAAATGATAAGCCACTTTTCCAATGTGCACCAACACATCAAAAGTTCATACGAAATGGAGATAATTATCACATCCCCTACCAAACCTATACTATATATGTTGAGGTGAAACCTTCAGAAACACATAGTCTATAACATTGAACTCTAAGGGCCTCCTCCTATGACCAAAATACAACCTTTTCTAGTCATGAGCCACTTTAATCCTCTCTTGAACCAAAAAAATCCTCGAGGTCATGCACTGAACCACATTAAGTCTAAGAATTAATGACTCCCCAACCTCTATCTAGAATAATGTGGAATGACATGATCTCCCATAAAAATCCTTAAATAGATCCATTAAAATGGATGAGTGATAATATTATTTTGTAATAAAACTCAACCAAGGGCAAGTGATTTTCCCAAAATCTGCTGAACTCTAAGTTACATGCCTGCAACATATCCTCCAGTGTCTAGATAGTCTGCTCTATCTAATCCTCTATCTGAGGGTATAAAGTAGAACTAAAGTGTAACTGAGTTCCAAAATAATTATCCAATCCCATTAAAACTCTAAAAGTAAAATGAGCATCCTGATCTATGATAATGGACCTTAGAACCCCATGAATCCACACAACCTCATCCATGTACCTCCCCACCAAATCATCCAAAAAACCTAACTTCTTGATTTTTAATAAGTGATATTATTTTATCATTCAATACATAATTACCAATATAGTATCAAAATCACCTTGGGATTTGGGTAACCTAGTGGAAACATCCATCGATATTTCATCCCATTTCCACTCATAAATATCCAAAGGCTGTAATATATATACAGGAAAATAATGCTCAACCTTTATCTTTTAGAAAACCAAAAACCAAGAAACAAACTCCACCACCACCCATTTCATCTTGGTCCACCAAAACTACAACCTCAATCCATGGTACAACTTGGAAACTCATGGGTGTACCGTCTAAGGTGATCTATGAAACTAAAAAAGGAACCATTCATAAATTTCCATCATAAAAAATAAATTTACCTGAAAAAACATCTAGTTTTGACCATACTCCATCCATCCCTTTAGATCATCACCATAGACAACACGATCATGCATAACCTTTGCTTTCAAGTCTCCCCATTGAGACTCCTCCACCTGCTGCACTAGAGAAGACTTCATTATCATCTAGAATAAGAAAACTCCACCATTAGCCACCGTCATATCCAAGTGATGGGCTTTCATCTCCTCAATTTATCTTCTAGAATTCCCAAACTCCCAAACCACATGATTCTATGACTTCCTTATCAAATCATCATTCACAACATTCTATTTTCTTGATGTTTAGAAGATCTTAAAATTATAATATTGAAGAATCTATATCCAGCTCCACTGTCACAGATTCAGATCATGATGAGAGAAGTTATACCTTAAGATTTTATGATATGTGAAGACAAAAAAATTCTCCCCAATGAGGTAACGTCACCACATATTTAGCACAAAAGTGATTGTTGCTAGCTCCAGATAATGGGTGGCATAATTACACATGTGGAGACGTATCTACCTAGACCCATAAGATATCACCACTATATTCTAAACCAATATTCATCCCAAGTCCATATGGGAATAATCACAAAACACCTCAAACATCACCCCCTATTCCAACAACTGGAGCATTAGAGAACTGATCAACTTACCCTTTAGGTAGTCAAACACCATCCAACACTGATCTATCTAGATAAAAGTATAGTTCTTCCTATTTAATTTTGTCAATGGGGACTCATTTTGTGAGAAATTTGAAACATACCTCTAATAATATTTCAAAATACCAAGGAATCTATGGAACTATGCTGCATTCTTGGGTTATTCCCAAGAAAAAACTACCTTGAACTTCAATGGGTCCATGACCACACCCTACTGAGACACCACATGCCTAAAGAAATTCACCTCTCATGTCCAAAACTTACACTTGAAAAACTTTCCATAGAGATAGTGTCATAAAATAACCTATAATATGGTCCTGATATGATCAACATGCTCCTCCTATGACCTCAAGTAGATCAATATTTCATTGATGAGAATGACTACAAACTGGTCCAGAAATTCATGGAACACATAGTTCATGAACACTACAAAAACAAATGGCACATTCACAACACTGAAAAACATGACTACATACTTAAAGTGCCCATACCTTCATCTAAAGGTAGTCTAAGGGATATAACTATCCATTACCCTCAACTAGTGATATCCAAACCATAGTTATATCTTATAAAACCAACTAGATCCTCTAAACTGGTCAAAATAATCTTTTATCCTCAAAAGTAGGTAATGATTCTTGATCACCGCCTACTCAACCTCCGATAGTCTCTACACAACATTAGACTACCATTCACCTTCTTGGAGAATAATAATGGAGCAACCCATGTTGAAACACTAGGATAGATAAAACCCTTATGTATCAGATCATTTATATGAATCCGTATCTCCCACAACTTAGAAGGATCTATCTAATAAGGATTCATAGAAATTGGAGAAGCACCAGGATATAGATCTATCCTAAACCTGATATCATGTTGAGGGGGTAAAATCAAAACCACCTAAGTAAAACCATCAAAACCCCCAACAACTATAGGATACTATTATATCCTACTATCCATTAATTCTATAGACAACTTATCTACTATATAAATAAGGGGATCCACATGTCTATTTTCCCACTAAAAACTTCTATGGCCAACCAAAACCGCATGCTGGTCATCCACTTTTGAAAACACGAATTTTCTCCAAAAGTAATAAAAAACAGCATGCACTAAATACATCTAGTATATTTCGATAATGAAATCATATGATTTCATCTAAATCAAGAATATATCCCCATGGGATTGATGTGGTCCCATCATCAGTCTACACCCCTGACACACATCAAACAAGCTGGTTTGGACTCCGATTGGAACAATTAACTATAGGGGAATAGGAAGTCTCTCTATGTCTAGTCCTAGAGTATAGACAATAGTGGGTGAAAAAAAAGTATTAAAAAGATCCTGAATAAAGAAAATGACAAAAAAGGGTAGATGACAAGCTGATTGTTCCTTTAACAATCTCTAGTCCCTTTTGCATGACCACCTTCACCGTGTGAAACTGACCATGCCCTATTCCTATACCTCTACAATGAATTCCACCTCCACATCCATGCTTAGTTTGAGATCCATGAACATGAGGAAAATCCTGAGGTAATACTCTACTCACTCCATCTTCTCTTGGGAGAGTATAAGATTTCTACCCCTGCTACTAAAACAGCCTTGCTGGAAACTGATGTTGAGGCTGATGATAAGCTTGACCACCTCTACCAAACTGAGTTTGAGGAACGATTAGGAACTAATATTGACGATGTACAAGGCCCCCATAGGTGAAACACACTATCCATAAGACCCTAATAAAATCACATTAACCAATAACCCCAGAATCCTAGAAGGGAAACTGCTGAGGTCGACTCCTTACTGGTTGAAAACATGAAGGACCCAATTCTAGAAACCTACCACTAACAACTTTTCTCCTTGAGAAACCATGTTGGATCCACTCTCATAGTAAAAAACCTTAATATAGAATCTTCTCAATCACCTACACCTTCTTCTAAACCTCCAAATATTTTGTAAATATAAATAGAGTAATTGCATACTGGGTCAAAGGATGGAGTGCCTCCTCAAAACATCTCTCATGAGACTCCTCAATAGGAAAAAGATCTGGAGTAAAATATAGAAATTTATTGAACTTGATCCCTATCTCTCACACATACATACTCCCTTTTTTAAGAGATATAATCTCCTACCTATTAAATTCCTTCATTTTTGATGAATGAAACTCTTACAAGAAATCTTTTTGAAAGTTAACCCACAAGACATATTCCTCCTTCCACTCACATAGGTACAACACCCACTATTGATTCACAACTCCCAATATCTAACTAACTTCCAAAGGGAACTAGTACTCAACTGGGGCCTAGATCAAACTAAAGGTGATCTAAATCTCTTATAACCATATCTCTATATTCACATTAGAAATACTACCCTCATACTTCCCCAAAGTCTGTCAATGAAAAGCGCACAATGTACTCTGCCACTGATCATCCTCCTCAACCAAATCAACCCTCCGGTAGTCAACTAGATGAGGTTGATAAAACTCCACTACCTAATCTACACACCGATGATGACCAAGAACCATATCAAAAAAGGGGAAATAAGGATTTTCTAATCATAGTAGTATGTAATTTTTATTAAGATTCATTAAATTCATTTCAATTCATTTTAAATTTCCCAAAAACACCCAATTCAAACAAGAACACAAGTCAATAAAGATGCATGTACCTCTATCATGTCTCTACCTTGAAAGTAGTTCCACTTAACTTGGTTATTTGGTAGGCTCATAGTCTTTTCATCAGATCATGGGGGACCCTAAAATCTCATGTCCTAGCCAGTCGTCCTTGGCCTATGTCACACATCAATGTCAACTAATGACATTTTTCTATCGAACTATGAAATCCTCATTGTTCCTAAATCTAAACTCCACCCTATCCCTCAACCAAATCTTTTAATACCACTATGTTATGACTACCTCCCTTTAAATTTACCCCTCATGATAAAGTAATGAAGAAAGGGAGATAATGATCCCCAAGTCCCGCCTCCATTTGGCCCTAGGTTGGAGACCGGTATCAAGGTTATAAAAATATCAATATAGGAGGCATTACCCTAAATAGTGTAGGATCAGAGATAGGATAAATCAATTGAAAACAACTCCATGACATAACATAAAAAATAATAATTCTCAAAATCATACCACAATGCATGTATAAAATGAACTGATACAAATAAAAGTCTCTAAATGTAAATAACAAAAGAAAAGATAAGGTAATAATACAATGAAATATCTAAATCTCAAGTTATAAATGTCCAGCATGGTCCATGTAGTCCTCTTGGAAACATAAAAATAGTTTAATATACATGGGGTGAGTATACATGAATACTTAGTAGGAAAACTAAAGTCTTGCTCACATGTAAAAGTGCATACTAATAAACCCATGGGAAAACAACAAAACCAACAACACCTAAATAGGTCATCTAGCCAAACCCAAACTCACCTGTCACAATCACCAAATAACACATCTAAGTATAATAACATATTATAAAGAATATCAATAAAAGGTACCCCGTACCACTTTCCCAATTATTAGACACTCTCACACCCCAAAATCATACATCCGGGTGCTCTCAGATCTTTCGTATAACATGACATGACATGACATCTCATCCCACCCACAAAAACCTAGTACATCACACAAAATCACATATCATCCCACCCACAGACACTTATGCCATCATATCACAACACATATCATAACTATAGTAGTAGGGTATCATGAGCATGAAATACATAAAAATTGTTAACTCTACTAACCATGCACACCACCCATAATAAGTCATATCATCACATGTCACCACATATTACCTGAAGACTCTAGGGAAATCACATCACATCCCACCTAAAGATAGCTGGGCCATCATATCAAATATATCAACAATGAACTTTTGACTTCTTTCCATCACAACCCATGAACATTATCATCATTTGGAGGAGGGAGTGAGGAAGAGAGGGTGACCATCCATCCACAATCCCACTGAGATATTGGTAAAAACTCCCCAAAAAATTTGGTTCTTTAACACGTTTCTTGACATGGGTGGGGCACATATAGAAATCACAAGGAATATAAATGGTATATATAATACCATAACACACAAAACCAACCTTTTGGTTCACAATAAGAGAACCAACTAACTCAAAATATCACCAATTTTTCTGCCACCTCTAAATACACAACACTACACAATAACACTATCCACAAACCACATTTCACATTTCATATTTCTTTTCAATCATAACTATTTTGTACAGATTTCATATTTTCACCCAAAACATTATTCCATCCCATTTTATTCCCATTAAATTCACATTTAATATTATCCATTTTAAAAAAAATAACCCATTATTTAACCATTCATTTGTTAACTATTTACACTCCATTAACTAAACCAGCCCATTCTATTTCAATTTCAATATTACCATTTTATTCCAATACTACCCCAGAAATTATAACATCACAATACTATACACACAAAGAAACTGGCCCAAACTTCTATTACCAACAAGGCCACATATCACCACCACTTTACTATCACCAATACTTTCCACATCACAACCATTCCACATGCTACATCACTTTTAATCACATAACCACCCCATTTCACAACTTCACATCACCCGCGCACAACTCATCCACATCAAAACTCATCAACCCCACAAACTACAACCACATTTCACACATTCAAAACAATTTCAAATCATCACATAACATTTTCCAGATTTATAATGGGTCGGTTCATTACTTACACTTTTCATTTTAGGGGAATTATCACAAAATCCATGTATCCGGGTGAAAACGATTGGTTAGCTGAGTATAAGTGGATAACCAATTCCATTTAGGGTGAAACTGAAAAAAAATAACATGATATGGATTCCACAACAATTACAACTATTGTTCAATAAAATACCCCCAATGACTATGTTTTTTAGCAAGGAATTATCCTGTACAACTCACAATACTAATAACAATATTAAAGTTTTAAAATCATGTGAAGAATTTCCCCATTCCCCTTAAATTTAAATTAACCATTTATTTATCTTTAATTAGGCTGATGAATACCATATTCTCATAGATAAACAATATTAGACCCCCCATATGATACACAAGATGAGAAACGAGGGATAACCTACCTCAAAGGAAGGATTCCAAACCACTGTGCAAGGTTGGATCGAAAGGAAGACAACTACCAACACCAAAGAGAGGGAGAATAACTTGGTTACCCTAAAAACAATGTCCCAAAAAATCATCTCATCAAAAAACCATAAAAACAAAGGTTTACATAGAAAAAAACCATTACCTATATTAAAAAATAGTGTAATGTTGAGAAAAACCAAATAATAACAAGGGGTGGACTCACCTTAATCTCCAAGTATTGATCTTCTAAGATCAAGGTTGAATAACACTGAAAGAAGGATAAAAGGGACATTTGGGAGACACTTGGGTGGATGAAAAAATGAGATAAAAAACCAAGGAATGTATGAGTTTGAGGGGATATAGGAATTTATACCCATCCTGAAAAACATAACATCATGGAACAACCATGATGACCATTCCAAATAATTTCTAAAAACAAGGAAGACCACAGTATAACCAAGAGTACTATTCAACAACACAGATGGTTAAGAAAACCATAATATTTTTTGCTATATCCATGCTGTATATCCTATTAAACCTATGAGTACACCATGGAATAACTAGGTATACTATGTCTTTGGCCCTTGGAAACCTAGAAGAGGCTATATCGCAACCTCAACTCCATGTCATGTCTATTCTTAAAAATGCATTAGCTTTGAAAACCGATCCCTAGGCCACTACATTACAGCCAAGGCCTCCATGCCAAAACCAATACCTACTTGGAAGGAGCTACACTATAACTAATGCTTCATGATGCTGCTCCCCTCAAATTGGAAGCAGTTTAAAAAACCTCACCTAAGACACTACACTGCAACATTCAACCTTACAACACAACCACCTCCCTATGGTGTAGCCTCTATCTCTATGATACAACCTAGCCAGAATTGGAAGTGGCACCCCCTTTTCCTCACAAACACCTCTAAACACCTCAGGACCACCCCTATACACCTATACCACTAGGTTTCCTATAATATAATAGGTTATAAGGTCTGGACCTTTATAATGTACATACATGATCCATCACATGTATTGAACTCAGAGATTGTACCATTAGAGCATGATATTTCCTATAAATAACAACTATTAAAAATCGTGTATTATAGAGATAAAGTGGTATAAAATAATACTACTCACCTTCTTAAATTTATTTAGAGGTATAAAAAATTCAAATAAGATACTTGGGAACCTGAGGATGTGATGAAATCTAGATATCCTCATTTGTTTGTATCAGAGTGACATAATTTCAAGGGGAAAAATTAATTTTAAGGGGGGTAGAATGTATCACCCTGATATTTTATGATATATTTATCTATAAATAAATTTTATTTCTTTTATATCTTTCTCAACATCAAGTTTAAATTAATCATGATATACTATTAAAAAATTATTGTTTAATGTGACAGTTATCATCTAGCTGTTGGATTGGTGGGTATGAATATGACTAACTATTTTTTTAAAAATTATGGTTTACATGTGTATAAAATTAATTCATTGGTTACCAATTAATTATAAATGAAAATAAAAAATCATTTTAAAGTAAAAGTGATGTTTTTCTAAAAAAACAATTTTTATATGCACAATATGTTTTTATCTTAATAAATTAATCACTATTGGTGAATTATTTTAATGAAATATTTTTATTAAATTTAATATAATGTTTTAAAATTTATATAATGTTTTTATAGGCATGAGATATGAATATACAACCATTTTTATGCTTAAAATGTATTTTTTTAAACGGTTTTCTTTGCATTTTGCGTACTTATTTTAAAATAAATTTCTACGACTTATAGAAATTGAATCTTAAAAAATATATTATATATTTGGAATCAGTAGGATCAAATTTTGTACATAGGTTCCTTTTATTTTTGGTTAATATAAATATGAACCATAGTAAAATTTTGTCATCTAGATAAGGCTAAAATGGGTAAAATATGGTTAAAAATTTGAGACAAGGCTTTAAAATTTCTATAACACATCCTATTAGATGAGTTTATTTCAATAATGATAATAAAATTATCAAATATTTGGTCAGTTGGTACCATATTTCTTTGATTATGACCCTTATATTATTTTAAGAAAAAGATAAATAGAAAATGTCACTCTCTTTACTTTAATAACCAAAAATTATTATTATAAAGAGAAAAAAGGACAAGTAAAGTTATAAATGTTTATTTGAAATATAAATTAATTGATTTTATCATAGTAATCTATTTATAATTTGTATTAATTGAATAATTACCTTAAATTCTCATGTAACTCCGACACAATACTTATCAAATTAATGTAAAAATAAAATAAATGATTTCTAAAATATTAAAAGTAATATAATTAAGAATAATTATTTTATTATATGAATATTTTATATAAATATAATATATTATGTAAGTGAAAAAGTTTTATATTCTAATTTAAAATCTTTCAATTTATTTTCACAGTCAAATTAAATGAAAAGTTTCAAAAATGACATTGATGATATATTAGGAAAATAATATTTTATTAAAGTATTTAAAAATAATAAAATAGGAAAATTTTTATAATATATGGTATAAAATTTCATTTATTTTAAATTTATGAGCCAATTTTTAACTTATAAGTAAAATCATAACTCTTTATAATTAAAAAATGTTGTTACCATAGTTAAGGTTAAAAATTGTTAACAAAGGGGTTAATAAAAAAGATATGGTTTAAAATGACACAAAAACCTATATAAATTTCATCATATAATTATATTTCAACCTTATCTAATTTTTATTTGAATATATATCCATATGGAATCATTTTTCTTGAGAATTACTTAATTATATTTTAATCCTTTTTTGTAATTAAAAGTGTGTCATTTCCCTCCCTTATAAAATGACACCCCTTTCCTATTTTCTTTACACTACTTTGATCTATTTAGTTAAAAAATACCCTACCCAATTATCTTATAAATATGATTATCTCAATTATAGATATTATAGTCTTCCAAAAATACTAACCCTAGTGTCTTTAGGATGATATCTGAAGGAGTTCTTTCAAAAAATAGGTGATAGCCTTAACCGATCACTTTTTTTTACTTCATCTTGTTCCTACTATAAATATATTTTATTTATCATAAATTAATGAATTAATTATCATAAATATATTGAAATATTATTATGATTATTAAACCACCATTATACGCCCTCTTTCCCATTAAATGGGAAGTGAAAGTGTCTCTCATGCGTATGTACGACTTACCGTCTCCACATGGCGATACAATTCATTTTCCATCACCATATTTTATGGATTGGTATTATGGTGAGTTTAATATTTATATATGATATTTATGATTTTATAATGATAATATCATATATATATATATATATATATAGATTCTTACCTTCCAATCTGTTGGAAAACGATAATGTTGTTTATGCGTATGTGTGGACTACCACCTCCATGAAGTGATGTGATTCGTTTTTAATTTCTTCTTTAAATGGATGGTAATAAGGATATATTTGATGAATATATATGATTTATATAATATAAAAATGATTATATAAAGGTAAATTTTTATTCACCTTTATTTCATTCCATCCTTCAAAAAATGGAAGCAAAATTCATGCGTACATACGACCTACCGTCTCCATGAACAGTGTGTTTAATTTTTCTATATATACATTATATATATATATATAATAAATATATATGATATTAATATCATGGTAATTTTTTTTATATTGTTGAACCATGATCAAAGCATAAAATTTGAGACTTAATAACTGAAAAATGGATGAAAAATGAAGTAGTTATTACCAAGAATAATTATTTTAATAATGAATTGTTAATAAATGAATGATAATATGTAATAATAAAATCACATATGGCATGAAATATATGAGTATAGTTATTTTAATAAATTTATAATAAATCTCTATTTATTATATATGAGTCTCTAATGTGTACAAATAAAGACAAGACTTTAGGTAAGAATTTTATGTTACAATATCATTGTTTACTAGGATTGTTTATGATTAAGATATCAATGATAAAATTTCATGATATAACAATCATGAATTCTCATTAATTTTATTCTACTATGGTTATTTATAGAGATTACATTTTTTCATTTCATTTTCCTCTCTTTAAATACTCAAGATACCAAAATAATGTTTTTAAGGAAAATCAAATTTATTTCTCTCTTCAGTCAAAATCTATTTTCTTCCATGTACATGTTTTCTATAAAATGTTTTACTATTATACTATAACTATTTAAATTAAATTTTACCCATGTTATACTTTCTTTAATTTTTTTTCAAATGAATCTTCTTGTCATTTTCCAAATGAGGTACTTTTTTAATTTTTACAAAAGTGTGAAAGGAATGTTTTCTTTTAACTTATATGAAATGAATGAAATTTAATACCATCATGAATGATTAATGATTTGAATATTAATTTAAAATATTTCAAGTTTATTTTCAAATAAAACGTTTTCTTTAAAATTTGTGAAATTTTTAGATAAGGGATTTCAAAGTAAAAAGGGTATTTTCCTTAAGAAATATTCCATTGATTATTTTAAATAAATTTTCATTTATGATAATATACTTTGATATTAATTATGTTATACTAGTGTTTTTATATAATGATACCATTATTATTCTTTATTTGGATGGTATATGATTATGATGATTATATGTTTACTAAATCTAATTATTTTCCACAGGTAATTCTATGATGATATGGAAAATGTTTTTTCATATTATGTTATTTATATGAATGAATTATGATTATGTGATGGTTGGGTCTATTATATCCATCCAATGCATTGGGTAGAGTGATATTGATATCTCATTACATGATGATGATAATCTTGGACATGATTTTAAATAGCTCTATTCACATAATGATGGTGAGTATGATTACTTTCTATCCATGCTCATAGGAAAATGTGTGGACATGATTGCAAATAGCTTTGTTGAAATTTTGATGCGTGAGTATGATCACTTCCTAGCTATTCTCACAATATTATGCATGGACATGATTTAATTTATCTATGTTCAGAATATTATGATTTATTAAGATTATGATTCCACATGCCTATATTATGACTCTTGGATGTTGATTACTATTTTAACACCCATATTGATCATGCTTCTTAATATGAATTGATTTTGAAGCTTATGATATAAGTTTTTTTGGGTATAAATTTTTATGTTGAGAACATGAAATTGAATATGTCATCATACCCTTATAATCATATTATCCTATAATTATTGGAATCTCCCATGTTTACCCTTATTGAGCATCTGATCTCACCCTATATTATGTTTCCTTTCCCTAGTTATGAAGAAAGGTTCTAAGTAGGGAATGTCTAAGAAGAGTAATATTTGGGAAGATATTTATGTGATATATTAAAGATATTTCATGAAATAAAAATATTATGCATATATTACTTAAAGGCACCAAACCTTTATGGTCTTCAGGTGAGTATCATTGTGAAATGTATTGAATATTCATCTAAAAATCTATAATATTTATGTATGAAAGGTATGGGTCGCTATCAGATTCACATTAGAACTTTGAAGAATAGGATGAATGTAAGTTCCAATAGAAGTTCCAGTGGAATTTAATTGAAGTTAAAGTAGGAAAAACCTACAAATTACCCCTCTCTTGCATTCTAAATTTTACTGGAAAGTGTTTTTGGGGATTTAACATATTTTAGTGGAGGTTTAAGTCATCCCTTAAGGTGTATTCATGTAACGACATGTCTTTTAATTATGGTACAAATCATTTGTTTTCAAAAAATTTCGTTTTTTTAATCATGGTAAATGTGCACTATAGCTTAAGGAAGGTCCCAGGAGCGTTTGAGGTTTGTTTAGAGCCTAGAGCTCTGAGAAATGGGCAAATAGGATAGGACACATAGTTACCTCATAATTAGTACAAAACATGTGGGGTAACCATGTGGGGAACTCTTGAGTAGAAGGGAGGCTGCAAGATTTTTTTAAAACCATGTGGGACCAAGTGAATGCCTGTGTGGGACACTTTTAGTTTTTTATAGATGATTTTTTCATGGTTTTCTCATGGTTAGGGAAACCGTGTGCCTTAACCCTGTGGGGTACCTCTTTGGGTATTAAAGGGAGAATGGTTTGGCCAAACCACACACCCCTATTTTTTAGGGTTAAATTAAAATTTTCCCTTAATTAAAATTTAAACCATATTTTATTATTTCTTATTTTTCTTCTGTATTTCCATAGGGTGTACCCTCCTCTACACATTGGATCTCCTGTTTTTCCTAATCTAGGTTCTCTAACAAATCTTAGATCCAGAAATCGAATCAATATCTGTTAGAAGTGTTGGATAGATATCAGTAAGATATCCATTCCTATTTATTTTATTATAAGTTTCCCTTAATATATATTGTGCTATTTTAGAGTAAGCCCATTCACCCTATTTTCAGTTCATTGGATCATTTCTTTGATTTATTTCAATCTACTTCGAATATGAGGTTTCCATCATACAAAGAGACATTAATGGACCTAAGGTAGGTGGTATAATTGTTTTACTTGAAAAGAGAGTTGTTTTCATAATTGTGCAATTGTATCACATGTTAGCCTTTTCCTCACATTTTCTTAAAATAAGTTCTTTGACTCTAAATTATTATTCACACATTTTTATAATCCCAAGGATCATTGTTTAGTAATTAGAGGATGTCAAACTCAACTATGGATACAATTGGGTGTTCTGACTTGAAATGAACCTTTTTATTAATTAATTAAATGTATATAACACCTTCTAAGTGTTCAAATTAGATTGTAAATGGAATGTCCCATTGTTATATAAATGTTTATAGAACTTAAGCTCTTTCCAATTGCTTGGATTGACTTATATATGGAATGTCCCATTTTAGGTAATTTTCTAGTTGATAATATCATATCCTAAGTTCATTGTTGAACCTCATAATTGAATTTCCATGCCTTGTTTATTTAAATGGATTGATTATATTGAAGGGATTACTTTATGATGGTTTTCCTTGATTAAATGAATTGAATGGATTAATCAAAATGGATAGTAAAGGGTGGAAAGGCCATGCCATTTAATGCATGCTCAAGGGTAATGATTAAATGAACTATGACACCCTTATTGTATATTGGGCTTGATGTTTATACCACTTATGAGGTGATCCCTCAGATTATTATATTATTATGATTACACTATAGAGATTGACTATGAAACAATGGTTAATGTAATTGTTGAGAACGTCGATTCACTCTCCCTTATATCGTGTGTTGATCATGACATCTCATACCGTTGACACTATTTGGATAGTGGGCATGATGCACCACGTCCCTTACTTCGAGTGTTGACATGATGATTCACCCTCCATCTCAAGTGAAAATCATGATGTCTCACATTAAATACAAGATGTAGGACTTTTACTCTTTTCTTGATCTTATAGGATCGTTTAGACTGGTTATGGATGCCTAAGTTACACCCTAGTCTAGCTAGCACCTAGTATCTAGGTAAATGGCTACTTATGTCCACACATATCTAGTTCATATAGGTGGACATAGTATATAAATATACTATGTATATATTATTACTATATACATATGGTTACTGATCAAATTATCATTCCAGCCTGAGCCCAAGTAGGTAGAGCCGCTAGTTTCATATAGGAACCTGAGCAAGATATTGTTTATTTATTTCCAAAATTGCTTATTATTTAGTTATAATTGCAAAATACTTAGCTACATACACTAATTGGACTACTTTTAGACACCGTTGGTGGTATACTATTGGGATTTTATTTCCCACCCTACTCGGGCCTCCTTTGGTTCCTGATTAGACTACTTGTTTGCAGGTATGGATAAGGGTAAGCACCCTAATATAGATATTTGATATTCTTGTAGTTGTAGTATAAGAGGAGAGGACTGAGCATATGCGCGAGATTATAGTGGATCTGTATTTTTTCCTTTTTTTTCTTTTTGTATATCATGCTGTATATGCTTGTACCCTGTTCATATTTTTTATATTAGCATGCCAAGCATTCATGTATATGACACTGCCTTGTGGATTTTTATATTATTATTTAATTTTTTAGTTATTTACGCTTTTTCAATTTGTTATCATATCTGTTGTATGTGCTTCTGTTTTAGCAGATTACCAGTCTGATCATTTACTATATGTTTATATCATGATTATTATATTATATTCTTATTGTTGTTATCCACTATTCCAATTTGATATGAAGGTATAGTCTATCCTCTATACCACCTTAGACCCTCACTGCTAGTTGAAAAATTCTAGAGTATGGGGAGGCACGCTTGAGGCCACATGAACCACCAACTTAGGGCCTTAATTCAGTGGATGCCGGGTCAAGATGTTACAAAGTGGTATTAGAGATAATTTTTCCTCTTGTATTACCATTTGGGTATTAGACAAGATACTAGGAGCTAATGATATTTGGTAATGATCCTGTGCCTAGGCGTAGATAACCCATGTACAGGGGAAAACCAAATTACCTAGGGTGGGAAAATTCTATTGTTGATTATGCCTGTTATTGTTGATACAACTTCACCATTGGGTGACACATGTCATGTGTTGTTATTGTTATTGGTTTTATTTAAATGGGATTTATTTTACCTTTTCCCAATTAAATGAGGGAATTTCATTACATGCATCATTATAGGCACAATAAGACTAATATACCATGCATTTTTTCATGCCATATTTATTTTTAGCATGCATTTTCCTGTTGCATATTATTAGTGCCTTTATTATTTATGGAATTGTGATGAAATTACTTACATGATAGAGAAAAAATAATTCACACTTAAAGTGCCCACCTCAACCTAACAATGTTTTCTTGCATCAGTTAAATCAGACACCTTAAGCAGTCAATTATGTCATGTTGATCTATGGAGAATTGGTCGCATGGGATGGAACGTTTTATAGTATGGATAAAGTGGATGACATATTTTAGTTTAGGAGGAGTATGTGACCTTATGGATCAAAAATGGTGATTCATCTAATTCAACCATTTAAATGGATTTAAATACATAAATGAGTACTAAGTTAAAAATGAATATCACTTTTAAAATGAAATGATTATCTTATACGTGCGATACGAGACCTAGAACTAAACTCGACCTTAGTAGTGGGTATTTTATGCATATCTATGTTCTTAAAACCTTCTATGGTCTTTTCCTTACCACATAGACCTAGATTTTAGAGTAGGAATAGAGGTGTAATTTTTCCATAGGAAGGCTATGAACATGTTTTAGTTTTATATCTATGATCTTTATACTATTAAATCAATTTTGAGGGGTGTGTTTGTCATTATAGCATTATGCCTCCACAACATCCTCCAGTCGTAAACCCTGAAGGCAGTGATGATCACACACCAGAGGTGGTGGGCCTCTATCTACAAGTGATTCCTCCTACAATGACACCTATGGCACATATTCCTATTACTAATACAGGCACTAACACCTAGTTCTGTGAGGGTTTATTCCGCATGATGAAAATATAAAAGGTGTCACTCGACCTGCCCTGACTATGCTAGAGTTGACTCAGGAGTTCTAGTAGTATAATCCTCCCACATTTTTGGGGGATGGAACACCTAATTCTCTTGAGTCTTGGATTGAAGCTATTATTTCTATATTCAAGCATCTAGATATGTATCCAAAGATTAGGGTCAATCTTGAAGATTATATGCTATGAAATTCTATCAATCAATGATGGTATGTTATTACACAGGAAGATCGACATTGAAATATGGTTTGATAATATTTTCATACTATATTCTATGACTATTTATTTCTGTAAACTTTGAGGGCTGATCGAGCTAGAGAGTTTATGAACCTGCAACAGGGTTCCATGTCTATCATGGAGTATTTTGCTCACTTTACTGGGCTACAATGGTTTGTACCGACTATAGAGGGTGATTATATTATGACCACCAGGAGATTCAAGGATGGGATGGTATATTCCATCCAATCACAGGTCAATGTATCCAGGTTGACTAATATTTCTAAGATTGTAAAACATGACCATATTATATAGTCAAATTTTGAGGGAACTAGATGGTGAGAATCAGGTTGGTTCAGCACATAAATCTATTAGTGGTTCTTCTAGAGGATGTAAGCCTCACTTTAAGGCTACTCTCAATGGTAGCGGTAGTTAGGCTCCTCATGCAGATAGTTTCTTGATATGTCACCAGTGCGGGAAGTTGGGATATACAAAACCTTAGTTCTTACGGGATCCAATGGAGTACAGAGTCTGCGATATGATGGGACATATCCAATGATTATGTAGAAATTTTCCATCAGTTACTAGTGATTGAGGATATACAAGTACTCCATGTTTCAGAACAATGCATGTAATATCTTTTCAGGTAGGCACCTAGAATACCACCAACTGCTCAGGCTAAGGTGGTGGTTAAGGAAGAGGTAGTTAGACTCATGATTATCAGTGCCACCAGAGTGGGCTTACTCAGGGTATTTAGGATATGAATAAAATAAGTGGTATAATATAGTTACATGTAATGTACCCTATGATTGAGGAGTAGAGCACCCGAACTTCTACAGTTTGAGGTACTATTCTAGTAGTCTCCACTTTAGTGTTTAGTTTATTTAAAATAGGCATGTATCACTCTTTTATTTCTGATACTATTATGGAAATTGTAGTCCTCTAGATTGAAAAATTCTATAGATTTATGGTGCTTGATACCCTGTTAAGTATCTGATCAGAGAGCGTACATAGTTACAAATATTTCCCCCTTGAGATAGGAATATTACTCTTCATATGGGTTATTTTATTCCTTGACATGATAGGATTTTATGTAATTATCAAGATGGTATGGTTTTTCACCCATCGATCCCATATTTACTACTATCATTAGAGGGTGATGCTTACATCACAAGAGGGCAGTAGTCATGTGCATAAGTGAGAATGATATGTTCATGCGACTCGATCTAGCCACGAGTAGTAGAGGATGGGTAGCGTGATAGCTCATATCACAAGTCTTTTCCTGGAATATAAAAGGTTATGACCCACTATTTTCCCTCCTATAGTTGATCGTTTTAGGGATGTATTTCTTGATGAATTCTTCAGGATAACTCTAGTTTGATAGGTAAAATTCACTATTGAGATAGTTCTAGGAGCATCACTAGTGACCATTCCTCCTTATAGGATGAAGCCTATGGAGCTTATAGAGCTCAAGAAATTGTTGGTGGATCTGGAGTATAAAGGATTTATACGCCTCGAAACTTCTCCTTGGGTCTCATCAATCCTTTTTTCTAATAAGGTAGATGGTACCCTCAGGCTTTTAATATATTACCATTAATTTAACAAGATTATGGTAAAGAATTGGTATCCATTACCTCGAATAAACAACATATTTGATCATCTCTGAGAAGTGAGAGTTTTTAAAAGATAGATTTTAGGTTGATCTATCACCAGGTTCATTTCAGGTCATCACAAATACCTCACATAACATTCAAAAGCAGGTTTGGTCTATAAGAGTACCTGGTTATGTCGTTCAATATCATGAATGAACCTACTGCCTTGATGGATCTTATAAATTGGGTTTTCTATTCATTACTGGATTATTTTTTGGTAGTATTTGTGTATGATATTTTAGTATATTCTCGTTCTCAATACGACCATGCCAACCATCTTGAGATTGCATTGAATACACTAAGAAAGCATCAGATCTAAGATAATATTAGTAAATAAACTTCTGGATCGATAAATTACACTTCCTAGATCATATTATCTAAGAGTTAGGAGTTTCAATAGGCCCATAGAAAGTGATAGTTTTAGTTTAATATAATCATCATAAGAACATATTTTATATATGGAGTTTTTTGGGCTAGCCAGATATTACAGATGCTTCATCCAAGATTTCTAACGCCTTACAATGCATATTACTAGTCTGACTAAAAAGGGTGTGAAATTCATATGGTTAGACACTTATAAAGTAGCCTTTCAAGAGTTTAAGGGCTATTTGACTTCAATGAAAATACCGATTATTCTATATCTTGGTAGGAGCTATACTGTATACTCTGATGCATCAGGTATCGGGCTTGGAGATATTCTGATGCAGGATGAGAGAATCGTTCTATATGGGTCTTGTTAGCTGAGGCCTCATGAGTGGAATTATCTGACACACGACCTTGATCTAGCTATTATAGTTCATGCATTATTCTATTAGATACATTATCTACTTGGAGAGAATTTTGTAGTATTTACTGATCACAAAAGCCTCAGGTACATTTTTACACAAAGAGATCTGAATCTCAGGTAGTGCAGGTGGTTTGAGTACCTACATTTGTTTGATTTTGCGCTTGCCTATACGCCTGGTAAATGCAATGTAGTAGACGACTCTCTGAGCTGAAAGACTCAGATACTTGAATTTTTGGAGGCTAGTGATGAGGGGAAGCTCATGGATTTGTTTTTAGAGATGCATGTTGAGGTTTAGGAGGAACATGGGTCGAATATCCTCTCGGACTTAGTAGTGACCTATAACCTTCTGGAATTGGTAAAAATGAGGCAAATAGATGATTTTAGGGCCTTATCCTTTGGTAAAGTGTCTCAGATGATGATATATAATCTAGTTGGACTATGGATGGGGATGATACTTTAATATTACATGGGTGTGTATGGGTCCCAGATGACATCAGAGAAGAGATGATGTGGGAATCTCATGACTCAACATTGTAAGTTCATCTTGATGTCACTATATTGTATCGAGACTTGTGTCACCAGTATTAGTTTCCTACTATGAAATGAGAGATTTATGGCTTCATCACTCAATGTTCCACCTATCAAAAGTGAAGGTAGGACATCAATGACCGATAGGACTTTTTCATCCATTGTCCATTCCCAAGTGGAAATGGGATGATGTATCCATAGATTTCATGACTAGTTTATCCAGATCACCTCATGGAAATGATACAATGTGGGTTTTCATCGATCATTTAATGAATGTTGCACATTTTTTACCTATTTGTGAGACTTTCTTAGTAAACACGCTAGGGTGGCTATATTTTAGAGAGGTATTATGTCTTCATGGATCTCTTTGATGTATCATTTATAACATAAACACTCTCTTCACATTATGGTTATGGTAGGGGTTGTATATGGCTTTGGGTATACATGTGATTCTGAGCATGACCTATCAATCATAGACCAATGGATAGAAAAAGCATATGATTCATGTGTTAGAGGATATGCTCCGTGCATGTGTCCTTAAATTTGGGGTTCTTGGGAGAAACATATATCCCATGATGAGTTTTATTATAACAACATATTTCAGACCATTGAGATGGTTTATTATGAATCCATATATGGTAGTCCTTTCTATTCACCTATGTACTAGCTAGAGGAAAGGGAGAAAACTTTGTTTGGACCACATCTCATTCAAGAGACTATAGAGCGGGTCTAGTTGATTATAAAGCACATGATGATAGCCCAGTCTAAATAGAAGTTGTATTCTAACATACGTTGATGACCTATTGATTTCAAGGTCATAGATTGTGTTTTCTTGTGAGTCTTGCCTAGGATGGTCCATAGACGTATTCAGAGGTAGGTTAATCTCTCACCTAGGTTTTTTGGACCCTTATAGGTTTCGAAATGTATTGGACCATTATATTACCATATATAACTTCCTTAGAGATACCAGTCTATGAATGATGTCTTTCACATATCTCAACTTCTCTAGTATTATCCAGACATGTCACATGCCTTTCATCCTGATGAGGTTGAGCTAGAAGTGGGTGCTTTCTTTAAAGAGTATGTAGTGAGTATTGTGGATCAGAGCATGAAGAAAATATGAGGTAGGTTAGTTCCTTTGGTATGGGTTCTATGGCTGCATTATTGAGTACATGATGAGACCTGGGAGTGAGAAGCTGAAATATGAGCACAGTGGACAGAGCTATTCTCGGATGATACCTCTTTACCTTCATAAGTCCAACTCAGGGATGAGTTGATTTAATAAAGGTAGGTTGTAATGAACCATATTTTCATGAAGGTATGATTCATTTTATTTTCAATAAGTTTCCTTCGTTTAATCATGGTGAATTCACACTATAGCTTAAGGAAGGTCCCAAGAGCATCCAGGGGTTGTTCAAAGCTTGGGTCTTTGAGAAATAGGAAAAGGGGTAGGCCACATGGATACCTCATGATTAGTAAAAACCATGTGGGGTACTCTTGAGCAGTAGGGATCCCACATGATTTATCTGAAACTATGTGGGACCAGGAACACTCCCGTGCGGGCCACCTACACTTTTTTATTGAGAATTTTTTCACAATATACACACATTTAGGGAAACTGTGGGCCTTAATCGTGTGAGGTCCCTATTTAGGTAGTAAAGGGAGCATAGTTTGTGCACAGTTTTTCCAAACCATGTGGTCAAACTGTGCACTTCTACTTTTTTTGGGTGAAATTAAATTTTAACCTTCATTAATCTTAAAACCTTATTTTACTCTTTCTACTTTCTATTCTTAATTTCTAATAGGTGATCCCTCATTATCCTCACATTGTCTCTACCATTTTCCAAATATAGGTTCTTTGATAACTTATAGATCCATACACCGAATCAAGATCCATTGGAAGAGATGGATAGATCTCGGTAAGATCTTTATTCCACTTGCTTCTGTTCTAAGTTTCTCTTTCTATTTATTTCACTATTTTGGTGTAATCTCATTGACCCTATTTCTAGGGTTTTGGACCATTTGTTTAATTTATTCCAATATAATTTGAATCTGAGGCCACCATCAGATGAGGAGTAGTCAATGACCCTAAGGTAGGTGGTCTGGTTGTTTTCTTTGAAAATCGAGCTATTTTCATTTCCATATTTTTGTGCTGTATGCCGAACTTTGTCGCACATTACCTTAAAATTAGTTATTTGATTCTAAATTGTTATAAACACCTTTTTATACCCATGAGGATAATTTTTTAGTAATTATAGGATGTTGACCTAAACTATGGAAGACCCTTAGGTGTTCTAGCTTGAAATTCCCCTTTTACTAATTGATTAAGTGCCTGAAACACCATATAAGTGTTTAGATTAGATTGTAAATGGAATTTCCCATCATTATATAAATTTTTATAGAACCTAAGAACCTTCTAAGTGATTGTATTGACTTATATATGGAATGGACCCTTGTTGGTAATTTCTTAGTTGATAATAGAAACTCTTAAGTGAATTGTTAAAGATCATAATTGAATTTCCATGCCTTGTTTAATTAAATGGATTGATTATATTGAATGAAATGATTCATTATGGTTTTAATGGATTAAATTAATTGAATGGATTAATCAATATGGATAATAATGGGTGGTAAGGACATTCCACTTAATGCATGCTCAAGGTTAATGATTAAATGAATTGTGACACCCTTATTATATATTGAGATTGATGTTTATACTACTTATGAGGTGATTCATCAATTTATTATATTATTATAATTATGCCATAGAGATTGGATGTGGAATGATGGTTAAGGAAATTTTTGAGCATGAAAATTCAAGATCCCTTACATCAGGTGTTGAGTATGATATCTCACACCATTGAAACTATTTGGATGGTGGGTATGACACCCCACGTCCCTTGATTTAGGTGTTAACATGATAAATCACCCATCATCTTGAGTGATTAGTATGAAATCTCACATTCAATATGATATGTAGGGCTTGAACCCTTTGCATGAGCTTATAGGCTCATTTAGGCTAGTTATGGATGCTTGGGTTATTCCCCAATCTATCTAACACCTAGTATCCAGGTATATGGATACTTACATCCTCACGTACTGAGTGAATATAGGTAGATATAGTATATAAATATACTATGTATATATTATTACTATATACACATGGTTATCAATTAGATTATCATTCCAGCCTGAACTGAAGCAGGTAGAGCCACTAGGTGTCTAATAGGAATATGAGAAGCCTGTTTATTTATTTCTTTCATTTCTTATTATTCAGCTATACTTGCACACTACTTAGCTATGCCCACTACTTGGATTAGTTCTAGACACTGTTGGTGGTGGCCTGTTGGGATTTTATCTCACACCCTACTCGGGCTGCCTTTGGTACCTGAGTAGATTACTTATTTATAGGTATGGATAAGGGAAATCATCCTTCTGTAGATATTTGGTATGCTTATAGTTGGAGTATAGTAGTAGAGGATATATCATATGCTTGAGATTCTAGTGGAGTGGTTTTTTGTCCTTTTTGTATTTTTTATATCATGTTGTATATGCATGTCCCCTAATACCCTTTTATATATCAGCATGCCATGCATTCATGTATATGAAACTGCCTTGTGGTTTTTGATATAATTATTTAGTTGTTCATTTATTTAAACTTTCTTAGTTTGTTATTATATCTATTGTATGCGATTCTATTTTGGCGGGTTACTAGTCTAGTTATTTAGTGTGTGTTTATATCATTCTTCTGCTATTGTACTCTTATTATTGTTATCCATTATGCCACTCTGATATGAGGATATAGTCTCCCCACTATACCAACTTAAACATTTACTGCTAGTCGGTAGCCTTTAGAATATGGGGAGGCATGCTTGAGGCAATGTGACCCACCAGCTTGGGGCCCTAGTTTAGTGGATGTTGGGTCGAGACGTTACACTTTGCTATGGAAATTCCAAGAATAAGACTAGAAGTTCTAGTGGGATTTCATGTAAGTTATAGTGGGGAATAAATTATCCATTTACCTTATCAATCCTTCAAAAATTCAGTAGAAAATTTTGGTGGGGATTCCACAAATTTCAGTATAACTTTCAGTCATCCCTTGAGGTGGATTTTAATGGAAATTCCAAGAATTGGAGGACTGTAACTTCTACTTGAATTTATGGTGGAGTTTTTTGGAAGTTTTATTTAGGAAAAAACCTATCAATTAACCCTCCCAATACTAAAAAATTTTAGTGGAAACTATTTATGAGTATTCCAAGAATTTTAGTGGAATTTTTAGTCTTCCCTTGAGGTGGTTTCCAACTAGAACTTCCATGAATATAAGGGATATAAGTTACACTAGAAGTTATAGTGGAATTTAATAGAATTTATATTGGGTAATAAATACATACATTCCCCCTCTAAAGCCTGAAAAAATTTTAGTTGAAAGTATTGGTGGGGATTCCATAAATTTTAATGGAAATTTCAGCCATCCCTTGAGGTAGATTCTCACTGGAACTTCCAAGTATAGGTAGAATTTAAGTTACATTGGAAATTATAGTGTAATTTTCATGGAAGTTATAGTGGGTAATAAAACTATCAATTACCCATTTGAAACCTAAAAAAATTTCAATGTAAAGTGTTGGTGGGGATTCCATAAATTTCAGTGGAACTTTCAATCATCCCTTGAGGTGGTTTCTCACTGAAACTTACAAGAATAGGAGGACTGGAAGTTCCATTTGAATTATTAGTTTAATTTCATGAAAGTTATAGTGGTTAATAAAACTATAAATTTCCCCTCTCATTCCTATAAAATTTCAGTGAAAGGTGTTAGCGGGGATTCCATAAATTTTAGTGGAACATTCAGTCATCCCTTGTGGTGGATTCCCACTAGAACTTCCAAGAATAGAAGGACTGGAAGTTACACCAGATGATCTAGTTTAATTTCATGGAATTTATAGTGGGGAATAAACCCATAAATTACCTCTCTCAAGACTATAAAATTTCAATGAATAGTTTTATTGGGGATTCTAAAAATTTTAGTGGAATTTTCAGTCATCCCTTGAGGTGGCTTCCTAGTTGAACTTCTAAGAATAAGAGTACTTGAAGTTACATTAGAAGTTCCAATGTAATTTTAGGTAATTTACAATGGATAATGAACCTATCAATTACCCCCATAAAGCTTTCAAAATTTTAGTGGAAAGTGTTATCAGGTATTTCAAAAATCTTAGTGGAAATTTCCGTTATCCCTTGAGGTGGGTTCTCACTGAAACTTCTAAGAATAGGATTGGAAGTTCCACTAAAAGTTCCAGTGGAATTTAATGGAAGTTATATTGGGTAATAAACCTATAAATTTCCCCTCTCAATCCTATAAAATTTTAGATTAATGTCTTGAATATGTGTTTGTGGGTATCCCACAAATCACAGTCCACGTTTCCATTATTACTAAAGGTGTATTTTATAAGATTATGGTTCTTTTTTGAGGTGAAGACTAATTTTTTTTATTTATTGTCCTTTAATTTTATCTTAATGTAAATTTCCAAGGTATGAGATGATATTTTGAGAGTTTTCGAGAAGTTATGGGGCTTAGAGTTTTTGATTTGAAGAAGTAGGATGGGTTGCATGGTTAGGGAACAATTTGTGCTAACTGTGCACCTTAGTCATGAAACTTGAAAAGAGGAGGAGCGTGGTTTATTAAACCATTACACGGGGGCCTAAAAACCATGAGATAGAATTCATTTTATTGTATATATGTCACTCATGTAATATGCATGGTTTGACCAATTTTTCACTTAACTGTGTGGGTGTGGGCCTCCATATAGTGCGATTTACATGATTGGTGCATAGTTTGACCAATAGTGTGGACAAATCACATGACTAGTTAAAAATTGAAGAAATTTACCTTTCCCCCCTTTTCCAATTCAATATAATTTTGCACTTAATCCCCTAATTTGTGAACAAAATCTTCCTTGGGAGATCTAATTTCCCTCTTAGAGATTTTGGGTGGATCGGCCTTGTCCAGCCTCCAATTCCTTTGTCTTCTATCATGTTGGAATATCCCCAGTTTATAGAAAAATCATTTATATTATTTTATCATTATTTATTTCTATATAAACCTATTCCACCATGTTTGACATAAATACCCTATTTTTAGGGCTTTTTTTTTTCTGGTTATTTTTTTAATCTTTCTCTATCTCAGATATGAGGTCTATACTGGATGGGGAATCTTTCACGATCCCTAGGTAGGTGGTATAAATGATTTACCCTAAAAGTATTACCATTTTTAAAATATTTCATTGTTACACTTTCTATTATTTTTTATAATTGACCCTAAAATTTACATTCCTTTAATTTTTCACCTGAAACTAGACCTATATATACTATGTGCCCCCCAAAAACCATTGAAGGTTGATGGGAAAAACCCAAACCACCCCTAAAGGTGTGTTCGGATTAAGTCCCATGATAAATAAATTTTAAATGTTACAAATCATCCTTTTTGGATGTGTTTTTATTGGAATTAATGAAAGCCTCAATTTTATTTTATGGAATAAAACCACCCTTATGGTGTGTTTGTCATGTCACTTTAAATTTGAAATTATTAATAAGGGACTTTGGTATATCTTAGATAACTTCTAGAGCCCAAACACCATTGAGGTTTAATTATGATAAAATCCTTGATATTATTACCTTAATTTCACTTATGAATTATTAACATGGATGACTTGGTTATTAATCATGGATCTTGGTTATAATATTAAAGGTTTGGCATGCTTCGAGCAAGCCTTGGATTTCATTTTTTTGGAATGCCTTGAGCAGACTCATAGTATTCCACCTGATTCATTGATGTGAATTCCAGGTGGTAAATCTACCTTAGATCTAGTCAATATCTTACTCTTATTAATTCCATGGTGAATTTTTGTGAATTAATTTGTAACTTGGAAAAATTAGAATGTTTGGGATGATCTCCCAGGTTTAGCTTGATGTCCTCAGATAAGAAATGCCTTGGGTCAGCCCCTAGGATTTCAATCGAGACCTACCCAGAGATGTAAGGATAAATTTACTTGGTTGGGTTAGAAACCATTAGTAGTATAATTCTAAGGTTTCATCCTTTGGATTCCAGTAAAAATCTAAGAGAAAAAAATAATAGATAGATCACCATAGATTGTCTTGAAAACTAAAAGAAAAGAATGTCATGGGTCTCCCATGGATTCAAAATAACTTCATTATGTTAGAATTCTTAGACTAGTTCTATGGATTCATTGTTACTAATATTTCATGGATGACTTTTATATATTCCTTGGGTCCTCTAAACCATTAACTATTCACATGATAAGAGACATTATTATTAGGATTAAGTAGGTAGGGTTGTTCAGGTATCCCATGAGGAACCTGAGTCTGAAGAAGTTTACTATTACTTTATCACTTTAAAATATTACATCTAAACATTGTTACATTTTATATTAATAGAAATTATTTTCATTAGTCACCATTTGTGGTGTCCTACTAAGTTGTAATCAAACCTTGTTCAGGCCACCGATTGGTACCCATGAAGATTTCATGGATGCAGGAAAGGACAAAGGGAAGTACCTTGCTATGGATGCATCATTCCTATCTTATATTGGGAGCATGGGAGGAGAGGACTGAGATATGACTCAGGATGATCATAGAGATTAGTTGTTTTTGGTATTTTATTTTCTTTTTATTAGTCTAGAACTTCTTATATGAATTCTCCCATAACATGTATGGTTTATATTTTTCACCACCATGACATCATCTGTATATAGTAATGCTTATTACTTTATGTCTGTTTTATTTATTATCTAGATATATTGTGTTACCTTTATTTTTTCTATGTTTCACTATGATATAGGTGGTATAGTATCCCCAGCATACCACTATACACCCTCACTAATAGTTGATAGCCTCTGGTGTATAAGGAGGCACAATTGAGGCCTTGTGTCCCTATAAACCGGTTGCTTATTAGTGAACTAGGATAGGGATGTCACAAAGTGGTATTAGAGGATGGTTTTTCCTTTGTTTTACTAATTTGGGGTTGGTATACAGGAGACTAGGAAGTTTCAAAACTTATTAATATACCTATGCCTAGGAGAAACTAACACAGGTATGGGGGAAACTCCAAGTTCTTAGGGAAATGGACTTGTTGTTTTGGAATTCACTTGTTATAGTTGTATTATTTTCATTTTTGGGTGGAACACATATTTTATGATGTTTTTTATGATATTTTTAACCTTGGGATGGTGTGACAAGGTATAATTAACTCATACATCATTATAGTAATGTGGGGATTTATATTTAATTCATATGACATGCCATACATATTTCATTACTTGTACTATTAATTGTCTATATTATACGAATCAATTTTTATGCTTGTAATTTAAAACATCACTTGGAAAAAAATTGGTCATTTAAGGTGTCTGCATCAACCTAAATGGCGTTTTCCTACATATTGTGATGATTAAATTTTACTTAACCAACCTTAACACAATAAAATCCTTAAAACCTTGGTTACATAAGTTGTGAATTTAAACTGGTTGTAGTTAAATAGAGTTCCAATTGCAACTTATAAGTTGTGTACCTCTATAACTTGTGAATGTAAATCTTTATAACTAAACCATTATGTGTAGAATTGCTAAATTCTAACTTTGAAAGTTAAAAAATAAAGATGGTTGTAGTTAAATGGGATTCTAATTGTAACTTAAAGAGTGTTTATCTTTATAACTTGGGATTAAAAAGATGTATAAATGAACCATTATGATAAAGACTTTAAACATTACCATATAATCCGACCCTAGGAATGGGTAGTTGGGATTATTGTAATCACCTATTTTAAATATTTTTATGAGTTTAGGGTATCTCATGTAGAGAGGTTTTGAGAATGTTACAGCTTTATATAACTATAATGTCATCTACCAAAGTTTTACATTATAATGTGTTTTCTTAAAATTGTAGATATATGCCTCCATTAAGGCCTCATGTAAAACACTAGGAAGGCAGTGGTGATCATACACCCAAGTTAGAAAAACTTGAACCACCTGTAGTTCCACTAATAGTTAAACCTATGGAACCTCCCATAGTGCCACCTATCATTCCTAGTCTAGGAACTGATGATCAACTTAGATAGGATTTTCTATGCCTTTTGATTTCCGTGGAGTGAGTTCTATAGGCTATACTGACCATGTATGAGTTGACTAGGGAGTTACAGTAGCACCACTAGCCTATTTTCTCAAGGGAAGGTGGTCCCCTAGCTATGGAGTCTTGGTTTGAGGTTATGCATACCATATTCAAGTAATTAAATATTCCTGTAGATAAAAGGGTGAATCTTGCAACTAATATACTTCATGGATCTTCTAAAATATGGTGGGATATTCTTACTCAGGTAGATCAACATTGAGGCATGGTCTGGAGGGACTTATAGGATAACTTCTACTATTAATTATTACCAAATACTCTAAGGGCTGATTGATCTAGAGAATTCATGCATCTAGAGTAGGGTAATATGTCTGGCATTTATTTCTCATATCAATTCATTGATCTCTAACTCCTTTCACCCACCCCTATGGATAATGATTTTTCAAGGTAAATATGTTTTTAGGATGGGATCATGTATGATATTTGATATCAAGTGAAAGTATTTTGAATAATTTCTATCTCTAAGATGGTAAATCGGTCCCTTATATCTAAGTGAAATCTTAGGGAAGATGAAGGTACATGATAGGGTGGTTTATCTTCTAGGTGAGGTAGCAGATCATCTAGTGGTAGGAAGCATCACTATGAGACTTCTCGCAGGGAAGTGGATGCAAGGGTGTGTGCATGGGTAGTTTTGTAACATATCACTAGTATGGTATGTATATTCACATGAAGATTTACTGAGATAGAGACCTAACTGAGTGCTGCGCATGGGGTAAAATGGTCCATATCTAGATATTTTATAGGACCCTTCCACTGATGCCTAATTATAGGGGATCTGCACTGGTTCAGAGTTATGGAGTAGGATATGTGGCACCACTCCATACAAGAATCTGGAGTACTAATTTCTGTTTAGGACAATGAAGCAGTTGAGGTCAAGGGAGCGAGACATAAGAAGTATAGTGCCAACAGAGAGGATATTATCAGGGAGTTTGGGTTATATCTTAGGGATATAGATTTGGACAATTACATGTAGTGCATCTTATACCTATTTAGAAGAACATAAAACCATATATAGTGAGAGGTACTATCTTGGTGTCCTTGAATTTAGTTTCATCCTTTTTTGACACAGGCAGATCACACTCATTTATATCTACTGCTCTAATTGGAAACTTGGGTTTATATATATATATATGGGGTAATGTAACTTTACAAACCTTTGGGAGTTTGATTAGATGGAATTATCCATAACATTTAATGTCCCCTAGAGATAGGTGGATACCAATTTCTATGAGTCCTTTTCATCCTTAGGATGATAAGATTTATCATAATTCTCAAGATGGACTGGTTGGTACCCTTTTTATCTCATATTGAATGTTATCATCAAAAGGTGTCCTTCTCTTCACCTGAGGGAAATTAATATGTTCACAAAAAAGAATGGGATGTACAAGAAGTTCATGTTGGAATTGATCCACATGGGCTGGGTGGGGTGTCGGCCCAGGTTTCCAATATTTTACTAGATGATTAGGGAGTTTGGTCTGCAATATTTCCTATAGTTATGGATTGTTTCATGGATGTCTTTACATATAATTTTTTTTATACCTTTTGATAGATAATTTTAATTTAATATTGATATTATGAAAGGGGAAAAATTGTATTCATTAATCTATACAAGATGACACTTATTGAGCTCCAGGAACTAAAGAGGTAGTTGGAGGACCTATAATCCAAGGGGTTTATTCAAAACAATACATATTCTTGGGGATCAATAGTACTTTTTACCAAGAATTAATATGATAATTTGAGATTATGTGTGAATTACCCTCGGTTTAATCAACTTTTAGTTAAAAAATGATACCCACTTCCTTATATACATGATCTCCTCAACTATATTGGGGGAGCTAGAAAATTATTGAAGATTGATTTGAGATTGGTCCATCATTAGGTGAGAGTTAGGCCCTCAGACATAACAAGTAAAGAATTATGAAGTAAGTATGGATTGTATGATTATTTGGTAAATCAATTTGGCCTAAATAATGTTCCTTTTGTCTTTATGGACTTAATAAATTAGATCTTTCACCCATATCTAGATGCCTTCAAGGTCATTTTTTAAATAAAATTTTAGTGTACTACAGATCACTAAAGGAGAAAATTGACATCTAGATGATATTTTGAATACTCTTTAGGATATTTGAATTTATACCAAACTCACAAAGTGTAGATTTTGGATCAATAAATTTTAATTTCTGGGTCACATCATATCATAATTAAGGGTCTCAATGGATCTAGAAAAGGTGAGAGTAGTTGTTTGTTGGGAGTATCCCGAGAATGTTTTTTATATTTAGAGCATTTTGGGATTAGAAGTTTCCTAACAATAATTCATTAATAACTTTTATCACCTTTATATGCTACTTATAGGCTTGAAAAATTAGGGTGTAAGGTTTTTATTTTCAAAATATTATAAAAATTCCTTTCAATAGTTAAAAGGAAGATTAACCTCAACATTGATCATGATTTTTCTTAAGCCTGGAAGAGGGTACAAAATTTATTATGATGCATTAGGTGTTTATATGGGAGTGAGTCATGGTGTATGGGTCTTGTGGATAGGCTGATGAAGGTAACCCATTTCTTACCTATATGGGAGACCTACTCAGTGGATGATATCGGGAGATTATATGTTTAATAGGTCATACATCTTCATGGGATTCCATGTACCATTTTATCATATAGAGATTATTTGTTTACATCATGATTTTGGTAAGGGTTGGAAAATTATCTTGGTTAGTAGGTACTCTTGAGTACAGCTTATCACCCTCAAACTGATATCCATTCCGAGCGCAATATACAAGTACTGTAAGACATGCTTTATGCATGTGTCCTAGATTTCAGAGGCTCTTGAGAGAAATATTTTACTCTATATGATATTTTATATAATAATATCTTTAAAGAAATAGTTTATATGGATCCTTATAAGGCTATATATGGTATGTCATTTCGTTCACCTCTGTGCTAGTTAGAGGTAGGGGAGGTAGCATTTCTAGGACCAAGTCTCATTCAGGAGACATCGAAGAAGGTGAAACTGATTAGAAAACATATGAAAATGTCTCATTATAGATATAAGTCATATGTAGATCTACATCACAGACCCATGGAGTTTTTTGTGTGGTATCGAGTCTTCTTATGTGTTTTCCTAAACTAGGTCATCGGTGGATTCAGAGGCAAGGAAAGTTGGCACCTAAATCTGTTAGGCCACTCAAGATTGTGGAGAGGGTCAGGTAGGTAGCTTATAAATTAGAGATTACTAAGTGGTAAAGGGATATGCACTATGTATTTTTCAATACCCTAAAAACTTATAATACTATTGTCGATGGTTTTCTTAACACGTAACACCAAGCTTTAAGCGAACCATGATATACTATTAAAATATTATTATTTAATACGACTGTTATCACCTAGCCATTAGATTGGTGATTATGAATAAGATCAAACATATCATGAAAAATATTTATAAAGGTTTTATGTAGTGTATTTATTAATAATAAATAAGTAATAAATTTTTGGTGAAGCCATTTTAGAATTCAAAAATACATTTTTTTTTCTCAAAAGTAGTTTTTATTGTTTTTTGTGAGAAAATAATATAATCAATTTATACCACTTTTAGAAAGTGTATTTGAAAAAATTAACTTAATTTTTGAAATAATCATATCAAAAATAACTTAAATTTATTTTTTTGGGAATTTTCTAAAAAGATATATTTTTTTAATGAATAGTAAAAAATATTGATTTTAATGAAAAACCGTTTTCATTTCAAGAATTTAAAAACTTAAATTTTATTTCAAAATGGTTTAAAAGTAAAATTAATTAATTTATATTATGAATAATACAAATAAGTTCATTTTAATCAATTTTTTGTTGGATCTTGATATAAAACTTTTATTACTTAAGAAAACATTTTTTTGGAAAACAACTTTTTATCTCATTTTTCAGGTTTAATTTTAAATTAAATTATTATAATTATATGTTTTGAATTTGATAAAATGGATTTTTTATTTTGAATCATCATGTAAAAATTTTTTAATGAGGAAAATTTCATTTGTGGTCATAATGAATAGTAATAATGATAAAAGGTTTTCACCGCTGTTAAGGTTAAAATGGGTTTACAGAGGGGGGGGGGGTAAACTAAGAGATAAGGGTAAGTTTACAAATTAAACTTATATAAATACTATTTTATGGAAATATTTCTACATCAAACTATCCAATATTGAATTTTTTTTTCTATTTTTAACCATTTTTATTGAGTATGAAATTATTATATTTTAATCTTTTAAGAAATTCCTAGTGCGTCCTCCCCCCACTTATAAAAGGACACCCTTACCCTCTCTTATGTACACAAATTTGTACCATATATATTTATTAAAACCTAATAAATTATATTATAAACTTTTATATCCATTAATTATAGGTTTTTTTTCTTCTAAAAATACCATTAAAAGGGTTCTTAAGAAAGGATCTAAAAGAGGAAAACTGAAAAAGAGGTAATCATCCCACTAGACTTATTTCAGTTATTTTTTTTACCTATTATAAATATATATTGATCATAAAATAATAAATTATGTATCATATATTTTTTAAATATTATTTTTATTATAAAACTACCATTATTCACCCTTGTTTTTATGAAATGGTAAGTGAAAGTATCACTCATGCATGCACGCGGACTACTACCTCCACATAGCGATACAATTCATTTTCCATCACCATTTTTCATAGATGGTTATTATTATGAGTTTAATATTTATATATTATATTTATTATATAATTATACTTTTTTAATTATAATATCACATATTTTTTCTTGCCTTCCCATCCATTGGAAAAAACATTAACTTTGATCATGCGTACGTGTAGACTACCACCTCCGCAAAGTGATGTGATTCATTTTTTAATTTATGCTTCACAAGGATGGAAATAAGGATATATTTAATTAACATATATGATATATATTATATAATAATTATTCTATAAAGTTTAATTTTTATTTAACTTTATTTTATTCTATTCTTCAAGAAGTGAAAACAACGCTCATGCATGCATACAACCTACCGTCTCCATAAAAAATGCAACTAATTTTTCTATCTCTATATTTAAAGAATGATTATAAAAATGTATATAATTAATAAATATGATATTTATATCATTAATTATATACTATATATTATGAAATCAAGATCAAGATATAAATAAAAAAACTTCCAAACTGAAACATACATGAAATACGAGACAATTAACATAGAGAAATAGTTATTTTAATAAATAATTATTAATAAATGGGTGTGGAAATGTTATTATCGGATAATATATGATATTATAATTATGTAAATGGTTATGGTATAGAATTATAATAAATTTAAATTTATTATATAGGAGGTTAGAGCACTTATGAAGCAAGTTAGGCTAAAGGTAAGAGATTTCATCTCAATTTATCTTAATTAAGGAATGTTTTAATGTTATACACCTAATTTATTTTATATGGTGTATATAATACCATTTTACATGTTATATGATAAATCCTTAATAATTAACGCTATATTATTTTACAATTAATTTTACTTCATCCTATAGGTTTCAATTCAAAAGTTACTAAAGTGGTAAGGGGTTTCTTAACTTAATTTCCATTCATTGAGTTATAATTATGCCTCATTGAAAATGTAATTCCATGATTATGTGCATAATTAACTATTATTTTATTATGTTTTATTTATAATTTTTTTTGGATTTAAAATTTTCACACATAATCAATTCCTTTCTTAATTCTCACTTCAATGATACAATCTTTGAAAGGGATTTCATCTCAATTTCTTTTCAACGAGGCACGTTTTAATGTTATACACCTAATTTTTTTATATTGTGTATATACTAACATTTTAATTATTATATCATGAATACTTTATACTTCATGTTATTTTATGTTACTGTTCATGTTACATTATTCAAGGGGTTTCGATTCAAAAGTTACTAAAGTGGTGAGGGTTTTATTAACTCAATTCCCCTTCATTGGGGTATAATTCTACTTTATTGACTATGTTATGCCATGATTATGTGTTAAATGACCTATTATTGTATTATTTTATATTTCCACTTATTTGTTTGTTTATTTTAATTTTTTACACATAATCACTTCATTTTTTTATTTTCCCTTCAATGACATGATATTTATAAGTGTTTCTCATCTCACTTTTATTTCAATGAGACATATGACAAATTTACCACTTGTTTATTTTGTGTGGTGTATATAATGGAAATTAATTTCTATTATGATTTTTATCATGAAAATTATGGGGGTTTATATATCTATATAAGTTTCACTCTTTCATAGGGTTTTGATTTGAAAGTTACCAAAACGATAAGAGTTTATTTTATAATCTCATCATTATTTGAGATTGTTTATGTTTAAGTCTCTACTGTGGGAATTATTTTATTTTATATTTTAAAACCAATATAATTTATTCTAATATATTTATTTTTAAAAATTAAAAATATTCCTTTCATTTTCTACTCTTTAAGTACTCAAGATACTGAAATAACATTTTTAAGAAAAACTGATTTTTTTTCTATTCAGTTGAGAATATTTTTCTTCGATGTTCATATTTTCATTAAAATATTTTAAATATTGTTTTTAATATTATTCTATGATTGTTTAAAGTTAATTTTACCCATTTTTTAATTTCTATAAAAATATTTTAAATTAATTTTCTTATCATTTTCTTAATGAGGTACTTTTTTTACTTTTTATAGAAAATGTGAAAGTAATCTTTATTTTATCATATTTGGCATAAATTAAATTTCCAAAAATCATGAACACCAAATTATTTGAAGATAAATTTAAAATTTTACAAAATTATTTTTAAATAAAATGTTTTTCCTAATATTCTAAAATTTTTTAGTTTTTAAAAATGAATTTCAAAGTGAAAATGGTTTTTTGCTCAAGAATGATTTTAATGATCTTTTCACAATATTTCTATTCATCGATGAAAAAAAACATTTATTTTAATTATGATCCATTGGATAAATGTTGTATTGATACCATAATTATTATTTTTCTATATGGTTTATGATCTTCTTGATTGGGAAATTATTGACATTCCATATATTGGTTCTTTCTATAAGGACAATTTTTATTATTAAGAAGTCTTGATTAAGTTGTATAATTTATTCATATAATGAATGAATTGGACATATTAAGTGATAGGTGTGGTATAAAATTATATATTCCCTCAATTCATTAATAGTTTTCATGATACAAATTGCTTTGGGTTTTCAGCATAAGCCTTACCCATTTATGTATGTTGTCTTAGCGCGAGGTCTTGATGACATGTTTAAGATGCCTTGGGACAAGGGCTCAATGATAATTTTATGATGTTCAGAATTATGAATTCCATTATTATAAAATTATTCATTTATGCCCATGTGATTATTTTAATAGTTATGATATCAATTGTTAATTTTAATGCTCATGTGATTATTTATATGTCATTATTTTGTTATCATTTATTCTTGGCATATTATTCTTCATGATCAAGTTATTAATTAAATGACACGAGTTTTTAGTGATTTAACTTTTTATATTTATTATTTCTTATTTAATCATGATAGTTTATACTGTATGTAACCCTTAATGATAATTTTATCTCACCATTATTTTGTTTCCTTTCCCTAGGCATGAATAAGGAATCTTTGAATGAGTTCAAGGATGCAAAATATTTTCTTTCACAATGTTGTATTTCATGTTTTAAAATATAATGTGAGATTCAATTATTTATCTAGTTTACCAAGACTAATAAACTATTCAGTACTTTGTTATGTGATCTCTTATATCTTTTTTCAATGTAATAAAGTAATCATTGGATTTGTGAAATTTGAGTTGGATTATTTATAGTTGGTATTACAGTTGGGTTTAATACAAACATTGGTAACTAGATTTAGGAAAAAATAGATTAGGGAACATAAACCCATGAGTATATAATAACATACTAATTTTTTTATAAGATAGAGATTATGTTGTTTTCCTAGAAACACATTCCTCTCTAGATACTAAAAGTGTATGTAGTTTTGATATAGATTCATCTTGGGGTAATATCCCCAAAAATAGTTTTTCAAATATGTATTGGCCATCATTATGGTGCATGATGACTACACACTTACTAAACACTTGGTTTGACACTCTCAAGGGATATAATTAGTTTAATATATATTTTATTTATGAACTATTATGATTAATGAGAGAATAAAACCTATGAAAATATATGATATTCTATAGTGATATGGGATGAACCTAAAGTGTCTTGGGTTGATAAGTATAAGGTTGAACATAATTTTAAAGGCATATTATAGAGTTAATATTTTTATTATTTTTCATACATGTTTAAATGATTTAATCCCTTAAAATTAATCAAATTGAGCTTATTTTCATCATTTTAGTATTTTTGGTGGATTTTGGGATTAATTGTGAAAATTGTTTAATTCTAGAAGTTTAGCAGTTTTATGGATCTTCTGTATTTTGGGAATATCTTTTAAAATTTTGATCCAAATAGATTGATTCATTTTTTTAGGATTTTTTTGTTTGTGGGATTAAATTTTTTCTTCTGGACCTAGATCCAATTTAACACACAATGACCCATAAAAATAAATCAAGTGTAAAAAGTTTGCTGGCTGACAGAATAGAGTCCATATTAGTTATGGGGGAATATATTAGCTTAGGTTTGTCCAAATTAGGTTATTAAATTTTTAGGAGAAATATTACTCAATAACTCATGTTTATATAAAATTTTATGGAGAAACTCGATCATTACGTCATCCATTACATGCGCAAAAGTGGAGGTAGTTGAGCAGTCTCCTCGGGAAGAAAAATTATTCATTATTAATTTGAGAATAAATTTTTGGAAACATATCTAAATCTGCTGATATTTTGTGGGAATATATAAAAGATATCTGGAATCAACTTTTATGAATAAAACTTCTTGATATTTGGACATTTAATATTCTAATTGAACTAAATATTTTGGAGGATTGAATCTGAAGGGAAAATTTTCCACCCTCAAGCCTATAAATATATGTGTCCACTTCTATTCAAGAGTTGTTGAAGAAGGTGAAAGAGGTGATGTGATAGAGTATTGGAGTCTTGAATTTATATTTATTTTATTTTTTATTTTTTCTTAGTTTCATTATTCTCTCTTCTCCCCCTTTCAACTCTATTACCCTTCACATGGAGGGGTAAAACCTTTAAGTGATTGAGGAAGGGGGAGTTTCACTTTTCTAATGTCAGGCTCTTGTTCTTAAATGTAAAACCCTATTTTTCTATTGAATGATTTATATTTTTAGTGTATCACAATTTTCTTAATGTGATAATGTTTTGGGTTTTGTGTGTATTCATTATTAATAGATTTGGTTGAGGAATTTTAAACTCCCTCCCCTAGTGCAATTTGTCTCGACTGAGAAGATTGTGTTAGGTGGTGAGTGTATAGTAATAATTGGCACTTTTGTGGAACTAGAGAATTATTTCTAGATTTATAAGGATAAAAAATTACTGATTAGTACTTTCCCAAGTTCTTTAGGAATGTTAAATGAACTTTCATACACATAGGAGTGGTTTTAATTGCTTCCTTCAACCAAGAGTGATTAACAACTTGATCGAGGAGTCGTTCATTTATCATTAAATAGGAAGATAGAGGTAATGATTTAAATGACCATGATTACATTGAAAAAGGTAAACCTATCTGGAACCCATCACTCTCTTCATCCCTTAGTGTCCAAAATTTATTTTAATTTCTTTCTCTCTTTAAAAAAACAAACAATTTCAAAAGAAATCTCACTTCTTTCTCAAATTTTAAGGTTAAAGCTTGTTTGTAGTGCACTAATATCTGGAGAAAACCTAGGTTACCCACTTTACTATATTTTAACTAGGAAATATTTTTTGTCCCACCCCATGATAGGAATGTGTCAAAACTTGGAACCACTACCGGGGAGGTAGTGGCGACATTTTCTCTCTCTCTCTTTCATTTCTCTTTTCTTCTTTTCTCTTTAAAAATTGCATGACTAGAATCTGAAGCCCTGAAACTTTCCCCCTAGATACAAAAAAAGAAAGAACCATGTTTAATAGACTTATAAACCTTAATTTTAAATCATAATTTTAGGAAATTTATCTTGCATACTTGAGTGAAACTTAAAGTGTTCACTCCGAGCCTATCATCATGGCTAGAAATAAAAACCCAAACCTTAGAGACCTTTGTGCACCACAATTCCTTAATAAAAACAATAAAATTTCCATACCAGTGTTAATAAATTATTTTTAGATGAAACCTAATACGATTCCATTACTTCCAAATTTTCATGGATTGGAAGGTGAATATTCAGACAAACATTTTAAAGAGTTAACACATGTCTACTCTACTTTCAAACCCCATGGAGTAGATGAAGAATAGGTAAAGTGGAAGGCGTTCAAGTTTTAATTGGGAGGAGATTCAAAATAATAGCTGTATGGTCTATAACATGAAGATTATAATGATTGTAATGACTTATTAATATGATTCATACAACAATTATTCTACACCTATAGAAGCAGAACCATTAGAAAGGAGATCTATGACATGAAACAGTCATCTGGAGAAACCCTTTATGAGTATTGGGAAAGATTTAAAAAGATATATACTAACTGCCCACATAAATCCATTTAAGAGGATCCATTTCTTGTATTTTTCTATCAAGGATTACTATTCAATGACAAAAACCTTCTTGATGCATCATCTGGAGGCACATTTATTGAAAATCCACCAGAAGAATCCAAGTGCCCGATTGAGAAGATTTCCCAAAAACTCACAACATTTTGGTACAATATGTACCAACATAAGAGGTGTTCACAAGGTACTAACTTCATATCCATCACCTTTATGGGAAAATAATCTTGAAGAGATAACCGGTATGGTGAGATAGATGGCCTTGAAGCAAGTGAGTGACCAAAAAGCACCAACTAAGGTCTGTGGTTTATGCTCATCACTTGATCATTTCACTAACCAATGTGATGAAATACAAGGAATGGAAACATGTGTGAAAACCTTTTAGACAAGGAAGTTCCAAAAAAATCAAGGATTGAGAGAGACTAAAAATTTTCAATATGGATTTGGAAATTAGTAGAATCAAGCAAGAACCCCATACCAAAAATAATTCTAAAACCAACCCCATTCCAACAACAATTCAAAAAACAACCACTATTTCAACAAAAGTTATATTATAACTATCCTTGAAACCTCAAACCACCCACTTTAACAAGACCCTATGAGTAACCATCCCCCAATACACAAATTTTTATGGAACAACTACAATCCAAGTATAATGACTTAGCAGATAAGGTTGATAAGTTGGAAAACACAGTGGAAAGTTTTGTTGAAATAATTTCCCCAACCCTAGAAAAAATTCCTTCCCAGAAAATCCTAAACCCAAAAGAGAATTTTTTAATGGTAAAAATAAGAAGTGGAAAAGAACTATCACCACTAAAATCTCATGAACCTGAAACAAGATGTCTTGAGTTGAGGCAGAATGAAGTTGTAAATTCTGAAAATTCTATTAAAATGCACTGTGAAAAAGAGAAGAAAGAGGAGGAGGATAAGGATAGGAAGAGGAGGAAGAGAAAATAAACACCTTTTAAAATGTAAAAAAAGATAATAAATACTTACCCCCACTATTTATATCAAGGATTATTGAATCAAAGAGATTTTAGGAAGAAGCACTTCAGAAATAAATTCTAGACACCTTCTAGAAAGTTGAAATTAATATCCACCTTCTTGAAGCACTAATTTTTTTACAAATTATGATATTTTTTTAAGGATATTTTCACAAAGAAGAGAATAATTCAAGGTAATTAAAGGATCAACTTGTAAATAAGCGTCTAAACCCTTATTACACCACAATTTCCAACCAAATTTCAAGATCCAAGAATGTTTTCTATTCCATGCAACATTAGTTATTTTAAATTTATCTAATAATTTGTGTGATATAGGTTCTTAAATTAATGTATTTCCTCACTCAGTATACACTTCTTTGTATATGGGATACTTGAAGCCCACAAGATTTGTGGTCTATCTTGTAAATAGATCAACAATCTTCCCAGCAGAATTTCTGGAGGATGTCCTTGTGAAAGTCAAAGATCTCTTGTTCCCAGATGACATCTATATGTTAAATATGGAATAATATATGAGTCTATCACACTCACCCATAATTTTTGGGAGAAATTTATTAGATACAACCAAAACCATCATCAATTTCCATGAAGGGACACTCACAATGGAGTTTGGAGATAGCACTGTCCACTTCAATATTTTTGAATCCATGAGGCACCAATCGGATGATCACTCACTCTTTACAATCTCCCATGAAGTTGGTACTGAACCCATCAAAGAATCAGGTATTTTCCATGAATTATTTTCCTTAGGAGACACTTCTCCCATTGAAAATATCATTGAACATGTGGATTCTCAAAATGTTGGATATTTTGATTTCATATGTGAGGAAGAGGTAAAATATGATTTATTTGATGATTTGTTAAATTATGAGGAAGATGATATGATTTATTATGTATAGGGGGTCCAAAATTTTTAAGTGGGGAACATTAATTTAGTTTCATCCCTTTAACAACCCCTTAATATGGAATTAAAAGCACTCCCCACTGATTTGAAATATGTGTACCTTAGGGAGGGAGAGAAATTACCAGTGATAATTTATAATAATCTATATGAAACCCAAGAAAAATAAATTATTTATATTTTTAGAGATAATTTAAAAGAAATAGGTTGGAGATTAGGTGATATCCCAAGAATAAACCCAAGAATATGCTCACATAGAATTTTTGTTGAGGGAGATTCCAAACCTGTTAGACAGCCCCAAAGGAGGATAAATTCCACATTAATGGAGGTTTTGAAGAAAGAGATTGAGAAGATCCTAGAATTTAGGATCATATATTCTATCTCGTATTCATAATGGGTTATCCTAATTCATTTATTTCCAAATAAAACCATCCTAACTACTATGAGTAATAAAACGAATGAATTAATCCATGTGATAATTCAGAATAGTTGGAGAGTGTGCATTGATTTTTGGAAGTTGAATCTGAACACTTAGAAAGATCATTTACCCATCCCCTTAATTGACCAGATGTAGGAGAGATTGTCAAAAATAACTCATTATTACTTTTTGAATGGATTTTAGGTTATTTTTAGGTACCCATTGCTCTTGAGGATCAAGATAAGACAACCTTTACTTATCCCTTCATCTCCTTTTTATATAAAAGAATGGAATTTGGATTATGTAATGATCTAGGTATATTTTAGAGGATCATGGTAAGTATTTTTTATGATCACATTGAATATTTCTTGGAGGTTATCTTAGATGATTTTGTAGTTTTTGGAAATTCGTTTGACCATTGTTTGAAAAATATTGAAAATTTTTTGAAAACCTGCATTGAAAATAATATTGTTTTAAATTTTAAAAACTGTCATTTCATGGTTGAAATAATAATTTTCCTTGGGCATGTCATTTAAAAAAATGCATTAAAGTGGATAAATAAAAAATTGAAGTGATAAATTCATTTCCTTACACAACTTGTGTGAAACATGTTAGATCGTTTTTAGGACATGCAATATTCTACAGGAGGTTTATCAAAGATTTCTGTGAGATTAATCTCTCTATATCTAGATTGATTTTGAAAGATACTGATTTTTATTTCAATAGTGCATGTAGGGAAGACTTTGATGAGTTGAAGAAGATATTGATTACATCACCTGTGATGCATCCACCAATTTGGGATGAACCATTCGAGATACTTTGTGATGCTTCCAACCAAATAGTTAGAGAAATAATTTCTCAGAAAATTGAGGCTAGGAAAAAAGTCATTAACTATGCCTCAAGAACCATGTATGTGGATAAATTCAATTAAAATACCATATAAATTGAGTTTTTAGCAGTTTTTTTTGATTTAGAAAGATTTATATCATATCTTCTTAGATCTAAAGTCACTGTGTTTTCTGATCATGAAAATATTAGGTACTTGATGAAGAAGGTTGAAGCTAAACTAAGGCTAGTGAGATAAATGTTACTTCTACAGGAGTTTAACATAGAAATCAAGGACAAGAATGGATCTAAGAACCATGTGGATGATTATTTAATCAGACTTCCCAACACTGCTGAAGCTGAAATTCCCAAAAAAGATCCATTGAATGATCACCTTCCAGGGGATAAGTTATAATTGATTAAAGGATAAGTGCCTTGGTATGTTGACATGGTCAATTATGTGGTAAAATATCAGGTCCCATATCATTTTAATTCTCACTTAATTCACAAACTAAAAGTTGAATCTAGATATTACATTTGGGACGATCCATTTATTTGGAAGATTTGCAATGACCAAGTAATAAGAAGATGTTTCCTTGAGAGTGAAATTGGTTATTTTATTTTATTTTTTTCACACTTTATCTTTTGGAGGCCTCTTTGGACCTCAAAGTATAATAAGAAAGGTTTTAAAATCTGGACTTTATTTTCCCACCCTTTTTAAAGATGCCCATGAATTTTGAAAAAGGTGTAAAAATATCAGTTTTTTGGAAACATTTCAAAGAGACAATAAATTCCCAACAACCACTTAATTTTTGTGATATTTTTGAATTTTTGGGAATATATTTTATGGGAAATTTAAAAATTTCATTTGTAAATTATTATATCTTTCTTGCGGTTGATTATGTTTACAAATTGGTGGAAGAAAAACCCATCAAGACTGACGATTCTAAAGTTGTTTGTGATTTTGTCATGGCTAACATATTTTGTAGGTTTAGAGTTCCTAGATACATCATCATTGATCAATGGACTCAAATTTTCAATAGGAGATGGAGGATTTTCTAAAGAAGTATGAGGTGCGTCATACAATATCAACTCCCTATCACCCAAAGAAAAATGGTCAATATGAAGTGTCCAACAATGAAATCAAAGGAATTTTGGAGAATATTGTTAGACCAAATAGGAAGAATTGGAGCCAAAGGTTGGAAGACACATTATGGGCATATTGGACAGCCTAAAAGAGATCGATTAGAATGAGTACATATAGTCTGATTTATTAGAAAATCCATCACCTACCTATGGAATTAGAGCATAAGGTGTATTTGGCTGTGAGGAAGATGAATTTAGATCTTGAAATCCCTGAGAAATAAAGAAGATTTCATTTTTAGGAGTTGGAGTAAATTAGAAGGTAATATTTTTAAAATTATAAGATTTACAAAGAGAGAACAAGAGTAGCTCATGACAAGATGATCCAACCGAAAAACTTATATCCTAGATACAAAGTGTTTTTATTCAACTCAAGACTCAAGCTGATGCTAGGTAAACTTCATTCTATATGGGAGGTTCCATTTACAGTTACTAATGTATATCCTTTTGGTGCTGTGTAGATTGTGAAGGATGGAGATAAAGATCCATTTACTATTAATGGAAATAGGGTGAAGAAATTCTATAGGACCATTCCATAAGATCCCGTAGAGAATACCACACTCCTTCAATCTGTCTATCAATAAAATCCATTAGGTTGTACATCTTATTTACACTTTCTTACTTGCTGTGATTCATTTTCAAATCTGGTTACTTTTTAAAAACATTTGAATGCATTGAGGAAACTTTATCATTTAATTTTGGGGTAGGGAACCTTTTTAGTTTAGTATTTTCATTTGTTTTTTTCTATTTTCAAAAAAAAAAAACAAAAAAGGTGTGTTTTTTAAAATTTTGTGTGTTTTTTTTCAGTTTTTTGTGAGTTTTTAAAACTTTTGAGCCGAAATGATTATCAATTCAATTTTTCGAACCCATTTCAATGAGTGAACTAATTTATTCCATGAAACCAATATTAAATTAATACTAAAAATTAATTTCTTTTAAGTTGAAATATTTGGAAATTTCATGAAAGGTGATCTGATTTTTGAATCCCATGCTACATCTCACTGTCTGTATATTTAAAATAACATTCCCGTGAGGCTTATGAACCATTTTTGTCACATTATTTTAATTAAACTCACTTATTAAGAGAACCAAAACATGATTTCTTTAACCAAAATTTGATTTATTCCTATCAAAACTTGAGGGTTTGAGGTACTTGTGTTTTAAATGATTGATTAATTTCTTTGGTTTTAAAGCCCCCTTTTCAAGAGAACTATTTTCATTCTATCCTTACTTGTGCATTTAATCCTTATAGATCTTATAATAAATCAAAAAACTTTTAATATAGCCACATAACAATCCAATTTTTCCTATACAACCTTCTCTTGAAGTGAAATTTCATGATCTAGTTAAACTTATGTATGGGGAGAAACTATATTGTGTTGTGCTACCACATTTGGTGATACATTGAGTGGAAAATAAAATTATAAAGATATGTGTTTTATTCTAAAAAAATCATTTTGTTGTAAGATATATGGATCTTTCATGAAAAGAGAAGCTGTGTCTTTCTAGAGCTTCCAACAGAGAAACAAAGTTGTGCATTTTATGAAGCTTTCAAGAAAAATTACGTTTGAGAAGATAGAAATTTTTTCTAGTAACATGATGAATGGTGTGAAATTTCCTTGATTTTTCATGATGATGGAGTTGATTTGAAATTAACGGGAGTGAGGAGGATACCATACTTGAGTGAAAATTAGAATCTTGTAATTTTTCTTAAAAAAGAGCAAAGCCCTCCTCATTCAGTCTCAGAATTTTTTGAAATATAAATATACCAACTGAAAGAAGAAAAATAAAATTGCATAGTAATAATGATAAAAAATTGTCTTTGAATCAAATTGAGTGGATATTTAGGAATTTATCAAGCCTATGGTGACCCTTACATGAGTTTGGATGAGAAAAGCCATGTTGAAAATTAATATTTGTGAGATGAGAGAAAATTCATGTGAGGTAGGTGTATTGTGTTCATGCGAGGATAAATAAAGAGTAAAAATATTTAATTATATAAATAGAGAAATTTTAATAAGGGTTTTTTATGAGGTATGATATATTTTGTTTCTTGTTATGGAATTTGTGGGTCTCATGATCATGTGTTTTGAATTTACATTGATTCAATTTTTTTGCTGACTTTTCCAGGATTTCAAGTATTATGTGTGGGGGAATTGATAGATTTAATATTTTAATTATTTTTCATGTGTGTTTCAATGATTTAATCCCTTTAAATTAATAAATTTTATCTTATTTTCATCTTTTTAGTATCTTTGGTGGATTTTTGGCTTAATTGTGAAAATTGTTTAATTCTATAAATTTAGCAGTTTTATGTATCTTCTATATTTTAGGCATATATTTTTTTAATTTTGATCTAAATTGAGTGATTTACTTTTTTAAAATTTATTTTTCCATGGTAATAAAGTTTTTATTCTATACCTAGATCCAATTCAACACAAAATGGCCCATAAAAATAAATCAAATGGAAAAAGTTTGCTGGCCAATAGAATGGACACCACATAAGTTATAGAGGTATATCTTGACCCAGATATGCCCAAATGATGTGATTTTAGTTGGCAGAGAAATATAAATAAACTACTAATTATTATATAAAATTTAATGGAAACATTTTTTCATTAAGGCATCCATTGAATGTGAAAAATTAGAGGTAGTTTAACAGTCTCCTCAGGCAGAAAAAGTATTCATCATTAATTCAAGTATTAATTTTTTTAAACTTGTCCAAATCCATTGAGATTTTGTGGGAACATGAAAAAGAGAGAGTGGAAGAAATTTTTGAAGAAAACTTCCCAATATTCTGCCATTTAATATTCTAATTGAACTCAAAATTTAGGAGGACTGAATCTGAAGGTAAAATTTTCTACCATCAAGCTTGTAAATATGTGTGTCCACTTCCATTCAAGGGTTATTGAAGATGGTGAAAGAGGGACTTTGATGTAGGATTGGAGTCTTTAATTTATTTCTATTTTATCTTTTCTTTTTTCTTAGTTTCATTATGCTATATTCTTCCCCTTTCAAATCTCTTACCCTTCACATGGAGGGGTAAAACCTTTGAGTGATCAGAGAAAGGGGTGTTTCACTTTTGTAATGTCGGAGTATTGTGCTTAAATATAAAAGTATATTTTTATATTGGATGATTTATATTTTAATTGGATCAAAATTTTCTTAATGCGATTATTTTTTGGTTTTTGGGTGTATTTATTTTTAATATATTTGGTTGAAGGACTTTAAAGTCCCTCTACTTAGTGCAATTTGTCTCGATCAAGCAGATTGTGATAGATGGTGACTGTTTAGCAATCGTTGGAATGTTTATGGAACTATTGAATAATTTATAGATTTATAATGATCAATAATTCCCTATTGGGACTTTCCTTAGTTTTTTAGGAATGGTTTATGAACTTTCATACACAAAGGAGTGGTTTTCATTGCTTCCTTCAACCAAGGGTGATTGGTAACTCGATCGAGGAGTCCTTCATTTATCATTAAATAGGAAGAGAGGGGGAATGATTTACATGACCATGATGACATTGAAAAAGGTGAAACTATCATGAACTCATAACTCTCTACATCCATTAGTGTTCAAAATTTATTTTAACTTCTTTCTCTCTTAAAAAACAAACAATTTCATAAACAATCTCACTTATTTCTCAACTTTTAAGGTCACGACTTGATTGTTGTGCGATCCTATTTGAATAAAACCTTAGTTACAAACTTTAATACATTTTAACTTAGGAAATATTCATTTTTTTACACCCCAATATAGGCATGCGTTAGTATAAATACCCCTTTTGAGGTTTTATGTGATGGAAATTTAACATGATTAAGGATATCATGGGAAAAATTTATGGGAACATAACCCTTTGGTTTAGTATATGTTTTAGTGAAAATGTTATTTGAGGAATAATGATTTTATATTCTATGGATTTTTTTTAAATTTATTGATAACCTTTAGGGTTAATATTATTTCATATTTTGAGGTAATTATGGTTGATTGGGATAAAATAGCTAATAGATTTTGGGAACATATTTTTATCATATAGATAACCATGGGATTGAAAAGTGATTTCATGAATAAGTGATTATTGTTATTTTTTAATAAGTGAAATATATTGGGAATATTATATGATTAACGTAAACATAATTTAAGGAATTAATATTGAGTTATTTTATAGAATCATATATGATTTTATTGTGGATTTAGGGTGATTCATGATATTTATGGAAATAATTAGCATATTTTGGGGAGTATGTGATTAGGGTATATATTTTTTTTGTATATGAAAATATGAGAAATTGATATTAATTATATATAATAGTTAGGTTGATTTTAAAAAAATATTTTATTTTTTATATTTGGACTTCGAATTTGGCCAAACATATTTTAGAGGAGTCTTAAGGTTAATGATTTATAGAATGGATTAAGTTGAAATTTGGGGGTTATTGTTGAGGTTTTAGATATTAATTTATTTATCCATATTAGATAAAATTTTCTAACCATTTTTGGTTTTATTAACTATTTATAGAAAGAAGGAATGAATTTTCATTATTTTATGGATCTTATGATCAATTAAAAGTCAATTTTAGTACTTCAATCATGAAAAATTCATTTCTTGGAAGAACAAATAAAGTTAAAATTCATAAAAGAATAATAAAAGAATGAAATTTTACTTATAAAATAGAAATAAATCAAGAAAATAAATTTTCTAATATTCACTATCTTATCCATAAATGAATCCCTCAACTTTAGTAAATGGATATTGAAATAAAAATGTTATCCTTTTACCTCCATTTCCGATGAATTGATGGTCTTTTCACCCCTAAATGATTTATGGTTTTGTGGTCATTAACTTTATCATTTATATTTTATATTTAAATATATATTAGTCATTGGATGGAAGTTTTCTAATCCACATATATATTTTATATTCTGTTATCTGGGAACTCGATTATGTGTTATTTTAGGTAACCTTTATCCATCCCACTTCTCCTTTTTAAAAGAAGTTTTATTATCCCTCTGTATGATGTGGGTTTTAAATAAAGGAAATTTCAAATATTAAACCTTTGATGATTGAGATAAAATTTAATGGGTGAAATTTATTTAATTTGGAAGAATTTAACACCCCCAAAATTTAGAATACTATGCCTGATAACTTTCTTAACACACAACATCGAGCTTTAAGTGAACTACAATATACTATTAAAATATTATTATTTAATGTGACAGCTATCACCTAGTCATTGGATTGGTGGGTATTAATATGATTAATCACATAATTAAAAACATGTATAAATATTTTATATAATTAATTTATTAATAAAGTAATCAATTCTTAGTAAAGTCATTTTATACTTAAAAAATACATTTTTGTCAAAAATGGTTTTTATTACCTTTTGTGAGAAAATAATATAATTAATTTATAATGCTATTAGAAATTATATTTGAAAAATTTAACTTTATTTTTTAAATAATAATGTTAAAATTAAATTAGAGTGAATTTTTTGAGAATTTTCTAAAAATATCGATTTTTCGATGAATAATGAAAAAATACTGTTTTTTATTGAAAACTTTCTTTTCGTTTCAAGAATTTACATTGTGGAATTTTGTTTTAAAATGGTTTAAAATTAAAATTAATTAATTTATATTATTAATAATCCAATTAATTACATTTTAATTAATTTTATGATTTATTTTTATAAAAAACTTTAATATGTATGAAAACATTTTTCATGGAAAATCGATTTTCATCGCATATCGGAAGTTTAATTTTAAAATAAATTCCACTAATTTTGTGAATTGAATTTGATAAAATGTATTCTATATTTGGAATTATATTTTATAAAATTTTCAATGAGTCCAATTTAATTTTTGGTAATAATGAATAGTAAAAATAATAAAAATTTATCGCCGTAGTTAAGGTTAAAATGGATTTACCGGGGGGGGGGGGGGTTAAACCAAGAGATAAAAGAAATTTTACCTATTAAACTTGTATAAATACAATTAGATGTAAATATTTAAAATTAATACCATCCCAAATTTGATCCTCTATCCATTTGGAATCATTTTTCTTGAGTATGATATTATTATATTTTTACCTTTTAAGAAATTACAAGTGCGTCCTATCCCCCACTTACAAAAGGACACCCATACCCTCTTTTATTTACCCAAATTTGAGCCATATATCTCAAAAAAATACCTAAAAAATTATCTTATAAACTTACCTATCTATGAATTATTGGTTTTTTATTCTTAAGAGACCATTCCAAGGGTCTTTAAGAAAGGATATAAAGGAGGCCAACTGAAGAAGAGGTAATCATCCTACTCGACCTCTTTCAATTTATTTCTTATTCTAAATTCTATAAATATATGGTATTCATCATAAGATAATAAATTCAATATCATAAATATACTTAAATATTATTTTTATTATGTAACCACCATTATTCACTCTCTTTTCCATCAAATAGAAAGTGAAACTATCACTCGTGCATACGTGTGGACTACCGTCTCCACGTAGAAATACAATCCATTTTCCATCACCATTTTCATGGATGGTTATTATGAAGATTTTAATGTTTATATATAATATTTATGATATAATTATGACTCTATAATTATAATATAATATCTTTCTTCTTACCATCCCATCCGTTCAAAAAATGATAACTTCGCTCATGTGTATGTGTGGACTACTACCTCCACAAAGTGATGAGATTCATTTTTTCATTTATGAATTATATAGATTGAAATAAGGATATATTTAATGAATATATATATATGTGATATATAATATATAATAATTACTCTTAAAATGTGAATTATTTTTTTACCATCCTTTCATTCCAATTATCAAAAAGTTAAAACAATGTTCATACGTACGTACAACTTACCATCTCTATGAATAGTGTTGTAACACCCCAAACTTCCATGGTAAACTTCTCTTTCAATAATGCAATAGCTTGAATTGTACGCAAGTTCGAGATTCTAACACACCACGACCAATCAAAGTGGCCGTTATGAATAGTAATACCCACTTTTTGAATTTTTATAAATTTTATTATTCAAATTGGACTTCATTTTTTGATTTGGAATATTGAAATTATCCTAAGTTGAATTTTTGGTATTTTTCTGAGAACTTTCAATTTTTGATGAATAGTGAAAAATACTAAACTTTAATTAAAAACAACTTTTTTAATAAAAATAATTTATAGTGATAAATTATACTATTGAGTGATTTTAAAGTATTATTAGAATATATTTTTACCATTTTATCCAATGGTGGTCATTATAATTAATTTCACTTTGAAATTGGACATAAACAATTGTCAATCTTTTGATATATATTGTTTCTTAAAAATACGCTATTTGTTGTGACAACGGTAATTAATTATTAAATTAATTAATTCAACTTATATGTTTTGAATTTTTTAAAATAGACATAATTTTTTAATTAGTAATATCAAATATATCTTAGGGTAATTTTTTGGTATTTTTCTGAAAAACTTCAATTTTTGATGAATAGTGAAACCACTAAGTGGTAGTTAAAAAACTAATTTTTCGTTTAAATGAAACTTTACCACTTCTATGAATTGAATTTCAAAAATCCGACATACAAGGTTGTCATTAGTAAGTGAAATATGGTTCAATTGGATGAAAATAATTTTTGGTGAATAGTAACTTTTAAGTTTTATTAATCGCGATTAAAGGTAATTAGTGTAATTTAAGGTAAATATAATGTTATAATAATATGAAATTACCTTTACAATTTTCCTACCCTTATTGTATGAGTCATGGCTAACCAATAAAATCCATGAGTCAACTTGGGGACCCCATGGAGCCACTTGGGTAAGAAAATGACATTAATAACTTTTTATTTAAAGTAAAAAATAAAATTGTCACAAACATGTGTTGTTTTACTAAAAAAATTATTACATGGGGTTATATAAGTTAACTTTTAGACTATAAATAATCATTGTAAATATAAAAATATTTCCTACATCATGGTATTTTTTTAATAATTTTTATACATTAAATAAATAAATTTATTTATTACACCATGATGATGCAGTGATTACCTCATTAATGAACGATTTAAATAAAATGAAAAGATAAGGTAAAATATAAGTCTTACACTTGTCTAAAGCCTATTATATGGGTTTATTTAGAACCCTTATCAAATTATATTCTAAATATATCATTGTGGGACCTTTAAAATCCGAAAAGCATTCCATAATAAAGTAACATTTTAATCTTTCCAAGAGTGCCCCTCCTCTCCTCTTATAAAAGGCCCCCACCTCTACCACCTTATTCACACCTTCAAAGCCATTAATATCGGCCAAAATCTGCCCAAATACTCTCTAAAATTCCCTCTCTTACTCCAAGAAGCATCACTTTGGCCAGAAGTCTTCCCAAGGAAGCCTTTGTCTCAAATCAAAAAGAGTTACCCGATTTTAAGGTAATGTCTTATCTTATGTTATTTTGTTTTATTTTGCTTCTCCAACCCATTAAACTCTTTTTATTACTTTATTTTGTAAAAAAAACAGTATATTAAATATAATATTATGTTTTTATGATAATTATTTGATTTACACTTACACACACCTTCGTCTAATGGTTAAATAACATACTGTTTCTGTGGGTGGCCAATTACTGCCTCACGAAACGATGATTGTTCAATATTCTTTTAACACCTCTCATGGTGGACATTATGATGAAACTATTTTTATATATGATATATATTATGTTTATGTTTTTATTATGCTTATTTATTTTTCATTTATGGCATACCTTTATGATTTCCATTATGGGTAAACACGATAATTTCATTTTAGGAAGTGCGGACTACCGCCCCCTCAAAGTGATTTGAATCATTAATGCCATATGCGGGATGTATAAAAGATGGAGTTAGTGATATTATATATGATATTATACTGGAATTATAATATACCTTTATATCATTATAATTTCATTCCATTAAATACAAAATAGAAATGAAAGTAGCGTTCATGCGTACGTACGACTTACCGTCTCCATGAACAGTGCATTTCATTTCTTACATCTAAATGTTATGTAATATTATAAATGAATATATCTACTGGATATATATTATATATATTATATCTACATGATGAATATAATTTTGGATATAATGGATATTCTACTATATAAACAACTTGTAATTATAAGAAGTTTATTTTTGACTCAAGTACCAAGGATCGAAAAAACGACCGTTATTAAATTAAATGATTACATAATATTCACAACATGGTAATAAGTGATGTAAGAGGATTAATGAACTTGAAAAAGGTTCTTAAGCAAATAGAAATTAACTATAGTTTATTATTCAGGAGATTAAAGAATGATCGCGTCTAGTCGGACACGAGGTAAGGGACTTCGTCTCAATCCCCTTTCATTGAGGCATATTTTGTTTTATACACAAATTTCTTTTATACGGTGTATAAAACCCTTTGAATTTTAATTTTATTCAAAAATAATCTTTTTATACGAAGTGTTTTTACTAAACGACAAAAGGAATGTTTTATCTTATGTATGCGGCGACAACGACTTCTCCGCCGCCATGACCATTATCTGAGTTTCGACTTCCTCTACAAGCCATAACTTTTTTAAAATGAAAAATAAATACCAAGTTTTAATTTTCTCTTATTTTGGTATTGAAAATGGTTTTTATAATGTTTTGATTATATTAATGTGTTGTATTGATATCTTGTGATTGAAATGTGGAAATGTTATGTTTCCTTTATGAATATTTTTTTTGATACGATTATGTTATGGTTCTTGGGAATTGTTTATTATATGTTTAAACCTTTTCATATAAGGAATTAATTGGACTTAATAAGTGACGGGTGGATACCGCTATAGCTCCTCGATGCATCAATAGGTCTCATGAGATAAACTAGTGTCTTGGCACGGGGCCTTGACAAAATCTTATTTGTAGTCTTGGCACGAGGCCTTGGCTATGTGGTTATGATAGTCTAGAATTATTTATTCCATCATTATGAAAGTGGTTATTGATATTTCATGTGATTATTCGACTAGTAGAATATCCATGTGAATAAGTAAATGGAATTATTTCATTTTATTTTTTCCATATTATGCTGAAGTTCAAGTTTAAAAGGATTTTGTTTTAGTTATACATTGCCTTAAATGTTTATGTTTATTTATGAAAGTTTCCACTATATTTTTATCCTTACTGAGCATCTGAGCTCACCCCTTTAAATGTTTTAATTTTTCCAAGATGTGAAGAAGTATTTTATGAATGACCTGCAAGGATATTATGGGGGGATATGAAGAAAAGACGTTGTTGTAGTTTTTTTTACTTTATGATGTAATGTAAAACTTATGAATGTATCTAGTGTTTCAAGGATACTAAACTAATCGGTCTTTCGAGACTTGATCTTTGTGATCATGCCAATGTTACGTAATAATGCACCGACTCTGGGTAACTGGGGTCGGGGCGTTACAAGTGTAATTTATTTTTCTATATAAAAATTTCAAGAATATTTATAAAAATGTATTTAATGAGTAAATATTATATTTATATCATGAATAAAATCATGGAAATTATGGAATCATTACCAAGATGCAATGACTAAAACAACCGAACTAAAACATATATGAAAAATGAGACAATTAACACTCGAAAATAATGATTTTAATAAATAATTATTAATAAACATGTGTGGAAATGTTATAAGTGAATAATATAGGACATTATAAGTATTTAAATGGTTCTATTATATAATTATAATAAATTTAAATTTATTATACAGGAGGTTAGAGCACTTACAAAGATAGTCGGACCCGAGGTAAGAAATTTCGTCTCAATTTCTCTTTATTAAGGCATGTTTTAATGTTATACAGTTAATTTATTTTATATGGTGTATATAATACCATTTTACATGTTATATAATGAATAATTTATACTTAATGGTATTTTATGTTACAACTCATGTTACTTTAAACAAGGAGTTTTGATTCAAAAGTTACTAAAGTGATAAGGGGATTATTAACTCAATTTACATTCATTGAGTTATAATTTTACTTCATTGACTATGATATTACATGATTATGTGTGGAATGAAATATAATTTTATTATGTGTTATTTATATTTTTTTGTGTATTTACATTTTTCATGCATAATCACTTTATTGATTTATTCTCACTTCAATGATATGATCTTTATAAGGGATTTCATCTCAATTTATCTTTATTGAGGCATGTTTTAATGTTATACACCTAATTTCATTGATATGGTTTATATACTAACATTTTACATGTTAAATCATGAATAATTTATAATTCATGGTATTTTATATTACAATTCATGTTACTTCATCCAATAGATTTGAATTTGAAAGTTACTAAAGTGGAAAGGGTTTTCTTAACTCAATTTCCATTCACAGGGTTAAAATTTTACTTTATTGACTACTTAATTCCATGATTATGTGTTAAATAACCTATTATTGTATTTTATTTTATTTTAAACTACTTATTTATTTAATTTGTTTACATATAATCACTTTATTTATTTATTTTAACTTCAATGATACGGTTTTGTTAAGGGTTTCTCGTCTCACTTTTATTTCTGTGAGGCATATTCCATATTCACCACTTATTTATTTTATGTTGTGTATATAATGGACATTAATTCCTATTGTTATTATTATCATGAAAATTATGGGGGTTTATAGATCTATATAAGGCTCTCCCTTTTATAGGGTTTGGATTCAAAAGTTACCAAAGCGGTAAGTGTTTATTTCAAAATCTATTCATTATTTGGCATTGTTTATTTGAAGTCACCGATGGAGGAATTATTTTATGTTCATATCTTGAACCCAATATATTTTATTATCTTATGGTTATTTATATTGATTAATAGTTTTTCTTTTACTTTTATCTGTTTAATTACTCAAGATACCAAAATAACGTTTTTAAAGAAAACTGACTTTATTTTCTATTCAGTTGAAAATATTTTTATTTATGTCCATAATTTCATTAAAATGTTTTTGAGATTGTTTTTAATATTCAACTATGTTTTTTAAATTCATTTTTACCCATGTTTTACTTTCTATAAAAATGTTTCAAAGGAATCTTATTTCCATTTTTTGAATGAGGTACTTTTTTACTTTTTAATGAAAACATGAAAGGAATATCTGTTTTAATGTATTAGTTATAAATGAAATTTACTATCATCATGACCACCCAATTATTGGAAGATTAAATTAAAATTTTCTATGATTATTTTAAAATAAAATGTTTTTCTTAATATTCTGTAAAATTTTAGTTTTTGAAAATTAATTTTAAAGTGAAAAGTTTATTTTTCTTAAGAATGTTTTTAATGATTTTTATGGTATTTCTATTCATCAAAAACAAAAATCATTTATTTTACTTACTATCCACTGATGATATGCTGTAATTATACCATCCTTATTATTTCTATGGATGGTTTATGATCAATTTTACTAGGAAATTATTCACATTCTTTATACTATTTATTTATATAAAGATAAATTTTGATTATTAATGAATATGGATTAAGTTGTATTGTTTATTTATATGATGAATGCATTAGACATAATAAGTGACAGGTGGGTACCAAAATTATATATCCCCTCTATGAATCAGTAGGTCTCATGGGAAAACTAGTTTGGGTATTTGGCATATGCCTTACCCATTTATGTATAATGTCTTGTAACAAGTCCTTGATTGTATGTTTAAGATATATTATAATGAGGACTTAATAGAAAGTTTATGATTTATAGAATTTTGCATTCCATTATTATGAAATAAATTATTGATTTCCATGTGATTTTTGAATAGTTATGATATCCATGGGTAAGTTTCAAGTTGATGTGATTATTTATATTCCATTATTTGATCATCATTTATTCTAATCATTTTATTATCCATTCTCAACATATTTATTAGATGAAATGTTTATTTAGTTATTTAACTTTCTATATTTATTATACCTTATTTAATCATGATAACTTATGCTATGCATAATACTTACTAAGTATTTGAGATCACCCTTATTTTATTTCCTTTATCTAGGTATGCAGAATGAATCTTTAAATGAGTTCGATGATGAAAAATATTTACTTTAATTATATTTTATTTTATATTTTAAAATATAATTTGAGATTGAAGTTGGAATATAGTTTACCAAGACTAGTGAACTATTGGGTCCTTTTGGATGCGATCACTTATATCCTATGCTAATGTAATAAAGTAACCATCAACTCTATTCTACTAGAGTTTGGGTATTTACATATTTAATATATCACAGCTCCACCATTATTATCTTGAAACATATCACGTATTTAATCATGAGGATGATTATTTAGAGGATAATGCATCTTTTGAAGAGTTTTCTTTTCATATTGTCTATCATAGCATAAAGAATCTTTAAGTAAAAACAGTTCCTATGGTTCAAGTATTTTTGTATCACAGCCGTATCTAGGAGGAAAAATGGTAATGAGATTCTGATATACATTATCAATGTTCAAATTTATTCTCTAATGAAACTCAAAAACCCTTATAGGTGCAACTCAAGGATGAGTTGTTTTAAGTAGGGGACGTTATAAGATCCTGATTCTTTCGTGAGGTGATGAATCCTTTTGTTTTTGTTGGGTTTCCCTTAATTTTACCTTAATGTAAGTGTTTGAGGGAGTATAGGAGGTTTAAAAATCATTTAGGAAGGTTTGGGTCTCAAACTTCTAGTTTTTCAAGAATTATGATGGGTTTCACGGTTAGCGCATGATTTGTGATAACCGTGCACCATAGCCATGCAACTTAAAATGTAGAGGCGTATGGTTTGATAAACCATGTTATAAGGGATTTAAAACCACATGAGGGCCTATATTTTATTAAAAATATTCCATGCATGGTATTCACATGATTTTACCAATAGTGCAGCTAACTATGTGGGGGTGTGGGCCCCCAAATAGTGCAGTTCACATGGTTAGATCATGGTTTGGCTAACTGTTCATCCAAAACGTGTGCCCAGTTAAAAATTGGGGAAATTTACCATTTCCTCATATTCTCTTAAATCTAATTTTGGACTTCCTCTCCTTATCTATACACAATAGTTGCATTGGGAGCTCTCCTTTCCCTCTTAGAGCTTTTGGGTGGATCTCCCTTATCTGACCTCCGATTCCTTCACTGGCTTTCACTTTGGAAGGGCCTTAGTAAGTTTAACACTCCTTTAGACTCTTTTCTCATTATTTATATATATCTAAACCTATTCCACCATGTTTGACATAAATACCCTATTTTTAAGGATTTTTATGGTTCTTTCTGTACTCTCATTTGAGCTCATATTTGAGGCCAATACTAGATGAGGATAATTCTATGAGCCCTAGGTAAGTGGACTATATGCGTTTCCCTAAAAGTATCTCCATTTATAAAACGTGTCATTGTTACACATACCAGCATTTCTAAGAATTAACACTAAAATTTATTTTCATTTATTTTTTCACATAAATATTAACCTATACATACTATGGGCCTCCCAAACACCATTGGAGGTTGACGAACTCAACCCAAACCACCCCTTAGGGTGTGTTTGGACTAACAACCACGATAAACAAATATTCAATGTAACCAAAACAACCCTTTTCGGTGTTTTTGACTTGGAATTTGGGAAAACTTTAATTTTCTTTTATGGAACAAAACTAAACCTTACATAGTGTTTGGTGTGTCAATTTCAATAGGAAATTATTAAGATGGGCCTTGGGTATTGGATAACTACTAGATCTTAAAAACCATTGTGATTTAATTATGATAAAACCCTTGATATGATTACCTCACTAGCACTTATGAATTATTATAATGTATTCCTTGGTTATTAATTATGGATCTTGGTCACACTACAAAAGGTATGGAATGACCCAAGAAAACCTTGAATTCCTTTTTTTTTGGATTGCCTTGAGTGGTCTTAAAGGATGCCACCCGATTCATTATTGTGACTTCTAGGCGGTAAACCCACCTTGGATCTGATCAATGTACTACTCTCATGAATTCCATGATGACTCATCATGGAATCATCTGGAACCCGAAAAAATGAAAACACTTGGGATGATCTCCCATGTTCTACATGATTTCCTTGGACAAGGAACACCTTGAGTCATCGCCTTGGATTCCAATCGAGTCCTACTGAGAGGTGCAATGATAAATTTCTTTAGTTAGGTTAAGAACCCTTAGGAGTAAAATTCCAAGTGTTAATACCTTTGATTTAACTCAAAACCCAATAGCTAAATGTTGCAGATTAATCACTATAGGTTAGATTGAAAACTAAAATAAAAGATTGTCATGGGTCTCCCTTGAATTCAAAATGGGTGTGTTGTGTTGGAATTTCTGGATTGGTTCAGTGGATTACTTATTGATAATATTTCATGGATACCTTGAATACATGCCTCAAGTACCCTAACCCATTAAAAGGTCACATGATTAGAGACATCTGACTTAGGCCAAAATAGGTATGGTCTACTGGGTATCCCATGAGGAGCTCAAGATCAGAAAGGTTTTAAATTAATTTACTACTTTAAACTATTATATTTTAATACTATTAAATTTTATATTCATATAATGGATTTTTATTATACATTTTTGGTGGTGGCCTACTGAGTTGTACTCACACCCTATTTGGGTCACCGCTTGGTACCCAAGCACATTTATTAGATACATGAAAGGATAAAGGGAAGAACCCTATTGTGGATCCTTGATTTAAATATTAGGTTGGGAGGATAGGAGTATAGGACTGAGATAAGAATAAGGTTGCTCACACAACTTATGTTTCTTTGGAATTTTTCTTTCTTTTTTTTAACCCATCACTGCTTGTATGTCTACTTATTTGACATTTCTAATTTATGTTTTCCACCACCATCACATCATCAGTATATAGTTCTACTTACTATTTTATGTTTTTATTATTTATTATATGGATTGTTTTTATTTCCTTTATTTATATTTTATTTCACTCTAATATAGGGGGTATAGTCTCCCCACTATACCACCATACACCATCACTACTATTCAGTAGCCTCTGGCGTATGATGAGGCATTCTTGAGGCCTTATGGCCCTTTGGAGTGGTTACTTATTAGTGAAATGGGTTGGGGACATCCCAATTTTCCATTGTAACTTCCAATAATAGTGTAAATACATAGAAGAACCAATGAAATTTCTACTACATTCATCAATAAATATACAAGTAGTAAAATATTGGTGATAGTTTCCAATGACATTATAACTTCAACAGATAATGAAAATAATAATTCCAACTGTAATTTCACTCGAAGATTCACTACAAATAGACAAAATAACTTCATTTTTTCATTGGTGTATCTTTTATAAAATGATATAGGGTCATGTTGGAGTGAGAAAATACCGCACTAATGGAACTTTGACCGGTACCAAATTAACAACAAGAAGCCTTTATTTTTTTGGAAAACACAACAGTGCCTTCGTTGAGCAGTACTAGATGAAGAATCACCTGAATCACCAGAAATAGGAATTAAACCCTCAAATTTAGAAGTTGGGGGAAGTTTAATATCTCATAAATCTACTAAAGGAAGAATCAGGCCCTTCACACTTGCAGATGAGGAATCACTGAAATCATCAGAATCATTATGAAGAGGAATCATGCTTCATGTTAGGGTGATAATGCAAAAAGGGAAAACCCATCCCCAAATTCAATTATTTGGTATACCCAACAACACCCCCCGTATTGATACAAAAATTTGGAATAACCATGGACACATGTCCTCATACCAATTTTATATTAGAATATCCAATGAAAATGATAACTAGAGATGGTTCTTATTTATTCCTATGAGCCAAGATCATGTGTGTAATTTAGGAAAAATAACAAACCATTATTAAGATGTTGTTTAATTTAATGAAATGATTTTTTATTGAATTGGATTTATAATTTTTATCTATGGATATTGTTTTTTCTTATATTTTAAATTAACCATGACTTGGGTAATTCCCAATTAGAACAATTTGGCTATGAATTATAGAATCTTTTGATCAATGGTTAGGTGAGTAGTGTAACTTTTTCTTTTTAAAATATGTCTCTATGATAGGACCGATCTTTAAAAAAGATGATATTATTTATCTGTGAACTATTATTTTTAATTGAATATAGTTTTAAAAAATTTAAAAAAAAAATATTCAATGAATTTTATGGTTTGGATTAATACTCACACAAATTAAAAATAATACAAAATTTTAATACATTTCATGAGAGGATTACATTATTGTAATGCCAATACATCTAGGTATGGTAATACTAACAAGGGAACATGGGTTTTATGGGACATCCTGTGGATATGATGCGATCTAAGCTTTAATTTTTTTACCCCTTTTTAAAATGGTTTTAAACTAACATGTTAAAATTAGTCTGTATTCATTTAGATTTTCTTATATAGTCATAGACCATATCACCATCCCATGATATTTGATTATTTTTTTATAACCAATTTACAACTTGAATTCAACATACCTCCCCTTTACATGTGCCTACATGCCTCCCCGATGATGTTGTGTCACTCCATTTATTCCCTCACCCATCCATTCCCCTCATTGTACCATTGGGCTATTAATAGAGAACTATATCCCTTATCTTATCATACCACATCCTCTTTACCCCAACCCCCTCCCCTCCCTAGGCCCATTGATCCCTTCACATCCCTCTAAAGGCCTGCTACCGACTATCTTTCAACAATCGCATTTCTTACCCCTCCCCATATCTCCCTTACCAGTTGCTCTTTATCACACTCTATAAAGGAGATATTCTCTAAAACCCTTAAGAATTTGGTGTTCCAAGAATATATCATATGAGATGATATAAGCATATCATATTTTGTGTTACAAGATAACTTGCCATTTCCTGTAGTGAATCATAATGTACGGTTTGGTAAAATTGTGTGATTAGTTTGGCTATATCATTAAGAAATATATTGTATTGTACAACCAAATGATAAATGTTATCACTTGAGATTATTCCACACAATATTTTCATTAATAATTTTAATTAATGATGATCATGATGCATTCATATGATGAATTAATCTTTGGTCATGGAGTTAAAAATAGTTTATAGCTATAAGAATAACTCGTACTTCCAAAATGGATGAGTTATTGCATGGATGACTTGATAATGTCGTGTAATTATATAAAAGGAGACCAATATATGATATAGGGTCATCCAAAGTCTCCCAATACTTGGTAAATTCTCTCTCAATCCCACAACTCTCTTCTTTTTTCTCCCTTTTATGAGGTACTAGCATATTTTGGGAGATGTGAGGTTCCTTCCAATGTGATGGGTGATTAAACTTTGACCCATGGATACATCATGGAGGAGGAAGAACTTCATCTGTATCTTAGAATTATTTATAAACTATATTATTAAAGATTGATGTGACAATATTAATTGGTGTAAGGTACAAACAATTTCTTTATTTAATGTATATTCACGATTTTGAGTTTCATGCTTGGCGATATTAGGTTCTTGGGTTTCTAGTTGTTTTTGTTGTGCTAATTAAGTGTTAATAAATAATTAAAAATCCTTCAATGACATCAGAGCTTCACTATGATCTTTGTTTCTTGAAATTATATTGAAAATGAATAAATATAGTAAATCGTACTACTATCATATTCTCTATCATAAAATACAATTAAGAATTTGTTCTGTGTCTTATCTTGTGATATTGGATATTGAATATTATGATTGGATGATCATATACGACATAAGATATGGTATCGATTAATTCAATACAATACTTCAGTTTTGATATGTTATAATGTATGACATATAGAAATCACAACCTATGATAGAATAAACCCGTATAACTCAAAAATAGAGCATTGTATTGCTAAAACGATATCATAGTATATCGTATATTGCAACAAAATAAAAGGGTTACTTCTATGTAGGGATTACCATAATTCATGATAGCCATGAGATTCATGTTACTCCTAAAAAGATCATTGATCACCATATTAATATTATAAAAGTATTATATTGTAGTTCATGATACAATTTCCATGATTTTAATCCTATATGGGACCTTGTGTGTCATTTTAATGTTATGTAGGATGTACCATACATGATTAATCATACATGACATGCATATCACAAATCAAGAGTGTTGAATTTCACATGTTACTCCTACATAGGCACCCTGACTTATCGTAAGACCATATTTATCAATCATAGGGTACACTTGTTTATGATAAATAGAGTTTTGAGCATCACAACTTCTCCATCACCTATTACGATATGAATATATCATTAAATATGATTAAGAATAAAAAATATATTTTTTATCAATTTAATTATATGATTTATAAAATTTTTATAGGTTATAGAAAAATGTATTTTAGGATATTTATTTAGTTTACAATGGTTTTTATGATTTAATTAATTATAAAGTGTTTATAAATAATTAAATAAATGTTTTTGAAATACCAATTAAACATATATTCCATAATATTAAATGTTAATATAAAAATACACATTTCAAATTATATAACATGAATTATAATTTATATATAAATGGTTTATTTGGAAATTATAAGTATGATTTATAAAATGATTATAAATTTCAAAATACTGAAAAAATATAAAATAGTTTATATTTAAAATTAAAATTGTTCATAATTACTTAAATTGAATTATTCAAATTGAAGGCCTTAATTTATGAATTCTTTAAACCATGTCTACATGAGTTTTGACTATTGATATTATCAAGGATTCAAATTATGATAAATATGTAATATTTGGATTATGTAAAATTGTTTACATAATAAAATTAGAATATAAATTATTTATATATAATTTAATATCATATATTTAATATAAATGCCATATAATGAATAATATGAATTAATTCATATTGGTAAGAAATATAAAATTTTTATATTTATATAATTATATATTTTCCATAATGAATTTTTAAATTATAGAGTGTTTATACTTATTTTTTATGAATTGTTCATAAATTGTTTATCTGAGACTTAATTTGTGAATTGTTTATTTATTTATTTGTTATATGATTTATTCATAAATATAAAGTGTTATATTATAAATTATGATGTATTATTTAGTTTAAATATTTAAACTAATTATAAACTATCAAACATTCATCTAAAGAGTTATATGTTATGTATAAAAATTGATTTAGTTTTAAACAGTGTTGAATTAGGATTGTTATTAGAATATGAAACTAAATCAAGAAGTTAACTATAGTTTATAAATGTTAGGTGTTATAATTATAATATAATTAAAATCTAACTTGAGTAAGGTATTCCTAGGTAGAGGGAAATTGGGTTGAACTACTCACTATCCTGAAGGCTTATTTTTTATATATAAAAGTGAGGGTTGACTATCTATGGCTTAAGGCTTACTCATGTGGGGATTGTTGATTTTATACGATTATAAAACTTTACATGAAAGAGTTTAATACAAATTATGCATGATATTATTTTGGATATGTATGAATATAGTTTGATTTTAATTTGGGTTATTAACACAAGCTATGATTTGTGTAAAGAGTTACACATAAATATGGTTTGAACATATTGACATGGTGGAAGGAATAAGATTCCAAACTAATGTCAGAGTTGGTTCCCTAGAAATAATTTTTTTACTTTAGTTTACCTATATATTTATAGACTTATATATTAATAAATGTCTTAACATATATTGATTTTTCTTCTATAAAACTTCAATGTGATAATGTACTAGAGTATTAGTCACTTTGAAAAGGTCATATATGATGATAAACATGAAGTGCTATGAAAAAATTATTAAACTTAAGTCTTATAGTCATATGAAATCATATGATGGGACAAAAAACATATAGAATGTCAAGTGTGAGTATTCATAAGTTTATGAGTCTTTATCTCATTAATTTCACACTTAATAATCTCTATGATGATAGATTATAAGTACAGACATGCTTGTAGTAATTCCACATGTTATACATGTCATTGGATATTCCTACATGTGAACATGTGTAATGATCATTAACTTTAAGATTATTATTAATACATATCATGAGTCGGGTACTTAGATGTATTCTTGTAAACCATGTTAACTTATGTTCATGGTGAAGTTGGGTACATTAGGTGAATCATAAATGATGTGTTATTAATGAATAAGTTGATGAAGGATTTGTCTCTTCCATATTTATAGAAGTTGATATCTTATCCCTTTGATTGTAATGGAACTATTGAACCAAAATCCTTGGCCATGGTGTATTGATGGGTTTATTTTAGGAAGTCAAAGAAAGACGTATCAAGTATATAGTTGGATGACACAAGTATGCAACCTGCTTATCGAAATATCATGACAAAGTGATTATATTACATAGTGAGTGTTTTTATATAGTTATCATCATTGTGATATTAAATTCTTACTTTATAGGAACCTTTACATGTTTCTATAGGATAATATTGAACTTTAGGAAAACCCACCTAAAGTTACTAAATAAGAGGCCTATAGAGCCACTCACTTAGCGTTTCTATTGATCTCAATTAAATTCTATTTGAATTTAATTATTGGAATAAATATTATTTTCCAAACCAAAGAATAATATTTATTTAGGATTTATTGAATGTATATATCCAGACCCTTTTTATTTGAATTGAATATTAAAATAAATATTTATTCATGATATCATGAATAATATATTTATTTATTTATATAATGAATAATATTTACCATTCAAGGTTTAGTAAATGAAAAGGAGGAAATTCAGACTGTGTTAATGGGTCTAGTGGAAATGAGATATTAAATACCACTTAAATAAATATTAATTTATTTTAAGAAATGATATTTATTTTATCCATGATTTATTCACACATCAAGTAAATAAAACTAAAAATAATAATATTATACATGGGGTTCACTAAAGATTAAGTTAATGTTAAGGGCCTATGTAAAATTATTTATTCTCTAAGTTAGCTATACATATACCCAATTATATCATTTCCTTGGGGAGATGAAACTTGTGGATAATGATTTTTTCTCTAGATAATTATCTCCATGAATAACTTTTCTCAGGTTTTATCTCAAGCTTGAGAGAATCTCTTCCACCTCCCACCTCTTTATTAAGAATGAGAGAACAAGAATCAATCCTTTAAAACTAAAGGATTATGTTGTGATCAAAGGTGAGTGATAAAAGATGATTTTTACCACTTTAATATAACTTAGAGTACCATTGGTGACACTTGGAAAAATGTTTTGGATGAAATTAATTATAAATTTAATGTAAATTATCCTCTCTCTTGGTTATAGTGATCTTTTTCAATTTTAACTAGATAAATTTGTTTATCATGATGTTCATTGTCATGTAAATTTCATATTATTCATTTAATCTCACAATATCCAAGTTAGGTAGGCCCCCAATTGGTGCTTTCACTGCACCCAAAACTTTCAAGTGGTATCAAAGTGGTTACATTTAAATTTGTAATTATTTTTTTGATCATTATATGCATTAACCATTAGTTTTTCATTTTTAGAAATTAATTAATTATTTCAAAATCTGACATTTCTTCTTCATTCACCTTTATATAACTTAAAACATGTTTAAAAACATGAATAACATTTAAATAATTCATCCAAAAGTTTTGATAATTCTAGCTAGATAATATAAGATTATATGTAATGTAACAAGAAGGCACACATCGTGTATCCAGATTCATTACACCAGGATGATCTATGAATTTATTCTAATATATCATGCAATAGACAACAAGTGGAATCATTAAAAATTGTGTGTTGATCATATAGTCCATCACATGACATAAATGATTTGATGACATGTAACTTGAACACAGTGTTGTCCATGTGTTTTCATGGAGGAAAATGTGTGGTTGAGATGCATCATGTATTTATACATGATGTGTGGGACAAGAATCCATGAAACCTGAAGGTCATATGGTGCATAGCTAGTATACACGTTGTGTAACTCATAAATTTCCATAGATTATATACGTTCCAAGTACCTAGGCATGTATCAATAACATGGGTAGAAGTCGTTACATGGTGTGTAGCCAGTAGTACACCTCATGTAATACATACACATCCACATGGAGTACATGCGAAGCCCAATTGTACACTGTATAATTAATTTGACATGGGAAAATAATTATTTACTCCATTAAACCTTATCAACATGTTTCTAATTTTCATTAATTAAAAATACACACCATGTGATAGGTTTTTAAGAATATTAAATGCTTAATTAAAATTTTCATTAAATTTAGAACTACATTCCATATATAGTTATCATTACATATCGTGTATACTACATGCATTAAAAGTGGTATATTCTGTGTAAATTAACATGCGTATGTGTGTTATTTATTGAAATAACATGATATATAATTACATTTCATGTTGTGTATGCTATATGCACTGTGAGTGTACAATACACGATGATGACCATACCAGGTAGTTCATACATGCTCCGTGATTGTACAATACACGATGATGACTATACCGGGTAGTTCATACGAGACACCATTGTTACCTTCAAGTACTCTTTATACACTTAATTAAATATATATTTTTTTTAAAATTAAAGTTGGTGAGAATGTACAGGACAATTTGGAAGGAAATTAAGATAAATAAATGAATGAATTAATAAATATAATTAATTAATTTTAGTGAATTTTATCTTAATTAAGAACAAATGGAATGAATTATCATTTATAAATTCCTATTTGTTGCATACATGAATGATCATGTTCTTGGAAATCTTGTGTGTGTGTTAGATTTCTTTTAATTCAATTATTTCATAGTTTTTTTCCAATTATTACTATTAAATTAAAACAATGGTCTTCATGTCACCAATCATATTATTATGTAAGGACCTTCATGTCCATTTTTTATGTAAACCTTGTAAGCATTGCATTGATTCACATCACCTGCATTTGAGTAAAGAATATGTAAGGATAGAGCTCATAGATGAGTGGAGGTGGTTCAATATAGAGTTGAAGTGAAATTAACCTAGGTGATACACATGAAAAAGATGGAATAATGAAACTTGAGCTATGAATTACTTAAGGAGTCCCCCCTAGGGTCTATGATTTGATTATTGTCCACTTAATAAAAAAAGAAATAGATAAAATTCATGATCATAAAACATATTTATTCTATATTATTAATGGTTATTTATTTTATTTTATGTATTTTCTATCATGATCACATAAATAAATTAATTAAATAACAAGTATGCTCATATGGAATAAAATAAAAGTATTATGCATAAATATGTTATCAACAGATGGTTAACTGCTATCATGTATGATATTTGATCTCATGTGAATATCTTTCAAATAACTATTATCTCTGAGATGGTAAACTAATTCTCATATATGAGTGAAATCTTAGGGAAGATTAAGGTACATTATAGGGTGGTTTATCCACTAGGTGAGTTAGTGGATCATATATTGGTAGAAATCATCACCATGAGGCTTCTCGTAGGGAAGTGGCTACTATGGTGTGTACATGGGTAGTTTCGCAACATGTTACTAGTGTGGTATGTAGATTCACATGAAGATTTAGTGCGATGGAGACCCAACTGAGTGCTAAGCATGGGGTAAAATAGGCCATCTCTAGAGATTTTATAGGACCTTTCCACTTATGTCTAATGAGAGGGTATCTGTACTGGTTTATAGTTCTCTAGTAGGAAATGTGGCCCCACTCCATGTAGGAATATGGAGTACTACTTACCGTTTAAGACAAGGAAGTGGCCGAGGTTAAGGGAGTCAGACATAATAAGTATAGCACCAACAGAGAGGAAATTATTAGGGATTTTGGGTCCTAGCTCAGGGATATAGATATGGACAATTACGTGTAGTGCATCCTATACCTATCAATAAGAGAATCAAACCATATATAGTGATAAGTACTATCTTGGTATCCTTTAATTTGGTTTCTTCCTTGTTTGACATTGGCACATCACACTCATTTATATTTACTGATTTGATGGGAAACTTGGGTTTATATATTTAATATATATATGGGGTAATTTATATTTACAGACCTCTAGGAGTTTCATTAGAGTAAATTCTTCATATCATGGAGTGTCCCCTAGAGATAGGTGGATACTGATTTTTATGATTTCTTTTCATCCTTAAGATGATAAGATTTAGCATAATTCTTGAGATGGACTAGATGGTACCCTTTTGATCTCATATTGAATATTATCATCAAAGGGTGTCCTTCACTTCACCTAAGGGAAGTAGATACGTTCACAACAAAGAATGGGATATCCAATCATATCGTGTTGGACCTGAGCCACATGGGATGGGTGGGGTGTCGACCCAGGTTACTAATATTTTACTAGATGATTAGGGAGTATGATAAGAAATATTTTTTATAATTATGGATTGTTTCATGGATGTATTTCTATAGGATTTTTTGGGAAACCTCTTGATAGATAGGTTGAATTTACTATTTAGATTATAAAAGAGGAAAACCAAAATTCATTAATGTATACAGGATGACACTTACTGAGCTTCAAGAACTTAATAGGTAGTTGGAGGACCTATAATCCAAGGGGTTTATTCATACCAATACATATTCTTGGGGATCAATGGTACTTTTTACCAAGAATTCATATGATACTTTGAGATTATGTATGGATTACCTTCGGTTTAATCAACTTTCAGTTAACAAATGTTACCCAATTCCTTATATAGATGATCTCTTCAACCATATTTGGGGAGCTAGGGTCTCATCGAAGATTATTTTTAGATCGGGCTATCATTATGAAAGATTTAGGCCCTCAGACATAACTATTAGAGAATTATGAAGTATTTATGGCTTGTATGATTATTTGGTAAAGCCATTTGGACCAAAGAATGCACCTTTTGTCTTTATGGACTTAATGAATCAGGTATTTCACCCATATCTAGATGCCTTCATGGTCATTTTTTGATGATATTTTTCTGTAATACCGATCATAGAAGGAGAACATGTGACATATAGAGGCTATTTTGAATACTCTTCAGGATCATTGAATTTATACCAAACTCACAAAGTGTAGATTTTGGATTAATAAATTTTAATTTCTGGGTCACATCATATCAAAATTAGGGGTCTCAGTGGATCCATAAAATGTGAGAGCAGTTGTTTGTTGGGAGTATCCCAAGAATTTTTTTGATATCTAGACTATTTTGGGATTATAAGGTTTCTAACAAAAATTCATTAATAACTTTTTTCACCTTGTAGTGCTTCTTATATGCTTGAAAAAGAACGTTGTAATGTTTATATTGTCACAATATTGTGAAAAGTCCTTTCAGGAGTTGAAAGGAAGATTAAACTCAACATAGATCTTGATTTTTCTTAAGCCTGGAAGAGGGTACACAATTTATTATGATGCATCCGGTGTTAGGATGAAAGTTTTTTTATGTAAGGAGAGTGATTCATGGTGTATGGGTCTCATGGATAGGCTGATGAAGGTCACCCATTTCTTACCTATATGGAAGACCTACTCAGTGGATGATCTTGGGAGATTATATATCTGAGAGGTCATAAATCTTCAAGGGATTATATGTACCATTTTATCATAAAGGTATTATTAGTTTACATCATAATTTTGGTAGGGTTTGGAAAATTATATTGGTTCACAGGTACTCTTGAGTACAACTTATCACCCTCAAACTGATAGCCAATTCGAACGCCAGTCCGAACACAGTATACAAGTACTGTATGACATGATTTATGAATGTGTCCTAGATTTAAGAGGATCTTGCAAGAAATAATTTACTCCATATGAGTTTTTCTATAATAATATATTTAAATCAACAATTTATATGGATCCTTATAAGGCTCTATATGTTATGTTGTGTCGTTCACCTCTGTGATGGTTAGAGGCAGGGGAGGTAGCATTTTTAGGACCAAGTCTCATTCCAGAGACATCGAAGAAGGTGAAAATAATTAGAAAAAATATAAAAATGGATCATTCTAGATAGAAGTCATATTTAGATCTACATCATCAACCCCTAGAGTTTGAGGTGTGGTATAAAGTCTTCTTATGTGTTTTTCCCAGACTAGGTCATCGATAGATTAAAAGGTAATGAAAGTTGGAATATAAATCTGTTAGGCCATTTGAGTTTGTGGAGAGAGTCAATCTTGTAGATTATAATTTACCACTTACTCAGTGGTACATGGATATGAACTATGTCTTTTTCAATACCATAAAAACTTAAAATACTATTCTTGATGGTTTTCTAAACACACAACACCAAGCTTTAAGTCAACTGAAATATACTATTAAAATATTATTATTTAATGTGATTGTTATCACCTAGCCCTTGAATTGGTGGGTATGAATAAGATCAACCACATTATAAAACATATTTGTAAAGTTTTTATGTAGTGTATTTATTAATAATAAATAAGTAATCAATTTTTAGTGAGGTCATTTTATACTTCAAAAATATATTTTTTCCTCAAAAATAGTTTTTATTGCATTTTTTGAGAAAATAATATAATAAATTTATACCAATTTTAGATAGTGTTTTTGAAAAAATTAACTTAATTTTTGAAATAATCATGTCAAAATTAACTTAAATTGATTTTTTGGGAACTTTCTAAAAAGATTGATTTTTAATAAATATTGAAAAATACCCCCCGAACCCGAATGGCCTGAATGCCTTCATTTTTATGGATTTTTTGGATAACCCCCTTTCAAGGGATGAGGGGGAACCATTAAAAGGACCGTAGGCTGAGTGATTACAAGGCCCATAGGCTTAAAAGATATTAAATGACTCTAAGGTCTTAGGGAATTCAAGCAGACTATAACTACAAGGAACTGCCCCTCCCTAGCATTTGCATCATGATGGTAGCTCTCCACCTTCGCATGGCCATCTGGATAAGCTTCCCATGAAATCACAGGCAGGTCCCGATGAAGTATCCATACCCTCTCATTCTTCCAAATCCATTGGTCCTTCTCTAGTGAGTGCGCTTGCTCTGAATCCTCCTTTGGGGCTAATTTTTTTTTGTAGAGTCTATCTAGGGAAACTGCATGTGGCTCGAATACTTGAGGTGGCCCGAAGGCCTTAGAGGTGGCCCTAAATTCCTACTGACCTAAAGGATTGGGTGGATCGAAGTCCTTAAAAACTCCAAGACCAAATCAGTGGCCCAAAGTGAATAGTTCCTATTGCTACAGTACTGAACAATACCTGTTACAGTAACTACTACAGTACCCACACAATGTACAATACTACTACAGTGCCTGCTAAAATACTTACTACAGTACGACTATAGTACCCAAAAATATTCTTTCACCTAGTTTTCAAACTGTGTCTCATGGATGCACTTAAGTATACCTCACCAACTGGGCTGAGGCTCATGTGCAATAGTGAAATATACCGATTTTAATCGAAAACTGTTTTTCATTTCAAGAATTTATGAAGTTAAATTTTGTTTTAAAATCATTTAAAATTAAAATTAATTCATTTATATTATTAATAATCCAACTAAGTTAATTTTAATCAATTTTATATTATATCTTGATATAAAAACCTTTATTATATAATGAAACATTTTTATGGAAAACAACTTTTCATCTCATTTTTTAGGTATAATTTTAAATTAAATTCTTCTAATTATATGTTTTGAATTTGATAAAATTTATTTTATATTTTGAATCATCATGTAAAATTTTTTTAATGAAGAAAATTTTATTTTTGGTCATAATGAATAGTAAAAATGATAAAAAATTCACTGTTGTTAAGGTTAAAATGAGTTTACCGGGGGGGGGGGGGTTAAACTAAGAAATAAGGGTAAGTTTACCAATTAAACTCATATAAATACTATTTTATGGAAATATTTCTACATAAAACTATCAAAACTTTGAACCTTTTTCCATTTTGAATCATTTTTACTGAGTATGTCATTGTAATATTTTAATCTTTTAAGAAATTCCAAGTGCGTCCTCCCCCCACTTATAAAAGAACACCCTTACCCTACCTTATTTACAAAAATTTGTGCCATATATATTCAAAAAACCATAATAAATTCTATTATAAACTTTTTATCCATGAATTATAGGTTTTTTTATTCCAAAAATACCATTCAATGGGTCCTTAAGAAAAGATCTAAAAGAGGCAAACTGGAGAAGAGGTAATCATCCCACCAGACCTCTTTTAGTTAATTTCTTCTTTTACCTCTTATAAATCTATAGTCATCATAAAATAATAAATTAAGTATCCTAAATTTTCTGAAATATTATTTTTATTATAAAACCACCATTATTCACCATCTTTTTCATTAAATGGGAAGTGAAAGTATCACTCATGAGTATGTGTGGACTACTACCTCCACGCAGTGATACAATTCATTTTACATCACCATTTTTCATGGATGGTTATTATGATGAATTTAATATTTATATATTAAATTTATTATATAATTATACTTTTGTAATTATAATATCATATCTTCCTTCTTACCTTCCCATCCATTGGAAAAATAATAACTTTTCTCATGCATACGTGTAGACTACCACCTCCACAAAGTGATGCGATTCATTTTTTAATTTCTGCTTCACAAGGATGGTAATAAGGATAAATTTAATGAATATACATGATATATATGATAGAATAATTATTATTTAAATTTTAATTATTATTTACCTTTATTTAATTCCATTTTTAAAGAAGTAAAAACAATTCTCATGCATACGTATGACCTACTATCTCCATGAGTGGTGTAATTAATTTTTCTATTCCATATTTCAAGAATGATTATAAAATTGTATATAATTAATAAATATGATATTTATATAATTAATAAAATATTATATATTATGGAATCATGACCAAGATACAAATAACAAAACTACCAAATTGAAACATACATGACATATGAGGCAATTAACACTCAGAAACAATAATTTTAATAAAGAATTATTAATAAATGGGTGTGGAAATGTTATTATTGGATAATATGTGATATTATATAGGACAACCCTGCTTTTTATTACACACATAAACATGAATTATTACATAAAATATTTACTTGATACAACATAGAAGATAGATAGGTCTAGTGTCTTTGGGTATTAGGAACATTACATAACGACCTAAAACATGAAACACAACATATTTATTGAAAAATTCCTTTACATGGCCACTACATTCCTCAAAATTTGCATTACATGAGATAACCTGAGGACATGAATAAGAAAAAGTTGAGATATAAAGACTAGTAAGGTATTAAAAGAAACATAACAAGAAGAATAAAATACATGTTAGGCAATAGGAATATAAAATGAGCATAAGAGAAACATGAACATAAAGTCATGATATAGCATGATTATCATAACATGGAAATGTGGCAAGAACACTTAACATGGTATTAGAATGAGCCAAGGCTCATTACACATAGAGCATGAGTAAACCCTAATTTCACTTGAATTAGCATGAGTAAAACCTCATTACACTTGACATATCATGATACTAATCATTACCCAATGCATTGGAGCCCTATCAGGGCACACCATTCTTAATCATTTCATTTCGTGCATAAGTGTGCCACATGAATCATATAACATGGATTAATTAAACATCATCATTTATTCTACGATAAAGGAATGTGGAATTAATACATAAAAATCTATAATCAATAAGTAAATGTGAATAAAGGTAAATACCCTTGATAGAGAAGTGTGTATGGTATTCACTATACAATGACTTTGGCTTGGAAAGTTGCGGTGCAATTTCGGTAGGATAACGGCGTGAAATAAGAATTCATAAAAATGGTTGATGAGAGAGAAAGGGGTGTCTCATCATATATACATAAAATTTATAGTAATGGGGTCATATAGATACATGTACCAACAAATATAATGGAATTTAGATTCATAATACAAAAGAATTACTTGAATGTAAATGAGAAGAGAGAAATTCCTTACAGAATTTCGACATGGTAACAATTATACATGGGAGGAATTAATGAGATAGAAAGAGGTATATCATCATTAAAACATAAATATATCAGTATGGGGGAGGTATGAAACCATAACCCAACATTTACAATTGAAAATAAAATGGCATAACAATATTAAGAAACTTGGATAAAATGAGAAAGGAAGGAATCCCTAACTTGGAAATGTGATCCCAAAGGCTTGGGAGAGGCTTATTAGGATCTTGGGTCACCTTGGGAGGATTATAAAGAGAGGATGGAAGAGTTTGGTCGATATCCAAAGGCTTTGAGTGAATAAGAAGTGGGAGTTTGGGTGGGTTTATATAGAAAAAGTGAGGGAATTCTTTATTATTTAGGTTTTGACCACCACACATAAACTAAACAAAAAAACAAACCAACCCATGGTTTTTGCCCATATTTTTTGAAAAATGGGATTGGAAAACATTATTTTATAATTACAATAGCATACCTTATTAAAATATTAGGCTTGATTATGTAGAGGTGAGTCACACTCTCAAGGAAATCAATTTAAAAAGTTTAAATGTTTTATAAGTCTTGGAGTGTCCACTAAATCTTTTTAAAATAAAAAAAACCTAAAATCACATTATTTTAATGCTAAAACATATATTTACCGAACATAATGTTTATATTATTTTATTACATCACTATTCCGTCATTATGATGTCATAAAACACATTATATATTTAAACAATATTTAATTTTTACCCCAAAATTTGACTATCTTAGAAAATTATGAATAAATTCACCGTTGGATAATTTTGAATTCCTGATTCAAAAACTAATATTAATTTTATCTAAATTATTTTATAAATATGTGAATTTTTACTTTTAAAATAAAAACTGACATTTATCAAAAATTCATGGGTTTCGATAAAAACGACTTTCAAACCTTAATAAAAATCACAATTGTATTCATAAAAATTATATGATAATTTATATTTAATAAAAATTAATTTAGTAATATTATTTTATTAAAATATTATTTAATTAAAAAATCTATTAATTCATCAAAATAGATTTCTTAATTGAATATTAACTAAAAATACTATTTTCACTTAAAAAACTATTTGCAAAGTAACAATAATAAAACGAATGTATATTATTTATTATATAAAAAATAATACACATAATCATAGTGCTAAGGTCTTGTTACATAACCCCTTATAAAACCCACATATGACCTAACGGTAAGGTGTGCGATGGTGACATACTCTTGGGGTGGATCAGATAACATCGCTCGGGTGGTAATCTCTATCAACTTCCATTTCTACCAAAGGTGGTTCCATTAGATCTTAAAGTGTTGAATCTCAGATTAGTATTGGTCAAGAATTAATCCCAATGACGCCACCTCCTTTCCAAGCTTTGACAAATGGTCTTTTTATGGAGCAATTCTACTTGATGAGGGCATTGATTCCTTTGTCTGAGTAAATTGTATTTGTTAAATACCTATATTTATACTAATCATGTGATCACTATTTAATGACTATATTAGAAATGGTCACAATTCTTAATGGTATTTTGAAATCCAAAAACATAAAACCAAATAAGTGCATATGTTATATAACTATTTTACATAATAAGACATTTAATTAGATCAAGAAAAATTTTCATTGATAAAAGTTTGGGTCATTACAATCTTCCCCTATTAAGAAATTTTTTCCATGAAATTTATTTTTCCTACACTAAAAAATATTCGGGTAAATATACTTCATCACTTCTTCCAATTCCCACATTTCCTCTTCAAACTTGTGGTTTCGCTACAGCACCTTGACGAGGGGCATTGTCTTATTTCACAGAACTTTTTCTCTATGATCTAAGATCTTCACCAGAATCTCCTCACATGAGTGGACATTATCCAATGGTACCACCTTTGGATTGAGTACATGCGATGGGTCAGGTATGTACTTTCTTAATAGTGATACATGGAATACATCATGTACTTGAGATATGTTCGGTGGGAGTACTAGTCGATAGGCCAATTCTCTAATGCGATCAAGAATCTCAAAAGGGCCGATGTACCTTGGAGTAAGCTTTCCTTTCTTCCCAAATCTCATAACTATCTTCCATGGTGATATGAAGAGGAATACCATGTCACTGAAATCAAAATATAGGTCTCATCAACAATTATCAACATAGTTCTTTTATCTACTCTGAGTAGAATTAATGTGTTGGTGGATGATCTTATCCTTCTACACCATTTCTTAGACCATATCTGGACGTATTAGTTTTATCTCCCCAACTTAATCTCAATATGTAGGTGTTCTGCACCTCTTCCCATAAAGGGATTCATAAGGATCCATTTGGATTCTTCAGTGGAAACTACTATTTTAAGAGAATTCAACCAGAGGAAAATGTTGATCCCATCTGCCTTTGAAGTCCATTGAGCATGCTCTCAAAATTTCCTTAGGTGTTTGGATAGTCCACTCAAATTAGACATTAGTTTGGGAATGATAATCCATACTGATGTTCAACTCAGTATTCATAGCATGTTGGGAAGTCTTACAGAACTTAGAGGTGAATTTTTATCTCGACCGGATACAATCGATAGTGGTACTCCATGCAGCTTTACCACTTCCCTAATATATATCCTTTCTAGTTGATCCAATGATAAATCCTCCTGAATTGTAATGAAGTGTGTAGTCTTTGTAATATGATCCAAAAAAACCCAGATAGAATTTTTTCCTTTAGATGTCCTCAAAAGTCTGGTGACAAAGTCCATGGTGATGTTCTCCCATTTCCATGCTGGTATGGGTAATGGTTGCATCATCCCCTTAGACTTCTACCTCGCAAACTTCACTTTCTGACATACCAGGCACTTTGATGTATACTCAGCGATATCCTTCTTCATGTTATCCCACCAATAATCCTCTCAGAGATCTCAATACATCTTTGTGTTTCCTGGTTGAATGGAGAAATTTGAATTATGTGCATCATCCAAAATTTCCTTCTTTAACGTTGGATTCAAGGGAACACATAGTCTTGACCCAAATCTCACAATTCCTTCTTCATTGAAATTTAACTCCGAGGGTTTTCCTTTTCTGATAGTTTCCACTTTCTAATAAATTCCCACATAATACTTTTGATCATCCTTTAAACTTTCCAAAAGAGATGGTTGAGAAATAATTTGTGAAAGGATTGACAATGTTCACTTCTTTATGATTTCCATGTCCATATTCATCAAATATAAGAAGATTGGATCCTTTTAAATTCTCATCAATGATAGAATTGATGGGTCATTTCTACTTAGAGCATCCTCCACCTTGTTTGCTTTCCGAGGGTGGTAATAGATTGAGAAATCATAGTCTTTGATCAGCTCTAAACATCTTCATTGGTTTATGTTCAAATCTTTCTATGTGAATATATACTTGAGGAGTTTTTTGATCCATGTATATTTCACACTTCTCCCCAAAGAGGTAATGCCACCAAATTTTTAAAGAGAAGATTACTACAACCAACTCCAGATCATGTGTTGGATAATTTTGATCATGAAATTTCAATTACCTTGAAGCATAGGCAATGAATTTTTCATTTTTCATCAACACATATCCCAATCCCTTCTTCAAAGCATCATTAAATACCACAAAAAGTTCTCCACTTGTGGGTAAAGTGAGCACATGCACAGTGATAAGACTCCTTTTAAACTCCTTGAATATCTCTTTGCATTCATCACTCCAAGAAAACTTCACTCCCTTCTAAGTTATCTTAGTAATAGGGTTTGAAAATCGTGATAAATTTCTCACAAATCGGAGATAATACCCAGCTAACCCAAGGAGTCTACGGATATCCATTACCGATGTTGGCCTTGGCCATCCCTCAATCATAGCTATCTTGGAGGGATCCATAGATATCCCATTTCTTGTGATGATATGACCAAAAAATGAGACTCCCTTCAACCAAAACTCACAATTTCTGTACTTTTCATAGATCTTATCCTTTCTCAAGGTCTCTAGTACAGTTCTTAGATTCTTCTCATGCTCCTCCTTGGTTTTCGAGTATATTATAATATCATCTATAAAGACCACCACAAATTTGTCAAGGTAATCTCTAAAGACTCTATTCATCAAGTCCATGGAGATTTCTGGAGAATTAGTGAGTATGAAATTCATTACTATTAATTCATAGTGTCCGTACCTTATACAAAAAGTAGTCTTGGGGATATCCTCCTTCTTCACCCTTACTTGGTAATATCCTTACCATAAATCCACCTTGGAAAAGTATTGTGCCCCATGTAGCTAATCGAACAAGTAATCAATTTGAGGAAAATGATACTTTTTTTTATCGTGATTTTGTTGTTCTCATAATAACCAATGAAAAGGCGCATTGACCCATCCTTCTTCTTGACGAAGAGGACTAGTGAACCCCATGGTGAAGAACATGGGAGTATAAACCCTTTATCTAGATTCTCTTATAGTTGTGTATTTAGATCCTCAATCTCCACAACAACCATTCTATACAGAGACTTGGATATTGGAAATGCCCCAAGTATAAGATCAATTGATAATTCAACATCTCTTGTAGGAGGCAGACCAGGAAAATCCTTGAGAAACACTTCAGTGAATTCCCTCACAATAGGAATGTATTCAAGGATGGTTGATTCCTTAGACTTAAGAATCTGAGCCCGATATGCATGCTCATAGGGAAATAATATCCATGCTTGTGATGATAGTGCTAAAGAAGATTCATCTTCCTCCTTGTAATTGTATAGAATCAGGGGTCGATTCTCTATATAGATAGTGATTTCCCTCTCACAACAATTTATGTTGGCTCTATATAGGGAAAGCCAATCCATGCCAAGAATTATATCAAATTCTACCAGAGAAAGTATGATGAGGTTCGTTAGAAAGTTCAGTCCACATATTATGACAAGGGAGGAGTTATATTCATGGGATGCAATGATTTACCCTTTTTACGTTCTCACTGACATCTTTAGTTCCATGATTTTTGGTGGTGTTGGGATTGTTCTACTAAAATTTCAAGATAAAAAATAATGCGTAGAACCATGGATGATAACCCTAACTTTCAATTTTTGATTCTGGTTATACCTATTTACTTCATCTAAAACAACTTATGGAAGATAAATATTAAACACATAAAGGGGGATCCAAATAAAAAATGGATAAATTATAAATTACATTTATTTACTTAATTTATGAATTTATAGGCATCAATATATGTTATCCATGATCTAATTCTTAAAATATATTCTTAGGGGAATTTTTTTATTCCCATAATAATGGTTCGTACTAATCTTATGAATTTAACAGAGAATATCCCCCAGGAGTGTCGTAACTAAGAGTGCAGCAATGCCCATTGTTGTGTACTAGGATACCTCGGGTCAAGCCCAAAACTTCTTATCAGAGTTTTCACTCCTAGGTACATCTATTCCATTGCCTCTACCTACTCGTATCCAAATAAGGATGTATTTTATTGATAAACCACTTAATAAATACTCACAAAAAAATTAGGGATGTTTTTATTATACTTAGTCTTATCCCTAAGGCTTTCACTAGGGTTTTCTAATCCTAATCCCAAAAATAACTAAACCTATCCTCTGATACCAACTATGACAACCCTGCTTCTTATTACACACTTAAAAATGAATTATTACATAAAATATTCACTTGATACAACATAGAATATTGAGAGGTATAGTGTATTTGTGGATTAGGAACATTACATAATGACTTAAAACATGAAACACAATATCTTTATTGAAAATTTCTTTTCCATGACCACTACATTCCCTTGTACTTATCATTTCATGGGATAAACTGAGGACATGCATAAAAAAAGGGTGAACTATAAATCCTATTAAGGGAGAAAAAAAGACATAACATGAAGAATACAGTACATTTTAGCCAATAGGCATATCAAAGGAGTATAAGATAAACATGAACAAATAGGCATGATAAAGCATGATTATCATAACATAGAAATGTGGAAACAACACTTAACATTGTATTAGCATGAGCCAAGGATCATTACACATTGACCATGAGTAAACCCTCATTTCACTTTAATTAGAATGAGTGAAACCTCATTAAACTTGACTTATCATGATAATAATATTTACCCAATGCATTGGAGTGCTATCAGGGCACACCCTTCTTAATCATTTCATTTCATGCATAAGTGTGCCACATGGATCGTATAACATTGATTCATTAAACATAATAATTTATTCCATGATAAATTAATTTAGAATTCATAAATTAAACTCTATAATCAATAAGTAAATGTGCATAACGTTGAATACCCTTGATAGAGAAGTGGGCATGGTATTCACTACACAATGACTTTGGCTTGGAAAGTTGTGGTGCAATTTCGGTAGCATAACAACAAGACATAAGCATTCATAAAAATGGATGATGAGAGATAAATGGTTGTCTCATAATATTTACATGAAATGGATAGTAAGGGGTCATATAGATACATTTCCCAACAAATGTAATGGAATTTAGATTCATAATACAAAATAATTGTTTGAATGTAAATGAGAAGAGAGAAATTCCTTACAGAATTTCGGCATGGTAACAGGTGTACATGTGAGAAATTAATGAAAGGTAAAGGGGTATATTATAATTCAAACATAAATATGGAAGTATGGGGGAGGTGTGAAACCATACCCCAACATTTATAATTAAAAATAAAATGGCATAACAATATTAAGAAACTTGGATAAAATGAGAAAGGAAGGAATCCATTACTTGGAAGTGTGATCCCAAAGGATTGGGAGAGGCTTCTTGGGAACTTGGGGTGCCTTGGGAGGATTATAGAGAGAGGATGGAAGAGTTTGGTCAAGATACAAAGGCTTTTAATGAAGAGAAAGTGGGACCATGGGTGGGTTTATTTAGGCAATGGGAGGGAATTATTTATTATTTAGGTTTTGGCCACCACACATTAAACTAAACAAAACCACAAACATACCCATGGTTTTTGCCCATGGGTTTTTAAAAAGGGGAGTGGAAAAAATTATTTTATAAGTACAATGTCCTAACTTATTAAAATATTAGTATTTCTTATGTGGAGGTGGGTCACACTCTCAAGGAAATTAATTAAAAAATTAAAATGTTTTATAAGTCTTGGAGGGTCCACTAAAGCTTTGTAAAATAAATCAAAAAAACCTAAAATCACATTATTTTAATTGTAAAACATATATTGTACGAACATGATGTTTATAGTATTTTATTACATCACTATTGGGTCATTATGATGTCATAAAACACATTATATATTTAAACGGTATTTAATTTTTACCCAAAAATTCGACTCAAAAAATTATGAAAAATTCACTATTAGATAATTTTTACGTCTTAATTCCAAAAATAATTTTCATTTTATATAAATAATTTTATAAATATCTGAATTTTTACTTTTTAAATAAAACTGACATTTATCGAAAATTCACAGGTTTCGACAAAAACAACTTTAAAACCTTAATAAAAATCACAATTGTATTCATAAAAATTAGACGATCATTTATATTTAATAAGAATAAATTTAGTAGTAATTTTTTATAAAAATATTTTTTAATTAAAAAATCCATTAATTCATCAAAATAGATTTCTTAATTTAATATTAACTAAAAATACTATTTGCACTTTAAAAACTATTTACAAAGTAACAATAATAAAATGAATGTATATTATTTATTATATACAAAAATAATGCACATAATCATAGTACTAAGGTCTTGTTACCTAACCCATTATAACACCCGCGTATGACCTATGGGTAAGGTGTGCAATGGTGACAGACTCTTGGGGTAGCTCGGATAACATCGTTCGGGTGGTAATCTCTATCAACTTCCACTTATCCCGAAGGTGGTTCCATTCGAGCTTAACGCATTGAATCTCAGATTGGACTTAGTCAAGAGTGAATCCCAATGATGCCACCTCCTTTATGAGCTTTGAATAATGGGCTTCATATGGAGTAATTCTACTGGATGAGGCCATCAATTCCTTTGTATAAGTAAATTGGATTTGTTAAATCCCTATATTTATAATAATCATGTGATCACTGTTTAAAGGATATATTCAAAATGATCACAATTCTTAATGGTATTTTTAAATCCAAAAACATAAAACCAAAGAAGTGCATATGTGATATAACCATTTTACATAATAATACATTTAATTAGATCAAGATGAATTTTAATTGATAAAAGTTTGGGTCGTTACATTATAAGTATGTAAATGGTTATGGTACAGAATTATAATAAATTTAAATTTATTATAAAGGTGGTTAGAGTGCTTATGAAGCAAGTCATACCTAAGGTAATCGATTTTATCTCAATTTATCTTTATTAAGGAATGTTTTAATGTTATACACCTAATTTATTTTATATGGTGTATATAATACAATATTACATGTTATATGATAAATCCTTAATACTTAATTATATATAATTTTACAATTAATTTTACTTAATCCTATAGGTTTACATTCAAAAGTTACTAAAGTGGTAAGGGGTTTCTTAACTCGATTTACATTCATTGAGTTATACTTACACTTCATTAACAATGTTATGCCATGATTATGTGTGTAATTACCTATGATTGTATTATGTTTTATTTCTATTTTTTTGGATTTTAAATTTTCACACATAATCACTTCATAGATTAATTCCCACTTCAATGATACAATCTTTGAAAGGGATCTCATCTCAATTACTTTTCATTGAGGCACATTTTAATGTTATACACATAATTTTTTATATTGTTTATATACTGCCCTTTTACTTGTTATATCATGAATCCTTTATAATTCATGGTATTTTATGATACTGTTCATGTTACATCATCCAAGGGGTTTTGATTATGAAGTTACTAAAGGGGTAATGCTTTTCTTAACTCATTTTCCTTTCATTGGGGGTATAATTCTACTTCATTGACTATGTTATGCCATGATTATGTGTGAAATTACCTATGATTGTATTTTTTTAAATTTCCAATTATTATTATTTTATTTAAATTTGTTACACATAATCACTTAATTGGTTTATTTTCACTTCAATGATATGATATTTATAAGGGTTTCTCATATCACTTTTATTTCGGTGAGACATATGCAACATTCACCAATTTTTTATTTTGTGTGGTGTATATAATGGACATAAATTTCTATTATGATTATTATCATGAAAATTATGGGGGTTTTATAGATCCATATAAGTTTTACTCTTTCATAGGGGTTTGATTTGAAAATTACCAAAGCAGTAAGGGTTTATTTTACAATCTCATCATTATTCAAGATTATTTATGTTTATGTATCTGCTGATAGAATTATTTAATTTTATATCTTAAAAACAACATACTTTCTTATAATATAGTTATTTTTATAAATTAAAAATTTTACATTCATTTTATACTCGTTAAGTATTCAAGATACTAAAATAACATTTTTAAGAAAAATAAATTTTGTTTTCTATTCAGTCGAGAATATTTTTCTTCCATGTACATATTTTCATTAAAATGTTTTAAAAATTGTTTCTAATATTATAATATTATTTTTTAAAGTCATTTTAACCCAGTTTTTAATTTCCCAATCTTTTTAAAGGAATATTCTTATCATTTTCTGAATGCGGTACTTTTTTTGAATTTTTATCGAAAATATGAAAGTAATCTTTATTTTATTATATTTTCTATGAATGAAATTTACCTAAATAGTGATAACCAAATTATTTGAATCTAAATTTACAATTTTCCATGATTATTTTAAAGAATTTTTTTCTTAATATTCTTGAAAATTTTAATTTTTAAAATTGAATTTCAAAGTGAAAAGGGTATTTTCCTCAAGAATTATTTTAATGATATGCGAAGAAGGATGGGAGATCGCGAGGGTCATACGAGTGAAAACCCTAATTCGGGCGAGGTGAAGAATTCAGGTAGGAGCTCTGATGGAGAATCACTGGTTGAGGATGGCATTGGGCACAGGGATTTGTTTTCTTTATGCGCAAAGAGAAAGTCGAACGCTGCTCGAGAAATTGATGGAGGGAAAAAGAGTTTTGCGGATGTCGTTAAGAACTCAGGATCTTCTTTCTTCCTTGAATGTGAAGCTGCATCCTCCGGAAGGATTATCAGAAAAGGGTGTATTGCGCACGTCTCTGCAAATCAAAATGCAATTGAGGAGAGAACGAATTTGTTCAAATTCTCGATTATTGCGAGAGTGGTGGTCCCGAAGGGAATAAAACCATGGAAATTCAGTGATATAAAGGCAAGGATTGCAGAGATTTGGGGCTTTGAAACATGGAAAATGACTGCAATGGGTCGTGGATTTTACCACATTATCTTCCCGTCGGATGAGGGCAAACGACGAGCATGGAGTTTTGGTTCGGTTCCTATACGGCCTGGATTTCTCCGCATCCATGAGTGGGATCGAAATTTTTATCCCAATGCGGTTAAAAATACGTTTGCACAGGTATGGATTCAGATATGCAATCTGAACTGGTTCTATTGGCATCCGCAAATCCTTTGGGATATTGCATCATCTGTTGGAAACCCCATCAGGCTGGATCGGCACACAGAGAACCCTTCATTTGGGCATTATGCCCGAATTCTTGTTGAAGTGGACATGGCTGCGACCTTGATTGAGGAGGTAGTGTTGACCACCCAGGATGACACCATCTCCTTAGGTATCTTATATGAAAGGAAACCGAAATTCTGCCTCAATTGTCATTTTTTTGGGAATTTTATGTCTGATTGTAACAGGAACAAATCATGCTCCTTCTGTAAGGTTAAGGGGCATGATGAGGAACACTGTAGGCTAAGAAAGGGTAAGGAGAAGATGACCAGTGCTTATGCATTTAAGAAATTGGGAGAGAAATCCATTGCTGAGCATGAGCTAGATGTTGACTCTGGTAAGGGAGTTTCAGTAGCAAATGATCAGGTGGACACCTTGCAACCCTCTGCATTGCCCTCTGGTGGCGCACCTATTGAAGCTGAACCTGCTTCTGATTTAGGCATCCCCACTACTGAATTTTCTAACAGTGCGAGGGAGGTGGCTGGACATGAATTGGATGTAAATTCTGGTAAGGAGGTGGCTTCACACCCTACTTCTGATTCTGGCATCCCCACTGTTGCAATTGCTGCCAGTGACAGTCCTAGGGATGTGGCTGTGGCCCCTGAGATTGAGGGAAATTTGGTTGTCTTTTCCCCTGTTGATTACTGTGATACAGCGGAGGGAGGGCCTCCTTCTCTGGGTGGTCGGCCTGAGAACCCGCCTGACCCCTCTGTGGAATTTCTGCATGTTCCAGCAAGCAGGGCAGCAAAAAGGGTGCTGCCTGCTAGTCTTTCTGGCCCTGTTGACTCAGGTAACAGATTCTCTCCACTTGATGATATGAGGGACGGTGATGAGGATGAAGACTCGGAGTCTGGTGGGAAGGGGACAAAACTTCCAGCAGGACAAAAGTCCAATAACCCTCATACGGAAATGTCTCAAAAATATGAGGGGCCTAGTATTAGGCTCCGGTCACATAAATGAAGATCTTTTTCTGGAATTGTCAAGGGATTGGGAACACTCCCACAGTCAGATCCCTTAGGCATTTTCTTATGACCAACAGACCTTTGCTATTTGGAATTTCTGAGCCAAGATTAAAATTTGAAAGCTGGAATTCTTTCAAATGGGGGTCGATGGGTTACTCTTTTGTTGCAAAAAACCTTTCTGAGGCCAGCACTGAATCTCTATGGGTTTTAAAGCATGATAGTGTCAATGTTAGGTCTGTTATTGCTGATTTGCAATCAGTTACAGCTGATTGCACTATTGCTAATGATCCTCTTGTTGTGACATTTGTTTATGCTTCTAACTTGTACACTAGGAGAAGGGATTTATGGATGACTCTTACTAATTTTTCTGAGAATGTGGTCAACAACTGGGTGGTCCTTGGTGACTTCAATACCGTTTTGCGACCTGAGGAGAAAACAAGTGAAAACTTCTGTCGTATTGCAGACTCTAATTTGATCTATTGCATTGATAGGTGTCGACTCACTGAGGTAGTTATATCTGGGGCTGATTTCACTTGGAGCAGACACACTATTCATGGGAGGCAGTCAAGCAGACTTGACAGATGTTTTGTTCATGTTGATGAGAGGAATAGTTTGATTGATATTTCTGGGAGAACTCTCCCGAGACTGCACTCTGATCATAATCCAATTATCATGGATGTCTGTTTCAATAAGGTAAGGTCAGCTCCTCTCCCTTTTAAGTTTAATAATGGATGGCTGGTTATTCCAGGTTGCAGGGAAATTGTAACTAGTGCCTGGGACGTCACTTACCCAGGCGGTCCCTCTCATATTCTCTCTTGTAAGTTAAAGGCTGTTAAATCAAGATTGAAGCAATGGAGCAAGGATTCGTTCTCCTCATTGGACAATGAAATAAGAGAGGCTGAGGATGCTCTATCACTCTTCCAACAAAGTAATATGGACCAGAATTTACCCCCTGGGGATGAAATTCAGGCTGCTGCTAATCTGGACAGATTGCTGGCCCTCAAAAGTAATTTAACTCAGAACCAATTTAATCTGAGATGGCTGAAGGAAGGAGACAAAAACTCTAAAATGTTTCACTGCATGAATAGAGAAAAAAGGATTAGGAAAAGTCTAAATGCTGTCACCATTGATGGAAACTTGTTTGAATCAGAGCATGATATTTCAGAGGCTGTGATTCTCTACTTTGAGAACCTGTATTCAGATTCTGGGAATGATACTTCGGACAAGATTATAAGGTGCTTTGAAACTTCGATTGGAGATGAGCAGAACAAGAATCTTGTTGATATTCCCAGTGTGAAAGAGATTCATGATGCCTTGTTTTCCCTGAACATTGATAGTGTGGCAGGCCCTGATGGGTTTACCAACAAATTCTTCATACTATATTGGGATATCATCAGTGTGGATGTTGTGAATACGGTGAGAGAATTTTTCAGATCCTCATATCTTCCCTTTGGAATGAATTCTAATTTTGTGGCTTTGATTGCTAAGAAGGAGAATTCCCTTGACATCAGAGACTTTAGACCTGTTGCCATTGGCAATACAATGCCAAAGTTAATTAGTAAGATTATTTCTAAAAGGCTTGGTGAGATTGCCAAGGACCTCATATCTTGTAATCAGTTTGGGTTTATTCCAGGGAGAAATATTCAAAACTGTCTCTATACTGCTTCTGAATGTGTTAACGTCATGAATAGGAAAGTAAAGGATGGAAATATGGCAGTGAAGATCGACATTTCGAAGGCCTTTGACACCATTAGATGGAGCTTCCTGTTCACTATTCTGCAAATGCATGGCTTTTCTCAGAAATTTATTGGGTTGCTTGGCTCCATTCTGGGGAGTGTGAGGTTGTCAATTCTGATTAACGGGTCCCCCCGGGGTTTCTTTAAGTGCTCCAGAGGTGTACGGCAGGGTGACCCTCTCTCTGGTTTTCTTTTTTCCATTGCTGAAGATTATCTAAGTTGGTGCCTCACTGATCTGGCCAATTTTGGGTGGTACCAGAGGATGCGAGTGGGGAGAGATCTTTATGCCCCTTCCCATCTTTTCTATGCTGATGATATTTTGCTTTTTGGGAGAGCTGATAAAGGCACTATATCTTGTATTAAGGGCATCTTTGCACACTATGAGGAGGTCGCGGGACAAGTGATTAGTTGGGGAAAATCCTCTGTAATCTTTGGTGAAGGGCTCTCAACTTCAAGGAAAATCAGAATTGCTCATGAGCTTGGGGTGAAAAGGGGCTCCCTGCCCTTTAATTATCTTGGGGTACCACTTTTCTGGGGCAGAATAAAAAGATGTCATTTTGATGATATTTCCTTGAGAATAACCAATCAACTTGCAAGATGGAAGGGGAAATGCTTGTCCCAAGCTGGGAGAGTGTGTTTGGTCAACTTAGTAATTACGTCAATGTTTGTGTACTCTTTTTCGTTATATAGATGGCCCAGGGCTCTCATTAAAGATCTAAATGGTAGGATCAGAAACTTCATATGGACTGGATCAATGCATGAAAGGAAACTTGTTACTGTGGCCTGGAAGGATTGTATCAAACTTATTAGTATGGGTGGTTTGGGAATTAAGGATACCAGATTATTCAATGATACTTTGATTACGAATTTCATGTGGAAGCTACTCTCTACTTCTGATCCCTCTCTTGATTTTCTCAGTCGCAGATTCGTGGATAAACTTCATGCAGGGTACTCCAGATACATCAGCTCGTCTGTTTGGCCTGCTCTGAAAAAGGCGTACTTTGATATTATGGCCTGCTCTAAATGGATGGTCTCCAAGCAATCAAATCTGAATCTTTGGAATACACCTTGGCTTTCTCGGCCCATTGCCGATGATGTTGATATTCCAGACTCCATGAAACTTACAACTATCTCTGATCTCAATGAGAACCCAGAGATAAATGGTTTGCTTCCCAGGGCTGTCCAGACTGAAATCTCAAGATATTCTTTCAATGACATTGATATTTTGGTCTGGACGCCCAACTTGCTTGGACGACTCACCACAAGGGAGTTTTATAGAGGTTTGTGTGGTACTTCTGGGAATCCCCCACGATGGGTGACTGTCTTTTATACTGAATTTATTCCCCCTGCTCATTATGTTTTAATCTGGAAAATCTGGAAGCAAAGAATTCCACTGCAGATCCATTTGCAGCGTATTGGGATGCACCTGGCTTCGGCCTGCATATTCTGTCTTGAAGCGGATGAATCCATTGCACATATTTTTGTCTCTTGCAGGTTTTCTGGCAGATTCTGGACATATTTACAGCAGATTTTTTGCTGCTCATTGAACTGCAGTTCGGTTGATGGGTTGCTGAAATCTATATGTGATATTGATTGCAGCAAGCAGGTGTTTTCCCTGCTGCTTTCTGCTGTGGCCAGGGTGATTTCCTTCATTTGGAAGGCACAGAATGATTTAATTTTTCATAATGCCGTCCCTTCCTTTCATGCTGGTGTTTTATTTTTGCACCGGACATTTTTGAATGCCTCTAAAGTGCAGACTGGCCCCATGAAAAATGATGTTTCAGACTTAATTTTGTTGCGTTCTCTTGGTGTCAATGGTCGGATGAAAAATCCACTGATGATGAGGCATGTTCGATGGATACCAACCATCCCCCGCTGGCTGAAGGTTAATGTTGATGGAGCGGCCTCTGGAGCACCAGGACCTTCTGGATGTGGTGGGGTTTTTCGCACGTACCGCGGTTTTGTGAAGGGCTGTTTCTTCCATTATATCGGGAATGGATATGCCATTGAAGCGGAGCTGTGGGCGGTGATCAAGGCAGTCAGGTATGCTGTCCGTTATGGGTGGACTGATTTATGGATTGAGTCAGACTTGTCTATTGCAGTTCAAATTGTTAAGGACCGGTCAAAGAACGTCCCGTGGAAGATGCTACCTGAATGGGGGGACTGTCTTCGGCTTATGGAAAGGATTTCTCTGGAAATCACTCATGTCTATCGGGAGGCTAACCAAGTTGCAGATGTCCTCTCAAAGAGAGCCATCTTGGAGTTCAGTTCGAGTTGGTCTTTTGTTCTGCCTGATTATTGTAATTGTCTTGCTCAAGCTGATCGGGATGGGGCGACTTATACTCGCCTGTGGGAGCCCAACAGTCATTAATGTGATTCTGAATCATGTTGGAAAGTAAATTTCTCAATACTGCTACTCTCATTATGATACTTTGGTATGGATGCCTAATCTTAATGGCATGTTTAACACAAGGGAAGGCTACAGGTTACTGTGCGGTGCTTCCTTGGATCCTCCCTCTTGTGTCACGGATTTCTCTAAGCCTTTCATTCCCCCAGCTTCAGCTCTACTTATATGGAAAATCTGAAAAAAGGCTTCCCCTGCAGGACATGTTGCAGTGGTCTTGACTCTGTCTGGCTGTAGGCTGAAGAGTCCGCTGATAATGGTTTTGTTTCCTACAAGTTTTCTGCTCGATTATGGTTCTATGTGCAGGGTCTGGTCCCTTCTGTTTTTAGCCGTGGCCAGCTTTCTGTCTTCTGTTTGGAAGGAAAGAAATGATGCTTTCTTCAGCAGCGCTTCTCCCTCCTTCCATGCTGCTATTCTGGCAATTCATTGTGACATTCAGACTGCTTCAAACATCCAAACCGGTACCATGAAGAATAATGTTTCTGACATTATCGTGCTGAGGTCTCCTGGTGTTAATGGCAGGTCGAAGAAGCCACTGATGATGAAACATGTCCACTGGATTCCACCCATCTCTTGATGGTTGAAGGTTTATGATGATGGGGTGGCTTCTGGAGTGCCAGGCCCCTCCGGATGTAGTGGTGTCTTCCGAACTCACAGAGGGAATGTGCCATGGAGGATGATACCAGCTTGGGTGGAATGTCTTCGGCTCGCAGACTCTCTCTCACTTGAAGTCTTACATGTCTATCGTGAGGCCAACCTAGTGGCAGATGCTCTTTCCAAGAAAGCTATTGAAGAGGTGAATTCCAGTTGGTCCTTTGTGTCACCAGAGTTTTGTAATGAATTTGTGCAGGCTTATTGTCGTGGCGAGATATATACTCGCCTTTGTAGACCGCCCCTCTGACTCTATGTTTTTTGCTTTACTTTTTCATTAATAAATTTTCTTGAGAGCAGGCGTGCCTGTCTCCTGAACTTCTGGGTATTTTAATGATATTTTCAAGGTATTTATATTTATCAATGAAAACAAAAATTTATTTTAATTATGATCCATTGGGGAAATTTTTTAATGATTCCATCCTTATTATTTTTCTAGATGGTTTATGATATGCTTGATTGGGAAATTATTGACATTCCATATACCGATTCTTCCTATAAATAAAATTTTGATTATTAAGGCATGTTGATTAAGTTGTATAATTTATTCATGTAATGAGTGAATTGTAAATATTAAGTGAGATGTGGGGTCTAAAATTATGTATCCCCTCAATTAATTAGTAGGTCTCATGATACAAACTGCTTTGGGTATTTAGCATATGTCTTACCCATTTATGTATGATGTCTTGGAGCGAGGCCTTGATGACATGTTTAAGACAAGGCCTCAATGATAATTTTATGATGTCTAGAATTATGAATTCTATTATTATAAAATTATTAATTGATTTCCATATGATTATTTTAATAGTTATGATATCAATGGTTATGTTTCAATATCATGTGATTTTTTATATGTAATTATTTTTTTATCATTTATTCTTGGCATATTATTCTTCACGATCAAGTTATTAATTAAAAGACATGATTTTTTAGTTATTTACCTTTTAATATTTATTATTGATTATTTAATCATGATAGTTTCTACTGTATGTAACCCATAATGATAATTTGAGCTCACCATTAGTTTTCTTTCTTTCCCTAAGCATGAATAAGGAATCTTTGAATGAGTTGAAGGATGCAGAATATTTTCTTTAACTATGTTTTATTTCATGTTTTAAAATGTAATGTTAGATTAAATTATATATCTACTTTACTAAGACTATTAAACTATTCAGTACTTTGGTATGTGATCAATTGTATCTTATGTTAATGTAATAAAGTAACCATTGGATCTGGGAAATTTGAGTTGGATTCTTTATAGCTGGTATCAGAGTTGGGTTTACTAGAAATCTTGGTAACTAGATTTAGATAAACATAGATTTGGGAATATAACCCTATGATATAATTTGAGTATAATTATAAGTATATAATAACATCATAATTTTTTGGTAAGATAGATATTATGTGGCTTTCCTAGAAACACATTCCTCTCTAGATACTACAAGTAGATGCGGTTTTGATATAGATGCATCTTGATGTAATATCCCCAAAAAGAGTATTTCAAATATGTATCGACCATCATTCTGGTTCATGGTTACTATACCCTTATTTAATACCTATTTTTAAACTCTCTAGGGATATACTTGGGTTAATTTATATTTTTTATGAACCGTTATGATGAATGACAGAATAAAACCTATAGAAATCTATGATATTCCATAGTGATATGGGATAAACGTAAAGTTTCTTATGTTGATAAATATATTGTAAAACATAATTTTAATCCCTTACAATTGATCAATTTGAGCTGATATTCTTCATTTTAGTATTTTTAGTGGATTTTGGTCTTAATTGTGAAAATTATTTAATTTTTTAAATTTATTAGTTTTATGGATCTTTTGTATTTTGGGAATATATTTTAAATTTTTTATCCAAATCGAGTGATTCAATTTTTTAGGATTTATTTTTTCATGGGATTAATGTTTTTCTTATGGACCTAGATCCAATTCGATACACAATGACCCCTAAAAATAAATCTAGTAGAAAAAGTTTGTTGGCTGAAAGAATGGAACCCATATAAGTTTTGGAGGAATATATCATCCTAGATTTGTTTAAATGAGGTTATTCAATTTTGAGGATAAATAGTACTCAATACCTCTTGCTTCTGTAAAATTTTATGGATAAATTCAGTCAGTAAGTCATCCCTTGCATTCACAAAAGTGGAGGTAGTTGAGTAGTCTCCTCGAAAAGAAGAAGTATTCATCATTAATTTGAGAATAAATTTTTGGAAACTTGTCCAAATCTACTATGATTTTGTGGGAAGATGAATAAGATATTGGGAAACAACTTTTATGAATACAAATTCCTAATATTCATCCATTTACTATTTTAATTGAACTCAAACATTTAGAGGATTGAATATAAAGGAAAAATTTTCCACCCTCAAGCCTATAAATATGTGTGTACACTTCCATTCAAGGGTTTTTGAAGAAGGTGAAAGAGGGGTTGTGTTGGAGGATTGGAGTCTTAAATTTATGTTTATTTTATATTTAATTTTTTCTCAGTTTCATTATGCTCTCTTCTTCCCCTTTCAATTCTATTGCACTTCACATAGAGGGGTAAAATCTTTGAGTGATCGAGGAAGGGGGGGTTTTACTTTTTTAATGTTGGATTCTTGTGATTAAATATGAAAATATATTTTTATATTGAATGATTTATATTTTTAGTGGATCCCAATTTTCTTAAAGAGGTTTTGTTTTGGGTTTTTGGTGTATTCATTGTTAATATATTAGGTTGAATAACTTTAAACTCCCTCTGCCTAGTACAATTTGTCTCGATCGAGCAGATTTTGTTAGGTGGTGAGTGTCTAGAGATCATTGTCACTTATGTGGAACTGGTGAAATATTTATAGATTTATAAGGAAAAAAAATTCCCAATCATAAATTGACTTATTTTTTAGGAATGGTTCATGAACATTCATACACATAGGAGTGGTTTTCATTTCTTCCTTCAACCAAGAGTGATTGAAAACTCGATCGAGGAGTCATTCATTTATCATTCAACAAGAAGAGATAGGGAATGATTTCCACGAACATGATGACATTGAAAATGGTGAACCTATACTGACCCCATCACTCACTTCATCCATTAATGTTCAAACTTTATTTTAATTTTTCTCTCTCTTAAAAAAAACAATTTCAAAAACAATATCACTTCTTTATCAAATTTTAAGTTGAAAGTTTGATTGTTGTGCACTCCTATCTGGAGAAAACCTAGGTTACCCAATTTAATAAATTTTAACTTAGGAAATATTTTTTTTCACACCCTATTACAGACACGTGTCAAAACTTGGCACAACTACCAAGGAGGTAGTGCCAATATTTTTTTTTTCTCTCTCTCTTCCATTTCTGTTTTCTTATTTTCTCTTAAAAATTGCATGACTAGAACCTCAAAAATTGAACCGTGACCCCTGGATACATAAATTGAAAGAACCATGTTAAATAGACTTAGAAACCTTAATTTTAAATCCAAAATTTATGAAATATATCTTTCATACTCGAGTGAAACTTAAAGTGTTCACTCCAAGCTTGTCATCATGGTTGGAAATAAAAACCAAAACCTTAGAGACCTTTGTGCACCACAATTACTTAATCAAAAAAATCAACTTTCCATACCAATGTTACAAAATGATTTTGAGATGAAACCTAACATGATTCCATTACTTTCAAATTTTTATGGATTGGCAGGTGAAGATCCAAAAAACATATTAAAGAGTTCACACATGTCTGCTCTACTTTCAGACCCCGTAGAGTATATGAGGAACATGTAAAGTGGAAGGCATTCCCATTTTCATTGGAAGAATATTCCAAAGAATGGTTGCATGGTCTACAAATTAAATATGCATATGATTGGAATGAATTGGTAATATACTTCATGCAATGATTATTTCCCACCTCAAGAACCATCAGAAAGAAGATCTATGCCATCATACAATCATATGGAGAAACCCTTTATAAGTATTGGGAAAGATTTAAAAAACCTATGTACTAGCTTCCAACATCAATACATTTAAGAGCTTCACTTTATTGTATTTTTTTATCAAGGATTTATAGTTAATGATAGAAACATTCTTGATGCATCATTTGGAAGAACATTTATTGAATAGTCACCATAAGAAGCTAAGAGCCTGATTGAGAAGATTTTCTAGAACTCACAACAGTTTGGTACAAGAGGTATTAATGAGGTACAAACTTCTTATCCATAACCTTTATAGGAAACTAAGATTGAAGAGATAACCAGCATGGTGGGACAAATGACCCTGAAGCAAGTGAGTAACCAACAAACACCAGCTAATTTATGTTGTTAATGCTCATCACCAGATCATTTCATTAGCCAATGTGCTAAAATAAATGGAATGAAAACATGTGTGGAAACCTTTAATTTGAGGAAGTTCCAAAAAAATAAAGGATGGAGAGAGCCTAACCATGTTCAATATGGATTTGGAAATCAGTAGAATCAATAAAGAACCCCATACCAAAACCTTTTCCAAAACCAACCCCAATTACATCAACAATTACAAAACCCACCTCCATTTAAACTAAAGAAATATTATAACCAGCCTTCACACTGCCAACCAACCACTTTACTAAGACCCTATGATCAACCATCTGCCAGCACACAACCTTCCGTGGAATAACTACAATCCAAGTACGATGACTTAGAAGATAAGGTTGATAAGTTGGAAAACATAGTGGGAAGTTTTGTTGAAATCATGTACAAAAACCCAGTAAAACTTCCTTCCCAAACAATACCAAACCCAAAAGATAAGGTCAAAATGATAAAAATAATAATTGTAAAATAACTCTCACCACCAGCATCCCATGAACCTAAAATAAGACCACTTGAGTTGGGGGAGAATGATGTTTTAAATTATGAAAATTTTGTGAAAATTCACTATGAAGAAGATAAGAAAGAGGAGAAGGATAAGGATAAGATAAGGAGGAAGAGAAAAAAAACACCATTGAAAAGGAAACAAAGGGAGAATAAAGACTTACTCCCACCATTTCCATAAAGGATGATTGAATCAAAGATATTGTAGAAAGTAACACTTAAAAATAAATTATGGACACCTTCTAGAAAGTGAAAATTTATATCCCCCTTATTGAAGCACTCAAAATAACTACAAATTATGCTAAATTTTTGAAGGATATTTGAAACAAGAAGAGGAGACTTCAAGGTAATTAAAGGATAAACTTGGGAAGAAGTCTCTTATCCCTTATCACACTACATTTTCCAACCAAATTTTAGGATCCAGGGATGTTTTCCATTCCATAAACCATTAGATATTTAAACTTCTATAATGATTTGTGGGATATAGATGATTAAATTAATGTATTCCCTCACTCAATATACACTTTTTTTTAGATGGGAGAATTTAATCCCACAAGTGTGGTAGTCCAGCTTGCAAATATATCCACAGTCTTCCCAGTAGGAGTTCTGGAGTATGTCCTTGTGAAACTCAAATATATCTTGTTCCTAACTAAATTATCTATGTTAAATATTAAAGAATATAGGATTATATCACACCAACCCATCATTTTTTGGAGACATTTCTTAAAAACATCTAAAAACATCATCAATATCCATGATGGGACAATCACCATGGAGTTTGGAGATTGCACTATCCACTTCAATATTTTTGAATCCATGAGGCACCCATTGGAAGATCACTCACTCTTTTCACTCTATTATGAAGTTGGTACTGAACCCATTGAAGAATTAGGCATGTTTCATGAATTTTTATCCTTAGGATAGATTTCTTCCATTGAAAATATCATTGAACATGTGGATGCCCAAAATGTTGTAGATTCCAATTTCATATGGTAGGAAGAGGTAAAATGTGATTTCTTTGATGATTTGTTAAATGAAGAGGAAGATGATATGATTTATTATTTGTAGGAGGTCCAAAATTTGGAATTGGGGAACATCAGTTTAGTTTCATCCCTTAATAAAACCCCTGATTTGGAATTAAAACCACTCTCCACTAATTTAAAATATGTTTTCCTTAGGAAGGTAGAGAAATTACCAATGATAATTTCTAATTATCTATCTGAAACCTAATAAAAATAATTGATTTATCTTTTTATAGAGAATTTAAAATCAATATTCTGAAGCTTAGGTGATATCATAGGAATAAAACCAAAAATATGCTCACATAGAATTTTTCTTGAGGGAGATTCCAAACCTATTAGACAACCCCAAAGGAGTCTGAATCCCACCTTAATGGAGGTTATGGAGAAGGATATTGAGAAAATCTTGTAATCTAAGATCATCTATCCCATCTCATATTCACAACGGGTTATCCCAATTCATGTAGTTCCAATGAAAATTGGCATAACCACTATAAGGAATGAAAAGAATTAATTAATCCATGTGAGAATTCAGAATAGCTGGAGAGTGTGCATTGACTTTAGAAAGTTGAATTGGCTCACTCAGAAAGATCATTTACACATCCCCTTAATTGAAAATATTTTAGAGATATTGGTAGGGATAACTCATTATTACTTTTTGGATAAATTTTCAGGTTATTTTTAGGTACACATTGCTCCCTAGGATCAAGATAAGACAACCTTTACATGTCCCTTCGACACCTTTTTATATAAAAGGATGAAATTTAGATTATGTAATGATCCATGTAAATTTTATAGGTTCATGGTAATTATTTTTTCAAATCACATTGAAGATTTATTGGATATTTTCTTGGATGATTTCCTAGTTTTTGGAAATTCATTTTACCATTATTTGAAAAATCTTGAAAAAGTTTTGGAAACCTGCATTAAAAAGAATATTGTTTTAAATTTTGAAAAGTTTCATTTCATGGTTGAAATAGGAATTTTACTTGGGCATGTAATTTAAAAAAATAAATTGAATTGGATAAACAAAAATTGAAGTGATAAATTCATTGCCTTACCCAACTTGTGTGAAGCATCTTAGATCATTTTTAGGACATGAAAAATTCTAGAGGAGGTTTATCAAAGATTTCAGTAAGATTACTCTCCCTATCTATAGATTGATTTTAAAAGATGATTATTTTTATTTAAATGGTTAATGTAGGGAAAACTTTGATAAGTTGAAGAGGAGATTGATTACACCACCTATGATGCAACCACTAAATTGAGAAAACCATTCATGCTACTTTGTGATGCTTCCAACCAAGCAGTTGGAGCAGTCCTTTCGCAGTGAATTGAGGGTAGACCCAAAATCATTTCCTATACCTCAAGAACTATGGATGTGGCTAAATTAAATTAAAATACCATATAAAAGGAGTTTTTAGTAGTTGTTTTTGATTTAGAAAGATTGAGATCATATCTTCTTGGAACTAAAGTCACTATGTTTTCTGATCATGAAACTCTTAAGTATTTGATAAAGAAGGTTGAAGATAAATTAAGGCTAGTGAGATGGATTTTAATGCTATTGGAGTTCAACATAGAAATCAAGGACAATAAGGGATTTGAGAATCAAGTGGCTGATCATTTAAGCAGACTGCCCAACATTGCTGAAACTAAAATTCTATAAAATATCCATTGAATGATCACCTTCTAGGGGAGAAGTTGTACTTAATTGAAGGATAAGTGCCTTGATATACTTAAATGGTAAATTATCTGGTAAAATCTCAGGTCCCATCTCATTTTAATTCTCACCAAATTCAAAAAATTAAAGATAAATATAGATATTACATTTGGAACGATCCATTTCTTTGGAATATTTTCAATGAACAAGTAATAAGAAGATGTTTGACTGAGAGTAAAATTTCTTCTATATTTGATTTTTGTCACACTTTATCTTGTAGAGGCAACTTTTGACCTCAAAGGACAATAATTAAGGTTTTAGAATCAGGACTTTATTGTCCCACCCTTTTTAAAGATACTCATAAATTTTGAAAAATGTGTAAAGATGTTAGTTTTCTAGAAACATTTCAAAGAGACAAGAAATACCCTAGAAAACACTTAATTTTTGTGATATTTTTGAAGTTTGTGGGATATATTTTATGGAAACTTTCCCAATGTCATTTGTAAATTATTATATATTTCTTGCTGTTGATTTTTTTCAAAATGGGTGGTAGAAAAAGCCACCAGGACTAACGATGCTAATGTTTTTTGTGATTTTGTTAGGGCTAACATATTTTGTAGGTTTAGAGTGACTGGAGCCATCATCAATGATCAAGGGACTCACCTTTTCAATAGGATAATGGAGGATTTTCTAAAGATTTATGGGGTATATCATTAAATATAAAATCCATATCACCCACAGACAAATGGTCAAGCAGAGTGTCCAACAAGGAAATCAAAGGAATTTTAAAGAAGATTGTTAAACCAAATAGGAAGTATTGGATCCAAAGGTTGGAATACACATTATGGGATTATAGGATATCCTATAATTCCCTGATTAGAATGAGTCTATATAGGCTAATTTATGGGAAAATCCATCACCTACATGTGGAATTGGAGCATAAGGTGTATTGTGTAGTGAGGAAGATGAATTTGGATCTTTAAAGAACTAGTAAAGAGAGAAGATTATAGTTACACAATCTAGAGGAAATTAGAATGGAATATTTTTAAAATTACATGATTTAAAAAGAGAGAACAAGAGTGAATCATGAAAAGCTGATCCAATTGAAAGACTCCCATCCTAGAGTCAAAGTGTTGTTAGTCAACTCAAGACTCAAGATGATACTAGGTAAACTTTGTTCTAGACAGGAGGGTCCATTTATAGTTACTGATGTATATAATTTAGGTGTCGTGAAGATTGTAAAGGATGTATAAAAAGATCCATTCAATATTAATGTAAATAGGTTGGAGAAATTCCATGGGACCATTCCATCAAATCCAGTGAAGGATATCAGACTCCTCCAACCTGTTTATCAATAAAATCCATTAGGTTGTACCTCTATTTTAAAATTTATTACTTGCTATAATTCATTTTCAAATCTAGTTACATGTTAAATCTATTTGAATGCATTGAGTACACTGAATCATTTAAGTGTCGGGTAGGGAACCTTTGTAGTTTAGGATTTTTATTTGTTTTTTTATACTTAAAAAATGTGTGTTTTTTAAATTTGTGTGTGTTTATTTTTCAGTTTTTGTGTGTTTTTAAAACTTTTGAGCTGTAATTATTCTAATTTCTATTTTTTAACCCATTTCAACAAGTTAACTAATTTATTCCATGAAACCGAGCTTAAATGAATGCTGAAAATATTTTTTTTAAGTTCAAATATTTGGTAATTACATGAAAGGTACTATGATTTTTTAATCCCAAGACACATCTCACTATTTATATATTTAAAATCTCATTCCCATGATGCTTCTAAATCATTGTTTTCATATTATTTTCATTTACCTCACTTCTTGAGAGAACCAAACCATGATTACTTTAACCAGAATTTGATTTATTCCTATGAAACTTGAGTGTTTGAGGTACTTGTGTTTTAAATGATTGAGTCATTTATTTGGTTTTAAATGATTGAGTCATTTATTTGGTTTTAAATCCCCCTTTGTAAGAGAATACTTTTTATTCAATCCTTTATTATATATTTAATAATTTTATCCCTTATAATTCATGAACAAACTGTTAGTATAAACACATTATAATCCATTTCTTCATATCCAACTTTATCTTGATGCGACATTACATGATCTAGTTGAACTTAAGTGTGGGGAGAAACTATCTTGTATTGTGATAACTCATTTGGTGATAAATTGGGTGGAAAATCAAATTCATAAGAGATGTTTTTACTTATAGAAAAAATAATTTTATCAAATGCTGTTCCTTTTCTGAAGCTTTCATGATAATAGAAGCTATGTCTTTCTAGAGCATGTAATGAAGAAATAAAGCTATTCCATTTCTGGAGTTTTCAAGAAAAATTATGTTTGAGAAGATTGATATTTTTTTCTAGTAAAATGATAAATTGAGTAAAATTTCATTGATTTTTCAAGATTATGGAGATGATTTGAAACTAAGGAGAGTGATTAGGAGACCATACTTGATTTAAAATTAGAATCTTTCAATTTTACTTCAAAAAGATCCAAGACCTCCTCATTTGTCCTTAGAATTTTTTGAAATCTAATTATACCAACTAGAAGCCATAAAATAAACTTTCAAAGTCCTCATGATAAAAACATGTCCTTGAATCACATATGTTGTAGATGTAGGAATTTATCATGTCTATGGTGACCCTTGCATTAATTTGGATGAGAAAAGCCTTGTTCAAAATTGATATTTGCGAGATGAGAGAAAATTAATGTGAGGAAAGTGTATTGTGTGCATGAGGGAAGAAATTATGAATAAAAATATTGAATTATCTAAATGGATAAATTTTAATAATTATTGTTTATGAGGTATGATAATTTTTTTTTCATGGTATGGAATTAGTGGATCTCATGAGCATGTGTTTTAAATTTGTAATGATTCGATTTTGTTTCTGACTTGTCCAGGAGTACAAGTGTTAAGTGTGGGGGAATTGATAGAGTTAATATTTTAATTATTTTTCATATTTTTCAATGATTAAATCCCTTCAAATTAATTAATTTGAAAATATTTTTATCATTTTAATATTTTTGGTGGATTTTGTGCTTAATTGTGAAAATTGATTAATTCTAGAAATTTAGAAATTTTATGGATCTTTTGTATTTAAGGCATATCTTTTAGAATTTTGATCCAAATTGATTGATTAATTTTTTAAGATTAATTTTTTAATGGTATTAAAATTTGTATTATGGACCTATATCCAATTCAAAACAAATTGGACCATAAAAATAAATCAAGTGGAAAAAGTTTTCTTGCCGACAGAATGGACCCCACATAAGTTATGGAGGAAAATATCAAACTAGATATGTACAAATGAGGTGATTAAAGTTTAAGGAGAAAGATAACCCAACTATTAATTATTATATAAAATTTCATGGAGAAATTTTGTCATTAAGGCATCCATTGAATGTCATAAATTAGAGGCAGTTGAACAGTCTCCTCAAGGAAAAAAAGTATTCATCTTTAATTTGTGTATAAATTTCTTAGAAACCTGTCCAAATCTATTGAGATTTTGTGGGAACATTAAAAAGAGATAGGGGAACAAATTTTTTAAAGAAAAATTCCTAATATTATACCATTTAATATTCTAATTGAACTAAAACTTTAGGAGGATTGAATCTAGAGGGAAATTTTCCACCCTCAAGCCTATAAATATGTGTGTGGACTTCCATTTAAGGGTTTTTGATAAAGGTGAAAGAGGGAATATGATGGAGGATTGGAGTATTGAATTTCTATTTATTTTCTTTTTTCTCTTTTTAGTTTCATTATGCTCTATTCTTCCCATTTTAACTCTCTTACCCTTCACCTGGAGGGGTAAAACTTTTGAGTGATCAGGGAAGGGGGAGTTTCACTTTTTTAATGTCAGAGACTTGTGATTAAATATAAAACTATCTTTTTTCTATTTAATGATTTATATTTTCAGTGGATGGAAATTTTGTTAATGCGATCATGTTTTGGGTTTTGGGTTTATTCATTGTTAATATCTTTGGTTGAAGAACTTTAAACTCCCTATGCCTAGTGCAATTTGTCTCAATCGTGCAGATTGTGTTAAGTGATGGGTGTATAGTGATCGTTGGCACGTATATGGAACTAGTTAATAATTTATAGATATTTAAGGATTAATAATTCCCTATCAGTACTTGACTTATATTTTTATGAATAGTTCATGAACTTTCATAAACAGAAGAGTGGTTTTCATTGCTTTCTTCAACTAAGGGTGATTGAAAACTCGATCGAGGAGTCGTTAATTTATCATTAAATTGGAAGAGAGGAGGAATGATTTCCATGACCATTTTGACATTGAAAAAGGTTAACATATCCCAACCCCATCACTCTCTTCATCCATTAGTGTTCAAAACTTTATTTTAATTTCTTTCTCTCTTTAAAAAAACAAACAATTTCAAAAACAATCTCACTTATTTCTCAAATTTTAAGGTCACAACTTGATTATTGTGATCTTATCTCTGGATAAAACCTATGTTACCCACATTAATAAATTTTAACTTTGGAAATATTTGTTTTTTCACACCCCACAATAGGCATGTTTCAGTATAAATACCCCTTTTGATGTTTTATGTGATGGATGTTAAACATGATTAATGATATAATGGGAAACATTTATGGGAACATAACCCTTTGGTTTAGTATATGTTTTAGTGAAAATGTTATTTGAGGAATAATGATTTTTTATTATATGGAAAACGTTTAAATTTATTGATATGATTTAGGGTCAATATTATTACATATTTTGAGGTAATTATGGTTGATTGGGATAAAAGAGTTAATAGATTTTGGGAATATATTTTTATCATATAGATAACCATGGGATTGAAAAGTGATTTGGTGACTAAGTGATTATTGTTATTTTTGATTAAATTAACTATATTGGTAATATTATATGATTAACATAAACATAATTTAATGAATTAATATTGAGTTAGTTTATAGAAACATATATGATTTTATTGGGGCTTTATGGTGATTCAGGATATTTATGGAAATGATTATCATATTTTGAGGAGTATATGATTAGGGTATATAAATTTTTAGTAAATTAACATATGAGAAAATGATTTTAATTAAATAATATATATAGGTTTATCTTAAAAAAATATGTGATTTTTTATTTTTGGGCTTTGAATTTGGTTAGACATATTTTAGAGGAGTCTTAAGGTTAACGATTTATGGAATGGATTAAGTTGAACTTTGGGGGTTATTGTTGAGGTTTTAGATGTTAATGTATTTATCCATATTATATAAAATGTGCTAACCATTTTTGGTTTTATAAACTATTTATAGAAAGAAGGAATGACCTGTCATTATTTTAATGATCTTATGATCTATTAAAAGTTAATTTTGTTGCTTCAAACATGAAAAATTTATTTCTTAGAAGAAGTGGTAATGTTAAAATTCATCAAAGAACAATAAAAGGATGAAATTTTACTTATGAAATGAAAATAAATCAAGAAACCACATATTATAATGTTCAATATCTTATCAATAAATTAATACCTCAACTTTAGGAAAATGATATTAAAATAAAAATGTTATCCTTTTACCTCAACTTTTGATGAATTTATGGTCTTTTCACCCCTCAATGATTTATAGTTTTGTGGTCATTAAATTATCATGTCTATTTTCTCTTTCAATATATATTAGTAATTGGATGAAAGTTTTATAATCCATGTATATATTTTATATTCCATTATCTAGGAACCCGATTATGTGTTATTTTAGGTAACCTTTATCCATCCCACTCCCCTTTTAAAAGAATTTTTATTATTCCTCTGTATGATGTGGGTTTTCAACCTAGGAACTTTCAAATAATAAACCTTTTATGACTGAGATAAAATTTCATGGGTGAGATTTATTTAATGTGGTGTAATGTAACTCCCCCAAAATTTAGAATACTATGCTTGATAGTATTCTTAACACACAACATCAAGCTTTAAGCAAACCACAATATACTATTAAAATATTATTATTTAATGTGAAAGATATCACCTAGACATTGGATTGGTGGGTATGAATATTTTTAATCAAATAATGAAAAATATGTATAAATATTTTATATAATTAATTTATTAATAATAAATAAGTAATCAATTTTTAGTAAAGTAATTTTATAGTTAAAAAATTCATTTTTTGGTGAAAAATGATTTTTATACCTTTTATGATAAGATAATATAATTAACTTCTAAGAATTTTAGAAATTATATTTGAAAAATTTAACTTAATTTTTGAAATAATCATTTTAAAATTAACTTAGAATGAATTTTTTGGGAATTTTCGAAAAATATTGATTTTTCAATGAATTACGACAAAATACTGATTTTTATTGATAACTGTATTTTCATTTCAAGCATTTACATTGTGGAATTTTGTTTTAAAATGGTTTAAAAGTAAAATTAATTAATTTATATTATGAATAATTTAATTTATTCCATTTTAATTAATTTTATGAGTTATTTTTATAAAAAAACTTTATTACATAAGAAAACATTTTTCATGGAAAACTGATTTTCATTACGTTATGAAAGTTTAATTTTAAATTAAATTGAAAAAATTTTGTGAATTTAAATTTGATAAAATGGATTATATATTTGTAATAATACTGTATAAATTTTTCTACAAGTCCAATTTATTTATTGGTAATAATGAATAGTAAAAATAGTAAGAATTTATCACCACAATTGAGGTTAAAATGGGTTTACCCGGGGGGGGGGGGAGGTTAAACCAAGAGATAAGAGAACATTTTCCTATTAAACTTGTATAAATTTAATTATATGGAAATATTTAAAATTAATAATATCCCACTTTCTAATCTATATCCATTTGGTATCATTTCTCTTGAGTATGATATTATTATATTTTAATATTTTAAAAAATTCCAAGTGTGTCATATCCCCCACTTATAAAAGGACACCCCTACCCTCTCTTATTTACCCAAATTTGATTCATATGGCTCAAAAAACCTGAAAAATAATCTTATAAACTTACCTATATATGAATTATAGTTTTTTATTCTTTATAGACTATTCCAAGGGTCCTTAAGAAAGGATCTAAAGGAGGCTAACTGAAGAAGAGATAATCATCCTAGCTGACCTATTTCAATTTATTTATTATTATAACTTCTCTAAATCTATGGTATTCATAAAAAAATAATAAATTAAATATAATAAATATACTTAAATGTTATTTTTATTATGTAACCACCATTATTCTACCTCCTTTCCATCAAATAAGAAGTGAAAGTATCACTCTTGTATATGTGTGCACTACCACCTCCATATAGCGATACAATCCATTTTCCATAACCATTTTTCATGGATGGTTATTATGATGATTTTAATGATTATATATTATATTTATGATATAATTATGATTTTGGAATTATAACATCATATCTTCCTTCTTATCTTCTCATCTGTTGGAAAAACGATAACTTCACTCGTGCTTACGTGTGGACTACCACCTCCATGAAGTGATGTGATTAGTTTATTCATTTCTGATTTTTATAGATGGTAATAAGGATATATTTAATGAATATATATGATATATAATAAATAATAATTAATCTTAAAATTTGAATTATTATTTACCATCCTTTTGTTCCAATTATCAAAAAGTGAAAATAATGTTAATGCGTACGTACAACCTACAATCTCCATAAATAGTGTATTTTATTTTTCGATCTCAACATTTAAATAATGATTATAAAAATGTATTTAATGAGTAAATATTATATTTATATCATGAATAACATCATGGAGATTATGAAATCATGATCTATATTCAATGACTAAAACTACTGAACCAAAACATATATGAAATACGAAACAATCAACAGTCAAAAATAATGATTTTAATAAATAATTATTAATAAATAGGTGTGGAAATTTTATAAGTGAATAATATATTATATTATAAGTATTTAAATGGTTCTATTATATAATTATAATAAATTTAAATTTATTATAGAGGAGGTTAGAGCGCTTATAAATCTATTCAAACCCAAGGTAAGAAATTTCATCTCAATTTCTCTTCATTGAGGCATGTTTTAATGTTATACAATTAATTTATTTTATATGGTGTACATAATACCATTTTACATGTTATATCATGAATAATTTATACTTAACGGTAATTTATGTTACAATTCATGTTACTTCAAACATGGGGTTTTGATTCAAAAGTTACTAAAGTGTTAAGGGGCTTCTTAACTCAATTTCCATTCATTGAGTTATACTTATACTTCATTGAATATGATATTTCATGATTATGTGTGGAATGAAATCTGATTTTATTATTTTATTATTTATAATTTTTTTTGGGTTTACATTTTTTACACACAATCAATTCATTGATTCATTCTCACTTCAATGATATGATCTTTGTAAGGGATTTAATCTCAATTTATCTTTATTAAGTAATGTTTTAATGTTATACACATAATTTATTTTATAGGGTGTATGTAATTACATTTTACATGTTATATCATTAATAATTAATAATTTATGGTATTTTTTGTTAAAATTCATGTTACTTCATCCAATGGGTTTGGATTTTAATGTTACTAAAGCAGAAAATGGCTTCTTAACTCAATTTCCATTCATTGGGTTATACTTTTACTTGATTGACTACTTCATTCCATTATTACGTGTGAAATGACCTATGATTTTATTATATTTTATTTTCAATTATTTCTTTATATAATTTTTTACACATAATCACTTCATTGATTTATTTTAACTCCAATGATACAATCTTTATAAGGGTTTCGCGTCTCAATTTTATTTCTGTGAGACATATGACATATTACCCACTTATTTCTTTTATATATTTTTATATAATGGCCATGAACTACTATTCTTATTTTATCAAGAAAATTATGGGGGTTTACAGATCCATATAAGGTTCTCTCTTTTATATGGTTTGGATTCAAAAGTTACTAAAGGGGTAAGGTTTTATTTCACAATATATTCATTATTTGACATTATTTAAGTTTAATTCTCCGATGGAGGAATTATTTAATATTTATATCTTTAACCTAATATATTTTCTTCCCCTATGGTTATTTTTATAAATTAAAATTTTTATTTTTTTACTTTTACCTATTTAATTACTCAAGATACCAAAATAGTAGTTGGGGTTTGGCTTAGTGGTAAGCACCTTGTAATACTACATGAAAAATAGGGGTTCAAAACCCTTTGGGAATAGGGTACTGTAGAAGTACTGTAGCATACTATAATAGTGGAAGCCCTGTAGCAACAACAGACACTGTAGCGGTGGCAGGGTTCTTTAGTAGTGGAATATACTGTGTAGTACTGTAGTAGTAGAGTACTAGAGTATTACTATTCACAGAATGGTCCTTGTGCAAAACATTTGGTCTTACGGGCCATGTAATGGGATAAATTCCCTATGTGCCTTTGAGCTATGTAATGAGTCTCCCTCTAACTATTTAAAAGAGGTCTTTGCTTTGATTTAAATAATAAATGAGGCTTCGACCCTAAACTTTTTTTAAATAAAACTCAAGATACCAAAATAATGTTTTTAAAGAAAAATGACTTTGTTTTCTATTAGGTTGGGAATATTTTTCTTCATGTCCATAATTTCATTAAAATATTTTCATGATTGTTTTTACTATTAAACCTTTTCTTAAATAAAATTTTACCCATGTTTTACTTTCTATAAATTTTTTTCAAAGTAATATTTTTTCATTTTATAAATGAGGTAATTTTCAACTTTTTACCGAAAACATGAGAGGAATATATGTTTTAACGTATTCAGTATGACTAGAATTTACTACCTTCCCAAAAAACCAATGATTTCAATATTACTTTAAAATTTTCTCTGTTTATTTTAAAATATTTTTTTCCTAATATTCTATAGATTTTTAGTTCTTAAAAATTAATTTTAAAGTGAAAAGGTTTTTTTATTCAAGAATGTTTTAATGATTTTTCATGGTATTTCTATTCATCAACAACAAAAAACATTTATTTTACTTATGATCCACTGAGTATATGTTGTAATTATACCATAATTATTCTTTCTATGGATGGTTTATTATTAGTTTTACTAGGAAAGTATTTATATTCCATATACTAGTTTTACAATAAAGATAAATTTGGAATTTAAGGAATATTGATTAAGTTTTATTGTTAATTTATACAATGAATGCATTTTACATAATAAGTGACAGGTGGATCCCAAAATTATATATCCCCTATATGAATCAGTAGGTCTCATGGAAAAACTAGTTTGGGAATTTGGCATATGACTTTCCCATTTATGTATAATGTCTTATCACAAGGCCTTTATTTTATATTTAAGATGTATTTGAATGAGGCTTCAATGGTAAGTTTATGATTTTTAGCATTATTCATTCCATTATTATGAAATCAATTATTGATTTCCATGTGATTATTTGAATATTTATGATATCTATGGATAAGTTTCAAGTTGATGTGATTATATATATTCGATTATTTGATCATTATTTATTCCAACCATATTATTATTCATGCTCAATTTATTTATTAGATGACACATTTATTTAGTTATTTACCTTTCCATATTGACTATACCTTATTTACTCATGACACCTTCCACTTTACATAATCCTTACTGAGTATTTGAGATCACCCTTATTTTATTTCCTTTCTTGAGGTATGAAGAATGAAAATATAAACAATTTCAATGATGAAAAATACTTACTTTCATTATATTTTATTTTATGTTTTACAATATAACATGAGATTCAAGTATGCATCTAGTTTACCAAGACTAATAAACTATTCAGTCCTTTCGGATGCAATAAATTGTAACCAATGCCAATATAATAAAGTAAACATCGACTCTATGTTACTAGATTTAGGGTATTTACATCTTTAATATATCTCATCAACCAACATTATTATATTGATCCATGTCATGTATTTAATCACAAGGAAGTTTAATTGGAGGATGTTTTTCAGATTTGGACACTCAAGAGGGGGGTTAATTGAGTTCCTATAAAAATTTCTACTAAAATGTTTATTTATAATATTCCCATAATTTAAAACTAAATAGGACACTTAATCAAAGTAGTGAGTTTATAATAGTCTGACTGTTCAAAAAATTTCTTAGAAGATTTATTATTTCTCAGTTGTAACAATACGAGGGATTGATACAAAATTTGAAACTAATATATAAGAAAAAATAGTTATAAACACTATCCAATATTAACTATCAAAATGAATTTCAGTTTTATGAAATACAAGAAAAGAATAGAGAAAACTAAATTTGGAAAAATAGTGGATATAAAATAAGAGGTTCTTTCTCAAGTTGAGACTTAGTCCTCTCCACTTGGAGATCACCTACCAATAAGAAATCTATATAGATAAATGTTCTGATCCACACCATGGATCGAGGTTTACACAATAGTATACATACTATCTAGGTCAGAATACCTCTACCATAGTTCTACATGGGAAAAAATACAATCAGGTCATACAGGACCTCTTCCATAGTTATACGTGGGATAAAAAAGTGTAAAAAGGATAGTTAAGTGAGGATATCTAGTATCCTCTATTTTAGTGCAGGAGATAGTGTGTGTTTTACAGATAGATTCACACACTACTCAAAAGTGTAATATAAAGGTACACAACATATCAATAAGTATTAGATCGAGTTTATAAGTCTTTGTGTGTTATACATTTCAGCTATGGACTCTTTGATGTATCAGAGTTGAAGTTAGAGTCCTCTTTTGTAAGCAGACACTAAAACAGAGCGTCGTAAAGCATTGTGCTCTAGAGTCCAGGAAGATGACATGTTCTTCTCCTTAGGTTTAGTTTAATGCTACACATATGTTGGAAATTCGATGAACAATAGTTCTCTAGTTCATAGCAAACAGGATTGAAGAGTTCCTCGTGTGTTCTTCTTTTTTGTATATTCCTTGTGTGGGTTTTCTACTGTGTGTACGCGTGTCCCCTTTTGGGGTTTTTTTGTGTGTTCTTCCTTTCATGAACTCTTATTTGTATATATATTCTTTCATTTTGACAATGTGCATGTTTTGAGGTCAATGTTGTACCTCATACTTTTGACATCCACATTTAAGATGGATGCAAAAAGAATTAAATTAATCAATCACATTAAAACACTCAAAATATTACCGTTTGAAGTAATTTTAAATAAAAGAAATTTAAAATAATATATCATTTAGTCCTCTATCTGTATCTTCTTCTTTCGGTGAATCCTTCCATCAGTGTGTCATTTTGTCTGTATCGGTGACTTATTGCGTCATTGACTCATTTTAACTGCCGGTGAGTCCTTACATCAGTAGAACCATGCTTTGGTAGGTCCATGCATATGTGGGTGCTCACGTCAGTAGGTCTTTGAATTGGTAGGTCCTTTCATCTATAGGTCCTTACATTGGTAGGTCCTTGCATCGGTAGGTCCTTGCATCAGTGATACATTCAATCTGTCGGTGTGTCAATTGCACTGTCGGTGAGTCATCTATCGATGAGTTGTTTTGTACTGTCGGTGACTCAGTTGAACTGTTGGTGTTAGTCTATCATACTTAGAAAATACTTCTACTCGGACTTTCTTACAACATAAATATTATCAGAATGTTTTAAACTTGTATATGATCATAGATAATCATAATTACACGTATTGAAACTTAAATAAACATGATTGAAATGTTTATACATGATTGACATGATTTTTGATTATTATAACCATTAATACTAGAGAGGGTGGCCAACAATATCCTATGGGCAAACAATATCCCCCTTTTTTATGATAAAAAACCATGGAATTATATATTATAATCATTTTATGTGGAATATAATCATTCTACTTATCATCTCCCATTATTGATGAATTTTCACAATATATAGATAAGGTTCAGAGGTAAGAAGAATTAAAGTGGTATCAAAGGAATCAAAAAAATAATAATCAAAGACTAATTAATTTTATTCCCATATGTAATCCGAGGTAAGGAAAATAAAATTCATAAGAGTGGTATCAAGGGTAAAATATATAAGGATAATTTCAAACTATTCTCCCCCTTTTAGGATTATCAAAAATGTGGAAGGGTAGAAAAAACTATTCTCACCCTTTTGATTCTAATCAAGAAGGAAACAAGTATCAAAGGAATAAAAAATCTCAAATAATAATATATAGATCACAAATATATGAAATACAATAACATAGAATTTCATTAATCAATGAAGTAAAATGTATTACAAATATCTAGGGAAAGTCAATAAAATACAACCAAACAACCCTATCAGAGAGTTATCCACACTACTTCTCAGGATCAAGAGGTTCCTTCAATTTCTTATAGGGATCAATAGAAGGTCCAGTAGGTGGTGTCTTAGAAGCTGTAGGGTCTGAATGGATCTTCAGAGGAGGTAGAATCACTCTTTTTAGAACATTAGGTTCAAGGATGGGTTTGTTCTGTGACAACATAGGAGGTTGAGGATTTTCTAAGATAACTGGCTGGATCTGACTGAAATCCTGAGAAAATGACATCGGAGGTGGAGGCACAGATCAATAATGTCTAATAGTTTAAGTAGTAGCTACCAAAATGGCTTCACTCTGCACATGAAGGAATGAATTCAACAGCTTGATGAAATCCTCAATAATTTCACCACCATAATTCATAACTTTCTTAAAGTCATCTTTATTCTCCATGAACTTGTCCAAAAGAGGGGTGGAGTCCTTAAAATTCTATACTTGATCTTTGAAGGATCTGTTCACTAGAGGCAATGTTAGGTTATATGTCAAATACTTAAAAAGACTGGTCAACTAATGCTTGGTAAAGATCTTATTGAAATAATAATCCATCTTTTCCAGGATCTGAGCATTGGTAGTATCAGTACTCTTGGAATAAATCATGACCATATCATGAACATGGTCACTATTTTTCTCAATCATTGTAAGGATGGATAAACCAGAAGCATCAAACAGATATTTAAGCTCTTACTTAACAACATTTCAAACTAACTCAATGTCTAAGGCCTAATAAGTCTGACCAGAGGTAGAAGAAACATGAGGAGGCGATGAGGTATGAGTCTTAAAAGCTTTAAGAAAATTTTCTAAATAGCCTTTATACTCTAAGGGAATTTTTTTATTGCAGATACATGCCTCATAATTTCTTTTCTCACCTTGTAAGTGTTTTTAACAATAGTTTCAGAAGTTGAGATTAATCTGGGTTGAATATTTTCCATCACTTTCTTTGAAACATGAGATGCATTAACCTCAATCACACCCACTGTCTGACCTGAAATAGAAAAAACTTTCCAAGACTACTTCATTTACTCTATTGAAGATCTGAGAGAGTGTAATTCATCTCTCAGATTAGTGTTTTCCCTTATATTTTGTTGAATCTCACGGACCATCTGATATTGAACTGATATACTTACAATTGAACAAACTTCTTTATTAAACCTTTCAAAGTATGCTTTAGTGACAAAGTCACTAGGAAGGGTCTCATCCACTGATTCTTTGGAAATAGGTACAAATAACACCTCATCTAAGTCTTCATAATCCAAACAAAGCACTACATATCCAGTATTCCTTTCCCATTCAAACATAACATCATCATCCAGAGGGGCGAGAGTGTTAAGTCTCACTCTAAGAGCTTGAAGCTCCCTATCAGCTTGATCTCTTCTAACCTGAGGATCCCCCTCAATATGTACTCTTCTCACTAGTTTCTCACCCTCAACATGATGTCTCCTTATTTTATAAACCAACCGAGGTACATGGACTGCCTAAGATTCTACTTTATCATGAACTTCAACATTTGATCTTTCTTCAACAACAAATTCAGGAGGTTCTTCAAACCATTTATAAATCACATCTTCAAACATCACTACATCTCCACTTTGATCATCATCAGGATGGTCACTATTATTCTCACTGCCTTCTTCACTGCCTTCATAATCATCATGTCTAGATACATGATCTTCAATTCTATTTCTATCAACATTTTCTTCACATTATTCTTCTTCACTACCACTGCCACTCTCATCTTCTTCACTTCCTTATTTTTCTTCTTCATAACCATTTAATCTACTTACATACTCCACACTACTTGAGACATCTTCCTTCTATTCTCCATTGTCTTCAAGTGTGGGATCATCAGAGGGTAAAGAAAGTGGAGGACTAGGGGGTCCAAAAGAAAAACCTTTGTGAACTTCAGTGGTGTCAGGATCACTCCCATCATCAATAGGTGACCCTTGATCTATGAATGGTGTGGAAGACTCTTCTTCCTCATTCAAAGAGTAAAAAACATCGTTATCTAGTCCCATACCAAGATCATCCAAATTCGTTAGCCTAGTTGGATGGTTCACTGGATTGAACTTATCATAAATATTATCTTCATCCCTAACCCATTATTTCTTCCATGGGTTCCAATTGATCTTCATACTTTTATAGATCAATTTAATTAGGCAGATCCCACTTCACTCATAAAGAACTTCATCTCCTTCACTAACATAACCTTTCTCTTTCAAAATAACTAAGATTAACCTTAGATAAAACAGGGAATTGTTTTTTCAATAAGACTTGATCATTTCATTTATGTGCACAAAAATGTATCTAAATATGTTTACCTTAATCTATTTTTTAGAATATAAATCAAATAGATATCTTGATACTTTAGAGATGAAAATTCCCATTTCCTAGGAAAGATATGATGTTGTATTAACTTTAATAAAATTATACACTCCCTATCTAAATCTGTAGCGATGGTCTTCTGTACTCATCATTATCAGTAATCTCCTTCAGAGATGTCTCAAAGTAGAAAATATCACTCTCAGGTGGAGAGGTACCTTGATAATCATCAAACACACCCTCATGAGGGACTGTAAGAAATTCATCCCACTTTCTTGATGAAAAATAAATTCTCTTGCCTTTCACTATGGACTTAATCCAAGCAACTTCACTTACTTCTAGAATGAACTCCACATTCATGTAAAATTTATGAACTAGATTCAGGTAGAATGGTATTTCATTATCTGAGAACCACTCAAGCTATCCCTGATCCTATAATACACTGATAAGAAAAGACATGCATTCTAACAACCATTATTCAAGAATATATTTTTCTGGAGTCATTACACGGTTCTCTAGAGTAGGATTCTTAGGTCAAGAAGATTTGATCAATTCCCTTATCTATTTCTTAGTTGCACAAGACTCACCACCTTCAAGAGATCACTTCACACACGCCATTCCAACAGTTTGGTTTAAAGGTCAGAAGGTGAAAGGTTAGGGGGTAGAGAGAGAAATGGTTGAGTGAGTGTGAGGATAAAGTAGTAGAGTCGATCGACTCAAATTTATATCATTTATGGATTTTGAAATAACAAAATTATGAAATCATGAAAAGGGTTAAATAAAATAAATGAAACAGTGTCATTTTGGTAAAAACATAAAACATATAAAAACAACGAGTCATCAGTGTCATCATGATAGATTTTTCATAACACTAACGATGTCGGCTTGATAAGGCTTCGGTGTTGGCATGAAAACTGTGTTGGAATGACATAGCATCAGTGTCATCATGACAACTATATCGGCATGACATAGTCAAATTCATATTGTAAGTGTCGGTATGGGAACTTCACTTAAAACATTACCAAGGAATAACAATATAAGGTCCTATTGATTGATGATTCCTAGATTATGTCTGATGTAGTTCATTATTTCAGTGTTTAATGACTTCGTGAAAATTTTAGCAAGATGATGTTCAATGCCAATAAAATTTAATGTTATATCACCTTTTTGATAGTGGTCTCTCAAAAAGTGACATCTTACATCAATGTTCTTTGTCCTAGAATGTGAAATAATATTCTTAGTAATATTTATAGTACTTGTGTTATCAGAATTTATAGAGACATGTATGAATTGATATCCATAGTCTAGTAATGTGTGTTTTATCTATTATTTTCCACAAAACTACCATTATCTATGTATTTAGCTTCAATAGTAGATAATGCAAAAAAATTTTGTTTCTTACCACACCAGGAAACTAGAGACTTTCCCAAAAAGTGACATGTACTGGATGTACTCTTTCTATCTAACTTATAACCACCAAAGTAAACATATGAATAACTTACCAAATTAAAAGGTTCTCCTCTAGGATAGAACAGTCCTAAATTGGTTGTATATTTGTGGCATTTAAAAATCATTTTGATAGCATTTCAATGAGATTATTTTAGTTTTTCTTGAAAACGTGCACACATGAACACACTAAACATAATATCTGGCATACTAGAGGTTATCTAGAGTAAACTCCCAATCATTCCTCTATAAGTTATTTGATCAATATATTTACCATATTCATCAAGGTCCAAATTACAAGTGTTACTCATTGAAGTTTCACTACTCTTATTGATTTCAAAAGAAATATTAAAAAAAAAACAACATTGAAAAGGAAACAAAGGGATAAGAAAGACTTACTCCCATCATTTCCATAAAGGATGATATAATCAAAGTGATTGTAAAAAGAAACACCTAAAAACAAATTATGGACACCTTATAGAAAGTGGAAATTAATATCCCTATTCATGAAGCACTCAAAATAACTACAAATTATGCTAAATTTTTGAAGGATATTTGAAAGAAAAGAGGACACTTCAAGGCAATTAAAGGATTAACTTGGGAAAAAGTCTCTCATACCTTATCACACCACATTTGACAACCAAATTTCAGGATCCAGGGATGTTTTCCATTCCATGAACCATTGGATATTTAAATTTTATAATGATTTGTGGGATATAGGTGATTAAATTAATGTATTTTCTCACTCAATATACAATTTTTTTGTAGATGGGAGACTTAAATCCCACAAGTGTGGTAGTCCAGCTTGCAAATATATCCAAAGTTTTCCCAGCAGGAGTTCTGGAGGATGTCCTTGTAAAACTCAAATATATATTATTCCTAACTAAATTCTTTGTGTCAAATATTGAAGAATATAGGATTATATCACACTCACCTATCATTGTTTGGAGAAATTTCTTAAATACATCAAAAAACATCATCAATTTCCATGAAGGGACAATCACCATGGATTTTGGAGATTGCACTATCCACTTCAATATTTTTGAATCCATGAGGCACCCATTGGACGATCACTCACTCTTTGCACTCTATCATGAAGTTGGTACTGAACCCATTGAAGAATTAGGCATGTTACATGAATTCTTAGCCTTAGGATAGACTTCTTCCATTAAAAATATCATTGAACATTTGGATGCCCAAAATATTGTAGATTCCGATTTTATATGGGAGGAAGATGTAAAATGTGATTTCATTGATGATTTATTAAATGGTGAGGAAGATGATATGATATCTTATTTGTAAAAGGTCCAACCTTTGGAATTGGGGAACATCAGTTTAGTTTCATCCCTTAAACAACCCCCTGATTTAGAATTAAAATCACTCTCTACTGATTTAAAATATGTTTTCCTTAGGGAGGTAGAGAAATTAACAATGATAATTTATAATTATCTATCTAAAACCTAAGAAAAATAATTTATTTCTCTTCTTATAGAGAATTTAAAATCAATATTTTGGATCTTAGGTGATATCCTAGGAATAAAACAAAAAATATGATCACATAGAATTTTTCTTGAGGGAGATTCCAAACCTACCAGACAACCCCAAGAGTCTAAATCCCACCTTAATGAAGGTTATAAAGATGGATATTGAGAAGATATTTAAATCTAGGATCATATATCCCATCTCATATTCACAATGGGCTATCCCAATTCATGTAGTTACAATGAAAATTGGCCTAACCACTATAAGGAATAAAAAGAATGAATTAATCCGTGTGAGAATTAAGAATAGCTGGAGAGTGTGAATTGATTTTAGAAAGTTGAATTGGATCACTCAAAAAGATCATTTACACATCCCCTTAATTGACTATATGTTAGAGATATTGGTAGGGAGAAATCATTATTAGTTTTTGGATAAATTTTCAGGTTATTTTTAGGTACCCATTACTCCCTAGGATCAAGATAAGGCAACCTTTAATTGTCCCTTCGACACTTTTTTCATATAAAAGGATGACATTTCAATTATTTAATGATCCATGTACATTTTATAGGTTCATGGTAATTATTTTTTCAAATCACATTGAATATTTATTGGAGATTTTCTTGGATGATTTCCCAGTTTTTAGAAATTCATTTGACCATTGTTTGAAACATCTTGAAAAAGTTTTGAAAACCTACATTGAAAAAAATCTTGTATTAAATTTTGAAAAGTTTCATTTCATGGTTTAAATATGAAATTTACTTGGTCATGTAATTTCAAAAAATAAATTTAATTATATAAACAAAAATTGAAGTGATAAATTCATTGCCTTACCCAACTTGTGTGAAGCATGCTAGATAATTTTTAGGAGATGAAAAATTCTAGAGGAGGTTTATCAATGATTTCAGTAAGATTACTCTCCCTCTCTATAGATTGATTATAAAATATGCTGATTTTTATTTCAATGGTTCATGTAGGTAATCCTTTGATGACTTGAAGAGGAGATTGATTACCCCACCTATAATACAACCATGAAATTGAGAAGAATCATTCAAGCTACTTTGTGATGATTTCAACCAAGAAGTTGGAGTAGTCCTTTCGTAGTGAATTGAGGGCGGACCAAAAGCCATTTTTTATGCCTCAAGAACCATGGATGTGGCTCAATTAAATTAAAATACCACATAAAAGGAGTTCTTAGCAGTTTTTTTTGATTTAGAAATATTGAGATCATATCTTCTTGGAACTAAAGTCACTATGTTTTCTGATCATGAAACTCTTATGTACTTCATGAAGAAGGTTGTAGCTAAATTGAGGCTAGTGAGAGGGATGTTACTGATACTATAGTTCAACATAGAGATAAAGGACAATAAGGGGTCAGAGAATCGAGTGGCTGGTCATTTAAGAATACCGCCCAACACTACTAAAACTAAAATTCTATAAAAATATCCATTGAATGATCACCTTCCTGGGGAGAAGTTGTAATTGATTGAAGGAGAAGTGCCTTGATATAATTAAATGGTCAATTATCTGGTAACATCTCAGGTCCCATCTCATTTTAATTCTCACCAAATTCAAAAAATTAAAGTTAAATCTAGATAATACATTTGTAATGATCCATTTATTTGGAATATTTTCAATGAACAAGTAATAAGAAGATGTTTTACTGAGGGTAAAACTTCTTCTTTATTTGATTTTTGTCACAATTTATCTTTTAGAGAACACTTTAAACATCAAATGATAATAATTAAGGTTTTAGAATTAAGATTTTATTGTCCCACCCTTTTTAAGGATGCTCATAAATTTTGAAAAAGGTGTAAACATGTTAGTTTTCTGGAAACATTTAATAGAGAGAAGAAATAACCTATAAACCACTTAATTTTTGTGATATTTTTGAAGTTTGGGGGATATATTTTATGGTAAATTTCCCAATGTCATTTTGAAATTATTATATATTTCTTTCTGTTGATTTTGCTTCAAAATTGGTGGTAGAAAAAGCCACCAGGACTGACAATACTAATGTTTTTTTTGATTTTTTTAGGGATAAAATATTTTTTAGGTTTAGAGTGACTGGATCCATCATCAATGATCAAGGGAATCACCTTTTCAATAGGATAATGAAATATTTTCTGAATAAGTATGGGGTATATCAATAAACATAAACTTCTCATCACCCACAGACAAATGACCAAGCTGAGTGTCCAACAAGGAAATTAAAGTAATTTTGGAGAAGATTGTTAAACCAAATAGAAAGTATTGGATCCAAAGGTTGGAAGAAATGTTATGGGATTATAGGATATCCTATAAGTACCCAATTGAAATGAGTCCATATAGGTTAATTTATGGGAAAATCCATCACCTACATGTGGAATTGGAGCATAAAGTGTATTGCGTAGTGGGGAAGATAAATTTGGATCTTTACAGAACTAGTAAAGAGAGAAGATTATAGTTGAAGGATATAGAGAAAATTATAAGGGAGTATTTTGAAAATTCTATGATTTACAAAGAGAGAACAAGAGTGACTCATGAAAAGTTGATACAACTGAAAGACTCCCATCCTAGAGACAAAGTGTTGTTATTCAACTCAAGACTCAAGATGATAATAGGTAAACATTGTTCCAGATGGGAGGGTACATTTATAGTTACTAATGTATATAATTTAGGTTCCATGAAGATTGTGAAGGCTGGAGAGAAAGATCCATTCACTGTTAATGGAAATAGGTTGGAGAAATTACATGGGACCATTCCATCAAATCCAGTGAAGGATATCAGACTCCCCCAACCTATTTATCAATAAAATCCTTTAGGTTGTACCTATACTTTACACTTTATTTATTGATGTAATTCATTTTCAAATCTAGTTACATGTTAAATACATTTTAATGCATTGAGTACACTAAATCATTTAAGTTTAGAGTAGGGGACCTTTATAGTTTAGGATTTTCATTTGTTTTTTTACTTAAAAAAGGTGTGTTTTTTAAATTTGTGTGTGTTTATTTTTCATATTTTGTGTGTATTTAAAACTTTTGAGATATAATTATTCTAATTTCAATTTTTTGAACCCATTTCAATGAGATAACTGATTTATTCCATGAAACCAATATTAAATGAATGATGAAAATAATTTTTGTTTAAGTTCAAATATTTGGTAATTACATGAAAGGTAATATGATTTTTTAATCCCATGACACATCTCACTATCTATATATTTGAAATCACATTCCCATGATGCTTTTAAACAATTTTTTTCATATTATTTTCATTTAACTCTCTTCTTGAGAGAACCAAACCATGATTACTTTAACCAGGATTTGATTTATTCCTATCAAAACTTAAGGGTTTGAGGTACTTATGTTTTAAATTATTGAGGCATTTATTTGGTTTTAAATACCCTTTTCAAGTGAATACTTGTCATTCTATCCTTACTTCTATATTTAATCATTTTATTCCTTATAATTCATGAACAAACTATTAGTATAGCCACATTATATGCCATTTTTTCATATCCAATCTTATCTTGATGTGATATTACATGATCTAGTTGAACTTAAGCGTGGGGAGAAACTATCTTGTATTGGGATATCTCATTTGGTGATACATTGGGTGGAAAATCAAATACTGAAGAGATGTGTTTACTTTTGTAAAAAACCATTCTGTTGAATTTTGTGCCTTTTTTGGAGCTTTCATGATAAGAGAAGCTATGTCTTTCTGGAGCTTATAATGGAGAAAGAAAGCTATTCCTTTTCTGGAGTTTTTAAGACAAATTATGTTTGAGAATATTGATATTTTTTTCTAGTAAAATGATGAATTTTGTGAAATTTCATTTATTTTTCATGATGGTGGAGATGATTTGAAACTAAGGGGAGTGAGTAGGAGACCATACTTGATTTAAAATTAGAATATTTCAATTTTACTCCAAAAAGATCCAAGACCTCCTCATTTGACCTTAGAATTTTTTGAAATCTAATTATACCAACTAGAAGACATAAAATAAACTTTCAAATTACTCATGATAAAAACATGTCCTTAACATACATAGGGTGTAGATGTAGGAATTTATCATGTCTATGGTGACCCTTGCATGAGTTTGGATGAGAAAATCCTTGTTCAAAATTGACATTTATGAGATGAGAGAAAATTCATGTGAGGCAAGAGTATTGTGTGCATGAGGGTAGAAATGACGAATAAAAATATTGAATTATATAAAGGGAAAACTTCTAATAATTATTGTTTATGAGGTATGATATATTTTGTTTCATTGTATGGAATTAGTGGATCTCATGGGAATGTGTTTTGAATTTGCAATGATTTGATTTTGTTTCTGACTTGTCCAGGAGCACAAGTGTTAAGTGTGGGGGAATTGATAGAGTTAATATTTTAATTATTTTTCATATTTTTCAATGATTAAATCCCTTAAAATTAATCAATTTGAGCTTATTTTTATAATTTTAATATTTTTGGTGGATTTTGGGCTTAATTGTAAAAATTGATTAATTCTATAAATTTAGAAATTTTATGGATCTTTTGTATTTAATGCATATATTTTAAAAATTTGATCCAAATTTATTGATTAATTTTTTCATGGTATTAAAGTTTGTATTATGGACCTATATCTAATTCAACACAAAATGGACCATAAAAATAAATCATGTGGAAAAAGTTTTCTTGACTACATAATAGACCTCACATCAGTTATGGAAGCATATATCAAACTACATATGTAAAAATGAGGTGATTAAAGTTTAAGGAGAAAGATAACCCAACTATGAATTCTTATATAAAATTTCATTGAAAAATTTGGTCATTAAGGCATCCAGTGAATGTTAAAAATTAGAGGTGGTTGAATAGTCTCCTCAGCCAAAAAAAGTATTCATCATTAATTTGAGTATAAAATTCTTAGAAACTTGTCCAAATCTGTTGAGATTTTGTGGGAACATGAAAAATAGATAGCGGAACAACTTTTTTTAATAAAAATTCCTAATATTCGGCCGTTTAATATTCTAATTGAACTGAAAATTTTTGAGGATTGAATCTAGAGGGAAAATTTTCCACCCTCAAGCCTATAAATATGTGTGTGCACTTCCATTCAAGTGTTTTTGATGAAGGTGAAAGAGGGACTATGATGGAGGATTGGAGTCTTGAATTTATGTTTATTTCAAAATTTCTTTTTTGTTAGTTTCATTATGCTCTATTCTTCCCATTTCAACTCTCTTACCCTTCACCTGGAGGGGTAAAACCTTTGAGTGATCAGGGAAGGGGGAGTTTCACTTTTGTAATATTAGAGACTTGTGATTAAATATAAAAATATATATTTTCTATTTAATTGTTTATATTTTCAGTGGATGAATTTTTTTTAATGCGATCATGTTTTGGTTTCTAGGTGTATTCATTGTTAATAGCTTTGGTTGAAGAACTTTAAACTCCCTATGCCCGGTGCAATTTGTCTTGATCGTGAAAATTGTGTCAGGTGGTGGGTGTATAGTGATCATTGGCACATGTGTGGAACTAGTGAATAATTTATAGATATTTAAGGATCAATAATTCCCCATCGATACTTGACTTGGTTTTTTATGAATGGTTCATGAACTTTCATACACATAAGAGTGGTTTTCATTACTTCCTTTAACTAAGGGTGATTGACAACTCGATCGAGGAGTCGTTCATTTATCATTAAATTGGAAGATAGGGGGAATGATTTCCATGACCATTTTGACATTGAAAAAGGTGAACATATCCTAACCCCATCACTCTATTCATCCATTAGTGTTCAAAAATTTATTTTAATTTCTTTCGCTCTTTAAAAAAACAAAAAATTTCAATAAAAATCTCACTTATTTCTCAAATTTTAAGGCCAAAAATAGATTTTTGTGTGCTTATCTATGGATAAAACCTATGTTACCCACTTTAATACATTTTAACTTAGGAAATATTTGTTTTTTCACACTCCAAAATAGGAATGTTTCAGTATAAATACCCCTTTTGAGTCTTTATGTGATGGATGTTTAACATGATTAATGATATAATGGGAAACCTTTATGGGAACATAACCCTTTGGTTTAATATATTTTTTAGTGAAAATGTTATTTTAGGAATAATGATTTTGTATTATATAGAAAAAAGTTTAAAATTATTGATATGATTTAGGGTCAATGTTATTACATATTTTGAGGTAATTATGGTTGATTGGGATAACAAAGTTAATAGATTTTGGGAGTATATTTTTATTATATAGATAACCATGGGATTGAAAAGTGATTTGGTGACTAAGTGATTATTGTTATTTTTGAATAAGTGCACTATATTGGGAATATTATATGATTAAAATAAACAAAATTTAAGGAATTAATATTTAGTTGTTTTATAGAATCATATATGATTTTATTGGGGATTTATGGTGATTTAGGATATTTATGGAAATGATTATCATATTCTGGGGAGTATATGATTAGGGTATATACAGTTTTAGTATATAACTATATGGGAAAATGATATTAATTAAATATTATAGTTAGGTTGATCTTAAAAAAATATGTGATTTTTTATTTTTGGGCTTTGAATTTGGTCAGACATATTTTAGAGGAGTCTTAAGGTTAACAATTTATGAAATGGATTAAGTTGAACTTTGGGGGTTATTGTTGAGGTTTTAGATAATAATTTATTTATCCATATTAGATAAAATGTACTAACCATTTTTCGTTTTATAAACTATTTATAGAAAGAAGGAATGACCAGCAATTATTTAAAGGATCTTATTATCTATTAAAATTTAATTTTTTTACTTCAAGCATGAAAAATTCATTTCTTAGAAGAAGATGTAAAGTTAAAATTCCTCAAAGAATAATAAAAGGATGAAATTTTACTTATGAAATGGAAATAAATCAAGAAACCACATATTATAATGTTCACTATCTTATCAATAAATTAATCCCTCAACTTTAGGAAAATGATATTAAAATAATAATGTTATCCTTTTACCTCAAGTTTTGATGAATTGATGGTCTTTTCACCCCTTAATGATTTATAGTTTTGTGGTCATTAACGTATCATGTCCATTTTCTCTTTAACTATATATTAGTAATTTAATATAAGTTTTATAATACATGTATATATTTTATCTTACATTATCTAGGAACCCGATTATGTGTTACTTTGGGTAAACTTTATCCATCCCACTCCCCCTTTTTAAAAGAAGTTTTATTATTCCTCTGTATGATGTGGGATTTCAACCTAGGAACTTTCAAATAATAAACCTTTGATGGCGGAGATAAAATTTCATGGGTGAAATTTATTTAATGTGGTATAATGTAACACCCCCAAAATTTAGAATACTATTCTTGATAGCATTATTAACACACAACATCGAGCTTTAGGCGAACCACAATATACTATTAAAATATCATTATTTAATGTGACAACTATCACCTAGCCATTGGAATGGTGGGTATGAATATTTTTAATCAAATAATGAAAAATATGCATAAATATTTTATGTAATTAATTTATTAATAATAAATATGCAATCAATTTTTAGTAAAGTAATTTTATACTTAAAAAATACATTTTTTTGTGAAAAATGGTTTTTATACCTTTTGTGAGAAGATAATATAATTAAATTCTAACACTTTTATAAATTATATTTGAAAAATTTAACTTAATTTTTGAAATAATCATTTTAAAATTAACTTAGAATGATTTTTTTTAGAATTTCCTAAAAATATTCATTTTTCAATGAATTGCGACAAAATACTGATTTTTATTGATAACTGTATTTTCATTTCAAGCATTTACATTGTGGAATTTTGTTTTAAAATAGTTTAAAAGTAAAATTAATTAATTTATATTATTAATAATCCAATTTATTCCATTTTAATTAATTTTATGAGTTATTTTTATAAAAAACTTTATTAAATATGAAAACATTTTTCATGGAAAACCTATTTTCGTTGCGTTATGAAGGATTAATTTTAAATTAAATTACAAAAATATTGTGAATTTAAATTTGGTAAAATGGATTCTATATTTGAAATAATACTGTATAAAGTTTTCTACAAGTCCAATTTATTTTTTGGTAATAATGAATAGTAAAAATAGTAAACATTTATCGCCACAGTTGAGGTTAAAATGGGTTTACCCAAGGGGGGGGGGGGGGTTAAACCAAGAGATAAGAGAAATATTTTCTATTAGACTTGTATAAATCCAATTAGATGGAAATATTTAAAATTAATACTACCACACCTTATAACCTATATCCATTTGGCATCATTTCTCTTGAGTATGATAATATTATATTTTAATATTTTAAAAAATTCCAAGTGTGTCCTATACTCACTTATAAAAGGACACCCCTACCCTCTCTTATTTACCCAAATTTGATCCATATGGATTAAAAAAACCTGAAAATTATCTTATAAACTTACCTATCTTTGAATTATAGTTTTTTATTCTTTAGAGACCATTCCAAGGGTCCTTAAGAAAGAATCTAAAGGAGGCCAACTGAAGAAGAGATAATCATCCTAGCCGACCTATTTCTATTTATTTATTATTATAACTTCTCCAAATCTATGGTATTCATCACAAAATAATAAATTAAATATAATAAATATACTTAAATGTTATTTTTATTATGTAACCACCATTATTCTACCTCTTTTCCATCAAATAGAAAGTGAAAGTATCAATGTTGCGTATGTGTGGACTACCACATCTATCTAACGATACAATCCATTTTCCATAACCATTTTTCATGGATGGTTATTATGATGATTTTAATTCTTATATATGATATTTTTGATATAATTATGATTTTGGAATTATAATATCATATCTTCATTCTTATCTTCCCATCTGTTGGAAAAACGATAACTTCGCTCGTGCATATGTGTGGACTACCACCTCCACGAAGTGATGTGATTATTTTATTTATTTATAATTTTTATAGATGGTAATAAGGATATATTTAATGAATATATATATGATATATAAGAAATAATAATTACTCTTAAAATTGGAATTATTATTTACCATCCTTTTGTTCCAATTATCAAAAAGTGAAAACAATGTTCATGCGTTCGTACAACCTACTGTCTCTATAAATTGTGAATTTTATTTTTCTATCTGATCATTTCAAGAATGATTATAAAAATGTATTTAATGAGTAAATATAATATTTATATCATGAATGGAATCATGGAGATTATGAAATCATGATCTAGATTCAGTGACTAAAACTACTAAACCAAAACATATATGAAATACGAAACAATCAACACTCAAAAATAATGATTTTAATAAAAAATTATTAATAAATAGGTGTGGAAATTTTATAAGTAAATAATATATGATATTATAAATATTTAAATGGTTCTATTATAGAATTATAATAAATTTAAATTTATTATACAGGAGGTTAGAGCACTTACAAAGCTATTCAGACCCAAGGTAAGAGATTTCGTCTCAATTTCTCTTCATTGAGGCATGTTTTAATTTTATACAATTAATTTATTTTATATGGTGTATATAATACCATTTTACATGTTATATCATGAATAATTTATACTTAATGGTATTTTATGTTACAACTCATGTTACTTCAGACAAGGGGTTTTGATTCAAAAGTTAATAAAGTGGTAAGGGGCTTCTTAACTCAATTTCCATTCATTGAGTTATACTTATACTTCATTGAATATGATATTTCATGATTATGTGTGGCATAAAATCTGATTTTTTTATTTTTTTATTTATATTTTTTTTGGTTTTACATTTTTCACACATAATCAATTCATTGATTTATTCTCACTTGAATGATATGATCTTTGTAAGGGATTTAATATAAATTTAGTTTTATTAAGGCATGTTTTAATGTTATACATAAAATTTATTTGATATGGTGTGTGTAATGACATTTTATATGTTATATCATGAATAATTTATAATTCATGCTATTTTATGTTACAATTCATGTTACTTCATCCAACGGGTTTGAATTTTAATGTTACTAAAGTGAATAGGGGTTTCTTAACTCAATTTCCATTCATTAGGTTTTAATTTTGCTTGATTAAATAGTTTATTCCATTATTATGTGTGAAATGACCTATGATTTTATTATATTTTATTTTCAATTGTTTATTTTTTTTACACATAATCACTTCATTTATTTATTTTAACTGCAATGATACAATCTTTATAAGGGTTTCTCATCTCACTTTTATTTCTGTGAGACATATGACATATTACCCACTTATTTCTTTCTTGTTTTGTATATAATGGCCATAAATTACTATTGTTATTCTTATCATGAAAATTATGGGGGTTTACAGATCCATATAAGGTTCTCTCTTTTATATGTTTTGGATTCAAAAGTTACTAAAGGGGTAAGGATTTATTTCACAATCTCTTCATTATTTGGCATTGTTTATGTTTAAGTCTCCAATGGAAGAATTATTTTATATTTATATCTTTAACCAAATATATTTTCTTCTCATATGGTTATTTATATAAATTAAAAGTTTTCTTTTTTACTTTTCCCTATTTAATTACTCAAAATACCAAAATAGTAGTTTGGGTTTGGCTTAGTGGTAAGAACCTCATAATCCTACATGAAAAATGGGGGTTTAAAACCCATTGGGTATAGGGTACTGTAGCAGTTCTGTAGCGTACTATAGCAGTGGAAGTGCTGTAGGAACGGCGGACACTGTAGCGGTGGAAGGGTGATGTAGTAGTGGCAGATACTGTGCAATACTATAAAAGTAGAGTACTATAGCAGTACTATTCACATAATGGGCCTTGGGCCAAAAATTTTTTCCTACGGGCCATGTAATGGGATAAATTCCCACTAGGCCTTCAAGTTATGTAATGGGTCTCCCTCTACCCAGTTAAAAGAGGTCTTTGCTTTGCTTTAAATAATAAATGAGGCTTCAACCCTAACCTTTTAAAAAAAATACTCAAGATACCAAAATAAGTTTTTTAAAGAAAACCGACTTTGTTTTCAATTAGGTTGAGAATCTTTTTCTTCATGTCCATAATCTCATTAAAATGTTTTCAAGATTGTTTTTACTATTAAACCTTGTTTTTTAAAATCAAAATTTACCCATGTTTTACTTTCTATAAAAATGTTTCAAAGTAATCTTTTTTCATTTTTTGAATGCGACAATTTTCGAATTTTTACCAAAAAAATCAGAGGAATATATGTTTTAATGTATTCGGTATGACTATAATTTACTACCTTCACAAACACCCAATGATTTTATTATTACTTTAAAATTTTCTCTGATTATTTTAAAATATATTTTTTCCTAATATTATGTAGATTTTTAGTTCTTAAAAATTAATTTTAAAGTGAGAAGGGTATTTTCTTCAAGAATGTTTTAATTATTTGTCATGGTATTTCTATTCATCAACAAAAAAAACATTTATTTTACTTATGATCCACTGAGTATATATTGTAATTATACCATCCTTATTCTTTATATTGATGGTTTATGATTAGTTTTACTGGGAATGTATTTATATTCTGTATACTAGTTTTCCTATAAATATAAATTTGGAATTTAAGACATGTTGATTAAGTTTTATTGTTAATTCATACAATGAATGCATTATACATAAAAAGTGATAGGTGGATCCCAAAATTATATATCCCCTATATGAATCAGTAGGTCTCATGGAAAAACTAGTTTGGGAATTTAGCATATTCCTTACCCATTTATGTATAATGTCTTGACAGAAGGCCTTGATTGTATGAATAAGATGTGTTAGAATGAGGTTTCAATGGGAAGTTTATGATTTTTAGCATTATTAATTACATTATTATGAAATCAATTATTAATTTCCATGTGATTATTTTAATATTTATGATATCCATGGATAAGTTTCAAGTTGTTTCAATTATTTATATTTCATTATTTGATCATCATTTATTCCAACCATATTATTATTCATGCTCAATTTATTGATTATATGACACGTTTATTTAGTTATTTACCTTTCCATATTTATTATGACTTATTTACTCATGACACCTTCAACTTTACGTAATCCTTACTGAGCATTTCAGATAACCCTTATTTTATTTCCTTTCTCCAGGTATGAGGAATGAAAATTTAAACGAGTTCAATGATGAAAAATATTTACTTTCATTATATTTTATTTTATGTTTAAAATATAATGTAAGATTCAAGTATGTATCTAGTTTACCAAGACAACTAAACTATTCATTCCTTTCAGATGCAATTAATTGTAACCAATGCCTATGTAATAAAGTAAACATCGACTCTATGTTACTGGATTTAGGGTATTTACATCTTTAATATATATCAACTCCAACATTATTATCTTGATCCATGTAATGTATTTAATCATGAGAAAGTTTAATTGGAGGATGTTTTTCAGAGTTGGAAACTCAAGAGGGGGGTTAATTGAGTTCCTATAAAAATCTCTACTAAAATGTTTATTTATAATATTCCCACAATTTAAAACATAATAGGACACTTAATCATAGTAGTGAGTTTATAATATCCTGACTGTTCAACTAATTTATTTGAAGATTTATTATTTCTAAGTTGTAACAATATGAGAGGTTGATACAACATTTGAAACTAATATAATAATCCAAAATAGTTATAAACACTATCCAAGACTAACTATCACAATGAAATTCAGTTTTCTAAAATACAGGAAAAGAATAGAGAAAACTAAATTTGAAAACACAGTGGATATAAAACAAGAGGTTCTGTCTCAAGACGAGACTTAGTTCTCTCCACTTGGTGATCACCTACTAATAAAAAATCTATATAGATAAATGTTCAGATCCACACCCTGGATTGAGTTTTACACAACAGTACACATACTATCTAGGTCACAGGACCTCTACCATAGTTCTACATGTGAAAAATACAATCAGGTCATACAGGACCTCTTCCACAGTTATACGTGGGATAAAAAATTTTAAAAAGGATAGTTAAGTGAGGATATCTAGTATCCTCTTGTTTAGTGCGAGAGATAGTGTGTGTTTTACAGATAGATTCACACACTAATCAAAAGTGTAATAGAAAGGTACACAACATATCAATAAGTATTAGATAGATTTTAGAAGTATTTGTGTGTTATACAGTTTAACTCTAGACTCTTTGATATATCATATTTGAAGTTAGAGTCCTCTTTTAGAAGGAGAAACTAAAACAGAGTATCGTAAAGCATTGTGTTCTTGCTTCCATGAAGATGACATGTTCTTATCCTTAGGTTTGGTTTAATTCTACAGAGATGTTGGAAATTTGATGAACAATAGTTCTCTGGTTCACATAAAATATGAATGAAGAGTTCCTCATGTGTTCTTATTTTCTGTATGTTTCTTGTGTGGGTTTTCTACTGTGTGTACGCGTGTCCCCTTTTGGTGTTTTTTGTGTGTTATTCCATTCATGAACTCTTATTTTTATATATATTCTTTCATCTTGACAATGTGCATGTTTTTAGGTCAATGTTGTACCTCATACTTTTGACATCCTCATTTAATATGCATGAAAAAAGAATTAAATTAATTAATCGCATTAAAACACTCAAAATATTACCATTTGAAGTAATTTTAAATTAAAAAAATTTTAAATAGTCTATTGGTGAGTCCTCTATCGGTATATCCTTATTTAGGTGAATCATTCCATCAGTGTGTCATTTTGTCTATATCAGTGACTTATTGCATTAGTGACTCATTTTAACAGTCGGTGAGTCCTTGCATCAATAGAACCTTGCTTTGGTAGGTCCATCTGTCGGTGGGTCCTTATGTCAGTAGGTCTTTGAATTGGTAGGTCCTTGCATCTATAGGTCCTTACATTGGTAGTTCCTTACATCGGTAGGTCCTTACATCAGTGAGACATTTAGTCTGTCAGTGTGACAATTGCACTGTCGGCGAGTCATCTATCGATGAGTTTTTTTGCACTGTCGGTGACTCTGTTGAACTGTCAGTGTCAGTATGTCATACTTAGAAAATACTTCTAGTTAGACTGTCTTACAACATAAATATTATCAGAATGTTTTAAACTTGTAAGTGATCATAGATAATCATAATTACATGTATTGAAACTTAAATAAACATGATTGAAATGTTTGTACATGATTGACATGATTTTTGATTATTAAAACCATTAATACTAGAGAGGGTGGCCAACAACATCCTATGGGACAACAATATCCCCTTTTTTTATGATAAAGAATCATGGAATTATATAGTACAATCATTTTTTGTGGAATATAATCATTCTACTTATCATCTCCCATTATTGATGAATTTTCACAATATATAGATAAGGTTCATAGGTAAAAAAATTAAAGTGGTATCAAAGGAAAAAAAATAGAATCAAAGACTAATGCCTTTTCTTCCCATATGTAATCTGAGGTAAGGAAAATAAAATTCATAATAGTGTTATAAAGGGTAAAATACATAAGGATAATTTCAAATTGTTCTCCCCCTTTTGGATTATCAAAAAGGTGGAAGGGTAGAAAAAACTATTCTCACCCTTTTGATTATAATCAAGAAGGAAACAAGTATCAAAGGAATAAAAAAATCTCAAAGAATAATAGATAGATCACAAATATATGAAAGACAATAACATAGAATTTCATTAATCAATTAAGTACAATGTATTACAAATATCTAGGGAAAGTTAATAAAATACAACCAAACAACCCTATCATAGAGTTATCCACACTACTTCTCAGGATCAAGAGGTTCCTTCAGTTTCTTATAGGGATAAATAGAAGGTCCAATAGGTAATGTCTTGAAGCTGGAGGGTATGAAGGGATATTCCGAGAAGGTAGAATCACTCAATCTGGAACATTAGGTTCAAGGCTGGGTTTGTTCTGTGACAACACAGGAGGTTGAGGTTGTTCTAAGATAACTGGCCGAATCTGACTGAAATGTTGAGAAAATGACATCGGAGGTGGAGGCACATATCAAGAATGTCTAATAGTTGAAGTAGTAGGCACCACAATGGCTTCACTCTACACATGAAGGTATGACTTCAATAGTTTGATGAAATCCTCAATAATTTCACCACCATACTTTATAGCTTTCTGAAAGTTGTCTTTATTCTCCAAGAACTTGTCCAAAAGAGGGTTGAAGTCCTTAAAATTATATACTTGATCTTTGAAGGATCTATTCACTAGAGGCAATGTTAGGTTATATGTAAAATAATTAAAAAGACTGTTCAACTAATTCTTGGTAATGATCTTATTGAAATAATAATCCACCTTTTATATGATCTGAACATTGGAAGTCTTAGTACTCTTGGAATAGATCATGACCATATCATGAACATGGTCTCTATTTTTCTCAATCATTGTATGGCTGGCTAAACCAGAAGCATCAAAAAGAGCTTGAAGATCTTACTTAACAATATTTCAAACTGCCTCAATGTCCAAGGCCTAATAAGTCTGACCAGAGGTAGAAGGAACATCAGGAGGAGATGAGGTATGAGTCTTCAAAGCTTTAAGAACATTTTCCAAATGGCCTTTATACTCTAAGGTAAATTTTTTTATTGTAGATACAATCCCTATCATTTCTTTTCTCACCTTGGAAGTGTTTGTAACAATAGTTTCAACAGTTGAGATTAAGTTTGGTTGAATATTTTCAATCACTTTCTTTGAAACACGAGATGCATCAGCCTCAATCACACCCATTGTCTGGTCTGGAATAGAAAAAACTTTCCCAAACTACTTCATTTATTCTATTGAAGATCTGAGTGAGTGTAATTCATCACTTAGATTAGTGTTTTCCCTTATAGTTTGTTGAATCTCATGGACCATATGATATTGAACTAATATACTTATAGTTGAACCAAATTGTTCATTAAACCTTTAAAAGTATCCTTTAGTGACAATGTCACTAGGAAGGATCTCATCCACTTATTCTTTGGAAATAGGTACAAATACCTCCTCATCTGAGTCTTCATAATCCAAAAAAAGTGATACATATCTAGGATTCCTTTCGCATTCAAACATAACATCATCATCCAGAGGGGTGATAGTGTTAAGTTTCACTCTACCAGCTTGAAGCTCCCCATCATCTTGATCTCTTCTAACCTTATGATCCCCCTAAATATGTGATCTCCTCACTGGTTTCTCACCCTCAACATGATGTCTCCTTATTTCATAAACCAACTGAGGTACAATTACTACCTAAGTTTCCACTTCATCATGAACTTCAACATTTTCTCTTTCTTCAACAACAAATTCAGGAGGTTATTCCAACCATTTCTAAACCACAACTTCAACCATCACTACATCTCCACTTTGATCATCATCAGGATGGTCACTATTACTCGCACTGCCTTCATCACTGACTTCATCATCATCATGTCCAGATACATGATCTTCAATTCCATTTCTATAAACATTTTCTCCACCTTCTTCTTCTTCACTACCACTACCACTCTTATCTTCTTCACTTCCTTATTTTTATTATTCATAGCCACTAGATATACTTACATACTCCACACTACCTGAGACTTCTGTCCACTCATCTCCATTGTGTTCAAGTGTGGTATCATTAGATGGTAAAGAAATTAGAGGACTAGGGGGTTCAAAATAAAAACCCTTGTGAACTTAAGTGGTGTCAGGGTCACTCCCATCATCGATTGGTGACCCTTGATCTTTGAATGGTGTGGCAGACTCTTCTTCCTCATCCGAAGAGTAAAAAACTTCGTTATCTAGTCCCGGAACAGGATCATCCAAATTTCTTAGCCTAGTTGGATGGTCCACTGGATTGAACTTATCATAAGTCTTATCTTCATCCATAACCCATTATTTATTCCATAGGTTCCAATTGATCTTCATACTTTTACAGATCTATTTAATTAGGTAGATCCCAATTCAATCATAAACAACTTCATCTTCTTCACTAACACAACCTTTATCTTTCAAAATAACTGAGATCAACCTTGGATAAAATATGGAATTGTTTATTGAAGAAGGCTTGATCATTTCATTTATGTGCAAAAAAAGGTATCTACATAGTTTTACCTTAATCCATTTTTTTAGAATATAAATCAAATCGAAATATTGATACTTTAGAGATGAAAAGTCCTATTTCCTAGGAAAGATATGATGTTGTATGAACTTTAACAAAATTATACACTCCCCATCTAAATTTGTAGAAATGGGTCTCCTGTACTCATCATTATCAGTAAGATCCTTCAGAGATGTCTCAAAGTAGAAAATATCACTCTAATGTGGAGAGGTACCTTGATAATCATCAAACACACCCTCACAAGGGAATTTAAGACATTAATCCCATTGTCTTAATGAAAAATAGATTCTCTTACCTTTCACTATGGACTTAATCCAAGAAAATTCACTCCCTTCTAGCAGGAACTCCACATTCTTGTAAATTTCATGAACTAGCTTTGAGTATAAGGGTCTTTCATTATCTGAGAACCACTCAAGCCATCCCAGATCCTATAACACCCTGATAAGCAAAGACATGAATTCTAACAACCATTATGCAAGAACCTATTTCTCTAGAGTCATTACACGGTTCTCTAGAGAATTATTCTCAGGTCAAGAATATTTTCTCAATTCCCTTATTTGTTTCTTAGTTTCACGAGACTCAACACCTTCAAGATATCACTTCACTCACGCCATTCCAACAATTTGGTTTAAAGGTCGGAAGGTGAAAGTTCAGGGGGTAGAGAGAGAAATGTTTGAATGAGTGTGAGGATAGAGGAGTAGAGTGGATCGACTCAAATTTATATCATTTAGGGATTTTGAAATAAAAAAATCATGAAATCATGAACCAAGTTCAAAAAAATAAATGAAATAGTGTCATTTTCATAAAACATAAAACAGATAAAAACAACAAGTCATCGGTGTCAGCATGACAGATTTCTCATAACACTAACGATGTAAGCTTGACAAGGGTTCAATGTTGGCATGACAACTATGTTGGAATGACATAGCATCAGTGTCGGCATGACAACTGTGTCGGCATGACATAGTCAAATTCATACTGTAAGTGTCAGTATGGAAACTTCACTTAAAAAATTACCAAGGAATAACAATATAAGGTCCTATCGATTTATCACTCCTAGATCATGTCTGATGTAGTTCATTCTTTGAGTGTTCAATGTCTTAGTGAAACTTTTAGCAAGATGATGTTCAATGATAATAAAATTTAAAGTTATATCACCTTTTTGATAATGGTCTCTCAAAAAGTGATTTCTTACATCAATGTGTTTTGTCCTAGAATGTGAAACAGTATTCTTAGAAATATTTATAGCACTTGTGTTATCACAATTTATAGAGGCATGTATGAATTGATATCCATAGTATAGTAATGTGTGTTTTATACAATTTTTTTCACAAAAACTACCATTATCTATGTATTTATCTTCAATAGTAGATAATGAAACAAAATTTTGTTTCTTACCACACCATGAAACTAGAGACTTTACCAAAAAGTGACATGTTCCAGATGTGCTCTTTCTGTCTAACTTATAACCACCAATGTCAATATTTGAATAACTTACCAAATTAAAAGGTTGTCCTCTAGGATATAATATTCTTAAATTGGTTGTATATTTGAGTCATTTAAAAATCATTTTGATAGAATTTAAATGATATTTTTTTAGTTTTTCTTGAAAACGTGCACACATGAACACACTAAACATAATATCTCACCTACTAGAAGTTATCTAGAGTAAACTCCCAATCATTCCTCTATATTTGGGTTGATCAATAGATTTACCATATTCATCAAGGTCCAACTTAAAAGTGTTACTCATTTAAGTGTCACTACTCTTAGTGATTTAAAAAGAAATATTTTTTAAAATATCTTTAGTATATTTACTTTGATCCAAAACCATACCTTATTTATTTTGAAATATTTGAAATCCAATAAATAATTTGAGTTCACCCATTAAACTCATTTCAAATTTACTTTTCATCATCTTTGAAAAATAAACACATAAAGAATTTTTAGTAGATCCAAAAATAATATCATATATATAAATTTTTACTACTAAAACATCTTTAGAAATTAATTTTATAAAAAGTGTAGGATCAAAAACACCTTTTATAAAAACTTTAGAAACAAGAAAAGTGATGATCCTATCATACCAAGCTCTTAGATATTACTTTAAACCATATAAATCTTTAGTTAATTTAAAAACATGATTTGAAAAGTGGGGATTTGTAAAACTAGGGGGTTTTTCAACAAAACACCCTAAATTATATAACCATTTAAGAATGAACTCTTAATATCCATTTGGTAAATTTTGAAATCTAAATGTGCTGCATAGGAAAACATGATTCTAATGGTGTAAATTAAAGATACTGGTGAAAAGGTTTCTTCATAGTCAATACCTTTCTCTTGACTATAATCTTGTACGACTAATCTATCTTTGTTTCTAACTATATTACCAGATTCATCCACTTTATTCATAAGCACCCATTTAGTGCCTATAGTCAAGGTGTCTTTGGGTCTATCTAAAAGTTTCCAAACTTTTTTTATTTCAAACTAATTTAACTCTTCTGGCATATCTATCACCCAAAATTTATCATTGATAGACTCATTGATGTTCTTAGGTTCAAGTTGTGACAAGAAAACTTGATGTTCAATAATATTTATGAGAGAATCTCTAGTTTGAGTTCCTTTGTCTAATTCTTTAACTATAGCATCTAAAGGATGGTTCTTGAGAGTTATAATAGGTCTAGAAAAAAGGGCTAGAGATTTCAGGTTCTTATACAGGTTCTGATTCATTATGACTAGAATATAGAGAATTTCCAAAACTAGAAGTTTTAATAGATTCCTTAACAGGATGGTCAGAAGATTTATTATTGAAGTCCAGATTTGGCATACCATCCTTAAGATTTTCTAGAGAGGTCTTTGGCTCATGTGAATATGTCTCATCAAACTTGACATGTATATATTCTTCCAAACATTTGGTTCTCTTATTTAAGTCTTTTTATAATTTACTAGAAATTGAATAACCTAGGAAAATTCTTTTATCACTCTTGGAAGAAAATTTCTCCATATTATCCTTAGTGTTAATCAAATAGACTTTGCAACCAAAAACTTTTAAGTAGTTAACATTGGGTTTTCTATTGATCCACAAATCATAACGGGTTCTCTTAAGGATATGTCTAATAAAAACTTTATTGATTATATAGCATGCTGTATTAACATCTTCTTCCCAAAATTATATAGGTAGGTCATACTCACTAAAATTGGTTCTAGAAATTTATTATAGGGTTCTATTTATTCTTTATAAAAATCAATTTTTAGAGCGGTGTCCTTGGAGTAGAGAAGTTATGACTATAGGCATTTTGTGAGAAAAATGATTCAAACTATTGGTTTTCAAACTCACGGCCATGGTCACTTCTTAGAGTTTTAATTCTAAGACAACTAATATTTTCTACAGTCCTAGTATACTTGGTGAAATGAGAGAAAGATTAACTTTTGTGAACCATGAAGTATATCTAGAGTAGCAATCTACAATAACATAGATATAGTGCTTCCCACTTAGACTGGAAACTCTAGATGGTTCAAACAAGTCCATGTGAACTAACTTGAGAGGTTAAGAAGTTGAAACTTATTTATTTGGTTTGAAAGAGATTCTATACTGTTTACCCTTTTGACAAGCATTACTGACTTTTTCATTTGGAAACTTAAGTTTAGGTAGATCCTTGACTAAGACTTTTCTAGAAAGATTTCTAAGTGAGTGTATAATGCAATGCTCTAATATCCTATTCCAAATCCAGGAATATTTATGAAAAAACTCAAACAAGAAAATTTTGAGAAATGAAAGAATCTAAGTTAATAGCATAAACATTATCATTTCTAAGAACAGAAAAAACTAACTCATTTTTATAATAATAAAAATTGCAATCATCATTTTTAAATTTAAAATTAAAACTATCATCACATAACTGAGAGATACTAAGTAGGTTGTATTTAAATCAATAAAAAAAGTAATTTGTAAATTAAAACGGAGTTAGAGTTACCAATATGTCCAAGGCCAATGATTGTTTTCTTTAGAATTATCACTAAAAGTGACATGCCCACCATAAATATTTACCAAGTTCTTGAACCATGAGTAATATCTTGTCATGTGTCTTGAAAATCCACTGTCCAAGTACCATAATATTTTACAGGAGCTCTTAAAATAGTTTTCCTACAAAAATAGTTTAGACAATAAAAGATTTTGGTACCCATATTTGTTTGGGTTTAGTAACATTAGTAATAAGAGATTTGGGAACCCATATTTTCTTCATGGCTTTCCTATAAGTAGCATGAAAATTATTTTAAAAATATACTTTATTTGTTCCAGAAAATCTTGAAATAGTATAGGATGTTTTATAGATGGAATTTGAAGAAAATTTTCCAGAACTGGGCATAAAACTGGATTTTCCATATTTTGATACAAAATGAGTTTTAGCTATATTCCTATTTCTTGGTTGGTATCCTATTCCAGTAGTATACTTTATAGATACTTGTTTACTAATCATTTGAACTAATATTTCTTTACCATTAGTAAACTTTTCTAAATCATTTTTTTAATTTATCATTTGAAAATTTAAGCTCATTTTTTCCCTTAAACAGTTGAGAATATTTGTATTTTTCTATAGCAAGTTCAAATTTAACAGTTGTGGTCAAAGCATTATGTTTATTTAAATATTTTTATTTATCTTTTAGTTCATTACGAGTACCTTCTATAATTTTTTAATATTCAAACATTTCTTTATTGTTCATATTTTTATAATCACTTTCATCTCTAGAATAGTATGCATTATGTTCAAGAGAGTTTAGTGTTAACTCAGATGTGTTCATCATAAAGAACGTATTTTCATTATTAGTCTTTTAATTATGAGAGGATTCAGAGTCACATGAGTTTTTCTTAGAAGAACTCCAATTTACCTTCATGTAATTTTTATAATTTCTATCCTTGTCATCATACTTCTTCTTGTACTTTAGCTTGGTACAATTAGCCTTTACATGTACCTTTCTTTTTCACTCATAGTAGATTATATCATCTGTGGTATCACCTATTTTTCAATACTTTTTCTAATATACCTTATGATCATACTTTTATTTGTAGTTGGTATTTCTAAATAATTTCTTATTCCTATAAAATTTCTTAAACCTTATAGCTATTTGATCCATCTCTTCATCACTTTCTGTTGATGATTTCTTATCACTTGAACTTTCAGTTTCATCTTGAGATTTTTTCTTCTTCTTGGATATAGTAGATTTGAAAGAAACATATTTTCTTTTGGGTTCATCATCCTCTTATTTGTTTACTTCTACTTCTTCCTCATACATCATCAACTTTCCTATCATCTCTATTACTAGCAATGTGTTGAGGTCACATGATGATATTATTGATATAGAAGTCCCTATACATCTATCTAGTAAGCCTTTGAGTATTCTCATTATTAGATCCTTGGTTGTAACATCTCTTCCCAGAGATACCATGGTGGTCACAATTTCATTAAACCTGATATACATATCATAAATAGGCTCATCTGGATTCATATTAAAATTATCATACTTAATAGTACAAGTGTTAAGTCTCATTTCATTAACATTAGAAGTTACTTCATATGAAATAGATAAATTTTTCCAAATTTCATAGGAATATGTACAAATAGATATTATATTAAATTATTCATCTCCAAGTTCACAAAATAGAGCATTCATAACTTTACAATTGTTATTATAAGAAATATTTGTGTCATTATTCCAAGTATTCCTATAATTCTTTGGTATTTAATATTTATCCTTTATAACTATAAAAATATCAAAGACCATACTTTATAAATGTATTTTCATCTTATTATTCCATTGGAAATAGTTTTTCCCTTAAAGTATGGAGGTCTGTTTGTAGCAGCACCTTCCAATCTATTGTCTATACTAAAAAAAAATGTTTTTTAAAGAGATAAAAATTTAGAACTAAAAAAAATTTATAGTTCTTTAAAACAAAAATAAAATCTAAATTGAAAAGATTTAAAAAATATTTGAAACCTTTGAAAATAAAAAAAACCTTTCATACCAAATGTTGGTCAGAGTAGAATACTCAAGAGGGGGGGTAAATTGAGTTCTTATAAAAATTTATGTTAAAAATTTTATTTAAAATATCCCCCCTAATTTAAAAATTAATAAGAAATTTAATCAAAGTGGTGAATTTATAATAGTATGACTGTTCAACTAATTTCTCATAAGATTGATTATTTCTCAGTTGTAACAATATGAGATATTGATACAGCTTTTGAAACTAATATAATAAGCTAAAACAATTATACACACTAGCCAAGAATAACTATCAATGTAAAATTTAGTTTTTTGAAATATAGGAAAAGAATAGAGAAATCTAAATTTGAAAACACAACAGATATAAAACAACATGTTTAGTCTCAATCCAAGACTTAGTTATCTCCACTTGGTGATCACCTACCACCAAGAAATCTATATAGATAAAGGTTATGATCCATACCCTGGATTAAGTTTTACAAAACTGTATATAGACTATCTAGTTCCCAAAACCTCTACCACAAGTATATGTGGGAAAAAAATAAAATCAGGTCACACATAACCTCTTCCACGGTTATATGTGAAAAAAAAGTGTAAAAAGGATAGTTTAGTGAGGATATCTAGTATCCTTCAGTTCAGTGCAAGAGATGGTGTTTGTTTTACAAATAGATGCACACACTGCTCAAAAGTGTGATAGAAATGTACAAAACCAAGAAATAAGTATTAGATAGAGTTTATAAGGCTTTGTGTGTTATACAGTTCATCTCTAGACTCTTTTATGTATCAGAGTTGAAGATGGAGTCCTCTTTTGGAATCAGACACTAATACAAAGTGTCGTGAAGAACTGTGTTCTAGATTCCAGCAAGATGAGAAGTTATTATCCTTAGGTTCAGTCAAATGATACAAAGATGTTGGAACTTTTATGAACAATAGTTCTCTGGTTCACAACAAGCAGGAATGAAGAGTTCCTCGTGTGTTCATCCTTTCTGTATGTTTCTCATATGGGTCTGCTACTATGTGTATGCATGTCCCCTTTTTGTGTTCTTACTTTCATGCGATCTTCTTTGTATATATATTCTTGCAGCCTGAGAATGTGCATGTTTTAAGGTTGATGTTGTACCTCATACTTCTGACATCCTCATTTAAGATGTATTCAAAAAGAATTAAATTAATCAGTCACATTAAAACACTCAAAATATGACCGTTAGATGTAATTTTAAATAAATGAAGTTTTAAATAGTCTACCGGCAAGTCCTCTATTGGAATCTTCTTCTTTTGGTGACTCATTCCATCAGTGTTCCATTCTGTCAGTATCAGTGACTTATTATGTCAGTGAATCATTTTAACTGTTGGTGAGTCCCTGAATCAGTAACACCATGTATCGGCAGGTTAATGTGTCTGAAGGTCTTCCAGTAGGTCCTTACATCGTTAGGTCCTTACTTCGGTAGGTACTTACATCAGTAGGTCCTTGCATCGGTAGGTCCTTGCATTGGTAGGTCCTTGCGTCGGTAGGTCCTTACATTAGTAGGTCCTTACATAGGTAGGTCCTTGTGTTGGTGAGACAATCAGTCTATTGGTGTGTCAATTTCACTGTCGGTGAGTCATCTATTGGTGAGTCATTTTGCACTGTTGGTGAATCAACTCAACTATCAGTGTCAGTCTGTCATACATAGAAAATACTTCTTCTTGGACTATCTTACAACATAAATATTATAAAAATGCGTTATATTTGTATGTGATCATAGATAATCATAATTACACATATTCAAACATAAATGAACATGACTCAAATGATTAGACATGATTGACATGTTTTTTTATTATTAAAACCATTAATACTAGAGAGGGTGTCCAACAATCTCCTATGGGCTAAAAGAGGATAATGCATCTTTTGAGGAGTTTCCTGTTCATATCATCAATCATAGCATAAAGAATATTTGAGTCATAAAGGTTATTAAGGTTTGGGTATTTTTGTAGCCTAACCATATCAAGGAGGAAACATGGTAATGAGAGTCTGATATACATGCTCAATGTCCTGATTTATTCTCTAATGAAGTTCAAAAACCCTTATTGGTGAAAAAAAGGATGATTTTATTACGGAGGAGAGGTTTTAAGATCCCAGTTCTTTCTTGAGGCAATGCATAATTTTGTTTTCATTATTTTTCATTTAATTTTACATTAATTTAAGTGTCTGAGGAAGTTGAGGAGGTTTCAAAATCCTCTAGGAAGGTATGGGGCTCAAAGTTTTGGTTTTTGAAGAAGTGGTATGGGGTGCACGACTAGCACATGGTTTGTGATAACCGTGCACCTTAGCCATGAAACTTAAAATTTAGAGGTGTACGGTTTGATAAAACACGTGATGGAGGACTAAAAACCATGTGATAGATTATATTTTATTAAAAATACTCCATGTATGGTATTCACATGATTTGACCAACCGTGGAGCTAACTATGTGGGGGTGTGGGCCCCTGAACAGTACAGTTCACATGGTTAGATCATGGTTTGGCCAAATGTGCAGCCAAATTGTGTTCCCAGTTAAAAATTGGTGAAATTTACCATTTACCCATTTTACCTTAAATAATTTTTTTGCCTTCCTCCCTTTATCTATACACAACAACTGTATTAGGAGATCTCGTTTCCCTCTTGGATATTTTGGGTGGATCTCCCTTATTTTACCTCCAATTCCTTTACTGACTTTTACACTAGAACACCCTCAATAAGTTTACCACTTCTTTAGATTATTTTCTCATTATTTATTTATATCTAAACCAATTCTACGATGATTGAGAAAAATACCCTATTTTCAAGGTTTTTTTATAGTTACTATTTTACTCTCATTTGAGCTAAGATTTGAGGCTGATACTATATGAGAAGTCTTCTATAATCCCTAGGTAGGTGGGATATACGTTTTTCCCTAAAATTATTACTGTTTATAAAATGTGTCTTTGTTCAAAATACCATTATTTCCAATAATTGACCCTAAAACTAATTTCATTTAAGTTTCACCTAAATCTCGACCTATACGCACTACAAGCCACCCAAACACCATTGGAGGTTGACTAAATAAACCTAAATCACCCCTTAGGGTGTGTTTGGACTAACACCCATGATAACCAAATATTCAATGTAACTAAAACACCCCTTTTGGGCATTTTTTACTTGGAATTTTAGAAAACCTCAATTCTATTTTATGGAAAAAAACTACCCCTTACATTGAGTTTGGTGTGGCACTTTAAATAATAAATTATTAAGATAGTAATTTGGTATTGGATAACTACTAGATCTCAAAAACCATTATGGTTTAATTCTGATAAAACCCTTAATATTATTTCATCACTTGAACTTATGACTTATTACCATGGATTACTTGGTTATTAATTATGGATCTTAGTCACACTACAAAAGGTGTGGCATGATTCAAGAAATCATTTAATTCTCTTTTTTTGTAATGCCTTGAGTGGCCTCAAAAAATGCCACCCAATTCATTGATGCAAATTCTAGGAGCTAAACCTTCCTTGGATCTGATCAATGTATTACTCTCATTAATTCCATGATGAATTATCATGGAATAATCTGGAACCCAAAAAAACTAGAACACATGGGATGATCTCCCATGTTCGACATGATTTCCTCAGATAAGGAATGCATTGAGTTATCCACTTGGATTCCAATAGTTTCCTACCGAGAGATGTAAGGATAAATTTCCTTGGTTTGGTTTGGAACCCTTAGGAGTAAAATTAAAAGTGTTAATACCTTGGATTCCACTCAAAACCCAATATCTAAATGTCACAGATTAATCACTACAGGTTGGATTGAAAAATAAAATAAAAAATGTCATTCATCTCCCTTGAATTTAAAATAGGCATGTTGTGTTGGAATATATGGACTAGTTCATTGGATTACTTATTGATAATATTTCATGGATACCTTGGATACAGGGCTTAAGTTCCCTAACCCATTAAAATGTTACAAGATTAGAGACATCAGACTTAGGCTAAAGTAGGTAAGGTCATCCAGGTTTCCCATGAGGAACTCGAGCTCAGAAAGGTTTTCAATTAATTTACTACTTTAAACTATCATATTTGAACACTATTACATTTTATATTCATATACTAGATTTTTATTAGACATTATTTGTGGTGGGCTAATGAGTTGTACTCACACCATATTCGGGTCACCGCTTGGTAGTTGAGCACATTTATTAGATACATGAAAGGATAAAGGGCAGTTCCCTATTGTGTTTGCTTGATTTAAATATTAGGTTGGGATCTTAGGATTAGAGGACTAAGATAGAAATAAGGATGCTCATAGAGATTAGGTTTTTTTGGTATTTTTCTTAACCCATCACTACTTGCATGACTACTTCCATGATGTTCTTGGTTTATGTTTTCCACTACCATGACATCATATGTATGTAGTTCTACTCACTACTTTAGGTTTGTCTTATTTATAATATTGATTGATTTTATTATATTTATTTATATTGTATTTCACTCTAATAAAAGGGGTATAGTCTCCCCACTATACCACCATAAACCCTCACTACTAGTTAGTAGCCTCTGGCGTACGAGGAGGCATGCTTGAGGCCTTATGAACCTTTGGACTGGTTACTTATCAGTGAACTGGTCCAGATATGTCACAATTTTACATTGTAACTTCCAATAATAGTGGAAATACATATAATTACCAATGAAATTTAAACTACATTAATCAATAAATATACTAGCAGTAAAATATTGGAGATAGTTTCCAATGAAACTATAACATCCACCGATAATGACAATACTAATTCCAACTGCAATTTCACTCAATGTTTCACTATAAATAGACAACATAAATTACTTTTTCATTGGTGTATCTTTTCTAAAATGATAGAGGGTCATATTGGATAGAGAATGTAGTGAATTAATGAATCTTTGAATGGTACCAAATTCACCCCAAAAATATTTTATTTTGAGGAAAACACATTAGTTCCTTCGTTGTGCAGTACTAAATGAAGAATCAACTGAGTCGCCATAAAGAGGAAAAAACCCTCAAATATAGAAGTTGGGGAAGTATAATAGCTCACCAATCTACCAAAGGAAGAATCAAGACCTTTACACTAGCAGAGGAAGAATAACTGGAATCATCAGAATTGTTATGAAGAGGAATCACGAGTCATGTTAGGGTGCTAATATAAAAAGGGAAAACCCTTACCCAAATTCAATTATTCGGTATACCCAAAAACACCCCCCATGTCAATACAGTGATTGGAAATAACCATGGACACACGTCCTCATACCAAAATTATACTATAATATATAGTTAAAATTATAACTAGAGATGATTATTATCTATTACTATGAGCCAAGATCATGTGTGTAATTTAGGGAAAATAAAAAACTATTATTAACATGTTGTTTATTTTAATGAAATTAGTTTTTTAATTGAATTGGATTTATAATTTTAATCCATGGATATCATTTGTTCATATATTTTAAATCAACCATGACTTTTCCAATACCCAATTGAACCAATTTGGCCACGAATTATAGAATCTTGTGACCAATGGTTGGGTTAGTAGTGGAACTTGTACTTTTTAAAATATGTCTCCATGATAAGACCAATATTTTAAATAAATGATATTATTTATTTATGAACTATTATTTTTAATTAAATATAGTTTAAAAAAATTTAAAAACAAAATATTCAAAGAAATTTATGGTTTGGATTAATACTCACACAAAGTAAAAATAATACAAAATTTTAATACATTTCATGATAGGATTACATTGTTTTAATGACAATACATCTAGGTTTGGTAAAACTAATAAGGAAACATGGGTTTTCTAAGAAATCCTATAGATATGTGGCGATCCAATCTTGAATTTTTTAACAAATTTTTAATTTTTTTAAACTAACATGTTAAAATTAGCCTATATTCATGTAGATTTTCCTACATAGTCACAAACCATCTCACCATCCCATGATATTTGATTAATTTTTTATAACCAATATACACCCTGAATGCACCATACCTCTCCTTAACCTATGCCTGCAAGCCTCCCCAGTGATGTTGTCTCACTCCCTTGATTACATCACCCATCCCTTCCCCTCATTATCCCATTAAGTTATCAATAGAGAACTATAATCCTTGTATTATAATCACACCTCCACCTTTACCCCAATCCCCACCCTCCCTATGCCCATCGATCCCCTCACATACCTCTAAAGGACTTCTACTGAATGTCTTTCCATAATCACATTTATTAACCCTCCCCATATCTCCCCACCCAGTTCCTCCTTATCACGCTATATAAAGGAGATATTCTCTAAAACCCTTATGAATATGGTTTTACAAGAATATATCATATGAGATGATATAGGCATATCATATTCCATGTTACAAGATAACTTGACACTACCCATAGTTAATCATAAGGTGTGGTTTGGTACTATCGTGTGATTGATTTGGATATATCATTAAGAAATATATTATATTGTACAACCAAATGATAAATTTTATCACTTGATATTCTTCCATGCAATATTATAATTAATACTTGTAATGAATGAGGATCATGATGCATTCATGTTTGGTCATGGAGTTACAAATAGTTTATAGCTATAAGAATAACTTTTACTTCCTTAATGTGTGATTTATTACATGGATGACTTGAGAGTGCCTTGTAATTTTATAAAAGGAGATGAATATATGATATAGTGTCGTCTAAAGTCTCCCAATCCTTGGTCAATTCTCTCTTAATCCCACAACCCTCTTCCTTCTTCTCTCTTTCATGAGGTACTAGCATATTTTGGGAGATGTGCGGGTCCTTACAATGTGATGGGTGATTTAGCTTCAACCCATGGATACACCATGGTGGAGGGAGACCTTCTCCTATCTCTTATAAATCTTTATCAATCATATTATTAAATACTGATGCGAAAAAATTCATTGGTGCAAGGTACACCCATTTTCTTTATTTTATGTATATTCATGATTTTGAGTCTCAAGCTTGGTGATATTAGGTTCTTGTGTTTCTAGTTATTTTTGCTGTGTTGATTAAGTGTTAATCACTCCTTATAAATCCTTAAATGTCATAGGATATTCACTATGATATTTGTTTCTTGAAATTATATTGAAAATGAATAAATATGGAATATTGTACTACTATCATATTCTCTATCATAAAATACAATTAAGAATTTTTTATGTGTCTTATCTTTTGATATTAGATATTGAATATTATGATTGGATCATCACATACAATATAAGATATGTTATAGAGTAATTCAATACAATCCTTCAATTTTGATATGTTGTAATGTATGACATACAGAAATCACAAACTGTGATAGAATCAACCCGTATAACTGAAAACAAATATTCTTATTGCTAAAATGATTTCACGATATATCATATATTGAAACAACATAGAATGTTTACTCCTATGTAGGGATTACCATAATTCATGATAGCCATAGGAATCAAGGTACTCCTAAAAAGGTCATTAATCACTGTATTAATATTATAAAGGTAGTATATTATAGTTCCTGACACCATTTCCATGATGTTAATCCTATATGGTACCTTGCGTGTCATTTTAATGTTATGTAGGATGTATTATGAAGTATTAATCATACATGATATTAATATCACAAATCATGAGTGTTGAATGTCACAAGTTACTTTTACATAGGCACCCCAACTTATCATAAGACCATATTTATCAATCATAGGGTACACTTGATAGTATTAGATAGAGTTTTGAGCATCACAACTTCTCCATCACCTATTATGATATGAATATATAATTAAATACGATTAAGAATAAAAAATGTGTTTTTTTATAAATTTAATTATATGATTTATAAATTATTTATAGATTATAGATTTTTTTGGGATATTTATTTAATTTACAAATAATTTGATGAATTAATTAATTATAAAGTGTTTATAATTAATTAAATAAATGGTTTATAAATATTAATTAAACAAGTATTCCATAATATTAAATTTTAATATTAAAATACCCATTTAAAATTATATAACATGAATTATAATTTATATATAAATGGTTTATTTGGAAATTATAAGTTTGATTTATAAAATGTTTATAAATTTCAAAATAAGGAAAAAATATAAAATAGTTTATATTTAAAATTAAAATTGTTCATAATTACTTAAATTGAATTATTTAAATTGAAGGCCTTAATTAAAGAATTAATTAAACCATTCCAACATGAGTTTTGACTATTGATATGATAAAGGATTTAAATTATGATAAATATGTAATATTTAGATTATATAAAATTATTTACATAATAATATTTAGAATATAAATTATTTATATATAGTTTAATATCTTATATTTAATGTAAATTACATATAATTAATAATATTAATGAATTAATATTGGAAAAAATATAAATTATATATATTTATATGGTTATATATTTTCCATAATGAATTGTTAAATTATAGAGTGATTATAATTATTTCTTATGAATTGTTCATAAATTGTTTATCTGAGACTTAATTTTTGAATTGTTCATTTATTTTTTTATTATATGATTTATTCATAAATATAAAGTTTTTTATTATAAATTATGATGTATGATTTAGTTTAAAGAGTTAAACTACTTCTAAAATATCAAACATTCATCTAAAGAGTTATATGTTAGTTATAAAAATTGATTTAGTTTTAAACTATCTTAACTTGGGATTGTTATTAGAATATAAACCTAAATCAAGAAGTTAACTGTAGTTTTTACGTTTTAGGTGTTATAATTATGATAGAATTAAAATTTCACTTGAGTAAAATATGCCTAGGCAGAGAGAAATTGGGTCGAACTACTCACTGGACTGAATGCTTATTCCTTATATAGAAAAGTGAGGGTTGACTATCTCTGGCTTAAGGCTTACTCATGTGGGAATTTTTGATTTCATATGATTATAAAACTTACATGAGAGAGTTTCATATAACTTATTCATGATATTCATTTGGATGTGCATGAATATAGTTGGATTTTAATTTGGGTTAGTAACACAATCCATGAGTTGTGTAAAGAGTTACACATAAATATGGTTTGAATATATTAACTTGGTGGAAGGAATATGATTCCAAACTAATGATGGAGTTGGTTCCCTAGAAATAACTACTTTTTTTACTTTAGGTTACCTATATATTTATAGACTTATATATTAATAAATTTCTTAACATATATTGATTATTCTTCTATACAACTTAAATGTGAAAATATCCTTGAGTATTTTTCACTTTGAAAAGGTAATATATGATGAGAAACTTGAAGTGCTATGAAAATATTATTAAAACTTAAGTCTTATGGTCATATGAAATCATATTATGGTACAAAAATCATACAGAATGTAAAGTGTGAGTATTCATAAGAAGATGAGACTTCATCTCATTAAGTTCACACTTAGTAATCTCTATGATGAGAGATTATAAGGACATACATGATTATAGGAATTTCACATGTTATACATATCATTGGATATTCCTATATGTGAACATGTGTAATGATCCTTAAAATTTATGTTTATTATTAATACATATCATGAGTCATGTACTTAGATATATTATTATAATCAATGTCAACTTATGTTCATGGTGAATTTGGGTACATTAGGTGCATTATAAATTATGCATTATTATTGAATAATTTGATGAAGGATTTGTCTCTTCTATCTTTATAGAAGTTGATATCTCAGCCCTTTGATTGGAATCAAACTGTTGAACCAAAATCCTTGTCTATGATGTATTGATGGCTTTATTTTAGGAAGTCAAAGAAATACGTATCAAGTATATATTTTGATGACACAAGTATGCAACCTACTTGTCGAAATATCATGAAAAATTGATTATATCATGTAGTGAGTGTTTTTATACTGTTATCATCATTATGACATTAACTTTTTCCTCTATGGGAACTTATACATGTTTCTAGATGCTAATATTAAAATTTAGGAAAACTCACCTAATGATACTAAATAAGAGGCCTATAGAGCCACATACTAGTGTTTCTATTGATCTCAATTAAATTCTATTTGAATTTAATTATCGAAATAAATACTATTCTTCAGACCAAGGAATAATATTTATTTAGGATTTATTGAATGCGTATATTGAGCCACTATTTTATTTGAGTTGAATATTAAATTAAATATTTATTTATGTGATCATGAATATTATATTTGTTTATTTATTGAATGAATAATATTTATGATTCAAGGTTTGGTAAATGAAAAGGAGGAAATTCAGACCATGTTAACGGGTCCAATGAAAATGATATATTAAATACCACTTAAATAAATTTTAATTTATTTTAAGAAATTATATTTATTTTATCCATGAGTTATTCACCCATCAAGAAAATAAAACTAAAAATAATAATATTATATATGGGGTTTACTAAGGATTAAGTTAATGTTAAGGGAATATGTACAATTATTTATTCTCTAAGTTAGCTATACATATACCCAATTATATCATTTACTTGGGGAGATTAAACTTATGAATAATGATTTTTTATCTTGAGAATTATCGACATGAAGAAATTTTCTTAGGTTTTCTCTCAAGCTCGAGAGAATCTCTTCCACCTCCCTCCTCCTTGTTAAGAATGAGATAATAAAAATAAATCCTTCAAACTTGAATGAATATGTTATTATCAATGGTGAATGATGAAATATGATTGCTACCACTATGATAGCACCTAGAGTACCATTGGTGACACTTAAAAAAGGTTTTGGTTGAAACTAATTATAAATTTAACACAAAATATCCTCTCTCTTGGTTCAAGTGATATTTTTCAAATTTCACTAGATAAATTTGTTTATCATGATGTTCATAATCATGTAAATTGTATATTATTCATTGAATCCGACAATAGCCAAGTTAGGTAGGCCCCCAATTGGTTCTTTCACTACACAAAGAACTTTCAAGTTGTATCAAAGTGGTGAAATTTAAATTTATAATTATTATTTTTTGTCATTATATGCATTAACCATTAGTTTTTCATTATTAGAAATTAATTATTTAATTCAAAATATTATATTTCTTCTTCATTTACCTTTATATAACTAATAATATGTTAAAAACACTTGAATAACATTTAAAGAATCCTTCCAAAAGTGTTGATAATTCTAGCTAGTTAACATAGGATTACATGGAATGTATCTAGAAGGTACACATTATGTATCCAGGTTCATTACACCAGGACTATCTATGAATTTATTCCGACATATCATGAAATAAATAACAAGTGGTATCATTACAAACCATGTGTTGACCGTATAGGCTAGAACACAACTTACAAGATTACATGACGTGTAACTTGCACACATTTAGTGTTGTCCATGTATTTTCATAGTGGAAAACATGTGGTCAAGATGCATCATGTATTTATACCTGATGTGTGGGACTAGAATCCATGAAATCCCAAGGTCACATGGTGTATAAATAGTATACATGTTGTGTATCTCATAAATTTCCATAGTTGAGATACATGCCAAGTCCCCCGAAATGTATCACAGACATGGGTAGACGTTGTTACACAGTGTGTATCTATTAGTACACATCGTGTAATGCATAAGCATCCACATTGAGTACATTCCAAGCCCAGTTGATCACTATGTAATTAATTTGACAAGGGAAAAAAATTATTTACTCCATTAAACCTGATAAAAATGTGTCTAAGTGCCATTAATTAAAAATACACACCATGTGATAGGTTTTTAATAATATTAAATTCTTAATTAAAGTTTTCATTAAATTCAAAACTACATTCCATATATAGTCATCATTACATATTGTGTAAACTACATGAATTAAAAGCAGTACATGCTGTGTAAATTAACACGGGTCTGTGTGTTATTTATTGAAATAACATGAAATATAATTACATTTCAGGTTGTGTATGCTACATTATATGTGAGTGTACAATACATGATGATGATCATACTAGGTAGTTCATATGGGACACCATTGTTTACTTCAAGTACACATTGTGTACTTAATTAATTATAGTTTTTTAAAATTACAGTGGGTAAGAATCTCCAGGAATATTTGGATGGAAATTAAGATAAATGAATGAATGAATTAATAAATACAATTAGTTAATTTGAGAGTATTTTATCTTAACTAAGAACAAATGGAATGAATTCTCATTTATTAAATGCGTATTTGTTTCATACATGGATGATCATGATATTGGAAAAATTATTTGCATGTTAGATTTAGTTTAATTCCATCATTTCGTAGTTTTTTTCAATTATTATTATTAAATTAAAATAATGGTATTCATTTTATGCCCTCCTATTATTATGTAAATACCTTCATGTCCATTTTTTCATTTATATAAACCTTATAATCATTCCATTGATCCCCATCACCTGCATGTGAGTAAAGAATATGTAATGAAAGAGATCATAGATGAGTGGAGGCAATTCAAGATAGAGTTGAAGTGAAATTAACCTAGGTGATAGACATGACAAAGGTGGAATACTGAAACTTGAGCTATAAATGACTTAAGTATTTCCCCCTATGGTCAATGAATTAATTATTTTTCACTTAATAAACAAACTGATAGATAAAATTCATGATCATAACATATATTTATTCTATCTTATGAATGATTATTTATTTTATTTTATAGATTCTCTATCATGATCTCATAAAAAAATAAATTAAATAAGAAGTATTATGCATAAATATTTTATCAACACATGGTTAATCATTTAATTAAAATACACTTAATATTAACAAGCCATGTAAAAGGGTAAAATATAGAAATTTATACATTATAAAAAAACCCTTAAATTAAATATTAAGTTAAAATGACTTCCATTATTTGATTTAAGATAGACCCATAATTAAAGTGTTGGTTCAGGCCTTTTTTAGTGGCACTTTTAATTATCGAGAAGTTTAATCAAAGACAGTGGTCCAAATTAACCAAACATGTATTAGATTTAACAACCTTTTTATGGTCAATAAAAATTTATAGGTTACTATTAAGGAAATCCAAGTTAAGATTCTAGGATTAGTGAGTCTGGTCAATGGATCAAAGAGCTACAAGATAGAAGTAGGAAATAATGCCTACCTAAACACCTTGTTATAATTTTCATGTCCTTTATCTAAGTTATAAGAAGGAAAATATGAATCCTTGGAACTATAATGTCCATGAGATAGAAAATTATGAGTCCAACGGTGAGGGTCATCGAGACTTGGTAAAATAATGGGAGACTAATAACAAAATTAAATTATTTCATCTCACATGTTTTGGTAATAAAATAAACTACTAACAATATGCTTTAATAATTATATAAAAATGTAAAGTTTTTTTAACCATGATATACATGTGATCAGTACTGGAGAAAGAAAATATTCTTATTGTCAGTAAATTATAGGAATGGAAAAAGTGATTTTATATTATATTATTCCATGCATAGAATATTTACATGTTAGAATCCCTGATTTTTGATCTTCCTAGTAAGTAGGTGAGTGAGGTAGATCTCACTATTTAGAACAAAAACTTGGATGATGTGTTATATGACCAATATTTGATGTTATCATCCACGTATTATGAACTCTAGAAGTCTCAAGAGAACATAGATTACTATATCATACCCAGTCATCTTTATGATCTTTATTTGGAGAGATATAGATGAGAGTGGTTTGAGATCTCCAAGGTGCTCTTCACAAGAAATCTTGGAGAAGGTGTTCTAGCTATACCCCTGATAGTTGGGCATATTAGATACATTGAGAGTTCAGAGATTCTAGGGTTTAAATTACTAGATTAATTTTGTATTGACCACATTCTTGCTTTAAATCCTCAGAGCCTATTTGGTTTTTTTGTGAATTTTAATATGAAAAACATAAAGAATACTACCATATATCTTCTTTCTCTTCTTCACCAAGTAAATAAGAACATGAATCGTGAAAATCCTTCTGTATCTATGGTGAACAAGAGGAAGGTAAAAGTGAAATACCCTAAGACTAACTATAACTATAAATAATATATGAAACACCTAAGTAAGATATGAATATCTACTGGGAAAGAAAATAAACATGATGTTATTTTCTTCTCATGTGGAAACAAAGACCACTGAAAGAAAAAAAAAATGAATTTAAGTAGAATCTTATACTTCAGATATATTTATCAATGTAAATATTTTATTTTACTTCTTGTTTAACAAAATACAATATATTTTCTATATATTTATTTGAATAGAAGAACCAATAAATAATATAAATAATACAAGAATTAAGGTATATTCTCTAAGGAGTTGAAAATGTTGATTTCTATATTAGTATAGAGAATTGAGTGAATTCAATATTTCCTAATAGATTTAAGTTAAACTGTAGTTTTTATTTATTATTACCAAACAAGTTATCTTAGTGTCTAATTATACACAGTGATATGTTTTTTCATATTTGGAATAGATGTTGTTAGGTTATTTTATACTTAACTAATAGTTTGGTAATTATCAAATCACATATATTTTAAATTTGAAATCAAAGAGGAATATAAATATAAGACTTAAAATACCACATTATTCCAAGATAATTATTTGATAAGTAAAACTGATATTACTTGAAAATTTTATATTAAAAATGGTGTTCTAGTATCTTTTGAGCTAAGCCACTGGGTATACTAACTAATTCACTATCAAGTTTTTGACAAATAATCCTTTAAGAATAAAATAATACCACAAATATAATAGATTTAGTTCAGAAAACTATGTTAAATATTATAAATTTTTATTTAAGAGGTAAATTCATATACTTCATGTGATTCCTTTAAGATATTTCATAAATGATCAATTAAGATATGAATACACTTTGAAAAGGATATAGGATCCTTCAAGATGGTTTGTTATAGTATATCAAAACTAGGTATTCATTGATTATTACTATGTAAAGTGAAGGCAATCCGATAATTACATTACCTTATACATCAATGTTTTAATAGAAGAAAAATAGGATCAATGAAATTTATTATATGGATTAAAAATATTCATAATTTCTTCCAGTTAATGTTTTAAAAATAACAAAACAATCACTAACCATGTGCCAATTATATTGACTAATGGTTATAATGTTAACTATCTCATAGACAAAAATGATATTTACATCCCTTATCCAAATTGAGTATATTTATTGGGAAACACATCTCATTTTGAGATAGTGGTAGAATTCTAGACTTTGATTAATTCTATGATTCATATGTTTATGAGTTGGCATAGGAATAAAAACTTCACTAAGATCAGTGGAATGAGTTTTTCTACGAGGCACATACTGTTTCGGAAGTTAAAACATATTATGTGATTTTATATTCACAAAAAACAGTGACATATTATTAAATATTAATAGTTAATCCTATAAAAAATCAATTAATAGAAATCTACTAATATTTTCAAGTATGTATTTAATAATGGGATATATGTACTAAAATTTAGGGGCACTATATTTTTGATGTTTCTAAACATGATAATACTGGTGATTATTCAAGAGAAACTATATATTGATGGTACAAGTTGGTACCAATAAATCCTGATTAATTATTAAAACTATTCATAAGGAATCGTCTGTGGAAAACCCATTACTTAAATCACCATGCTAAAATCCATTTTAATTCCAATTTTCATAGTATGATTCTATGTTCATTTTATTGAGTGATTGGATGTCAATTGTAGTTTACTTAATGGAGGCCCTATAGATTATGTCCATATGACATAACCATAAGGGTTGGTGATTCCAATGAATTCCAAAAACTTATGAAAAATACAGATATATATCTATGAATAAAATCACACATATTGATAATAAAATTGTTGTTTGTAATGAGGGAGTGTCATGTCTAAAAATGTTCATTGGTATCACTACTATTTTCAAGGCCAAATATATTGACACCATATGAAAATGGATGGTCTATCATACTATATTTCTAAGGAAAAAGAAATAAGTTTCTCCAAGAATGAATTAAAATAACAACCCAATTCTAGGGAACATGATTTATAGATTTGGATCAATGGTATTACTTAATCTAGTAATATCACATATGTTGACCATGTATTTAAAATAAAAAATGGATCAATTAAAAATTGAACTGTTACTTAAGTCACATGGTCTGAAATCTCTACTTGATAACGTTTATATACACAAGAGTGGATTATGAATAAGATATCATAGGATTAAGTGATAAGAATCTATTTTATACACCATGATATGTACATATGTTTGATATTACTTATGTGTAAATTATGAGGGTAAAATATTAAATAGAACCAAATTAACTATACATACTTTGTAGTTAGTTCTATTTGACAATACTTGAAAACTAATATATGATAAGTTTTTAGTTAATAGAGAAATAGAAATACTAATTTTTAAAGGGATGTTACAATAGTGTAACAACCTTAGTTTCAGGTAATTTACCATTTTATTATGTATTTTTAGCTTATATAATATTTGGGTTAACTTTCAAGAGTTTTCAGTGGTTTTGAAGTGGTTTTGGAAGGGGATCTTCCATTTTAGAAAGGCTACACCACAGAGCATGGGATGCAGTCTTGGCCTTTGAGATCTATGGTATGGAGTGGATCGACTATGGTGCAGGGGCCTAGGAGGAGAGTTCTTGTACCTCAACCATATTTGATATGACTACATCATGGGGACCTAGTTGTGGAATGAAGTCCTGAGAAAAGTTTTAGGTGGTTCTACTGATTGTGAGTTTGTACCATGGATCTAGGACTGCAGTATAGCATGTTTTAGAGAATATTCCATTTTGTTAATGGTCATGGTGTAGAGGGGAGCTATGGCATAGAGCCAGTTAAGAAGTCTCTATTATTTTGGGGGTAGCTATGATGTGATGTATGGGATACACCATAGAGTTACCCCAACTAAATAGAATATGGTCTCAACCTACTCCATGGATTCCAGAGGCTAGCTGGGTCGGGGATGACTATGGAATATTACCATGTGCTATGCTATAGTGTTTGATGACTGCATCATGGTCCCATTCACTATGCCATGGTCTGGTGTTTTTTCATCATTTCTATGCCATATTGGGTAGATAGAATCATGGTCTTCTTTTCTATCCTGGTATAAATTCCATCTCATAGTTTTAAATCTCTCTTTTGGTGACACCACTTCTTCTCTCTACCTCCAAGGAATATCTAGGTGATTTCAAGAAATCTTTGACATACAAACATCAATTCCTTTGGATCTTTGAACATTCAACCATGGAAATTAAATGTTAGGGTTATGTTCTTCCTTCTCATTATGGATATCCTTGTTTTTTCTTTATCAGAACTATATACTAGTTTTGGAATACCTAGATCTTTGTGGTTGGTTTTGTGTTAATGAGATCCTCTTGGGTTTTAATGGAGAAATAAAATGAAGGGTTATGATTGGTGGAGTTTTGTTAAATCCTTTCTTACAAACAATCAAACCTGAGGTAGGTGGATCCTATCTCATATATAATAATCTATAACTTTAAGGAATAGTTTTCATAAATGGATTTTCTTGGATTTTCTATGGTCTCATTGGATGATTTTGTTAAGGAAACCATTTTGGATGTGTTTTGGAGATTTTGTAAAATTACATGGATTTTGTAAAACCCCGATTTGATTATAATTTTAAAATTATGATTTTAAAATTATGAAATGGTTTTGATGCAAGAAACATGTTTGATAAAATGTTCTCAAAGGAAGGTTATTTTATGGAAACTGATTTGGCCTAAAATTTAGCATGAGTCTTCAAAGTGGATGGGTTTGGTCAGAAGTTTTGTCATCAAGGTTGAATGAATTATGGTCATGGAGTACCACCACTAAAGGTAACACCAAGTTTGTGTGTATGTGGATGTGTTTTTATGTGAACATGGGAATGTTTATCTAAAATTTGAATGGGAGAAAGTATTATTTTTTTATGGTTCTATCACCTGGATATATACTATAGATTTATATAAATTTATTATCTATTTTCCAGATGTTTTATATAAAATTTTCTAAAAGGGTCTTATCCTAATGGTGTGTGTTGGGTAGTATTTGGGTGAATGAATATTGATTTTATAATCACCCCCTACGTGGGTACTTTGGTGCGTTTGTAGATGTCATATACCGAGACATGGGAAAAATAAAGGTATCATATTTCTCTAGTGATGGATATTTATTCTTTTGGATTGGAGGGTGGTGTTAGATCTTGGAGCTTGTTTATGTGGTACTTGGGATGATTTCACATGATGTATTTGATTCATGTTGTATTTTGAGTATTTATTATTGATAATCTATGTTCCACTATCACTTTGATTTTTCTATTTGGTTGAATTATTATTTAAGTTATATTGTTTATGTTCATGCATTATATAATTTTTTTGGTTTTTTATGATATGTAGTTTTTTTGTTTAAATATTTCAAGGAAAATCAATCCATAATGTTCTATTACTCCCTTGAAATTTATTATTATCCTTTGGTGTCTTGGGGATGTCACTTAAGGTTAATGGAACTTCATATATTTTCAAGACAATGAGTTGGGGTAGGATATTGCAACTAGTATCAGTCTTAGTCAGTCCATATATCTCTTGGGATTGTAGCAAGGAGATATGAATTTTGGAACTTGAAATGTTTATCTTAAAAAGGTATAGCTAACCTTTTTATGCAAAAATTCAAGTTACCAGGTTGTTCAAGTACAAAAGTGTTCTAAGATACTTCTAGGTGTTGTTATCTCATCATTATGGGTTTAGATGACAAGTGATTCATGTCATCCATTGATAGTGAGACTTCCCACTAGGAATGTATTTTTCATTTTGAGTTTAATGATGTAATGGATCGGACCTCTCTGGTCCATTCCTTTGTTAAAATGTGGTGCTGGAGGTGTTCCGGGAGGACAATGCAACTTGGTGTATGTTTGGGTGGACTTTTAAGAAAAGTTAAAGGGTTATGGCCTTCACACGGGAGGCGCATGGTTTGCCTAAACTATGCGGCCAAACTGTGCAAGGATGGTCTTAGAGGCAGTGGTTAACGCACGGTTAGGGCACAGTTTGTCTAACCGTATGGACTAACCATGTGAGGAGTGGCTTTCGAGGTAGAAGCTAACACATGGTTAGCGCACAATTTGTTAAACCGTGTGGACTAACCGTGCGAGCACTTAAAGTTAGATCCTAAAATTGTGGATCTAACACATTTTTCTTTTAATCACCTCGTTTAAGACCCTAATCGTCCATAACTTGGGATTACCATTCCTGGGAGGTAGGAGAATCTCTCCCAATCATTTTGGAGGTGATCCGGAGGCTTCCCTTGGCAAATTGGAGCCGGTTTCTTGAGGTATGTGGTCGTTCCTGCTTGTTTTTCTAAGATCTACTTAGACCTACTCCTCCCCTTCTCCTGGTTTCTTGAATCTACACCTGTTATGGGTAGATCTAAGTGTGTGGATGTCTGTTATGATGATTTTGGTCTTAGTTGTGTTAGGAGAGGAGATCTAAGGAGGATTCATGGGGAATCGACCTGGTTTCTTGGGCGTTCATCGACTGTTGTGGTTTTCCTCGAAAACCTTTGAGGTAGGGGATTTGTTGCTTCTCTTTTGTATGTGTAATGATATTGATAGCAGGTTGAATCCCACTGGATGATAATGGAATTGAACTAATAAATATATTTTAATAAGATAAAGAATTTTCTTTGATCGTTGGTTATTTCCCCTTGTTTACTAGATAGTGTAATTTATATGCCTTTCTTGTTAAGCATGTTGTTCTTGAGGAAATTGACAAAGAACATAAAACCAGAATTAATTGATATTTGGTTGGATAAATATAAAGAGGCATGAAAACAGACCTAGTTCTTGTTGTAGTTTGATATTGATCAAATTTGGCATAGTAATCATGTTTAATATTCGATGATAGCTTACTGAATTGGTTCATGATGATGGAACCAATGAATTGAATTTGTTAATTCAAGACGGATAAAATAACTTGATTGAATTCTATGAAGGGTTCTGAATTACCCACTTGTTGTGAATTAGGGATAAAATCCCATTTTATGTGGTGTTGTTTTCCTACTGCTTGTGTGGTGATGTGACCTTGGAGGGGTGTTGTGATATGTGGAGGCTGGGAGGCCTCGTGGTTGTGGCAGTGGATGGCACCTAGAGTGGCGAGATGCATCAGTTTATGCATGTGGGTGTCAGGGAGGACACTGAGGATGATGGAATGGGATGGATTTGGTTGTTGGATTCTTGGTGATTTGTTTGGTTGTTTATCTGCTTTACATTTCCCCACAACTCAAGGAAACTGGTCTTGATTACCTTTCTTTCGAAGGAGGCAAAGACACACGGGGTATTCCATGTGCTTTCCATGTTTAGCCTCTCAAGGGAGAATGGGTCTACACTCTTTCTATAGGCGGAAAAGACTCGACGGGTAGTACGACTACCCACCGTGTTGATCCCCCTTGTGTTTAGTAGCATAGGTTGCTTTTCTAGAATTCCTGGGAATATGGGAAAGTAATTCTATAATGAATTTTTGAATAAATTATGTTAACCCATGGGGATGGAGATGTTGGAATATAATGACGAGGTTGTAACTTTTGAAGGGACATTGGTTTTTGAATGTGATGCCAATGAAGTTTAATGTGGTTGTATTCATAGTTAATTAATGTGTAAAGAATTAATTAACATAAAGTGGAATTGATGAAAAAGGGGATGAAGTAATCTAATGAAGTTCTTTAATTGGTTGTGTGCTTATAGGATACCTAGTCTTAGAAATAGTAGCCCAGAGTCCGAGAGAAGTTAGTTTCAATTGAAACTAAGACTAGGTTATGCCCATAGTGTGGTTGTGAGTTATAATATATTATGTACTTTTTTTGCGTTTCTATATGCTACTCCACCCTGTCAGTAAGGGAAACTGACACCCCTAGAATTTTGAGCCCTGTGGGGGTGTTTTCCCCAACATTCTGATGGGAGGTTCAATGGCTGACTACCCCCTTTAGCCCCGCTCTCTTCTCTTGGTAGATACTAGTGCCATTGGCACAACAGTTAGTTTCCCCCATATATGTGTGTAGAGGGATGTAATGTCTTGTGGTTATTTCACACACATATATTCTGGATATAGTAATCTATGGACTACTGTAGGTGTAACGTGTATAGGCTGTGATGGCTTGAGGATCCTTACTCGGTGTATGGGCTGTAAAGGATTGAGGTATAATACCAGACATATGATACACGTTATGCGAGCTGTGGTGGCTCCCGAAAACTACCTTGTTACTTTTGATTGTGAGGATGGTGTGGTGCTTAGCTCAAGTGTCTACGGGAAAGCCTTTGTAGTGCACGTGGTGCAGATTGTGGAGCTTAGCACAAGTTTATACGAGCAAGCCTTTGGAGAGAGGTTCATAGGACATATGTCATTGGGGAAAAGTGGAAAACCAGTGGGGAAGTGGTAGCAGGTTACCCTTGATATTATTTACTATATGATATATTCTTGTATGCATTACTTGGTGAGAGTAGCCATGGTGATGTTGGGAACATAACATACCTGTTTAGGTGATGAGTTAGTTTCACTGTTGTTCACTTTGCCTTAGCATGCTTTCTTTACTTTGCACGAGATGCTTTGGGGAGAATACTACTGAGTATACTATTATAATCACCCTATATTTATATAAACTGTTTTCAGGTCACTTAGAGCAGGTCGAAGATCAGGCTGGTTACTACTAGCTTGTGGTAGCAAGAGCTATTCGGGCTTGTGGTCGCATCAGTTTTTCCTTTCTTTTGGGTATTTTTAGTTTTCTCTTCCCGTTGTAGTACTATTGCATGGAATTTCATATATGAACATGGGTTTCTTTTATATTTCAGTTCTGATTTGGAGTTGTTTGGTGCCTATCTTATCTCTCTCTTCCGCATGTGTTCTCTTAGATGGTAATGCCTCCAATTTGTGTGTTTATTATACCCTTGGTGATAGTTGCCATCCCGGGACCTACTGGAGGTGGGAATCAGGGGTCATAATCTCCCTTTTCACATTGCTGACCCAGGAGGAGTACACTTTGTGGGGAGGGGGTCGTGACAGAGTGGTATCAAAGGACTCGTTGAGGGATAGGATACAGTTTTGGAGTTAGGAACATGTGAGGTTTCATGGGTTGGTAGGGCAACAATGTCATTCATGTTTGGCAAGTGAGGTAAACACTGGAGACTGGCTGAGACATAGGAGTTTAGGGCCCCCTATGATCTGATTTATGGACCTTTAAGTTTACAATGGATACTAAACAAGGTGATCTTGGTTGTAGGGTAGAGACCTAGGAAAGGATCATGCATCATTCTTCATTGTGCTTGTGTTTGAATGGGTAGACCTTGGGATAGGTTAACCTAAAACGAATGAAAGGAAACAATTAATTAATCAATGTTGAGTCTTCCATATTCCAGGATTAGGAGCTCTAATTGTTTGTTATTTTTCAGGTATGGATCCAGGTCGACGTCCTCTTCAGGGTTGCGTAGAAGATGTCCAGTAGGATATTCCAGTAGTTCACCATAGGGTAGAGGTTAACGACGATGACACTTGGAGGAAGACACTCTGAGAGTTTTAGTGCCAGAGTCTGCAGAAGTACGAGGGATCCATTTCAGATGCAGTCACAAAATACTGGTTGGAGGAGGTCATGATAGGCTTCAGGTCGATCTGTGCTCGGAAGGAGCACCAGGGGTCCTTAGCTGTGACGATGCTGCGTGGAGCAGCAAGGAAATGGTGGTTCTTGTTCCTTAGGGATCGTGAGGAATCAACGATTTCATGGGAGGAGTTCCGAGACAAGTTTAGAGTCGAGTTCCTTTCCTCGACTGTGAAGGCGTCCAGTCGCCAGGAGCTTCTTACCCTTCAACAAGGGTGCTCCAGTGTTCGGGAGTTTGGAATCCGTTTCAGGAGCCTTTTACAATATGCTTCGGACCTATTACCAAATGTGGAGGCCAGGGCGAGGCATTTTGAGGAGGCTTTGCATCTAGAGATCCAGTGCCAGGTTGCCCCATTTATGTTAAACACATATCTTGATGTGCTGGTGAGGGAAGAGGTTGTTCATAGGACTTTGGCTAGGATCGGATCATCACGAGAGGGGAATCAGCATGATCCCTCATGAAGCAAGGTTGTGGTCCTGAGTTACCAGTTTTCAGGGTAGAAGAGTTTCTGTTCTGCCGGGGGTAGGTCCCAACCTTTCACATCTTGTTTCTTCGGAGGAAACAACTCTCAGGCCTATGCCAAGGGATCATGTGATTTTTTTCTTGTGGTGGTCGTGGTCATCAGCAGCGGGAGTGACCGACCTTTCATTGCAGTCATCGTGCACCGGGCGCTCTGCTCCAGCTTCCTCTGTTGAGGCAGTTCCAGCCAAGGCAGCAGCAGCCAGTTGCACCATCTTTCAATCAGCAGAGGGTAGATGGGGCAGGAACAAGACATCCCCATGACACTCCCCATCCTCATAGAGCAGATCGTGACCATGGTGGTGGTCATCATCAGGGTCCGAGAGGCTGTGGAGGAGGCCATGGTCAGCTTCATGCTCTAACGTTTCCAGCTTTAGATGAGCCAGATGTTGTTCGAGGTACCCTTTGCTTGTTTTCTACCTTGGTGTATGCCTTGTTTGATTCAGGAGTGACACACTCCTTCATATCACCTACCCTTTTCCATGCCTTGGGACTTGAGGTAGAGAGTCTTCCAGTTCCCTTGGCGTTTACTACTCCAGTTGGAGGTCGAGTTAACTTGTTTAAAGTATGTATAGATTGTGAGCTAGTGTTGGGGCAGAACTGCTCTAGGGGAGATTTCCTATGTTTACGAATACAAAAATATGATGTCATCCTCGGCATGGATTGGTTGTATTCGGTGTAGGATATCGTGGATTTCTTCAAGAAGAAGGTCATTTTACTTGGTGCAGATGGAGAGCAAGTGGTGTTTGTTGGTGAACGAGATCCTCAGATGGGTCACATTAAAGTATCATCCTTATCAACCATGGCGGTTGATATGATGCTGAGTTCTTCAGAGGTTCAACAGTTGGTGTTTCCTAGGGTCGTAGAGGAGTACCCTGATGTTTTTCCAAAAGAGGTTTTAGCATTACCCCCTCTACAAGAGATCGAGTTTGGGATCGAGCTATAGCCAGGAGCGTCTCCTATATCTATGGATCCATATAGGATGACCCCTTCTGAGTTACCAGAGCTACGTATACAGCTTGATAGTCTGTTGTAGTGCAGTTTTGTTTGACCAAGTGTGTCACCATGGGGTGCACCAGTTCTATTTGTGAAGAAGGCCGACAGTAGTTTGTAGTTGTGTGTCGATTATCATCACTTAAACAAAGTGACAATAAATAATTGCTATCCTCTTCTGCGGATTTATGAATTATTCGATCAACTGAAGGGTGAAAGTTGGTTCTCAAAGATTGACTTGCGGTCAGGATATCATCAGATTCATGTGAAGGATGAATATATCCCGAAGACTGCTTTATATTGTCATCATGGGCATTATGAGTTCATTGTAATGTCATTTGGTGTGACGAATGCTAGAGCTGTGTTCATGGGATTGATGAATGATGTGTTTCATGAGTTCCTGGAAAAGTTCGTTGTAGTTTTCATCGATGACATCCTTGTTTACTCCACATCTGATGAGGAGCATTCAGAGCATCTACGAGCCGTTTTAGGAGTTATTCGCTGACATCAGCTGTTTGGGAAGTTGTCTAAGTGTGAGTTTTGGGCTCGAGAAGTCCGTTTCTTGGGGAATGTTGTGTCCCAACAGGGAGTAGCTGTGGATCCATCAAATATTGAAGCAGTTGTGTCTTGGACATCCCCCAAGACAGTGTCATAGGTGTAAAGTTTCGTTGGTCTCACAGGCTACTACAGGAGGTTCGAAGCTGATTTCTCTCAAGTTGCAACTCCTCTGACATCTTTGACCAGGAAATATCAGGCTTTCATATGGACTGATCAGTGTCAAGAAGCCTTCAAGTATCTAAAGGAGAAGTTAGTAAGTGCTCCAGTCCTTTGTCTTCCAGTTGAGGGAGTTCAGTTTGATGTTTTCTACGATACTTCACATCTAGGGCTAGGCTGTGTTCTCATGCCGTAGAGGTCAGTTTTTTCTTATGGGTCTCAACAGTTGTGTCCCCATGAATGCAACTATGCCACCCATGACCTTGAGTTGGCAGCCGTGGTGTTTTCTCTGAAGTTGTGGAGACATTACCTCATTGGTGAAGGCTTTGTGGTTTTCACTGATAATAATAGTTTGAGGTATGTTTTCTCCCAGCGTGACTTGAACTTATGACAGTGTTGGTGGATAGAGTCTTTACAGGAATACAACTTTGAAATATCATATACACCTGGAAAATGGAATGTTGTAGCTGATGCGCAGAGCCAAAAGTTACGTAGTGATGTTGTGCGTGAATTCAGTGATTCCTGGAGGGTAATGGAAGAACTATCAACATTACATCTTGATATGGAAGAATTCAGAGGTATAGGTTGTCTTTTTTAGATGACGGTGCAGTCATCCCTAGTGCAGAAGGTGGAAGAGTCCTAGTTGGGGGATCTTGAGGTGGAGGTCTGGAGAGACCTAGTTGTTTGTGGTGAGGCCCCTAATGGTTGGTCTTAGGATGAACAACATAGGGTGTTATATCATGGAATGCTTTTTGTTTCCTTGGTTATGCGCGAGATGGTCCTCAGGGAGTTCCATGGTTCTCCTTTAGCGGTGTATCCTGGTGTAACGAAGATGTACCGATCCTTGAGGAGTCAGTTTTGGGGGCCTGGGCTGAAGAATGCGGTTACAGAGGTTGTGTCTCGATGTTTAGTTTTCCAGAAGGTGAAGGCCGAACACCGTGTTCCTGGTGGTCTTCTCCAGCCATTAGAGATTCCTCAGTGGAAGTGGGAGGACATCTCAATTGACTTTGTTACAGGTTTACCTCGAGCTCTGGGAGGACATGATTCTATTTGGGTGGTGGTGGATCATTTAACAAAATCAGCCCACTTTATAGCAATCAAGGAGTCAAGCTCAGTGGAAGTTTTGTCGAGGCAGTATCCGGAGGATGTGGTGATACTTCATGGAGTCCCTAGGATGATCATTTATGATCGAGATCCTCATTTTACCTTCAGGGTGTGGAGAGGTCTCCAACATGCTTTTGGTTCTCAACTATGCCTTAGCACTTCTTTTCATCCACAAACAGATGGTCAGACAGAGCGAACTATCCAGACTCTTGAAGACATGTTGCGCTCTTGTGTTCTTGATTTTGGAGGCTCATAGATGAGGCACTTACCCTTGGTGGAGTTTTCTTACAATAATAGTTTTCACTCTACCATCGTTATGGCGTCTTTTGAAGCCTTGTATAGCCGGCCTTGCCGTTCTCCGTTGTGCTGGACTGGGGTCGAAGAGTCATTAATTCTCAGACCGGAACTAGTGCAGAATACAACAAATATGGTTCAGGTGATTTTTGAGAGGATAAAGGCAGCACAAGATCGTCAGAAATCATATTCCGATCAAATAATGAGGCCCCTAGAGTTTAATGTTGGGGATCATGTGTTTCTAAAGGTGACTCCCCATCATGGGAAGTGAAGGTTTGGCCGTGGGAGTAAGCTTTCTCCCCGTTTTGTTGGGCCTTTCAAGGTGTTAGCTTGTGTTGTAGTTGTGGCGTATCGAGTGGCACTTACCCCTCAGATGAGTCGGGTACATGATGTTTTCCATGTATCACAGCTACATCATTATCTTCATGACGACTCCCACATCATCGATTGGGGAGAGATCAATGATGATGATGATGCCACCTTTAAGGAGCGACCAGTGGAGATCCAAGACCGCAAGGAGAAGGTGTTGCACGGGCATTCCATCCCCTTATTTCGTGTCTTGTGGTGACATAGTGGCATGGAGGAGAGTACTTGGGAACGTGAGTCACAGATACGTGCTCAGTACCCAGAGTTGTTTGATGTTTGATTCTTTTCATGTATTGTTGTAACTTTTGTGGTTATGAAAATTTCATGTTTATGAGATGGCATCCTTGTTGCTTTGGTGGCTTTCTCTCTCTTGAGAGGTATGTCATTGGGTGGTTGTTCATACCCTATTTCATTTTCTCTTTAGGTGGGTTTTGGATTCTCAAGGACGAGAATGTTTTGAGAGGTATCTGATGTAATGGCTCAGACTTCTCCGATCCATTCCTTTGTGAAAATGTGGTGCTAGAGGTGTTCCAGGATGACAAGGTGACTTGGTGTACATTTGGGTGGAATTTTAAGTAAAGTTAAAGGGTTATGATCTTCGCACGGGAGGCGCACGATTTGCCTAAACCGTGCGGCCAAACCGTGCAAGGATGGTCTTGGAGGCAGTGGATAATGCACGGTTAGCGCACGGTTTGTCTAACCATGCGGAATAACCATGTGAGGAGTGGTTGTCAAGGCAGAAGCTAACGCACAGTTAGTGTACAGTTTGATAAACCGTGCAGACTAACCATGCAGGCACTTAAAGTTAGATCCTAAAATTGTGGATATAACTCGTTTTGCCTTTAATCACCTCGTTTAAGTCTCTAATAGGCCATAACTCGGGATTACCATTCCTGGGAGGTATGAGAATCTCTCCCAATAATTTTGGAGGTGATCCAGAGGCTTCCCTTGGCAAATCGGAGCCGATTTCTTGAGGTATGTGGTCGTTCCTGCTTGTTTTTCTATAATCAACTTATATATACTCCTCCCCTTCCCTCGGTTTCTTGGATCTACACCCGTTATGGGTAGATCTAAGTGTGTGGATGTCGGTTATGATGAGTTTGGTCTTGGTTGGGTTAGGATAGGAGATTTAAGGAGGATTTGTGGAGAATCGACCCGGTTTCTTGGGCGTTCATCAACCATTGTGGTTTTCCTCGAATACCTTTGAGGTAGGGGATTCATTGCTTCTATTTTGTATGTGTAATGGTATCGATAGCAGGTTGAATCCCACTGGATGATAATTTAATTGACCTAATAAATATATTTGAACCGGATAAAGAATTTTCTTTGATCGTTTGTTATTGCCCCTTGTTTACTAGATAGTGTAATTTATATGCCTTTGTGGTTAAGCATGTTGTTCTTGAGGAAATTGACAAAAGAATGTAAATCCATAATTAATTGATAGTTGGTTGGCTAAATATAAAGAGGCATGAAAACAGATCTGGTTCTTGTTGTAGTTTGATATTGATCAAATTTGGCATAGTAATCTTATTTAATCTTTGATTATGGATTACTGAATTGGTTCATGATGATGGAACCAACAGATTGAATTTTTTAATTCATGATGGATTAAATAACTTGATTGAATTCCATGAAGGTTTCTGAGTTACCCTCTTGTTGTGAATTAGGGCTAAAATCCCATTTGATGTGGTGTTGTTTTCATGCTGCTTGTGTTGTGATGTGACCCTGGAGGGGTGTTGTGATATGTGGAGGCAGGGTGGCCTCATGGTTGTGGTAGCGGATGGTGCCTAAAGTGAAGAGATGCATCGGTTTATACATGTGGGTGTCAGAGAGGACACCGGGGATGATGGAATGGGATGGATGTGGTTGTTGGATGATTGGTGATTTGTTTGGTTGTTTATCTGCTTTACTTTCCCCACTGCTCAAGGCAGCTGGTCTTACTTACCCTTCTTCCAAAGGAGGCGAAGACATGTGGGGTATGCCACATGCTTTCCGTGTTTAGACTCTCAAGGGATAATGGGTCTACGCTCTTGCTATAGGCGGAAAAGACTCGACGGTTTGTACGACTAACCACCACGTTGAGCCCCCTTATGTTTAGTAGCATAGGTTGCTTTTCTAGAATGCCTGGGAATATGGGAAAGTAATTCTGTAATGATTTTTTGAATAAATGATGTTAACCCATGGGGATAGAGATGCTGGAATATAATGACGAGGTTGTAACTTTTGAAGGGACAGTGGTTTTTGAATGTGATTCCAATGAAGTTTAATGTGGTTGTATTCATACTTAATTAATGTGTAAAGAATTGATTAACGTAAAGTGGAATTGATGAAAAAAGGGATGAAGTAATCTAATGAAGTTCTTTAATTGGTTGTGTGCTTATAGGATACCTAGTCTTAGAAATATGAGCCCTGGGGGGTGTTTTCCCCAACATTCTGATGGGAGGTTGAATGGTTGACTACCCCATTTAGCCCCGCTCTCTTCTCTTGGTAGATACTAGTGCCATTGGCACATCGGTTAGTTTCCCCCATATATGTGTGTAGAGGGTTGTAATGGCTTGTGGTTATTTCACACACATATATTCTAGATATAGTATCCTATGGACTACTGTAGGTGTAATGTGTATAGGTTGTGATGGCTTGAGGATCCTTACTCGGTGTATGGGATGTAACGGCTTTAGGTATAATACCCAATGTATGATACACGTTATGCGAGCTATGGTGGCTCTTGAAAACTACCTGGTTACTTTATATTGTGAGGATAGTGTGGTGCTTAGCCCAGGTGTCTATGGGCAAGCCTTTGTGGTGCACGTGGTGCAAATTGTGGAGCTTATCCCAAGTTTATACGGACAAGCCTTTGGAGAGAGATGCACAGAACGTATGTCATTGGTGCAACGCGGCGAATGAGCGGGGAAGTGGTAGCGGGGTACCCTTGATATTCTTTACTATATGATATATTCTTGTATGCATTAGTTGTTGAGAGTAGCCATGTTGAGGTTGGGAACATAACATACTTGTTTAGGTGACGAGTTAGTTTCACTGTTGTTCACTATACTTTAGCATGATTTCTTTACTTTTCACGAGAGGCTTCAGGGAGGATCCTACTGAGTATACTCTTATACTCACCCTATGATTATATAAACTGTTTTTCAGGTCACTTGGAGCAGGTCGGAGATCAGGCTGGTTACTACTAGCTTGTGGTTGCAGGAGCTGTTCGGGCTTGTGGTCGCTGCAGTTTTTCCATTCTTTTGGGTATTTGTAGTTTTCTCTTCCAATTGTATTACTTTTTCATGGAATTTTATATATGAACATGGGTTTCTTTTATATTTCAGTTCTGAGTTAGAGTTGGTTGGTGTCTATCTTATCTCTCTCTTTCGCATGTGTTCTCTTAGAGGGTAATGCCTCCCATTTGTGTGTTTATTATACCCTCGGTGCTAGTCGCCAACCCGGGGCCTACTGGAGGTGGGACTCGGGGGTCATTATCTCCCTTTTCACATTGCTAGCCCAGAAGGGGTACACTTTGTGGGGAGGGGGTCGTGAAAAATGATTTATGTAAATGATAAAACTGGTCACTTTTTAAAAATAATTGTTATTGATTGTTTCTTGGGTTAATTTTTAAAATTTGTCTAAGCCTTTAGTTTATAGTAGAGTGGTGACTAAATGAAGTTTTTTTTTCTGGTTATAGAGAATGGCACTAGGTAGATGTCATAAGAATAATCAAGAGGGATCTACTAAAAATTTGGTTGCATCTAAGTCATAGGTGAACCAAAAACAAGTCCAAATCATCTTTCATGATTTTGAAGATATAGATAATGGAAATAAGAATAATAAACCTCGATAGGCGGACCACTCAGTTCGTTTTCATAAATAGAATCGTCCGATATTTCTGGGTGATTCCAAGCCTAAAAAAGAAGATGTGTGGCTAAATCAGATGAAAAAAATCTTTGAATTCTTGGGTACACCAGACAAGATAAAAGTCAAGTTAGTATTTTTTAGGCTAGATGGTCATGCATGCTAGTGGTGGGACTTATCTATCCAAACTAAATTTAACCAAGGAATCATGTGGGAGGACTTGAAGAATTTTTCAATAAAAAATTCTATCATCATACATTTATAATTCAATAAAAAAATTATTTATTTATCCTTAAACAGGAGAATTGATTCATTATAGAGTACATGGATAAGTTTATGAGTTTTTTCCACTTTCCCCTAGAATTTTCTGCTAGTGAATCATTAAAGGAACACATATTTGAGTATGGACTGCGACCAGCGTTTTGCTATAATATAGATGTTCTATATATTATGGAATATATAGAAATCATAAATAGATAAATGATTGATGAAATATTTATTTCTAGATATCTAGTTGAATGGAGTATGTTTATCCCCATAGGAACAAGTGGGAACTCAAGTGCTGGGAATAAGTAGAAGAGGGACACCTACTTCTGAGGTGGAGGGGGGTCTCAAAATTAGACCATGAGATTGGTTAAATTTACTCCATGACCTGATATAAATTCTGGTTGTTTCCAATGTAGATCTACTTCTCATAATAAATGAGACTATACAACACTACCTATATCATGTCACAATTGTAATCAAATGGGACATCTTCAGTGTTATTATCATAGTGGTTCAAAGTTTGGTGTGGGAGATTCATATAATGTTTCTTATATATCCTATTATTTTATTGGGATATCTCATCAAAATAATTATCATCTTCAAAACAGAGTAATTCAATGTGATTCTAGAAACACCAAAAATCTCCAGTTTATACAACCTTAATAAGGAATAAAGGACCAAAGAGGAGCTGGTAATCGTCTATATGATGTCGATCATATAATCATGGATGATCAATCAGGTCCTTCAAAAGTGAGAGGTATGATAATTTTGAATTCTACCCTTATATAAGCCTTGTTTGATATGGGTTAATCCCAATATTTTATCACTTATTGTGTTGTGAATCATATTGGTTTACATGTTGATATGTTTCCTTATATCTTGAAACTTCAAACACCTCATGGAAGTGAGATTGTCGAACCTTAAAGTGAGAAACATGTGTTATAATGATTGATGAGATTGAGTTGGTTTTGGATTTCTCTATTTTTTAAATGGATTTCTATGTACCAATCTTGGGAATGGATTGGTTAATAATGTTCAAGGTTCATATTAACTATTATTCATGGAAAGTTAGTTTCACATCTTCTGATGGTGTTAATCATATCAATAAAAAATATTGGGATGTAAATGAAAGAAGAGTGAGACTTTTGAAACTAATGTTTGGGACTATCTCTTATTTGTGGGTAGTGGTTACCTTGGAATCTATAGAAGAGATTAGGTAGAGATATTTTCCTACCATCATTGTCCAATTTATTGATGTTTTCATGATAATTTATCTGGGTTTCCACCAAAAAGGGAAGTGGAATTTATAATTGATCTCCTACTAGGGAACAATCCTATTTCACATTCTTCTTATAGGATAACACCGATAGAATTAATGGAATTTAAATTTAAATTATAATATTTATAAAGAAAAGAGTTCATTTGATCGAGAACATCTCTATGGGTATCACCAGTTATTTATGTAAAGAAGACATATGAAACTCTTAGACTTTGTGTGGATTATCATAATCATAACCAAGTTATGATAAATAATCTATATTATCTTAAACAAATTGATGAACATTTTGATCAATTAAAAGAATCCTAGTGGTTCTATAAGATTGATTTTATGATTGGGGTATCATTAACTTCCAACTCCAAAGGAGAATATTCTGAAGATATATTTTTAGAGTTATTATGGCCATTATTAATATGTGGTCATTCCCTTTGGACATATGAATGCACCAACTATGTTCATAGAATTAATGAATCACATATTTCTAAGGTATCTTGATTCCTTTGTAGTGATGTACATTGATGATATTTTAGTGTATTCTAGGACTTAAGTGTATCATGAGGAATACTTAGATACAATATCGATAACCTTGTGGGAAAATCATATTTTTAATAAGATTTCAAAGTGTGATTTATGGATATAGGAGGTATATTTCCTTTCCCATGTCAAATCTAAAAACAGAGTTTTAGTGGATCCTAAAAAGATAGAAGCTATTATCTCTTGGAAATCAATGAAGAATGTTTTTGGGGTATACTCTTTACTTGGATCTTCAAGATACTACAAACACTTCATTCATAATGTTTCACATCATTACTCACCAGTGAATTCTTTAAAAGGGAAAGGTGTTCTATTCTAATAGAGTAAAAACTGCCATAAATACTTCCAAGAACTTAAGGTTTGACTTATGTCATAACCTATCCTTACATTTCCAGAGTTAGTACATAGGTATGTGGTCTATTGTGATAAATCAGGATCTGGGTTGGGTTGTGTTATCATTCATGGAGATCATGCCATTTCTTATGGATCATGGGAGTTACTGTGCATGAGAAGAACTACCCAAAACACGATTTGGATTTGGATTTTGTGGTCTATACCTTACAAACTTGGAACCATTATATTTTTGGTGAGGTATTTATGGTGTTCATAGATCATAAGAGCTTTAAACACATTTTATCACAAAGGGATTTAAATTTAAGGAATGTAGATAGGTGTAATATGAACAACTATTTGACTTCAACTTGATGTATACATTAGGAAAAGAAAATTCTATAGTGGATACTTTGAGTAGTAAGTTTTATAATCTGATATCTGAATAGGATTTAGATCAATGGAGGTTAATATAAATAATATCTAAAATTCATTAGATTGTGTTGAGCAAGGTGATGTTAAAATTTTATTTTTGGTATCTTTTTTTCATGATTTAGTTAAACAAGTTTCTATTACTCAAAAATCTAATCATAAATGTTTAACCATGAGAAAGAAACTCAATGGTGGGGTGACCATTGAGGGATGATATCTAGATGGGATATCTGTTCTATAGTTTAAAAACCAATTTGAGGTACCTCAAACTTATTAGGAATAACTTCTTTCTACCTATTACTATTGGAGATGGGATGTTCATTTTGGAATCCAAAAGATGTATAAAGGACTGAGATCATAGTTTTAGTGGGTTTTTATGAATATAAAAGTGGGAGAGTTTGTTTTGAGATGCCTTACTTATCATAAGGTCAAGGAAAAGCACCAATGGACAGCTGGTATGTTGTACTCTTTATCAATTATCATGTAGAAGTGAGAGCACATTGCTTTGGATTTTGTCATAGGAATACAAAAAATTGTTAAAAAACACAACTTCCTATGGTTGATTGTGGATCATCTCACAAAGTCAGATCACTTTATCCCTTTTCATAAATCCAATATGGTAGAATAGTTTTCCAAACACTACATCCAGGAATTTGTAAAGATTCATGGAATTATTATTTCATTTATTTCTGATAGGGATCTTAGGTTTACATATTGGTTTTATAAGTCCTTGCAATAATCCCTTGAAACCCAATTAACCATGTGCATAGCTTATCATTATCAAATGAATATAAAATCTGAAAATATGATCCAAAAATTAGAAGATATTTGAGAGATTTTATAATGGATTTTAGAGGCTCATGGGATGATCAATACCGTTAGTGGAGTTATCATACAAAAAAAGTTATCAGGATTCTATACATATGGCCCAAGTCAAATTATTTTATGGTTTTCCTTGTCTTTCTACACTCTGTTGGGTAGAAACAAGTGATACTTTACGTATCGGACCTAGCCTAGTGTATGAGACAATGAAGAAGATTTAGATGATTAGTAAAATAAGGAAGACAACTCAGAGTCATCAAAAATATTAAGTGGATCATTGTCGATGACTATTATTGTTTGAGATGGATGATCATGTTTTCTTTAGGATCTATCAAAGGTAATAGAAATTTATTTTTTTTAATAAAGGAAATTTATCTCCTCGATACATTAGCCCTTTTGAGATACTAGAATGAGCGGTTGATGTGGATTACTAGATGAATTTTCTGTTAATGTTCAGTTCTGTGCATAGTGTGTTTAATGTATCTCAATTTAAGAAGTAACAAATTAATCTTGACCATGTGATTCAATGGGACCATATTGATATTTAATTGGATACAATGTTGATTCATGTGCTAGTTCAGATTTTGGATAGGCATGAGAAGCTCTTGCTGGGGGAAAACATCAGTTTTGTATGAGTTTTATGGTTACATTGTCATATCCAAGAAGAGACATGGGAGTGTGGATGTCTTCCCAAAAACACTATTGTACACTTTATGAGGATGGAAAGACCAATGGTGGGGAGGATTTAACAACCCTAATTTCATGTACTTTACCCTTTTATTATGTATTTATAGATTATGTAATTATTGGGTTAAGTTTCAAAAGTTTTTAGTGGGTTTGAAGGGGTTTTGGAAGGAGATCTTTCATTTTTGGAAAGGATATGTTGTGAATCATGGGATATGGTGTAAGAAATTGAGATGTATGGTGTATATCAGAATGAATATGTAATATTGTACTGAGAGGGAAGTTTTTTTATTCTCTCTTATTCGGGATGGCTACGTCATGGAGGCCTGGATATAGTGTGGAGTACTGGGAAGAGTTTTTGGGTGGTTCTTCTGATTTAATGGTCTCTATGATATGGATCTATGGATATGACATAACAATTTTTAGATCCACTTACATTTCTGTCATGGATGCGGCATATAGTGGAGTTTCAGCATGGATCCCATTTTGGCGTCTCTACCATATTGGGGGTAGCTTTAACGTGGTGTTTAGTCTATTCCATAACCTTAACCCATAAAAATAATATCTAGGAACCCCCTGCACCATGGATTCTAGAGGCCAGCTGAGCTAGGGGTGAATTTAGTGTAGTTCTATGGGATGCACCATAGTGTTTGATAACTGTGATGTGTTCTCATTCACTATGACATGGTCTAGTTTTTTCAGCATTTTTGCATTGTGGTGTGTAGACTACTTTGTGGTATTCTTTTAAATCCTAATATAAGTTTCATCTAAAAGTTTCAAATATCTCTTTTGGTGATGCCTCTTATCCTCCTGACCTCCAGATCATATTTAGTTAATTTCCAGCAATCTTATATATTTAGACTCTAATTATTTTGGATCCTCAAGCATTTGATTGTGGTAATTAAAGGTTAGGATTCTATTCTTCCTTCTAATTTTGGATCTCCTTGGTTTTTCTTGATGAAAACCATATATCGGTATTGGAATACCTGGATCTATGTGGTTGATTTTGTGTTGATGAGATCATCTTGGGTTTTAATAGAGAAATTGAAGGAAGGGTTGTGACTGGTGGATTCATCTTCGATCCTTTGTGTCAAACAATCAAACATGAGGTCGGTGTATTCTCTATCATCTCAACTATTCTATAAATTTAAGGTTTAGTTTTATCAAATGGGTTTTCATGGATTTTTTGTGTTCTCATTAGGTGATTTCATGAAGGAAACTATTTTGGATTTCTTTTAGAGATTGTGTAAAATTTCATGGATTTTTAAATACCCTCTTTTCTTAATATTTTAAAATAATGATTTTAAAATTATGGAATGGTTTTTATGAAAGAAATGTGTTTGATATTTTTTTTACAGGAAGGTTGTTTTGTGGAAAATGATTTGGCCTGGAATTTGGCATGATTGACTTGGCATGTCTTCAAAGTGTAAAATTTTGGTTGAAAGTGCCACCATCAAGGTTATATGGATTATGATCATGGAGTAATATCATTCATGGTAACAACAGGATTGTGTGAATGTAGATGGGTGTGTGTGTGTTTGTGAACATGGGAAAGATTATGCCAAATGTGAATGTATGAAAGCATTTTTTTATTATTTTCTCAAATGGATTTCTCTTAAGGATTTATATAAACTGCTTACATGTTTCCAAATGTTTTATAAAAAATGTGATAACTGGTTCTTATCATAGTGGCATGTATTGGGAAGTATTTGGATAATTCCTACTAGTTTATACTATTCCCCTTCTTGGGTACTTTTTTTTTCATTTTCATATGTCATATAATGAGATATAGAAAAAGGGATGGTATCATATTTCTATAGTGATTCATCTTGATACCTTGGGCTTGGTGAGTGGTGTTGGAGCTTGGAGCTTGTTAAGGTGGTACTTGAGATCATGTCACATGATGTCTTTGAGTCATGTTGCCTTTTGGTTATTTTTAATTTATATTCTATGTTCCATTGTCACTTTTATTTTTTTGTTTTGTTGGATTATTATTTGAGTTTTATTATTTTTTTCATATACTATATATATTGACTTGGTTTCTTATGCTATGTTGTCTTTTTTATTTTACTAATTTAAGGAAAATCGTCTCCCAATGTTCACTTACACCCTCGACATTTATTTTTAGCCTTTTGTGTCTTGGGGAAATCACCTAAGGTTAATGACACATCATCTATTATCCAGATAATGAGTTATGGTAGGATGTTACAACTAGTATTCCTTAAGATTTATTTTGATCATAGTATGTCTAAGATAATATGAAAGTCAAACTCATTACAACCTATGGTTTCCATATCTATAATAACTAATTATGTTGTGACTTCTGATGTAACTTAAAAAAAAGTTTAGAAACAACTTATTCCAAAATTTGAGTTATACCAATAGTAATAGTATTATAATTATTATGATAATATTTGAATATGTTACTAAAAAAGATGTCAGGTTTTCAACAAGGGGACAAGAAGGTGGATACTCAAGGATGTCACTACTTCTGGGATTTCCTCAAGTCAGTAAGGTCATAGTAATTAAAGTTTCAATATATACATGTTTAAAGACTAATCATAACCACCAAAAAATGTCAGTCCCAATAGATATAGTTATACTCAAAAGAAGCATGTTTAACATGTGATAACTAACCAGTTAGTTAATAGTTGGATCTAGTTCAAGTGGGAGTCTGCTAGAGATGGTTTCCTAGATCCAACTACTTTCTACTTTAGATTACCTATATATTTATATAGTTGAATATTAATAAATTTATTTTCATACATTTATTATTATTCAATGCAACTGTAATGTGATAATGTCAGAGTATCATTCAGATTGAACTTTTCATAACAATTCCATACTATGTTGATAACCTTGAAGTTATATGATGATATTCTCAAACTTAAGTCTTATGGTTGTATGACATCATCTAATGCGACACAAATTATATATAATATTAGGTACGAGTACTCATAAGTGTACGAGACATTATATCTTAAATTTCACACTTGGTAATCATTAAGATGAGATATTATGGGGATATACTTGAATATAGGAATTCTACATGTCATATGTGTCATTGGATATTCCTATCTGTGAACAAGTGTACTGATCCCTATAATTTAAGATTATTAATAATACATATCACGAGTCATTTACTTACATGTAATTATATAAATAGTTAAGACATAGTCTCATAGTGAAGTAGGGTACATTGGGTGTGTCACAAATGATATGTTATTAATGAATAAGATGAGGAAGGATTTATCTCTTACATATTCATGGAATTTGATATCTCACCCCTTTTATTAGAATAGAACTGTAAACTTAAAATCCATATTCATAGTGCATTGATGTGTTATTTCCAGGAATTAAAATAAATATGTATCAAGCATATAGGCTGATGACATGAGTATGTAACTTACTTGATGAGATATCAAGATGAAGGGATTATATTACACAATGGGAATTTATATGTGGTTTCTATTATTTAAACATTAAATTCTTCCACTATGGGTGCCTTTATATGTTACTAGATATTGATATTGGAATTTAGAAAAAACCAATAATATTTATTTAGGATTTATCAATCACATATATTCAATCACAATTTTATATGAGTTGAATATTAAAATAAATATTTATTATATAGATTGTGAATATTATATTTTTTATTTATTAAATGAATAATATTTGTTATTAAAGGTTTAGTAAATATGGATTAGGAAATTCTGACCATTTTAACAGGTATAGTGGTAATTATATATCAAATATAATTTAAATAAATTTTATTTTATTTAAACAAATGATATTTATTTTATACATGAGTTATGCACACATAAATAAAATAATAATAAAATTATTATTATTATTATAAAAAATGGGGTTATCTAACAATTAATAGAATGTTAAGGGACTATATGTAATTATTTAATATCTAACATAGCTCTATAAATACCTGGTTATACCATTTCCTTAGGGAGATAAAAGTTATGCACAATGATTTTTCCTTTAGATAATTTTCTCTGTGGAGAATATATCTAGGTTTTCTCTCAATCTTGAGATAATCTAGTCCACCTCTCTCCTCCCTCTCAACAATGATATAAAAATAATCTACCCTTCAAATCCAAAAGATTATATTGTGATCAATGGTGAGTACAACATCCCAAGTAAATAAAGAATATAAATTTTTTATATTTATTAATATTTTTGAATTAAATATTAATTTTACCTTAAAAGGGATGCTATGTTTGATGGAATACCTGATACGCAACAACATGTTTCATTGAAAACTTATGTGCACACAACGTTGAGTTATACTGAAAAATATTTATATAATATTATTATTTTAAATGGTAGTTAACACATAGTCATTGTATTGGCAGGAATGAACGAAAATAACCATATTATTATTAAAAAAGTTTCATAAATGTTTTTACATTTATCCAAAATAATTTAGAGGCTTAAAATAAGAAAGAATCCGATTTTAATCATAAATACTCTAATATTCATTAAAAGGTCAATTTACCACCTTTTGATAGAGAAATTTTTTTAAATATAGCTTTGGTCACTTTTATATGTTATATTTGACAAAATAAAATTCTTATTTTTAATTTTGACATTAAAATTTACTTTGGGTAAATTTTTGGTATTTTTCTGATAAAATTCATTTTTTAATGAACAGTGAAAAACACTGTATTTTAATTCAAAACTGCCTTTTAATCTAATATATTTATAAGGTTAGATTATCTTTTTAATTTATTTTAAAGTGTAATTATATTATTTTTATACCATTTAATCCAATTTTGATCATTGGAAGTAATTTCACTTTGAAATTGGACATAAATAAGTGTCAATCATTTGAAAGTTATTATTTCTTAAAAACACGCTTTTTGTTTTGATAGCGAGAATTAATTTTAAATTAATTTATACCACTTATGTGTTTTGAATTTCTTAAAATTAATTCCATATTTGGAATCATTAGGTCCAAATTGTGTAAATAGGTATCTTTTATTTTTAGACAATATTACTTCAGTAATAATTTTATTTACCATCGTTAAAGGGTAAATCTGGTAAATAAGGGTAAACAATTATTATTATAATAATATAAAATTACTCTAACATGTGTCCTAATACTATTTTTTAATGCATTTACAGCCATGTTTATCCTTGGGTCGATTTTGGGATCCCATGGAGCCACTTGGGAGTGATAATGACACTTTATATAAATTAATTTAAAGTAAAGACAAAAATAACACAAACATATATCTTTTAGTAAATAAATTTTTAAATGGAGTTATATAAGTTTTATATTCGACTATAAATATTAATTTTAAATCTAAAAATATTTCTAAAATCATGATATTTATTTTTATAATTTTTAGATATCAAATAAATAAAAATATTTATGACACAATAATGATGCAGTGTTTACCTCATTAATGAATGATTTAAATAAATAAGATTATAAAGATTAAAAATATATCCAAAACCTATCCAATTCTTATTTTATGATTTTATTTCTAACATGAGTCATATTATCTTTAACTCTAATGGGTTTTGTACCTTTAGAAAACGAAAATCATTATATAATAAAATAATATTTTCAAGCTTTCCTAAAGAGCCCCCCTCCCCCTTATAAAAAGACTTCACTTGTAACCCATTCCTCACACTTTTAAATCAATTTGGCTCATCCAAACTCTGCCCAATTAATCTCCCAAAATTACTATCCTCCTCTTAGAATCCTTATTCCAGTAATAATTCAATTTAAGTAAACCTTTTGGTTTAAACCAAAGGGAGATACCCGATTTAAAGGTAACGTCTTCTCTTAAGTTCTTTTGTTTTATTTTACTTATCCAACCCCATAAACTATTTTTATTTTTTTATTTTATAAAAATATATATATCATAAATGTAATAAATTGTTTTTTAGAATTATTCTAAGTAAACTTACACACACCTCTATCTAATGGGTAAAGAACATACTGTTTCTGTGGACGACAAACTACTGCCTCACGAAACGATGATTGTTCAATCTTCTCGTACCACCTCTCATGGTGGAAATTATGATGGCACTGTATTTATATATTATATATATTATTTATTTTTTTCTCTATTATTGTGTATTTTTTATTTACAAACATACCTTTATGCTTTCCAATATGTGTATATATTATAATTTCATTTGAGGAAATGCGGACTACCACCCACTCAAGGTGATATGATTCGTTCATGACATACATGGAACATATAAAGGATGAAGTTAATGAAATTATGTAACATATATATTATATGATATTATACTATAATTATAATATACCTATTTATCATTAATTTTTCATTTCATTAAATATGAAATAGAAATGAAAGTAGCATTCATGCGTACGTACGACTTACCGTCTCCATGAATTGTGCATTTCATTTCTTATCTCCAAATGTTATGTAATATTATAAATACATATATATACCAGATATATATGATATATATGATATCTAAATCATGAATATAATTCTAGATATAATGGAATTTTGACCACATGGACAACTTGTAATTATAAGAAGTTCATTTTTGACTCAAGTACCAAATATCGACAAAACAACCATTATTAACTTAAATGATTGCATAATTTTTATAACATTGTAATAAGTGATATAAAAGGAATAATAAACTTGAAAAAGGTTATTAAGAAAGTATAAATTAACTTTATCTTATTATTCATGAGATTAAAGAATGAACGGGTCAAGTCGGACACGAGGTAATAGGTTTCCTATCTCACTTTTAATTACGTGAGATTTCCATTGTTCACCAATTATTTATTGCATGTGGTGTATTTTGTACTAGAATTTGATATATATTATCATTATTATCTTTTTATTCATGGTATTATGTGATTCATTTGGTGGTTATTAACTTTTTTTCATACGACTCAATTGATTACAATGTGGTAAGATGTTTTCATCTCACTTTTTATTCTCATGAGATTCATGCTATATTTTCCACTATTTACTTTTGTGAGGTGTCTTTACTGACCATGATTGTATTCTTTGTGTAATATAATTTAATTTATGGGTATTTAAATCTTCATTGTATGATCCTTACTTTAGGGAGTGTATGTTTTGTAAGTTACCAAATCTGTAAGGGAACCTTTCACCATACTCTTTTAGTCAAAGACTTTTTTTATGTCATGTATTTTAATTTCTTTTTTTCTTATGTTCGGATATGTTCTTATATGTCCATAATTTAGTAAATTTTATGTGCATGTGACTAGATAACCTTTTCTCTCTGATCAACTCATTTTCTAAATTTGAAAGTGACGTCGTTAGGTTGTCGAATTTCTGTAAGAGAACTTCTTAACCCAATTTCAATTCTTTAGGTTAAACTTATACTTCTTGATTATGCCATGCTATGAATATGTGTGAATGACCAATGATTGTTTTACACTTAATATCCACTTATATTTGGTGTATTATTATTTTTCACACGTAATTATGTCATTGATTTATCCTTAATCTAAGTATATGATCTTCGCATGGGACTTTGTCTCAATTTACATCCCATTGAGAATTATTTGTTGTTATACACCAATTCACTTTTATACGGTGTATATAACACCCTTTGACATATTATATCATGAATATCATTATTCTCATGATATTATAAGCTTTGATTAATTTTATTCCTCAATTATTTGTATTCAAGTGTCTCTCATTTGGTTAGGAACTCTTTAACTAAAATATAGTTTTAAATGTTTTAAATATTTATTATTCTAAATCTTTCTCATTAATATCCATGTTTTAAAAATGGTTTAAATATTTATTTATATGTACGTGAATGTTTTGAAATTAAAATTTCTTTTAAAATATTCAAAGTGGTATGAGACACTTTGATTAAAAAATATCTTTATTAAATGTTTTAAATGGTTTTGAAAATTGTTTGAAAAAGCATTATTTATTTAAATATCTTGATATGCTATATTTTGATTGGAATGTGGAAATATTATCTTTCCTTTATGATTGTGTTATGTGTTTTGATTATATTATGGTTATTGGGCATTGTTTACGTATAATGGTGGTTCCATGATAAACCTAGGGCGAGTGAGCCCGAGATAGCTCTTCAATGCATTGGGTAATGTGACAGAGGTAAACGTTAATGTTTCTCCTAATAGATTTAGGGAATATACTTTGATGGGTTTTCAAACATAACACCCTATGTAGCTGTGATATCTACAATGTAACTATGATATGGATGCCACATATTACCTTTATGATTTATGATTTCTATGTGTTATTCATAAATATTATGATTTCATGAGGTATGTTATGATCAAAAAGTATGGTTTCATTGATTTGTATTTATTGATGGGTTAATGTTTCCTTTCCTTATTTTATAACCCTTACTGATCTTTTTATGATCATCCCAAGTTTTTGAAATGTTTTTCACAGGGATTAAAGATGAATAGGGTCAAGGATGGGATCAAGGAAACATCATGCTATCTAAAACTTGAAACTAGACATGTTTATTTTTAAGAGTTTTTATTTTATGAAAAAGGATACTAATTAGTAGTGTCTACATGTAATTTTCAAGTTTATATGTAATAGTTATGGCCTAATTATCTAAAAATATAAAACTAAAAATATCCTCAATGTGAATTATTCATTTAATTCAAGATTATCTAATGTTTTAAGGTTGGGTCCTTATAGTTGGTATAAGTGGTTGGTTTAGATAACTTTAGTGGGTAGGGTGTTATTTAAGCATAAGTGACATAACCATAATGGTTAACATATTATAAAGAGCCATAGATATTTTAGATAAATTGAATGAGTTTAAGATAACATGAATAAGTCTATATTAGTATTTACCCTCCTCATAAGATATTATATGATGATTTTACTAATATACTCACACTGACCTTTTTGGTTTTAGTAAATAGCTAGATCTAGTAGGCACAAAAGTAACAATGGATGTGAAGAAAACTGTGACGGTTTTCAGAATGAGAAACTGAATGAAATGGGAGCTTCAATGAGAACTATTGTGGTTATTTTCAACAAACTATCTAGAGTAATGATTTACCACCTGAACCATGGTGATTTTTATAAGGCATAGTATATACGAGAAACAAATCCCTACGGAAGTTCAGGTAATAATCATAAAGGTAAGTATGTTCAAAAACCTATGCGCCAAAGATTTGGAAAGAAACACCTAGGAAAATGATTCAAAGGGACAAGAAGATTCTATAGATGTGGGAATGAAGATCATAAAGCAAGAAACCGCCATATAAAAAAGAAGCATCCAGTTGACTCTAGGAATGGGAAAGAAGTTATTTCTGAGGGACCGATTGAATGTTTTAAATGTGGTGTGCATGGTCATTATACAAACAGATGTCCTATGAAGAAGTTTTGGGAATGATATCACCAAGATCGTACAAATATATTTTTACCAATACCTAATTCCATTCCGATTTAGGATGAAGAAACTGAAAATGAAAATTGAAAGGTATGGATTATTTCTTAACATATGTTTTGATATTATTGAATCTTAGGATATGATTCATGATTTTTTTTGTAGGAAAAACGTATTTCAGAATAAGTTGGTAAGGAAGGGTTAATGGATCATGAAGAACATTGAATGAGTAAGAAGTAAACATATAAGGGATTCAAGAGTTATGTTATATTTTAAGATGATGAAATGATTACAAGTATTAAGGCTCTTTTAATGATGAGATTAAATTGTAAGACTTTTTATAGTATGTGTAACCCTGAAGTTTGATATATGAAAATGCTATTCAAATAATAATTATCTTTTCTTTTGATGAGTAATGGTGGAATTTTATTTTGGAAGCATCTATGTTTTTATTATGGACATATGGTGATTTGGGTTATTTATGGAAATGATTAAACTATCATAGAGAATATGTGATTTGGTTAATTACACTTCAGTATTAGACTTTATGAGTATTCAATTTTATTTGGAGATAAATGTTAAGATTTAATGTGGAAGACTATGTGATTAAATAATTCTGAGTTTTGGGTTACAATCTTAGTTTGGGTTACTTTGAATAATTTTAAGGACATTTGTTTATTGAATGGTATTTTCCAAACTTTGGGTTTTGTTTGTCGAATTTTGGGGATTAAGAGTAGTATTTCTTTTTATAAAGTATTATCCTTTTTTGGGGATTATCTGGTCTTGTACTAAACATTTTGGTTTTGGTTGATGTATAAAGACATGGGAAATATATAGTTCATCTTTTTTGGATTATATGATAATATAGAAGTTGATTCCAGAACTTTTAATTTTACCAAGTCAGTTTGAATACACATCATTTGGAGAAAAGACGAGTTTGTGGTAGAAATTTAGTAAAGGATGAAAGTCTACATGAAAAGTAAGTATATTTCCTTATGTTTTTAGTTAATCTCATAAATAAATTCCTCAACTTTATGAAAAGTAAATTAAAACAATTTTTTGTTAACTTTTTCTATTGGGGAATCAAATACCATTTAACCCATCACAAGTTGTCGATTTTCTTATGGTTAACTTTCTACTGATCATGTTTTCTACTACTCTCCATCAAACCTTAATGGTTTGTTTCTCTTCTATATCTATGTTTTCCTACATGGAATCTTAATATGGGCTATCTTAGGTGACTTTTTTATTTCTATTTATTTCTTTTAAATTGATATTTTTATTTACTCTTTTTCTGATGTGGAGCTTTCAATGAAGTTTCCAAGCCCAATTTTAAAATTGCGAGGACGCAATTCCCAAAATGGGGGAAGGATGTAACATCCTAGGTAAATAATGAATACAAGTTTTTTATATTTATTAAAATTTATGAAATAAATATCAATTTTACCTTAAAGGGGATGATATGTTTTATGGAATACCTAATACACAACAACATGTTTCATTGAAAACTTACGTTTCACACAACGTAGTGTTATACTGAAAAATATTAATATAATATTATTATTTTAAATGGTAGTTTACGTAAATCCGTTGTATTAACATAAATGAATAAAACTAACCATATTGTGGTTAAATATATTTATTAAATGTTTTTACATTTATCCAATAAATTTTTAGAGGCTTAAAATAAGAAAGAATTCGATTTTAAGCATAAATACTCTAATTTCATTAAAAGGTCGATTTACCACCTTTTGATGGAGAACCCTATTTAAATATAGTTTTGGTCACTTTTATATGTTATATTTTACAAAATAAAATTCTTCTTTAGAATTGGGACATCCAAATTTACTTTGGGTAATTTTTTTTTTTTTTCTGATAAAATACATTTTTTAATGAATAGTGAAAAATACTGTATTTTAATTCAAAACTGCCTTTTAATATAATATATTTATAAGGTTAGATTATATTTTTATTTGGTTTTAAAGTGTAATTATATTATTTTTTTCCATTTAATCCAATTTTGGTCATTGTAAGTTACTTCACTTTGAAATTGGATATAAATAAGTGTTAATCTTTTGATAGTTATTATTTCTTAAAAACACGCTTTTTGTTTTGACAGCGGGAATTAATTTTAAATTAATTTAAGCCACTTATGTGTTTTGAATTTGTAAAAATGGATTCCATATTTGTAATTAGGAGTTAAAAATTGTGTAAATAGGTATGCTTTATTTTTAGACTATGAATATTTACTTCAGTAAAAATTTTATTTACTATGGTTAAAGGGTAAATCTGGTAAATAAGGGTAACAACATATTATAATAATAATATAAAATTACCCTAAAACGTGTCCTAATCCTATTTTTTAATACATTTACGAACATGGACATCCTTGGGTTGATTTTGGGACCCCATGGAGCCACTTGGGAGTGATAATGACACTTTATATTAATTAATTTAAAGTAAAGACAACAATGACATAAACATATATCTTTTAGTAAATCAATTTTTACATGTGGTTATATAAGTTATCTATTAGACTATAAATATTAATTTGAAAGCTAAAAATATTTCCTACATCATTATATTTGTTTTATAATTTTTATACTTGAAATAAATAAAAATATTTATGACACAATAATGATGCAGTGTTTACCTCATTAATGAATGATTTAAATAAATAAGATTATAAAGATCAAAAAAATATCCAAAACCTATCCAATTTTTATTCAATGATTTTATTTAGAACATGAGTCAACTAATATTAGACTTTAATTAGTTTTGTACCTTTATAAAACGAAAATAATTATATAATAAAATAATATTTTCAAACTTTCCTAAAGAGCCCCTCCCCCCCTTATAAAAATACCTCACTTCTAACCCATTCCTCACACATATCAAGATTTTTGGATCATACAAAATCTACCCAATTAATCTCCCTACATCCCTTTCCTCCTCCTAGAAGCATTACCCTAGTCAGAATGCAATTCAAGTAAACCTTTTGGTTTAAACCAAAGGGAGATACCCGATTTAAAGGTAACATCTTCTCTTAAGTTTTTTTTGTTTTATGTTACTTCTCCAACACCATAAACTCTTTTTATTACTTTATTTTATAACAAAAACAGTATCCTAAATATAATAGGTTATTTTTATGAGAATTATTCTAACTAAACTTACAAACACCTCCATCTAATGGGTAAAGAACATACTGTTTCTGTGGACGGCGAACTACTGCCTCACGAAATGATGATTGTTCAATCTTCTACTACCACCTATCATGGTGGAAATTATAATGGAACTGTATTTATATATGATATATATTTTGTTTATGTTTTTTCTATGCTTCTGTAATTTTTATTTACAAACATACCTTTATGCTTTCCAATATGTGTAAATACGATAATTTCATTTGAGGAAGTGCGGACTACCGCCCCCTCAAGGTGATATGATTCGTTCATGACATACATGGAACATATAAAGGATGGAGTTAATAAAATTATGTAACATATATATCATATGATATTATACTGTAATTATAATATACCTATTAATCATTAAGTTTTCATTCCATTAAATATGAAATAGAAATGAAAGTAGCGTTCATGCGTACGTACAACTTACCACCTCCATGAACGGTGCATTTCATTTCTTATCTTCAAATGTTATGTAATATTGTAAATACATATATATACTGGATATATATGATATATATGATATCTAAATCATGAATATAATTCTGGATATAATGTCATTTTGACCACATGAACAACCTGTAATTATAAGAAGTCCATTTTAGACTCAAGTACCAAATATTGACAAAACGACCATTTTTAACTTAAATGATTGAATAATGTTTATAAAATGGTAATAAGTGATATAAATTAAATAATAAACTTGAAAAATGTTCTTAAGAAAGTATAAATTAACTTTATCTTATTATTCAGAAGATTAAAGAATGAACAGGTCAAGTCGGTCACGAGGTAAGGGGTTTCTTATCTCACTTTTAATTTCGTGAGATTTCTATTGTTCACCAATTATTTATTGCATGTGGTGTATTGTGTACTAAAATTTGATATATATCATCATTATTCTATTTATATTCATGGTATTCTATGATTTATTTTGTGGTTATTAACTTCTTTTCATTCGACTCGATTGATTACAATGTAGTAAGAGGTTTTCGTCTCACTTTTTATTCCCGTGATATTCATGCTATATTTGACACTATTTCCTTTTGTGTGGTGTGTTTACTGGACATGATTGTATTAATTGGGTAATATTATTTAATTTATGGATATTTACATCTTAATTGTATGATCCTTCCTTCATGGGGTGTATGTTTTGTAGGTTACCAAATCGGTAAGGGAACCTTTCACAGTACTCTTTTAGTCAAAAACTTATTTTATGTCATGTATTTTAATTTTCTTTTTATTATGTTGTAATATAATATTATATGTCCTTAATTCAGTAAATTTTGTGTCCATGTGATGAGATACCCTTTTCTCTTTCATCAACTCATTTTCTGAATTTTAAAGTGATGCCGTTAGGTTGTCGAATTTCAGTAAGAGAACTTCTTAATCCAATTTCGATTCTTTGGGTTAAACTTCTACTTCTGGATTATTTAATGCTATGAATATGTGTGAATGAACTATGATTGTTTTACACTTAATATCCACTTATATTAGGTGTATTATTATTTATAACACATAATTATGTCATTGATTTATCCTTAATCTAAGGATATGATCTTTGCAAGGGACTTGGTCTCAATTTACATTCTCTTGAGGCTTATTTGTTGTTATACACCAATTCACTTTTATATGCTGTATATACTACCATTTGACATATAATATCATGAATATATTTATTCTCATGATATTATAATCTTTTATTAATGTTATTATTCAATTATTTGTATTTAAGAGTCTCTCATTTGGTTAGTAACTCTTTAACTAAAATATCATTTAAAATGTTTTAAAGATTTATTCTTATAAATATTTCTCATTAATATCGATGTTTTAAAAATTGTTTTAATGATTTATTTATATGGATGTGAATGTTTTGAAATTAAATTTTCTTTCAAAATATTCAAAGTGGTATGGTACACTTTGATTCAAAAATCTCTTTATTAAATGTTTTAAATGGTTTTGAAAATGGATTGATAAAGAATTGTTTATTTCAATATATTGATATGATATATTGTGATTGGAATGTGGAAATGTTATATTTACTTTATGCTTGTGTTATTTGTTATGATTATGTTATGGTTATTGGGCATTGCTTACGTATACGGGTGGTTCCATGATAAACCTAGGATGGGTGAGCCCGAGATAGCTCTCCAATGCATTAGGTAACATGACGAAGGTAAATGTTAATGTTTATCCTAATAGATTTTGGGAATATAATGTTATGGGTATTCCAACTTAACTCCCTAAGTAGCTGTGATAACTACAATGTAAGTATGATATGGATTCCACAAGTTACCTTTATAATTTATGATTTCTATGTGTTATTCATAAATCTTATGATTTCATGAGGTATGTTATGATCGAAAAGTATGGTTTAATTGATTTGTATTTATTGATGGGTTAATGTTTCCTTTCCTTATTTGATAACCCTTAATAAGATTTTTATGATCATAATAAGTTTTTGAAATGTTTTTCACAGGACTTAAAGATGAATAGGGTCAAGGATGGGATCAAGGAAAAGTCAGGCTGTCTAAAACTTGGAACTAGACATGTTTCTTTTTAAGAGTTTTTATTTTATAAAAAAATGGATACTTAGTAGTAGTGTCTACATGTAATTTTAAAGTTGATATGTAACAATTATGGCCTAATTATCTAACACTATAAATCTGAAAAGATCCTCAATGTGAATTATTCATTTAATCCAAGATTATGTAATGTTTTATAGCTAGGTCCTTACAGTGAGTAATAAAAGATGGCCGATACCACCGTGCCAGTACCCAGAGTTCCATCAGTGATGCTTCAAGATCATAGAAGGATGTGTGATCCCCACTAGAGGGAATATATCCTTGTATCCTCATATCAATACAACATTTAAATGGAAACAACATTTTGATGATCATAATATTATTCAAATAAAGTGCTCAAGATAAAGGCAATTTTATCTTTTAAATTTATTATAAATTTAACATAAAAGATCTTTTCTCTTGGTTTTGGTGATATTTGTCAATTTTTATTGGAAAAATTCATTGTTCATGATGTTTATCATCATGTACATTGTAAATTTTTCATTGAAACCGATAATAGATGAGTTGGGAACATCCCTAATTGGTGATTCCACCATGCTTGGAACCTTTAACCAATCCATTATAAGAATGAATACATGTAAAGGGAATACATAATATAAGATTGTGAGATTAAATCCCCTTTAAAAAATAATAATTTATATATTAATTCTAATATAACACGTTCCAAGCCCTCAATCATCTAACTGGGTAAGTTTATACAAAGGTTGGGTGACTGTGGATTATCTTGTGTAAGGCATGTTGGAAATATCTAACCCTAAGAGTTAAGTAACCAAATACCATTTGGATATTTGGGTTACACTTATTTGGGAAACCCTTAAGAAGGATGCCCAATTAATGATTTTGAGATTATCCATATGATAGATTAGAAAAAGAGTTGTATGATCAACCATATAAGATTCATATATGATATGGTTTGCCAAAAGGCCTACCTAAATAACTAATTGGAGAGAGGAATACTAAATTGTACTCATTACTTAGTGAAATAAGTATATTTTCCCATTAATGGATATAATAAATTTAAAATGAGTCATCATTTTAGTGAGAGAATATTTAATAAAATTTCTTATTAGATGAATATAAAACATGATACTCATTTAATAACAACTTTTTCTATAGATTCATGACATCATCATCATAAAAATTAACTTTGAGATGAATGATAAAGAAATTATGAGATTAATTTAAGAAAATTCTTAGAATATTATAGGGTCAAGGATGGGATCAAGGAAGAGTCATGTTGTCTAAAACTTGGAACTAGACATGTTTCTTTTTAAGTGTTTTTATTTTATAAAAAAATGGATACTTAGTAGTAGTGTCTAGATGTAATTTTAAAGTTGATATGTAAAAGTTATGGCCTAATTATCTAAAACTATAAATTTGAAAAGATCCTCAATGTAAAATATTCATTTAATCCAAGATTATGTAATGTTTTATGGCCAGGTCCTTATAGTGAGTAATAAAAGATGGCCAATACCACCGTGCCAGTACCCAGAGTTCCATCAGTGATGCTTCGAGATCATAGAATCATGTGTGATCACCACTAGAGGGAATATATACTTGTATCCTCATATCAATACAACATTAAAATACAAACAACATTTTTATGATCACAATATTATTCAAATAAAGTGCTCAAGATAAAGGCAATTTTATATTTTAAATTTATTATAAATTTAACATTAAAGATCTTATCTCTTGGTTTTGGTGATATTTTTCAATTTTGATTGGAAAAATTCATTGTTCATGATTTTTATCATTATGTACATTTTAAATTTTTCAATGAACCCAATAATATATGAGTTGGGAACATCCCCAATTGGTGATTCCACCATGCTTGAAACCTTTAACCAATCCATTATAAGAATGAATACATGTAAAGGGAATACATAAGATATGATTGTGAGATTAAATCCCCTTTAAAAAAATAATAAGTTATATATTAATTCTAATATAAACACATTCCGAGCCGTCAATCATCTAACTGGGTAAGTTTATACAAAGGTTGGGTGACTGTGGATTATCTTGTGTAAGGCATGTTGGAAATATCTAACCCTAAGAGTTAAGTAACCAAATCCCATTAGGATATTTGGGTTACACTTATTTGTGAAAACCTTAAGAAGGATGCCCAAGGAATGATTTTGATATTATCCATATGATGGATTAGAAAAAGAGTTATATGATCAACTATATAAGATTCATATATGATATGATTTGCGAAAAGGCCTACCTAAATAACTAATTTATGAGAGTAACACTAAATTTTACTCATTAATTAGTGAAATAAGTATATTTTACCATTAATGGATATAATAAATTTAAAATGGGTCATCATTTTAGTGAGATAATATTTAATAAAATTTCTTATTAGATGAATATAAAACATGATACTCATTTGATAACAAATTTTGCTATATATTCATGACTTCATCATCATACAAATTAAATTTGAGATGAATGATAAATAAATTATGATATTAATTTAAGAAAATTCTTAGAATAGTATATAAAATTAAGAATCATTCTTAATAAAAGAAAATTATATGTGTTAGAGTAACTCCTTCATGAGAAACCAATTGTTGAATTTGTTCAAAATATGAATATTGATGGTTTTGAAAATTATATATGGGTTAAATTAAGGTTTTTAAAGAATTAGAATCATTATGGACAATATGATTGTGTTTACACTCATATAATCAAAATGATTGTGTGTTTTTGTGACTGGGTGAAACTAAAGGAATCCTCTAAGGCTTGATATGAATATGGAAATCAGTATATAATGATCATTGGAATTTTTTTGAAAATGTGAATGAGTTCAATTAGTTATTTAAATTTTTATTAAAGTTTTAAGGATAGATGAGACTAATATGTGATTTTTTGGTGATGTTGTTGTGTATACATTACTAAAGGATAAAGGTTTAAGACAAAAAGAGAAGTTGAATTTTTCAAATGGTGAGCCTCAATAATTGAAGCTCAAAGGTAATGTTATAGAATAAGGATATTGTTTACATTTTATGGAATTATCCAGGATACTTGAAGGGGTTTAGAAACTTCATGGAAATTCCATTTTAGGTATTGATGCTATAGAATTAAATTCTTATATTTTTAATGGTTTATGAATCCAAATGTATAATTTACAAATTTTGTAAGTATAAAAGTATTAAAAATAAAGAAAATAATTGATGAAGATTATTGTTTTTATTTAAATAATGAATAAAAGTGTTTCTATGTCATTATATTTAATTAAAATAACTAAATATTGAGCTCATACAGATATAAAAGATGTTTATAATTGTCTAATCTCTCTTATATGAAAAGATAAGTTTATTGTTGATAAAGAGTTGTTATGAACAATATGAGATGATGGATTCAATATGCATGGTTTATGAGTCATTAAGTTTTATAAAAAGTTTTTAAAAGGAGAAAAGGATAAAAATGTTTTATCAAGGATAAAAGAGTTTATATAGTTGTTTTTTAAAACATGAGGAATTTATGTTCCACCACAATCAGTGAAATGTTTTAAATAATAAAGTCTTAATTTCCAAGAAGTACTCCAAACACATAGAAAAACATATATGATATGGATTTAATAATATTTTTGTTAAATATACCCACTAAGGAAATATGTATTATTTATTAATCCAAGGTATTTTTTGTATCTTATCATGATCTTGTAATGAGAATATAGTTTCTAAGAATCAAGTGGGAGTATGTTTGGACTTAAAAAAGATCAATGTTAATAAATAAAATATTTTTATTTTTAGTATTTAAAGTAAATATCACTCAATATACTAAAAGAGTTTAGGGAATATCAATAAAGATAAATTTAAAGAGTTTCGCCAAGTTTTCATAACAAATTTAAATTTCACTTTATATCCTAAAGGAGTTTATGATGTATTGGTAAATATAAAATTTAAATAGATACATTTGTTATCAAAATGATCTCTAAGAAAAATTTTGATGAAATTTTTCGAAGAATGATGATGGCAATGCTGCTATTCCTAAAAAGTGTTCTAAGATGACAATAGAAGCTATTAACATCATGACATTGGATTATGTGAAGTAAATGAGATATAATACTATATTTAAGAAGTTAAAAATTGAAATATGATTTATAAGTCTCACCATTATTCAAACTATATTACTTAGTAGGTTTTACTCACTAAAAGGGTTTATTGGGATTGTTTTTTAGATGGTCATATATAGATGTGGAAAGAATTATATAGATGTGTAATGAGTTAAAAAATCCTAGAAGTGTGGAAAACATGAGGCCAATATGGTGGTCTACCTTATGTGATATGACTCTAATAACTCTTATATATGGTTTTGTTAATATTTTTAAAAGAGTTTAAGGATATAAATGTATCATGTTATATTAAAGGAAACCTCCATATTATCTTCCTCAACATTAGATGTATCTATATCATGAATTGAAATGATAATTAATATCTCAAAGTATAACCTTGATCTATCCACAATCAATGAGTATTATAGGATATAATGAAATTTTAAGGTTAACAATATTACAATCTCATATAGAGATATGAAATATTTTAATGAGACACAAAACTAGTTTTCTGCACTGGATAACCCCCTAAGTATATACCATATGAAGTGTCATACACTATGTATTTAGTATACTTGGGGTTTATTTTTCATATTAATATTTTCCCATAATTGAGGTTGACATGATATCTATCATGAGAACCTTCATACTTTAATATTCAAGCCTTAAGGCTTAGATACTTAGGGGTGGTTGGGTATATTTCTAATCATGTAGTCTATTGGATTTTAACCAAGATGAGATTTTACCTCTCATACTTTGATTATGAAATCTGAGCCCTTAATTGAGATAGACTGAGAAAGTTTCCAACCATACATAGATATCATATATGATGTTCTTACCTATCATGTGAGGGGCATGTGATGTGACCATCTATAAAGATGAATGGAATGTCATGTATTCATTGACCTAGTCAGTATATAATCAAAGAATTGAGAAATTTTGAGTTGGATATATGGTATTTACTAATCTATGTCCCATGGTTAATTTATTTATTAAAAAAATAGATCATACGAAAAATTCATGCTTGTATATTATGTAACTAGTGGACATAAGTATAAAGATATATTTGTTTTATGGAGATCATGTCACATCCCTTTGTAGCCTGAGTATCATAGATTCTTTTCTAGATTTTTCTCTTTACTTACATTAATAGATTCTAGAATTCATATTTTTTAGCACTAAAATGGCTAGAGGGGTCACACTTTGTGGTTAAATGAATGAGGAATAGGTTTTATGAAACTTAAAGAGGTGCTTTAAAATACATTTTAGAGTTTTTTTAAAAGGGGTTTTGAATAGATATTCACATGGTATTACGTATGATGTAATTCAAGGTGGAGTTAATGATAGATTTTTCAAAAGTGTTTTGGAATATCTCTTATAGGATTTTTGGATATGGTTTTACAAGTTATTATATGCAATATAATATAAGGTGAAATGACACAATGCTTATGAGGCCTTAGTGTAAGTGTGATATTGAAGAAGATATGCCTTAAATGACTTGTGAATGTGATTCACTAGGATTATATCATATGAGATAATATTTTCATATCACATGTCATGTTATAAGAAAACATGATATTACCCTTATCCAATTATAAGATACAATTTAGAAATATCATATGCTTGGTTTGGATATAACTTAATGTGGTATATCATATTGTATAAACAAATGATAAATATTATAACTCATGAATTTTCTACATTAGGATATCATTAATATCTATAATAGATGAGGATCATGATGCATTCATATGATGAATTCACATTCAACCATGAGATTTTCAAATAGTTTGTAATTGCATGTATAAATCATAGGTTACATAACATATGAGTAAATGCATGGATGACTTGGGAGTGTCATGAGAGTCTATAAAAAGAGATTATCACCATGACATGGGATCATCCAAAATCTCATAATCCTTAACTAATTTTATCTCATTCATGTATCTATCTTCTTTTTTATCCCTTAGCCTTTATGAGATACTTGCATATCATGGGATATTTGAGGGTTCTACCCATGCGATGGGTGATTCATCTTCCAACATTAGATATACTATAGATGAGGGAGTCATTAAACCACATATTAGTGTTCATAATTAACTATATGATTGAAGACTAATGTGACGACATTCATTGGTGTACTATACTCACAGTTTTTTCATTTTATGTATATTCATGATTTTGAGTTTCATTCATGGTGATCTTGGGTTCTTGGATTTATTTTTATTTCTATTATGTTAATTAAGTGTCAATAACTCCTTATAAATACTTTAATCTCTCCCTAACCATGAGCACTCCATTTTTTCTTGAATATTATACCAACTGAAAACCTTATCTCCCCATATATGAAGCCAACGATAACCCATATCACCCTTAATTCTGAAGATAACTTCATTATGTCAATGAAAGATGCCCTTACTCACTGACAAACCTCACTCTTTGTATGCCTAGTCTTGTTGGTTTCTTGATGTTGATGTCAGTTACATGATGTTTACTGGGTTACATTTATGCCACCTAAGACAATTTTGAAGGACACTTTCCCCTTTCCCATCCCAATCCCATGTTCCCACCACCTCCAACCTTATTCTACTATGTTTCCCCTATTTTGTTTTAATAAGTATAAATTAATTATATATTTTTTAAATTATAAAAACGTTCTAAATTTTATTTTTATACCTCAACCTTACTTTTACTTATTATTTTATCTATTTAATGATTTCAATCACTATTACCCACTTCTAGGTATATTCCTTTTAAATTTTTAAGAAATGAAGCATTAGTGTATATTGCACAGTTTTTACACGGTTAGCGAAAACTATGTGACCAGATCATGTTAATTCCTATAATATTTTAGAGGTATGTGTATGGTTGGCACACCATTTTTCAAACCATGTGGTATAACACAAGTCCATTCAGTTCCATCCATATAGTTAGTTTGTAATGAATCTATTTTTACCTTATAATAATTTTGAATATTTTAAAGATTTGTTTGGTGCTAGGAATGATGTTTTCATGGGATTATGAGTCTCATGGAGAATTTGTGTTGATATAATAAAAATATTATATATATTATATCAAACGCGCAATTTTTTTTGAAATGATGAAATATATCCGGAACAATGTTCTATATGGGAAATTTGATACTTTCATTGAATCTAAAATGTAGATTTTACATGAGGCATGGTATAAAATTTGTGTGTGTCAGGTGTTTGGATTATGTGTATTTGTGAGTGGATAAAAAAATAATTAAATTAGTCAATAAATTTATTATTTATTAAATTCTCATACCTATTACCAGTATATATAATCACCATTATGAAAAAACCCTAGGGTTAGCTTCATAACCCTAGTGTTTGGATAAGATCATCAAAGGGAGACTAAATGAATGTAAAAACCATGGGTTAATGATTAGTGTGCCAAGGAGTTCATCTTTAACAAATGAGTTTTTAGATCTCACTAATGACAATGACATAGAACCATTATTCATAAATGATCAATACAAACTTGAAGTGGGATGTTTTTATTCTTTATTAATCCTTACTTTTATTATCCCTTATCGAATGGGAATTAATCTCTTTAGAAGATTAATTCATGGGTTGCTATTTTGATTTGAGATAAGTTTTTATCTTACTAGAATTAGGAATTGAGGCCAACTTGAATAATGTATAATGAATTTTATCCACTCTTTTGTTTCATTCTTTAATCCCATTATTCTTCATGAATTCATCATCAATATTCTTTTTGACTGGAAATTTGACAATACCCAGAAACCAATCATTTCATAATCAATCATTGGCACAAAAAATTATTTCCATAGGTTCAAGTTTAATATAGATATCATGATTGAGGTGTGATACATGGTGATGTGAGATTAGGCATGCATTAGACATTTGATAAAGGGTTTTCATTAAAATTTTGGTGATGTGACCATGTAGTATTATGAGGGGGGTTTCCTGAGAAGATGGGTGAAAAAAATCAATCAATCGGTAATGATGTGGATTTGGTAAACCCTAGATCTAAGTTCATTGGTGGATTTTGTTACTGAATCAAAGGATAGGTGTCATGGGTGGATATGCATTAATACTATGGGTTTATGGGAAATTCCAAGTTATATAGTGTATAGTGTGGATGATCACTCACCATGTAAAACCCCCTTTCCTATGGAAGATCACGTTTTGTGTAGATTTAAATATCGCATACCATGTAACCTAGTGTTAGTGACCTAGTGTGTATCAATTTGCACATGTGAATGGTCACAGACAAGTACATGGGAACGACCAGACTACATATCCATGACTGGAGTACTTAGATACGGCTAGGTACACGGGAAAAATCGGTGTACATAAGCAAAAATGAAGTACATGATAATGGTACAGAAGACATGATAAAACCTAGTTAAGACAATATATGCCATTAATTCTATATACACATCATGTAATTATTTTAGGGTAGTTGAAACCCTCATTCTATTATGTTTAAACTAGTATCTTGGTCAATCCTTATGAGGTTACAGTAAGGCATCCCACCCTAAGAATAAGACGATTGGTCCCCTATATAGATTATTCTTGGATAGTGTCAGGTATCCCTCAATGTGGTTTAGGGTTCGAGCCACTTCCATTCTTCCATAGGTTGGGTTAGCTATCCCATTACTGACTTCTTGGGCATGTGATCCCTATCCTAGTTGATTACTATGGGTAGGGTTATGTATCCCACATAGGCCCTAGCTGTGATCCCCTATCTTTGTATCAAAATATATATGTTCCAGTGTGTTATTATTCATGGAACAATCCTATAGTCATTACATCTTAGATGTGTTCCATTAGTGTTTGAAATACTTAAGGAGTAAGTTCTCCCATATGTGTCTTACCTTGGAGCCTCAAGCAGAATCTTAGGCTGGAAGTATGGTTGAGACCATACCTTGAGACTTAGTGTCTATCTTAAGTATATATAGTTTGTTATTATTAATAATAGTGTATCTTATTATGATTGACATGCCTTCATGATGATGATATAATTTCTACCTTGATTCTTTATGTTTGGTGATTTTGGGGTGTCCTACTGGGTATTTATATACTCACCCCTACATGGGCTCTATCCACATGTTCCATGTATTAACTAGACGGAAGGACTTTCGAAAGAGTCTTAGGTGGACCAAGAGTAGGTGGAGCATAGTTGAGTTAGACATACCATATTTGGTTCTATGAGTTTCATTTGACAATATTCCCCTCATTTCTAGTAGGTTTGACTCTTTCCTAGTTTTAGTGGCCTTGTATTTTCCCCTTTTGATTTATTGTACTTGCCTCTGATGTGATATTTATTCACATGAATGCATATTGGTATTAGTTATATATTTCCTTTCTTCTTTTGATTGGTGTTCGAATATGTGTTCATGTTTATAGGTACCTTAGGCTAAGACCTCCCATGTGAGTCATATGCCTACTCGGTGGTTGACTCCAGCCCATGGCCTATTGGAGGTAGGCTTGAGGTGTCACACTCATGTTACCATTGATTAGGTGATCCCTAGTGGGTTGGATCATAATAGAGTACCATCAGAGAAGGTTTTCTTAGGACTGGAGTTTAGATATTATCTAACTATTAGGTTTGGTTTGGGAACTGTGGAAACAATATTAAAGTTTATCAAGTTTGAATCTCAGGATAGGAAACCTAGTGTTGGTATAGTATCCAACATATTCATTCACCTGGAATCTAAAAACCTACTTGTCAAATTAGTACATGTAGGAACTGGTTTTAGGGGAAAAAATTGGTACATTCATCATATATTAATGTTTTATGATTTCCATGTCCCTCTTGTGTTATCTCCCCATATATACTCTTTGACTATGAGGCATCTTGTCTATTGAAAGATTCCTCCATGATGATAGATAAATATAATTCTATGGAAAGATCATGAGAATGATCTACCTAGTGATGAGGCTTCATTTCAATAGCACGTGCATGAGGTGGTACCTCTAGGTGGTTTTCCAGTCTTACCTCCACCCATAGAGTAAGAGGTTGTTCTAGTAGTACCAAAATATGATGTATGTAGTATGCGTTAACTTCACAAGTTTTAGATATAAATAACTCTTAGGTTTTGGGGTTAGCATTACCCCCAGATAGTATAGGGTTAGCTTGAGGTAGTTGAATTATTTTTCTACCTTGTTAGAACCCCTCCCGATTAGATGGTGGTCCTAGTAGTGAGACTTCTCCATGAATCCATAGGGAGATGGTGGAGTTTGGTGAACTAGACGCATGATGTGGTGACTATATCTTGGATATATTTCAAGTGTCTTTTTAGAGAGGAGTTCTACCCATCTATGTTGTGAGTAGTACACATCCAGGAACTTCTAGAGCTCCAATATGGCAATATGACAGCAGTAGAGATGTGTTGAGGTTTACCAACTTCTCACAATAATCTATTAATATGGTTTGAGATGCATAATTTTGATCACAGACCTTCGAGAGTGTAATTATTAGAGACATTTGAGATAATGTGGTATATTTTTTCATTCCTTCTTATACTAGAGTGCTAGAGCATGCCTTACTTGTAGAGGGATTTCTGGCTGAGTAGGCACCGATAGTAGGTACTGGCAGTGCACACTCTTGAGATGAGACTTTGGTATGTGGTAGTTGATGAAAGACTCAAGTATCTAGGCATACTAGGAATTTATGGATACAATCATAGTATATAAGGTTTATAGTTCATGTATCTCAGGATGGTTCCTTTCAATCGAGGGAGAGGCAATGTTTCTCTTGCGATGGGAAAAGATATCTCACACAATATTGTCTGAACTTCCACATAGTAGACATGGATATAGTTGAGAGACCTCCTAGGAAGAGGTAACAACAAGAGAAGGTTAGTTAACAAGGAAGAAGACATGACAAAAGAGTTTAGAGAGAAGTGGGAGGTAGTTGATGATTTTTTTAAAGCCCTAAAATTTCCATGTAATTTTTTTAAAATATATGGGAATTTTATGAGTCTGCGAAAATTGACGGCGCATGATTCCGAGGCCCGGAGTGCCCGAAATGAATTTATGAACTTTTCTTCAGGTACGTTCAGTAAACGTATGAGTGAGTTTTTATAACTTTTGAAGTAGTGCTTGGAATTGAATTCTAAGGGCACCATTGAACTCGCAGTGCTGATATTCACTTAAAGAGACTTTCACCTTGATGGCAGTTGGTTGAGATTGAATGTTAGTTTTTGGGTTTTTCGTGAAAGAATAAAATAAAAATAAAATTGTGTAACAATTTATTTTTATTTGAAACACCCATGTGGATGTTGGGAGGTGGGGACCACCAGAACTAAACCACTTTGAAAGTTAAGAGGTGGGGTCCACCAGAACTAAACCTCCCTTGTGATGTTATGGTGGTGGGGACCACCCCAGCCTAAACCCCCAATTTGAATTTTATAGATGGGGACCACCCGACCCCTATTAATGGGGAGAAACTTCCCAAATCCCAACTATTCCACCCCTCCCATTAAATTGAACCATTAAATTGGGCCAATTAATTGAGCTAATTAATTGTGCCAACGCGGTAAATTAATTACGCCAACTTGTTTATGCCAACATAATTAATCCTTTAAGTTAAATATATTGGCACCTCTTTTATTTTTTGGGTGGGATTGTAAGAGGAGAACACTTGAAGGATTACACTTCTCCAACGAAGAACGCGTTCTTTCACGAAGAACGCTCCTCCAATGAAAAATGTCGACTTCAAATTCTACCTTGGGACACCCTCCAACAAGGAAGGTATTCGACTATGACGAACCGGCGCACAAGCCCGGGATTGGAGGTGCGTGGCGGATGAGACAAGCATCAAAAAATTCAACTTCCTTCTCACGCCAACATCAACGAACAATCCAAAGTAGGGGTTTTTTTCTATATGTTTATCACTTCCCATGTTCTCCCCTTCTAATTATTTTGTGGGATTAGGAATATAGATTGAAGAGGGTTGTTTGGATTGATGTTTTTAAATATCTTCCATAAATGTTCATGATTCAATTTTGTGAACCTCTTGCTACCACTTTAACGTGGAGGGTGCGGGCTAAACAAACATGGCCCAGCCCCTCCACCGTTCTACTTCTTTGGTGTGTTCTTCTCAATGGAAGAAGGTGATAAAGGCGATGAGGACAACGACGCTCCGCTGCCCACGGCCTTCGCTGCTCCACACCGTCCGCCATCCCAGCCACTGTCGCCGCCGCCATCCGAGAAAAGCTGCTGAGCCGAGCTGCTGAGCCGAGCCACCGCTGCCACTGAGATGAGCCTCCGAGCCGAGCCTCCGCCGCCATCTGGGTCGAGCCACCACCGCTGTCTGAGTCGCCGCCACTGTCCGGGCCGAGCCACCGCACGAGCGGTCGCTGCCGGGTCGAGCCGCTGTATAGTCTTCTGTCTGAGCCACCACTACTGTTTGGGTCGAGCTGTCGCCACCCTTCTGTCCGAGCCGCCCCGACCGAGCCACCCCACGGCCTCATACCCTCTGTGGCCCTCTGCGACCTTGCAGCCACCCGAGGCCCTCCACGGCCCCTAGCGGCCTGCCAGGCCGGGCCGGGCCGGACCCAGCAGACCGTGCTGAACCCAACGAGCCGGGCCACCCAGCGGGCGGGGTCAGACTCAATGGGTCAGGCTGGGTTGACCCGAACTCAGGTCGGCCTAGGCCGGATCGTTCCGACCGGGTCGGACCGAACCTGGGCCCACTACGACCCATTTACTTTCTTTTGGACATAACTTTGGCACCAGAAATCAATTTGAAGAACCGTTTGCGGCACTGGAAATCTAGGAGCGATACGGTACCTTTGAGTATAACCCACTGGATTTTGGGATTATGATGGGGTATGGTCAGGTTGGATCGAGCACAAATCTAACTGGGCCCCCGGGACTAAAAGGCTAATAACTCACAGACCGAGCATCTGATTGATGCACCGTCTGTTGCGTTGAGACCCCTTTGATGTGTAGAACCTTTTAGATACTTTTTCGTGGGACATCATGGTAGTTGGAGAATCAACCTGTGGCTTTGGGAGCGGACTTTACCAGAGATGATCAAGCCTAGTGCAGAAACCCAGTAGTTGGATGTGAGGAGAAGAGTGCTCCTAGCTATTCTGTGAATGTTAGATCCTAGGGATCCTGTGCGGGTCAGCTCCAGTGATCCTCTGTGGGTCATCTCCCAGCAATCCTGTGTGGTTCATCTCCTAGATATCCTATGTGGGTCAGCTCGTAGAGATCCTGTGTGGGTCAGCTCCTAGCGATCCTATGTAGGTGAGCTCCTAGCGATCCTGTGTGGGCCAGTTCCTAGTGATCCTTTGTGGGTCAGCTCCAGAAATCCTCCGTTGGTTAGCTCCTAGCGATCCTGTGGGCATCAGATCCTAGCGATCCTGTGTGGGTCAGCTCCTAACGATCCTGTGTGGGTCAGCTCCAGTGATCCTACGTGGGTCAGCTCCTAGAGATTCTGTGCATGTTAGAATCAGATCCTCTTAATGGAGTAAGATGATTTAGTATTTACATATAACCATCTCTACTACTGTACCTAAAGATATACCTGGTGTGAGATGAGTCAGTACCTCTGTTTTTTCCTCATGATTGAGATAGATTACTTGATAACTTAGGTATATGTATGGGCATATACCTAAGTAGGGTTATCTGTTGTTTCATACTTTGTGGTTTATCCTTGGTGGATTTTTTGAGAACTTCAGGGTCTAGGGGTCCCTACTGAGTATCATTATACTCACCCATGCATGGGATACACCAACACTTCATTGTGTTTGGTGCAGATGACATACATCACTGACTGAGGACAAGAGTGCCTGGACTGGACAATACTCGGAGGTGGACCATACGGCTTATCGATACGCAAAGGAGACGGGTGGACATGGAGTGTTGAGGAGTCGATTTTTACCTACCCTTCAGGTAGGAACCTCGTAGGATGACCCAACAACTATATTCCTTTTTTCTCCAGTTTACTTGTACTTTCAGTTTCTTGTACTTTCCAGCTAGGTTTTTATTCTGGCTCCTTTTACTTACTATACTCACTATTTTTACTATTTAGTTTACTTGAGTTCATATGTTGTTGTGTACTTGGTTGTGTGTGTTACAAGTTATTAATTCAATTCCTTCCTAGTTCTAGGGAATTACACCTCTGGTGTCAGTCGCTAGCCCCTGGCCTAAGGAAGGCGGTCTTGGGGTAGTCACGGCATGGGCCCTGGGGGATAGGTCGTGATAAATTGGTATCAAAGGAGTCGATTCTACCACAGAACATAGGACTTTAATCTTTTTTTAATGGCAACAGTGTTAAGTGTAGTGAGTGTGGTTATAAGTTTAGGGAATCTAGTGTTGGTGCAGCGACTGATGTATCTATACACCAAGACCATGACTTCTGATTTCCAACTTAGTGCACGAAAACAATGATTGCATGTGTGTTTTCAAGAGTCTTCTTTGTGAAATATTTGAGTCAGCTCATCAGGTATAACTTATTGACCATGGGACACCTATTTCTTTTCAGGATTCCATCATGAAGACAACCAACTAGGGTTCTGAGAGTAGTACACACTGATAGCCCACAGAGTGATGAGGCCTTAGTGCATGGACCTCTTCCAGTAGAGGCACTGGCAGAGGAACCAGCGGTACCACTACCCGTTGGGCCACCGATGCCACCAGCCCCAGCAGTAGAGAGTGAAAAACTCTTGAGTGCATTGTACAAGTTCTATCACTAGAGGACACCATATTTATGGGGAGAGACGGACCCACAGGCGGCTGAGGATTGGCTGGAGGTTGTGGTGAGAGTTTTCTGACTGGTAGGGAAACCAGCTGATCTCATGGTGATCCTTGCTGTCAGCCTTCTACAGGCAGCAGCAGACAGATGGTGGATCTTGATGCTCCAGGTTCACGACGAGGTGAATCTTATCTAGGTTGACTTAGAGATCTTGTTTCGGGTAGAGTTTGTCCCAGCGAATCTTCGTGCAGTGTGTATTCAGGAGCTACTTCATCTACAGCAGGGCAACATGACTGTGGCTCGGTACTCAGCGAGGTTCACTGACCTCTCACACTACTCCACTGATATGGTGTGGGACCCATTCTTCAGGGCCTAGACCTTTGAGAAGGGGCTCAGGCAGAAGATTAGAGCTTCGATGAACTAACTCAGCATCCCGACGCAGGCGGGGGTGTTAAAGCGAGCCCTCTTAGTGGAGAGTTTTTTTGCTAAGCAGTCACCAATACTGAGACCCACCACCAGTCGTCACATTGTAGAGTCTTTTACAGCTGGCAGTAGACAGACATCACAAAGGTCCAAGAGGACCATACCTACAGGTGGACGGACATAGGATTTAGGATCGGTTGTGTGGGGAACCTGAGGTAGAGACATACATGCCAGGAGTGGGCAGTGTTACGCATGTGGTGAGAAGGGTCACATGGCTCATGAATGTTTGAACCGCCATTCTGATGATCATCAGACGGTCGAGGGACCACCCAGGAAGAGACAAAGGTTCAACTGAGGAGGTCCGCAGGGAGCAGGCGGACATGGCAGAATTGCTGGCCGTGCAGCTGGCGGTGGGTGACGATTCAAGATGTTACCGCCACCACCATCAGGAGGTCCACCTCGACCGCAGGGAGCAGGTGGATAGAGGCAAGCTCAGATCCAGACAGCTGAGACTTATGATCACGACGCTCTGGAGATGATACAAGGTACAATTTTTGTCTACTCCAGTCTAGCTTCCGTACTTATAGACACAGTTTCCAGTCATTCTTTCATTTCCACTTCCCTCGTTCAAAGTTCGAAGATTCCGATAGAGTCGTTGTCTTGATCCTTACGGATATACACTTCTATGAGAGAGGATTCGACTATTACACACTGGTGCTAGCAGTGTAAACTTACTCTAGGAGGTGAGAGCTTTAGATGGAATCTCCTAGTAGCGTTGTCAAGGCCTTACAACGTCATCTTAGGTATGGACTGGTTCTCTACAGTTCATGCTCAAATTGACTGTATTAGGCACATAGTGCAGTGTTTCCACATGTATGAGACCAGGTTTACCTTCACCGGCGAGAAGGGAGCCTTGTAGTGTAGGATGTACTTACCCAGAAGAGGGTGCAGCTGGTCACTCATCAGTTGGATAGCCTTACCCTCAGAGCGGTTGATGTGGAGAGTCCGAATTATCCTATAGTGGTGGACCAGTATGCGGATGTCTTCCCTGATGATGTCCCAGGTTGAACTCCTTATAGAGAGGTGGACTTTTACATTGACCTTTACCCCATGACGACACCGATATCTACACCAGCATATCGTATGGCTCTCTTAGTGCTTCGTGAGCTGCGGGTATAGCTAGAGGACTTGCAAGGGAAAGGGTTCATTCCGCCCAATGTTTCACCTTGGGCAGCCCCGATTTTGTTTTCCAAGAAGAAAAATGGGAGCTTGATACTTTGTGTCGACTATCGACGCCTAAACCAGGTGACCGTGAAGAACAAGTACCCACTTGTGAGGATTGAAACCCTCTTTGATCAGTTGAAGGGAGCACATTGGTTCTCAAAGATAGACCTCAGATCAGGCTATCTCCAGCTCAGAGTATGAGATGAGGATGTGTAGAAGACGGAATTCAGGTGTCAGTACGACCATTATGAGTTCTTTGTTATACCATTCGGTGTAACCAACACTCCAACAACGTTCATGGGACTCATGAACAAGATCTTTCAACCATACCTTGATCACTTTGTAGTAGTCATCATCGATGACATTCTAATCTACTCATCTACCGAGGGGAAGCATGACTGTCATTTGTAGGTAGTATTGAGAACAATTCGAGAGCACCATCTTTATGGTAAGATCTTGAAGTGCCGGTTCTAGATCTGAGAGGTTCACTTTCGGGGAAATATTATATCGGAGGTTGTAGTTGTAGTGTATCCAGTAAAGATTAAGTCAATACTTTCTTGGGAGCCACCCAGGAGTGTCTCAGAGTTATTGAGATTCCTGGGTTTGGTTGGATACTACTGAAAATTTGTGCCAGATCTCTCCAGAGTTGCAGCACCTCTATCACCATTGACAAAGAAGGGGAAACCCTTCGTTTGGTCGGAGAAATGCCAGAGGAGTTTTCAAGAGCTGAGGCAGAGGCAGACTAGTGCCCCAATCTTGAGGCTTCCAAAGGAGGGCACATGGTACATAGTCTACTGGGACGCATCAGGGACCTGACTCAGATGTGTTCTGATGCAAGAGCGAGGAGTGATCGCATATGGTTCTCAAAAGATGAGACAACATGAGCAGAACTACACTACCCATGACCTGGATTTAGCCATGGTGGTATTCACCATGAATATGTGGCGACACTATCTGATGGGAAAATGTTTTACAGTGTAATCTGATCAAAAGAGTCTCAGGTATATCTTCTCTTAGAAGGACCTGAACATGAGACAGTGATGTTGGCTTGAGTTCCTCCAGGACTATGAATTCAAGATAGTCTATACTCCTGGGAAGGGGAACATTGTAGCATATGCACTCAACAGAAGATCTGGTATAAAAATTCTAGGCGAGGCGACTAAGCAGTTGGATGATTTGAAAATATCCTTTGTGGATAGAGATGGGGAATATTTCTTTTAGTCTCTTATATTAACTCCTCCACTTCTTCAGCGAGTTAAGAAGGCACAATGTGGGGATGCTGACTACGAGACACGACGTGATCAGATATCCACAAGATGGGCACCTTAGATTTTCTGAAGGTGGGGAGCACATCATCATCTTCAGAAGATGTACCATGGTACCATTGTATCTTCGAGAGGAAGTGTTTAGGGAGTTCCACACATCCTCTCTAGTGGTACATCTTGGAGTGGCGAAGATGTATCAATATCTTCGACAATAGCACTGGTGGCCAGAAATGAAGAAATAAGTAGTAGAGTTTGTCTCTCAATTCCTCAGTTTTTAACAAGTGAAGGCAGAGCATCAAGTACCAACATGATTGGTTTATCCTTTAAAGGTCCCAAAGTGGAAGTGGGATGGGATATCTATGGACTTCGTGATAGGATTTCCATGTACATCTAGGGTTCATGAATCGATTTGGGTGATCATCGATTGACTCACCAAGTCATCCCACTTTCTACCGATTAGAGATCAGGGTTTAGTAGAGAGCTTAGAATGCCTCTATGTGCAAGATATTGTACGACTACATGGATTACCCTAGATGATTGTCTCTGATCGTGATGCACGTTTTACTTCCTGGCTGTGGAAGGTGTTGTAGGAGGCTTTTGGGATGAAGCTTCATTTGAGCATCGCCTTCCATCATCAGAAGGATGGTGAGACTAAGCAGACCATTCAGACCCTCAGGACATGATGCGTGCTTGTGTCCTTGACTTCCGTCGCAGTTGGGAGGATCACTTGCCTTTGGTGAAGTTTTCATACAACAACAACTATCACTCCACCATTAGGATGAAACCTTTTGAGGCATTGTACGAGTGACCTTGCAGATCACCCTTATGCCAGACTAACCCAAGGGAGTCAATACTAGTGGGACCAGAGATGGTATGGTCTACCACAAAAAAGTGCAGATCATCCAAGAGTGGATGAAGACTGCATAGAGTAGGTAGAAGTCTTATGCCGACAGGAGATGAAGACCTCTTGAGTTTGAGGATGGTGACCACGTCTTTCTACGAGTCTCACCATGATGAGGTTTGCAGAGATTTGGATTAGGCGGAAACTTTTCTTTGAGGTTCATTGGACCTTTTCAGGTCCTCAATAGATTTGGCGAGGTGGCATACCGCTTATCTCTTCCACCTCAGTTGCACCGGGTGCACGATGTCTTCCACGTATCCCAACTGTGGAGATACGTGCACGACCCTTCTCACATCATTGACCATGGTGAGCAGGACGTCGGCAATGGGGTGATGTTTTAGGAGGTTCCAGTTGTGATTGAGAATCGACAGGAGAAAGTCCTATGTGCATAGTCGATACCTCTGGTGCACGTTCTTTGGCAGCACGGGAACCTCCAGGAGAGCACATGGGATCGGGAGGCTCAGATTTGTGCTCAGTACCCCCACTTGTTCCCTTAGTTTGAGTTGTGGATTATGGGGATGTAAAGCCCTGAGGTGGGGAGAATTTAAATACCTAGAATTTCCATGTAAATTTTTTTTAAAATATATGGGAATTTTACGTGTCCGCGAAAATTAACAGCGTGTGATTCTGAGGCCCAGAGTGTTCGGAATGAATTTTTGAACTTTTATTCGGGTACATTTAGTAAACGTACGAGTGAGTTTTTATAACTTTTGAACTGGTGCTCGGAATTGAAATCCGAAGACACCTTTGAACTTGCAGCATCGATATTCACTTAAAGAGACTTTCACCTCGACGACAGTTGGTTGAGAGTGAAAGTTAGTTTTTGGGTTTTTCGTGAAAGAATAAAATAAAAACAAAATTGTGTAACAATTTATTTTTATTTGAAACACCCATGTGGATGTTGGGAGGTGGGGAACACCAGAACTAAACCCCTTTGAAAGTTAATAGGTGGGGTCCACTAGAACTAAACCTCCCTTGTGAGGTTATGGTGGTGGGGACCACCTGAACCTAAATCCCCAATTTTTATTTTAGAGTCAGGGACCACCTAACCCCTCTTAATGGGGTGAAACCTCCCAACTCCCCAATATTCCACCCCTCCCATTAAATTGAGCAATTAAATTGGGCCAACTAATTGAGCTAATTAATTGTGCCAACGTGGTACATTAATTACGCCAACTTGGTTGTGCCAACATAATTAATACTTTAAGTTAATTATATTGGAACATCTTTCATTTTTTGGGTGGGATTGTGAGAGGAGAACCCTTGGAGGATTACACTTCTCCAACGAAGAACACTCCTCCAATGAAGAATGCTGACTTCGACTTAAACCTCGGGACACCCTCCAACGAGGAACGTCTTCGACTACGACTAACCGGCGCACGAGCCTAGGATTGGAGGTGTGTGGTGGACGAGACGTGCGTCGACAACTTCAACTTCCTTCTCACACCAACATCAATGAACAATCCAAAGTATGGGTTTATTTCTATATGTTTATCACTTCCCATGTTCTCCCCTTCTAATTCCTTTGTGGGATTGGGAATAGAGATTGATGAGGGTTGTGGGGATTGATGTTTTTAAGTATATTCCATACACGTTCATGATTCAATTTTGTGAACCTCTTGCTACCACTCTAACGCGGAGGGTGCGGGATAAACAAACATGGCTTGACCCTTCCACTGTTTTTCTTGTTTGGTGTGTTTTTTGCAACGAAAAAAGGTGATGAAGGCAATGAAGGAAACAACGATCTACTGCTCGTGGCCACCACCGCCCGCAGTGCTCCACCACTCGTGGCCACCACCGCCCGTGGCACTATGCTGCCCGTGGCCTCACTGCACCACCTCGCGGAACCCACGACCTTAGCCGCTCCGCGCCGTCCGCCTTCCGTGCCACCACCGCCATCGCCGTCTGAGACGAGCCGCCGAGATGAGCCACTTCCACCGGGCCGAGCCGAGCCGCCGAGACGAGCCACCACCGCCGTCCGGGCCAAGACGCCACCCGAGCCACTACCGCTGGGTCGAGCCACCGCCACTGTCCAGGTCGAGCCGCTGCCGCCGTCTGGGTCGATTTTCTTCCACCCTTCTGGCCGAACCACCCTGGCCGAGCCGTCCCATGGCCTCACGCCCTCCGGGGCCTCGCAGCCCTCCGTGGCCTCATGACCCTCCGTGGCCCATCGTGACCTATCGGATCGGACCCAGAAGGTGAGGCCAGGTCGGTCCGACCGGGTCGGACTAGACCTGGGCCCACTATGACACATTTACTTTCTTTTGGCCATAACTTTGGCACCAGATGTCCATTTGAGGAACCGTCTATGACGTTGGAAATCTTGGAGCGAGACGGTACCTTTGAGTATACCCACATGAGTTTTGGATTATGATGGGGTACAATCAAGTTGGATCGAGCAAAATCCAACCAGGCCCCTGGGACTAAAACACTAATAACTCACATACCGGGCATCCGATTGACGTACCGTCTGTTGCGTTGAGACCCCTTTGACATGGTGAACCTTTGAGATACTTTTTCATGGGAAATCGTGGCAGTTGGAGAATTGACCATTGGCTTGGGGAGTGGACTCTCCCAGAGACGAGAAATCCTAGTGTGGAAGCACAGTAGTTGGCTGTGATGAGAAGAGTGCCCCTAGATATCTTGTGCATGTCAGATCCTAGCGATCCCCTGTGGGTCAGCTCCCAGGGATCCTGTGTGGGTCAGCTCCAGTGATCCTGTGTGGGTCAACTCCTAGGGATCCTGTATGGGTCAGCTCTTAGAGATCCTGTGTGTGTCAGCTCCTAGAAATCCTGTGTGGGTCAGCTCTAGTGATCCTATGTGGGTCAGATCCTAGCGATCCTGTGTGGGTCAGCTCCTAGAGATCATGTGTGGGTCAGATCCAGCGATCCTATTAGGGTCAGCTCCTAATGATCATGTGTGGGTCAGCCCCATTGATCCTGCGTGGTTCAAATCCTAGCGATTCTGTGCAGATTATTAGTAGATACTCTTAACGGAGTAAGATGATTTAGTAGTTACATCTAATCATCTCTACTACTGTACCTTAAGATATATTTGGTGTGAGATGAGTCAGTAGCTCTGTTTTTCCTCATGATTGAGATGGATTACTTGATAACTTCAGTATATGTATTGGAATATACCTAAGTAGGGTTATTTGTTATTTCATACTTTGTGGTTTATCCTTGGTGGATTTTTGTGAGACCTTGAGGGTCAAGGGGTCCCTACTAAGTATCGTTATACTCACCCCTACACGGGCTACGCCCGCAATTCGTTGTGCTTGGTGCAGACGACAGAAAACGTTGACTGAGGACGAGAGTACCTGGACTGGACAGTACCCAGAGGTGGACCATACAACATGTCTGTACGCAGAGGAGACAGGAAGATGTAGAGTGCTGAGGAGGTGATCTGTACCTACCCTTCAGGTATGAACCTTGGAGGATGACCCAAAATCTATCTTCCTTTTTTCTCCATTTTACTTGTACTTTCAGTTTCTTGTACTTTCCAGTTGGGCTTGTATTCTGGCCACTTTTACTTACTGTACTCACTATGTTTACTATTCAGTTTACTTTATTTCATATCTTTTTGTGTGATTTCTTGTGTGTGTTACAGATTATAAAGGCAATTTCATCCCAGTTCTAGGGATTTATGCCTTTGGTGCGAGTCGCCAGCCCCTGACCTAAGGAAGGTGGGCTTGGGGTAGTCATGACACAGGCTCTGGGGGATGGGTCATGATAATTTTATTTGTTTCCACCACCACCCTCAGGTGGTCCACACAAAGCTTAGATATATGGTTTTTAGGGATGTGGGTACCTACATGCAGTATAGGTGTATGGACTAGAGGCTCTAGGGAGGATTTGAGGCATGATATGTGCCTTCTCTACTTTAGAATCTATATTGAGAGACACATGTGTGTTCCACTCTTTCCTTTATATATCCCCTTTTCAAGATCGAGATATTCTAATGGAATCTTTGACTCAACCCTTACATTTGGAGACTCCTACCATGGGTAATATAGAAATCACACAATTCTGCTGATAGTGAAATATGAAACTTAGAGAGGAGATCTTATTATGGTATATTTTCTTGGACATTATGATTCTTTATGAATTAATTATAGGTATGGAATAGATCTCCACAATTCATGCATAGATTTACTATTTTAGGAAGAGGATGTGGTGTTTTTGAGTTGACATGATGAGGGTTTACTTCGTGGGTGTAAAGGAGGACCAATAATTGTAGTATGGGATCATGCATAAGAGAATATAGTTAATTAGTCATCATTTGAATATTATTACCATTAGAAAAGTAAATTATATAATCTTTTAACTTCCTACAGTGGTAGTGGAATATGAAAACATATTCCCAAAGGATGTGTAGATATTAACTCCCCATTGAGATATTGATTTATGCATATATTTTTACCCAGGGATTTCCCTAATATATGTGCCATCATATCAGATGGATCTCACAGATCACTGAGAGATGAAGGTGTAGTTGGAATATTTGTACAGTAAATTATTTATCTGACCTAGCGTGTCTCTATGTGCAGCCCCAATTTTGTTTTATAAGAAATAAAATGAGAGATTGAGATTATGTGTGGATTACTATCACCTAAATTATGTGAAAACCAAGAACAATTATCCACTTATAAGGAATGATGACCTATTTGACCAGTTTAAAGGGGTAAGCTAGTTCTCAACTATTGACCTTAGGTTAGGCTAGCATCAGTTCCGAGTTCAAGATGAGGATATATTGAATAAAACATTCCAATGTCTCTATAGTAACTACGAGTACTTGGTTATTCCCTTAGGCATGAATAATTCCCCAACTATGTTCATGGGACTTATGAAAAGGATATTATAGCCCTTATTGGACCAGTTTGTAACAGTCTTGATCAATGATATCCTTGTGTACTCGGTGTTAGAGGAGAAGAATATGTGTCATTTGAGTATGGTTCTAGAATAATATAAGAGAACCAACTTATGGGTAGATCTTGAGGTGTTAGTTTTGGATTTAAGATTTTCACTTACTGGGATATGTTATCTCAGAAGAGGATGTAGTAGTGTACCTAAAAAAGGTTGAGGTAGTTCAAGCTTGGGAGCTAACCAAGAGTGTTCTTGAGTTATAGATCTTCCTTCAGTTGATAAGATACAATCATATATTTTTCCCAATTTTTGTAGGATATTGGTACCCTTGAATTCTTTGAACCAAAAGGGAAACCCTTTCATATATATGGAAAGGTTCCAAAACTATCTTTAGAATTTTCAGTGGAGGATAACGAGTTCCCCTATCTTGAGACTTCTACAGGGGGTGTTAAGTATGTTGTATTTTTTGATACCTCTATAACTAGTCTTGGATGTTTTTTGATGTATATTCTTGTGGTGATTTAATATTGTTATAGACAACTAAGACCCCATGAGTATAATTATGTGACCGAAGATCTAGAGATGGAATTAGGGGTCTTCACCCTGAAGATATGGTGATGCTACCTTATGGGTGATTGATTTACCATCTATTCTAACCACAAGGGTCTTAAGTATATATTTTCACAGAAAGTTCTTAATTTATGATAAAGGTGATGGATAGAGTTTCTCAAGGATCATGAATTTTAGATAGTCTATACTCTTAGGAAGGAGAATGTGGTGACACATTCTCTTAGTAGGTGATCTTATTCACTTTTGTTGAGTAAGGAATCAGAATAATTGGCCTCATTGTATTTTTCCTTAGGGGATGAGTATAATAAAAATTACCTCTAGTTAATGGATGTTACCCCTTATCTTATTTAGTGTATTAGGGAGTCATAACTTGGAGATATCGATTTTGAGTCCTTGAATGTTCATATATCCACTGGATGTTCTCTTGATAGATTTTATAAAGAGGGAGCATGTTATATTTTTATGAGGGTAGACCATGGTATCAGCGACACTATGATAGGAGGTTTTGAGGGAGTTTGATACATCCCCTGGTGGTATATCTAGAAGTGAAGAAGATTTTACAAGACCTTCAACATCTATTTTGGAGGCCTGGGATAATGAAGAGCATAGCTAAGTTTGTCTCTCAGTGCCTCACTTTTCAACATATAAAGGCTGATCACCAGGTTCTAGGAGGCCTAGATCAACCCCTTGATGTGATAGAGTGTAAGTAGTTCCTCTATGGAATTCATGACAGGGCTTACATAATCGACTAGAGAACATAATTCTATTTATGTGACCATAGAATAAATCACCAAATCACCCCACTTTTGAGCCATCTGAGAGAAGAGTTCACTAGATATCTTGGGATGAATTTATGTACATGTGATATTTCAGATTCATGGATTTACCTTGACGATCCTTTTAAAACATGATACTCGCTTCACTTTATAATTATCGAGAGGATTACAGTGGGCCTTCACGACTTAGTTGTAGTTGAGAATAGCATTTCATCCCCAGAAAAACATCCAGACATGAAAGAACATTCAGGTTCTAGATTACATGCTTTAAGCTTACATGTTGGAATTTAGTCATAACTAGGAGGATCACCCACCCTTAGTGAAGTTTGAATATAAAAATAGTCACCACTCCAATATCAATATGGAAACATTTGAGGATTTATATAGGATACCTTGTAGGTCACCACTGTTATAGACTAATCCAGGAGAGTAAACACTCATGGGCCTAGATTTGGTGCGAGAAAAAAATAGAGAAGGTGTAGACCATCCAGGAGTAGATGAGAACTACCCAGATCCATCAGAATTCTTATAAAGACTGAAAACATAGGCCTTTGAATTTTGAAGAAGGATACTATGTTTTACTGAAGGTATTACCTCGATGAGGATTATTGAGACTTGGTTGCGGGGACAAGTTACCTTAGAGATTCATTGAACCTTTTCAGATACATAGAAGGGTTGGTGAGGTAACATACTGTTTATCCCTACTACTATAGTTATATCAGATACACGATGTCTTCCTCATGCCATAGATGAGCCAGTATGTGCATGAACCATCATACGTTATCTAATGGGGTGAGATGGACATCAAGGATGGATCTACCTTTATGGGGTGATCAGTAGAGATTAAGGATTGATAGGATAAGATCCATTGTGGGTGAGAAATTCCCTTGGAGTGTGTTTGATGGCAGTACGAGAATCTCCAGGAAAGAACCTAGGAGTGAGAAGCCAAGATGCAAGTTCAGTATCCTCATATTTTTTAGTTTGATTCTTTATTTTCAGGATGAAAATTCCCAAGGTTGGGAGAATGTAATGGCTCTATTTTTTTCTTTATAAGACTTTGGAATATTTTAAAGAATGTTTTTGATTCCAGGTGAAAAGATGGCGCATGATTCTAGGGCCTGCGGATCCTCGATGTTGATATAATAAAAAATTAAATGTATTATATCATGTGTGCAGATATTTTCTAAAATAATGGAATATATGACAATTTTTTTCTATATTTTGAATATGAGGCTTCCACTAAATCCAAAACATAGGTTTTACCTTATGTGTGACATAACATGTTGGGTTTTTAGCTTAAGTGTAGTCATGGGAGGATTAATTAATTGATTGAACGATTAATTAATTTATTATTTATTAAATGTATATACCCAATCCCTCTCTATATAGACACTATTATGGAAAAAACCTAGTTTCAACCACATTAACCTAGTGTTTAGAGAGGATCATGGAAGAGAGCCTAAACAAATGTCGAGATCATGGGTTGATTATCAGTGTTCCAAGGAGTTTTTCTTTGACAAAGAGTTCTTGGATCTCACCAATGAAAATTATGTATAACCATTCTTCATTAGCGATCGATCCAAAATTTAGATAGTTTGTTGTTTTTCTATATTAATCCCTATTTTTATTATTCCTTATCAAACTTGAATTAATCCCTTTAGTATATTAATTCACATGTCAATGTTTTGATTTGGGATTAGTGTTTATCTTCCTATAATTAATAATTGAAAATTATTTTTTTGATCCCTATATATCCTTTGTGTTACATAATTTCTATGTTAATAGATTAAGGACAACCCAAAAAATGGCCAATTTCTATTACTCACTCTTGAGTTTCATGTTTTTCTCCCCTCATTCTTTATGTGTTCATCATTGGTATTCTGTTTTACCAGTTGTTCAACAATACCTATAGGATGATCATTGCACAATCGATATTTGGTGAAAAAATAATTTCCATGGGTTCATGTTTGGTATTGATATAATGATTATGGAATGATGTAGTGTGATAATATATTAGGCATTGATTCAAAAACTGGATCAAGGGTTTTCATCTATGATTTGGTGATGCGGTGGTGCAGTATGATGGGAGGTGATTTCTGAGAAGATGGGTCGCCAGAATCTGGCCACCAGGGAATAGTTGAGTTCAATCAACCCTAAATCTTAGTTCCTAGGTGGATTTTTTGGATGGATTTATGGAAGAGGTATCATGGGTGGATATGTGTGAAGAATGTAGGCTTCTCGAAAATTCTAAGTTACATGGAATGTAGTTCAGATGAATACACACTGTGTGGATGCCCCTTCATACGGAGGCTAGGGTTTTGCATAGATTTATACACCACACATCATGTGACCTAATACTAGATACCTGATGTGTACCTATAGGTACATTAGCATGTGAATTACTAGGTACACAAGCCCAAAAAAGCAACATGTGCATGACCAGATTACTTGAACACAACTAGGTACACAAGAATTTCCACTGTAAACAGGCATGACTGGAGTACATGGGAACAAGATAGAGGACACATGCATACCTGGTCAAGACAAGACATGTTGTGTATTCCCTATACATTCAATTTACTTCTTTCAAGGTTGTTTGAATCCCATGATCTCTTTAGTTCAACCAATATCTGTAGGGTGAATTCCCTTAGTCGATTCCTATGAGGGAACGCCGAGGCATCCTATCTTGAGCATAGGATGATTGATCCTCTATATGGATTAGTATTTGGATAGATTCATTTATCCCTCCATGTGGATCAAGTAATGATCCTATATAATTATTCCCTTGGTTGGGTCAAGTATCCCATTACCAACATCCAAGGAATTTGATCCCCATCCCAAAGGATTACTCCAAGTAGGGTTAGGTATCCATTATAAGCCCTAGGTGTGACCCCCTATCTATGTATCGATAACTATGTGTTCCAAAACATGCTTCTTGATTGAGAGGCCCAATATGCATGACCTCTCGAATTAGTACCATCAGTGTTAGTAAGACCTAAAGAGTGAGTTCTCTAGGAAAAAAATTACCTTAGAGACTCAAGAAAAATCCTAGGCTAGTAGTATGGTTGTGACCTTAACCTGGGACTTGGTGTCTATAATGAGTATATACGAGTTGTTATTATTAATTTTATTTTCACTTATTCTGATTGAAATACCTTCATGGTGATGATATAACTTATATCTTTATGGTTTATGTTTAGTGATTTTAGGGTGTCCTACTGGGTATGTATGTACTCACCCCTTCATAGGATCTACCCAAACATGTTGTGTCTTATGCATATGACATTCCTTTTGATGGATTCCTAGGTGGAATAGGAGTAGTTTAAGCATAGTTGATCATGATAGACCATGTTCAGTTACTAGAGTTGAATTTGATAACAACTTCCTCCTTTTTATCTGTTTGGTCTCTTTATGAGTTTTTATGGGCTTGTTTTTGGACCTTTTTCTTTCCCATACTTATATATTACTCTGATGTAGGATTTATTTTCATGCATGCTTCTTATTATCAGTTGTATCTTTATTTTCTACTTTGTATTGGGGTTTAGATATGCGTGTGTGTGTGTGTGTATTTACCTCACACTAAGGCCTCCCCTATGAGTGATATGCCTACTCATTTCTTGTCACCATCCCCTATCCTATTGTAGGTGGGATTGGTCTATCACATGGATTAACACTATCTAATAAGGCCCTAGTTGGTTGGGTTGTGACATGATGCATGGTTTGGTAAATAATGAAGATAAATCGTGTGACCTACCCTATTTCATTAAAAGTGAGAATTTAACAATCTATTCCTATTCTAATCTGACTAATATTTCATCCTTTCTCATTTTATTAATTCCCTACAATTTCCAGCCACTATCTTCCCTTGGTCCTTCCCCTATTGTAGCTCCTCCCATGGATTTATTCATGTTTGAGGTTGATTCTTCATGGAAAAGTGCTCCAAACAATCTTATCCCTTATCTTTATTTCTTTTTATTTTAGTTTCTTTCCCCAATATGATTATGAATACCTAGGTCTTGTGATTTATCAATTTTCACTTGGGTTTTTCATGTATTAGGGTTCAAGTTCCTTCTTTATAGGTGGTTATTTCCCCCTTGTGGCGTATTATCACCTCTTATAATAAAAACAATTATTTGAGGTTAGTTTTCTCAATGCATGATTCTTTAAGCTTAAAGATCTGATTTATTAACTATTTTTAATTCTTGATTTAAACATCAAATGATTTTTTTTAAGTTTATTCACATGTCATTTCAAAGGAACATGATTTTCTTTTAGTTTTCCTCAAATTAAGAGGGGCATTTCTTTTGTTTTAAAGGTATAAATATTTTTTTCACCTAACCTTACACACCAAGTGTTTTATAAAATGATCAAATAGATCTTCAAATGAATTTTGTAATTAAGGAGTGATGATATGGTTTCCAAATGGATCTGAACGGTCTTTATCTTAAAATAGAGGGTGTTCTTGGAATATTTTAAACTAGTCAAGTACTCTTGATTAATTTATATGTGTTATGATATTTATCTAATTTGGTTTCCTAAAAAGGATTTTATAATTGTTTTTAAAAAAGTATGTTTCAAAGGCCTAATTAAAACTTTATAAAGGGAAATTTCTTAATGAAAACATACCCTTGAAATGTTCCCCTTGTGTTGTTTCTTTAAAGTTGATAAAATTTTACCTATTATAGTATATGTTTGTTCTATTATTATTATTATTGGTGAAAGGGGCCATTTTTGTGAAGGGTATCTGGAGGTGATAATGTGATCATGGTTCTCAAATAGTATTTATTTCTATTTTTAATTGTTTTATGGAACACCTATATTTCACACACACACATACATATGTACGAATACACATGATACACTATTTTATGATTATTATTTAACTAGTAGACTATAGTATAGTGTTCACCCTAATTTCGAAGTTTTCCCATTAGTGATGATAGATTGGGTAAGACTAAGTGTTAGGGTAGTTATATTGAGTTATATTTGTTGATAGGATTGATTATATTTTAGTATTGTTCTAGATTTACCCCTAATCTCCTATGTGTTCCCATGATCACTGGCTCTTGACTATGTTTCTATAATTTTTTCCATATATTTTGATTATAGTTTATTAGTAAATATTTTATATCAACCCAATTTTAAACGGATTATATTTTCTATTATTATTATCCCTTATATTAATTTTACTTCTGTATTCAAAAAGAACAAACTGATTTAATTTAATTAAAATAAAATGGATTGCAAAGGACTTGGTAATTTACCTTTATTTTTCTAACTTATAGGTATTTATCAAGGGAAAGTTTTAAAGTGTAACCCCTATTCTTAAAATTGAATGGTTTTAATGGTATTGGCCTTTTATTATTTTTTACCTTAGTTATAAAATCATAAATTTATAGTTTTATTTTAGACTAGCATGGAATGTATTTATTTTCAAATATTTTGCATGGGGTGTGGGGAGGATACCTTCTAGGATTTTGTGCTCACTCCTATTATATTTCAGGTCATATTAAGATTTCATGTGGATGCAGTGAATGGTGATTTGGATTTTTTCAAGTTGGTTGGAGGTGGTAAGTAGAGAAGATCCACTTGGAACATGGAGATGGGTGTTCAAAGTCTCATTTTAATTTAGTGTTTTGTATTGAATCAGCCCACGATTGCCATAAAAAATAGCACCTGACCCAGATATCCACTAACCGTAAGGGTGTTACCAATCCTCACTGATTGGAAATTAGTGTTTGGGTCTCAAGAGTGCTCCTTGTGAATAATTTTACCCACATATATCAATATAAATTAAAAAAATAGTTGAAATATATAAAACATAAAACCAATATGGAATAATCAGTAAACATTCATACAAAGATAAACATACATCTAAAATAAAACAGAGTATAAGAAAATATATTAACATACTAGAACAAAAAAAGGAAACAAAATCCAAAAGACTCAAACTGCATCATAAGGGACCTCCTGATCACTCACCATATCCCACTCATCCATCCACAAACAAACTTGGACTAAATAGTTGAATAAAAACTGAGTATTTAAAACCTAAAATAGATATATATATATAGGTGTGATATAAACATCTTTGTTGGTCTCCACCTTCCAAAACTATGGTAATTTATTCATAATACAGTTCTTAAAATTTTAGTTTGAACATAAGATATGATAATAGGGTTTTCAAATCCGTTATAAAACAAGAACAGTAATACGCCACTTACAAATTTTTAAAAAATCACTATTTTTATAAAAAAATTTGGATGGTTAAAAATTTTCATAAATTATTTCACACAAAGGAAATAATGAATTTAAATTCATATAAAATATTCCAAAAAACCATTTTATCCCTCTTTACAAACATTTCCAAAATAATCATTTTTTATAAACAACCTAAAGGAAAAACCATTTCTTAAAACTCTTTTAATTAATAAACATTCCATTGTTTCCTTTTATAAACAAACTTTCAAACCATTTAAAACAACCCATTTGAAATAAAATAATTCACACCCAAGGTGATATAAAATCACAAATAAGTACCAATGTAACAAGGAAATACAACAAAAGAGCACAAAAAAATGCTGGTGCAATACAATGAATCAATCTAGGGTATGTGATCAAATCAAAAAAATAAAACCAATTAAAAAATATTCTTAAGGACCTAAGCATCAAGATAATCATCATAAGGAATTACTAATGAATACTTGAAATAGTGATAAGGATCATATTCTGAGACTATTGATCATGTCCATGTCCCTAGTAATCCCCTTAGATTATCCAAAAATAAAACCTTACAAGAGATTAACAATACCATGGGACTCTAAAAGGTTATAGTTAACATGACCTACTACCCCTCTTAGTCTAACATATGAGGTTTAGTAGAGAGACATCCCCTTTAAATAATACTATAGTATACTAGGTCATTCTATCTTATAGGTTACCCAATATCTTCGTAGGAATCCCATGAGATTTGAAATAGAGGTGATCATAAATAAACTATCACATGATTCAATAATAAAGCATTGAAAAAAACTCAAACTTCACATCTTACACCTTCATAAGAAATGACCTCTTTCACATCCATTAATAAGAATAATATAAGGATACAACAATACAAAAAATCCCATGAGGGATCTTAAGCCACCACGAGCATAAAAATAGTCACAACGGGCTCAAAGAGGACCTCACACATTTATAAAAACATCTCACATAAAGTATGAAAATGGATTTTACAAAGTTCTTGGGATGCCAAGCCATTTTTACACCATTTTAAAACCACATTACAAATTCCCTTTGAAATTTTTTTGTTGAACCGCACTTTGAAATCCAATTCTAAATATCCAACTATTTCAATAAAATCCATTGGGAGGAAAAAAACCCCATTTTAAAGGAATTAAAATAGTTCCAAGCACAATTTTAAAAAAAATTTCAAGTCACCATGAGACCGATGGTCTCAAAATAATTTAAAAATATTGAAATTAATCTCCCTTGAATTGCTAAAAATTTCCCTTAAAACATCACAAAAATTCTTTAAAGACAAATCTAGTGTCAAAAATCCATTTGAAACATTTAAATTTATTTGGAAAATCCATTAGAGAATTTAAAAAAAATACTTGGCATTTGACTTAGGTCCATGCCAAATATATAAACTATTTTCAAGACATTTAAAAAACTAAAATGGGTTTATATGAAAAAATAATTTTTTAATAAACCATTTCAAACACTAGAATAATTTTCAAAGAAGCCACTCAGGCATTTTTACAAGTGCTCTACACGTGGAACATCCATGGAAAGAACAAAAACGCTTTGAGAATAATTTCTAGACTAATATGGGATTATAAAATACTCTTTAATTATAAGAAACCATTTAAAAACACACAATAAATTTATAACATGCATTACTAGGTAATTTCACAGAAACACATACCTAATTTCATGTGGATCCATCCAAAACCCATCACCTTTGATGGAGAATACACAACCGAGCTATGAAATAACCTCCTTATACCCTAGAAAACCCAAATACCCATCATTAAAATCTCTATAAACACTAATATCATCTTAAATAGTGGTTAGAGTTTACAAGAGTGAAATAAAATGAGATAAATGTAAAGGGGAATAGAAGTGATGAGGAATAAAGAAGAAAATGGGCTTACCACTTGGCTTCCACTTGAAAATGAGAGGGAGAGAGATTTAAATCCATGTATGATTTAGAGTATAATATCCTCTATACATGAACAACTCTAGAAAAAATTATAGGGGATAATAGGGGTTCCCAAACCATTTAAATTGATAGGGGAAAAAACGGAAAAACCACCCTTTAAGAAAATCTAGGTAGGTTGTATGGTTTGATCTCATAGTTTACCAAGTTTTTTACCAACCATATGGTGGATACTTCCTAGAAAAACCAAACTTGCATGGTTTGACCATATTTTTAAAAAAATGTTCTTTAACAATTCTAAACCCCTCTACCAAAACTGTATACCCACTCATACCCTTTCCACATGGTTTCCTCTAACTGTGATCAAGTCATGCGCCAGTACCCTGGATTGATAAAAAATAACTAGAAAATTCCCCATGCAAAGGAATCAACATAGTTCCCCCTAAAATATGATGTGCCCTAATGGAAAAATTATATATTCCTAAAAGTTGGTATGAAACATATCTGAAACTTTAAATTACCCAAATATTGTATAAACTAACATAAAATAAAAGGTAAAAATGACATGTGGGTCTCACAATTATCCTTACTATGACAATTCCTACCCCTAGAAAGTCCCTGATCAAACAAATGCAATGAAGGAATGGAAAAATTTCACCACTTACCCAAAAAAAAGAATGATTAGAAATAAAAAAAAGATTCCAAGATCTCCAGAGCATTAAAGAAGGTATATTCTCACAAAGAACCTCTAAAATCCTCAATCAATGTCAAAAACCTCAAATAGAAAAAAACCAATGACATATATCAAGAAACTATAAATAAGGGGTGAACGAACAATGTCATCAAATTATTTATAATTGATCTAAATAGTGAAGAATCAAATGAAAAATCTTTCTTGGGAGAATTACCAATGAAACTGTGATTCCAAAAATCTAAAAGGAAACAATCATATTCCACCAACAATGAACATCCATATGAAAACTCATCTTCAAGAAGGGATCATTAACTAAGAAACACCTAGAAAACCCAAAGACCAAAGAACATCCAATATCACATGATCTGGTCTACAAAATAACCCACAACCATTACATCTCCAACAATCAAATATTTCAAGACCATGTTACCAAAAATCACTGCATCTTAATACATCTAAATAATGTAATGATAAATAAATTACCTAATCAAGAAACTATGTAGGCTCTAACATAGGATCTCATACCAAAATAAATGAAAACTAGGACCTCATATCTGAGTTAACCTCTCATGAAAACCCAACTATATTTAGACCAACACCAGCCAGATCATAATCTCAATTGGTTTCATTCCTATCCTAGATATTCAAAGAACACCACAAGGTTATATGATGTCTAATAAATGAGCTGAAAACCCAATATCACCAAAGAGACCATACATGGAATAAAGAATAATGAGGCGTGATAAAATCCAAAATAACTACAACTCAAATAATAGAAACCAAAAGATCACCCAAGGATCACACCAACATAAGACACCTCAAGGATACAAAGATCTAAAATCACTGATCACAAAATCTAAAAACTGACGATCAACCAATAATACAAAGAGATAAGCTATTATCATGTCACCAAAATCACTATCCAAGACTCACCTAGGATAGTATTCTAAACAAAATCGATCGTTAATGATCCACCACACCATAAAAGGGTATAAAAATGCTCATCACTATGCTTAGAGCCTAAGAAAAGTACAAGAACAAGGTAAGGAATACCACTAAAGAAAAATATTCAACCTTCTCCAATGCCTTTCTGGGAGGCATAATTTATATAAAATAAATCATAGAGGTAACTTGTTCTTTTTTTCCAAATAAAATCATATGTTCACAACCCGCACAAAGGGTCAAAGTCCAAAAACACTAAACAAACAAGAAAAATCACCTACTAAAAATCACATTCCTTTAAAAACTACCACATTACCAAGGGAATAAAATATATTTTTTGAAACACGTGAGATTTTAAAAGAACCCAACTTCTTGGAAAAATATGATTTCTTTTAAAATATCATTTCCGTAAGGTAATTCCAAAACACTTCAATCCAGTTATAAAAACCACCAATTCCTTTGTGAAAGAAGGAAACCACCTGAGATTATCATAGCTAATTTTTTATTTCCTTTTCAAAACATTTACCATTTCAATTTAATTAAATGAAAATAATAATTTTTTCAATATTATCCCATAGGGATCCAAATTCCTTTACAATAGAAAACCAAAGGGTTTTAAGACCAAATTGTTTTCTAGATTCCATAACCAAATCAACTGATTAAAAATAAAAATGCTTAAAAAATTTCCTGAAAAAACAGTTACATTTTATAAACAAGCCCAAATTCTTACCCTAAACCAAAATTATTTAATTAAATTTAAACAAGTTTTATAAAAAATATCTAAGGATTCCTATTAAACTGATACAACTTTCAATAAAACCTTCCTTTTTACTGAAAATGATTTAACAAAAATCATTCCAAAAAGTGATGTAACACAATTCTCAAACCATATTATCAACATATCCTAAAACCCACCTTGAATTGTCCCTCAATAATAGGGATTTATTAAGATAGGTTTAAAAAAATCAAAATGGGATGCAGAATCATACCTAGCTTGACCACATGGTTTTATGGGACATGGGATATTCATAAAACAATCCCAATATCATATTTAAGATTGAACTTTTGGTTGCTTCCCCAGTTTATCAAGACATGTAAAACAACCTCATGCTATCATCCACTTTGTACCCCTATCCCAAAACCAAATTAGAACCCCATAGAAACTCACAAAATTCCAATGAGGATTAAAAAACCAAAAAAGAGTAAATTTAAAACAAGATAAAATTAAAAAATTCAAACCCCACTACCCATGGTAACTTGGGAATCATCATGAATGATGGTGATCAAGCACCCACTCACGACTCACCACTATATACCCAATGATAATTATAAATCAATATTACAATGAAACCCAAAAATTACAAGAGAGTGACATAATAATATAGGTACCTATAAAAAAACCCACCTTTAATACCATTTGTAACCAACTGGATTGACACTACTATCACAATTAACGTTTGATCCAACTCGCCACTCACCTAAAGGTCATTCTTGACCCCCACAGGTTGGAAACTAGTTCTTGATCTCAAGAATGATCTTTAGAAGTTATTTAACCCTTATATAACAATATAAAATAAATAAACAATGGAAATAGATAAAATATCTAACTAACATGGAATATTTAGAAAACATCCAAACAAGGATAAACATATAACTGAAATGAAACAGAGAATAAGTAGATACATAAATATACCAAAATAAAATTAAAGAGAAAAAACCTAAACAGATCCAACTACACAATATGTGACCCCCAATCACTCACCAAATCCTAATCATCCATCCATAAATGAAATTAAACCAAATAGTTGAAGTAGATCTAGGAACCAAAAATATATAGAAGATATATATAGGCATGAGATAAATATCCCACTAGGTCTACACCCACTAAAACTATGGAAATATATTTATAATATAGTTTATAAAATTATAGTTTGAATATAAGATATAAAAATATATTTTTCAAATTATTTATAAAACATGTGCAATAACATGCCACTTAAATTTTTTTAAACATCCACCCTTTATATAAAAAATGAGGATGGTTAGAAAATTTCATGATGAATTTTACACAATAAAAATTAGGCCATTAAAAGTATAAAAAAAATCAAAAACTCATTTTTATCCCTCTTTATACAATTTTCTGGAAAACTCATTTTTCATAAACAACCTCAAGGATTTTTTTTACTATTCAAAATGCACTTTCATAATATTTAAAACAAAATGTTTGAAAGTAAAACAATACAAAACCAAGGTGATGAAAAATAAAAAACATGCACCAATGTAACATGGAAGAACAATAAAATATAATAACCAAAAAATGGTTTCATACAATCAATAAAGTTAGGGTATATAATAAAATCATGAAAAAAATCCTCTAAAATGTCTTGAGAAGGACCTAAGCATCATGGGAATCATCCTAAGCCTCTAGTAACAAATTCCTAAACTACAACAAGGAACCTAGGCCAAAAAAAATGATCCTGTCCATGTCCCCTTTAGTTTCATTGGACTATTTATAAATAAAATCAATCACAATATTACTACTACCACAGGACACTATAATATTTCAATCTCACATGACCTACCACCCCTCTCGGTCTAACTGATGATGTGTAGATAAGAAAAATTCCCTAGATATACCACTACCTTAGAATGGGTATTTCTCTCATACATGTTACCAACTATCATCCCATGAATCCCATGATAAGTCGAATAGAGGTGAGCATAAATAAACCATCAAAAGTTTCAAATATAAAGCATTGAAAACAACTCACAACTCACCTCTTACACCTTCATAAGAAATGACCCCTTCCACATCCATATATAAGAAATAAATAAGGATACATCGATATAAAACAAACCCTAAGGGATATCAATAAAATACATGCATAACAATAGTCACATGAGTTTGAAATAGGTCCTCACACATTTATAAAACCATCTCATACAAAGTACCAATCAAAATTTCACAATGTTAATAGGATGCCAAGCCATTTTCACACCATTTGAAAACTACATTACAAATTCACTATGAAAAACCTTTTTTTTAATTTCACTTTGAAATCCTATTTCATAAATACAATAATTTAAATAAAATCCCTTTTAGAAGAAACACACCCCCTTTTAAAGGAATTAAAATTCTTCCAAACACCATTTTTAAAATATTTCAAGTCACCATGAGAATGATGATCTGAAAATAATTTAAAAATATTTAAGGTTATCTCACTAAATTTCTAAAACTTCCCCTTAAAGAATCACACACATAATTTAAAGACAAAACCACTATTACACACCAATTTAAAACATTTAAATGCATTTTAAAATCTACTAGGGAATTTTAAAAAATACTTGGCATTGGACCTAGCTCCATGCCATGTATTTAAACTATTTTCAATCCATTTAAAAACGAATAATGGATTTACATTAAAACTAATTCCATAAGAAACCATTTAAAATTATTTAATCATTTTCAAAGAATCCCCTCAATAATTTTAAAAAGTTCTTGGCATGTGACACATCCATTCAAAGAATTAAAACCATTTGATAATCATTTCTATCCAACTACGGGATTATAAAATTCTCCTAAAATCATAATAAAATTTTGAAAAAACACATGTGATTTACAACATTAATAACAAGAGAATTGCATAGAATCACCTACCTTATTTCAAGTAGATCCATCCAAAACCCATCACCATTGATAGAGAATACACAAACGCGCAATGAAATGACCTCCAATGCCATAGAAAACTGAAATCCCCATCATTAAAACCTCCTCAAAACCTAGTCTCAACACAAAATGTGGCTTGGGTTTGTAGAAGTGAATGAAAATGAGAGAGAGGGAAAGGGAAAGAGAATAGAGGAGAAATAAAGTAGAAATAAGGGATTACCACTTGGATTACACTTGAAAAAATATGTACAGAACTATAAATCCAAGGAGTAGGAATAGAATAATCTTCTCCATGCATTCCCCATGATAGGTCGGAAGAGTGGGGAGAAGAGGGGTTCCCAAACTCTTAAAATCATCCATGATAAAAATGGTAAAATAACTCATTAATGATATCTAGGTAGTCTATATAGTTTAAAAATATGTGGAAAAACCTTTCGATGTCCAATACCTAGAAAAAAACATCACACGGTTTGACAACACAGTTTACAAAATGTTCACCAACCATGAAAATCCCTCTTCCAAAACTGCAGAACTGCTCACATGATTTCCTCACAATTTCCTCTAAACAATCTCAAGCAGTGTTCTATTACCCATAACCCAAGATGAATCATAAAATTTTCTTTAGTCCTTTTATGTTTTTTACAAAACCATGCACTACCCATGAATAACAAACATTCCTAGCACAAAAACAAATAGAAATGTACCTAAGTTAATGTAGCCACATGGTTTCCCATAAACCATGCAAGGAAACTGTGCAAAGAGAAAAAAATTATAGATTTATCAAGTTTTAGACCAAAACCTCTAAGAAAATTTAAGTTGCCCAAATATGGTATAAACTAATATAAAATGAAATATAACAGTGAAATGTGTGTGCCGATTGTTTGGTATTCTTTATGAACCATACCACACTGGTACTAATTTTTTAATATTTTTGGTTTGTATTAAAGTGTTTACTATATTTTTTTATTATTTGTGACTTATTTCTCTATAATTATTCCATGTTTTGTTCTGTTTTTTATAGACCATTTTTTACTTATTTACATGGATCTATGATGCATGAAGTGGTCATGTTAGACTTCCAAGGGGAATTCCCATGATTATACTTGTTTATGGGGAGAAATAATTCCCTTTTGTGAAATATTTGACGCACCAATAGTAGATTCCCACCCATGGTAATTGGGAAAACCCCTCAGGCTTTGTCATAGGTCGGTTTGGGCACCCGATTTAGGGATGACCCTGGTTGGTTCATAAAAAAATTGTATGAGAGAACACATTATATTTAATAATTAAGGGTATATTTAATATAGGAATACCATAAATTGAGAGGTAGATGTAGTAATAGTCTAGTTATATCTTTTCCATTTCGACCCTCAAATTACCATGGGATATATGGTTGAAATTCAAGAATTATGAGATTTTCTTCATCAATTTATTGTATAATTTGACCTTGTTTGATGGTTCATTGTTTTTTTTATAAATTCATATGATTTTATTAGGAATTTTTAATATTTTTGGGTAAAAATTGGAGTGAAATTAAATTCATATGATTAGATTGTATGGTTTGGAAAAACATGTAGAGCCCGTGTTCATGGTTTTTCTTTGCTCCCAATGGCATTTTTATGGTTGGCGCACGATCCGCTAAAACATGCACAACCAACGAACCATTTATATTTTTACATTGAACTTACTTTTCATCCATGTTACATTTATTTATGGTAATTACTTATTAGGGTAAATTATATATGGTTTTAATGATATTTTCGTGTTACTTGGTTGCATTTTGTTAATTTTTTGTGTTGAAAATTTATTTTAATATTTAAGTTTGGGTTTTATAATTTATAAGGGAGTTTTATAAGATAATTTTAAATGAAATTAATGTACTAGATTTTAAAAATTATTTGAACTAAGTTTAATGTTTTGGGTCTTGAAAATTTTATGTTAATGATTGGCATTCAAAATGGGTAAAATTAATTTTTGAGTGGAATTTTGTGATTTAAAAATACATAGTGGAAGGGGTTTAAAAGGAACTTTAAAGTTTTATTTGAGTTGAATTTTTAAGGGGGTTTGTTTTTATAAAGTTATTATGGTGAAAAAATAGGTTTATGTGAAATATTTTGCAGAATTATTGGAAAAATTTAGAAAATTGGGTTTTATGTATTGAGAGAGATGGTTTGAAAATATTTTAAAAAGATGGAGTAAGTTGATTTCATTAATATTTAGTGAATTGGTTCATTGGTTTTATTTTTATATCTTGATATTTAGTATCATGAAATTTGAAACATTGAGGAATTTTTCTTCCCTGTGACGACGCCGGCCGCTGCGCCGGTCCCTCCCCCACTGTTGGGGGAGGGACCATCGACGTCCTTCAATGGAGTGGTCTCTTCTTTTATTCCTTTTTCAAATCCGGATTTTCTTCCCCGTTTCCCTCAAATTGCACTCGGACCGAAAGTCCCAAACTTTCTTGAAGGATGGCCTAACCTTCAGATTTTGACTTTGGAGTTCTCGGAATCGTCTAATCTTTTGAAGCATACCCTAGTTGCGAGATTTAACCAGCAACGACCCTCAGTGGATTCATTCGACAGATTCATCTTCGCTTCTTGGGACTTGCAGGGCAGGGCGACTATGGGCCTTCTCGATAGCCGTCAAATTATGATATGCTTTGCATCAGAAGCAGACCTCATCAAGGCCTGGGCAGGCACTCCTCGCAGTGTTAATGGTCTCAGATACATGCTTCTTCGGTGGTCTTTCGATCTTCATATGAAGCAGGATCCTCCATCTATGGCGACATGGGTTAGTTTTCCTAACCTCACCCTTCCCTTTCAAAATCCTACTGTGATACACATGATGGGAAATCTATTAGGTAGGTATTTGTGTTCGGATAGTAGAACCGATGTGCTTTGTCACCCTATTAACCCCCACTCAAGTATTGAAATGGATGTGTCAAGAGAACTATTTGATTATGTGTGGATTACGGTGGGTGAGGAATACAGATACAAGCAACGGGTCGTCTACGAAACCTGGACGAACTTCTGTACAGAATGCAAGCGATTGGGTCATTCGCTGGAATGCTGTCACAAGAGATCTCACTCCAGTGTGAGGAGGAACAAGGAAAGGGGCAAGGCACTAGGGGTGCATGAGGAATCATAGATTCTAGTTCAGGATCCGGCCGTTACAGGACCTCACGGAGTTGCTTTTATGGAAGAGTCTGGGATGAAATCGCGATCACACTCACTTGTGCAGAAGACGTCGATGGCCCACGACTTACCAACGGTGGCATCGATTTTTAGTAATCTGAAATCGGATCTCGCCAGCCACCCTTTGCACCAAATTGATAGAGTGAGGGTGGGAGAATCACTTAACCAAGAGGCAGGAGTTTCGTAGGGACTTGGGAGTAACACTTCCACGGTCCAGATACTGGATGACAAGAAGAAGGCCCCTGCAGTGACACTTGCACTAGGTAGTGACCATTGTCAGTAGCAGGGGACTATCTTGGAGGTACCTTTACAGACCAGTATTGGGGAAGAAGGGGGATCGAGCCATGGAAATATTCCAGGGGGTGCGGACTCTCCAACCCAGTCCCCAGTCATCTTGAGCAGGTCTGGACAGGATAGAACTGCAGGGGTTTCTCAACCATATCTCAATGAGAGAAGGTCTACAGAGCAAGCCTCTTGTGAAAACCATGAGGTGAATTTAGAGGAAATGAATAGACAACACCAGTTCATGGGGCGCAGACTCTTACAGGCCAACCAGGTTGAGGCAGCTGGTCGAAGCAATGGTTCTACACCTCGAAGGGAGCTGCAATTGGTGGATGAGAGCAGGGGCCCAGGCTTGACTCGGACATCATTACCCCTATGTAATATATTTGATGGTTTAGCAGAGAAGAATGTGATTTTAGAACACATTACACCAGGTGAGGAAGATGAGGTTTGCATAGAGGAATCCAATCTGGATGAACTGGACCATTCGGCTGAAGTGATCCCAATTCCAAAGAACAACATCAGTTTTAAAAAGAATAAGGGGAAGAAGGATTAATCCTCACTCCCCCCACATTTGGAGACCCGCTCTTCGAAGAAGTTGCCGGTGTTGTTGCTCAACGTGGTGGAGGAGGATTCTCAGGTTTTAATCAAGGAGAACAACAATGAAATGGGAAGATCTATTGAAAAGGTCAAGAACATAAATGAACCTATCCTTTTCTCTGAGGAGGACATGGTAGAAGAATTTCTATATGTTGACATCACAGAGGAAGATGCTGATATGATGGGAAGAGCTTTAAGAGTGGAGGTCAACAACGAGCAGGCTAAGTGGATTGACAAATAGGATTTGATCCTATTGAGAGGCTTAAATGATCAGAAAATCAGCAAATAAGAATATATCCGTACATGGGATAAAATGGCGGACTGTTTTGAAGATGTTATTGGGGAAGATCCTGATGCTAAGGTATGGATAATGAATTGGAATCTTTATAGGGAGGAAAGCAATAATAGGATAAGGCTATGTTTTGGTAACTTTTTCTTTTCTTATGAGGCATCACCCCCGGACTGATTTGGTTTGTCTCTCACTTTGCCTTTAAAGTTGTTTGGTGGGTTTTATTTTGGTTTGCCTGCGGTCAGGGTGATAATGGTATCAGGATATGGCCATCCTATTTCTGGATTTCCTTGACGCCCTCGAGGGTGGATCCTTGGGGTCCATTCCATCGATTGAAGGCTGGGTAAATTCCTCTGGAATTTTCCAACGGGAGGATTTGGGTTGGTGTCGATGGTCACGCCGGAGGACGCTCAAGGTAATCCTGGGTGTTTTTTATCATCTTCTATGATGTCCTTGTGCCCTAGTTCGTGGTTTCTTACACATGGTTAGTGTTTTTTGTGTTTGTATGTTTTGGTTAATGTGGCTTTTTGGACTCATGTAGCGTGGTACCGGGAACCCATAAACCGGCTTTTGAAAATGGGAAAAAAATGTTTGGCCTGATTCTTGAGGGGAATCTATAGGCACCTTTCTACATGAAAACCATTCAATCAACCAATCTAAAGGATACTATCTAGAGTTATGGAATCTGAATTCTACTTTACCTTATGGGTATCCAGATCCCCATAAACTAGAATAATGGTTGTGAAATATTTAAAGGATATTTAGCCTCCTTGAACTTATTGAACCTCTTAAGTTAAGTTCTCTTAATTTTTACTTGAAGTCCCAATATAGAAATGTTAGAATTCCATTGTTCAGATTGATCAATAGAAAGACCATTCATGGGATGTTTTAGAGGATTATTTAATCTATTAGTATTTACTTAGTTTCATTAAAGTTTATAAGACAATGGAATTTCATCACCTTGAGTAGGGTGATCAACTAGTATTGTATTATTCCCACTGTTTCAGTCTAATGGAACCCTTTATTCTTGATTTGACCTTGGATGATTCTATAAAAGACTAATATTTTTTAAGTGGTCTTCATATTGATCATCAGTTGATGGAATATATACTTGGATTAACACCACATGTGGATGTGGCTAGGCAGGCAGTTAGAGTTGAGGAAATTATGGTTGGAGTGCTTGAGGTGATTGGTGCTTCATCTTTTTTTCGGAGGGGTAAAGGGGATTCTACTAAGGGAATGGGGAAACATGTTAAGTCTAGTATATAGATAGTGATATCAAGAGGTTATCATGTATCTCCTCATAAAATCATTCTAGGAGTTGTAAATCGGTATTCCATCAATGTGATAATTCAGGTCATAATAAGCCTCCATGTCATAAAGATATGAATACATTTCATAGTTTTGTCCGTTTTGGTCATCTAAAAAGGTTTTATAGAGGAGTTGAATAGAAAAGGAGTTGGGATAGATATACCCCTATAGAGGATTCTTAGGTTCAACCTATTGAACTTGATGATGATCTAGAACCTTCTTGAGGTATTCATTGATCCATTTTTTTTCATTCTATCTATTTTGTATTCAATAAACCATTTTGGGGGATATGTTTAAATATTATTGTAGATGTAATCTTATTGTGGTAATTTTGAAAAAATAGTGGTTATATTTGAGGATTGTTTATTTTGTTGATAGTTTATCACTTAGGTGATGTAAGTACATAGTCAGTGGAAATCATATTGAATTTTTTCTCTTGTCAAGTATTTTGTTCTTCTATATAATTATTGTGTGAGATCAATAATTTTTGTAGAATTTTTTTAGTAGAATTTTAATTATGGAAAGGAGGCCTATGAAGTTAATTTTTCTTCATAAATCATTTCTTTATTCCCTTGTAGAGGTAATGATGAAAAAATTATAGGTGTTCTGTTTAGTTACCTAACACCATCCTTTAATAATATAGGATGGTTTTTCATTAATCTTGAGTATTTTTTGTAATCTAACATAGAGTCCCTTGTGGTTTTTTTATAGGAAGGGATGGAGTGCTTATATTATACTAAAAAATTATATATGTGAAAACCCAAGTAATCCTATAAATAAATCAATATCATGACTTATAATTATTTATTTTATGTATTTATATTCATCATAGGTTTATAAATAATTTTATAAAAGTTTTCAGTCGAAAAAAGAATAGTTTTATTCAAATAAATTGTTTTTGATGAATTATATGGTTTAATTTAAAAGCTATTTTTTTATTTTAGAAATTATATTTTATAAAAATGAATTAATTTTTGGAATCAATATATTAAATACAACTTAGGATTATTTTTTTAAATTTTTCAGAAAATATTAATTTTTGAGTGAATAGTGAAAATACCAATTTTTTTTGCAAAATTATCATTTATTTTCATTAAATCAAGTAATTTGAAAGTAAAATTCTTATTTGATTTAGTTTTAAAGTAACATAAGATAATTTTATTGAACATAATATAAATAATTTTATAGAAATCATCATTATATTTTATTTTGGTGTAAGTTTATTTTTTTTTCTAAAAAACACAATTTTCTAAAAAATGTTTTTCATTGCGTTTGGCACACTTATATTAAAATTAATTTCTTTCATTTATAAAAATTAAATATTTGAAAATTTATTCCGTATTTGGAATAATTATTTTTAAAAAATTTAATGATTTTAACATCATTTTTTCATTAGGAATAATAACTAGTGTAAAAAAGTGTTACCATGATAAAAGGTAAATCAAGTTAATTAAGGTAAAAACTAAATGAAAAAGACATAATTTATTATATTAATTCGTATTAGATGATTTTATTTTGAACATTATCACATTATATTTTAAATTACATAGTTTTTGGTTCCACTTTCCCATGATTAATATTTTAAAATATTTAAATGTTTTGAAAAATTACAAGTGTTCCACTCCCCTCACTTATAAAAGAGAACCTCCTCTCTTCCCCTACTCACACATTTTGAGCACTCTATTTAGAAAAATAACTAACCAAAAATATACCAAATATCCCTAAACATGTACTATAGGTCATTGTATCCTCAAAATACCAATCCAATAAGGCTTAAGGTGTAAGCTAAAGGGAGGTATCCAAGGAGAAGGTATAAGTCATAACTGATGTATTTATAGTGTATTTCTTATTATTCCTGTTTAAATTATTTTTAAAACATTATTAAATAATAAAACATGTATCCTAAATATAATGAAATTTTATTATGATTACTGTATAACCCTTTTTAATCTCATTTTCTATTTTATGATAAATGAAAACATTGCTCGTGTGTACGTGTAGAATACCACATCCATGAAACAATGTGTATTGTTTTTCATCACTGGATAATATGGATGGTTAAAATGATTTAATAATTCAATATATATTATATTTATGACATAATTATGACTCTATAAAGATAATATATTACTTACCTTCTTAATATTTTCATCCATTATAAATTGTTAACGTTTCTCGTGCATATGTGTAAAATACCACATCCACAAAGATATGTCATTAATTTTTAATTTTCACCATATAATTATGGTAGTAAGAATATAAATAATAAAAAAATAACATTTATAACATATTTATTATTCTAAAAAAGTAAAATATTACTTACCTTATTTTTTCCTCCTATTAGAAAAAATTAAAATGACGTTCATACATACATACATACTACGTATATATGAAATAACATGGTTTGTAAACATGATAAATATGATAAATATAATATATTTAATATTATAGAGATAGTGTAACCATAAAAACTTTGACTATGGTCATTGCACTGATGCAGTTTTGTTTTTACAAATTGAATGAACCCAAAACATCCAACCTAAACTTAACTATTTTAGTGACTAAATAGAACATGGTAATAAATGAAATAAAAGGAATATTGATAATTAAATTAGTCTAAAAATGGTTATTAATCAAGTAGAGAACTAATATAATTTTATTATTATGGAGTTATAGAATGTACAATATTAGATGAGACATAAGACAAGATATTTTTATTTTAAAACTTATTTATAAGTATTCCTTTCAAATATTTCTCTTACATATCCATGTTCTTAAAAATGTTCCAAGCATGTTCTTATTCATACACAAAATATTTTTAAAATTATTTTTGAATTACTTTGGAATTTATTTTTTAAAAATTTACTGTACTGGTCATTTTGACATTTTTATCTTTCAAAATACAAAAAAAATGTTTTTTTTAACATATATTTATTGACCTATTTTCCTATTGTCATAGCCATTAATCATCATCAAAATTAATCTAAAATATTCCATGATTATTTTCAAATAAAATATTTCTCTTAATATTTTGGTAATTTTTAGTTTTAAAATATTTATTAGGGAAGCATAATATTTTTATCATCGTTATGAGATAACTAAAAATGTTATTACTTATAATATTTAATTAAAATTAAAATGGAGTTTTTATTAAAATTATATATATATATATATATATTCATTATATAGTTCATTTAAATTTTATATGTATGAAAAGTGAGGTGTAAATAGTTATGATGATGGGTAAGCTCGATATGGCTCTCCAGTACATTGGGTAAAGTGATAGAGTTTACCATTTATTGGTTAATCCTAAGAGATATTAGAATTATCGAGTTAGGTGATTCCATTGTAAGGGTTAATTTAAGGATTATATCTCATGGTACATATATTTTATGATTTTAATGGTTTATAAATGGATTTTTTATTTCAAAAGTTAAACAAATGAGATTATATTTTTAAAGAATGTTTATGACCCTTTTTTTTATAAAAGTGAAAGTATTATTTTTCAAGGAAAATTATTATTTAGTTTTCATGTTTTCCAAGAAACCATTATGATAATGATTTTACCTTTATGATTTTCATATGAAATGTTTCATGAAATATATTAATAAATTAAGTTTTTTCATGAAAAATTAAATGGATATTTGAGATCAAATGTTTATTGTGAAAAAGGGAAATTTTCTTAAGAAATTTTTAGTTTTAAAAATTAAATAACATGTTTCTTTTATTTTATATTCCTTACCAAGATTTTTTTCTCATTCCATGTTTTTTAATGATTTTTCACAAATATTAAATATGGGTAGAAAAGTTAATAAAGTCATAGTTCTATATATGAGATTTACCTTGAACGAAGAAATTATATCTTTATAAAGAATTTTTGTCTGTGTAAAAACTAGATGATATGTGGAGATATCCACTTTTTTATATAATATTTTAACTAATTATATAAAACTATAAATTGAAAAGATCCTGGAAATTTAAGAAAGCACAAACATTTTTATAAATCATATAATTATGTGTTATTTAAGGTATGTTGTGTTATAATTAACATCAGGGAAAAGGTTTTTATAAATTTATAGGTTTGGGTGATGTTAAAAGACTCTTTAAAGAGACTCTAATTTATAGTTACATTATATTGAGATACATTTTGAATATTTCCATGTTGTTTCATCTAATACATGTTTGATTATAATGGTTTTCCATATAGGAAATAATGAAACTAAGGTATGAAGTAATTAGAGGGATAATATCATTCCTAAATAGAAACTTGGAATGGTTGGAATTGGAATAGAGCATTTTATAACTGTGTTAACTTAGTTGAAATAGTCTATCAATGGAGGAAGCAATGAAAGTGAGTGACCAAATTCTCTACCGATGAAAAAGTCTATAGTAGAGAATTCCATGAGACACAACCCTCTGAATTTTGATGGATCATTAGACTTAGTGAAAGATAAAGGATGAATTAATGCTCTAGAGAAGATATTTGAAGTTCTAGGATGTTCATAACATCATAAGGTAACCCTGTATATTTATCATTTTGAAGGTGAAGATGATCAATGATGGTATTTGATTAATAACACTAAAGAAAATGAATCAATTGATTCCATGAAATGGATTAAATTTAAAAATATCTTCCTTCAAAAATATTTTCCTAATTTTTTTTGAATTAGAATAGAAATAAAAATACTAGAGTTGAAAAAAAGTATGATGAGTCTATTGGTACCTTAGAAGCTAATTTTACTAGATTAGCCTGGTATGTAAGGAATTTCATTATGGACAATGATAGTAAAATTGAATTATTTTATTTTGGATTGAAGAAAAGTTTATGAAAGGGATATAGTTACTCATGAGTTCAAAAGTTATGAGGAAATTGTGTAGTGTGCTAAGAAAGTGGAGATAGAGTTTGTGGAAATTTACAAAAATGAGGATAAGAAGTGATCCAGTTGGAAGACAATGGGGAAAAATTCATCAAAGAAACTTAAAGGTAAGAAAATTAAATTACCCACTCATTATAAGTGTAGAAATAATAATTATAGAGAATGTATGATGAGATCTAGGAAGTGTTACTAATGCAGAAAACTTGGAAACTTAGATCATGACTATAAAAAAAGGGTAATGGAAATGGTCATACAGATAATGAAATGAATGAAATGAAATGTTTTAATTACAATGAGTTGCGTCATTAAGATAATGAATTTCCAAAGTTATTTACTTAAGGTGGGAGTCATCATGATCAAAAATAAAAATTTGATGTAAAGTATTTTGTTACTACTATAGTAGATGAAGGACCCTCAAATGAAGTGGTGTAAGATACATTACTTTGTTATTTAGACTGTACCAATTTCTTGTTTGATTTGGGATTCACACATTCTTTTATATCTATGAAATTTGAAATTAAAATGGAAATAACATATCATGAAATGAAGTTAGAAAACTAGGTCAAAAATCCTAGGGGTAGTATAATAATAATTTTTTTTTATAGAAATGTTCCTATTATCATATGTGTAATGATCTTTCTAAAAACATTGTTTTCGTTCCCATTTTACAATTTGATGTTATTAAACGTATGGATAGGATTTCACTTTATCATGTAATGATAGATTATAGATCTAAATAACTTATTTTTTCTAAATAACTTTCCATTTGTATATAAGAATGAATTCATACCTTTGATAACATATCAATAATCTAAGAAACCGATAAAAGATTATAGTTAAAGTTATCTTACACATATTTTTGAAAAGAAATAAATTATTCAAATTGGTGATGTTAAAATTATAAATGAATATATAGATGTATTTCTCGATGATTTTACTGGTGTAATTCATGACCAAGAGGTTTAGTTCAATATTAAATTAGTTCCAAATACTAATATAATTTGAAAACCTCCTTATCTAATGGATTAATTTGAGTTATCAAAATTGAAAAAGAAATTACGAGAGTTTCATGATTAGGATTTCATCCACCCTAGCACTTATCCTTGGGGTGCACCTGTTCTATTTGTTATAAATAATGATGATTCCATGAGACTTTTCATTGATTATAAAGCACTCAATAATATCACTATTAAGAACAAGTATCCTTTTCCTCATATCTGTGACTTGTTTGTTTAGATCCATGGTGCACAATGTGACATCCCCGACCTAGTTCATAGACAAATGACTGGACTAGAGGGTCACAAGGCCTTAATCATACCTCCCTATACCTTAAAGGCTTCTGAATTATAGCGATGGTGTATAATAGTATAGTGGGGGTACTATACCCTTTTATTATAGTGAAATACAGTGGTAAGTAAAAGAAACACATAATCCATCCTGATAATAAATAAATTATATAAATATATAAATAGAGTTAAATTCATATGCTTTCATGGGAAATACAAGATATATAATGAAAATGTCATGAAAATAAGAAAGAAAGTAGTGAAAGACCAACCAAAATAAAAAAAGACCAAGAATCTGTAACGACCCGAAATTTTGAATAAATATTGTTTCCTAATTTTGTGTGTAATTTTATTTATTTTTTTTATATACTCAACAAAACTGTTTTATTTGATAACATGAGTATAATTAAAATGAGACCGCTGTGTTTTGACTGTTATATGACCATTGTTCAATATGACCACTGGAAACTAAATGTTTCGATTATTGTCTCTAAATACAAGTGATCTTGGTTAATTAATATAGAAAGAAGATTTGATGGCCTCACCCAGTAGTCTTGGACCGATCGTAGCCCATCTAACAGAACTTGGGAAGGAGGTAGCACCACTGGGCTTTGCTCTGGACCAAACCCAAGCCGAACTTCATCATGTGAAGCTATAACGGAATCGCCTTCGCGAGAAGTTCAAACTGATAGAAATTACTACTCGGGCAATGTTGGTCGAGCCGCCCCAAGATTATATCACCCTAGCACACCTTACTCTTAGGTCCTATGCTGGTATTATAAGGGGCTATGTAACGATACCATAACTGCCTTGTGTAACCCTTTATTTTAAATAAAAATTGTGATTTATTCTTATGATGAAATTTGTGAATTTTCAAATGACCGGATAAATATAGTATGCATATTTTTTTGATGAAATTTAAGGAAAGGATATTTTAAAAATGTTTATGTAAACCTTAAATAAATAAAAATGTGTAATTATTTTCAAAAAATGGTCTTCTACAATTATGTTCAGTACAAAATTTAGAGTCTAATAAGATCAACTTGATTTTTGATGAATAGTAAATTATGAATAGTGATTTTACGCTTAGGATTAGTAATGTGACCAAATAGATTAGTAATCTCACTTAAAGAAAGTTTTAAAATAATCTAGGCACCTTGATTAAATAATATGATTCAATAAAATGGTTAAATAACGGTTTCATAAATTATTATTCAAGTATTAGTTTTTTTGGGTGAATAGTGTTTTTTAATTAAAAATTAAATTAAAAATATTTAGAAAATTATTTTTATAAAATGGACTTTATTTTTGAACTCAGGGCATCGATATTATCTTATGGTAATTTTTGGGAATTCTTCTAAAAAAATGAATTTTCGGTGAATAGTGTATTTATTTAAAAATTAAATTAAAAATATTTAGAAAAGTATTTTTATAAAATGGAGTCAATTTTTGAAATTAGAGCATTGATATTTGGTTAAGGTGAAATTTTGGGATCTTTCTGAGAAAGTTGAATTTTCAGTGAATAGTAAAAATACAGTTTTAGGGTTTCGGAATGTTTAATGACATCATAACTGTGTCATGATGATGTCATGAGATTTTTTATGGGATGGTCGACCAAAGGTGATGAATTATTGTATGGGGGGCCCATGTGGCCTAACTTAATGGGAAATATCATGGGAGAGCACATGGTTTTGAGAAAAGTACATGTGAGGTGTCCCTTGGCCATTAATGCCTTGTCCCCTCACTTTCCCTATAAATAAAAAGCCCTCCTCTCATACTTTCGACTCAAAAACCATTCTCAACGAATTTCTGGTCTCCTTACCTCCCAAGGAGTCCTCCCAAGGTTCCCCCAAGCCCTCAAGGTCCAAACCTTTGAGTTTTAAGAGTTACGTTTTAAGGTAAGGGATCCGATCTCTCTCTTTCTTTTCAAGAAATATCTTTTATGTAATTTATTTTATGCTCCATGTTATTATGTTAAAGGGTGTTCTTTTATACTCCTATTACTTCCCTTTTCATGTTCACATAATGAGAGATCCCCTCTTACTCTCATTATTTCGTTTTATGATGTTTTAAGTGGCGTCGTTAGGCTGCCGAAATTTTTGTAACGGATTCTTTCTCCCTTCTCATTTTTCAAGATCTATTTACATGTAAAGTATTTCAAGTTCCTTTTTATTATGTTGGGGTATGATATCTAAATTTATCATACTGATATTTTATGATCATATGATGAGATACTCCATTTGATCTCTTCAATTCAGTATTTTGAAGTTTTAAGTGGCGCCGTTAGGCTGCCGGATTTTTAAGTTGTTCTTTACCCTTCTTATTTTGAAGTTCTACTTTCATGTCAATTCATTAAAGTTCCTTTTTATTATGTTGGGGTATGATCTCTAAATTTATCATACTGATCTTTTATGATCATATGATGAGAGACCCCATTTGATCTCTTCAATTCAGTATTTTGAAGTTTTAAGTGGCGTCGTTAGGCTGCCGAATTTTTAAGTGGTTCTTCACCCTTCTCGTTTTGAAGTTCTACTTTAATGTCAATTCATTTAAGTTCCTTTTTGTTATGTTGGGGTATTATCTCTATATCTATCATACTGATCTTTTATGGCCATATGATTAGAGACCCCTGTTGGGCGGAGAAAGAAAGGAAAGGATGGCAAGAGGGGGGGTGAATTGCCTTTTAAAAAAATGATTAACAATTAAAAATCAAAGTTAAAAGTGAAGCGGAAATAAATGAGGCAAGACACAAAATTGATAACGGAGTTCGGCCTAAAACCCGGCCTACGTCTCCGCTCCCAACTCAACCATTGAGAGATTTACTACCGCTTGCTTTTCAATGGTTGTAGCAAGAAACCCACTAGCCTTTTTACAGGTGAAGGCTAGCTCACCTATTACAGCTTTCTTTTTAATGGTTTGAGCAAGAAACCCACTAGCCTTTTTACGGGTGAAGGCTAGCTCACCTTTGACTCAAGCCTTTTAAAAGGAAAGGCTTGACTAACCTCTTCACACCTTAAAGGTGGTGTGAAAACCCAAAAGAAAGGGAGATGAGAAAGAGATGGGGTTTGTAGGAACAAACCCAATTTGATGCTCAAAAATGATAAACAAGAAAAACCGTAATTGGAGAGAAGCCTTGGGCGCCAATGGATGATTGGAGTTGAAGACGTGCACTCCCAAGATTCTATGGTGGTGCTCCTTGGATGTGGAATTGGATTGGAGCAGTTGGGGTTCCTTGGAGGAATCCGCCGGAGGTTCGCCAAATGATGGAAAATGTGTCTGTTGGCTTCACAATGACTTGGTTATGGTTCCGGTGCTTCAAGGTCCTTTATTTATAGAGGGGAAACCCTCAAATGGCCTTAGGGAGTCTTCGGAGCCGTTGGAGAGGTCTTCGGAGCCGTTGGAGGCCAAGTGGACAGGCTGGTCAAAAGCCCAACGGCTAGTTTGACTGGCTCCACCGGCTGACCGGTACAGAGCCACCGGTTGGCCGGTGTGTGAAAAATGGAGGAGGGCTCGGGCTCAGGATCCACCGGCTGGCCGGTGAGGAGGCCACCGGTTGGCCGGTGGTGAGGCAGTAGCTACCCCTTCTATCTGGGTGCCACCGGCTGGCCGGTGCTGAGGCCACCGGTTGGCCGGTGACGAGGCAGTATCAACCTCTTCTTTCTGGGTGCCACCGGCTGGCCGCTGGTGTGACACCGGTTGGCCGGTGGTCTGGACAGAAGGATGCCTTCTGTCCAGGCCTCCATCGGCTGGCCGGTGCTGATCCACCGGTTGGCCGGTGCACATGAAAACAGGGCACTTTGCTCCTTTCTTGGCTTCAGCTTGCTTGGCCCAATTCCTTGGTAACCTGAAATGATTCCTATCATCCAAAAACACTTGAAATAGGATTAGATAAAAAGAAAAGTGATTGTGATCATGAAAATCAAACTACGAGGGGTACGAGAGGTACAACAATCTCCCCCTATTTTGATGATCACAATCACCAAAACAATCAATGTAAAATGACTGAAATGAGAGGCATGCTTTAAAAGATTTTTCCCCCAATCAACCAAGAATTTCTACCCCTTTGTGATTATCAAAATAGCACGGGGCATAACAGTTTGAATTGAAAGTTTGAAATGAAAAACTGAATAACAATTTGAATTGAAAGTTTGAAATGAAAAACTGAATAACAGTTTGAATTGAAAGTTTTAAAAGAAAAATTTGATACCAAGTGATGAAATTGAAAATTTGAATCAAAATTTTTGAAATTGAAATCAAAAGGGTTTAAACGATCCTAACTCCCCCTAAATAAAAACAAAAAAACTCTGGGGAGAGGATTATCAAACCGAGACAAATTTTGGGCCGGTAAGACTCGCTAAAAGGGATTTTTCAATCCATACTTGTCTAGTGGCGGGTCTTCTCCTATAAAATTCATCGTTAAGGAAAATAGTTTTGGGCCTACCATACCGGGCATTTTTGCAATTGCACTCATAGATTAAGTGCCCGGGTTTTTTACAATAATTGCAAAATTTATTTTGAGAGCTCCCCCTTACAAAAATAGTAGGTGCATGGGAAGAGGAAGCTTGCTTGGAATAGCCAAGCCCTTCGGTGGTTCTAGATAAACGTTGGGAACCAAGGAGTTTGGTCAAATTTTTTTCACCTTGGGTGAACTTGGCTAGGGATTCCCTTAAATCTTTGATAGTTGATTCCATGGAATCAATATCGGGAAGGTTTTGGATTTTGAGGGTCAACTCTTCCTTCTCTTTGAGAAGATGTTCTTTTTCGGAAGAGAGTTTTTTGAAATTCTTTTTTAAAGAAACAAATTTGGAAGAAATTTCGTGAAAACCTTCCTCCAATTGATCTCTTGCATGTTGGAGATCCTCATAAGACATATGATTAAAAGAATTTGACGAACTAGAGGAAGAGGAGTCGGAAGATGATACCTCGTGAAATGCCATTAGGCATTTGTTACCATTGTCGCTTGAGGAGGAGGAGGAGGATGATGAGCTGTCACTCCATGTGGCCTTGAATGCCTTCCTCTTTTCCTTTTTCTTGGCCTTTTTCTTGTTGAGTGGGCAATCGGTCTTGTAATGGCCTTTCTCGCCACACACATAGCATGTTACCTTGGGCTCAGATTTTTCGTTGGATTGAGCCTTGCGGGATTTCTTCTTCTTGTGCTTCTTCATGAAGTTGTGCATCTTGCGGGCAAGATTCTCCATTTCGGAATCGCCGCTTGAAGAGGAAGAAGATGAGGAGGAGGAGCTTTCTTCTTTTTGAGCTTTGAAGGCGATGTTCTTTGGAGTCTTGATCGGTTTGCCTTTCTTTTCAGCTTGCCTCCTCATGGTGATCTCATAGGTCATGAGGGATCTGATGAGCTCTTCGACCGGCATGTTTTTGATGTCCTTCGCTTCTTGGATTGCCGTGACCTTTGGAGCCCATGAGCTTGGTAGGATCCATAGGATCTTCTTGACCATTGTTTCTGCAGAAATATTATCTCCAAGAGATTTTCTACCATTGCAAACATCAGTAAAGCGTGTAAACATTTCAGAAATAGATTCGGATGGATGCATGGAAAAAGACTCAAAATCTTGATGGAACATATCCAATCGAGTGTCCTTGACTTTGTTGGTCCCCTCATGGGTAACCTCCAATAGTTTCCAAATTTCATGTGAAGAGGTGCATGTGGAAACTCGATTGAACTCATTACGATCAAGGCCGCAATGAAGAGCGTTCATGGCTTTGCCATCAAGCTCGAAATTTTTTATATCGGCTTGGGTCCATTTGGATTCATCGGGGGAAGAGAGAGTGTAACCTTGCATGACAATTTTATAAATGGGATATCCTATGCTTCTAAGAAAAGTGGTCATGCGGGTTTTCCAATAATTATAGTCGGTTCCATCAAAAAATGGAGCACGACCCAAAGAAAATCCTTCGGGGGCGAAAGAGGTTGAAGCCATCAAAAAAGATCTTTAATTTGAAACCGGTTAGGGTATTACTCAAATTTCACTTTGATACCAATTGTTGGGCGGAGAAATAAAGGAAAGGATGGCAAGAGGGGGGGGGTGAATTGCCTTTTAAAAAAATGATTAACAATTAAAAATCAAAGTTAAAAGTGCAACGGAAATAAATGAGGAAAGACACAAAATTGATAACGGAGTTCGGCCTAAAACCCGCCCTACGTCTCCGCTCCCAACTCAACCATTGAGAGATTTACTACCGCTTGATTTTCAATGGTTGTAGCAAGAAACCCACTAGCCTTTTTACAGGTGAAGGCTAGCTCACCTATTACAGCTTGCTTTTTAATGGTTTGAGCAAGAAACCCACTAGCCTTTTTACGGGTGAAGGCTAGCTCACCTTTGACTCAAGCCTTTTAAAAGGAAAGGCTTGACTAACCTCTTCACACCTTAAAGGTGGTGTGAAAACCCAAAAGAAAGGGAGATGAGAAAGATATGGGGTTTGTAGGCACAAACCCAATTTGATGCTCAAAAATGATAAACAAGAAAAACCGTAATTGGAGAGAAGCCTTGGGCGCCAATGGATGATTGGAGTTGAAGACGTGCACTCCCAAGCTTCTATGGTGGTGCTCCTTGGATGTGGAATTGGATTGGAGCAGTTGGGGTTCCTTGGAGGAATCCGCCGGAGGTTCGCCAAATGATGGAAAATGTGTCTGTTGGCTTCAAAATGACTTGGTTATGGTTCCGGTGCTTCAAGGTACTTTATTTATAGAGGGGGAACCCTCAAATGGCCTTAGGGAGTCTTCGGAGCCGTTGGAGAGGTCTTCGGAGCCGTTGGAGGCCAAGTGGACAGGCTGGTCAAAAGCCCAACGGCTAGTTTGACTGGCTCCACCGGCTGACCGGTACAGAGCCACCGGTTGGCCGGTGTGTGCAAAATGGAGGAGGGCTCGGGCTCAGGCTCCACCGGCTGGCCGGTGAGGAGGCCACCAGTTGGCCGGTGGTGAGGCAGTAGCTACCCCTTCTGTCTGGGTGCCACCGGCTGGCCGGTGCTGAGGCCACCGGTTGGCCGGTGACGAGGCAGTAGCAACCTCTTCTTTCTGGGTGCCACCGGCTGGCCGCTGGTGTGACACCGGGTTGCCTGTGGTCTGGACAGAAGGATGCCTTCTGTCCAGGCCTCCATCGGCTGGCCGGTGCTGATCCACCGGTTGGCCGGTGCACATGAAAACAGTGCACTTTGCTCCTTTCTTGGCTTCAGCTTGCTTGGCCCAATTCCTTGGTAACCTGAAATGATTCCTATCATCCAAAAACACTTGAAAGAGGATTAGATAAAAAGAAAAGTGATTGTGATCATGAAAATCAAACCACGAGGGGTACGAGAGGTATAACAACCCCATTTGATCTCTTCAATTCAGTATTTTGAAGTTTTAAGTGGCGCCGTTAGGCTGCCGAATTTTTGGGGTATGATCTCTATATCTATCATACTAGACTCTTATGTTCATATGATGAGAGACCCTATTTGATCTCATCAATTCATTTTTGGTTGAAGTTTATGTAATGCTGTTAGGCTGCCGAATTTTCATAAGAGAAATCTTATTTTTGTCTCCCTTTCATGTTCTTCATTTCATATGGTATATTTTCAAATTTCATTTCCATGTTCATAAATCCCTTATATTCTGTCCCTCTACTGTTTTATGGGTCATTTATGAATGTTTTACCCATGTCCCCTCTCTTTTCAATGTTTTCTAAAAACCTTATAACATAGCCGTTATGCTGCAGAATTTTCGTCTCAAAATGTATCTCTTTTTCTAAAGTTCTTTTATTTTAAGTGAATACTCAAAGCTATCTATTCTATAGGGGTATTCACATATATACCAAGTTGTTCTATTTTAAATTCCGGGATTTACATACATGAGACCCACCTTCCTTTTCTCTGGGTTTTAATGTGACACAAAGATCATGTCTTTAAAGCAGTTTTTAAAACGTTATGATTATGAAATGAAACCCATTTATCTTATGTTATATGGGTTATTTATGAAATGTTTGATGATGATATATGTGGCTCACATGATAATAAAGGAAAATTTAAGGGTGCGCCCGGATATCGCTCCAATGCATTGGTAAAGACTTAATCTCTAGAGATGACCATTTTAACGACGCCTTGGTGAATAACCTTGGTAATTTTTAACTACACCTTGGGGATGGACCTTGGTGAAATGAAATGATTGTCAATATTTAATGTTGCAGACACATCTTCAAGTTATGAAAAATGTTATTTTTATTATGATATGCCTCATGATTTCATTCTCATGCCTTAAAGTTCTTTTCATGACTTTATTGAAGTACCTCAAGTTCACATATAGAATGTTTCTCTTGTTTCCCTTACTGGGCCTTCTTCTCACCCTTTATTTTGATGTATGTTCCCAGGTTATGAGATGCAGTAATGAACCTAGGATGAACATGAGGAGAATCCTTTCAAGTTTTTAAGAAGAATGTTTTATGTTCTTTTCATGTATTATGTTCCTTGTTTCCAAGACACTAAACCTTAAAAGATCCTCAGTTCCGTGTAATGAAATGAAAGTTATGTTATAAAAAGACGGGATGCTATAGTTGGTATCAAAGGATAGTTTAGTTATTTGTAGAAATTAGGATATGAAAACTTTAGGAAGAAACCTATAGAAAAATTTAGATATAGGAAATTTTACTGGTATTTTGGTGAGTATTGAGTAAGGGGTTTCCAAGCAAATACATCTCTATCTGGATACGAGCAGGTAGAGGTGGCTCTGGAACAGATGTACATAGGGGTAACACCCGAAAACACCGCTTTGAGCTAGACTCAAATGGGAACTGGTACACGACAACGGGCCTTGCTGCACTCTTGGTTACGACACTCCCAGGGGATATGCTTTGGTAAATTCATAAGCTTAGTATGAACCATTGTTAAAGGAACAAAGATAAAATAAAATAAAGATTCACATAAGAATATATGATAATGGATAACCTAGATGGGAACCTAGGGGATCACAAGTTAGGGTATACTTTTCTTCTACGAGTTATCCTTATATGCTTTAAGTTCCTTTTCATGATTGTTGGATAAGTATTTAAGCCCATAATTATACTTTATCTTCTTAGTTAATTGTGGGAAATAGAAGAACATGTCCCAACAACCAATGTGGTAGGAAATGCGATGATTGCCGTATTAATATGACATAGATGATTAGGGGATTAAAATATGATTATTATTTTGGAAGACGTTCACTATTTTGGGGACCCGATATGATCGAGGTAAATAGATTACTACGGTATTTTCATTGAGGAGTATGGTTGACTTATATTTTGAAGAATAAATGAATTTAAGGTGAACTTATGGTAATATAGGTTACTTACAGAAATGATTAACCTATCTTGGGGAAAATATGTTTAGGTTAGTTACTTTTGTTATAAGATGTTAGGAGTGGTTTATGTTGTTTGGAGATGAACGATGAAGTTTATTTTGGAAGACTATGTTATCAAATCCTTCTTGTATTTGGGTTTCAATCTTAGTCTGGTTTATTTTGAGGAATTTTAAGAACCGTTATTTATGGAATGGTCTATGATGAACAATGGGTAGTACCATGGAACTTTGAAGATTTAAAAGTAGTTTCCATTCCTAGGGGATTATTTCTTTTTGAAGAGTTGTTTTACCTTACCCTTTCGGTTTTTCGGATAATGTTTAAAGATAGAAGAAATAGATGGTTAATCTTTTGTGGGTTATGTGATTCTCTAGAAGATGATTCTTTTGTTTTGATAAGACCAAGTAGTTTTGAATGCTCATCGTTTAGAGAAAAGATTAGTTTTGGTAGAAACTTATTAAAGGATGAAACTCTCACTAGTAGAAAAATGATTTTTAACGTCGCCAGTTTGACGTCGGTTTCTTATAAACCGACGTAAATAATTTTTACGGTGATTTTTTGGCGTCGGTTTTTAAAAAAACCGACGCCAAAAAGGGAAAAAAATTGTTTTGGCGTCGGTTCCTAAAAAAACCGACGCAAAAAACTAAAAAATATATATTTTGGTGTCGGTTTTTATGAAAACCGACGCCATAAATGTTTTAAAGAAATTCTTTGGCGTCGGTTTTTTAACAAACCGACGCTAAAATTTAAAAAAAAACTACTTTTCGCGTCGGTTTTTCTAAAAACCGACGCGAAAAGTTAAAATATATTTTTGGCGTCGGTTTTTATGAAAACCGACGCCAAAAAATTTAAAAAAAAATTATATTGGCGTCGGTTTTTATGAAAACCGACGCCATAAATGTTTTAAAGAAAATTCTTTGGCGTCGGTTTTTTAACAAACCGACGCTAAAAATTAAAAAAAAACTACTTTTCACGTCGTTTTTTTTAAAAACCGACGCGAAAAGTTAAAATATATTTTTGGCTTCAGTTTTTATGAAAACCGACGCCAAAAAATTTAAAAAAAAAATTATATTGTTTTAGATAATTCTATAATCTTTGATTTGATTGGTTGTGGAGCAAAAACGGAGTTACGGATTAAAAGTTATGGCCTTTGAAAGTTGAACTTCTTTAAGACTTCTTTTAGAGAAGGTCAACTTCCGACATCCATAACTTTTAATCCATAACTCTGTTTTTGCTCCACGGCCAGTCAAATCAAAGATTAGAGAATTATCTAAAACAATGTAATTTTTGATTTTAATTTTTGGCGTCGGTTTTCATAAAAACCGACGCCAAAAATATAATTTCACTTTTCGCGTCGGTTTTTTTAAAAAGCGACGCCAAAAAAATTATTTTTTGTTTTTGGCGTCGGTTTTTAAAAAAACCGAAGCGAAATGTAGTTTTTTTTAAATTTTTAGCATTGGTTTGTTAAAAAAATGATGCCAAAGATTTTTTTTTAAAACTTTTATGGTGTTATTTTTCATAAAAACCGACGCCAATTTTTTTTTCATTTTTTGCGTCGGTTTTTTTATGAACCGACGCCAAAAAGGATATTGATTGACATTTTTTGCATCGGTTTTCTAAAAAACCGACGCCAAAAGTCCAATGTAAATACTATTTTGCGTCGGTTTCAAACAAAACCGACGCCAAAGAGTAACGCGGGATCAGAATTTCAATTTTTTTCACAACGCGCGTTTAACTTTTTAAAATCCCGCCTACATTTTCATACAACGCAATTGAAAATATTTTCGTTTACTATATATATATCCAGTTTCTCCTTCTTTCATCATTTTCAACATCTTCGATTCAATCACGATTTCAATGCGACTTCAATCATTAATTTGAACATGGTACATATTCTATTCATTTGTTTTCTTTGTTATTATTATCCTTCATTTCTAAACAACTCGATTGGCTTTCTTATAATGATGATTCATTCTCATTTCTAAATACAAGTTATATGATAATAAAAAACATATCATTTCGATGGAAGCCCCTAAAACCATTGAAATATGTTTGATGTATTATGATTATTTTATTACATTTGGTGTATATGATTTTAATTTATGTTTATCATGTTTTCTTTGAAACGAGTTGTATCAATCAAAACTTTGATAGGTTCAACTTCTAACGGCGATAACTTTTGAACCGTAACTCCGTTTTAGGTCCACAGCCTGTCAAATCGAATCTTAGGAAATGATCTAAAACCTAGAAAAAAAAATTTGATTTTTGGCGTCGGTTTTTATAAAAAAGGACGCGAAAAATATTTTTTTTTTCATTTATGGCGTCGATTTTTTTAAATAACCGACGCCAAAACTACTTTTTTAAATTTTTCGCGTCGGTTTTTATGAAAACCGACGCGAAAAATTATATGAATTATTTTTTTTGGCCTCGGTTTTTTACAAAACCGACGCCAAAAAATGAATGTTATTCATTTTTCGCGTCAGTTTACAAAAACCGACGTAAAAATTCATATTTTTAACGTCGGTGACTTCGACGTCGGTTAAAAACCGACGTCCAAAATAAAAAAAAACCGACGTTAAAAACCGTTTTTCTACTAGTGTCTACATGAAGGTAAGTATATTTCCTTATGTTTTTGTTCTATATAGTAAATGAATTCCTTAAAATTATGAAAAGAAATGTAAAACAAAAATGTTGTTGGTTTATGTTTCCTACTAGCTAATCAAAGGCCGTTTACACACATCATAAGTTTGGGATTTTCTCATGGTCAACGTTCTCCTAATCATGTTTTCTATCACTCTTCCCCCGAACTTGACACTTTGTTTTTTTCATCCATGTCCATATTTTCCTACATGGAATCCGAGTGTGGGATAACTCGGGTGACCTTTGTACTTCCCTTTCTTTATTTTAAAGTAATAGTTTTACCGACTCCTTTTCTGATGTGGGACTTTCAATGAAATTTCAAAACCCAATTTTAAAAATTGCGAGGATGCAATTTCTTAAGGGGGGAAGATTGTAACGACCCAAAATTTTGAATAAATATTGTTTCCTAATTTTGTGTGTAATTTTATTTATTTATTTTATATACTCAACAAAACTGTTTTATTTGATAACATGAGTATAATTAAAATGAGACCACTGTGTTTTGACTGTTATATGACCATTGTTCAATATGACCACTAGAAACTAAATGTTTCGATTATTGTCTCTAAATACAAGTGATCTTGGTTAATTAATATAGAAAGAAGATTTGATGGCCTCACCCAGTAGTCTTGGACCGATCGTAGCCCATCTAATAGAACTTGGGAAGGAGGTAGCACCACTGGGCTTTGCTCTGGACCAAACCCAAGCCGAACATCATCATGTGAAGCTAGAACGGAATTGCCTTCGCGAGAAGTTCAAACTGATAGAAATTACTACTCGGGCAATGTTGGCCGAGCCGCCCCAAGATTCTATCACCCTAGCACACCTTACTCTTAGGTTGTATGCTGGTATTATAAGGGGCTATGTAACGAGACCATAACTGCCTTGTGTAACCCTTTATTTTAAATAAAAATTGTGATTTCTTCTTATGATGAAATTTGTAAATTTTCAAATGACCGGATAGATATAGTATGCATATTTTTTTTGATGAAATTTAAGGAAAGGATATTTTAAAAATGTTTATGTAAACCTTAAATAAATAAAAATGTGTAATGATTCTCAAAAAATGGTCTTCTACAATTATGTTGAGTACAAAATTTAGAGTCTAATAAGATCAACTTGATTTTTGATGAATAGTAAATTATGAATAGTGATTTTACGCTTAGGATTAGTAATGTGACCAAATGGATTAGTAATCTCACTTAAAGAAAGTTTTAAAATAATCTAGGCACCTTGATTAAGTAATGTTATTCAATAAAATGGTTAAATAACGGTTTCATAAATTATTATTCAAGTATTAGTTTTTTTGGGTGAATAGTGTTTTTTAATTAAAAATTAAATTAAAAATATTTAGAAAATTATTTTTATAAAATGGACTTTATTTTTGAACTCAGGGCATCGATATTATCTTATGGTAATTTTTGGGAATTTTTCTAAAAAAATGAATTTTCGGTGAATAGTGTATTTATTTAAAAATTAAATTAAAAATATTTAGAAAATTATTTTTATAAAATGGACTTTATTTTTGAACTCAGGGCATCAATATTATCTTATGGTAATTTTTGGGAATTTTTCTAAAAAAATGAATTTTCGGTGAATAGTGTATTTATTTAAAAATTAAATTAAAAATAATTAGAAAATTATTTTTATAAAATGGAGTCAATTTTTGAAATTAGAGCATTGATATTTGGTTAAGGTGAAATTTTGGGATCTTTCTGAGAAAATTGAATTTTCAGTGAATAGTAAAAATACAGTTTTAGGGTTTCGGTATGTTTAATGACATCATAACTGTGTCATGATGATGTCATGAGATATTTTATGGGATGGTCGACCAAAGGTGATGAATTATTGTATGGGGGGCCCATGTGGCCTAACTTAATGGGAAATATCATGGGAGAGCACATGGTTTTGAGAAAAGTACATGTGAGGTGTCCCTTGGCCATTAATGCCTTGTCCCCTCACTTTCCCTATAAATACAAAGCCCTCCTCTCATCCTTTCGACTCAAAAACCATTCTCAACGAAGTTCTGGTCTCCTTACCTCCCAAGGAGTCCTCCCAAGGTTCCCCCAAGCCCTCAAGGTCCAAACCTTTGAGTTTTAAGAGTTACGTTTTAAGGTAAGGGATCCGATCTCTCTCTTTCTTTTCAAGAAATCTCTTTTATGTAATTTATTTTATGCTCCATGTTATTATGTTAAAGGGTGTTCTTTTATACTCCTCTTACTGCCCTTTTCATGTTCACATAATGATAGATCCCCTCTTACTCTCATTATTTCGTTTTATGATGTTTTAAGTGGCGCCGTTAGGCAGCTGAAATTTTTGTAACAGATTCTTTCTCCCTTCTCATTTTTCAAGATCTATTTACATGTAAAGTATTTAAAGTTCCTTTTTATTATGTTGGGGTATGATCTCTAACTTTATCATACTGATCTTTTATGATCATATGATGAGAGACCCCATTTCATCTCTTAAATTCAGTATTTTGAAGTTTTAAGTGGCGCCGTTAGGCTGCCGAATTTTTAAGTAGTTCTTCACCCTTCTTATTTTGAAGTTCTACTTTCATGTCAATTCTTTCAAGTTCCTTTTTATTATGTTGGGGTATGATCTCTAAATTTATCATACTTATATTTTATGATCATATGATGAGAGACCCCATTTTATCTCTTCAATTCAGTATTTTGAAGTTTTAAGTGGCGCCGTTAGGCTGGCAAATTTTTAAGTGGTTCTTCACCCTTCTCGTTTTGAAGTTCTAATTTCATGTCAATTCATTTAAGTTCCTTTTTGTTATGTTGGGGTATGATCTCTATATCTATCATACTGATCTTTTATGGCCATATGATGAGAGATCCCATTTTATCTCTTCAATTCAATATTTTGAAGTTTTAAGTGGCGTCGTTAGGCTGCCGAATTTTTAAGTGGTTCTTCACCCTTCTCGTTTTGAAGTTATACTTTAATGTCAATTCATTTAAGTTCCTTTTTGTTATGTTGGGGTATGATATCTATATCTATCATACTGATCTTTTATGGCCATATGATGAGAGACCCCATTTGATCTCTTCAATTCAGTATTTTGAAGTTTAAGTGGCGTCGTTAGGCTGCTGAATTTTTAAGTGGTCCTTGCACCTTTCTCCCCTTTTAAAGTTCTAATTCCATTTCAAGTCTTTCAAGTTATTTTATATTATGTTGGGGTATGATCTCTATATCTATCATACTGGAATCTTATGTTCATATGATGAGAGACCCTATTTGATCTCATCAATTCATTTTTGGTTGAAGTTTATGTAACGCTGTTAGGCTGCCGAATTTTCATAAGAGAAATCTTATTTTTGTCTCCCTTTCGTGTTCTTCATTTCATATGGTATATTTTAAAATTTCATTTCCATGTTCATAAATCCCTTATATTATGTCCCTCTACTGTTTTATGGGTCATTTATGAATGTTTTACCCATGTACCCTCTCTTTTCAATGTTTTCTAAAAACCTTATAACATAGCCATTATGCTGCAGAATTTTCGTCTCAAAATGTCTCTCTCTTTTTCTAAAGTTCTTTTATTTTAAGTGAATACTCAAAGCTCTCTCTTATATAGGGGTATTCACATATATACCAAGTTGTTCTATTTTAAATTCTGGGATTTACATACATGAGACCCACCTTCCTTTTCTGTGGGTTTTAAAGTGACACAAAGATCATGTCTTTAAAGCAGTTTTTAAAATGTTATGATTATTAAATGAAACCCATTTATCTTATGTTATATGGGTTATTTATGAAATGTTTGATGATGATATATGTGGATCACATGATAATAAAGGCAAATTTAAGGGTGCGCCCTGATAGCGCTCCAATGCATTGGGTAAAGACTTAATCTCTAGAGATGACCATTTTAACGACGCCTTGGTGAATAACCTTGGTAATTTTTAACGACACCTTGGGGATGGACCTTGGTGAAACGAAATGATTGTAAATATTAAATTTTGCAGCCACATCTTCAAGTTATGAAAAATGTTATTTTTATTATGATATGCCTCATGATTTCATTCTCATGCCTTAAAGTTCTTTTCATGACTTTATTGAAGTATCTCAAGTTCACATATAGAATGTTTCTCTTGTTTCCCTTACTGGGCCTTCTTCTCACCCTTTATTTTGATGTATGTTCCCAGGTTTTGAGATACAATAATGAACCTAGGATGAACATGAGGAGAATCCTTTCAAGTTTTTAAGAAGAATGTTTTATGTTCTTTTCATGTATTATGTTCCTTGTTTCCAAGACACTAAACCTTAAAAGATCCTCAGTTCCGTGTAATGAAATGAAAGTTATGTTATAAAAAGACGGGATGCTATAGAATCGCTAAACTCCATAAGAATCCTAAGTACTAGAATGATCCTATTCTCTTAAGCTACCATCATAAAAATGAAATCAAGATTCCACAATTGGGAACTTCGATTTATACTTACCTTTATCCATGAAATCTTACAAGGTACCAATTGATAGACCAACCAAGGTGTGAGTACAACTCAGTAGGCCACCACCAATGGTGTCTAATAAAAAATAAATATTTGAGTATAAATGTAACATTATGAAAGTATAAATAAAAATTTGTAAATTAAAAATAACCTTATTGATATCGGGATCCTTGTGAGATGCTCGACCGACCCTACCCGCTTTAACCTAATATGGATGCCTCTAAATATGTTTCCTTTAAATTTTAGTGAAGGAACCTGAGGCAAGTATTTAAGGTGTCCAAGAAGAAGAAACCAAATGGAATCCATAAAATGGGTCTTTGAATTTCCACACAACACACCAATTTCAAATCCATGGTATAGCCATGGTATTCTTTAATTTCATGAGTTTATCCAACTCATGGTGATCAACCCATGATGTATGAATATTTGGTTTTGAATGGAATCCAAGAGACAAACCCTTGTAATTCCAATCCTAAGAGTTTCAAACCTAACCAAGGAAATATATCTCTTTATTTCAGGAAGGTCTTTATTGGAATCCAAGGGGCCAACCGAAGGCTCTCCTTGTCCGTAGACATTGAGCTAAACCTGGGAGATTATCCCAAGTGTTCTATGTTTTTCCAGAGTTCCAGATGAATCTATGATATCAATCTATAGAATTCCCATGATTAATATTTTAACTAAATCCAATATGGGTATACCACTTGGCATTCACATCAAATATTTAGGTGGCATCTTATGAGTTCACTTATGGAATTCCAAAGAAGTAATCCAAGTCTTTCTCGTGGCATGAAATTCCTTCAATGGTGGGATAAAGTTCCATAACAAAAAATAAACTAAATCATAAAAGGTAATTAATCACAAGGACCAAGTATCCATGCTATTTAATAATTTAATTAGTAATGCAAACTAATCATAAGTCCAAGTAAGGTAGTCATGAAATTTCACAACATAATTAATTCAATTTGGACAGTTCGCTTTCAAGTGGCAAGACAAACACACCCTAAGGGGTGGTTTGGTTATATAGTAAAAGGGGTTTTTCTAAAGGCCAAACCAAACCATCCCTAATAGGTGTGTTGGTTATATTTAAAATAAGTCTAATATAGACGTTAATCCAAATTCACCATAAGGGGTGGTTTAGGTGAAGGTTTCCAACCTACAACAGTTTCAAGGGGTATCATATAATTCGTAGGTCATGGTTAAGGTGATAAATTAAAGGAATGTGAATTTTAGTGGCAACGCTTAGATACTTTAGCATGCGACACAATGATATAATTTATAAATGATGATACTTTTAGGGAGTAGAAAATAAAAAACCTACCTAGGACCCATAGAAGAATCCTCATCTCGTATTAGACTTAAATTTGGTTTAGAATGAGTGATATTGAAAAAAAATACAAAATCCAAAAAAATATGATATTTATATTAAATATGGCATAAGAGGTTTATATGGAAGGAAAAAAGTGAGTAAAGAAGGTGAAAAAGTGTTTTATTTATTAAGGGTGTTCCAACATGAATGGCGATGATAAGATTATAGGTTGGATGAGTTAGATCCACCAAAAATCGATGTAGAGGAGGGATATCCAATGGAGGATGCTGTGTGAAATTGAGGGGAAGAAGACATAGAATATAATTTATGGGTTAATAGGGGGAAAATAGAAAATTACCTCATTTTTTTATAGGGTGAATTGTTTGTCCATATGGGTAGGAAAACAATGCACTGAATGTGCATCCATACTATTTAAGATCACCACCCTATGCATGGTTATGTGCACAGTTAGATAAACTGTACACAAATGGTACAAAGTGAATGTAAATTAAATTACAAAGATCACATGATTTTCTGGCCCCCTTCACATTGTTTATCAAACCATGATACTCCCCTTTTTGGGACATAAGGTTGAGGTGCATAGTTAACACAAACCATGAACTAACTATGTGCACCATACAAATTTTCCAAAAAATGGAACTATGGACCCCAAACCTTCCCAAAAACTTCTAGAACCTCCCCTACACCCTAGGTGACTTCCATTAAAATAAAGAAAAGGTGGTTTGATATAATTTAAAAGGGTTCATACCTCGATGATGAAATAAGATCTTATAACCCCCCTTCTTAATACAACTCATCAATGAGTTTCACTTCCAAGGGTGGTTAAGCTACATTCGAGAATAATTTAGGACACTAAGCACATATATCATACTCTTATTCCCATGTCTATTCCCATAAACATCTATACTTCCATAGCACCCAAACAAGAGGAAATTTTATACCTCAAAGATCTTCCTTCTATGATCGATGATATGAATTTGATACTACTTAAAAAAAGTATCATCCTCTAACTCAACTTCCTCAATATCAAATACATGATATATGTTGGAGTAATAATGATGAAGATGAGAAAAATTGGAGACATCATGCATATCCTTGTATCATTGAGGGAGATTTATCTGATATGCTACTAGCCCTACCCTCTCTAATATCTCAAAAGTCCTGATGAATCTAGGTTCTTGTTAACCTTGATCTAAATCCATCAATGACGCAATCTAGGTGAAACATGCAAGTATACTTGATCCCCCACCTCAAACTCTAGAGGTTGATAAAATAAATTGACATATGAATTCTACCTAGACTTAAACATTTACATATGTTTCCTAATCAATTTTACATATTCTAATGTCTCTTAAATAAGACATAGTCCTAGCAGCAGTGCCTCCCCATTCTCTAACAACCACAGAGGTGAATAACATGACCTACCATACAATACCTCATAGGTATCCATCAAAATAGTAACTTGGAAACTATTTTTCTAGTAAAAATAAATATGAGTAATGTTATTTTCCCAAGTGTCTCAAAAATCAAGGACACACACACACACACAAATTATGTCCTCCAGTAGTTATATCGTGCACTCAAACTGACCATTGGTTTGAGAGTGGTATGTTGCACTCAGAAGTACCTATGAACCAAGATCCTTCTATAAACACTACTAAAATTGAGAAGTAAAATGAGCATTCTTGTTTGATACAATGGTACATGTAATATCATGAAGGAAAATGATATCTTAGACATAGAGTCTCTCAAGATCTTCCACTAAGAAGGTATCTTGATTAGGAAAGAAGTGAGAAAACTTCTTTATCCCATTTAAAATAACTTTTATAACATTACAATCTCAGGGTGATATCAATAGACCCATAATTAAATCCATGGTTATGTCATACCATTTCCATTATAGTATGGGTAGTGAATATAAATTTCATGCATGCCGCTAGTGTTCTGCTTTCACCTACTAATTAGTGGAACACCAAGTAACTAATATCTCAATATCCATTTTCATATCATTCCAATAATACCGTTAGAAAAAAATCATGATACAAGTTTGTGAGTATGGGATGTACTACCCATTTAGAAGAATTCTATTGTCACATTATTTCCTCTTGAATGTATGTAGAAACCTAGAAACGCCCATGGATATGTAGGGTCTCATCCTCATAAACAACCTAGCCAGGAAATGGATCCCCACAAGAAACAATTTTCCTCATGGCTAAGACTTGGTGATCTGAAAGTTTCCTCCAATTCACTTAATCTAGAAGTGATGAAACCAATAATAATGTCATGAGTATAAGATTATTGTGAAATTTTATAACTTATAGATGCATTTAAACAATTATATATGTCAACTAAAATTATTGACTAGTTTCATGAATAAACTGATATTGAGTCTTTCATCTTAGAGCATCAATGACCCCATTACATTTCCCTAGAGTGTAAACAAGCTCAAAGTCAAAAGATGGAAGATATTCAACCCATATTAACTATTGGAGGTTCAAATCATGCTATGAAAATATATATATTTAAGGAAATTATGGTCTTTGTATACCATAACCTACTCCCCCTACAAGTAATGTCTCTAGAAATGCAAGGCATGAATGACAACTGCTAACTCGAGGCTATTCATCAGTTAATTATTCACATGAAGACTCAACTAGGGATGATTTTATACCATGAATTATCCCCCTTTCATAAAAATAGCTCATAGTGTCCCAACTACCTACCCCCAAAGCGTACCCCTCCTAGGACAGAAATGTGAGAATGGAGATAGTGACACTCATGTCCTGCCTCTATTAGACCCCGGGTTGGCGACTAGCACATAGGGTATAATAAACACACAAATTGGAGGCATTACTGTCTAAGAGAACACATGCGAAAAGAGAGATAAGATAGACACCAACCAACTCCAAATTAGATTGTAATATAAAATAAATCCCAATTGAACATATGTAATGTCATGCAAGAACTACTACAACTGAAAGGGAAAACTACAAGTACAAAAATAAAGTAAAACGATAGTGACCATGAAGCCTGAACAGCTCCTCCAACTCCAAGCTAGTAGTAACCAACCTGATCTTTAACCTACTCCAAGTGAGATAAAAAATAGTTTATATATATACATAGGTTGAGTATAATAGTATACTCAGTAGTATCCTCCCCATATACTCTCATGAAAAAGTAAAGAAAGCATACTAAAGCAAAGTGAATAATAAGTGAAACTAACTCATCACCTAAACAGGTATACTATGTTCCCAGCCTCACCATGGATACTCTCACAAAGTATTGCATACAAGAGTATATAATATAATAATAATATCAAGGGTACCCCACTACCACTTCCCCATTAGTTTCCTGCTTTTCCCCAACATCACACGTCCTACGCATCTCTCTTTAAGAAGGCTTGCCTTCAGACACCTAGGTGTAGCACCATAACATGCACCTCATGAAACACAACCACTACACCCACATAACCAAAGTAACCTGGTAGTTTCTGAGAGCCACTGTATCTCATATAATGTGTATCATATGCTAGGTATTATACCTTAAGACATTACAGCTCATATGCCGAGTAAAGATCCTCAAGTCATCACAACCCATACACGTTACACCTATTGTAGTCCATAGGAAACTATATCCAAAATATATGCATGTGAATAACCACAAGCCATTACATACCTCTACACACATATATGGGGAAAACTAATCAACATGCCTACCAACACAATAACTACCAAGAGAAGAGAACATGGCTAAAGGGGGTAGTCAACCATCCACCCCCCAGAATGTTGGGGAAAATACCCCAAGGCTCAGAATCCTTAGGGTGTTAGTTTCCCCAATCGATAGGGTAGAGTAGCATATAGAAACACAAAAAGTATAGTATATACTATAGGTCACACCCACACTATGGTCATGACCTAGTCTTAGACTCAACTACAGCTAACATCTCTCATAATCCCAACTGTCACTACTAAGATTAGGTATCCTATAGGCACACAACCATTTAAAGAGATACATTATATTACTTTGTAACTTTTTATCAGTTTCACATTAGGTTAATAAATTATTTAACCATTAATTAACCATTATTATTCCACATTATATTTCATTAGCATTCCAACCAAGATCCACAGTTCCTTTAAATTATAACTTCAATATTGCATTCCACCAAGCTCTAACCCTATGGGTTAACATAATTTATTAAATCATTTATTTAATAGTATTATCACATTTCCATAATTTCAAGTATTCTAAGAAAACATTCGAAGTTACCAAACATTATTGGATCAACATGGTGAGTAGATGAACTACACGTCGAGTCTTTTCCACCTATAGTAGGAGCGTAGACCCATCCATCATCCAGAAGCTAAACATAGAAATCATGTGGCATAACCCACATGTATTCACCTATTTTAGAAGGTGGGTAGCATGACCATATGCCTCAAGAAGTGGGTAAGGTAAAGAAGATAAACAAACAAAAAGATTCAACAAGCATCTAACATTCACATCCAACCCGTTTCATCATCTCTGGTGTCCTGCTCGACACTCACATGCATAAATCAATGCATCTCACTGAACTAGGCATCAACTGCTGCCTCTACATACATTGGGCCTCCCTGTCCCCATATACCACAACATCCCTCCAAGATCAGCCATACCTGGCTCACACTAGAACATAAGTAGTAGAAAAAAAACAACAGCAGCTGGGCTCTTGACCCTAAACAAGGCATTCAACCATCAAACGCAACGAGCACTCACTACCCCAAAGAATAAGGTGCTTTGCCTTTAAAAGTATAAGGGTAACTCACAAAAGTACCAAAAATTATTTTTTATCACACAATTGGTTATTTAATCCATCTTGAATTAACAGATTCATTATTTATAGGTTCCAACTATGGGAAACCTAAAAAGAAAGCCATAAAAAATCAATTAAACAATTAATTTGACATTACTTTAATCAACAAGCATCAAAATGCTTTAGGTTTATCAATCAATTCAGTTAAAAATGTAAATCTACATCAATTTTATGAAAATAAAATTTACAACAATAATTGGATTCATTTACATAACTCTTTATCTTTGGACAATTAATTTACAATTAATCCCAGTTTACATTTTTTTACAATTTTTATTAAGAACAACATGCTAAATATCATGTCCTAGATAACACACTATCTAGAAAAAATTAAGAGGCAAGAACATACAATCGATATCAATTATTTAATCTGATTCTTATATTTATTATGTTAATTCTATTGTGATTTAGTGGAAAAAACATGCTAACTATACTACTGCACGTAAATAGAATAGAGAAGCCACAAATACCCTACCTCAAAAGGTTCCCAAAATTCATTTCATGAGAATAGGACAACACAAAAGATCATGATCACCTCTCCTGGAAGGCTGCATCCACCAGAGGACGTAGAGACACCACCACAACAACCAACAAACTAAGAAGATCCATTAGGAACATAGAGAACAAATTCCATAACAAGGAAAAGAATAAATGGAAATAAACCTATCCAAGAACCCTAACGAACAGTGGTAGAACATAACTTGTATTAAATAAGGATCGTCAATTCCTGATTTCACCAAAACATTGGTGCACATGAAGAAGGAGGAAACTCTAGGGAGGACACAATACAAGTCTACAACACTATGCATGAATAATATGGGAAGGTAGGAAAGGTTTGAGCATCTCAAACTAGGGAATAATAAGGAAGAACAATGGAGAAAGATATCTCATCCCTTTAGAAAATTTAATGGAGAAACAATTTAAGATACACTAGATTTTACATTAAGATCAGATCTGTCAGAGATCATGCATTTTGAATGAGTAAAGGATTCCCAACCATTATGAAAATTAAGATAGGAGTTATGAGATTTGAATCAGACTTAAATCCATTAAAATAAGGATTTGAATGCATTTTATGTCAAAGTAAATGTCAAACAGGTGAAACTATAGGAATCTGGAAAAAACAAGAAATTTGGAAAAGGAAAATGACTCACTGTTCTAGAAACACTATTCATGACACTGTTAGATATTTCACCATTCTGAAAAAACTGTACACCTACCATTAGATGTTTCACCATTCTAGAAACATTGTACACCTACCATTAGATGTCTCACCATTCTAGAAACACCGCACACCTTCTATTAGATGTCTCACCGTTTTGGAAACATTGTACACCTACCGTTAGAAATCTCACCATTTTGGAAACACTGTACACCTACCGTTAGATGTATTGCCATTATGGAAACACTGTACAACTATCATTAGATGTATCACTATTTTGGAAGCACTGTAAACCTACTGTTAGATGTCTACCATTCTGGAAACACTGTACACCTACCGTTAGATGCCTCACCGTTCTGGAAACATTGTTCAAAGAATGGGAAATTCGGAAAAGTGTTGGCGATGAGTCTCCTTGACCTCCCAGAACACCTTAAACACCATATTTTAGCAAGGGAATGGACCAGATAGATCCAGGACATTACATAAGATACCTATCAAAACATTCTCATCTTCAAGAATCCAAAACAAACCCAGATAGTAAACAAAAAAAGGGTTATGAGAAACCACTATTCGAGATAACTCTTAAGGATATCTCCACCAAATGAGCTCAACTGCTTCAAAAATGAACACGTGAAACCAAACAAAAACCACAAATAGCTTCTCAACACTATCCCTGAGGGAGATACCTCTCAATAGAGAGCAAGGCACAACAAGTAACAAAAAAATCCATCTCATAACAAGAAAAGGTCTAAAAACAAAAAACAAATATCGTTACAAGAAAAGAGATAAACATCAAACAACTTAGGGTACTGAGAATGTATCTGGTACTCATGTTCCTTGGTACTCTCCTTCATTCCACCGTTATACAACAAGACATGAACCAAGGTAATATAATTCCCATACAAAAAATTATCCTTGTGGTCTGGGATATCTACAGGCCGCTCCTTGAAGGTCCCATCATCATTAACGTTGATCTCACCCCAATAGATGATGTGAGAGTCATCATGAAGATAAAAATAGAGCTATGACACATGAAAAACATCATGTATGTTGCTCATATATGGGGGGAGTGCCACCCGATACACCATGTCTCCAACATGATCCAACAACTCTAAAGGCCCAGAAAACTAGGGAAAAAGCTTACTCCCAAGACCAATCCTTCATTGCCCATGATGGGGAGTCACCTTCAGAAACATGTGATCCCCCCAAAAAAACTCCATAGGTCTCCTCCTATGGTCATCATAGGACTTTTAACGATCATGTACCGCCTTCATCCTCTTCCGAATCACCTAAACCATCTCTATCGTATTCTGTACCAGTTCCAGCCCAAGAATTTCTGACTCTCTAACCCCAGTCCAGCACAAAAAATAATGGAAAGGTCAGCCATACAAGACTTCAAAAGATTCCATACTGATGGTGGAGTGAAAAATTTTGTTTTAAGAAAACTCTACCAAGGGAAGTTGCATCATCCACGAACCTCCAAAATCCAAGAAACAAGAGAAAAAAATGTCTTCAAGAGTCTGGATGGTCCGCTCTGTCTGACCGACCATCTATGGATGAAAAGAAGTGCTAAGGTATAACTGATAACCAAAAGCATGTTCGTGAATTCTCTACACCCAAGAGGTAAAATGAGAATCACAATAAAAAACGATCATCCTCAGGACTCCGTGAAGTCTCACCACCTCCTCCAGATACTTTCTTTAAAAAAACCTACATTGTGATTGACTCCTTGATCGCTATAAAGTGGGAAGACTTTTAAAATGATCCACCACCACCCATATAGCATCCTAGACTCCCTGAAATTGAGATAAAATGGTAAAAATTTCCATCAACATGTCCTCCCACATCCATTAAGGAACATCTAACGACTGGAGAAAACCACTGGGAGCACGATGCTTGGCCTTCACCTTCTAGAATACCAAACATCGAGACATAAACTCAAAAACATCACGCTTCAACCCAAACCACCAAAAATAACTTCTCATGGCTCATTACATTTTCGTCACACTAGGATGTACCGCTAAAGAAAATCTATGGAACTCTCTGGGAACTATCTCCCACATTTCCAAAGGAAGAAAATGCCTTCCCTGATACAACACTTGGTGTTTTACATCCTCAGACCAACTATCAGGGGCCTCACCACAAACAACTTGGTCTCTCTAGACATCCACCTCAAGATCCCCTAACTAGGACTCTTATACCTACTGAACCAGAGATCACTGCACCATCATCTAGAAAAGAGAACCTATGCTGCAAAATTCTCCCATATCTAGATGCAATGCTAAAAGATCTTTTATTACCCCCCATGAATCACTTGTTTCATTCACTACATCACTATGTGACTTTCTTCTCAGCACATCAGCTACAAAATTCCACATTCTAGGTGTATACAAAATTTCAAAGTCGTAATCCTATAATAAATCCATCCACTGACACTACTGCAAGTTCAAGTCATGTTGGGAGAAAACATACCTCAGGCTCTAATGATTGGTGAAAACCACAAATATCTCATTGATGAGGTAATGTATCCACAATATCAGAGCAAACACTACTGCCGCCAACTCGAGATGTGGGTGGAATAGTTACTTTCATCAGGGAACAACTACCGAGACCCATAAGAAATGACTGATATCTATTGCATCATAACACAACCTAACCCTAATCATGAAGTATCATAGAAAACATAAAACTGAACTCCTTCTACCAAAAGACAAAGAACCAGAGCACTGACCAACTTCTTCTTTAGATACTCTAAAGCTTACTGAAATTGATTATTCGACATGAAAGCCTGATCCTTATTGGTGAACACAATCATTGGAGTTACAACCCAAGAGAAATCAGCTAAAATCCTCTTGTAATAGCCTATGAGACAAGAAATATTCACACATCTTTTACTATCATGGTGGCTACCCAAGACACAATTGCTTCTATCTTTGATGGATCCATAGTGAATCCCTACTAGGATAAAACATGCCCCAATAAATGGACTTCTCGAGCCCAAAAAATCTTACTTCGACAACTTCCCAAATAACTAATATCGAAGAAGGATGCCTAAAATTGCACATCGATTCTCTATATGATTCTCCTCATCTAAAAAGTACATAAGGATTTTGTTGATGAAAACCACCAAGAACTTTTCTAGGAACTCATAAAACACAGCATTCATCAACCCCGTGAATAGATATAGGTATTTTTTCACATCGAACAACATAAAAAAGAACTCTTAATGCCCGTGATGACAACAGAAAGAGGTCAATGGAATATCCTCATCCTCCACTCACATATAATGATACCCAGCCCACAAATCAATCTTCAAGAACCAAATTTAACCCTTTAGTTGATCAAACAAATAATCTATCCATGGAAGGGGATAGCGGTTCTTTACTGTCACTTTGTTCAAGTGATGATAATCAACACACAATCGAAAACTGTCATCAACCTACTTCACAAACAAAATTGGTGCACCCCACGGTGACACACTAAACCAAAAAAACTACACCAAAATAAACCATCAAGATGTATACACAGCTCCTATAACTCAGATGATGTTATTCTATACGGAGACATAGAGATAGGAGACACTCCCGACTATAGCCCGATCCTGAACTCAATCTCTCATCAAGGGGGTAAGGCTTCAAAATATTCTGAGAAGACATCAAGGTATTCTCCCACGGACCTAGGAAAAACTGACTTCTAAACCTATGATGAATCATAATTATCTCAGACATCAATGATGATGAGGACATAATACGCCTCTGACCCATTCGATTGTCTCATTCACCAATAAACACCAAGAGCTCTCCATCCGTATTGAAGAACACCACCTGCCTCTTGAAGCAATCCACAAAATCCTGCACTGAATACAAGAAATCCATGCCAAGGATTAAATTATATGGTTGTATCCATAAACATAGGAAATCTCCCCAAGAGCGGTGCTACCCCAACACTAGATCACAGTCTCTACATACTACAAACAAGTTAGCTCGACCTCCAACTGGTATAGTCAACGCCAAAGGCACTGTAAGCCTCTTTACCAAAAGTACCAAATCATGGAAAAGGGATGGTGATATGAAGGAGTGTGTTGCTTCTGAATCAAACAAGTCACACACCCAAGTATAAAACAAGCAAATGGTACCTCAAACGACATATGGATCACCTAGCACTGACAATGCTAAATCATAAAGTTGACCATGACCATCTCTACGACCTCTCTAACCCTGATGATGAACACCACCATGGCCATTATTTTCTCTCTAAGGATGGGGAGAATCTTGGGGGTATCCTCTACCTGCCCCATCTATTCTCTACTGATCGAAATCTAGTGCAACCTGTTGCTTCTACCTCGGCTGGAAATACCTCAACAGAGGAACCTAGAGAGGAACACCTAGTGCACACTGACCGATCTAAAAGGTTTGGAAATATAACTACAAATAACCTCAACCTTCACAATAAAAACAATCACCTTGCCCATTAGCATAGGCCTAAGACCCTCCTCCCTAGGAGAAATGAGATGTAGAGGACTGGGACCTTCCTCCGGACAAACAAAAACTCTTCTCCCCTAAAAACCAAGAACCCCAGACCATAACACTTCTAAGGAATACTAAAGACTCCCCTATCATGATGATATAGTTTTGGCTAACATCCTATTGATGACCTCTTCCCTCACCAGAACCTCAAGATATGACTTCAGCATAAATGGGGTGACCTGACGCTAGATCTCTAGATGCAAAGCCTCATTGAAATTCATCGCCCTAGCCTCCTCATCTGGTTACATGTCTGAATCATATCATAAAAGGTTCTTGAAATGGATTCCATAATCATTTACACCAGATATCTTCTATCGAAGGGTAAGCAACTCATGGAGACTAGACGCCTTCGTGGTTGAAGAAAGAAACTCAACTCTGAACTTTTCTTGGAAATCCTCCTACGAGATTGTTGACTCCTCACGATCCCTGAGGAAAAAGAACCACCATTGACTCACTACCCCACACAACATTGTCACAACCAATGACACCCATTACTCTTTCCAAGTACAGATTAAACTAAAGGCTATCTAAACCTCCTACAAACAGTCTTCTATGATCATATCTAAAATATATCCCTCATACATCTTCAGAATCTAGCACTGAAACACTCAGAGTGTCCTCCTCCAAGTGTTGTCATCATCAACCTCTACACTGCGATGATCTGTTGGCGCAACCTATTGGACATCTTCTACGTGAACCTGACGATTTCATCGATCTGGATCCATTGCTACAAAATAACAAATAATTATATATCCTAAACAAAAAATATGAAAGACTCAACTTTAATTAATTAAATATTTTCTTTCACTCATTTTAGGTTACCCTATATCAAGGTCTTCCCATTCAAACATAGGCACAAATAAGATGATGCATGATACTTTCCTAGGTCTCTACTCTGCAATAAGTATCACCTTGTTTAGTCTCCACTGTAACCTTAAAGGTCCATGCATTCAATTATAGGGGGCCCTAAATACCTATGTCTTAGATGATCTTCAGTGGTTACAACACACTATAAACTTGACTGACATTGTTTCCCTACCAACCAATGCAACCTCACCTGTGCCTAACTCCAAACTCCATCCTATCCCTCAACCAGAGCTCTAATACCACTTTTTTATGACCCCCACCTCACAATGTGTACCCCTCCTAGGCTGGAAATGTGATAAGGGAGATAATGACACCGAATTCCTACATCTAGTAGGTTGGTGACTAGCACTAAGGGTATAGTAAACACACAAATGGGAGGCATTACCATCTAATAGAACACATGTGAAAGGGATAGATAAGACAAACACTAACCAACTCCAACTCATACTGAAATATAAAAAGAAATATCAAATGCACATATGTAATTTCATTAAAGAAATACTACAACTGAAAGGGAAAACTGCAAGTACCAAAAGAAAGTAAAATGGCAGCGACCACAAAATCTGAAAAACTCCTCCAACTCTAAGATAGTAATAACCAACCTAATCTCCAACCTGATCCAAGTGACCTGAAAAATAGTTTATATATATACATAGGGCGATTATAATAGTGTACTCAGTATGATCCTCCCTAGAGCCTCTCATATAAAAGTAAAGAAAGCATGCTAAAGCACAATGAACAACAAGTGAAACTAACTCATCACCTAAACATGTATACTATGTTCTTAGCCTCACCATGGATACTCTCGCCAAGTATCTCATACAAGAGTATATAATATAATAATATCATCAAGGGTACCCTTATACCACTTCCCCACTATTTTTATGCTTTTCCCTAACGTTGCGCGTCCTAAGAATCTCTCTTCAAAAAGGCTTGCCCACAAACACCTGGAAGTAGCACCACAACATGCACCTCATGAAACAAAACCACTAAACCCACATAACCAAAGTAACTAGGTAGTTTCAGGGATCCACCATAGCTCACATAACGTGAATCATACATAGGGTATTATACCTTAATCCATTATAACCCATACAAAGAGTAAGGATCCTCAAGCCATCACAGCCTATACACGTTACACCTATAGTAGTGCATATGAAACTATATCTAGAATATATGTGTGTGAATAACCACCCATTACATCCATCTACACACATTTATGGGAAAAAATAACTAACATAACTGCCATCATAAAAACTATCAAGAGAAGAGAGCATGGACAAAGGGGGTATTCATCCATCCATCCTCCCACCAGAATGTTGGGGAAAACACCCCCTAGGGCTTAGAATCCCCGGGGTTTCAGTTTCCCTAACCGACAGAATGGAGTAGCTTATAGAAACACAAAAAGTACAGAATATATTATAGCTCACAACCAAATTATGGAAAAAACCTAGTCTTATAATCAACTGTAGCTAACATATCTCAGACTCCCAGCTATCACTGATAATACTAGGTATCCTATAAGTGCACAACCATTTAAAGAGCTACATTATATTAATATATCACTTTTTATCAATTTCACTTTAAATTAATTAATTATTTAACCATTAATTAATCAATATCATTTTACATTACATTTCATTAGCCTTCCAACCAAGATCTATGGTTCCTTTAAATTGTAACCTCATCATTGCATTCCACAAAGCTCCAACCCCATGGGTTAAAATCATTTATTTAATCATTTATTTAACAACATTATTACTTTTCCATAATTCTAGGTATTCTAAGAAAACATTCAATGATACCAAACATGAGGGACTAAACATGGTGAGTAGATGAACTACCCATTAGGTCTTTACGACCTATAACAGGAGTGTTGACCTATCCTTCCTCAAGAAGCTAAACAATGAAAGCATGTGGCATACCCCGCACATCTTCACTTCTTTTGGAAGGAGGTTAATAAATACTATCTGACTCAAGAAGTGGGGATGTTAAAGTAGATAAACAAACAAAAAGATTCAACAAGAATACAATATTAACATCCAACCCGTTTCACCATCTCTAGTTTCCTCCCCAACACCCACATCTATATATAGTTACATCTCACCACTCTAGTCATCAAATGCTACCATCACAACCAATGGGATTCCCTGCCCCCACATACCACAACATCCCTCTAGGCTCAGCCATCCCTAGATCACACTGCAACACAAGCAGTAGGAAACAAACAACAACAACTAAGCTCTTGACCCTAAACAAGGCATTTAGCCTTCACACATAACGAGCACTCACTACTCCAAATAATAAAGATCCTAGAATTTAAAAGTTTAAGTTTAACTCAGAACCCTACCATACATTATCTTTTATCACACAACCAATTATTTAATCCATATCGAATTAACCAAGTCATTATTTGTAGGTTCTAATTATGGGAAACCTAAACACCAAGCTATCAAAAATTAATTAAACAATTAATTTGAAATTACGTTAATCAATAAGTATCAACATGCTTTAGGTTTATCAATCAATTCAGTTAAACATGAACATCTTCATCAATTTGATTAAAATCATATTTACAACAACAACCAAACCCATTTACATGCCTATATATCTTTGGAGAATTAATTTACAATTAATCCTAGTTTACATTCTTTACCAATTTTCATTAATAATGACATGATAAATATCAAGGAATAGATAAAACACTATCTAGAAAGAAAGAGGCAACAACATACGATCGATATCAATTCTTTAATCTAGTTCAGACATTTATTATGTCAATTACACTGTGATACAGTGGAAAAAACATGCTAACTCAAATACTGAATGTAAATAAAACTAAGAATCCACGAATACCCTACCCCAAAAGGTTCCCAATGTTCTTTGAATGAGAACAGACAAACATGGATGATTAGTATCACCTCTCTTAGAAGAATGTATCCACCCAAGGGTGCATAGACACCACCACAACAACCAACAACCCAGAAAGCTCCATTAGGAACATAGAGAACACATGCCATAACAAGGAAAAATGGAAACAGAAATAAACCTATCCAGAAACCTAGAAGAACAGTGGTAGAACATACCTTATATTAAAGAAAAATTTTCAATTTGAAATTTCACCGAAACAAGGGTGCACATGCAGTAAGAAGAAACTCCAAGGAAGACATGATCCAAGGATACAACACTATGCACGACTCCTATGGGAAGTAAGGAAAGGTTCCAACATCTCGTACTAGGGAATAAGTAGGAAGAAAAAGGGATAAATATATCTCATCCCTTTAGAATATTTAATGGAGCAATGGTTTAAGATACGCTAGATTTTCCATTAAGATCAAATCTATCAAAGATCACATGTTTTCACTGAGTAAAGGCTTCCTGACCATTAGAAAAATTAATATAGGAGTTATGGGATTTGTATCAACCTTAAATCCCTTAAAACAAGGATTTGAATGCATTTTATGTTAAAGGAAACATCAATTGAGAAAAACTATAGGAATCTGAGAGAAACTGGAAATTTTGAAAAGGAAAATGACTCACCATTATAGAAACACTATTCATGACACCGTTTGATGTATCACCATTCTGGAAACACTACACACCTACTATTAGTTATCTCACCATTCTGGAATCACTATACACCTACTTCTAGATGTCTCACCATTCTAGAAACACTATACACATATCGTTAGATGTATCACCATTCTAGAAACATTGTACACCTATTGTTAGATGTCTCACCATACTGGAAACACTGTAAACCTACCATTAGATGTCTCACCATTCTAGAAACACTATGAACCTACCGTTAGAGGCCTCACTATTCTGTAAAAACTATTCATAGAACTAGAAATTTGGAAAAGTGTTGGGGATGATTCACCTTTACCTCCTAGAACACCTCAAACACCATATTTCAGCAAGGGAATGGAACAGATAGGTCTAGGCCATTACACCCAGCCTGATGATCAATGTGTCAAAAACAATTATGTACCATTTTCTAAGATCAGGTGAAACCTATATCAGTGTTACAGTCAACCTTCATTTCAACTACTAAAAGGCCTTATTATAAGATTTATACTATAGAAACCTTAAAACCATCTTAATAAAACATATAAGTAGTGATTCAATTCATGAAAAGTCCTGGATAAAGAATCTACAACAAATGACTAATCCTAAGAATCTACATGTATAAAAAAGCTTATGTAGCTTCCAAGGAACAATGAATCTCATATTCTCTAGATAAAAAATACCCCTTATTTTGATATAATACGACCCAATAAGTGAACTTTTTTTACTAAAAAGTGTTACAAAGTGTTCTTAGAATATAGATAGAGTTCTCTTAGTGTACTCATTAATATTTTACGGTGTTTTACATGATCGTGACTAGTTTGAGAGTAGAATATGATATCATCCCCAAAAACAATCACAAAGGCATCTGGGTATGTGTGGAAAACATGATTCATCCAGTCCATAAAGGCAGTAGGTGCTTTTTTATACTAAACAACATCACAAGATATTCAATAGGCCATACCTAATTTGGAATGTGGTACATGGTATATCTGAGGGTTTGACTCTCAATTGATAATATCCCAATCACAAATTAATCTTCAAGAAGAACCTAGATCCTTGAAGTTGGTCCAAGAGATCGTATATATGAAGAAGGGGGTACCAGTTCTTAACTGTAAGCTAATTAAACCATTGGTAATCCAAAAATATCCTTAGGGTACCATATTCCTTTTTGTAAAAAAGTATGCATGAACCCCAAGGAGAAGTATTGTGATATATAAACCAATTGACTTCCAAGTAATTTAGCTGCCTCTTGAGTTATTTTAGATCAGTAGGAACCATACTGTATGGAGGGATAAATATAGGTTCTACTCCTAGAACAAGATCAATAGTGAATTCCAACTCTCTGATAGAAGGTACCCTAGAGAATTAACCATGAAATATTTCTCTGAAATAGTCCAAAATTGGAAGAAAGACAACATTACACACTCCTTGATTCTTCAGTAAGAGGTAAGAAATTTTGGACATCACTATACTCAACCTATGATGATAAATTATATCTCAACTTTACTATACATCCCATTATACCCTATGAACATAGCTACCACCCTTGGGTGATAGGAAAGACACCCTCTGATTATAAAAATCAATATGGGATCAAAAATTTACTAACCAGCATATCCCTAGAATTATGTTTAAGCCTATCATATAAAGGATGAATAGGTTCTATAATAAATGATAGATTAATATCTTGATAAAATTATATTTGAATTGGTGAACACCCTATCATAGAATTCTCAATAGAGTGTTAAGAGACAAAAATCCACAAAATTATTCTATCTTGAGACCAATACTTCCCATTAATTTAGTAGACATGAATGAGTGTGAGGTGTCTATTTCAAACAAAGTGGATACTAAATTTGAGTCTTCTAAGACCATACCTCATACTGTAGATGGTTTGGAACTATGCCCAGTAGGTGGAGGTTGTACTATATGTAATTAGTCAGATCAATAACCCTGAGATATAACCTAGCCTCCATGAGTAGTCTTTCTCTACTGAAAATGCACATCCTGAGTCTGGATTCCTTTATCTCGACCACCTCCTCTACATGAATGGACAATGGTACTCCAACTTCTGGCCTAGGGTGGAGCCACAAATCCCACTCTAGAACCTTGAGCTGGTGCAAATCCTCTCTCACTGGGAAACAATGGAAATTTCCTACAAAATATCTAGAGATTTCCCATTCTACCATAGTCTCTAAACTCTACTGAAACCTTTTCAAATTGAGTATTCATGTAACCCTACCTTCCACACTGATGGAATACCACATAACTACTAGTTCATACACTTTTACTACCACTTCCCTAGTGAGAAGTCTCAAGGTAACACTTCCTGCCACTGGACAAACCACTTACCTACCTAGCTACTGAACCACCATTCCCTATACCTTCATATTCCCTCATATTACTCTTAGATATAAAGGCTTGGTTCCCCATATCATAAATAGTAGTCATTTTGAAGATGTTTAACTAAGACCTCATGGAATATTTGAGCCCATCCATAAAATACCTCACCCTAGATATCCCATTTCCCATAAGAGTGGGTGAAAAGAGCCAAAGCATAGTGAAGAAAGTTGAGTAATCCATTAATGACATAGTAACTTTATCTAGATTCTTTAATTCCCTTTATCTATGAGACCTCAATGAATATATGAAGAAGTAGTCATAGAAACTAGTCTAAAAGTTCCTCCAGACTATACCATGATGCTAATATTCTTCAGTCAGAACATCCCACAACCTCTTGGAAGATCCATTAATCAGGTAGGATATGATATTCACCATCCTATACAAAGAAGTATCTAAGTTCTTTTAGATCACATGGATATACTCAATCCATTAATTAGTTATATGAATATTGCCTTACCGTAAGAAAATAGCTGGGTATTACTGTTGTAACTCCCTCATCAACTTAAACATAGTGGGAATAACTTGGGAGTCTCCCTATATAGACATCAGTAGATGTATAAAACCCCCTTGAAGCTAAGAATTAGTGCCCAGTCTAGGGATAATAGATGGTACAACTAGAGGTTCCACAAGTTTCACTACAGGTAGATTATGTCTCACCACCACATTATTATAGTCATCATCACCTTCTAGTTTCTCGACCTGAGGCCACCATAGAGGCATATATCTACAATTCCAAGCACATTCCTCATAAAAATATTCAAATAAAAAGATATTACAGATAGTAAAATAAGGATATGATAATGGCCTTAGTATAATAGATACACTAAACTCATTAAAATATCTTAAAACCATGTGATTTCACTAACCTAGATAACAACTCCAAGGGTTAGATTACATAGGAAGTTGGATTCTTTATCATAATGCTTTGATTATATTGGTTTCCAATCCCAATTTATAGAGGGGAACCCTCTATAAGTTTCTATTTCCTTCTCTTTTAACAAAAAATATTTTTAAAATATGGAATTTGAAATTTAATATGTTTATATATAATGGTTCAGTTATATGAATTTTCATTCCCAATTTATAAAGGAACACACCTTATAAATTGAAATTTGAAATCCATTTAACTACAACCAATTAAAATTTTCAACTTATGTAACCAAGGATCCATGGATCGACCATATCAAAATTGGTCAAATAAGGCACCATTGTCATGATATGTGGGAAACACCATTTATATTGATGTAGACACTTTAAGTAACCATTTGTTTCTACAAGAAGTTTAATTAATACAAGAATAGAAACCAATACAAATATGATAAGAAATAAGAAATACAAATAGTGAAATATGCATGACATGGAATAGGAATGACATAAAAATCCCTATGTTCCTATGATGATGCATGAGTTAAAGATACTTTTTGTATCAACCCAATGGTGGGAATATATAAAATAAAACATCTTAAACCACGTGTGTCACCCGACGGTGAAAGTATTACAACTGTAACCAGTGAAATCCAGAACAACAAGCCCCTTCCTATGAAAATTGAATTTTCCTTCGCACATGGGTTAACTACTCTCAGGAACATGATCATTAATATATTCCAACACTTCATAGTCTCTGATTTATCAACCCAAAACAATGTGAAAGAGTAAAAATAACCTCCTCTTATACCACTTTTTGATTCCCCTGGGATAGTTCATAGACATGTGACTGGTCTAGAGAACTATAAGGCCTCAACCACATCTCACCATATTCCAAAGGATAATAACTAGCATTGAGGGTGAATTGTGGTATGGTGTGGAATCTATAACCTCTTTATTAGAGTGAAATTTAGTAGTAAATAAAGGAAACACATAATCAATCCTAATAATAAATAACATACATAAAGCAATAAATGGTCCTACATAAAGATGATTTCATGGGAAATATAAGATACACAATGAGAATGTCATGGCAGTAGACGAGAAATTAGTGCAAGGCCAATAAACCCTATGAGCATACTAAGAACTAGCTTGGTCTTCTAATCCCAAGTTCCCATCATAAAAAGGAAATCAAGAATCCACAACTGGATGCCTCCCTTTATCCTTACCTATATCTATGAAATCTTCCCAGGTACCAAGTGGAGACCAAACTAAGGTGTGATTACAACTCAGTAGGCCACCACCAATAGTGTCTAATGAAAAACTAGTCTATGGGTATAAATGTAATAGTTTGTAGGAATAAATAATAAAAGTGGAAAATTAAAAATAACCTTGTCAAGATCATGCTCCTCATGAGATACTTGGAAAACCCTACCTGGCGTGGCCTAATCCAGATGTATCTGAATATGAGTCCTTTCAATTTTAGTCAAGGGAACCTAAGGAAAGTAGTCAAAGAATCAGAGAATAATAAACCATAAGGAATCCATGGAATATATCTAGAAATTCCCATACAACACACACATTTTTAATCCATGGAAGACCCATGTAATTCTTGACTTTCGAGATTTTATCCAACACATAGTGATCAACCCATGATGTATGGCCATTTAGTTTTTAGTGGAATACAAGGGATTAAACCTTGGAATTATACTACAAAGAGTTTCTAACAAAACCAAGTAAATTTATCCTTTCATTTCAAGAAGGTATCAATTATAATCCAAGGGTTTAACCAAAGGTGTTACCTACCTATGGAAATCAAGATGAACCTATGATATCATCTTGAGTGTACTATGTTTTTATGGAGATCTAAATGAATCCAAGACATCAAGCCATGACATTCATGAGAGTAAGACATTAACCAAATCCAAGATGTGTGTAACACTAGGTGCTTTCATAAATGAATCCAGTGTAATCCTATGAGTTTGATAATGACATTCAAAAGATGAAATCTAAGGCTTTCTCGAGGCATGAAACACCTTAAATGGCATGACCAAGTTCAATAAAAAAATACCAAATCATAGAAGTTAATTAATCATAAGGACTTGTATCTACATTGTTTACTAATTTATTTAGTAATGTTAACTAATCACAAGGATCAATAATTTAATTATGCCATTTCATAACATAATTAATTCAATTTGTACATTACACTTGAAAATGGAAAGTCAAACACACCCTAATGGGTGGTTTGTTTGCATATGCAAAGGAGTTTTCCTAAAGGACAAACCAAACTCGGCCTAAGAGTTGTTTGGGTATATTTAAAATATTTTTAACATAGGAATTGGGTTAAACACAACATAAGGGGTGGTTTATATTGAGGTTCCCAACCTATAAAGGTTTATAGGGGTCTCATAGAATGTTTAGGCCAAGGTTTATGTGAAAAATTAAAGGAATATGAAATTTAGATGTAATTATTAGATAGTTCAGTGTGGGGTATAACATTATAATTCATAAAATATGATAATTTTAGAGAAAATAAAATAAACCACCTACCTTGACCCCATAGAAGACTTGTTGTTTAGTATCTACCTTAGAATTGGGCTAGAATGAGAGGAATTAGAAAACCATAAAAAATTTCTAAAAATGGGGAATTTATTTTAAATATGGTTGAAGAAGTTTAGAGAGAAGGATAAAAGAGAGGAAAGAAAGTGAAAGAGTATTTTCCTTACCAATGGTGTTCCAACATGACAGATAGATTTTAGATAGGAGGTTGAACAAGTGAGATACACCAAAAATCTAAGGAGAGGAGGAGAGAGAGAATAAAGGCTTTTATGTGAAAATGAGTGGACGAAGAGAGAAAATTAGATTTAATAGTTAAGAGGGTAAAATGGTAAATTCCTATATTTTTTAACAGGGTGGATGGTTTGGACATATGGTTGGCCAAACCATGCGCCAACCATGCATACCTACTATCTAGGATCACAACACCCCCCGCAGTTATGGACATATTTAGAAAAAACAACCACGAACCATGTGAAGTGAATCTAAAATAAATTACAAAGATCACATGGTTTTCATGATCCTTTTTATAGTTTTTCAAATCACTCTACTAGTATTTTTGGACCAAATGGTTGAGGTACACAGTTAGCATAAACCATGCACTAACTGTGCACCCCATACATATTCTCCAGAAACTAGAAATCTGGGACCTGAACCATCTCGAACACTCCCCAAACCTCCCATAATCTCTAGAAAACTTCAATCAAGATAAAAAAAGGGGGTTTGAAAGAATTTAAAAAATTAAATACCTAGATGAAGAACCATGATCTTACATAAAATATTTTTTTGATGATTGATCTTAGATTTTAATATCACCAGTTGAAGGTGAATAAGTAAGACCTTCTGAAGATAGTGTTTCATACTTGGTATGATCATTACAATTTAGTTTTTTTGAATTTTATGTTAAAAATGAACCTAATGTATTTATGTATCTAATGAATTGAGTGTTCCATGAGTATTTGGATAAATTTTTGGTTGTTTTTATCGATTATATTCTAGTATACTCTAAAATTTATAGAGATTATGATAAAAACTTAAGGATTATTTTGAAGACTTTAAAATTAACAAAGTTGTTTAAAAAATTTAGAAAATGTTAATTTTGGATAAAAAAAATTCTTTTATTGGGCATATTATTTTTAAAGATATAATAACTATTGAACATGATAAAACTAAAGTGGTGTAAGAGTGTCCAAGTCCTACAAATTTCACATAGATATGAAGTTTTCTTAGATTGGAGGGTTACAAATGATGGTTTATTGAGAACATTTATCTGTTATAGATCCCACTAACTAAGTTAAATTAAAAAGGATTTAAATTCATGTAGACAAAGAAATGAGATGATTTATTTCATGAATTGAGAAGTAGATTTGTTAATGACCTAGTGTTATACTTACCAACAAGAAATGATGAATTTTTTATTTAATATGATGCTTATTTGAAGGGACTTGGTTATTTATTGATTATGAATGATTGGGTTATCACATATGCATATCTTCAATTGAAATCACATGAGAATAATTATCCTACACATTACCTTGAGTTAGATGCATATATTTTTTCTTTATAAATATGGATACTTCCATTATATGGGGAGAAATGCGAAATATATACTGATCATAAAATTTTAAAGTATATATTCACTCAAAATGAGTTTAACATTAGGTATAACAGATGGCTAGAACTAATTAAGGATTATGATTTCACAATTCACTATCATCTAGGTAAATAAAAAAAGAAAGTTTATGCCTCAAAAAGATAATGCAACATTAACTATGTTATGACTAGAACATGATCCTATCATTAATGATTTAATGAATATTGAACTGAAAATTGTGTATGTATAAACTTATTCTTCTTTGGATTAGGTATAAATGTAATTATCTTTATCAGATAGAATTAATTAGGCTCAAAATAAAGATATTGGTTTAAAAGAAAGAGTATAATCGGCCAAGAAGCATAATTTTCTTGAGTTTAATGTTGATAAAGAAGGTGTCATTATATTTGGGAAGAGGTTTTGTGATCCAAGTAACATATAGTTGAAGAATGAATTGTTAATTGAAGATCATATCTCTCCATTTTCAACATGTATTGGCTATACTAAGACGTATAAATACCTTTGAAAATGTTTTTTTGGAAAGATATGAGGAAATATATAGCTAATTTTACCATGAAATATTTGAATTTTTAGTAAGTTAAGAATGAATTAAAACTACCAACGAGAATGATTCATACTTTTTTAATGCCAAAATGAAAATAGGAGAATATATCCATGGACTTAATTATTGGATTACCAAATACATATTGAGTTAATTATGTTATTTGGGTTATTGTTGTTTGACTACATCTGTGAATTTTATACCTATATGAGATATTATATGTATATATTGATAAACTTTGAATAATTTATCTTAAGGATATGGTTAGGTTAAATGAATTTTATCTCTCTATATTATCTGATCATGATCCTAGTTTTACATAATTTTTTTGTAAAGGACTTTAAAAGTTGATGGGGACTGAATTAATTTTTAGTACAGATTTTCATCCTCAATTTGATGGAAAATGGGAGAATAAAATTAAAGATTTATAGGATATTCTTTGAGATTCTCATTGTATTATTATGGGAGTTGGGATAATCATCTATCTTTAGTTGAATTTTTTTATAATAACAGTTTTCATTGAAGTATACAAATGATACCTTTTGAAGAATTATATATATAATGGTTTCAGACTTTAGGATGTTGGGATGAAGTAGGTGAGAGAAATTTATTGAGATAATAATTGGTAGAATAAAGCTATAGAAATTAAATATAATTTAGTAGAACATGAAAATATTTCATATAAGGTATAAGAGTTATGTGGGTAACATAAGAAAATATCTCTCATTAATGGCAGGCGATCATGTTTTGATTAAATTATCTCTATATAAAAGTGTTATATATTTTAATAAAAAAGAAAAGTTGATCCCATGATTCATTGGAACCTATTAAATTATGAAAATGGTGGATTAGTTTCTTAGAGAATATATTTACCATTGATTTGATCTCATCTATAAGATGTGTTTCATGTTTCCTTTCTAAAAAAGTACTTACTTGATGCATATCATGTTTTGAGCCCGGAAGTCGTATAGTTAGATGATAATATATCTTATAAAGAAAATAAAATTCATATTTTTGATCATAGAGAGAAGCTACTCTGAAAAATGCGCTTCAATTGTTAAAAGTTTTATGTAAGAACAAATGATTAAAAAAGAAACATGTGAATTGGAAAACGTAATGAGGGAAAAATTCCCTCACTTGTTTATGTAATGAATAAAACTATGAGGATAGAATTTTCTAAGAGGGAAAATTTGAAAAAATAGATAATCATAAAATTTAAACCAATATTATTATTTATAAACTTTCATTTTATTGATTTATATTCATTATAGTTTTATAAGTAATTTTATAAAAGTGTTCAGTTGAAAAAGAAATTGTTTTATTTAACTAAAATATTTTTCCATGAATTACGTTGTTTTATTTAAAAGATAAAAATATTTATTTTAGAAAATAATTTATATTAAAATTAATTCAATTTTTGAATCAAAATATCAAATATAAAATATGATAATTTTTTGGGGCTTTTTTGAAAACATTGTTTTTTGAGTGAATAGTGAAAATGTCAATTTTCGCAAAACTATCATTTATTTTCATTATATCAAGTAATTTAAAAGCCTCATTATTCTTTGGATTTTTATTTAAATCAAAATAAGTGCAATTTTATTAAAAAAATATAAATAATTTCATATAAATAAATATTATTTTTGATTTTGGTACAAGTTCATTTTTTGGCTTAAAAACACAATTTTCTGAAAACCAGTTTTGTTACATTTTTTTCCCTTATATTAAAAGTAATTTATTAAAATTATACTAGTTTAATATATTAAAAAAGTATTCCATATTTTTAATTAGGATGTTAAAATTTATTAATGAGTTCAACATCATTTTATTTCATTATGAATAGTGACCATAGTAAAAATGTGTCAACATGGTAAAGGATAAATCACGTTAATTAAGGTAAATACTAATTGATAAGGAAAAAAAATCTTATTTTTATTCTTATTGGAAGATTTAATTTCTAAAATCATCACCTTATATTTTAATTATTATAGTTTTAGATACACTTTACCAAGATTAGGACTTTATAATATTTAACTTTTTTAAATAATTATAAGTGTACCACTCCCATCACATTTAAAAGGGAACCTCCTATCCTCCCTTTATCACAAATTATGAGAACTTTATTTCAGCCAATACCTACCATAACCTATACCAAACATAATAACCCAAATCATATAGGTCTTTTTATTCTCAAAAAATCAATCCTATATGGTTTAAGGTGTAATCCAGAGGAACATATTTGAGGAGAAGATATAAGACCTAACCAACCTATTTCAAGTTTATTTATTCTTGTACCTCATTCAAATATTCTTCAAACATGATGAAATAATAACATAATATTATTAAATATAATTAAATTTCATTATAATTAAGATAAAACCCCATTTAAAATCATTTTTTATCTTATGAGAAATGGAAACATCACTCGTGCGTACGTGTGGAATACCATTTCCATAAAGCGATGTGTTTTGTTTTTCATCACCAGATAATATGAATGGTTAAAATGATTTAATAAATGAAAATATTTTATTTTTATGACATAATTATTATTTTATAAAGATAATATATTAATTACCTCATTATTCCTTCCATGATTTAGAAATTGATAACGTCGCTTGTGCATACATGTAGAATACCACCTCCACGAAGCAATGCAATTCATCTTCCATTTTCACTTTAAAAGGATGCTCATAAGGATTGAAATAATGAAAAAATATGACATGTATAAAATATTTTTAATTAAATTAAATTAAAATATTATCTAATTAATTTTTTTTTTCACTCATTATAAAAAATTTAAACGATGTTCATGCATACGTACGGATTACCATCTCCATGAAATAAATTGGTTCATTTTCCTTTACCACCTTACATGGTTGGTTCTAAAAGTGTATATAACATATAAATATGATAAGTATAACATTTTTAATATTCTATATATAATTGACCATAACCCCTTTGACCATTGTGAATCCACTGATGTGGTTTTAGGTTATAAACCAAACGACCCCAAAACGTCCAAAATGAACTTAACTATTTTAGTAAATAAGCAAAACATGGTAATAAATGAAATAAAATAACTAATGATAATTAAATTAGCATGGGAAATGTTCTTAAGAAATAAAAACTAATATAATTTTATTATTCATGAGTTAGAGAATACAAAATATAGACGTCACAAAAGGTAAGTGATTTTTCTTTGAAACCTTATTTTAAAGTATTAATTTCAAAACATTATCCTACATATCTATGTTCTTCAAAATTTTACAAGAATGATATTATTTATAAAAAAAATATTTTTAAAATTCATATTCAAATACTTTTGATTTTAATTTTCAAAGTTTATAAATATTATTATAAAAATTTATCTTGCGAGTAATTTTGATGTTTTTATTTACCAAAATGTAAAAAAATATTTTTAACATATATTAAATGAATGTATTTTCTCACCATCATAACCATTATTAATTATCAATATTACTATAAAATATTCCATGATTATTTTCAAAAAAATATTTCTTATAATATTTTGGGAATTTTTAGTTATAAAAATATTTTCCATGGAAACAAAAACCTTATCTCATCTTTATGAGATAACTAAAAGTGTTATTTATTTTGGTATTGAATTCCAATTCAAATGATTTTCATTATTAAAGAAAAAAATATATGTGTTTTATTAATGTCATGGTTCTTGTAAATTTTATAGGAATGAATATATAGCCTGAAATAGATTTGGTAATGGGTGAGCCCGATATAGTACTCCAATGCATTGGGTAAAATGATAATGTTTACTGGTTATAGGTTGATCCTAATAGATATGGAAATTATCTAGTTAGGTGATTCCATTATAAGGGATTTGGTATGGGTGAATGTAAGAATAATAAACCAAGATACCTATATGATATAATTGGAATGGTTTATAAAGAAATTTTTTTCTTTTAAAAGGTAATCAAATGATATTATGTTTTTAAGGAAAGTTTATAACCATTTTTTATAAAGGTGAAAGGATTTATTTTCAAGGAAAGGTATTCATGAGTTTTCATGTTTTATAAGAATTTTTTTTGATTATGATTTTCCTTTATAAATTTCATATGAAATGTTTTATAAAATCTATTAATACATTAAGATGTTTTCATGGAAAAGAAAATAGATATTTTTGATCAAATGTTTATTATGAAAAAGAAAAACTTTATTATAGATTTTTAGGTTTAAAAATGGGATTAAGAGTTTATTTTATTTATCTTAATAATATTTTTCTCTCTCATCCCATGTTTTAAAATTATTTTTCATAGGGATTAAAAATGGAAGTAAAATTTAATAAAGTTAGAGTTCTGAATATGGTATTTACCTTGAATGAAGAAAGTGTGTGTTTTTAAAGAACTTATTTTATGGGAAAATGTATTCTATGTGAAAGTGATTTTTTTTGTGTAATTATATACTTAATTATCTAAATATATAAACCAAAAATATATTATAAATGTAATAAAATTACACCCTTGTTATAAGTAATGCAATTATGGGTTGTTTAAGGTATATCATGTTATAGTACTGATGATAAGGTGTATGGTTTTAGGTTGTAGAATTTTTGGTTATTTGGGAGATATGATTTAGTCTTTTTGTGGAACTAATATTATAATTCTATTATTCCTTGTATAGGAGGATGTTTGGTAAATCCTTGGTTTTTAGATTTGATATACTAATAAGGAAGTTAAACCTATCCATTCCTTGTCCAACTAGTTCTATTAAGACTTTCTAGAGGTAGGAAGTGATATAATGAGGATAATTATCACACAAAACCTCATTTTTAATTATTATTTTATTTATATATAAGTTTTAATACTTATTAATTATTTATAGGTTTTTTAATTTTTGTTTTTTAATTTTTAAGAAATTGGTGATTAGTGAACATTGCATAGTTTGTTCATGATTCATGCAAATTGTGTGACCCGGCTGTATAAGGGATTGAAATATTTTAAAGGTATGCACATGGTTGGTGCATGATTTTTCAAACCATTTTTTCGAACCATGTGGAATCAAACAAGTCTATCTAATGACATCCGGATAGGTTATGCATAGTTTAGTAAACCATGTGACCAAACCATGCAACCTATGGAGTTTAATTATAAGTGAAAATTTACTAGTATAACCTCCTTTTAATTTAACCCCTAATACCACTTTTCTCCTCTAAATAATTACCTATTACCTCCATACACTATCTTCCCTTGTTATATCCCATATTAAATCTCCTCCCATGGATTTATTTAACTTTTGAGGTCAATTATTCAGGGTAAAGTGCTTCAAACATATTTCTACCTTGCATTTAATTCATTTTTTGTTAGTTTTTTCCCTAAAATGGCCATAGAGACATAGGGATTATGGTTTCTTAATTTTTACTTTGTGGTTTTCATATCTTATGGTAAAGTTTTTTTATTTCATCCTTGTGTTGGATTATCACCTCACATAGTGGAAACAATGATTTGAGGTAGGTTTCTTCCATACACAAATCTTTAAGCATAAAAATATGATTTATTACATATTTTAATTCATGATTTAAAAATACTATGATTTTTATTTAGATTAATCATTATAATTTTTTAAAATAATTTGGATTTCTCTTAGTTTCATCTAATTGAAAGTGAGAGTTTCTTATATTTTTAAAGATTAAATCCATTTTAACATAACTATGCACTCTATTTTTTTACTAAAATGATTGAATGGATCCTTCAAAATAATTTTTTTATTGAGGGGTTGTGATTTAGTTTTAAAATTTATTTTGAAGGCCTTGATCTCAAAATTGAGGGCGTGAATGAAATATTTTAAACTCATTAAGTACTCTTGATTATTTGAGATGTGTTACAAAGTGTATTTGATTTTGTGTCTAAAAAGTATTTTATAATTTGGCTTCAAAAAGGATGTTTCAAATGTCTGTTTATATTTTTATAAAGAGAATTTTCTTAATAAAAACATTCCCTTTAAATGTTTCCACAATTTTGTTTCTTTAAAGTTGATAAAATTTCCCTATTATAGGATATATTAGTTATATTATTATTGTTAATGAAAGGGGATATTTATGTGAAGTGTGTTCAGAGGTGATGATGTGAAAATAGATATCAACTAGTATATATTTATAGTTTTCATTATTTAATAGATCATCTGCATATATATATATATATATATATATATATATATATCATGGGGAACCAAGAGTATATATTTTTATTTCGAAATACACGTGATGCACTAGTTTATGATTACGCTTGGGTTAGTATCCCCTAGTATGGTGTTAACCTTTCTTTGGTAAATTTCCCCTTGGTTATGCTAGATAGGGTAAGAACGAGTGTTAGGGTGGTTGTATTACATCAGTCATGTTGATATGATGGATTATATTTTAGTATTGTTCTAGATTTCCCCTAATCTCTTAGGTTTTCCCATGATCCCTAGTTCTTGAATATGTTGTGATTATTAGGTTTTGTGATTGTTGATTAGTAATTATTTTATATTTTCCATATATTTTTTGGTTGATACTACTATTATTATTTCTTATTATCATTGTAATTTTTTTAAAAGAAAAAGTGATTCCCAATAATTAAAATAAAATGGATTGCAAAGGATTTGAAGAATTCCCCTATTTTCATCACTTATGGAAATTTATCAAATAAATGTCTTAAATTGTAACTAATATTATTCAAATTGAATGGTTTCAATGGTAGTGTAATGTTATTAGTTTTTAAATAAGTTGTAAAAGCTTACATATATAAATTTATTTTAAACTAGCAGGAAGTGGATTTATTTTTAAATATTATGCATGGGATGCGAGGAGGATACCTAATATGATTTTGTTCTTACATTTATTATATTTATGGTTAATTTTAGATTTCAAATTGATGTAGTGGATGATTATTGGGTTATTTTGGGTTTTTCAGAGGTGATAAGTGAAGATGATTCACTTGTCACATGGTGACATGTGTTTACGATCTCATTTTTATTTAGTGTTTAGTCTTCATTATGTATCATGACACATTATTACTCTCTTTTTGACTCTTACTAGCTTTTATTATAGTGTTTACTAGATTATTTATTATTTTTATTTATGTTTATGGGCTTATTCTATGTTTGTTTTAATTTTTTATAAAACAATTTTTCCAAGGTTCATGGGTCCCCGACACACAGAGTGGTCATACATGAATTCAAAGTGAATGTTTTGTGTTCATCCTTATTTATTAGGTGAAATAATTTCCTATTGTGTAATATTTTATTTCGTTGAACTAGTTTCAAACCCATAGGATTTGGGAATACCCCTTGGGCCTTGCCACAGACCAATTCGGAAACTCGGTCTAGGGATGGTCTGGGCTATTTTTTGACATGAAGGATTGTATGAACTATCCTAAAAATGGGTTAAACTCTTAAACTTTGTACCGTATATATAATGAGACAAAGAATTAAAGGTTAAAATAAAACTAAACCCACATTATACTAGACCGTTTAGGCCCAAACTACCTGTTTTTTAGGCCTAAATACCTCTTAATTTGTTTGATACTAATAATGTTTATTTTTTCCTAATATTTATAAAAATAAAATGATAAATTATATTATTTAATTTTTTGAAATTAAATAATACAAATTTATTAAAATTTTCCACTTATTATGGATGCATGTTTTGAATATCTCCTTCAATGTTCAATTTTTTTGTTTTTATTAGTATTCACTTGAATATGTATAACTAGTCCCATGTAATTATAAATATCTCTATAATATTTATAATTAATATAAAGTGATAGTGTCATATAACTTGGCTTCATACTAAAAAATTAATCTCATATACATTGAGATACGAGCGTTAAGTAAAAAAGATGTTCCCGAAAGTCTCATATCATAATCCATGACAGATTAGTAGTTGTATTGTATATCATGCACAAGACATATCATATTTTGTCATATGAACTATATTTATTACAAATGGGTTGATATTATTTCATAAATGGGAATCTCAAACCTTCTACTAAGTTTTCATAATTACAACAGTCACATCATATGATGATGTGTTAGAGGATTTATACTTTTTGAATAAATTGGATTCCATCGTTGAGGTATTCACTAACGAATGATGGTTTAGTTCATATAAAAAATTGTCTTATAAAAGGTTAGAACATATTATTATTAAACTACTAACATTTAAGAAACCCTATATCCTTAGAGTCTCGTTCATTTAATCAAGGAAGGATATGAAGGGGATTAAATATTTGTTGCAACATTACCGCAATAGTGTAGGTATATTTTGGTTGAAATATTATGCTTTTATATTATACATTGATTAAGTTAGGAGTTAATATATTGAAAAGGGGTCCAATATTTGGGAACCATGATTTTATAATTGGCAGATCATTTGGTAATACGAGATCCTTTCAGTTGTTATTAATTATATTAAATTTATTTTATTACATCTTGGGTAGAATTTTGTTATTTTATATTATTTTTATAGTATTTTAAATCTATAAAAATGGTCATTTTTGGTATTAGAAATTCAATAAAATTGAATTGATGATATGTAACCACTCATCTTCTCTTTACCAATCATATTGGTTTTGATTTAGCTGTTGGATTTAGCTTCTTAACCATCATTGGAGCCCCATCTTCTATAGAATGTTTTTCTTATTTGGTGATTCTTTTACCACTTATTTATAATTTCCTTTCTATTTTCTACTTGTTTGTTTCCTATAGTGAGGTTGTCTTTGAAAATTCTATTCCATATTGAAGTTTCATATCTTAGAGGTAAAACCACAACTTTCTTACCTTTGAGCCTTTGATTTACTATTCCTTAATTTATATATGGTTCCTCATGTGTACTTTCTATGAATATTTTTGTGTTGCTGGTTTGTGTAACTTAGGGTAATAATGTATTTATTAAACACAACCCACCTAAACTTTTATAACCCCTATCCAAAATTACGCCTCCTGGACTGGCAATGAAGACAACGGTGACCCCAAAGCATACCTCTAATAAGTCCTGAGTTGGAAACCAGAACAACGGGTTTAAAATTCATAAATATGGGAGTAATTACCCTCAATATATCCAAAAAATAGAAAAGATCAACCAATCAACTTCATAACATGAATTAATACATATGAGGTTAGAATTTAGGTATACAAGGTAGGATTCTACCTGAAATATCTTGTGAAAATATAGAAGAATCATACTAAATAATTATGAGTAAATAGAGAAATAAACTTATTAACTAAAATTGGTGAACTATATCTCAACCTCACCAAGTCTTGCTCACAAAGTAACATTCATAAAAGAGGTAATTCTATAAAAACATATATATAATAAGGTTCCCCATATCCTCTTTCCCACTTAACCAATCTCCATACACCTCAACATCTAACATCCAGTTTCTACCACCCCCTCTATAAGTCATATTATAAATCTTTGAAAAAATAAAAAAATATAATCTCATACTTAAAATTCATGCACACACATCATAACTACATCATAATTGTATTTCTATGTCCACTTAGTAAAACTGTGAGGCATCATATCCTAGTATAAATATACAATATACCGTAGGACATTATATCCCATGCATAAATTCACATGTAATTCAAGTATATGTCATAAACTTAATCCACTGTAACCATCATATACATGTATTTAATAACTGATATCCATTATGTCTTTCATGAGAAAATATCCTATAATAGTAAGCCACCATATCTCAGATATGTCTACATACAATCTTTGTTTGGAGGAATGAGTGGGGTGGGTGAGTAGTCATCTATTCAAACGTCGACAACCTAGATGCTAGGAACATACCTGAAAACCATATCTAAATATGGGCATTAGATACCCCAACCGACTCAAGTGGTGGAGCATAAAAGTAACAGGATATAATGATAGTATAAAACACAAACATTCTAAGAGAAACTATCCTACCCTAGGAACAGACTATAATTAAAATTATACATGTAAACCCATATTACATCACCAGTACTAGAAAGATAATTTCATTCTAGACACACACTAACCAAAGTTCATCATTATCAATTATTTAGTAATTTCACAATTACCATTCAATTTATAAGACAACATCATTAATTATTTTTTAACCATTTACTACATCATTACATTCCTCAACTCCCATTCCCATGATTTCAATATATTTCATTATTATTCCATATTTGTCACGAACCAACCCGGGTCGACCCTGAACCAGTCACCCAAGCCGGCACGTGACATGGGCCGAGGGGCGTTCCCGATCCCCACGGGCTGGCAACTAGTGCCGGGCATCAAAATTTAACAAGTGGGAACGATTTGGCCCAAAATATAATAAACTAAGAAGCAGAAATAAATAGAACAAATGTAAATAAGGAAAAAGGAACCAACAACGCAACTAACCTGACCATGACCAAAGCTCCACGTGACCCCATGGGTCACTCTCCAATAACACAACCGACGTCGCTCAAGGCGAACAACTGAAGCTGGAACCTGCAACAGAACTAAAAACAAGAAAACACTATAGGCGTGATTATTAAAACCCAGTAGGTAGGCCCGACTAATTCTATTCCCAATGCACATACCATTAAATAAAGAATTTATCAATTTCAGGTTTGAACTAAATTATATAAAATATTGGTTTTCACACACACTTTACTTTCTAAAACAAGTAACAATCCATTGCCCTCTTTAGTTTAGAATAAGTTTAATGTTGAAAGAGACAAGTGCATTTCATTTTAAAATGTTTTGTGAACAATTTTAGAAAACCAAATTTTAGTTGTTAGTCAAAAGAAAAAACAGACATAATACACAACACACACTAAGGGCAATGGAAAAAGTGGCACACAAGGGGGTCAGCAACCAAACTCGACCTATCAATCATCCGCCACATACAAATAAACACTAAAAGAAACATGGGTCGAACCTAGGAGATCGTGAACAATCCAGAACATACTATACATCTGACTCATCCTGAAGGCATGCCCTAACTCAATGACGTCATAACGTCCTAACGCCCGGCATAGCCCTACATGGCCTAACCGAGGGGCCCAATCCACATAGCAGCAATAACTCAGTGTTCCCCTGCTATGGGGCCACTAGCCATTGCGTAGTCTAAACTAGTGCAGCAATCATTCTCAGAAAATTCACTCAATATGCCAGGTTCCCATGTCAACACATAATATAAAAAGAGGGGTGCATCCACAATGTAAATAAACCAGTCACTATGCACAACATTACATACAGTTCACACAATCAACACACACTAAAGATCACCCCTGAATGGGTTTTCCAAAATAGTTTATTTTATCAAAGTGCCAATCGGGACTTCATCAACCTTAAAGAAAAACCACATTTCTCAAGAAAACCCAAATTCTTGTTCAGAAGAAACCATTTATCTTTAAAACAAAAAGCACATTTGAAATTCTGTGAATTATGTTTAAAGGCCAAAAGGGAATTCTTTCAATACTGGGTGTCCACTCATCAGAAAAATGTTTCAAGTGTTCGGTATAAAATAAATGGCTATTTTCGCACGAAATAATCATATGAAAATTTATTATATTAAATTATCTCCAATTCATTAAAATTAAAAGAAAATCAAGAAATTAATAAATTCTAAATTTAAAGGTGAATGCAGTGGGGGACCTACCTCAATTTTTAGCTCGAATGCGACGACGCGACACACCTTGCAAAGGCGTGCAAACACGCTCAAGACGATGATCACAATATCACGGTTTCCTCACCAACACGCTGCGACAACCGCATAAACAAATAAAAACACATAAACATGGACTTTAAATTATCCAAACCAACAAACAATGAAAAATAACCAGCTCAACACGTTTTGAAAATATCACATCCAAAACATGTCTCTCACCTAACAACCAACCCATAAAACATTTTAAAAAAAATAACACAATCATTTGTACACACAAAACATCGTTGCTTTCAAAATGTTCGCAGCACTTACACATGTTCACCAACTTAAAGATAATAATTCACACCTAATAAACAATTGATTAAAAACCTCTATAAAATAACCAAAACAAAACCAATATGGACAACACACCATTTTTAAAAGGAAATACAATTTCATCACGCACACATGTCAAGACATTTGAAAAATTCATTTCGCACCTTCCAAACACTCTAAAAACCCATTTCTTTGAAATATTTCATCAAGGTACACAAAAAAAAATAAAGTTTCCTTTACCAGAAGTCCATTCTCAAACAATGATCACCCAAAAAACTTCATAACATCTAACACATTCCACAGTAAAAACAACAAACACATTTATAAATCCACACTAACATACTAAGAACATCTAAATAAAATAAGCCATGGAAACAATTACCGATTGAGAGCAAATGCAATAAAACCTCACCGGAAGGGAGGACAACTCCCTGCAAAGATCCGAAATCCCTAAAACCCTAAGAAAACAAGTCACACAAACATGGATTTAAGTTCTAGCTAAATTGAATATAACCACAAAGGTTTAAAAAAAATAAAAAAAATGTTGGAAGAGTAGGATACCGGCAAGGGAGGTGCGGCCGTAGAAAAGGAAGGGGAAAGGGGGCGCCACTAGGAGGAGGTGCGACGGTAGGGTGCGCGCTGGAAGAAGGCGCAGCGAGGGGGTGGGGTCTTGCGGGAGAGAGGAGGAGGGGTGATGGGAGAGCCGGAGTCGGCCTGGCTAGGTGTTGAGGACGATGGTGACCCGGATCAATGGCGAGGCGAAGCGAGGCAAGGCGGCTGGCCGAAGGCGCGGCCTATCGGAGGTGTGGTGGATGCAGGCCACTGGGAGGCCAGGTGTGCCGCTAGAATAAAAAAAATGAGGGTGGGGCTCCTGTGGTCGAGCAGAAGGGGGAAAACGGGAGGGGGCTGTGCAGCCAAGAGAGGGAGGCCGGATGGGGTCGGGGCGTGGCCGAGGTAGAGAGGCTGGGTGTGATGGGGCGAGGCGGGGAGCTGGCAAGGGCCTGTGGGATCAGCATGAGGGGCTGGCGTGAGGGGACAACGGGGAAGGGAAGGGGTGCGCACAGGTGGAGTATGGGGAGGGGGGCGGCTCGCACATGGAGTCGGGAAAGGGGGGGGGGCAGTCGGGTTTAGGGTTAGGGTGCATTTTTTTTCATTTCATTGTAATAAAATAACAATAATAAAATCTGAAATAAAATAATAAAAATAATAATATAATAATAATAATAATATAAAGGATAATAATAATAATAATAATAATAATAACAACATAAAATTACTATTTTTATTAACAACTATTTTTTTTAAAACTTAGACCATATAATTATCAAATTCTGAAAACGGGGTCCCTACGCACTCATCGTACGCCAAAAAAAATATGCGCACACATTGTGCGACTCAGCGCAGTCCGCTCAGCCACACGCACAAGCACCTAGGGTGACCGCACGACCACTTCTAACCACGCAGTGCCCGTGCGCGGGTTTAAAACCCACCAAAAACATTAAACGACGAAAAAATTTAACTCGGGACCTAGCTCGGACATTGGCGCGAGAACCCGAAGCCAAGAATTAAATAAATAGAGGCGAATTTAAGGTCGGGGTGTGACAATTCACCCCACCACAGACACTTTCTGCCCCCAGAAAGTCACACAGTCAAACGATAGACCAAACAATAATTCATGTCTAAATAAAACTATGAGGAACCACAACATAGGAGAATGGGAGAACACAAGAGGGTTCTCACCACCACAAGAACTCAGTTAGTGTTGAAATTCAACACCCAAACATACCACCCCAGGAAGGGGGGTGGGGCACGGAAACCCCTAGCTGATCCAGACTAACCTTTATAGCAATAGCGGAACAACACCTCCGTTAAAACTTGGAACTCTCAACATAGACCAAAATCCTCAAAACTAGAGAGAAACCTCTGAGAAGAACATAACCCATGAAGTAAACTCGAGCATTACCAGCAACGTCAATCCTTCCATAAGTACTTATATCCCCAAACAAACACAGTCAGACTAAGACAAACCCATACAAGGTTCAAACATACTTTTAAGAAAAACGCACGATTCAGAACACCATAAACAGACAAACAAGACTGTTTGGATTACAAATGAACATGTTTATCCCCAACCTTACAATGACACAATGAACCTACAATAACAAAAAAACTTTAACAGTGGAAGGACAAGAATTGAAGGGCTTTAAATGTTCTGTTTCCAACACGGAACACGAAACCTGAACTGAGGCGTCAAACCCTGACAACTCCTGACTGTGCGCGAGCTTCACCCCAAGACCTGTGGTTGGGGCTTTGATGGTTGAAGCATCTCTTGCCTCACAGTCAGGCACTGGAATATTCTGGTCACAGTGTCTCCCTCATGCGACACTCCTGACAAAGCTTGTCGAGATGATCTAGACACCTGCAATGATGGCACGTCTTCGGAGGGGTGTGACATGACGGCTTGTATGCCCCAAACGTCCATACTGACGGTAAACCATTAGAAGGTCCAACAAACTGGAAGTTAGAGCCACTGAAGAGAATGTTTTAGGAAAAGGTCCCTCTGGCACACACTACTCGCCACATGGGGAACCTTGACGAGCAAGTGGATACGCTGGATTGTAAACCATCTCCACTCCAAAGACCAACTCAACTAAGAACACCTCATCCACCATCTTCTCAAAGTGATGGTCCTCAGAAAGGAGGACCCGCTCCTTGATCTCTAGACGAAGACCCTTGATGAAGAGAGAAGTCTTCATCCAGTCTTGCGACTCTACCCCCGGAAAAAGAGACACAAGATCCTTGAAATGTTCAACATATGCTTTCACCGTCTGCTGACCATGTTGAACATGCATAAAATCTTTCATTTTCTTCGTCTTCACCTCCACAAGTATAAATCATTGAACGAAGATGGCTTTGAAGACATACCACATCATCCCAACTTACAGTAATGATGGGGCGAACAACTCCAACTCATCCAGAGCTGGACCTTCAAACAGACCCAAAACACATACACTTTAACCACTTCGGGAGTTCCCAATACCTTGGAGACGCGCTCGACCTCTTCAAGCCACTACACTGTCTCTAACAGACTCCAATCACCATGAAGTACAGACAACATCCAAGAAAGACCAACAAACTGGGAATGACTCATCAAAACTCTGGAGACCTTTCTGGGTGGAATTCTTAAACAACGTATAAAACACCAAGCCGAAACCGACATCAAATCAAAACAATATCATTGAAAGAACCATCATCCAAAAATGACCTGCTCAAAAACCAAACAACCACAAACACAACCCAAAATTCTCTATCCAAAATTTCCGTTCCATTTTAAATTCCAAAAACACCCCTTTTTTTTCAAAACTTCTTTCCTTCAAGACCACATTCCAAAACCATTTTCCTCTTTAAAAGCCAATTTACAAAACAAGGTCAAGCCTTAAATTTCAAACACACCCAGGTAATCTCATGAACTGTTGCACATGTATTCATCCACTTTCATTCATATGCAACAACGCTCACTTTCCACGCATCTTCTCACATGTGCAAATGTCCATAAGGAGTACCTGAGGTTTCACTCCAAACCGATCTCGACCAATTTCAAAGCAAACATCAGTTTTCCAAACCAAATGCTTTTAGTTTTTAAAACCCATTTCATAAATTTAAAGTCCTTTAAAAGAAATCAGTCTCATTTTCAAAACCCCCCCTTTTTTTCCATTTCAAAAAATGCACTAACACCAATCAGAACAAAAACGACACTTAAATTTCATCAAACACCGAAGTGAGGGACTAGTAGTCACGCTTAACCTGGTGAAATGGTAGTGGGCCATGTCCCAAGTAGGCATCGACCACTAGGAGGAATTCAAAACATGTACCCAGACTCCACATGGGTCACTACTCCATGTGAAATCACGATGTAACATCGTCTTACCTCCGTTGTCATCCCTTAATCCAAAACAATCCAAAACGAAACAAAGACTCAATTCCCGGACTATACCTGGCGACTCGAGGTGCAGAACGGGAGAGGGTTCATGACGTCCTTCCCGTAACTACCTATCATGTCCCGACAATCCTAATCTCCATCTACCAGACACCCCAAATAACAAGAACCTCCTTTGATACCATTTTGTCATGAACCAACCCGGGTCGACCCTGAACCGGTCACCCGAGCCGGCCCGCGACATGGTCCGAGGGGCGTTCCCGATCCCCACAGGCTGGAAACTAGTGGCGGGCATCAAAATTTAACAAGTGGGAATGATTTGGCCCAAAATATAATAAACTAAGAAGCAGAAATAAATAGAACAAATGTAAATAAGGAAAAAGGAACCAACAACGCAACTAACCTGACCACGACCAAAGCTTCATGTGACCCCATGGGTCACTCTCCAATAACACAACCGACGTCGCTCAAGGTGAACAACTGAAGCTGGAACCTGCAACAGAACTAAAAACAATAAAACACTATAGGCGTGAGTATTAAAACCCAGTAGGTAGGCCCGACTAATTCTATTCCCAATGCACATACCATTAAATAAAGAATTTATCAATTTCAGGTTTGAACTAAATTATATAAAATATTGGTTTTCACACACACTTTCCTTTCTAAAACAAGTAACAATCCATTGCCCTCTTTAGTTTAGAATAAGTTTAATGTTGAAAGATACAAGTGCATTTCATTTTAAAATGTTTTGCGAACAATTTTAGAAAACCAAATTTTAGTTGTTAGTCAAAAGGAAAAACACGCATAATACACAACACACACTAAGGGCAATGGAAAAAGTGGCACACAAGGGGATCGACAACCAAACTCGACCCATCAATCATCTGCCACATACAAATAAACACTAAAAGAAACATGGGTCAAACCTAGGAGATCGTGAACAATCCAGAACATACTATACATCTGACTCATCCTGAAGGCATGCCCTAACTCGATGACGTCATAACGCCCTAACGCCCGACATATACCTACATGGCCTAACCGAGGGGCCCAATCCCCATAGCAGCAATAAATTAGTATTCCCCTGCTATGGGGCCACTAGCCAGTGCGTAGTCTAAACTAGTGCAGAAATAGTTCTCAGAAAATTCACTCAATATGCCAGGTTCCCATGTCAACACATAATATAAAAAGAGGGGTGCATCCAAAATGTAAATAAACCAGTCACTATACACAAACATTACATACAGTTCACGCAATCAACGCACACTAAAGAGCACCCCTGAATGGGTTTTCCAAAACAATTTATTTTATCAAAGTGCCAATTGGGACTTGATCAACCTTAAAGAAAAACCACGTTTCTCAAGAAAACCCAAATGCTTGTTCAGAAGAAACCATTTATCTTTAAAATAAAAAGCACATTTGAAATTCTGTGAATTATGTTTAAAGTCCAAAAGGGCATTCTTTCAATACTGGGTGTCCGCTCATCAGAAAAATGTTTGAAGTGTTCGGTATAAAATAAAAGGCTATTTTCGCATGAAATAATCATATGAAAATTTATTATATTAAATTATCTCCAATTCATTAAAATTAATAGAAAATCAAGAAATTAATAAATTCTAAATTTAAAGGTGAATGCAGTGGGGGACCTACCTCAATTTTTAGCTCGAATGCGATGACGCGACACGCCTTGCAAAGGCGTGCAAACACGCTCAAGCTGATGATCGCAATATCACTGTTTCCTCACCAACACGCTACAACAACCACATAAACAAATAAAAACACATAAACATGGACTTTAAATTATCCAAATGAACAAATAATGCAAAATAACCAGCTCAACACGTTTTCAAAACATCACATCCAAAACATGTCTCTCACCTAACAACCAACCCCTAAAACATTAAAAAAAATAACACAATCATTTGTACACACAAAACATCATCGCTTTCAAAATGTTTGCAACACTTACACATGTTCACCACCTTAAAAATAATAATTCACACCTAATAAAAAATTGATTAAACACCTCTATAAAATAACCAAAACAAAACCAATATGGCCAACACACCATTTTTAAAAGGAAATACAATTTCATCACGCACGCATGTTAAGACATTTGAAAAATGCATTTCGCACCTTCCAAACACTCTAAAAACCCATTTCTTTTAAATATTGAATCAAGGTACACAAAAAGAAAAGAAATTTCCTTTACCAGAAGTCCATTCTCAAACAATGAGCACCCAAACAACTTCAGAACATCTAACGCACTCCACAGTAAAAACAAAAAATGCATTTATAAATCCACAGTAGCATACTAAGAACATCTAAATAAAATAAGCCATGGAAACAATTACCGATTGAGTGAAAATGCAACAAAACCTCGCCGGAAGGGAGGACAACTCCCCACAACGATCCGAAATCCCTAAAACCCTAAGAAAACAAGTCACACAAACATGGATTTATGTTCTAGCTAAATTGAATATAACCATAAAGGTTTAAAACAAAATAAAAAACATTGGAAGAGTAGGATACCGACAAGGGAGGTGCGGCCGGAGTAAAGGAAGGGGAAAGGGGGCGCCGCTAGGAGGAGGTGAGACGGTAGGGTGCGCGCTGGAGGAAGGCGCAGTGAGGGGTCGGGGTCTTGCGGGCGAGAGGAAGAGGGGAGACGGGAGATCCGGAGTCAGCCTGGCTAGGTGTTGAGGACGATGGTGACCCAGATCAACGGTGAGGCGAAGCGAGGCAAGGCGGATGGCCAAAGGCGTGGCCTGTCAGAGGTGTGGTGGATGCAGGCCACTGGGAGGCCAGGTGTGCCGCCAGAAGAAAAAAACGAGGGTGGGGTCCTGTGGTCGAGCAGAAGGGGGAAAATGGGAGGGGGCTGCACAACCAAGAGAGGGAGGCCGGATGGGGTCGGGGCGTGGCCGGGGTAGAGAGGCTGGGCGCGATGGGGCGAGGCAGGGAGCTGGCGAGGGCCTGCGGGATCAGCATGAGGGGCTGGCGTGAGGGGACAGTGGGGAAGGGAAGGGGTGCGCATAGGTAGAGTACGGGGAGGGGGGGGGGCTCGCACAGGGAGTCGGGAAAAGGGGGGGGGAGTCGGGTTTAGGGTTAGGGTGCATTTTTTTTCATTTCATTATAATACAATAATAATAATAAAATCTGAAATAAAATAATAAAAATAATAATAATATAATAATAATAATAATAATATAAAGGATAATAATAATAATAATAATAATAATAATAATAACGACAACATAAAATTACTATTTTTATTAACAACTATTCTTTTTTTTAAACATAGACCATATAATTATCAAATTATGAAAACGGGGTCCCTGTGCACTCATCGTACGCCAAAAAAATGCGCACACATTGTGTGCCTCAACGCAGTCCACTCGGGCACCCGCACAAGCACCTAGGGCGACCGCACGACCACTTCTAACCACGCAGTGCCCGTGCGTGGGTTTAAAACCCACCAAAAACATTAAACGACGAAAAAATTTAACTCGGTACCTAGCTCGGACATTGGCACGAGAACCCGAAGCCAATAATTAAAAAAATAGAGACGAATTTAAGGTCGGGGTGTGACAATATTCTTAGGTATTCTAAGACTTAGGAAATTCCATCTCTAGAAATAGATAACTATAATAAAGGAACTAATCCATATTAAGAAAAAAAAAATAAATATAAAAACCAATAAACAAGAAAAATAACGAAAAATAAAGGCTATAAGACTACAAAAAATACCCTATAAGCATCCCCGAAGCCTTCCCACATCACCCATATCATCCCACCACCATCAATGTCAAGCCATTTACAGAACCAAGGAAAAAAAACTGAACCCTCACCTTTTTAAACATTTATACCTGATTTTATATAAGTGAATCACAAAGGATATATCATTTTATTATTTAAATGAAAAAAATATTTTAATCTCAATAAACTTGACAAGAAATCAATGATATAACATTAAACCTTAAAATCTCATAAAAAACTAGGATAGAATTAAAAATAGTCCAAAACATTTATTTTGTGAAAAAAATATTTTCTTTTACTATCTTGAATTAACTAATTCATTATGATTATATTTTAGAAACAAAGAAACCTGTGATAATATCTAATAGTAGCCATAATCAACTAATGAATGTGATTCAAGAAATTCTTTTCAGGTTAATAAATTTTAAGAAATAATAATAACCTATTTTATATTCCACATTCATTATTCTCTTTATCATACCATCTTTGAATTGTTATCCAAATTTTAAGCAACTCAACTATGTTAATGAAAAAAATAACCATAGGATAAAATCTCACACTATCTAGAAAATCACATAAGGAAACCATCATAAAGATAGTCATAATCTTATGTAATCACAACAACCATTTCAATTGTTCTAATCTTTTTAATACCATTTTATTATTTTCATTATGGTGAATCTTATCTATTATTACATTAATGTAAAGAAAATTAATCTCACATTGACACATAATATTAATAGAAGTTTACAAATCCCCTAACTGAATATAAATATTTTATCATTCCTTGAATGAGAATGGAAGAATAGATGAATAACTTCAAATCAGCAACCCCCTGAGGAACCCATGATTCCTATAGATATCATTCCACTAAGAATATTACATAAATAATCAATAATAAACCACATAAACTAAAGGCAAAAACTAATATAGAAGGGAAAGATGGAATGAGAGAGAACAAGAACAAAAAAAATGAGAAAACAGAGTTACCTAGGTTAAAGGATCATTGTTTAACAAAAAAATCCTTGAAATCGATCATATGTCCTATGCTCATAAAAAAAACTCCCACAATAGAATAGAGTTTGAAGTAAGGAGAATGAAATAATATTAATTAAAGAGACACCTCAAATTTATAATAAGTACTTGAAAATATAGTTTTATGGTTTGACATGTCACGATAATTCTATGATGGGGTTAATCCAGATGAATATCCAAAATCCACCCCAAGATTTACTCCCCCTTTCCCTATTTAAATATTAATAAAATATCTTAATCTGATATGATTTAAAGACACACTAGAACCAAAGTGGTCATTCATTATACATGATCCTCTAAAACCAAACCACGTAATGTCAAGAGCACCATGGTGTGATGACCCTTAACTCAACAGAACTGAGAAACGTTGATCCTCTGAACATTATGGCATGACCAAACCCTTCATGTTGTGAAACCACAATAATGGAAAAGGAAATGAATAATATTAAACCCATTGCCAAAATTTCTCTTAATACATGCTACTTTATAACAAAAATTACTATTTCATGACCCATATTTCCTCCCCAAAATAGTGAAAATTACTACTCTCACAGATTACAACCCCAAACCATGATAGATACTCGTGCTATGACACATATCCTAATAGACCTCCCAAGATATGACACCTACCACATAACCTGTGACTCATATCTTACAATAGAAAATAAGATCTCCAACAATTATTTCCTTAACTCAACCCTGAGGCTATCACAAAACACTCCCCAAACTACCTCAACACCTGATAACTAACAAAGTGTGGGTTTGAGAAAATTTTAATCCTTACAAAAATAGTAATGAAGCAATTTATTTAACATGACCTTAGGTGTACTTCACCATATGAAAGAGGTTTCTAACGAGCTGTGAAGGCATGAAAAAGTTATGGGGATACTATTTCATTGATATAAACCCTAATGTGTCCTGAAAAACTCTTACTAAATATTCACCATGACCTGTCCATGTGGTGGAAAAACCTAAAATATGTAGATAATAAACAGGGGTCCAAAAGCGACCCCATATTATATAATATAAAATAATTAAATAGTCTACATGATGCATCATGATATTATAAAAAAATTGATTATTAGAAAAAAATATACATAAAATAAATCATTATAATAATTATAAGAAGGCACTTAAGATGATATATGTTATAGTACTATTGGAAGTAAAAAAAGGTACAATGTATTATGAACTAACTCAAAAAATATATCATACTAAATCATTGTACACCACACCTAGATTGACCTAAACCATCCATCCAAAACCAACTTGATACCTATAAAGAAACATAAGTCCTAACAACATAAATTGAAACACATGTTGTGCATATAGGTATGAGTGAGTTCAATGACCCTGTAGGATTCCCTCACTAGCATCGACATACTATGTGCTAGTGATTAGATGGATGTGTACGCATATATTTAAAGAGTTAAAGTTGTGTTTAGTGTAAATCACATACTTGGAAATATAACACAAGATTCACATGGAAACCATAATTGTTCCTATGTATCTTAAATACACACACACCCCAATGACTCAATCAAAACTACCCCGCTCAGGGCAGGACCTGATTTCCTAAAATCAAAAACTTGTATACCATAATAACCTAATGATTCATACCTCACCACACTCATATAATTATATGTAATCACTAAAAGGTATCATCACATCCTTAATACTCACACAATATAGTCCCACCTATCCCATTAATTATACCACTATCACTAATGGAAAAATTGCCTATACCAACAGTTTGGAACTGTTGGTATATGTACCCAAACCATTGATATCGCCTATACCAATGGTTTGGGAATACATTAGGTGATTTGGAATGGGGAAATAAATATCCCAATGGTTTGGAGAAAACCTTTGGGATTGTTCTTTCCCAATGGTTTTCCTAAACCGTTGGGAAAGGTGTATATATATATAATTCTCAGCGGAGGTCTGAACTCACAACCTCACCATTATATATCAATGACTTTACCACTATCCTATAGTTTCCTTTGTGAATATATTTGGATATATATATATATCTAATTTATATATTGATTTATTTAATGATATTCTATAAATGTACTCATAAAAAATAAGGGTACCTATCCCAACAATTTTGAGAACCGTTGGGATAGGTACCGAACCTTTCCCAATGGTTTTCCCAAACTATTGGGAAAAGTGTTCTCAAAGTAACCTTTCTCAACGGTTGGGGAAAACTATTGGGAAAAGTGGCCTCAAAGTAACCTTTCCCAAATGTTTAACAGTTTTGTAAAAATTATTAGGAAAAGTGGACCGTTTCTCAATGGTTTGAGAAAATCATTAGGAAAAGAAGTATTGGGAAAAGTGGCCTCAAAGTACTCTTTCCCAACGGTTTTTTCAAAACCGTTGGGAAAAGTGGTGGGAAAAGTGGTGTCAAAGTACCCTTTCCCAATGTTATTGGAAAAACCATTGGAAAAGGGAGCCATACTAATGGTTCGTATAAACCGTTGGTATAGATGCGTTGGTATATATAGGATTTCTAGTAGTGTATCTTTCAATAATCTAAAACTCTAAGTATAAAGAGAATAATGATCCCATAAATAATGAAAAAATGTTCAATTAGAGAGGATACAACCATAAAATCACTTCTAAATAACAATACTATGATAAAATAAGTGAAAAATATAAATAATGGTCCTTAAAAACATTAAATAACAAATCCTAACTCTCACACCCTATCCTACCTTGTTTTGTTAGTCCTTATCAGAACTATTCTCTATATTACCCATAAAACACCACTAGTTTGGTTCCATATATCATATTTCATCATAGGGATAAGCTCCCACTACAAAAAGTTACATCAACCTAGTTTCACCTTGAGAAATTGTATTGGACATACAGAACTACAACAATAAACAAGAGTGTATTCTATGGCCATGGTCTTACCTCAGGTGGGTCTTTGGAATGATCTGGGTCATTAAGATTTTTTTTATCTCACCATCAACTCCCAAGATCCAACCATTATCTCACCCAGTGACTTTTTATCCATAGATCCATGTTTGATCTCCCATGATAAATATTATATTTATAGAAAGACATATCTCAAATAGGGAAAAACAATGTACACAACCTCATAAACAAAAATACAACACTACTCCTCAAGATGATCATTAATCACTGATGTCATCCTAAACATCACCTCTCATGGGAATTGACACTCTATCAAGAGCTCCATAATGAGTCTCACTTCTTCTCAAAATACATGATTAGTTAATTTTCTTAGAAAAAGGAATAATTTAATTTTATCTAGGATGGAAACTCACTTACCTCCTCTCCATAACACAAAGGGGGTACATCACATCTTCTCAACTCATATCTAGATCTATACCTCATATCATCACATCACATGAATATATGCTCATGAATTTGGAAAAATATGTAAATCATATAAACATTTGGAATAAATCTCACCATACCCATTGATTCCAATCATGAGGCTCTCTTATAAGGAACTAAAGAGGCCAACTAATATCAAAAGAAAGTTAAGAACTACTCAAGGGCCAATAGTGAACATCTCACCCATCACTTAGTCAATCCCAATGTCTCAATACAATCTAACCGATCCATCTCCCAAGGGAAGGTTCATACTATGTATCATATTTTATCACCCATTATCATAAAATAATAGTTAAAATACAATGAAACCATAATAAATATGTATTTATATAAGCACAAAACTTTGGAAAATAGGGTTCACCCACACTTGGTCAAACAGACCAAAAGATGTTTCCAATAATCCCTTATAGATTTATTTTAAATTCTAAATGAAAAACAAATTTAAAATTCTTTTGAAAAGGCACCACATTATGGATTTACTCATGATAGTAATTAGGCCAAAAATCCATGAATGTTCTCTTAAAGAACTCCTCTATTTGAAAGACTATTTCAAAACCATTTCTTTAACATACCATATTATTTTAAAATTATAATTTAAAAAACCAATTTTAAATCATATTTAAAAATTAAATCAAAATTTCTTTTTGAAATCAAACTCAAAACATTAAACAAACCATAAAACAGGCCACTAAAACTTGTTCGAATAAGGTTCAACTAAAAAACTATTTAACAATCTATGTGAACCTTATTGAATATTAGGATGACATGAGACCACCTTATTTTTATAGGGTGATATCATACAACATAATTATACAATGAAAATAACAATGAGAATGATCATACATGATCACTAAATGAAAAAAACACTTAGTAATTTAAAATCCACCTACCTCAACCCATGATCCTAAATAATCATCCTAGATCGTACCAACTTCAACCAAGACCATGAGAACCAATATTAAACATAACCACCATATAAATTAATAAAAAATATTTTAATAAAACCCCTTTTTTGAAATAATCAACTCCAAACTCACCGAGCAACATAATGACACTGAGACACAGAACAATGGGGTGCAATCCACTCTTAACACACACTCGGTCCTAATCTATGAAAAATACCCAGTTAATAAACTTGAGTCAATGATCCATTAAACCTAATTTAAAAAAACCATAATTAAATATATTAAAAAAATACCTCAATGAAACCAATGGATGATGACATGAATACATTTTTCTCCAACCTCCTATATTCACTACACAAGAAATCCCCATCAAGAGACAATTCCACCATACTTTGGTGGAATTTTCATCTAAATCCCTATGAGGTCACAATTTGAGGAGTGGGAAAGAGATGACTAAATAAAGAGATATGGGAATACTTCACTCTAATCAATGTTATGTGAAACTTTAGAACAACCCATACTAAAGGGAGACAAAGTGGGAGAATGTGAGATCTAAATAGGTTATATCCCATTCATCTAGGTGTCCAGACACCAAGATACTTTATATAGGGATTATATGGGGAAAAGGGGGAAATTAAACTTTTACCATTTATTTTGAAATGGGTTATGAGGCCTACCTAGTACCAAGGATTCCCCCACCAGGAAACTATATAATTTACTAGGTACCTGGTGCAAGGAATTGACCACCTAATGAACTATCTAGAAGAAAAACCCTTTTGGATGTCTCTACAGGTACTCATTAGTCCTAGATCAAGTTAGCTATGACACACTTCAGCCACCACCCTCCCCCTTTCCCCTAGTAACAACTGAGAACATGCTTCTAATTTTTTCACCAAACTCTCACCCCTAAAATATCTCTCAAATATTTTCATGCATCATAAAAAACTCCACTTCATTAATATGAATCAGAAAAATCAAATTTTATCACCCACTAAAATGCCAAAAACCCAACTCACCTCCTAGTTTTCCAACATTAAAATTTGTGGATAATAAAAGAATTCCCACTATAATAGTTCTCATCCTTGAGAATCCATGATGGTCCTTCAACAAAAAATCTTGACCTACATTATTCTTAAATATAGTTATAACTCATTGTGTTATACCTTTAATCTCTAATAATGCATTCGATGCATAACTCCAACACCCAAATAAACCATTCACCAATGCCTCTCCTACCAATCACCAAGATATGTAATTGAATTTATAGGATTTTTATCACCTCATTGGCAACATTTCACTCTAATATTTCCATCAAAACTCTAAGAATTACATCCCTCTTTCTCGAGTTCCCACTTCCAATCAACATTGAAATGTTGAGATAGTATAGGCACAAAGACACCCTTAAATCATAAATACACTAAAACATAAATAAAAAATCAACACCCAAGTTTTTGGTGCTCCCCAACAAGAAGACCCACAATTACCAACCAACTCAATTTAGTGGTTAACCCCACCATGAGAAGTGACTACCTAAAACACATCATAATTGATACAAATCCACAAAAACACTAATAATCAAACCATGATTTCTGATACCAACAATAACCACCCATTTCTTAATACCAAATCACATAGATATATTAAAATTACCATGACAAACAATTTCAAATGTGCACAATGGAAAAATTGTTCATTTTTAGTTGAACCACTAAAAACTGAGTACCCCAATTTACATAAACATTGGTTTCTTATTTTAAAACTAGCTAAAATAAAATTGAACACACCAAAATACATGTGAGTTTTTAAAAAACCCCTTATAATCTAATACTTTTTCATTAAAACCGAAACCCCAAAATCCAAAACATAGCAAGTATTTTCCTTGGAAATAAATCCCATTTAAAAATCTATTTTGAAATCAATTTATAAAACCATTTTTCCTAGTTTAGTAAAAAATAAAAAAAAACCCAGACCATCATATACATGCCTCGTGAACAACATGAGTTTTATTTCTAAAATTGGGGTTTTCTAAAAAATATAAAACACCTTAAAAACCCATTTTATTATGGTGTTCAAACAATCAAAATCAATCAAACAAATCATAAAAAATACCATTAGTTCTATATTAATCTAATCACACCATATAATGTATTTTTAAAAATTTCAAATTGATTATAATTTTTTTATTAATAGTGGACCCTGACATGGTAATATGTTAAACACCACTCATAGGCACATGTATTGTGCCCTAATTATGAAACTATCATGAAACATGGACTATATCACTAGCTTTTATATAAATTATAGACTCATCCCATGTCTAATATATCCCTCATTAAGACTCTCAGTCAAACACCCTACTCATACCTAGAGTTCTTACTCCCAAAATTGACATCCCATAGTGATTTGGGATTCAACTAAATCCATCCTGACCAATATTTCTCCCAATTTACCCCAGGTATGGACAACCTATATTCACCTATAATTGGATATATCCCAACAAAAAAACCACTAATACCATTTTTTAATTCCCCGGCATGGTCTTCCTGAATGATGATTGAGATGAGATTCTACATGACCTTGGGCATGCCTCCCTATATGCCACAGGATACCGACTAGTGTATAAGGCTTAAATAAGTTGTGGAAAGACTATAATTTCAATTTAAACCCCAAGGATCATGCTTAACTCTATTTAAAATTTAGCACAACTAATCCATGTAGTGGAAAAAACTCAAAATCTATAGAAAATAAACACTGATCCAAGATACCCCCTATGTTCAATAATATAAAAGTAGTAAATAGTCTACATTATTCATCAAAATATCATAAAAATCATAGAAATAAAATCATACATAAAAAAATTTATCGCCATAATAATTACAAAAAAGGCCCTTAGGACGATACATATATGGTTTTGTAGTGAGTAAGAAAAGGTACAACTTCCCTTAGAACAACTCATAATATATATCATATTTAATCATAGACCTCTATACCTTTATAGATACATACTATATGTACAAATCTATCTTGATACCTGAAAGGAAACATAAGTTCTACTCACATACATCAAAACCCTTTCCATGTACATGGGTAGGGGGTGAGTCCACCGACACAGTAGGATTCTCCCACTCTCCTCAACACACCAAGTGATAGTGAAAGTCATGCTAAATGAAAATGAAAAACTTGTAAACATAACACAATACATACATATAAACTATACTTGTTCTAGTATGTCTAGAAGACAAACACACCCCAAAGACTCAATTGAAACTATCCAACTTAGGATAGGACCTACCTGCCTGTAATCGATAACCCATATACAATTATAACCCACTATCCATACCTCACCCCTCTCATATTATTAGATATAATTATTATAAGGTATCACTAAATCCTTAATACTTTTAAAATAAAGTCTCACATGATCCATTAATCATCCCACTATTCATAAAAAATTTAAAACTTATAGTATAAAAGGAATAATAACCCCATAAATAATATAAAAAAGTAAAATAAAATTGGGTAAAACCCCCAAATCAAATTCAAACCAAACCCATTAATAATATAAAATTGTCTTAGGTCCAAGTATCACATGTTTTCATAGGGGATATCTCCCACTACATGATAATGAAACTCTCCACTTGTTCCTTGATCCCTCAGATCACACATAAAATCCATCAACAATAAACAAGAGTATGATGTATGGTTACAGTCTTACCTAAGGTGGTTTTTTGGAAAGCTCTAGGTCAAATATATTTCTTAAAGATTTTTATTTCCTCCAAAGGGTTATCCAATATCTCACTGAGTTTTCTATCAGCCATCATTATAACACCACGAGATTTTATGAAAAATTTTCTTTTTAATTCCATAGATGTCTTGTGTTGTACGCTACACCAAAAGGAGTTTACACTACATGCATCCCTGAATCGGATTACATTACACGCAATCAAGACATTCTTTGATAGCGTGTGTAGTACGCAATACGGGGTTTCACTAAATGAGATATTATTATAATATTACTATGAACTAGCTATTATGAATAGTAATACCCACTTTTTGGAATTTTATAAATTTTATCCTTCAAAATGGACTTCATTTTTGGAATCGGAATATCGAAATTATCCTAGGGTGAATTTTTGGTATTTTTCTGAAAGCTTTCAATTTTTGATGAATAGTGAAAACACTGGGTTAATATTTAAAAAACCGACTTTTTATTTAAATAATTATTTATTTTAATTATATTTATTTTAGGTCAAAATTGATACATAATACCTATATAAGTTCAAAGTAATTCATTTGAGTCATTTCAAAATAATTTTAGATATATAAATATTTTATTGAACTTTTCACCGTCTTTTACCCACCTCCTAGGAGAATTTACAAATTCACATAAAACTTAATTTTACCGCTTCTATGAGTGGAATTTAGAAAATCCGAGAGACACGGTTAATATCAATGACTAAAATTTGGTACAATGAGATGAAAATAATTTTTGGTGAATAGTAACTTTTTACTTTTTTTACCACGGTTAAAAGTAAATAGGGTAATTAAGGGTAAAAATGATATTATTATTACCCTAATACATGTCATAATTCTATTGGATAAGTTTAATTCGACCAAAAACAACCTTAGAAATAAAATATGACCATTTAGGACCACTTGTATTCGATTAGGACATTTAATATTATTTTATTTAAAGAATAGTTAAAATAGTTAAAATCAAAGTTTAATAACTAAAACATTTTTAATATAGGGTTATACATAAGATAAATTCGACTATAAATATTCATTAGAAAGATAAAAATATTTACTACATAATGGTATTTTATTTATAATTTTTAGACTTTAAATGATTTAATTTATTTATGACACAATGATGATGCAATAATTATCTTATTAATGACATATTGACATAATTGTTGTTATAAATACCCAAATAAATGTAATTTAAGACTTTTTATGAATTCACCTAATTTTTTATGTTAATATTAAATTTTATTATTTCTTTAATCAAATTTTATCGAACTAATAATTCTGTTAGGATTTTCAAACAAATCAAGTACCAAATAGTGTCAAAATTGACATAAAATAGTTCCTAAAACAAATATTATATTATTAATTGTTATTTTATTATAGAAAATCTAAGGCTCGTCCAAATGACTTAGATAAGGATATATATATTAATAATGAACTAGTTGGGGTTCGTTTGGCTTGTTATAGTAAGTTTATTAACCATATAGTGTAAGAAAACAAAAATGATACGGTAAAAGTTAAATTATTTAACTTAGAGTTAAATCTAAATGATAAGGTTAAAATAGTAACCAAAACTTGTCCAAATAATATTGGATGAGAGTATATAGACCCATACCCACCTTAGCTTCTAAATAAATCAAGTTAGAGATATTAAAAACCTAATATGACTTTATAATAAAATAATATTTTTAGTTTTTCCAAAGGTGCCCCTCTCCTCCCTTATAAAAGGGCACATCCTCCCTCTTATCCTCACAACACTTTGAGACTTCAATCTCGGACAACCCCTACCAATTTCTCTTCTCCACTTCCCTAGTAATATTATATAGGTCCTGGTCTTCTTCAAAGACCAATTTTAGTGCCCTAAGGGGAGTTTTCAAAGAGGCGTGTCGAAGTAGAGGTAATATTCGTTACCAATTCTTTCAAATTTATTTCTTCTTCTACTTCCTCTTCTTTAGTTGTTTCATTATAAAGTAATAACATCAGTATAAGTCATATAATGGTATGTTATTATAAATATGAAACAACCCTATTTCTATAACTACCCATACTTTACATACATTGTTATTACTTCAGAATTAAAGCACACTTATTACAACATATAACAAAACCAAGAAAGGACCATATAGGTATAGAGTCTTTAGAAACTGGGAAACATAAACAACTGGTTCATAAAGAATCTACTTCGCCTCCCATTTATTTCATCATATCTAGAGTCCCTTTTTGGCATATCTTACTTAATAACCTTCTTCCTGGCCTGGGGAAATAAAACATACAAAAGGGTGAGCTCAAATGCTCAGTAAGGGTAAACAAATGAAATATCAATGACGTCATATTCATAAGAACATATCTTTTGGATATCTTAACCTGCAAAAGAGATCATAATTTAATAACATGGGATAAATCATAAAAGTGAAATGTAATCCCAATAATCATAACTGAAAACATGAAACTTTGTGGCATACAGACATAATCATAGAGAATAATTTCTTGTTAGTCAAGACTCATTGCCAAGATTATCTTAGTGGACAAAGTCCATTTCTGAACCGAGTCACCCTCGTTTCAGTCCGGTTTCACTGAACCGGTATAACCTACCATTCCAGCCATGTCAATCTCATGAGATATAAAATCTTTACCCAATGCATTGGAGGGAGATATAGGTCCCACCCATCTTATAATGATACCATTCTTATGTGTGCCACAAAATCAGAAAACCATACATCATAGCATAACCCATGCAATAAAAATGGGAATCTTAAACATCATGACATCATAAAAAAATTCATATAAGATAAAGGAATTAATAAAAATAATTCCATCACAACATAATCAAATCAATTTAATTATAGGGATAGAAACAGAACCCTATATTATCTTAGATGGAAAATAATTTTGATAAAGCACTTGAACTCCATTCTTAAGGAAAATATCCTTTCTACTTCAAAAACATTTTCCTTTCTTTAACATGTCATACAATTTTAAACTAAAAGAAGTTGATTAAAAATAAACCTGAAAACTTGTAAAGGAAGTTTCTTGGAAATAATGTTTTAAAAATCCATTCATGCCATATAAGTTAAAAAAACATTCTTCGTACTTTTGTCGGAAAAGTCAAAAAGTACCTCGTATGAAAAACGACAAAAGATTCCTTTCATATATTTTACTAAAAACTCAACGAAGGGTAAAGTTGGATATAAAATATTGTATAAGGATATAAATATTACATATTTAGGAAACATGGATGTGCATGATAAAATACACCCCAGTAAATTTTAAAGTATAAACAATCTCGGATAAAAATGAGATTGTGATATTTTCCATACCTTAGGTCCGATATGATTTGTACATGTCGGAACCTCCTGTATAATGATTTAAATAATGTTATTGACTTATTCCAGAATCATACTTATTTTTATGATATCACATATGGTCATGTTCTTAGCTTCTTAGTAGTAATATTTCATTGCTACTTGTTATTCGGGTGTTTATAACTTTTTGTTCTTATGCGTGTTTTGTCGAATAAATTCTTATTGTTCTCTTTAGGTTATAGATACCTCATTTCCAGAATGGTATTAGTGTAATATATATAATATTCATTCATTAAATTCATTTATATAATCATTATGAAATGAAGATCATGTAGAACGAGTCGCATCACATCGTGGAGACGGTATTCCGTACGTACGCACTTGTGATGATATCGTTCCTATGATCGTGGAATTGTATTGGAGTGTATGTATACTATTTCAGAATCAGTATTACTTTATAATAGTCATATATAGTCATTACTTACACCATTATACCCATCCAAGTGAGTTGGTGGTGGAAAATAGATTACACCACGGCGTGGAGACGGTATTCCGTACGTACCCACGCGCGGTGATTTCTTTTTCCGTAGGATGGATAGATGGTGAAATAGGGTTGTTTCATACTTATAATAACATATCATTATATGAGTGATACTTATGTTATTACTTCATAATGAAACAACTAAATAAGAAGAAGTGGAAGAAGAAATAAATATGAAAGAGTCGGTAACAGACATTACCTCTTCTTTGAAGTGCTTCTTTGAGACCTTATTTTAGGGCACTAAAATTGGTCTTTGAAGAAGACCAGGACCTCTAGGATGTCTATAGGGAAGTGGAGAGGAGAAAGTGTAAGGGGTTGTCCGAGCTTGAAGGCTCAATGTGGTGTGAGGAAGAGAGGGAGGAGGTGCCCTTTTATAAGGGAGGAGAGGGGCACCTTTGGAATAACTAAAAATATTATTTTATTATAAAGTCAAGTTCGGTTTTAAATAGCTCCAAATTGATTTATTTCTAGGATAAGGTAGGGATGGGTCGAAATAATATCATCCAATAGAATTTAGACAAGTTTAGGTTCCCATTTTAACCTTATCATTTAGATTTAACATTAAGTTAAATAATTTTACTTTTACAGTGTCTTCTTGTGTTCTTATACTATAAGATTAATAAACTTACTATATCAAGCCAAACGAACCCCAAGTGGTTTATTATTAATATATATAACCTTATATAAGTCATTTGGACGAACCTTATATTTTTAGGAATAAAATAACAATTAATAATATAATATTTGTTTTAAAAACTACTTTATGTCAATTTTGACATTATTTAGTAATTGATTTTTGTGAAAATCATAACAGAATGATAAGTTCGAACAATGTTAATTAAATCAATACTAACATGTCATATTAACCTAGAAAATTAGTGTAATTCATAAAAAGTCTCAAATTATATTTATTTGGGTATTTATAACATCAATTATGTCAATATTTCATTAATAAGATAATTACTGCATCATTGTTGTGTCATAAATAAATTAAATTATTTAAAGTCTAAAAATTAAAAATAAAATATTATTAAGTATAAAATCTTTTTAACTTTCTAATTAATATTTATATTCGAATTTTCTTATGTATAACCCCATATTAAAAATGATTTAGTTATTAAACATTAATTTTAACTATTTTAACCCTTCTTTAAATAAATTAATAATAAATGTCCTAATCTAATCCAAGTGGGCCTAAATGGTCATATTTTATTCCTATGTTTTTTTTCGAATTACACTTGTCCAATAGAATTAGGACATGTGTTAGGGTAATAATAATATCATTTTTACCCTTAATTACCCTATTTACTTTTAACCGTGGTAGAAAAAGGTAAAAAGTTACTATTCACCAAAAATTATTTTCATCTCATTGAACCACATTTTAGTCCTTGATATTAACTGTGTCTCTCGGATTTTCGATATTCCACTCACAGAAGCGGTAAAATTAAGTTTTATGAAAAATTCAGTTTTTTTTAACTACCACTTAGTGGTTTCACTATTCATCAAAAATTGAAAGTTTTCAGAAAAATACCAAAATTTCACCATAGGCTAATTTCGATATTCCGAATCCAAAAAAGAAGTCCATTTTGAAAATAAAATTTATAAAATTTCAAAAAGTGGTTATTACTATTCATAACGGCTAGTTTTAATAAAATTTTAATAGTATATCATTGTTTAGTGAAAATCTGTATTGCGTACGATGCAAGCTATCGAGGAAGCTCGCAATTTCGTGTAAAGCAATCCAAGCAAGTGTTGTGTGTAAAAAAGATTCCTTTGATGACTTATATAACATAAAAGTCTCGGGTGTTACATTCTACCCCCCGTAAAATGAATTTCACCCTCGAAATTCGTTCACTTTGCATCAAACAGATGAGGATACCTCTCCCTCATCATATCCTCAAGCTCCCATGTAGCTTCTTCTAACTGGTGGTTCCTCCATAAAACTTTCACCAATCGAGTGGTCTTGTTTCGTAGGACTTTTTCGCTATGATCAAGAATCTCTCTCGGTAGTTCTTCATAAGAAAGATCTTGCTCCAGTGGTACAACTTCTAAGCTGAGTACATGTGAAGGATCAGGTATGTACTTTCTCAGGAGAGATATATGGAACACATCGTGAACTTGAGAGATATTCGATGGAAGCGCCAATCGGTAAGGTACCTTCTCAACACGATCCAGTATTTCGAATGGACCGATATATCTAGGGCTCAACTTCCCCTTCTTTCCAAATCTCATAACCCTCTTCCAGGGAGATATTCGTAAGAACACTTTATCACCCACTTCAAACTCTAGGTCTTTTATTCGGTTGTCGACATAACTTTTCTGTCGACTCTAAGATGCTCTTATGTGTTGTTGAATATATCTGACCTTTTCTGCCATTTCATCAACGAGATCAGGTCCTAATAGCTTTCTTTCCCCAACTTCATCCCAGCAGGTTGGAGTTCTGCATTTCTTTCCATAGAGATCTTCATAAGGAGCCATCTGAATACTGGAGTGAAAGCTATTATTATAAGAAAATTCCACCAAAGGTAGGTGTTGATCCCAAAAACCTTTGAAATCCATAGAGCAAGATCTCAACATATCTTCTAGAGTTTGAATTGTTCTCTCAGACTGACCGTCTGTCTGAGGATAATAAGCAGTGCTGAAACTCAACTCTGTATCCAGAGTATGCTGAAGACTTCGCCAGAACTTTGAGGTAAACCTCGGATCCCGATCAGATATAATAGAAAGTGGTACTCCATGCAATCTTACCACTTCCTTTACATATATCCTGGAAAACTGATCCAGAGAGAAATCCTCTCTAATAGCAATGAAGTGTGCAGATTTTGTAAGACGATCAACTATGACCCAGATAACATTATTGCATTTGGATGTTTTAGGAAGTCCTGTGACAAAGTCCATAGTGATGTTTTCATATTTCCATTAGGGTATGGGTAATGGTTGTAACATCCCCTTAGACTTCTGTCTCTCAGATTTAACTTGTTGACAAACTAAGCATCGAGAGACATATTCAGCAACATCTCTTTTCATGCCATCCCACCAGAAGTACTCTTTTAGGTCCCTATACATCTTCGTGCTTCCAAGATGAATAGATAATGAAGAACTATGAGCCTCATCCAGCAGCTCCTTCTTTAATTCGGGGATGGGAGGAACACAAACCCGATTCCTGAACTTTATTATCCCATAACAATCAAGGTTGAATTCAGGAACATTTCTCACCTTCTTTTGTAACTCGACATCTTCTTTCTGTGCCTCTTTAATCTTCACATGTATAGATGGTTGAACATTCATTTGAGAAAGATACGATTTTCCCCTTTCATTATAATTCCAAGATCCATCCTTTGTAAATCCATAAATATTGGATCTTTTGTGATCCACATCATGGATAAACTAGCATGGTCTTGTTGACTTAATGCATCTGCCACCTTGTTTGCTTTCCCAAGGTGGTAATGAATTGAGCAGTCATAATCCTTAATCATCTCCAACCATCTTCTTTGGCGCATATTCAGATCCTTTTGTGTGAAAATATACTTTAAACTTTTATGATCAGTATAAATATCTAACCTTTCTCCATAAAAGTAATGCCTCTAAATCTTTAATGCAAAGATTACCGCAGCTAACTCCAAATCATGAGTTGGGTAATTTTGCTCATGTATTTTCAACTGTCGTGAAGCATAAGCTATCACCATATCATTTTGAATAAGAACACACCCAAATCCCTTCTTGGATGCATCACTGTAGATCACAAACCTTTCTCCACTATAAGGTAGTGTGAGCACAGGTGCACTGGATAACCTTCTTTTTAACTCCTTGAAATTCTCTTCACATTCCTCCGTCCAAACAAACTTAACTCCTTTATGAGTCAACTTGGTGAGTGGATTAGATAATCATGAAAAATCTTTCACAAAACGTCAATAATATCCATCCAAACCAAGAAAACTTCGGATCTCGGTTACTGTTGTTGGTCTCGACCATCTTTCAATAACCTTTGTTTTTGCTGGATCCACAGATATCCCCTCTTTTGAGATTATGTGACCCAAAAATGCAACTTTTTGAAGCCAAAATTCACACATGGTAAATTTGGCATAAAGATTCTCCTTTCTTAGGGTCTTCAATATAATTCTCAAGTGATCTTCATGTTCTTCCTTGCTCTTTGAATAGACAAGAATATCGTCTATAAAGACTACCACAAACTGATCAAGATAGTCTCTGAAGACTTAATTCATTAGATCCATGAAGATAGCAGGGGCATTAGTAAGACCAAATGGCATCACTATAAATTCATAGTGTCTATACCTTGTACGGAAAGTCGTCTTTGGTATATCCTCCCTTTTGACCCTTAATTGATGATACCCTGAATGAAGATCAATCTTGGAAAAGTATTGAGCTCTGTGTAGTTGGTCAAATAGGTCATCAATGCGTGGGAGAGGATATTTGTTCTTGATAGTGATCTTGTTAAGTTCTCAATAATCAATGCAGAGTCTCATTGATCCATCTTTCTTCTTAATAAACAGAACAGGTGCTCCCCAAGGTGACACACTAGGGCATATGAACCCCTTATCAAGATTCTCTTGGAGTTGCTTCTTCAATTCCTGTAACTCAATTGGGGCTATTCTATAAGGTGTCCTTGAAATAGGAAAAGCACCCGGTATGAGTTCTATTGAAAACTCAACTTCACGATTTTGTGGAAGACCCGGTAATTCCTCCGGAAAGACATCATAAAACTCCAGTACAATGGGAATATTCTTAATCATGAGTTTCTCACCAACCATTTGAGATAAATAACCTTCATTTAGTGGAATCAATACCCATAAAATGGAAGAAATTTACACTGGAAGGTTATGTTCATCCTTGCATCGATAGACGATTATAGATTGATCTAGAATATGAAATGTGACATCCCTTCTTTGGCAATTGATATGAGCTCCATGTAGAGAAATCCAATCCATGCCAAGAATCACATAAAATTCCACTATAGGAAGGATCACAAGATTTGCAGGAAGCACTTTCCCACAAACTTCAATCGGAGAAGAATTATAAACTTTTGATGTGACTATTGTGCCATTATGTGTTGTCACAGCTAACTCAACATCTAATTGTTGAGGTAATACGGTGATACCCTTAGAAAATTCTTCAGAAATAAAAGAGTGGGTGGATCCAGAATCAAATAAAACATTTTCTACTTTAGAGTGGATGGTAAGTGTACCTTTCACCGCATCATTATCGTACTCTACATCGCTGATAGAAATTGCATGTGACTTTCCTTTGTCTTTAGCCTTAAGAGTTTGTTGATGTCAACCATCATCATCAACCCTTGGATTAGGGCATTTATTTGCATAATATCCCATCTCCTTGCACTTGAAACATTGAAGTGTAGTAGGTTAATTCTATGTATCCCTTCCTTTGTTTGCATCATTAGACATCTTCTTCCCATCATCGCGACATTCAAATGCCCGATGACCTTCCTTTCCACATTTGAAACATTTACTTGTCACTTTAAGACAACTCCCTCCATGTTTCTTTCCACACTTTGAGCATAAGGGAAATCTCATCTTATTCTTAGTGTGCTCTTTAGATTTTCCTTTGAATTCCATTTTCCTCTTCTTATCAAACCCATATGACTAATGGGTTACTCCAATATCCATCTCAACTTTGAGAGCACATCGAATGATTTCCTCATAGCTATTGAAGTCCCTTATGGCTAAGGCCCTTCAAAGACTTGGTTTTAAGCCACTAAAGAATCAATAGATCTTACTATCAGGTTGGATAATAATACCAGAAGAGTACCTTGCAAGTCCTGTAAAATTTGCTTCATAGGTACCAACAGATTCATCATCCTTTTGCTTTAGTTCAAGAAACTCTTTCTCTATATTTTTTCGGAGAATACGAGGGAAGTACTTATTGAAAAATAAGTTCTTGAACTCTTCCCATTCCATGGACTCAATTTCATCCCTTTGCCTCATATTCTTAATAAGATTCCACCATTTATCAACATCACCTTCCAAATGATACACTGCTAAGATGACTTTATCATGCTCAGAACATTGAAGAACTGAAAATATCTTTTCAGTAGTACTAATCCATTGTTCAGCAACTAATGGATCAGTAGACCCGCTGAATGAAGGTGGACGCTGTCTCATGAAGGATTCAACAAAATGTTGCTCTTTCCTTTGCTCGTTTGGAAGTCCTGCATGATTCATAGCTTGAGAAAGTTGTGTGAGCATGGCTACAAGATTTTGCATTCTAGCTCCCATAACATTTGGTTGCTCAGGGGGACAATCATTGCATTGCCCGTCGCATTCCGCATTAACACAGTTCCTTCGGGTTCCAGCCATTGACTAAAACCAAGAAGAATAGTGTGAGCAACACTAATTATAATAGGAAAACCATATAATCAAGAATAAAATTTCACACTTAAGGTCTTATCCTAGGTTATTCATGGCCATTTCTAAAACACTAATATTGTGTTCCATGCTTAGACTTATCCTTAGGGTTCTTACTAAGGCTTTCGCATCCTAGTTTCCAAAGGTTGACTATACCTTTCCTCAGATACCAACTATAATGACCCATACTTTACATACATTGTTATTACTTCAGAATTGAAGCACACTTATTACAACATATAAAAAAACCAAGAAAGCACTGTATAGGTATAAAGTCTTTAGAAACTAGGAAACATAAACAAATGGTTCATAAAGAATCTACTTTGCCTCCCATTTATTTCATCATATCTAGAGTCACTTTTTGGAATATTCTACTTAATAACCTTCTTCCTGACCTGGGAAAATAAAACATACAAAAGGGTGAGCTCAAATGCTCAGTAAGGGTAAACAAAAGAAATATCAATCACGTCATATTCATAAGAACATATCTTTTGGATATCTTAACCTGCAAAAGAGATCATAATTTCATAACATGGGATAAATCATAGAAGTGAAATGTAATCCCAATAATCATAACTTAAAACATGAAACTTTGTGGCATATAGACATAATCATAGATAATCATTTCTTGTTAGTCAAGACTCATTTCCAAGACTATCTTAGTGGACAAAGTCCATTTCTGAACCGATTCACCCTCGTTTCAGTCCAGTTTCACTGAACCGGTATAACCTACCATTCCGCCATGTCTATCTCATGAGATATAAAATCTTTACCCAATGCATTGGAGGGAGATATAGGTCCCACCCATCTCATAATGATACCATTCTTATGTGTGCCACAAAATCAGAAAACCATACATCATAGCATAACCCATGTAATAAAAATGGGAATCTTAAACATCGTGACATAATAAAACAATTCATATAAGATAAAGGAATTCATAAAAAAATTTCCATCACAACATAATCAAATCAATTTAATAATAGGTATAGAAACAGAACCCTATATTATCTTAGATGGAAAATAATTTTGATAAAGCACTTGAACTCCATTCTTGAGGAAAATATCCTTTCTACTTCAAAAACATTTTCCTTTCTTTAACATGTCATACAATTTTAAACTGAAATAAGTTGATTAAAAATAAACTTGAAAACTTGTAAAGGAATCTTCTTGGAAATAATGTTTTAAAAATACATTCATTCCATATAAGATAAAAAACATTCTTTGTACTTTTGTCAGAAAAGTCAAAAAGTACCTCGTATGAAAAATGACAAAAGATTCCTTTCATATCTTTTACTAAAAACTCAACGAAGGGTAAAGATGGATATAAACTATTCTATAAGGATATAAATATTACATATTGAGGAAAAATGGATGTGGATGATAAAATACACCCCAGTAAATTTCAAAGTATAAACAATCTCAGATAAAAATGAGATTGTGATATTTTCCTTACCTTAGATCCGATATGCTTTGTACGTGTCCGAAACTCCTGTATAATGATTTAAATAATGTTATTGACTTATTCCAGAATCATAATTATATTTATGATATCATATATGGTCATGTTCTTAGCTTCTTAGTAGTAATATTTCATTGCTACTTGTTATTTGGGTGTTTATAACTTTTTGTTCTTATGCGTGTTTTGTCGAATAAATTCTTATTCTTCTCTTTAGTTTATAGATACCTCATTTACAGAATGGTATTAGTGTAGTATATATCATATTAATTCATTAAATTCATTTATATAATCATTATGAAATGAAGATCATGTATAATGAGTCGCATCACATCGTGGAGACGGTATTCCGTACGTACGCACGAGTGATGATATCGTTCCTATGATCATGGAATTGTATTGGAGTGTATGTATACTATTTCAGAATCAGTATCACTTTATAATAGTCATATATAGTCATTATTTACACCATTATACCCATCCAAGTGAGGTGGTGGTGGAAAATAGATTACACCACAGCGTGGAGACGGTATTCCGTACGTACGCACGCGCGGTGATTTCTTTTTTCCGTAGGATGGATAGATGGTGAAATAGGGTTGTTTCATACTTATAATAACATATCCGTATATGAGTGATACTGATGTTATTACTTCATAATGAAACAACTAGATAAGAAGAAGTGGAAGAAGAAATAAAGATGAAAGAGTCGGCAACAGACATTACCTCTTCTTTGAAGTGCTTCTTTGAGACCTTCTTTTAGGGCACTAAAATTGGTCTTTGAAGAATAACAGGACCTCTAGGATGTCTCTAGGGAAGTGTAGAGGAGAAATTGGTAGGGTTTGGCCGAGCTTGAAGGCTCAAAGTGGTGTGAGGAAGAGAGGGAGGAGGTGCCCTTTTATAAGGGAGGAGAGGGGCACCTTTGGAATAACTAAAAATATTATTTTATTATAAAGTCAAGTTCGGTTTTAAATAGCTCCAAATTGATTTATTTCGAGGATAAGGTGGGTATGGGTATAAATACTATCATCCAATAGAATTTAGACAAGTTTGGGTTCCTATTTTAACCTTATCATTTAGATTTAACATTAAGTTAAATAATTTTACTTTTACCGTGTCTTCTTGTGTTCTTATACTATAAGATTAATAAACTTACTATATCAAGCCAAAAGAACCCCAAGTTGTTTATTATTAATATATATAACCTTATCTAAGTCATTTGGCCTAACATTAGATTTTTAAGAATAAAATAACAATTAATAATATAATATTTGTTTTAAAAACTACTTTATGTCAATTTTGACATTATTTAGTAATTAATTTTTGTGAAAATTATAACAGAATTATAAGTTCTAAAAAAGTTAATTAAATCAATACTAACATGTCATATTAACCTATAAAATTAGTGGAATTCATAAAAATTCTCAAATTATATTTTTTTGGGTATTTATAACATCAATTATGTCAATATTTCATTAATAAGATAATTACTGCATCATCGTTGTGTCATAAATAAATTAAATTATTTAAAGTCTAAAAATTTAAAATAAAATATCATTATGTATGAAATATTTTTATATTTCTAATGAATATTTATAGTAGAATTTATCTTATGTATTACCCCATATTAGAAATGATTTAGTTATTAAACTTTGATTTTAACTATTTTAACCCTTCTTTAAATAAATTAATAATAAATGTCCTAATCTAATCCAAGTGGGCCTAAATGGTCATATTGTATTCCTAAGTTTGTTTTTGGTCGAATTAAACTTGTCCAATAGAATTATGACATGTTTTAGGGTAATAATAATATCATTTTTACCCTTTATTACCCTATTTACTTTTAACCGTGGTAAAAAAAGGTAAAAAGTTACTATTCACCAAAAATTATTTTCATCTCATTGAACCAAATTTTAGTCCTTGATATTAACCGTGTCTCTAGGATTTTAGAAATTCCATTCATAGAAGCGGTAAAATTAAGTTTTATGAAAAATTTAGTTTTTTTAACTACCACTTAGTGGTTTCACTATTCATCAAAAATTGAAAGTTTTCAGAAAAATACCAAAATTTTACCCTAGGCTAATTTCGATATTCCGAATACAAAAATGGAGTCCATTTTGAAAATAAAATTTATAAAATTTCAAAAAGTGGTTATTACTATTCATAACGGCTAGTTTTAATAATTTTTTAATAGTATATCGTTGTTTAGTGAAACTCGGTATTGCGTACGACGCAAGCTGTCGAGGAAGCTCGCGATTTCGTGTAAAGCAAGCCAAGCAAGTGTTGTGTGTAGAAAAAGATTCCTTTGATGATTTATATAACATAAAAGTCTCGGGTGTTACAATTTCACCTTCTATCCATCCTACGAAAAATGAAATCACCACGCGTGCGTACGTACGGAATACCGTCTCCACACCGTGGTGTAATCTATTTTCAACCACCACCCTATTTGGATGGGTATAACGGTGTAAATAAATAACTATATATGATTATTGTAAAGTGATATTGATTCTAAAATATTATACATACACTTCAATACAATTCCACAATCATGGAAATGATATCATCACTCGTGCGTACGTACGGACTACCGTCTCCACGACGCGATGAGATTCATTTTCCATGTTAACCATTCATGAATGATTATAAAGTATATATAATAAGTAATAATTAAATATATGAAATAATAATGATACTGGATTTATGTATATATATATATATATATTTCCTCTAATTACTTCCATTCAAGTCAATAAGGAAAAGAAAACAGTGTTCATGCATACGTACGACCTACCGTCTCCATGAACAGTGTATTTCATTTCATTTATCTATATATTATATATATTTATGTATACTGAATATATGATATATATATCATTATTTACATTCTAGAAGTAATTAAATCATGATATAAGTAGTAATAATATCAAGAACAACAAGTCCAAACACGTACAATAAATAAAACATTTTACCCAAAATGTTGCTTTGACATGAAATTTACAAAAGAACGGGTAATATAAATTCATAAGTGAACCATATATGATATAATAAAAATGAATATGATTCTGTAATAATTCAATGACATTATTTAAATCATTATACAGGAGGTTCGGATACGTACGAAGCATATCAGACCTAAGGTAAGGGATAATTTTGCAAATCTCATTTTTATCCGAGATTACTTATACGTAAGTATTTACTGGGGTTATTGTTATCTTCCATGTACATGTTTTCTGAAAGTGTTTTTATGTATGTTTAATGTCCTTTTTACGCATTTCGACTTTTACAACATGGTATGTAAGGAATCTTTCTTTTGTTTACGTTACAAGGTACTTTTTGACTTTTCCAAAAAAAGTACAAGGAGAATGTTTTTTTAACTTATACGGAATGAAAGGATTTTTATGGTTTTATAAAGCCTTATTTTCATGAAGATTCCTACAAAGAATTTTATGACTATTTTCAACAAAATACTTTTATTTTAAAAAGTGTATGGCATTTTGTGAAAAGAAAATGATTTTAAAGAAGAAAGGATATTTTCCTTAAGAATTCATTTCAAATGTTTTATCAAAACCATTTTCCATCTAAGATGACATTATTTCATACGTGTATGTTTCAAGTATAAAGTATCTATGATTTACATGGTTTAAATTTTCTTATTATGAAATGATATCTATTTCTTTTATAATGATTATGTGATGATGGGATGATGTTTATGAAACCCATTTTATTTGTTGGGTTATTATGAATGATGTATGTTTATTTTGTGGCATAAGTAAGAATGATTTAATTATGAGATGGGTGCGACCAATATATCCCTCTAATGAATTGGGTAAAGATTTATATCTCATGAGATAGACATGGCTGGAATGGTAAGTTAATCTGGTTCAGTGTTACATGACTGAAACGAGGAGTGAACTTGATTCAGAAAGGGACTTTGTCCACTAAGATGGTCTTGGCAGCAATGTCTTGGCTACTATGGAAATCATATAATGTGCTTAATGTTTTTACACAGTTACAAGTTTTATTCCCAATCTATTTTATCATTATTGATGTTCTATTATGATATATGCCTTACTTACTGCCATGTTTTATGTCATTCCTCAAGATTTCGATGATTAAACATTATGTTAATGTTTTTATGTTCAAATGTATATGGTTTGTTTTATTTTCTCCATGATTACCCTTACTGAGCATTTGATATCACCCTTTATATGTTTTCTTTTCCCCAGGGTTTAAAGAAAGGTTTTAGGTAAGAAAAAAATGGGAAGATCTTTATGGGGGATGTTGAAGATCTTTCACCATGATTAGAAAATTATTTTCTGAGTTTCCAAAGACACTAAACTATTACGGTCCTTTGGTGTATGTTTTTGTTATGTATTAAGCATTCCGCAAAAGTATTGTAATGTCCATGTACGTCAGGCTTTGGGTCTCTATAGTTTGTATCAGAGGAAAGGTTTAGTTAACCTTTGGAAACTAGGATGCAAAAACTTTAGTGAAATCCCTAGAGATATTTCTAATGTATGTCTAGGGATGTCCCTAAGGTTAAGTATAAGTATAGGTTATAGTATTAGAATTATAGTAACGATCTTAGAATTTAACCTAAGATGTTAGATATTGAAGGTTATCCCCATTGATTTTGATTTTGTCCTCTCACACTATTCTTTTTGGGTTTTAGAAAATGGCTGGAAACAGGAACATTCATGATAATGGAGGATATAATGGACAATGGAATGATATTATTCATGATAAACCAAATGAAATTGGATCTGGAAGTCCAAATATCATTATTATACCTAATCAGCAATCTCATAATATGATCAATAATCTCAACTTTGGTATGTATCCCGACTCAGCTAATAAGAGAAACATAGAGTTTCTTGATGATCATAGAGGAAAGAAAGTTCAATTCCCCTCATGTAAATCATGTGGGAAGAGGCATCAAGGAGAATGTTTCAAAGGAACTGGAAGATGATTTGGGTGCAGAAAAGAAGGACACAAATCCAATAAGTGCAAAGGAAAAGGTTCAGTTAACACCATGTAGAAGTATAATGGTATTTCTACGACATCAACAATGATTAGATGTTTTAAATGTGGAATGTATGGGCATTATGCAAACCAATGCCCTAAGGGAAAATCTCATGAGGAGAATCAGCATGGTCATATGGGTAGTATTTATGTGGATGATGATAAAGAGACTACAAATGATATATGAGATGAAAGAAGTGTTGAAGCTCAGTCAGTTTTTTAATAAGGTAGTGGAATGATTGTATGTTTATCAAGAGTTATGTTGTATAGTTAATGGTACTATGGAATAAAGAATCATCTAAGGATTGTGCACTATTGTTTTTCCTAAAGTATTTGAAAGTATATGTTGAATGGTACTGGTAACCATGAATGGTTATTCAGATATTTTTGGAAGGAAGATGATATTCGGATAAGGATAAAATAATATGTTTGATAGAATTCATGAGCTCTTGATTGATATAAGGACTAAGTGATATCATGGTTTGATTATATAGAATTTTTGGATTTTTTTATGTGGAAAGAGTTAACTTTTGACAGCATTCAAGTTTTCACTAAGATTCAATGGTTATTCATTTTTCAAGAGAATACACGATTAGGGTATTCACATGTTTGGAATGTGACCAACAAGATATATCTTATATGGGGGATAAATGATGGTATTCACGTACTTGTTATGTGACCTCTCAAGTAATTATTTTCTTTACACCATGAGATTGGACAAAATTATTTTTGATAAGCTTAATGGTTGGAATGGATTAAGTTGGACATCAGATAGAATTATTTAAGGCTTGAATTTTTCGATATTATGGATTGTTATAATAATGTAGTTTTAGAAAAAGAACAACCTGCAGGACGGGAGACAACCTGTCGCGTCGGACAAGGCTGTGGGAATCGAACCCACAACTGAAGTGCGACAGGCCATTATCACCTACCACTAGCCTACAAGAAGTCCCTGCTTAGTAGAAACTAGTTTTATTATATTAAGCAGTATGATATATGAGTATAAGTCCATTTTAGGAACCATATATGATTAATATCACTATATATGGACTTATGTATTTTTGACAACTTTTTCTAACCATTTGTTTGAGACAGAAGGAATGACCCATCATTCAATCAAATGATCTGCTAACACTTTAAGAATGAAAAATTCAACTTCATTATTTAAGAGATGAAGAGGAAATTGTCCAAGTAACAACCAACGGTGAGACTGTACCAAAATCACAAAAGTATTTCTTCTAATTCCGATTTCTTCAACTTTAGGGAAATGATCTTGAAAACCAAAAATGTTGTCCTGGTGCCCTTATATCCGATGAATCAGATGGTACCTTAGATCATCAAAAATCTATGGCTTTATGATTTTTGGATTTTTCATAGCCATGTTCTCTACCACTCTCCATTAGAATATGACAGTTAGATTTCTCTTCCATATCCATATTTCCATCTATGTTATCTTACATGGAAACCCAATGATTAGTTAATTCGGGTAACCATTACATTTCATACTTTAGTTTCAAATGATAAGTTTTGGTGTTACTTTTTATGATGTGGGTTTCTATTAAAGAAACTTTTGAATAGTAAACCATTTATAACCCCGAAGAATTTCGAGGGCGAAATTCCTTTTAAGTGGGGTAGAATGTAACACCCCGAGATTTTATGAAAAATATTATTTTTAATTTCATTGATGTCTTGTGTTGTACGCTACACCAAAAGGAGCTTGCACTACACGCATCCCTGACTTGGCTTGCATTACACGCAATCAAGACCTTCTTCGATAGCGTGTGTAGTACGTAATACCAAGTTTCACTAAACAAGATATTATTATAATATTACGATGAACTAGCCGTTATGAATAGTAATACCCACTTTTTGGAATTTTATAAATTTTATATTTCAAAATCAACTTAATTTTTGGATTCGGAATATCTAAATTAGCCTAGGGTGATTTTTTGGTATTTTTCTGAAAACTTTCAATTTTTGATGAATAGTGAAAACACTGGGTTAATATTTAAAAAACCGACTTTTTATTTAAATAATTATTTATTTTATTTATATTTATTTTAGGTCAAAATTTATAAATAATACATATATAAGTTCAAAGTAATTCATTGGAGTCATTTTATAATAATTTTAGATATATAAAAATTTTATTGAACTTTTCACCGTCTTTTACCCACCTCCTAGGAGAATTTACAAATTCACATAAAACTTAATTTTACCGCTTCTGTGAGTGAAATTTCGAAAATCCGAGAGACATGGTTAATATAAAGGACTAAAATTTGGTTTAATGAGATGAAAATATTTTTTTTGTGAATAGTAATTTTTTACTTTTCTTACCACAGTTACAAGTAAATAGAGTAATTAAGGGTAAAAAAGATATTATTATTACCCTAACACATGTCCTAATTCTATTGGATACGTGTAATTCGACCAAAAACAACCTTAGGAATAAAATATGACCATTTAGGCCCACTTGGATTACATTAGGACACTTAATATTATTTTATTTAATGAATAGTTAAAATAGTTAAAATCAAAGTTTAATAACTAAAACATTTTTAATATAGGGTTATACATAATATAAATTCTACTATAAATATTAATTATAAATATAAAAATATTTCTTACATAATGGTATTTTATTTGTAATTTTTAGACTTTAAATGATATAATTTATTTATGACATAATGATGATGCAATAATTATCTTATTAATGAAATATTAACAAAATTGATGTTATAAATACCCAAATAAATGTATTTTAAGACTTTTTATGAATTAAAATAATTTTTTATGTTAATATGACATGTTATTATTGGTTTAATAAAATTTTATCTAATTAATAATTCTGTTAGGATTTTCAAAAAAATCAAGTACCAAATAGTGTCAAAATTGACATAAAATAGTTTTTAAAACAAATATTATATTATTAATTGTTATTTTATTCTTAAAAATCTAAGGTTCATCCAAATGACTTAGATAAAGATATATATATTAATAATGAACCACTTGGGGTTCTTTTGGCTTGTTATAGTAAGTTTATTAACCATATAGTGTAAGAAAATAGAAAAGACATGGTAAAAGTTAAATTATTTAACCTAGAGTTAAATCTAAATGATATGGTTAAAATAGTAACCAAAACTTGTCAAAATTATATTGTATGAGAGGTTTAGGCCCATCCCCACCTTATATTTGAAATAAATCAATTTGGAGCTATTAAAAACCGAATATGACTTTATAATAAAATAATATTTTTAGTTTTTCCAAAGGTGCCCCTCTCCTCCCTTATAAAAGGGAACCCCCTCCCTCTTCTCCTCACACCACTTTGAGCCTTTAAGCTCGGAATAAACCTGAAAATTTCTCTTCTAAACTTTCCTAGTAATATTCTATAGGTACTGGTATTCTCAAAGACCAATTTTAGTGCCCTAAGGAGAGGTTTGAAAGAGGCGTGTCGAAGAAGAGGTAATATCCGTTACTGATTCTTTCAAATTTATTTGTTCTTCTACATCCTATTATTTAGTTGTTTCATTATGGAGTAATAACATAAGTATCACTAATATACTGGTATTTTATTATAAATATGAAACAACCCTATTTCACCTTCTATCTACCCTACGAAAAATGAAATCACCACGCGTGCGTACGTACGGAATACCGTCTCCACGCCATGGTGTAATCTGTTTTCGACCACCACCCTACTTGGATGAGTATAACGATATAAATAAATAACTATATATGATTATTGTAAAGTGATATTTATTCTGAAATATTATACATACACTTCAATACAATTCCATGATCATGGGAATTATATCATCACTTGTGCGTACGTACGGACTACCGTCTCCACGACGCGATTAGATTCATTTTCCATGTTAACCATTCATGAATGATTATAAAGTATATATAATAAGTAATAATGAAATATATGACATAATAATGATACTGTATTTATGTATTTATATATATATATATTTCCTCTAATTACTTCCATTCAAGTCAATAAGGAAAAGAAAACAGCGTTCATGCGTACGTACGACCTACCGTCTCCATGAATGGTGTATTTCATTTCATTTATCTATATATTATATATATTTATGTATAATGAATATATGATATATATATCATGATTTACATTCTGTAAGTAATTAAATCATGATATAAGTAGTAATAATATCAAGAACAACAAGTCCAAACACATACGATAAATAAAACATTTTACCCAAAATGCTGCTTTGACATGAAATTTACAAAATAATGGGTAATATAAAGTCATAAGTGAACTATATATGATATCATAACAATGAATATGATTCTGTAATAAGTCAATGACATTATTTAAATCATTATACAGGAGGTTCGGATACGTACGATGCATATCAGACCTAAGGTAAGGGATAATTTTTCAAATCTCATTTTTATCCGAGATTGCTTATACGTAAGTATTTACTGGGGTTATTGTTATCTTCCATGTACATGTTTTATAAAAGTGTTTTTATGTATGTTTAATGTCCTTTTTACCCATTTTGACTTTTACTACATGGTATGTAAGGAATATTTCTTTTGTTTACTTTACGAGGTACTTTTTGACTTTTCTGACAAAAGTACGAGGATACTGTTTTTTTAACTTATACGGTATGAAAGGATTTTTACAGTTTTATAAAGCCTTATTTTCATGAAGCTTCCTCCAAAAGATTTTATGACTATGTTCAACAAAATACTTTTATTTTAAAAATTGTATGGCATTTTGTGAAAGGAAAATGATTTTGAAGAAGAAGGGATATTTTCCTTAAGAATTCATTTCAAATGTTTTATCAAAACCATTTTCCATCTAAGGTGACATTATTTCATATGTTTATGTTTCAAGTATAAAGTCTCTATGATTTACATGGTTTCAATTTTCTTATTATGTAATGATATCCATTTCTTTTATATGGATTATGTGATGATGGGATGATGTTTATGAAACCCATTTTATTTGTTGGGTTATTATGAATGATGTATGTTTATTTTGTGGCACAAGTAAGAATGATTTCAATATGAGATGGGTAGGACCTATATCTCCATCCAATTCATTGGGTAAAGATTTATATCTCATGAGATAGATATGGCTGGAACGGTATGTTAATCCGGTTCAGTGTTATAGGACTGAAACAAGGAGTGAACTCGATTTAGAAACGGACTTTTTCCCCTAAGATGGTCTTGGAAGCAATGACTTGGCTACTATGGAAATCATATCATGTGCTTAATGTTTTACCACAATTACAAGTTTTATTCCCAAGCTATTTTATCATGATTGAAGTTCTATTATGATCTATGCCTTACGTACTTCCATGTTTTATGTCATTGCTCAAGATTTCAATGTTTAAACATTATGTTCATGTTTTTATGTTCAAATGTATATGGTTTGTTTTATTTTCTCCATGCTTACCCTTACTGATCATTTGAGCTCACCCTTTATATGTTTTCTTTTCCCTGGGATTTAAAGAAAGGTTTTAGGTAAGTAAACAAAAGGGGAAGATCATTATGGGTCATGTTGAAAATCTTTCACCACGATTTGAAGATTATTTTCCGAGTTTCCAAAGACAATAAACTATTATGGTCCTTTGGTGTCTTTTTTTGTTATGTATTAAGCATTTTGCAAAAGTATTGTAATGTCTATGTACGTCAGGATTTGGGTCTCTACAATCACTCCACATATGGATACCCATGGGAAAGAGCACATATAGAGTGTGTTATATCCCAACTAAGTAAATCATAAATGTATGAAACCTTATAAAAAAAAATAAAAAACTACTATACAAGAAGATTATCGACCCATGAGGTCATCCTTAATGTCACCTCCCATGGGAATCAATAATCCATTAAGAGGTCTGTCATGAAAGTCTCACTACCTCTCAGACTATGTGGCCAATTAATTTTCTTAAAAAAGGCATAAAAATGTCTTATAGGAGGGAAAATTACCCTCCTTATATCTATAACACACCTCACAACTCCTCAACCCATATTTATATCCATAAAATAGACCACCATATCATAAGGATAACCACTCATGAATCTGGGATAAGCCGTAAATAAATGAAACACTAGGAATAAATCCCACCCCATCCCCTGAGGTTACTCACGAGACTATCCGAAAAGTAACTAATGAGGCTAACCAATGTAATAATAACTTCAAAAACTATGAAACAACAAATTGTGAACATCTCACTTATCACTCAATCATCCCAAAGTCTTAATCTAGTCTAAAAAAACCATCACCCAAGTTAAGGTTCCTCCTATAGATCCTATGAAAATACACACCACTACGAAACAATTGACAAGATATCAAGAAACCATAATCTTGAAGCACCAACATAAGAATAAAATATTTGGAAAATAGGGTGTCACCCAAAAAAGGACAAATATATTAAAACATGTTTCAAAAAATACCTCCTTGTTTTATTTTAAATCCTAGGTTTAAATAATATTTAAAAAACTGAAAAAAGAACCACATTCCAGATTTACTCATTCTAGGAAGAACCCAGAAATACCATGAATTTCCTCTTAAATAACACTTTTGTTTAAAATAACATTTTTAAACCATTTCTTTAAATTTTAATTTTCCTTCAAAATTTCACTTTAAACCAAAAAGTCATTTTAAAATAATATTTAAAAAGACAAATCAATTTAATTTTTAAAATCTAACTCATTACTCTAAACAAACCATAAAATGTTCCACCAATTCTTATTCGATCAAGACACCACTGAATAACTATTTAACAAGTTATGCGTTCCTTATTGACTATTAAGATGAAAAAATGTCATCCCTTTTTTATGGAGTGATATCACAAAATTGCATTAACACATGACAAAGACAATGATAATGATCACACATGATCACCAAATAAACAATCAAACAAATAATTTAATATCAACCTACCTAAACTTATGATCAATAACAATCATCCATGCTCATACTTGCTTCAACCGAGTGCTAGATCACTTATCTAAAACATAACCACACGCAAATTTAATAACCAAAACATTTTAATACAAACCTCTCATTGGTATAATTGTGACCAGACTCATTATTGGTGTAATCATACTAATGCATTGAAAAATGTGTTTTTGTCAACTCTTAACATGCACTCGTGTCTTAGCCATGAAAAATACTCAATCAATCAACTTAAATGAAGGACCCATTAAACCCAATTTTTCCAATAACCCCCAATTAAATATATTGAACAACATACCTCAAGAAAAGTGATGAATAGAAACATTAATATATCCTTCTCAGACCTACCCTATGAAAAACACATAGAGGCACCGCTGAGTGACTCAATTATAATATAATTGGGTGGAATCATCATCCAAATCCCTATTCACCCACAATAAAATCATAGGAGAAGAAAGAAGAGGAACAAAGGAAGTGATAGAAGAAGAATTACCTCAAATATATTTAATGAAACACTCTTAACTTGTATTGAGGAAGGAAAAATAAAAAAAATGTGAGAGCTAAAGAGGGTGTATTCTCGTTTATCCTCATGAAAAGTCATAAGGAACTCTAAGTGAGGGTTAATATGGGGTAAAGGGGGAAAATCGTATCCCACCCCTTTTATAAAAAAAGTTGTTTGGGGCATTCTAGGTAACCAATATACCCCACTAGGTAATTAGTGACTCTATTAGGCACCCAATTATAGGAACTGGCTTCTTAATGTCCTATCTTAAAGGAAAATTCCTCTAGATGGATCACTGGGTACCCAATGGTCCTGGATTGGGTTATTAATGGCACACAGTTTCCACCACCCTCCCACTTTTCATCTTCCAACACCAGAGAACTTTCTTTGGGTGTTTTCCCACTGAACTCCCATTCGTAAAAAATACCATAAATCATTATAAACATGATTAAAACTTCAATCCATTAATCCATATCTAAAAAATTAAAATTATTATTTCCACCCAAAATGATAGAAATATGACCCGCCTCCTGGTCACTAATACTAAAATTCATGTACTAATATAAATACATGATTTATTAGACCTAGAAATTGACTTCATCATCACTAAAAATACACATATGTTATAAGTACCTTTAATATTTTTTATATTTTATCATCACTATAAATAATGTTGATAAAATCAAAACTACAGTAGTGTGATGATGCAATTTATTGTACATTTCATTAAAAATATAGAGTTTAATTTAAATTAAATTTACATCACAATACAACAAGAATTTATTTACAATTATTATAAATATTTTAAACAATTATATATACAATTACATTGGTACAAAAAATTTATCACAAGCATAAACAAATTCAAAAACACTGTTTTGTTATCTTTTGACACTACCTAAAAAGAGTTTGATCATGACACCAGTTTTCAAACAATCCTCCATATCTTGAATAAAAGAGTATACCTACATAAAAAATGATTATGTTTCTAGTGATATAAAGAAATAAATTAAACATAAATATGACTCAATACATTAAAAAATGTCACTTTTAAACTGAAAATATTCACTTCGAGTCATACTAGGAACAATGTGTGTTAGATTAATTTTTGGTTTATTCGTACATGTCAAAAATTATTTATGAATAATTTTCCTAAAGTATCAAGAAAATATGATTCCATTATATAAATTTTTATTATGTGACACATTTTTTGAACTAAAATTTCAATTTTGAATGAAAACATAAAATTTGAGTCATACCAACCAAATCATGTGTCATATTGGATTGTGGATTATTCCCAAATATCAAAAATGAGTTATGGATCATTTTATTAAATATCAATACAATTTGAGTGTGTTTTCTCAGTTTTCAAAGAGTGATATATGTTTTTAACTAAAATGTCATTTTTAAACTAGTAATATGAATTTTGAGTCATATTAGTCACAACATGTATCATATTGATGTGTGGTTGATTAATACACATAAAAAAATTACTCATGGACAATTTTAATAAAGTATCATAATCACATAAGTGTGTTTTATCAGTTTTTAGAGAGTGACACATGTTTGTAACTAAAATAACACTTTTAAACTGAAAACATAGACATTATGTCATACCGGTCACATTGTGTATCAAATTGAGGTGCAGATGATTCTTACATGTTAAAAATGATTTATGGGTCATTTTTCTAAAGCATTTCATGCATATATTGAAATAAAATGTCAATTTTAAGTAAAAACATGCGCTTTGATTCATACAAACCACACTATGTGTTAGATGATGTGTAGTTGATTCCCACACATCAAAAATGACTTATGGATCATTTTTAAAGTATTTAGAAAATCTTAGTGTGTTTTCTTGGTTTTAGTGAGTGAAACACACTTTTAACTAAAATGTCATATTTAAATTGAGAATGCACACTTTATGTCATGCCAGTCACATCATGTATTAGATTTATGTGTGACTGATTCTTACTCATAGAAAATTATTTATGTATTTGTTTCATAAAATATCAAGAAAATTTAAGTTTTTTAACTCAGTTTTCAGTGAGTGGAATGTTTCTAACTAAAATGTCATTTTAAATTGAAAACATGCACTTTGATCCATACCAGTCACACTGTGCATCATATTTACATGTGTTTGATTAATAAGTGTAAAATATTACCTATAGATTATTTTAATAAATTATCAAAACAATATTAATTCATTTTCCTAGTTTTTAGTGACCGATGCTTGTTTTTAACTAAAATGTCACTTTTAGATAGAAAATAAACACTTTGAGTCATATAGGTCACACCATATATCAGATTGAGGTACAACTAATTACTAAATGTAAAATATAAATTATGGGTATTTTTTCTAAAGTTTCAAAAAAAATTGAATGAATTTTACCAATTTTGAGTATGTTAAGTGTCTTTTGAACTAAAATTACTCTTTTAAATAAAAACATGCACATTGAGTCATACTGGATATAGAATTTGTCAGATTGATGTGTGAATATTTTAACACATAAAAAATTACTTATGGTTCATTTTCCTAAAGTATAAAGATAACACAAGTGCGTTTAATTAGGATTAAATGAGTGAAATGTTTTTAACTAAAATTTAATTTTTAAATTGAAAACATGCAATTTGAGTTATATTGGTCACACCATGTATTAAATTAATGTGATAATGATTCATAATCATAAATAATGACCTATGTACCAGTTAATAAAATATAAAGACTTTATGGTTGTTTTTTTATTGTTTTTATTGAGTTATTTTTTAACTAAAATGTTATTTCAAATTGAAAATACACACTTTGAGTCATACAAGTCACACTGTGTATTAGATTAATGCAAGATTGATTGATAAGAATAAAAAATGACTTATATATTTTTCCTAGATTATAAAAAAATATGAATATGTTTACTCACTTTTAGTGAGTGACACACATTCTTAACTAAAATGTCTATTTTAAACTAAAAACACACACTTCAAGTCATACTAGTCACACCATGCATCTGATTGAGATGCGACCAATTTCTACATATCAAAAATGATTTAGGAATTATTTTTCTAAAGTATCAAAATAATATTAATGTTTTTTCTCAATTTTCAATAATTATCACATGTTTTTAACTAAAATGTCATGTTTAAATGAAAAACATGTAGTTTGTGTCATACCAAACACACCGAATATTAAACTGATGTACAATTTATTCTTATATACCTAAAAATAATGTATAGATAATTTCCCTAAATTATCAAGATAATTCAAGAATTGTTTCTTAGTTTTGAATATTTCACACATGTTATGAACTAAAACGCAAATTTTAAATAAAAACACACACTTTTAGTTCTACCGGGAACACTATGTGTTGGATTAAAGCAAATTTAATTCATACACATAAAAAATATCATATATGTATCCTTTTTTTAAAGTATAAATAGAATATGAGTGTCAATTATAGTTTTCTAGTGAGCGATTCATTTTTTAAACTAAAATGATACTTTTAAATAATATAGACTTTGTGAATATAAAAAATCAAACAAAATAACTAACAAATCCCTGGAGAGAACAATAAATAGTACCATAGTGGATAATCCTTTCTAAAGCCTCCATTATGATTTGTTTTCTATAGGAATTTTTTACCTATAAAGAGCACAAAAGGCCTCCATACATAGTTGATAGTCAATATTGAAAGATAAAATATAATTTTATACTTCAATAAGGACCATGAACTCTGTATGGAAGGGGAATTTTTTTGATATTTATAGGTAAAAAATTATTAGATAAAAATTAATTCTAAATCATCTCTTCATGAACTATATAAAAAATAACTAAATAAGCAATAAATAAAAATGATAATAAAATTAACTAAATAAACTATAGATAAAATGAAAAGAAAATTAGTTAAATATGCACTATATTAAAGAACTCTTTATAATATCTATGAAATTTAAAAAATTAAGAACATGATAGGAAATCAAATTTTTATGATGACTATAAACATTATGACACCAGGTATTCTTTCCACTCATTTCCAAAAAAAATATATTTCCTCATTTGAATATGTGGACTATCTATTGTCTTGGTAGTAATGAAAATATATAAAAAAACAAAATATTAATAAATATTTTAATTTAAATTATAATTATCATTAGAAATAACATTTCAGCGATGCTAGTTTGTTGATGGAATATAATATATTTCATAAATTATAAAACATAATAGCCACAATCATTGTTATTATTTTTTCGAACATTGTAAAAAAATTAATCAAAATAAGTAATTTGTTTTGATATATATTTTGATAGTGAAATATTATTACTTATACACCAATAATTATCCATTTTTAAAAATAAATAGTCTTCTTGTGTTCATGGATCATCCATGCACCATGATTTTGATGATATTTAAACACCACCCTATAATAATTTTTTTCATTAAAACCTAATATAAAATGTATAACTTGAATTTTATTTTATTTTTTTAAATGTAGTGTATTAATAATTGATAAAGGTCATCATGTGTGTTCAATTTTTTGGAAATACATAATTTTAATAAAAAATAAATAAATCTTTGAATGTAAGATTTCATCCTTTTTGGAGATGTATCATGCATGTTTTTAGGCTCCCATGAGGATTCCAAGTCCCCTTGAACCTATTCTGGTGCTAATCAAAGATCTGGTGAATGAGATAAAACCCTATACAGTTTTGGTCCTAGATCTTATAACAAACCTTCTCTTTATTTCACATTATTATATGATTTATTACTTAAGATTACACTTAATTGAACCCAAATGATTGAGAAGTCTCGTGTCTTTGGGAATTAGGTACATTACATAACAACATAAAATAGGGAATACATCATATTTATTGAAAACTTCCTTAACATGATCATAATATTCCATAGAACTTAAAACATCATTTGATAACCTAAGGACTTACATAGGAAAGGGGTGAGATATAAAGCCTAGTAAGAGAATAAACATGGAATAACATGAAAATAATAATACATGTCAGAAAATAGGGATACAAAAAATGAGTAAGAATCATAAACATGAAAAATGATACATGATATAACATGATAATCATAAATATAACATGGGAAATGTGGAAACAACTTGAAACACTACATCATAAACATAGGTCAGGTATAACCACCAAAACATCATGATAGAAAAATTCCCATAAAAGAACCAGGTTCGCTCCCTACCCTAACATGATGTCACATGAGACTAAAAATTACCCAATGAATTGAAGCACTATATAATTCCAGGTGCACCCATCACATTAATTCCATTATCATTCTTAAGTGTGATACATAGATTATAAAACATGGAATCATTTTCATCACTTTTTACTCCATGATCACAGATTGTGGAATAAATACATGTAATTACCATTTCAAAGAAGTATAAATCTATAAAGTTGAACACCCTTGATAGGAAATGGGTATGGTATTCACTATACAATTTTTTTGTCATTGAAAATCATAGAGAAATTTCAACAGCATAACGACGTCACTTAAAAATTCATAAAATGGGTTGATGAGAGAGAAAGGGGTATCTCATCATTTTTACATCAAATGGAAAGTAATGGGGACATGGGAATACATATCCCAACAATATGAATTATAAATAGAAGGCATAAGATAATGAATACGCTTGAATAAATCCGAGAAGGATCCCTTACCTTGAGAGCATGACTCCAAATGCTTGAGAGGGGATTATTGAGAGAATGGTGGAACCTCGGGAGAACTATAGGGAGGTTAGGGAAGAGTAATTACATTCTCCAAGTATTTTTAGTGATGATAAATGGAATATTTGGTGGGTTTATATATGAAATGTGTGGGGGAATTCTTTATCATTTATGAAACTTAGTTTTTCGACACTATATAATAAAATAACATAAAACACAAACCTTTACTAGGATTTGTACCATGGTTTCTTCCAAATTGGAGTGGTTTTCATTATTATATAATTCCAAGGGCCGAAAATATTAAAATACTACCCTTGATGATGTGAATGTGAGTCATACTCTTAAAGAAATGATTTTAACACCTTAAAATATATTATTAGTTTTGGAGGATTCATAAAGGATTTATAAAATTAATAAAATAATAATAAAATAAAATTATTTTAAATAGAAAACATATATTTGTTCTTTTATTCCTTTTATTGTATTTATTATATAACTTTTGGGTCATTATAATGTCATAATATAGAACGTATATTTACACGGTATTTAATTTTTACCCAAAAATTCGAATATATTAGAAAATTATGAAAAATTAACCATTGGATAATTTCAAAATTTTCATTCCAAAAATAATATTTATTTTATCAAAAAAATTTCAAAATATTTGAATTTACACTTTTAAAATAATAATAATCATTTATTGAGAAATGAGGTTTTTTTTGACAATAGTAGTTTTTAAACCCTTCTAAAAATTACATTTTGAATAAATAAAAATTATAAGATCATTTATATTTAATAATAATAATTTATCATAATAAAATTTATTTAAAAAATCCATTAATTCATAATAAATTTCTTAATTTATTTTGAATATTACCCAAAAATACAATTTGTGTTTTATTATATAAAAATCAAAATCATTTATAAAGTAATGATAAGAAGAAAATATGACCATTATTCTATTGAAAAAAATATAAATATTAAAATTACTATGGTATTTATACATATCTATTTAATATACCTGAAAAAATCCTAAGGGTAAGGTGCCTGACGATGATATTTTCATGGGGTGTTTCGGCGTACATGGGTTGGGTCATGATCTTAACGATAGTGAACTTATCCCATAAATGGTTTTTTTCATGGTTAAGTTGTTAGATGTAATATTGGTCTTGGTTAAGTAAAAATACCAGTGATGCAATCTCTCTCAAAATCTTTGATAAATGGGCTTCATAGTGTATAATTCTGCTGGATGAGGCCATCACTTCTTTTGTCTATGTTAATTGGATTCGTTAAAACCCTATATTTATACTAATCATGTGATAACCATTCAAAATCTATATTATCAATGAAAATGATACTTAATGGGATTTTAAATCCGATAGGATATAATAAAATTGAATAAGTACATGTGTTCTCTATATCCATAATACATAATAATACATTTAATTTAAAACATAAGGGGGATTTTTATTTATGAAAGTTAGGGTCATCACAATATTCCCCCTTCAGAAATTTTACCGTCTAAATTTTCTTTTACCACACTAAAACAGTTGAGGGTAATTTTTTTCATCACTTCTTATAGTTCCCACATTACTTTTTAAAAATTTTGGTTTCTCAACAACACTTTGGCATTGTATTATTTCATATAATTTTGTCTTTATGATCTAAGATCTTCACCATCTACTCTTCATATGAAATGTCATTCTCTAATGGTACCAACTCTATAGTGAGTGGGGTCTGGTATGTACTTCTTCAAGAGGGATACATGGAATATATCATGTACTTGAGTTATGTTGGGTGGGAGTGCTAGTCGATAATCCATCGCTCTAATGAAATCAAGGATCTCAAAGGGACCAATATATCTTGGACTAATATTTCGTTTCTTACCAAATAATATGAATTTTTTCCATGGATATATAAAGAGTAATGTCATGTCTCCAACATAAAATTCCAGGTCTTTTCAAATATTTTCATCATAGCTCTTTTGTATACTCTGAGCAGCCTTGATATGTTGATGAATGATATTAACCTTTTCCACCATTTCCTTAACAATTTCAAGGCCTAACTGTTTTCATTCCCCAACTTCATCCCATGATGTAGGTGTTTTTAACCACATCCCATAAAGGGCTTCATTGGGATCCATTTGAATTCTTTATTGGAAACTATTATTGTATGAGAACTCAACCAGAGGAAGATGTTAATCCCATACTACAGTAAAGTCAATTGAGCATTCTATCAACATGTCCTCAAGTGTTTGGATAGTACACTCAGATTGTACATCATTTTTAAGGTGATAATATGTGATGAAGTTCAAATCAGTATTCACAGCGTGTTAAAGACTCTTCTAAAACTTGGTGGAAAATCTTGAGTCTCAATCAGATACAATCAATACTTGTGTTCCATGTAACATCACCACTTCTCCAATGTATATCATTGGAATTTTATCAAGTGATAAGTCCCCTTAAATTTCAATTAAGTGAAAAGTCCTTTTTAATACGATCCAACACAACCTATATAACATTATTTCCTCTTGATTTATTCAAAATACTACTGAAAAAGTATGTGGTGATGTTTTCCCATTTACATATAGGTATGGGTAATGGTTGCATCATCCCCTTGGATTTTTTCCATTCTACCTTCACTTACTGACATACAAGTCATATTTGTGTATATTCCACGATCTTTTTCTTTATATTGTCCCATAAATAGTGTTCTTGGAGATCTTGATTAATCTTTGTGATTCCAGGATCGATAGAGAAGGTTGAACTATGTGCATTATCCAACAAATCTTTCTTTTACTTAGGATTTGATGATGGAAATAGCCATTAAAAAATTATTACAACACCTTATTAATTAAAATTTTCCTTTAAAGATTTACCTTTTATTAGAGTTTCCACTTTCTTATAAATTTACACATCATCTCTTTGAGAATCCTTTATCTTCTCTAGAAGGGATGGTTGAGAAATCATTTTTTAAAGGATTGATGATATTCCTTCATTTGTGATTCCCATGTATGTTCTTTTCAAATCTAAGAATATGGGATCCTTATCAATTTTTATCTATGATAGAATTGTTGGATCCTTTCTACTTAGAGAATCTTCTACTTCATTCAATTTCTTAGGATGGTAGTGAATTGAGCAGTTATAGTCCTTGATCAGATCTAACAATATTCATTGGAACATATCCAACTATTTCTATGTTAATATATACTTGAGGCTTTTTTAGTCTGTATATATTTTACACTTCTCCTCAAAGAGATAATGACACCATTTTTTAAAGATAATATCACTAAATCTAACTCCAGATCATGGTTTGGGTAATTCTATTCATGAACTATCAACTCACTTGAAAACTAATCTATGTATTTTCCATTTTTCATTAACAAAAAACCCAATACCTTCTTAAAATAATTGATAAATACTGCAAAAGTTATCTACTTATGGGTAGTGTGAGAACTATTGTAGTGAGAATCCACCTTTTAGGTCCTTAAATATCTCTTCATATTTATCATTCCAAGAAACCATTACTCCCTTCCAAGTTAGGTTGGATAGAGGGATTGAAAATTGTGATAAATTTCTCAAAAATTGATGATAGTACCCAGCCAATCTAAAGAGACTATGGATATCTATCACTTATGTTGGAATCATACATCCTTTAATTGATTATGCCTTTGAAGGGTCTACACAAATCCCATTTCTTATGATGATATTCCCCAATAATGAGACATAATTCAACTAGAACTCACATTTTCTGTACTTGGCATAAATATTATCCATTCGTATGGTCTTTAGTACAATGATCAGATGCTCCTCATGCTCCTCCTTAGTTTTGGATAATGTTATAATATCATCTATATAGACTACCATTTTTTTTATGTAATATCTAAAGATTATATTCTTAAAGTTAATGAATATTATTGGAGAATTAGTGAGTCCGAATGGAATTACTATGAACTCATAGTGACCATACCTTGTTCGAAAAGTAGTATTGGTAATATCCCCATTCTTCATACTTACTTGATAAGACCCCAACCATAGATTCACCTTGGAGAAGTATTTTTCTCCACATAGCTAATCAAATAAATCACCATCCATGGATGCAGATACTTTTTTTATCATGATCTTGTTGAGATCATGATAATCAATACAAAGTCTCATTGCTCCATCATTATTCTTAACAAAGAGGACCGGTGCATCCCACGGTGAATCACATGTGCGTATGTACCCTTTATATAGATTCTCCTGTAGTTTTTTATTTAGATCCTCAAGTTACACAATAACTATTCTATATAAAGTCTTGGAAAATGGTAACACCCCAGGTATAAGATTGATTGAAAATTCAACCTCTCATCTAGGAGGAAGAATAGACAATTCCTCAGGAAATACATTAGCATATTACCTCACAATAGGAATGTCTTCAAGGATCCTATTTTCCTTAGACTAAATCATTTGAGCTAGATATGATTTCTCTTAGGGAAATAATATACATGCATGAGATGTTAGTTCTAAATAAGATTCATACTCCTACTTACACTTGTATAAAATCGAGGGTCTATTCATGATACAAAGAGAGATTTTTCTATCATATAAATTTATGTAGGATCTATACAAGGAATTTCAATCCATGCCCAGAATTGCATCAAATTCCACCAAAGGGATTTTGAAAAGGTTTTTGGGAATTTCATCTCCCAAATTTTGATAGGTGAGGAGTTATATACTTGTAATCCAATAATTTCCCAATTTTAAATTTTCACCGACAGATCTACTTCCATGATTTGTGCTGTTGTTTGAATAGTTCTACTAAACATTCTTAATATGAAGGAATTTTTAGAACTAGAATTAAAAAGTAAATTTTAAATTATTGAATGAATAACTATCTTACCTGTTACCAATTCATCGTTGGGATCTAACTCAACATTTGTGATGGAAAAAACTCACCCTTGCTATCTTGGAGGTTGTTGGTTTTCTCTGAAAACCCCTGGCTTAGTGCATTGGTTTGAAAAGTGACATGGTTCCTTGCAGTTGAAGCAATGAAAAATATGTTGAGGGTTGGCCAGAGAATTTATTTCCTCCATCTCATTGGTGATTTTATTCTATTGGTAATCGCTAGCTAGGTTCCCTTCCTCCCCAAACCTAAAGCATTTCCTCTCCCCTTAGGCAATTTATAGGGTGCTTCGTTCCACACCTTTGAAAAGTGGGATGTTGATATTTCATGGCACCATTATATTTATCCATATAACTAGAATAATTAAAATCCATTTTTTATTATATCCATGATACCATTGAGATTCACTGATCTCTATTTTTTACTTTGAGGGTACATCGTACAATTTCCTCATAGCTATCAAAGTCATAGATTTCTAGGGCTTTTCATAGACTAGGTTTTATCCCACCAAAGAAGCAGTCAACCTTGAACTTAGGGGTAATGACAAAGTTGGAGGTGTATCATGAAATTATTGTGACGTTTTCCTCACACACCCTGATAGATTCTTCATATTTTTTATCGAGGGAAAGAAAATGCATTTCTATTTTAAGCCAGAGAGTGCAAGGAAAATATTTATAAAAAAACATTTTTCAGAATTCCTTCCACCCCAGCACATAGATCTATTCATAAAGATTTATATTCTTGATCAATGTAGATAATTTATCATCTTATATCTCCATAGAATAAATAGAAAGTAGAACCTTCTTTTGTTTCGAACATTGAAGGATGTAGAAGATATTCTCAATAGAGTTGATTCATTGTTCCACAATGAAGGGATCAGATGATCCATTAAAATTCAGAGGCCTTTTTCATTTAAATATATCAATTACAGATTGTTCTTTCTTAGGGGGATTTGGGAGCTCTTACTGATCTAGGTTTTAATTCAGAACCCAAGTCATATGAGAGAGAATCCTCAGAATTTTTTTAATTACAGTTCCAATCATGTTGGACATATCATTGGGGCAGTCATCACTTTGCCCGTCACATTGGTTTTTTACCCAATTCATCATATTTATGTCCATTGGTTTGAATAAATAAAAAAAACTAGGGATGATTATTTTTAAACTATAAAAAATAGAAATGGTAATCTAATGACATTAAATAGATAACTTATAAATTATATTTATTTCTTAAATTATGAATTTCAAGACTTCAATCTATGTTATCCATGATCTAATTCCTAACATATATTCTAATGGAATTTTTTTTGTTCCATTAATAATGGTTCCTAATGATCTTATTATCTTACCAAATAATATCCCCTGGGAGTGTCAAACTAGGTGTGAAACAAGGCCTATTGTCATGCACTATTTCTCAATCGAGTCTAGCTCAACATAGTGTTTTGGGTTTTACCCCTCTATGTATCTATGAAAAAGACACATCTAGGTGTAATATCTTGACAAGGATGTATGCTTAATAAACTAATCACTCTATACTTACCAAAACTTAGGGAAGTTTTATTAAACTTAGTCTTATCGCTAAGGCTTTTTCTAGAGTTTTTTTAATACTAATCCAAAAAATAACTAAACCTTTCCTTTGATACGAACTATAACAACACTGCTCTTTATTGCACATTATTAAATGATTTATTACATAATATTACACTTAATAAAACCTGAAAGATAAATAATTATAGTATATTTGGGAATTATGTACATTACACAACAACTTAAAATAGTGAATATATCATCTTTATTGAGAACTTCATTAACGTGATCATAATATTCCATCTAACTCAAAATAGCATGGGATAACTTGGGAACAAACATAAGAAAGGGATGAACTATAAAGACCAGTAAGGGAATAAAAATGGAATAACATGAAGTGAATAATAAATTTTAGAAAACAATAATATAAAAAAGTAGTAAGAATCATAAACATGAACAATGAGACATGATATAACATGATTACCATAAAGGCAACATGGGAAATGCGGAAACAACTTGAAACACTATATCAAAAACATAGGTCCAGGATAAGTGTCATGGAATCATGATGGAAAAATTCCAACAAAGTAATTAGGTTCACTCTCTATCCCAATATGATGTCTCATGAGACTAAACATTACACAATTCATTGTAGTGCTATATAATTCTGTGTGCACCTATCACATTCATTACATTCTCATGCTTAAGTGTGCCACATAGATCATAAAACATTGAATCATTTTTCATCACTTTTTATTCCATGATAAAAGAGTGTGGAATAAATAAATTTAATTCCCAATTCAAATAATTATATGTTTATAAAGGTGAACACTATTTATAAAAAATGTGTATGGTATTCACTACACAATTTTTTTAGCATGAATAATCATGGTGAAATTTCACCAGCATAATGGTGTCACTTAAAAATTAGTAAAATGCGATGATGAGAGATAAATGGGTCTAATATAATTTTTACATCAAATGGTAAGTAATTAGGACATGTAAAGACATATCCAAACAATAGTAATAATAAATATAAGGCATAATATAATGAAGAATCTTGAATAAAGAAGAGAAGGAAAGGATCCATTACCTTGAGAGTGTGACTCTAAATGCTTGGGAGGGGTTTATTTAGAGCTTGGGTAACCTTGATATGACTATATGGAGGGTATGTAATAGTAAGTACATGATAAAAGGATTTTTATCAAAGAAAAATGGGAGCTTTTTTTGGTTTATATTGGAAAATATTGGGGAATTATTTATAATTTATCAAACTTAGGTTTTGAACACTGTATAATAAAATAAATAAAACCACAAACCTTGCATGGTTTTTGAACATGGTTTATAAATAATAAGAGTGGTTTTCATTATTTTATAAGTAAAAGGTCCAAACTTATTAAAATATTACCCTTGTTGATGTTGAGGTGAGTTATACTCTTAAGAAATAATTTTAAACCTTTAAATATATTAATGGTTTTGAAAGATTCATAAAGAATTTATAAAATTAATCAAATAAACATAGAATAAAACTATTTTAAAATTAAAATATATATTTGTTCATTTATACCATTTATAGTATTTATTACACCGCTTTTGGGTCATTATGATGTCATAATACACACAATATATTTATAGGGTATTTAAATTTTACCTGAAAATTTGACTATCACAGAAAATTATGAAAAATCCACCATTGAATAATTTCTATGATATGATTCTAAAAATAATATTCATTTTATAAAAATAATTTTATAAATATGTGAATTTTCACTTTTAAAATAACAATCTTCATTTATTGAGAAATGCTGGGTTTTTTGACAATAACAATTTTTGAACCCTTATAAAAATTACCTTAGACTTTATAAAAATTATATGATCATTTATATTTAATAAATATTTTTTAATAATAAAAAATTATTAAAAAATTATTTATTTCAAAAATCCATTAATTCCTTAAAATAAATTCCTTAATTAAATTTTAATATTACCCAAAAATATAATTTTTGGTTTATTGAATAAAAATAAAAAACCTTTATAAAGTGATGATAAGAAGAAAATATGAACATTATTTCATTGAAAACATAGTAAACATATTCAAATTACTATGGTCTTGATACATATACCATTAATACACCAACAATCACCCTAAGTTTAAGGTGCGCGACAATGAGATTTTTAGGGGGTGGTTTAACGTACATGGTTTGGGTCATGATCTCAATGAGATTGAACTTCTCCTGTAAATGGTTTCAATCATGATAAAGTTATCGGATCTTAGCATGGGATTGGTCAAGGTCAAATCCCAATGATGTTATCTCTCTTAGAAGCTATGATAAATGGGATTCATAGGGTATTATCTTATTGGTTGATTCCATCACTTCCTTTTTCTATGTCAATTATATTTGTTAAAACCCTATATTTATGCTAATCATGTGATCACCATTCAACAAATATATTATCAATGGTAATGATGCTTAATAGTATTTTAAATATGATATAATATAATAAAACTAAATAAGTGCGTTTGTTTTCTATATCCATAATACATAATAAGACATTTAATTTAAAAAATAAGGGGAATTTTAATTTATAAAAGGTTGGTTCATTATGAATTTTTTTCTCCATTATGAATTGGATTGTTCATCCATCAATTATCTCGAGTTAGGAGGTCTAATTCTCAATTCCTAGAGTCTTGATTATAATTTTGTGTATTTAATTTTGAAATTTCAATTTTATGTTGAGAAATTGTATTTTAAATTTATTTAATTAATTTATTTACTTGAGATTATAGAACCCTTCACAGATCTCATTGGACCTGTTGAATATTATGAGATAGACATAAAAGGAAACCAATGGGGTGTGTCAATGCCCATTAAATGGTGATTTATGAATTTTAAAAAAGGTTAATAATGGGTTAATAGAATTGAACTAAATATTTGATGCATGTTTAATAATGGTATTTGATGGATTTATTGGATTAACCTTAAAGGGTTAATGAGTTGTGAAATAAATGATGAGAATGGTTGATAAACAAGTTATTAATGTGAAACCATGATATATGAATTTTTTGATTGATTGATCAATGTGTTGTGGGTAAGGGAATATTACCCCAAATACCCATGGGGTTATATAATATTTCTCTGGTCTCTAGAATGGGCCAATGTAGGTATGATTGGTTTAGGTTCCACCATGAACTGGGGGTCAATGTGGTTAATTAAAGAATAATTTAATGTGGAGCCTGTTTACCTTATCATTTATTCTTCATTCTTTATAAAAATGTATACACTATTATATAATAGATATTACTTTAGATACCATTGGTGGTAGCTTACTTAGTTGTATTAACACCCTACTTAGGATACTTGATTAGTACCTGAATAGACTTCATGTTTGTAGGACAACACAAGGCAAAGATCTCTATGTTAGATGAAAGAGTTGGGATTCGGGATGGAGCAGTGATGAGGGAACCAGACACGATGTAGGGACCGAATTGGGAGTTGTTAGTGTGTATTTATTTTTGTTTTTTATTTGAAACTTGACACTTATATGTCATTTCATATCTACTACTTTGGTTTATGGTTATTTTCCCTATTTTATATTTATTCATGTGATGTTGGTTGATTATTTATTATGGTATTTTCTTGGTTGTTTTTTATTATCATTAGGATATTTTTTATTTATTTACACTATTGTTATAACTTAATAAAGAGGTTATATTATCCCCAATTTACATATTATACCCCCAATACTAGTCAGAAGCCTCTAGCGGATGGGGAGGTGTGCCTTAAGCATCATAACAAATTAGTTCGAGCACTGATATGTAGCACCCAGTTTGGGACATCAGAAAGTGGTATCAAAGGAGTTTTATTTTCTTTTCAGTTTTATTGTTATTTTAGAAAAACATACATGAGAATAGGATTATTTGAGCCTTCATCATGAGATCATGCATGATAGTAGCTAACCTATGTGTGGGGAAAAACCCAAGTACCGAGGGTGGGATTACTATTCATGATTTTTATTGATACAATTGAATGTTATTTCACCTTAGGTGATGAAATTATTGTGTGATGTTATTATTTTATAATATTTTACCTATGGCCCATAATGAAATAGGTTTTGTGTATACATGAATCATTCTAGGAACTCAGTATTTCATGTGACATGCATCATTTTAGGTATGCATGCAAAAGCTGGGTTTTGGTGAGTTATTGAAATAAAAATTATTTTCTTTATTTGATTATTTTTTTATTAAAATGGAATGGATCATAATAAAAATTTGATAATTGTAAATGATGCTAATTGTGGTGATTTGAAATAGATAAAATGGGTGTCTAATAGTAAACTTTGAAATATGAAAGTGTTTTATCCTATGTTAGCCATGACCCAAGTGAGGGATAGTTATGGGTAGTGACAGTGCTTTAGTTTTGATCGTGTTGCAGAGTATGGGGGATTAATTATTATAAAATCATATGAATAACTATTATGTAAATGTGTCAATGATGTGTTATGTGTCCTAATATGCATGTTTGGAATTATAGAGACATGCCTCCATGATGACATTTTTTGATAAGAGGATAAGAGGACATGGATGGAAATGTGACTCCATCATTATAACTAGAGGCTCTAATAATTATGGGTGAAGGATCCAGAGAGAAGTTCTGTGAGAACATTTCTCTATTTATGTAGTTCATGGATAGAGACCCAGGGTGGGTTGTGCTGAATATGTTTAACCTGAAATCGGAGTTCTAGTTGCAGCACCCTCTAATATTCACTAGAGAGGGTGTACCTAAGGCAGTTGAGTTTGGGATTGAGTCTATCCGGATGATCCTTGACTATTTAGAGACTTCTGTTGAGGGGAAAGTCAAATTGAATGATTATATGTTGTGTGGATCAACAAAATGATGGTGGGATATTCAAACTTGGGATGAGCATCTATAGAACATGGTATGGAAAGAAATTCAAGATATTTTCTTGTAAAACTTTTAACTAGAGACTCTTAGGAAGGAGATAGTTGTATATTTTATGTGGTTGACCCAGGGGATATGTCTGTGAGGGAATTTTTTGGTCGCTTCACTGATTTACAATGCTTTATCTTAGTATTGGTAAGAGATGAGGAAAGTAAGGTGAAATGTTTATAGGATGGACTTAAATGTGAGATTTAGTCCCAGGTTAAAATCTTCCAATTAAATATGTTTTATAAGATGGTGAATCAATCTCTCATTTTTTAGGGGAACCCAAAGGAGGCTTCTAGTGAAATGATGGTAGTTTCTATTTTACATCTTCCAAGTTTAGGAAGAATCTCTATGAGAGTGTCAACTATGGAAATAGAAAATAGATTATCTATATATAAGGATTAGTTACTCAAAACCGTAACTTAGTATACTCTCATCAATTTGGTAGGATGGGTAATATTCATACCTAGTGTCCATGACCACCGGTGGAGTGTTGAGCATATGATGGGATGGTCCACTTATAGTGGTATTGCAAAAACCCTCGAGCAATGGATAAAGATATAGGAGATTGGCCAAATTAGAGTTCTATAAGGGTGCATTTTACCCCATATTAGTTGGGAAGTTGGAGTTATCTGGTCATAGAAGTCTAGGTGGTGGACATGGTATGTCAGGGTAAGAGTACCCATATCAGTAGAGTAGTGCAGCTCAAGGGGCTCAAAATACAGCATAGGGAATAGGGGAAGGATAATTGAATGTAGTTTAGCCTACACTTGTGGATAGTGAGGTTGTTCTATCTAAAGTAATAGGTACTATTCTTATTGATTTCATACTTTTTAGTGCCTTATTTGATAAAAGAGCCTAACATTATTTAATATATGATTAACTTGTGAATGGTTTGAGTCTGAAAGTGGAGTTTTCAAGTGTGAATATGATTATAGAAACACAATTGGGAGTATTATTGATGTACATCTCTTTATGTAAGGGGTTTTCTCTCAAGGTTGGAGAATATCATTTCTGTTGGGATCTTTAAATACTTGGAATTTCATATTTTGACTTGAATTTGAGTATGGAATGATTGGTATCATACCAATACCACATTTATTGTTACCATAGAAGAGTAAAATTTATATATTCTATGGGAAAAAATTATGTTCATCATGGAGAGTTAGATATCCAGGTTGGCCATGCATGGACATTTCATTGGAAACTATGGGATCTCACCGCCCATGTTGCAATTCTTATTCTAAATGATGGGGGTGTGAATCATGAGGTTTTTACACCTGTAGTTGACCAATTTTATGACTTATTTCTTATGGACTTATCAAGGATTACACCTGAGAGGGGTGTTGAGTTTACAATTGATCTCATGCTTTGAGATTAATGAGTTTCTATTCCACCTTATAGGATTCCACTAATAGAGATTCAAGAGTTTAAGAATCAGTTAGAATAGTTGAAAGATAAATGATTTATCCATCCAAGTACATCACCTTGGGGCTCTCTAGTTTTGTTTTCTAAGAATTTGGATGAGACCCTAGGTTTATGTGTTGATTACCAAAAGTTGAACTAGATGACAATGAAGAACTTGTATCCACTTCCTCATATCGGTGATCTCTTTGGCCATTTGAGAAGAACTTGTGTATTGTCCAAGATTTAATTGATATTGAGGTATCATTAGATGAGATTTAGACCATATGATATTCCACACATTTATTTTAAAATTAGGTATGGCCTATACGACTTCTTCATGATTCTGTTCGGGATGAAGAACACTCAAACTATGTTTATGAACATGATGAACCAAATATTTCACTCGTACCTGGATTAGTTTGAGGTTGTTCTTATGGATGATATATTGGTTTACTCAATGTATCATGATGATCATTACCGACATCTTGAAATCATCTTGAGTACATTGAGAGATCATCAACTATATGCCAAGATATCTAAGTGAAAATCCTGGTTCTAAAGGGTACATTTATTTGGCCACATTATCTATGAGGAAAGGGTTTTAGTGGATCTATAGAAGGTGCATGAAGTAGTTTATTGAGAGAATACCAAGATTTTTTTTGATATACAAAGATTTTGGGGGTTGGTGAGTTATTATCAGAGATTTATTCAGGACTTTTCCCACTTAGAATCACAACTTTCAAGATTAACCAATAAGGGGATAAAGATTGAATGGTCTGGATCATGTGAGAATGCTTTCCATGGTTTGAAGAAGTGTTTGAATACCACATTGATTTTGATCCGACCCAAGATGGGTGAGGAGTACACATTATTTTTTTGATGTGTCTAGGATCAGACATGGAGTAGTGTTGATGTAGGTAGATCGAGTTGTGGTGTATGGGTCATGAAAATTGAGTCCACATGAATATAATTACCCAACACATGATCTCATGTTTTTTATGGTGGGTTATTCCTTAAAGTGTTGGTGACATTACCTGTTAAGAATTTTTTTACAATGTATACCTATCATAAGAGCCTAAAGTACATATTCTTATAACAATATTTGAATCTCTAGTAGTGGACATGGATTGATTATATGAATTCATTTTATTTTGATCCAGCCTATACAACGGGAAGGGAAACAATGTTGTTGACGCTTTGCATACGAAGACACAGACTTAAGAAGTTTAGGAGTCTAGTTATAAGTGGAAGATGATGACCTTTCTAGTTAAGATGCATATAGAGGTATAGGAGGGCTTGGATAAGATGTCCCATGTGTCCTTATTAGTTGATTCCACACTTCTTAGATGGATCAGGGAGATGTGTTATGAGGATCTAGAGTGTTTGGCCCTGATAAAAGCCTTGAAGGTGGGGATTCACCTTTAGATTGGAATATTTATGAGGATGATATCATTAATATCTGGGGGAATGTTTTTGTTTCTATATATATGCACAATGAGTTGATGCATGAGTTTCATGCCTCTAATTGGGTGGTGCATCCTAGTTTGACCAAAATGTACCATGACCTATGTCAATAGTATTGGTGTTTGAGTATGAAAAAAGACATTGTATGTTTCATGGCATGATGCTACACTTTTCAGCAGGTGAAGGATGATCATCAACGACCACTTGGTTATTTTCATAATTTTCCCATTCTATAATGGAAATGGGATGACGTTTCCATGGAATTTGTGGTGGGTCTTCCAAGGAACCCTTAGAAGAATGATGTGATTTGGGTGATTGTGGACCAGTTGATAAAGGTATACCATTTTTTATCTATCTAATATACTTTTACAATTGATCATTTTGGGGATATGTATGTTTAGCTGATAGTCAATTTACATTTTATTCCGTGGAGTATAGTTTATACTGAGATTCATGCTCCACTACATGCTTCTAGCAAGGATTACAAAATGTGTTGGGTACCCAGGTGTTCCTGAGTATGGATTTACCCCTGCAGACATATGGTAGTCATAACATATTATGAAGGTGATAGTGGACATGTTATGAGAATGAACCCTATACTTTAGGGGATTTTTGGAGAATCACTTAGCATTCCTTAAGTTTTCCTATAATAATAGTTATAAAGAGACTAATCAAATGGTAATACATGAGGAACTTTATGGTAGGCCTTGTAGATAACCTCTATGATGGATGAAGGCTAGTGAGTAAGAGTTATTGGAACTGAGTATTATGAAGAAGACATCAGAGTAAGTTCAATTGATCTGAAAACATTTGGCTACAACTCAGAGTATGCATAAGTCATATGATAATCGAAATCATTGGGCTCTATAGTTTATTGTGGATGGTTATGTTTTCCTTTGGGTATCACTAAGATTAGGTTACCATAGGATTCAGAGGCATGGTATGTTGGCACCAAGATTTATTGTTCCATTTGATATTGTGGACAAGATCATATCGGTGGCATATTAATTGGAACTTCCACAAAGGTATAGTTCTAGGAATGATTTTTTCCACATGTCACAAATTTGGCAGTATCACCCTAACCCTACTCATTTGATAGATATTTATGATGTTGAGTTTGACTTTGATTCATCCTTTATGGAGAAACCAATTTGTATTATAGATCTTACTGAGAATGTGTTTCAGAAAAAGACCATGTTGTTGGTCTGAGTGTTGTGGGAACATGGTCGTGTTTAGGAGGAAATATGGGATAGGGAAATTGATATGAGGGCTAAATATACAAACTTTTTTACTTAATAGTCTTAGTGATTCTTCGGAGTGCAGCTCGAATATGAACTATTATAAGGTGGAAAGATTGTAAGATCCAAACCTTTCTGAAGATGTCTCGTACTCATTTTTAAGCTCCTGGGAGAATTCCAAGGCCCATCAAACCTCTACTAGTATTAATCAAAGATCAAGTGAATGGGATTGAATCCTCTATGGTTTTGGTCCTAGATCTTCCTCGCTATTTTTAATTGGACTATTACACACTAAATTGAGGGTTAGGATTTGGTGAGCATCCATCAGTGGCCTCAAGGTAGGTGGTGTAATTGTCAATTCCCATAATCTTGATTATAATTTTGTCAATGTAATTTTTCAATTTCAAATTCACATCGGGAAATTTTATTTTAAACTAATTTAATTAATTTATTCCCTTGAAATTTTGGAACCTTCCATGTCTCTCATTGGACCATTTGGATATTATCATAAAGACTTAAAAGGTTGACCATGGGGTGTTCCAATTCACTTTAAATGGTGATTTATGAACTATAAAAAGGGGACTAATAGGATAATGTAATTGAACTAAATCCGTAATTCATGCTTTATAATAGAATTTAATGGATAATTTGGATGAACCTTAAAGGGTTAATGAGTTCTGAAATAAATGAAGAGAATGGTTGATAAACGAGTTATGAATATGGAACCATGATATGTGATATTTTTGAATGATTGATCAATCAGTTGTGGGCCATAGATTATTTTTCAAAATACCCATGGGGTGCCATATTGTTTCACCAGTCCCTCAATATATATATATATATATATATATATATATATATATAAACACATATATGTATTTATTTTCATGTGATCACTGAGTTTTGGGATAGGGACTGCAACTCTAAATATCTATGTTGTACCAGACTATAGCTCTAGGACCCCAATGTATGAATGTAAAATTGGAAATTAAAGTTAATAATAAAATCCCATTAAATAATGAATTGTGAAATCCCTTTTTTTATTGTTCAGACTCTGGCATGGAACAAAGTAGGGATGATTAGTTCAGGTGTCATCATGATCTTGGGGGCCGATATGGTTAATTAAAGAATAATTAAATGTGAATCCTTTTTACCATGTCATTTATTCTTTATTTTTTTATACAAATTCATCCATTTTTATGGAATATATATTAATTTGGACATCGTTTATGGATACATACTATTTTTTACTCACACCCTACATGGGCAGCCTGATCGGTACCCAAATAGACTTCATGTTTGCAGGATAGGATAAGGGAAAGATCCCTATGTTAGATTGTTGAGTTGGGATTCAGAATGGAGTAGGGGTGAGGGAAATGAACCTGATTTCATGACCCACATGATTTTTTAGTGTTTCTTTATTTTGGGTTTTCATTTTACACTTGACACTTATATTCCATGTCATATATACTTCTTCAGTTTATGGTTATTTTCCCTGTTTTGGATTTATTCATGTGATGTTGGTTGATTATTGATTATGGTATTATCTTAGTCATTGTTTACTATTATTAGGCTATTGTTTATTTATTTCTGCTATTGTGTTTTTTTAATAAATAGGGTATAGTCTCCCCAAATTACGCATTATACCCTTCTTACTAGTCTGCATCCTTTGGAATACAGAGATGCACTCCTGAGGTTAGATAACAAACTATATTGGGGCACCGATATGTGGCACTCGGGTCGAGAAGTCACATTGAAGTACCCAAATTGATTTCAATGGGAAACCAATGATTCCTAAAAAACAAAAGGAAATAAGTAATGAAAGAAATGAAAATATATTTTATATGATTAGATTTTATATATTTACACCTGTATTGTGAGTATTAAGAAGAGTTTATCAATTTTAAATTTTTTTCCTAACATTACAGCCAGTTAGTCCACCATTTCAAAATATTCATTTTCTTCCAATGAATCTTTTTGTGTAGAATTTACATGATGACTAATGATTATAATTTTTCTCATAGGGTTTTTCCCTTCACATTGTACAAATATATATGCCTACAAAAAATATGAATTGTATTTAACTATAAGTAACTTAGTAGATTGACTATTCAGAAAACATGTTATGAAAATGAACCTCTTGTATAAATTTACAACCAAGACTCCCAACCATCCATGCTTGAGGATTTAATCTACGTTATCAAGACCAAGATAGCCTATAATGGTCACTATGTACATTTGTTCTTCAAAATCAATGATTGATGTATTATTTTCTTAGAAAATTTTATCTATATGAACTTTTAATATTAATAAATGTTTTATTTTAACTGCTTGAGTAAAAGGTAATATCAAGAGATTTTTTAATTTATTACTTCATACTTTAAATTATTTTTATTTATCCTTCTATTTCCCCTTCCTTTTCTCTATCTATAATAACATTCATTATAATAGGAATTTTTTAATTAATTGGTAAAAGTTAAAAAATGTTAATTTGGAAAGGAATTACCTTGTTATCAACATATATTTTCATAAGATCAAAAAACCATGTTATGAAAGTTCCAATATAAATTTTGACTATGTGAACATCCACCTTATCAAGGGTAATAGGTAGCTCAACACTTAACTGATGAGCTACATGAATCCATTTTCTCTCAGATGATCTTTTGGAAGTTGTTTATTGTGTAGAATATCTCCTTTGATGTTGTACACTATGCCCCCTATAATAAAGAAATGGATGGGTGCTGGTAGATATAAATAACTATCAACTTTAACATATAGAATATTAGAATAAAGAAAGGTATCAGTATCTGCAAATTTATATTTTATAGAAGTAACTTTGAAAAAATTGTTTACCAATTGTAAGAAAGGACTTTGAGGGGAATGTCTAGCCTCAATGCTGGGGGGAGTGGATATTCATGTATTGGTTGTTGTTATGTTTTGTATTCTCTTTGACAATTTTCTATAAATTTCTCTAATAACTCATCAATCTAATTAATTTTTTCTTCTAGAATATTTATTCATGTTTTTATCTCCTCTAACTTTTTATCTTTATCCTTATGTGCATTTCTTTTCTCAAAATTGTTTGTGGAAACACTCCAAAACCCACACTTTTAACATGGGCATATTGTTCTGTCCACTTCAAGGAAACTATAATTATTGGTTCATTGGGTATATTAAATTAAGATTATTGTGTCTAAAAAACATAAAAAACATAAGAAAATAAGTAGTCATTATTTTGTAATACTTATTTAAAGAAGAATAAATTTTTATTATGTATTACCGACACATTATTCCTATAATCTTTGTGTATTTTTATATAATAGTATTCCATATTTATTTACGTAATCCCTATTCCATAGAACATTACTTGGTATGGAATTTTATTTGTATTTTTATTCATTAATCTATATATAAATAATGGAACATCATATTTTTGTTATTTCATTCCACATAAAGTAATTTCTCTATATTTAAAATACATACCCATTTTTTTCAAGTTAATAATTCCCCATTCTTTCCTTATAGTAGGGGTACAGTGGTTTCTATGCATGATAATAATTTTAGACACCCATTTTTTGTTTCATAAATTAACAATTTTTAATCAAAGTCATTAACACAAGTATTTACAAGTAAAATATTACCAATCACAGTGTACCTAAACTATTACCTCCTCATAATGATAGATTAACACACTACATGTTTCTTGGTTTATCATGTGAAAAGATATTTTTTATGGATGGGGGTTTACATTCCCATCAACACCTCTGAGACGATGTTTCATAATAATTGTTTGAAATGATCTATGTGCCTTTTTAGTGACCATTAATAAAAATTACATTCAATAGTCATATAATATAAATAAAATTTGTTAGGGGTAATGAAGAGTAAATCAAAATTTCATTATTTAATTTTTTAATAGAATAGATAAAATATATTATAATGTTACCCTAATATCTTCTAATATTAGTTCATTTAATGCAAAAACAACACTGGGCCATGTATCTATATCAATTGGTATATGCATTCATGTAGTAACTATAGCGACCAAAACATTTCCTACATTATTATTACATCATTTTAAAGATAAAAAACATAATAGTAGTACGCATAGAGGATCTAAAGGTTTAGTGTCATGGGAAAACTAGGACCATACATAATAATTATAACATCAAGCATAAACATTTATTTAATTCCTTCTTCTCTAGCTTCTTATTGGAACTTGACCTCTCCTTAGTACATGTAGTCACTTGAGGATATACATAAAAAGGGGTGAGCTAAAAGGCCAGTAAGAGGATAGATAAGAACAATATAACAATGGGTGAGAAAAGCCATAACATAGTCAAAGGTTTATGAACTTGAGGGGAAGCATTAATAAGAGACTTGAAATGTGGAAATGCATAAAAATAAAACATCATGTCTTAGTGGTTAACTAACACACATACATGTGAGAAAAGATAGAATCTTGTTCAAACATAATTTAACATTAAATCATGAGATTCATCACTTTAACAAATGCATTTGAGTGCTATATAATTATGGGTGCACCCATCTCATTCAAACATTCATATTGTGCTATATAATTCTGGGCACACCCGTCACATCATAACATCATTATTATCATTCATTACACATAGAACATATATAAAAAATGAACATAACTAACCCATGCAATAGAATGGGTTTCATCTCATAAGAATGAATTCATAAACTTTGATTTCAAAAATAAAGTGGGAATACCATACTTGATACAATAACCATCAACCATGAGTGAGAAGTAAAAGGTGTGTTTTTGAAAGAAGAGTTATTTTGGAAAACATTTGTTTAAAATTAGTATCAAACTTGTATATCTCAGAAAATGTAAGATAATTATGAAAAAAATGATTTTTAAGGAGTGAACATAAAAAAATTGAGTGAAAGAGGGAGAAACCAAATAAAAAAAAGCTAAGTTTGAGATTTTCCGCTTACCATGTATCCGAACACTTTCTTCACCTTAATGTCCTGTATAACCACATTAGATTCATTGATTGAAAATTAAAAAACCTTGTGTACATGAATATGGTTTATTATTGTTTCATTAAGTTATTTTATGGGATTTTTTATGATTTATATATTTTAAAAAAAACATTGTTCTGGAATGTCCATTTTTATGGTTTTCTTGAGCGGTTCACAAGTATTCATAAATGGAAGTTCGTGTAGAACATAGGTAAACATACATAACTTATATTTCATGTTATTAATGATATTACAAAATTTTAAATAATATTATAATGAATTATATTATATACCATGTGGATGAATCATTAGATAAGAATTAAATGATAATTGTTTGGGTTAATTTTGGTGGATTTTTTACCACAACAAACTTGTTTTTTAATCATTTAGTAATATGTACCTAAGTTAGTCCCAGAACATGAAATAGAATATAATACATATAATATAATCTGGTTCAACCATAAAAATTATTTCATTACTAGATCTGAAAGCTGTAAAGGAAATTGAAAGCATGTCGTCCTTAAAGGTGATAAATTAACACCTCACGAACAACGTTCTCTTTTATAAAATAAAAAGAAGAGGAAAAGGGGGTCAGATGATATAATATCCCATTAGTATCATAAAATTCCATTATATGTATAAAAATAGAGTTACCATACCATTTGGATGATGATAGGTGGAGAAATATTAAGAAATGAACTTGAAATTGAAAGGAATTTAATGGAAAGAGAGAGAGAGAGGAATTACCTCTTGAATCCTCCTCTTGAGATCCTTCTTAAGGAAGATAGGCTTGGTCTTTTGATGAGTCCAGATGCTCTTGAATGTGGGGGAGTGGATAAAGAAGATTCTTGGGAAGATTTTAGATAAGGATTGAAGCTTGAGAGGTGTAGGGAAATGAGGGTGTGAAGGGTGGTATTTATAGTGGAGGGGAGATGAGATTTCTCAACATAAAATTTATTAATTTATTATTTACCCACAATACAAGGAATAGTGAGTCTTCCAAGACCAATAATAGTAATTTTTTCATGTGAATACAAACCAATTTTTCTTACATCAGAAGAACATCATGCATGACTCTATAATTAGCTTATTTAGCTTATTTGGCAAATTATGGTATTTCACTATTCCTAAAAAATTCTAGTATTTCAGAAAATCCCAAAAATTCACCCTAACTATTTTTCGACATGTAGAATCCAAAAATGAAATCCATTTTTCAAAAATAATTTTCTAAATATGAATATTTTTATATTTAATTAAACTTATAATTTATTTAAGAAAACCAGTTTTAAAACATTTATGTGCTTATTCAAAAATATAGCTACACCATACTTTCACTTTAATATTATATTTATACTATCATAGGTAAGGTTACTATTCATTAGGGTATATCACTATTCATAAGGGTATGTTACTATTCATAAGGGTAAGTTACTATTCACCAAAAATTATGTTTTTCTTATTAGACTCCAAACATCTTACTGATCACAACCGTGTATGTCATATTTTTGAAATTCAAAACATAGAAGTGGAAAAATTATGTTTAATGATCACATAGTATTTAATATCATAATATGTCATTGTGATTCTTAATGAGATTATATTATAAGGCATAATTATAAGAAGTTAATTTCATTGATAAAACTTTGGGTCATTACAGTCTTCCCACCTTATGAAATTTTGCCCTCAAAATTTCAAATTACACAAATAGGTGAGGGTACTTCTCCATAATTGCCTCTTCCAGTTCCCAAGTTGCTTATTCAAACTTATGATTCCTCCATAACACTTTGACAAGGTGGGTTTTCTTGTTTCATAGAACCTTATCTCTCCGATCTAGAATATTTATTAGTTACTCCTCATAGGAGAGATCATCTTCCAATGTACTGCCTCTGAGTTCAGTACATGTGTGGGATCTGGTATGTACTACTTCAAAAGTGATACGTAAAACACATCATGAACTCGATCCATATTTGGGGAAATTTCAAGCTGATATTCCATAGTTATTATGTGGTCAAGGATCTCAAAGGGGGCAATGTACCTTGGGATTAACTTCTCTTTCTTTCCAAATTGCATGAATCTCTTCCATGGTGATATTCGAAGGAGGACTTTATCTCCAATGTTGAACTCCAATTCCCTTTGACAGTTTCCAGTGTAGCTCTTTTTCCGACTCTGAGAAACTTTGATGTGTTTCTGGATGACTTGAACATTATCTGTCATCTCTTCCACAAGATCAGGTCCAAGTAGCTTTTTTTCTCCAGCTTCATCCCTACAAGATGGAGTTCTACATCACTTTCCATACAAAGATTCATATATAGCCATATGAATAATCGAGTGGAAGCTATTGTTGTATGAGAACTCAACCAATGGGAGATACTGATCCCATCCACCTTTGAATTCTAGAGAACAGGCTCTTAGCATATCTTCAAGCATCTGAATAGTCTTTTCAGATTGGCTATCATTTTGGGGGTGATATTCCCTGCTAAAATTTAATTTTGTACTCAAAGCATGTTGAAGGATCATCCAGAATTTATATGTGAACCTTAGATCATGGTTAGAGACAATCGAGACTGGAACACCATGAAGTCTCACCACTTCTTTCACATATATCTTTGCGAGTTGTTCAAGAAAGAGTTCTTCCTTAATAGTGATAAAATGAGTAGTCTTGGTGAGTCGGTCAACCACAACCCATATCGAATTATTTACCTTTGATGTCTTCAGGAGACCTGTGAAAAATTCCATAGCGACATTCTCCCATTTCAACATGGGTATAGGCAATCATTGCATTATCCCTTTCGACTTTTATCACTATGGTTTAACTTACTGACATACCAACCAACTTGATATATATTCTGTAATCTACTTCTTCATGTTATCTCACTAGAAGTGTTCCTGAATATCATGTTACATCTTGGTACTCCTAGCATGGATAGAGAATGTTGAGCTATGTGCATAGTTAAATATATCCTTCTTTATCCCAAGTGATGAAGGAATACAAAGACGCATTCTAAACCAAATCACACCATAATCTTTGATATGGAACTCTTGTAGCTTCACTTCCTATAATGAATTCACCATATTTTTTATCTCTACATAATCCCTTTGTGCTTCCTTAATATTCTCTTGGATGGATGGTTTTGAAATAATGTGGGAAAGGTAGGATGTATCCCCTGCCCTTATGATTTTTGAATCCATCCTTTGTATATCCAAGAAGATAGGGTCTTTCTCCTCCAATGGACCGAGAGCCTTAGATTTTTTATTTTAAATAAAACCCCCTTTTAAGGGAAGAAGGGGAACCCACAAGACTTCATGAACATAAAACATACTTGACCCGAAAATGAAAAAAATAAACCATGTCTGGAAACTTGAACTAGCCCCTCCCCAGTATTTGGAACATGGCAAAGCTCTCCACCAATGCTGGACTGTAAAGCTAGCAAGTGTCCTGTGTCAAAGCATATGCCCGATCTGATGGCTAACGCCATACCCTCTCAAACATCCAAGTCTGTAAAGTCTGCATAGGTGAACCACCTTCTCTGAATCCTCTATTGGGCATGTCCTAGTAGAAAAGTCCGACCGTATATCCAGATCCTGAATTCTAAAAAAGAAAACTAAACAATTAATCACACATCATCATCAAAACAAAAGTGAAGACCATAATGCTGATGTCAAAGCCACACAATCCCTACCCCGCGAGACACCTCTGACACCACATGCAGCACCACGAAGAGGAGGAAAAACCAAGGAACATGGGTCTAGATCTTCGTCACCTAGGACTGGAAGACCCCAAAGCACATCGATGGAGCATCTCCGTTGAGGGGACCCATGTCGATCTGAATGAGCAGCGCCACTTTGGGCATGAATATGTTCAGCTCAAACTATAGAAGAACCCTCAACGGATTCCGAATCTTCCAAACCACAAGAGACAGAAGGACGGACAAGGAGGATTGCTTCAGTGAATAGAGAAATCATAATCTTTGATTATCTCTAACCATATCCTTTGATGCATGTTGAGATCCTTTTGTATGAATATATACTTTATGCTCTTATGGTCGGTGTATATGTCATACTTATCACCATAAAGGTAGTACCACCAGATTTTCAAGGAACTAATCATGACTTCCAGCTTCAGATCATGCTTCTGGTAGTTCTTCTCACAGATCTTCAATTGTCGTGAGGCATAGGCTATCACATTGTCAATTTTCATGAGTACACAACCCAATCATTTCTTTGAAGTATCATTATACATCACAAAAATTTCTCTACATTTTAATAGTGTGAGTACAAGTGCAGTGATCGACCTTATCTTTTTATCCTTAAAGATTCCCTCACATTATTTCGTCCATACATACTTTACCCCTTTCCTTATTAACTTAGTTAGCAGGCTTGACAAGCATGAGAAATTTCTCACAAAATGTTGGTAGTACCCAGCTAATCCAAGAAAACTATGGATTTATAAGACACTAGAGGGCTTGGGCCATTCCTCAATCGCCATTATTTTTGAAGGGTCTACAGAAATTATCTTACTTGTGATCACATGTCCCAAGAATGAAACTTGCTTCATCCAAAAGTCACACTTTCTAAACTTGATGTTCAACTTTTCTTTTCTCAATGTCACCAAAACAAGTCTTAGATGTTCTTCAGGTTCCTCCTTTCTCTTAGAGTAGATGAGAATATCATCAATAAACACTAATAAAAATTTTTTGAGGTAATGTATAAAGACTCTATTCATCAAATACATGAAGATTATAGTAGCATTAGTAAGTCCAAAAGGCATCACATGAAATTCATAGTGAAAATACCTTGTACGGAAGGCAGTCTTCTGAATATCTTCCTTCTTCACCTTTAGCAGATGATATCCATAATGAATATCCACCTTTCAGAATTATTGATCTCCTATTAACTTATCAAAAAAGCCTTCAATCATTGGAAGAGGATACTTGTTCTTTATGGTGCTCTTGTTGAGTTCCCGATAATCAATACACAACCGCATTATTCCAACATTCTTGTTTACAAAGAGAACTAGCGCACCCCAAGGTGACGCACTAGGGCGTATGAACCCTTTGTCCAGATTCTCTTTAAGATACTTCTTTAACGCCTACAGTTCGATAGGGTCCATCCTATAGGGACACTTTGAGATAGGTGTAGCTTCGGGTATGAGTTGTATTGAGAACTCTACCTCATGATTCAAAGTAATTATAGGAAACTCTTTGGGAAATACATCACCATATTCACTCACGATGGGCATTCCTACAAGGTTGGTACTATCCTTTGGCTGAACCATTTGGTAGAGATATGCTTCTTCGTAGGAAATCAACACCCACAATATTAAAGGATTTTTTAAAAGAGATTCATGATCTTCTTTGAATTTGTAGAGGATCATGAGATGGTTCAAAATATGAAAATATATTTCCTTTTCCAAATAGTTTATATGTGCTCTATATAATGAGAGCCAATACATTCCCATTATAGCATTGAATTCCACCAATGGATGTATTACGAGATTCACTGGAAGAGTCTTCTCACATATGCCAATTGGAGAAGTGTCAAACACTTGGGTTACAATGATTGCACAACTTGTTGTTTTTATAGATATCTCTACTTCAAGGTTTCAGGGAATTGATTCTATAGTTCTAGAAAAATTTCAAGATATGAATGTGTATAACTATAATTAAAAAAATAATTTTTCCATTCTTGAGTGAATAAGATGTTTACCTGGTACGAATTCATTATCTTTCTCCATTTACACAGTAGTGATGGAATACGCCTTCCCTTGTTCCTATGGATTTGGTGATTACTGATGCTGATTACCCTTGAGAACTTGAGGTTTAGTTCACTGGCTTGCATAGTTCCCTTTCTCCATATATCTGTATCATTGAACCATGGGTGGTTCTCTCCTCCCCCCACAGTCTCCTTACTTTACATGTCTTTTCAAAACTCTTGAGCATGGTGTTCTTCTTTCCCACACTTGAAGAACTTCCCCATTCCTTTGAGGAAGTTACCATGGTGTAACTTCCCAAATTTTTGGCATCTTGGTCGTTGAGTTTTATTACCACCTTTATCAGTATAACCTCCATCTTGGAACTCCATATTTTGTTTCTTATCACCATAACCATGTGACCATTATACAAACTCCATATCCAATTTGAGAGCACATCAAACAACATCTTCATAACTCCCAATGTCTCGAATTTCAGGATCCTTCCCAAGGAATGTTTTTAATCCACTAAAAAATCTATCAATTTTTCTATCATTGTTGATAAAAAAACCTGAATTGTACCTTGAAAGACTTGTAAAGTTCACTTAGTAGGTTGTTATAGATTCTTCTTCTTTTTTCTTGAGCTCTATGAATTCTCTCTTCATCTTAGTATGAAGATTTCATGGGAAATAATTATTAAGAAAGATGATATTAAAGTCTTCCCACTACATCTACTCAATTTCCTCCTTTGGATTGGTGTTCTTAATCAAAGCCCACCATTGATCGACCTCTCCATCTAGAAGATAAACGGATAGAGTCACCTTCTCTGTCTCAGAACAATGGAGCATAGAAAATATCTTCTCCATAGAGTTGACCCACTATTTTGTAACTAGTGGATCAGATGATCCACTAAACTTCGGTGGTCATTGTCACATAAAACACTCGATAGCCTGTTTCTCCCTCTTTGTTGAAGTAGGATGTTCTCCATTATTATGGTTATTTTTCATAACCTAAGATAGTTTGGTAAGAATTTCAATGAAGTTTTTAACTCCAACTCCCAAATAATTGGGGTTTCCATTTGGGAAATCATTGCATTCTCCCTCACACGAGTTGTTGTACTGGTTTCTCCTAGTTCCCACCATTTTCTAAAATAGAAAAGGTTAGAACAAAACATAAGTCAACAAGTTAGGAATAAATAACTTATTCATTTTTAAAATTTTCACTAAAAGAATAACTTATGGTATCCCTATGTAAAGCTTCTTGTGTGCCTATTTGTACTTAGTCTCATTCTAGAGGTTTTCTCTAGGGTTGACTAATCCTAATTCCCAAATTAACTAAATCTTGCCTTTGATACCAACTATAGTGACCCATCATTTTCATATATTACTATTACATCATTTTAAAGATAAAAAATATAATAGTATTATACATAGAGGATCCAAAGTTTTAGTGTCTTGGGAAAACTAGGACCATATATAACAATTAAAACATCAAGCATAAACATTTATTTAATTCCTTCTTCTCTAGCTTCTTATTGGAACTTGAACTTTCCTTAGTACATGTAGTTACCTGAGGATATACATCAAAAGGGGTGAGATAAAATACTAGTAATAGGATAAATAATAAAAATATAACAATTGGTGAACATAACAAAAACATAGGAAAAGGATCATGAATATGAGGTGAAGCATTAATAAGAAACTTGAAATATGGCAATGCATAAAAATGATACATCATGTCTTAGTGGTTAACTACCACAAATACTTGTGAAAAAATTTAGAATCTTGTTAAAACATCATTTCAAATTAAATCATGAGATTCATCACTTTACCCAATTCATTGGAGTTATTTATAATTATGGGTTCACCTGTCACATTCAAACATTCATATTGCACTATATAATTCTGGGCACACCCGTCACATCATAACATCATCATTATCATGCATGCCACATAGAAGATATATAACAAATGAAAATTAATAAAACATGTAATGTAATGGATTTCATATCATAAGAACACATTCATAAACTTTTATTTCCAAAATAAAGGGGGAATAACATATTTGATACAATAACTATAAAACCTTGAGTGAGATGTAAAAGGTGTTATTTTGAGAGAAGAGTTCTTTTGGAAAAAATTTGTTTGACATAAAATTCAGTAGAGAACATTTATATCCTATAAAAGGTAATATATTTATGAAAAAATTATTTTTAATGAGTGACCATACCAAAAATGGAGTGAAATAGGGAGAACCCGAAGAAAGAAAGTTGGGTTTGAGATTTTCTCCTTACCTTGTATCCGAACACTTTCTTCACTTTAATGTTCTATATAACCATATTATATTAATTAATTGAAAATTACAGAACCTTGTGTACATTAATATGGTTCATTATGGTTTCATTAAGTTATTTTATGGGCCTTTGGATGAGTTATAGAGTTTAAAAAAATATTGTTCGGGAAAGTCTGTTTTTATGGGTTTCTTGAGCAGTTCACATGTATTCATAAATGGAAGTTCGTGTAGAATATGGGTAAACATAAAGAACTTATATTTCATTTTATTAATGATATTACATAATTTTAAATTATCTTATAATGAATTATATTATATACCTTGTGGATGAATCATTAGATAAGAATTAAATGATGATTGTTTGGGTTAATTTTGGTGGTTTTTTGACCACAATGAACTAGTTTTGTTTAATCATTTAGTAATATGTACCTAAGATAGTTCCATCACATGAAATAGGATATAATAAATATAATATAATCTGGTTCAACCATAAAAATGGTTTCATTAAAAGACTTAAAAGCTGTAAAGGAAATTGAAAACATGTAGTTCTTGAAGGTGATCAATTAACACCTCATGAACAACATTATCTTTTATAAAATAAAAAGAAGAGAAAAAGGGGTTGGATGATATAATATCCCATTAGTATCATAAAATTCTATTATATTTATAATAATAGAGTTACCATACCATGTGGATGAATATATATGGGGATATATTAAGAAATGAACTTGAAATTGAAAGGAATTTAAAAGAAAAAAGAGAGAGAGAGAGAGGAATTACCTCTTAAATCATCCTCTTGAGATCCTCCTTAAAAAGTTATTATTGGTATTTTTATGAGACCAAAAGCTCTTGGAAGTGGGGTAGGGCCTATGGAAGATGATTGGGAAGAGTTTATACAAGGATTTAAGCATGATAGGTGTGAGGAAATGAGGGTGTGAAGGGTGGTATTTATAGTGGAGGGGAGAGGGGATTTCTCAATATAAAATTCATTATTTTATTATTTCCTCACAAGACAAGGAATAGTGATTATTACATGACCAAGAATACTAATTTTTTCATGTGAACCCGAAACAATTGTGATTACATCAATAGAACATCATACATGACTCTATAATTAGCTTATTTAGCTTATTTTGTAAATTATGGTATATCACTATTCATAAAAAATTAAAGTATTTTAAAAAAATAAAAAAATTCACCCTAACAATTTTTCGACATGTATAATCCAAAAAAGAAATCAATTTTCAAAAGTAATTATTTAAATATGATTATTTTAATATTTAATTAAACTCATAATATATTTAAAAAACCAGTTTTAAAACATTCATTTACTTATTCTAAAATATAGGTACATCATAATTTCACATGAATATTTTCTTTATAATATTATAGTTAATGTTGATAATCATTAAGGTATATCACTATTCATAAGGGTATGTTACTATTCATAAGGGTAGGTTACTATTCAACAAAAATTATGTTTTTCTTATCGGGATTTTTGAAATTCAAAACATAGAAGTGTCAAAATTATGTTTACTGATCACATAGTATTTAGTATCATAATATGTCATTGTGCTTATTAATGGGATTATACTAAAAGGAATAATTATAATAATAGAATTATATTGATAAAAAATTGGGTCGTTACATTGAACCTAATCTAACTAATGAAAAAATATTTCTTGGGGTCCTTGGGCTGTTTGTGTGCATTCCATCCAACCTCAAATTTTATGCCTTTACTTATCACCTTGATTATTTTTTAATATCATAATGTTGCGAAGCTCATATTTTTTATTACGCATAAGTTTTTCACCTTCTACCATTTCCTCAACTTCAACATTGTCAATATGTTTTTCCTCAAGATTGGAAGCATCAACATGGGGAGAAAACTAATTTTTTTAGGATTGGGAGCATTAGAATGTGGAGAACCAATTATCTACATAAGTAGTTTAACATTTAATTTATATTACTTAAATTTACTATTAAATACAAAATACTACAAGGTAACGTAATATATATTAGAAAAACTATAAACTTATTATTGAACATTATTTTTTTTTATGGTTGAAGGGATTTGACCCCTATATCGAGTATCCAAATCATCTCATTGTGGTTACCTCTAACAAACAATACCCTACCTATATTGGGACCCCCAAAAAATTATTATGACATACCAATGAAATATTAACTCTCAATTGAATTGAAAATTTACCTTTTAATGGTTTTGGATGATAATAGAACAATTGACCAATTTATGTTTGCATGATCTAGGATATAAAATATGTGTATTTCTAGTGATTCTATTATGATTGGTTCTTTCTCATACCCTTTTTGAAATCCAATTTAATGAATCCAAATTCAATAATTTTAACTGAAATCTAGTCGTCAAACCATTTTCATTAAAAAATTATCACTTTGCAGATTGTATAATCTAACTCCCATATTTATTCGATGAGGCCAAAATATGACATATTCATATAAATTGAATTCGTATCCTTAGTACCAAACACATGAATTTCTTCGTCCAAAGGAGTAACTACACTATTTTACATGGTATCATGTCCATCTTGTTACTTTGTATAGAATGTATAACCTTTATAAGATAACACATATACACTTGGTACCCTAGACATCCATTTAAGTCATTCTGAAATCAAGTTCATATTTTCAATTGACTCTTTAAAAATATGATCTTAAAACCATCCTATAAAATTTTTATTATGTGTGTTTGATATCCACCTTTCATACATTAATGGATTAAAATGCCTAAAAATTACATTTTGGGTTTCAAAATATGGCGCAAACTCTAAAATTTTATATAAAAAGTAATGGTGATCAAACTCATGCTCTGTAATAGTAATTACGAAAACATATATTCAAAGAATTCCTTCACCCACAAGAAAATTTATGTGATAATATTTTGGGAGACCAATGATATCCACATTGGATTTATAGTCGGTATATAATTCAATGGATTCATCCAAAATATATCGCTATGCAATACAACCTTCTGAAAAACATTGATTTTTTTGCACCCTTTAAAAATATTCATATAAAATTAAATGGGATACATACATTAATAATGTACAAGAACACATATCCTATTCTATTTAACCAAGTGAACCATTATGTGAACCATTATATCAAAAAATTATTGGTGGAATAATATATATAATTCACTTAATATGATAGAATTTTTTTCCATGGTTGGAAACTTCATTGGGTCTATAACTTTATTGTATATAACTTTGAAAGAGAAAAAAAGATTGGTAATTGTGTGAAATTGTTTTTTATGTTGGATGAAACATAAATGTATAGGAATTAAATCTTGTACCAAAACATGAAAACCATGCAATTTTAGGCCCTTTAACTTTAAATCAGTCATTGATATGATATTCTTGATATTTGATGAATAACCCTTTGGAATATTTACATCATTCAGGATGTTGAAAAAATGATATCTTTATTTACTAGAAGAAGTGTCAGTTATATGAGTTAGAAAAGTATATATTTCACCCTTCACTGGTGCCAAATCTTCCCCTATCCCCATGTTAATCATGTCCAACATAGCCTTAATTCCACCCTTTATTTTGTTGGGTTTATTTAGAAATGTTTCAATAATAATATCACATAAATTTTTTTCTATGTGCATGACATAAATAAAATGTATGATGTATAAGAATTTATAGTATGGAAATTCCAAAAAAAACTAATATTTTTTTATAAATGGGTTTTATAAGGTTTTTTGAAGAAGGTTTTCCAAAAGCGGTGAAGATATCCTTTACTTTCTCAAACTATTGATAACCTAATAGTAGAGATAGTGTTGTACCTTATTCTAAATTCTCATCAAATTATGTCATCCAAGATTGATATTTATTTCATTGAGGTAAAAAATTATGATGTTCTAGAAACATAGTATTCGAGGAAAGTTTCAACCCAACTGAGTGTGTACCATGTTCACAAATGGGGAAACCTTGAGTTCATTTAATGTTTTATCTTAAAAAAATTTTATAAGCAGGAAAGCCATTTATAATCATATACATGTATTTCAATGGTAAATATTTATTTCTATAATAATCATACAAAGTATCACCTAATACCACGACAATTTCAAATAAAAAATCCATGGATATAAATAAACATCAATATCATTACAAAACTATTTTGATCCTGAAATAAGTAGAAACAACATAATATATTTCCTTTTCATGTATAACCATGGCGGAGAGATATAATTTACCAACATAATTGGACATGTATTGAGAGTTCTACTTTTTATATCAAAGGGATTCAATACATATATAGATAGTTTAAGATGAAGGTTTCTCGACTTGTTTCTAAATTTAGGATACTCGTGATCAATTTTGTTCTACTAAGAAGATTATACCAGGTGATAAAGTTTCTCATCATGATTTATTATATTTTTATTCCTTGTAAATTGAATTTCAGTCTCCTTAATTTTATATAGGAACATAAACCTTGGAATTATTATAAATTTCCATACAACTTTCAAAAAAATTGATTCATCTTTCTTTTATCAAGACAGACCACACTTTAGACATTTTTTATGTGATTTATAATTCTTGAGAAACAATATATAGACATTTAGATAGGAATTTATTCTTTCAGTGGTCATACCCATTGAATGCATCATTTATTTAGAATCATATATTCAGAAATTAAGATCATTATCTTTTGATAGCGTATCATTCAAGAGAGAAAGTTTATTAGTAAAGTAGATGTCACTCCATCCATTAATAGCTTTTAAATTATATAGCTTTAGTATAGATGAAAATGTTTTATTTTTTTATAACCACCATACAATGGTGTCTTTGAACAAATGTTTATCTTCTGAAATAGCTTTAAAAAATCACAAAGTTCATCTTAATTTATCATTATCATTTCCTCAATACGATCTTCATCATCAACTTTACTTGTAATCATATCCTCAATATGATCATTATCATTGTTCACACTTTTAATCATATCAGATGATCTATAAAACACAGTTTTATCCTAGTCACTATCTATATATAGTTATTCCCTATGTTTCGTCCAACATTTATTAATTTAATCTATTCTGGGGAAGATCAATTATTTTTCCAACTCCTGTGGTTTAATTAGTATTGAATAACAACAGTGTAAACATGGAAAAATATTTTAAAAGGGTAATATACATGATATTTTAGACACATGATGAAATCTTTAACCCCATCATCATACTCATTTTTCATATGATTATCATCCATCCATATTTGATTTATATCCATCCTATTCGATTCATTAGTATTCATATTTAACAAAATAAATAAATACACAAATGGTATGAGCTTACAATACTAAAAGTCTATTCTTTATATATAAACACTTATAGTCATAATATTTGATAAAAATTGTTATTAAGTTAATAAATTTTTAAAATATATATATGGAGAATAATTATATGAATATAAAGTATTATAACACATATTTTTTACTAAAACAAGTCAAATATCATAAGTCATTCTATTTTTTTTAAATGGATTCATCAAGGGAGATAATTCACTTGATGTTGGGATGAAGGTGGGGATAAAATAGATATTATTGACTAGCTCATAAAATCTAGACAACCATTTGAGGTTCATTCATATGGTTCCAGTGACTCCACTAAACCTATGAGTTTTTTTCATTCTTTTGAGTTTCTTGTTGAAATCCTCTCAATTATGAATCAATCATAAAGTGAGTCATAACTTTTTGGATACAATTTAAAGATGGTTTTGTGGTATTTTTCTTTATTAGGGTTGAAATTATGTGATTATTTGTGTTTTTTTTGTTTATATTAAGTGGTTTAAAGCTTGTTGGGGTGAAAATGGTGATTTTATAAAAATATTGGTTTTAAAAATTCTTTTTGATTAGTCACTCTTATTTATTACATTGACTAATTGTTAGGTAAGTTTAATTTTGATTCATTAATAACTCACATATTATTTTGAATATTGTATTTACTATCAATAATTTAGAGGGAAATAAGAAATTAATTTAATAAATATTGAAATTCATTTTCATTATGGGCACTGAAAGCAACTCCAAAGGGGGATATTGTGGGTTACATGGATAATGAGGTGTTTTATTTATTATTAATAATAAATTATGTCAATATGTGTTAATTAGAGTATATATTATGATGACTAAAGTACCTAACAAAAGATATAAATATTTTTTAGTTAATAATGATTGAATAATGAATTTGAGCTAAGAAATAAAAGTTCCATCATGTTTTATATATAATGATAGTAGATTTTCAATATATAGGAAATTGATAATGGAATAATGTATGTGAGAAACTTCTAGTTATTATAACATAGAAATATTATTCATCTATTGAGTATTAGAATTTTTTTTAATATTTAAGGATTCTACTACTTCGTGATTCATATGCAGAATATATTTAGAGGTTTTGAGGATGAAATGAGATGATTAAGTGTTATGATTATCAAAGAGGTTAGAATATACATTAGTTAAATATGTATGATGAATATTTCAGGTTTTTTATTCATTCAAGGAGTTTTCTAGACTATATTGATTATCTCTATGAAAATGAAAAGCTAGTTGTGTATATAAGTGAGAATTCATCCTAAGTGTTCATGACATATACATGAAATAGAGAAAATACTTGGATAATGTTTAATATTGAAGAAACTAAGTTAATATAGATACTAAATTGATTATAATCATCATTTAATCATTGGTTGAGTTTTAAGAATAGATAATGTAATTTGGGGCACTTTAAAAATCATTGAAGATTTTATTTACAATTGAACAAAATACTAGAAAATAAATTAACACATTCTTCAAGAGATTTTAAGTGATTTTAAATGGATAAATATATTATGAATATGTTTCTAGTTTTTTTAAATGTTATATTACATTTATGAACAACCACTTTCATTATAGTGAAATAAACTACCCAAAAAAATCGACATAGAAAAATATAAGTGAGAACCTTTAATGACCCAGCCCGAGTCGATGTTTGAACCAACACCCAAACCAACTCCCCACTGACCTAAGGTACATTCCTGACCCCCAATGGAACATGATAAGATCCATGGTATCATATATATACATTGGGAATTATTTTACCCTTAAATTATAATTAAAAACAACAAAAGTTTTCTAAAATTTTATTATGACCCATCCATTGGATAAAGGTCCACACCAAAAATGAAATAGTAGATATAGAAAAATCATAAAAAATAAAAAAAATATAAATCCCTTAGCTCACCTAAAAACACCATCACTTATCAAACATACCTCCACTCACCCCCATGCTTCCTCAACATGTTTTAGCTCTAGAATCACCCAGTCTTCACATAAATAATATAATCCACCAATAACCATAACTAAAAGTAGTAAAGAACTCATTTAAAGGGTCACATTCTATACATTCTATTAAAATGAAGGTAAGTCATACAAAATCATGTAATATGAAAACTTTTTTTAATATGATAAAATAAAACCATCATTAAATTCCAAATAATTCAATGCTCTAAGAGTGTTCAAAAGTTGATACTGAATCTGAAACTGAGATATAATATAGGCATGAGAATATAACCACCCTGTAGGCCACCACCAATAACCATAACTGAAAGTAGTAAATAACTAATTTAAAGGGTTAAATTCTAGACATTCTATGAAAATGAAGGTAAGTATTACAAAATCATGTAATAGGAAAACTTGTTTGAATATGATAAAATAAAACCATCCTTAAATACAAATTAATTCAATGATCTAATAGTGTTCAAAAGCTCTGAATCTTCAACTGAGATATAATATAGGCATGATAATATAAGAACCATGTAGGCCACCACCCACCTTGCCACACGAAAAAAATTTAATTGAAGATACATTTTCAAGATTGTTTAAAATACATTTACAAAATATAGTTTCTATAATTATTTACATAGAGGAAACATACAACACAACAAGTTTTTTAGATATTCTTTTATATTTTTATCAAATGGAAAAAATCACATAAAAACATTTAAAAATAACCAATTACCTCTTTACAAAAACAACCCATTTTAAGGTCTATTTAAATTCATTTTAGAAACACTCATTTTATACCACTTTAAAACCATTTAAAAACCTCAATTGAAAACCTTTTATTCTAATTATTTCTCAAAAAAAATTAACAAAACCATTTAAATATGAAAAATCCCACAATAATGTTTGTAGTAAATAAACAAGTGAAAATAAACATCAATAAATATGAATGAAGTTATAAAGGATGGTTCCACATTCATGAAAAACATATATAATCACAATTAACATATAAAGGAAGTCTGTATATAAAAAAACTAATCAAATAATGTGTGTTAGGGTTACTTCCTAGGACTCGAGTTATAATGACATAGCCTTAAAACATTACATAATCTTGAATTAAATGAATAATTCACATTGAGAATCTTTTCAGGTTTAGAGTTTTTGAGAATTAGGCCAGAACTATTACATTGCATATCAAAAATTACAAAGTAGAAACTTCTACTCAGTTTCCATTTTTTTCATAAAATAAAAACTCTTAAAAAAAGAGTCATGTATAGTTCCATGTTTTAGAAAACATAACTTTTACTTGATCCCATACTTAACCCTATTCATCTTTAAGTCCTGTGAAATAAATTCCAAAACATGGGATGATCATAAAAAGCTCAGTAAGGATTATAAAATAAAGAAAAAAAACATTATTCCATTTATACATACCAAGAATAAGCTCCTACCCCATGAAATCATTAGATTTATGATTAAAAAATAGAAATCATAAATCATAAAGGTAACTTGTGGAATCCATAACATACTTACGTTAAAGATTTCATAGCTAAGTAGGGAGTTACATTTGGAATACCCATCAAAGTATATTTCCTAAATCTCTTAGGAGAAACATTATCGTTTACCTCTTACACGTTACCCAAAGCATTGAAGAGTTATCTCGGGCTCACCCACCCCAGGTTTATCATGAAACTACCCGTATACATAAAAAATTCCCAAGAACCATAAAATATTTATAACACATGAAAAAAACATAAAGGAAAGATAATATTTCCACATTTCAATCACAATATATCATTTAAATATATTGACGTAACAAATCCATTATCAAAACCATTTTAAAGACCAAAATACGTAAAAGAGTATATGGTATTTATTTTCCTTTTAAAAACATTATGGCTTTTTATAGAAGCCAAATATCAAATAATACTCACGATGACTGAAAAGGTCATTGTCACCACTTACGTTAAAAGAAACATTTTTTTGTTTAGTAAAACACCTCGTAGAAAAGATTACCTTTGAATGAAATGAAAAGTCAAAGGTTTTTATACACAGTATAAAAGAAAGTCGTGTATAAAACAAAATATTACTCAATGAAATGAGATAGATAAGAAGTCTCTTACCTCGTATCTGACTTGACCCATTCATTTTTTAACCTCTTTTAAATCAGGTAACTCTGTTTGGTTTGAACCAAAAATATTTCTTAAAGTGACTTATGCATAGGGTAAGGCTTCTAGGTAGAAGAGAGGGATCTTGAGAACTTATTTGGGTAGAGTTTGGATGAGCCAAGGGGCTTGAGTGGTGTGAGTAATGGGTTAGAGGTGAGGTCTTTTTATAAGGGGGGGAGGGGCTCTTTTGGAAAGTTTGAAAATATTATTTTATTATATAATGAATTTCGGTTTCTAAAGGTACAAAACATATTAAAGTCAAATATAAGATGACTCTTGTTAGAAATAAAATCATCTAATAAATATTGAATAGGTGTTGGATATTTTTATAATTTTGATAATTATATTTATTTAAATCATTCATTAGTGAGGTAAACCCTGCATCATTATTGTGTCATATATAATTTTTTAAGGTCTAAAAATTATAAATAAAATACCAGGATGTTGGAAATATTTTTATCTTTATAATTAATATTTATAGTCAAATATATCAATTATATAACCCCACATTAAAATTGTTTTAGCAAAACAATACATGTTTATGATATTTTTATTTTTACTTTAAATAAAAAGTTATTAATGTCATTATCTTAACTAAATCGATTTAAAAGGACAAAAATCTCACCCAAGGATTTTATTGTCATCCATGAATCATAAAATGAGGTTATGAAAAGTGTTAAGGTAATTTTATATTATTATAATATTATTTTTACCTTGAATCACCCTATTTACCTTTAACCATGGTAAATAAAAGGCAAAAGTTACCATTCACCAAAAATTATTTTTGTCTTATTGAACCAAATTTTACTTAATTATAAAAATCATGTATGTTTCATTTTCATAATTCAATTAACATAAGAGGTAAAATTTTATTTAAATAAAGAAGTCAGTTTTTTTAACTACTACTTAGTGTTTTCACTATTCATAAAAAATTGAAGGTTTTCAAAAAAATACCAAAGATTTAGCCTAAGATATATTTGATATTCTGAATAAAAAAATGATGTATATTTTATCAAACTAAAAACATATAAGTTTCATTAATTAATTTAAAATTAATTCCCGTTGTCAAAACAAAAAACGTGTTTTTAAGAAATAATTTGTATCAAAAGATCGACACTTGTTTATATACAATTTCAAAGTGAAATTACTTCTAATGACCAAAATTGTATTAAATGGTAAAAATAAAGTATAATTAAATTTTAAAACCAATTAAAAAGATAATCTAACAATATTAATAAATTATATTAAAAGGTAGTTTTTAATTAAAATACATTATTTTCCACTATTCATTAAAAAATGAATTTTATCAGAAAAATACCAAAAATATAACCAAAAAAACTTTTCATGTCTCGATTCTAAAGAATAATTTTATTTTTCATAATAGAATATATAGAAGTGACCAAAACTAGATTCAAAGAGGGTTCACCATCAAAAGGAGGTAAATCAACCTTTTAAAGAATATTAGAGTATTTATTCTTAAAATTAGATTCATTCACATTTTAAGCCTCTAAAGTTTTTGAGATAAATGTAAAAACATTTAACAAACATGTATAATCATATTTTGGTTAGTTCTACTCATTCTCTCCAATAAAATGGCTAGGAGTTAACTATTATTTAAAATAATATTATATTATTATTTTTCAGTATGGCTTAGTATTGTGTGCAATAATAGACTTCGGAGAAACCCATTTTTGTGTGTCAGGTACACCATCAAACATAGTATCCTATTTAAAGTAAAATTAATATTTAATTCACAAATAGGAAAATAAATATGAAAATGTCTTATTCTTTATTTACCTAGGATGTTACATCCTTCCCCCCTTTTTGAAATTGCGTCCTTGCAATTTTTATTCACTTATCAAATAAGTGGGGGTATTTTTACCTCATATCATTTTCAGATTCCCACATTGCCACTTCAACCATATGGTTCTTCCACAAAAATTTTACCCGATGGATTACCTTATTCTCCAACACTTTATCTCTTCGATCAAGAATCTGGACCGGTTGCTCCTCATAAGAGAGATTCTCTTCCAAATGAACTACCTCTGGGCTCAAAACATGAGATGGATCAGACATATACTTTATCAACATTAAAAATGAAAAATATTGTGTACTTGGGATAAAATTGGAGGCAAATCCACTCTGTATGCAATTGATCCAACTTTCTCCAGGATTTTATAAGGTCAAATGAACCTCGAACTCAAATTTCCATTTCTACCAAAACGTATCACACTTTTCCATAGATAAACTTTGAGAAAGACATGATCACCAACCTCGAAAGATAGATCTTTCCTCCGGTTATCCGCATAAATTTTCTGCCTGCTCGGACCTATTCTCATGTGATTTTGAATCAGCTAAACTTTTTCTGCCATCTCTTCAACCAATTCTGGTCCCATCAACTTCCATTCACCTACTTAATCCAAAAAATCTTTATTTCGACACCGCTTCCCATATAATACCTCAAATGGATCCATATGTATACTAGAATGAAAACTGTTATTATAATAAAATTCAACCAAGGAAAGATATTGGTCCCCAATTTCCAGGTAATCCATTAACATATCCTCCAAGGTCTGAATTTTTCATTTTGACTGACCATATGATTGAGGATGAAAAGATGTACTAAAATTTAATTCAGTACCCAATGACTTCTGAAGGCCTTTACAAAAGTTAGAAGTAAACCTGGGATCATGATTAGATACAATGGAGAGGGGAACTCCATGAGACCTGACTATCTCTTTAACATACAACCGAGAAAGTTGATCTAGAGACAAAGTATCTCGAATAGGAAGAAAATGAGAAGATTTAGTCAATCAATCAAAAATAACCTTGATTGAATTATTACCTGGAGATGTATTTGGTAATCCCACAATGAATTCCATGGATATATTTTCCCATTCAACTCTGGCACCGGTAAAGGTTGAAGCATCCCATTTGGTAACTACCGCTCTGCTTTAACCTATTGATAAGTCAAACACAACATAGTAAAATCAGAAATATTGTTTTTCACTTCATCCCACTAGTAATACTCCCAAAGATCTATGTACATCTAAGTACTTCCAGGATGAACTGAAAACAGAGAACTATGAACTTCACATAATAACTCTTTCTTCAACTATGAATCACAAGGCATGCATAATCTCTTTCCAAATATCAAAACACAATCATTGTTGATGTTAAAATCAAGAAACTTACCATTCTGAGCTAACTGTACCTTTCTCTGCAACTCACTTTCTTCCTTCTGCGCTTGTTGAATTCTATCTGATAGATATGATTTCACTGACATCTAAAACAAAATAGAGGAATTTCCTTCACCAATAACTTCTATTCCAAATTTCATAAAATCTTTAATCAAGGGATCTTGTTGTAAATTCAATAAGGTTAATGTATCGTTACTTTTTCGACTCAAAGTATTAGCCACTTTAATTTTTTTCCTGAATGGTAATGAATCATGCAATAAAAATCCTTGATTAATTTTATTCATATCATCTGTCTCATGTTCAATTCCTTCTGAGTGAATATATACTTCAAAGTTTTTTGGTCAGTATATATTTCAAATTTTACTCTATACAAATGATGCCTCCAAAATTTTAAAACAAAAACAACAGCAGCTAATTACAAATCATGTGTTGGGTAATTTAACTCACGAGGTTTCAACTGAGGTGAAGCATAAGAAATTAACTGATCATTCTGTATTAGGACACAACCAAGTCCTTTCAATGAATCATCACTATAGATAAAAAACTCACCATTTATGGAAGGAAGTGCCAAAACTGGATCATTCACCATACTTTTTTTGATTTCCTAAAAAAAATCACCACATTCTTTTATCCAGATGAACTTAACACCTTTTCGAGTTAACTTAGTCATTGGACTAGATAACCATGAAAAATTTTCTACAAACCTCCAGTAATAACCTGCTAAACCAAGAAAACTACAGATCTCAGTTATATTTGGGGGTCTTGGACATTCTTCAACAACTTTTGTTTTAGAAGGATCAATAGTTATTCCATTTTTTGAAACAATGTGACTAAGGAATGCAATTTTTTGTAACCAAACATCACACTTTCTGAATTACCCAAATAGTTTTGTTTTCTTTTAAGGTTTTCAAGACAACCCTTAAGTTAATTTCATTCTCTTATTTTCTTTTAGAATAAACCAAAATTTCATTAATAAACATGAACACAAACTTATCCAAAAAACTCACAAAAAATTCTATTCATAAGATCCATGAATATAGCAGGTGCATTGGTTAACCCAAAAGGCATAACTACAAATTCATAATGGAAATATCTAGCACAAAATGTGGTCCTCATAATGTCTTCTTCCTTTACTTTCAACTGATGGTACCCCAACCTCAAATCAATATTCAAAAAATAATGAGTTCCCTGGAGCTGATCAAAAAAATCATCGATATAAGGAAAAGGATACTTGTTCTTAACAATGATGTTACTCAATGCTCTATAATCGATGCAAAGTCTCATTGAGAAATATTTCTTTTTAACAAACAAGACAGGAGCACCCCATGGTGATGTGATAGGTTGAATTAAACCTTTATCTAATAACTCCTACAATTTATTCTTTAACTATAAAAGTTCAATTTGATCCATTCGATAAGGGAGTTTTGAAATTGTCTTACCATTAGGAACTAAGTCAACAAAAAATTCAACTTCCCGATTAGGTATAATACTAGGAAACTCATCAGGAAAAACATCAAGGTACTCATTTACCACTGGAACATCATTAATCTAAACAGTTCATTTGTTTTCAAAAATATATTCAAGGTAACATTTATTTACATCTTTTACTAGTTTCTCAGCTTCTTAACATGTTATCAATGGTAAGGGTTCATTCTTGTACACCAATTGAAATTCTTTCTAAAAAGAAACCTCCTCAGCTCTGCAGTCAATATTAGCATGATAATCAAAAAGTAAATCCACACCCAAAATAACATCAAACTCTACTAGAGGAAAAAAATAAGTTTTTTAGGTAGATTATTTCTACAAACAAGGATATGAGGGTTCTTATAATTTATTTTTCTCTCAACATTTCCCCCAGTGTTTTTTCCATAAGTTCAAGATTCATATCTTGAGATGGAATTCCCAATTTACTAGAAAACTTATAAAAAATGAACAAATGTATAGACCCTGAATCAAAAAACACATTGGAATAATCTGAACAAACAAACAGTGTACCTGATACTACTTTATTTGATGGCCCAATATCTGCTGAAGTAGTTGCAAAAGATTTCACCACCCCTTTCTGCTTGTAGTCTGGCTTCTTTCCCTTAGTTAAGATTTTAGTTGGACACTCATTTTCAAAATGACCAATTTCATTTCACTTAAAATATTTTGTTGACTATAAATAGGATTTTGTCTTGCTGTTACCCTGATATTTTTTAGTGAAATTACAAGCCTTATGCTCAATTTTACCACATCAGTATCACTTACCAGAATTCAAAATACATTCCCCAACATGCTTTTTATCACAATTTTCACAAACTGTAAACCTAAGTTTCTTACCATAAGACTTTTTTAAAGAGTTATTCCCTTTTATCTACCACTTATACCTCTTATTATTTTGTTTTTGAAAGAACAAATGATCATCATCAAACTCTATTTCCACATTCCCCGCACATCGCCACCTTCTCCGCACATCAAACAAGTTTTTCATAACTTTTTAACTCATGAGAATATAAAGCCCTTTGATAGTTTTCCTTTAATCCTGATTAAAAAATAGTTGATTTTACTATCAATATCTCATATGATATTTAGAACATACCTTTCCAGTCGAGTGAATTTTTCTTCATAAGAATCCACTGAGTCATGCTACTTCCTCAAATCTAGGAATTGTATTTCCATACTAAAATGAACTACCTTAGGAAAATATTTCTCAAGAAACATACCTTTAAATCCATCCCAATAAATGGAATCAATCTCCTCATTATACATGATATTTTTCACCATTGACCACCACTGATCAACTTCACATTTAAAATGGTAAACAACAAGACTAACCTTTTGATGTTCTGAACACCCTATGACATCAAAAATATTTTCAAGTGCTTTAATCCGCCCTTATTCTAGCACAGGGTCAGATGATCCTCTGAATGATGGGTGATGTTTCCTAATGAAATTATCAACTACTAAAATTTTCCTCTTTGGTTGATCTGGATGATCTTGTGCACAGATACCACCACGATTTATAGTCTGATTCAACTGTGCCATCACTACAACAAACTATTTAGTTCCGATTCCGACCATCTCAGGTTGCCGATTTGGAAGGTTTTCTTCCTCCTGATGTCATCCCATCATATCTTCCTTATTTCCTCTTTGGAAGACCATTCTAAACACAAAAATATCTTAGGCGAAGCAACATGGTAATCTGTAAATTCTATATGATTTCAATCTTACCATAAATAAAAAATAATTTAAGGATATTAATTTAACAATATCCTAACTTCTAAAGTTTTCTAAAATGACCTATGATACCAACTATAAAGACCCAGCCTTAAAACATTACATAATCTTGAATTAAATTAATAATTCACATTGAGGATCTTTCCAAGTTCATAGTTTTAGAGAATTATGCCATAACTATTACATTTCATCTCAAAAATTACAAAGTAGACACTTCTACTCAGTTTCTATTTTTTATAAAATAAAAACTCTTAAGAAAAGATTCATGTCTAGTTCCATGTTTTAGACAACATGAATTTTCCTTGATCCCATCTTTGACCCTATTCATCTTTAATTACTGTGAATTTTTTTTCAAAACTTGGGATGAGTATAAAAAGCTTAATAAGGATTATAAAATAAAGAAAAAAAAACATTATTCCATCAATACATACCAAACATAAGCTCATACCCCATTAAATCATCAGATTTATGAATAACACATAGAAATCATAAATCATAAAAGGTAACTTGTGGCATCCATAACATACATACGTTTTAGCTTTCACAACTACATAGGGAGTTATATTTGGAATACCCATCATAATATATTCCCTAAATATCATAGGATAAATATTATCGTTTACCTCTATCATGTTACCCAATGCATTATAGAGATATCTTGGGCTCACCCATCCTAGGTTTATCACGGAACAACCCTTATACGTAAACAATTATCAATAACCATAACATATTTATAACACATAAAACAATCATAAAGGAAAGATACCATTTCCACATTTCAATCACAGTATATCATTTAAATATATTGACATAACGAATCCATTATCAAATCAATTTTCAATACCAAAATACATAGAAGATTATATTGTATTTATTTTTATTTTAAAAACAATATGGCTTTTTAAGGAATCCAAATATCAAATAATACTCACGATGGTGGAAAAGGTCGTTGTCACCACTTACGTTAAAAGAAACATTCTTTTTTGTCGTTTAGTAAAATGCCTTGTAGAAAAGATTATATTTGAATGAAATAAAAAGTAAAATGTGTTTATACACCATATAAAATAAAGTCATGTATAAAACAAAATATTCCTCAATGAAAGGAGATTAAGGCAAAGTCCCTTACCTCGTGTTCGACTTGACCCATTCGTTCTTTAATCTCCTTTAAATCAGGTAACTCCATTTGGTTTGAACCAAAAGGATATCTTGAAGTGCCCTCTGCCTAAGGTAAGGCTTCTAGGTAGAAGAGAGATATCTTAAGAGCTTATTTGGGTAGATGATGGTGAGACAAGGGGCTTGAGATGTGTGAGTAATGGGTTAGAGGTGATGGATTTTTATAAGGGGGAGGAGGGGCTCTTTAGGAATGTTTGAAAATATTATTTTATTATATAATGATTTTTGGTTTCTAAAGGTCAAAAACTTATTAAAATCTAAGATAAGATGACTCTTGTTCAAAATAAAATCATCCAATAATAATTGAACATGTTTTGTATATTTTTTTAATTTTTATAATCTTATTTATTTAAATCATTCCTGAATGAGGTAAACACTGAATCGTTATTGTGTCATAAATGATAATATTTATTTGATGTCTAAAAATTATAAATATAATACCATGATGTAGGAAATATTTTTATCTTTATAATGAATATTTATAGTAAAATATATCAATTATATAACCCCATATTAATTTTTTTAGCAAAACAATACATGTTTATGATATTTTTAATTTTACTTTAAATAAAAAGTTATTAATGTTGTTATCTTACCCAAATGGCTTTCAAAAGCCAAAAATCTCACCCAAGGATTTTATTGGTCGGCCATGACTCATCCAATAAGGTTAGGACAAGTTTTAAGGTAATTTTATATTATTGTAATATTATTTTTACCTTGAATTGCCCTATTTACCTTTAACCGCTTTAAATAAAAGTCAAAAATTTCTATTCATGAAAAATTATTTTCATCTTATTGAACCAAATTTTACTTAATGATAACAACCATGTATTTCGGATTTTTGAAATACAAATTACAGAAGTGATAAAATTTCATTTAAATGAAGAAGTCTGTTTTTTTAACTACTACTCAGTGTTTTTACTATTCATCAAAAATTGAAGGTTTTCAGAAAAATACCAAAAATTCAGCCTAATATATATTTGATATTCTAAATTATAATATGATATCTATTTTACAAAATTAAAAACATAAAAGTTGCATTAATTAATTTAAAATTCATTCCTGTTGTCTCAACAAAAAGCGTGTTTTTAAGAAATAATATCTATCAAAATATTGACACTTGTTTATGTCCAATTTCAAAGTGAAATTACTTCCAATGACCAACATTGGATTAAATGGTAAAAAGAAAATATAATTACACTTTTAAACCAATTAAAAAGATAATCAAACCATATAAATAAATTAGATTAAAAGGTAGTTTGGAATTAAAATACATTATTTTTCACTATTCATTAAAAAATGATTTTTATCAGAAAAATACAAAAAATTTACCCAAAGTACATTTTGAGGTCCCGATTATAAAGAAGAATTTTATTTTGTCAAATAGAACATATAAAAGTTATCAAAACAACATTTAAAGAGGGTTCACCATCAAAAGGCTGTAAATCGACCTTTTAAAGATTATTAGAGTATTTATGCTTAAAATTAGATTCATTCACATTTTAAGCCTCTAACTTTTATTGGATAAATGTAAAAACACTTAACAAACATGTACAGTAATATTGCAGTTAGTTTTGTTAATTCTATCCAATACAATGGCTAGGCATTAACTACCATTTAAAATAATATTATATTATTATTTTTCAGTATGACTCAACATTGTGTGAAAAAGTAGACTTTAGAGAATCCCATTGTTGCGTGTTAGGTACACCATAAAACATAGAATCCCATTTAAAGTAAAATTAATATTTAATCCAAAAATATGAAAATAAATATGAAAATTTCTTATTCTTTATTTACCTAGGATGTTACACGAGTACATCAACTTGTATTGGAAACTACATTCCTAGACAGGCACTATGAACTTGTCCTACCCCAATAGCCCCATCAAGAAAACTGGGACCTATAAAACATCTCAGGAGAACACTATTCCTAAGGGACACATGAACTATCCCAATTTATCACTTAGTCAATTCAAGACCTTACCCTAGCCAACACACAATTGAAACTAAGGCTTTCACTTATATAGACCCACTTGTTACCCGGGTTCCCAAGATAAAATGAAATGGAGTCGAGTCAACACTCAAGAAATCTACGTATCCATTAAAGCATATTAAATAATTTATCATCTCATAACAGCCCCTTCACACTTAACATAGACAATAAATGTGAAAAAACATCCCACCATAGGGAAAAATATTTAGGGGAAACCAAGAGGGTCACACAAACCCACACCATTTATAAAATATTTTAATCTGCCAAACAAGCCTCCTAGAAAAGAAAAATGGGATGCTAAGTCCCTTTTTAATATCCCAAATTACATTTGAAATCAATTATTTAACATTCCATTTAAAATAACAATTGAAATAAATTTAGAAATCACCTCATATTTTATAAAAAAAACCTTAAGGGAATAAAATATCATATTTAACTCATCTCGGGACCAAAACATACAAAAAAATTTTAATCCGCACATTTTATTCCAATTAAAACGTTTTAAATTTAATAAATATTTGGAATTTAAATTTCAACTTGAAATTCCATGTAAATCCATTTAACAATCCACTTAAAAAACAAAAAAAATCTATGTTTACTATAATATGATATTTAGAGGGCCTTTTTTGAAATTTACCTAATAATAGGAATGTATGCAATGTAAAACCATATTTTTTCAATTCATTAAAGGAGGGAAAATATTTTTTCTATGAAAAAAAGAAAAAAAATTCAAATTTATCTATAAAAATCCAATAAACATAATTAATACAATTAGAGAGTAATTAAAACATCAATTTAAAAGTAAAGAAATCAATGGTTCTACAAAATTAAAAGTTAGATCAATGGAAAACCTAACTCAAATCAAAAGCGAGCGGTCCAAAACATAAAATTTGGGGTGAATGAAACTTGAATAAGGCATTGCACACCCTCGAAATAAGAACTAAAATTGCTTATAATTGAAACCCACCTAGGTTTTGACCAAGGGAAATCCATTGCATATAAGAAGGGAATAATGTAAGAAAATAGGGAAATGGTGAAGGAGAAATCCTTACCTAGTAAGATCACACCAGGAATCAGGAAGAATAAATTCTATATAGAGAGGAGAGAAAAATGAGGAGGTGCTCGCGTGAGGGGATCCTCCTCGGGGTGTTGGTCCCATGATGTGAGGGGGAGAAGATGGGAGAGTGATGGAGGTTTTATTATTATTATTATTATTATTATTATCACTTTCATTTTCATTATAATTCATTTTTTATTATTATTAATATCTTTTTTATTATTCATTACCCTCAATTTATGATCACCATTATTTTCCAACATTTATTAAATTATTATTATTACAACTGTAAATAATATTAAACAATTAAATAAAAGAATACCCAAAAATATGGGGGTATTACACAACTAATTTATTGTGATAGAAAAAACATGTCATGAAAATCATACTGAAGTGTTTTTTAAGAGTTCTAATAATTTGAAGCTTTTTGAATTTTCTTGAATTGATTAGAAGTAGATGAGGTTGGTTGGAGTGAGGTTGTGAAGGCTAGAAAAAGTTTAGAGTTGTAAGTTTTTTAAACTAGAAGGTCGATCAAAATTCTTTTATGAGAACCAAAAAAATAATGAAATATGATAAAAGATCCATTAAAAATGATGATATATCATTTAAAAACGAGTAACAAATAATATAACATTAATTTAAGGGGTTCATTCATTCGAAAGATTCAAATGAGGTGACAACAAGATTAAGCTTCTGCAAGAGATTGAACGACAAGGGTAGGGACAATCCCGATCAAGGTTCTTTAAAAATAGGGGAATGAGTTTTATTAACACTTGTAAAAAGCACTGAAAAATACACATTTATTAGTACTAAAATAGAAAGTAATGATAAAGGTAGTATTTATCAGTGCTAATTAATAAGAACTAATAAATATATCATTTATTAACGTATAAAGAGAATAAAAAATACATTCAATTTTTTTTTTCTAATTATATAAAAATGAATATCAAAAATTACTTTATAATAAAAAATAATAATAATACTAGTAGAAAATAAAAATATAAAGATAGATTCAAAAAAAAACTAATAATATAAAAATGAATATAAAAAATTACTTTATAATAAAATAATAATAAATATTAATAAAATTTCAGAAAAAATAAAAAAATAAAAAAAATTATATACATTAAATGTATTAATAAATGTGGTAAAATTATGATAAATATATTATATTATAATAAATGTATTAATATAATGATAAATGAATAAATAATATAAATTATAAACATTAACAAAATAATATAAATGAATACATATTAAAATAAAAACCAATAAATTCTAAAAATTACATTTAAATAAAAATATTTAAAATAAATTACTCATTAAAAATGAATAGATAACACCTATATAAATATTAAGATATAAAATTTTAAAATAATAATGAACAAATATTAATGACGTAAATTAAAAACATCATAAAATATTAAATATTAATAAATAAAATATATAAATAAATATTAAAAATGAATAAATTATATATATATATATATATATATATTTAACAAGTAAATATTAAAAATGAATAAATTACAAAAATATTAAAAGTTAATAAGTATTAAAAATTAATAGACAATAATAAATGATTAAATATTAAAAATGAATAAAATTTAACAATTAAAAACTAATAAATTGTAATTTTTTTTGAAAAATTAATTAATAATTTTAATTATATAATTTAGTGAAATATTTAAAATGAATAGATGTAAAAAAATATTAATAATAAAATTTTAAAACAAGTTATTTATAAAAAAAGTACTAGTTATTAACGAATAAATAATAATTATATAAATATTTAAATACAAATATTTTAAAATAAAAAATAATAAAAAAATATTATATACATTAAATGTATTAATATATGTGGTAATATTATGATAAATATATTATATTATAATGAATGTATTAATATTACGATAATTTAATAAGTAATATTAATTATGTAAGTCACAAAAATATTAAAAATAAATAAATAATATAAATTGTATACATTACAAAAGTAATATAAATGAATAAATATTAAAATAAAAAAAATAAATACAAAATATTGCATTTAAATAAAAATATTTAAATAAATTACTAATAAAAAATTAATAGATAACACATATATAGAAATTTAGACATAAAATTTTAAAATATTAATGAACACATATTAATGATGTAAATTATAAAAATATCATAAAATATTAAATATTAATAAATGAAGTATATAAATAAATATTAAAAATGAATAAATTACATATATATTAAACAAATAAATATTAAAAATGAATAAATTGTAATATTAATAAAAGTGAGTATGTATTAAAAAATAAATTAGTTATTATAAATGAATAAATATTAAAACCGAATAAAATTTAATAATTAAAAATGAATAAATTGAAAAAATATTTGAAAAATTAATTAATAATTATAATTATATAATTTAATAAAATATTAAAAATGAATAGATATTAAAATAAAAAATAAAAAATATTTAAAATAAAATTTAAATATAGAAGATTTATATAAAAAGTTCTATTTATAAATAAATAAATAAAAATTATATAAAAATTTAAAAAAAAATATATTAAAATAAAAAAGAATGAATATTAATTATATAAATTACATATAAATTAAAAGTAATGAATATTAATATTTAAAATGATTAAATAACTATAAAAATAAATACAAGAAAATATATTAAATGAATAAATTTTAAAAATGAATAAATTATATAAAATATTAAAAATGAAGAAATATTTGGAAATAGTCTAGGTCATGCGCCTTTGTTAAACATGAAAAAAACAGAAGAGACAAAAGGGAGATAAGTCATACAACCATTCCTGATAAACAATCTAAAAAATCATATATCCCAAGATTGGGTACTCATACTTTGTTAAGGTAATATTCCACCCCATCCTTGAGGATGTTGCTGACCTCTACATGTCTTCATCCACTTTCAAAGACCACCCCTGTAATCTACATACTCATATTCATAAAAAATGTCATCATTAGTTGTGTTTGAATCGCTAGCTCCTCTTTGAATTTCCTCTTCACAACTTTTGGAGGCATGTAACTCAAAAGAGTTGGAAGTGAGGACCTTACCACTCACTGGTGAAGGTAAACCTACTTTATCATCAATAAATACATTACATAATGCCCTGAGGAGAGATTTTTTCAATAGAAACATGAGCTTTATGAATCACTGGTTGAGACTTTAGAGGCCTATACACCTCCTTGGAAGAACCCCTATCAGCTGAAAATGATTCTATACCACCTAGATGTAAGGACCAAGGTGCAACACTCACAACATCTATGATGCATGACAAAACATCACCTACCTTTTCCACCCCTCGGTTAACATCAATGATGCTTCTTATTCCTCCCACTTCATTTTAAATAGTGGAACTACCTAATTCCTATGTCATGGATTCATCTTGTTCATCAAAGGAAACCATACTAACCACAATTCCTTTACAAGAGGCTACAACACCACTCTGAGTAGCCATTACATTCTTGGTAAATGAAAACCTCATGGCGGAATCAATGGGCTTCATAGTTTTCCTCATGAAGGTTTCCACAACTTTGGTTTTACCTTTTCCATTGAAAGTAAATAAAACATTATCCTACCCCAATTCCATGCAACTTCAGTATGTTGTACATTCTCATCATCGGATTGACTATCCATAAATTTTATAAGTAACTTCTCCTTTTCAATCCATTTATAAAAGATATCTATAAATGAGTATTCTTTATAGAGAACCTGTATTTCCTCCTCTTATTCTTCTGCAATGTCAACCCAAGGCTTTGGATCACCTCTAAAGAAAGTAAGGGGAGATCCTTGACCACCATTCCCTTGTTTTGATAAACCAGAAACATCAGAGGAGGGAGCATAGATAAAAATCTAAGAATGACCCAAATAGTATTATGTAGGTTCCTTTTTTCTATCCCTATAAATCCCTCACAACATTAGTAGAGTACCTTTTACTCAGGAAATTCCACTCCTTATAGCCATACTGAGTATTATGAGATCAGTTGAGGTTTCTTTTGTAGCTATAATTTGAGTTCCCAATGGACATAAAATATGAAAAATAAGCAAGGACCATTTCATACATGATCCTTAATGTGAATCCATCATTTCCAGTAGAGAGGAATACCTTATGAACTAAGGTGTAACTAAGATCCACTTCTACTGGAATGTGAGCATAATGTCGAATTTTAACATGATCGATTTTCTTATCCTTCTTAATTGGAATTGTATGAGATAACGTAATGTCATACAAGATCCTAGGATTCAATAAAATCCAATGCATGCCATACCTGTAACATTGATATTCTATCCTCAAGTAGATTAAGATTGAAGTCCCATTACTAAATGTGAAAAAACCTAGGCTTGAGGGATACAGAGCCAAAACTCCATGCCTTTTTCTTCAGTTCATTAGATGGGAAAAGAAGGTGAAAGAAACCTCAACCACTTGAGACACAATCCCATGATTTGAATCCCCAAATAGAAGTGAAGTGAATCTCTAAATCTTTAATCCTCCATGAATTAAAACTCCTCAAAAGGATAAGACGAGCAATGATAAAATGCTTACCCAGATTAAGCCAATATGAAATGGATTTTTTGTTTGCAACCACATGAGAAATATTTACCTTATTCTAAAACATACCTACCTCCACATCCTTGAATCAAGAGAAAATATTCCTAAAAACATTAGATTCTTTGGAATTTGAAGGAATCTATTTCTTCTCACTACAAATGCCATCCGGGGGGGGGGGGGGTTCAGCAATCCTAGATGAAGAGTCCTTGGTTCCCCCGACTGTATGAGGATTGCCTCCCAATGTCAACTAATGTCCTAGAAAGTGTGGAATCTCCACAAATACAAGGAATCCCTAGTCATCACCAAAATCACCATGTAAAATCTCATATGGCCGCATATTCCCCCAAATTAAGAAGAAATATTAAAAATTAATAAATAATTTTAAATGAATAAATGTTAAAAATGAATAAATTTTAATAATTAAAATTAAATAAATCACAAGAAAAATATTTAAAAATTAATAAATAATATTAATTATATCATTAACAAAAACATATAAAGTAATAAAATATTAAAATAAAAATAAATAATTTTTTTAATTTCATTTAAATACTAGATATTTACTCTAAATTGGTAATTTGAAATGAATAAATAATAATTGCATAATATTTATATACAAAAAGTATTAAAATAAAAATGAATAAATATAAATTATATAAATTACAGACATATAAAAAATATTAAATAAAATATATAAATAAATATTAAAATTGAAAAATTACCAAAATATTAAATGTGTGTTTGTATATAATTACATTAATTACATTTTAAAAACTAATTTTTTTTCCTATGATTATGTGTATGTATATATATGTGCATTTGTGTGTATAAACATATACTATAATGAGATATGTTGAATTGAAATAATAAATGACTTTTTATATAATGATATATCTATATACATAGACATAGACATACGCATTACATACATGCACATAAATACATATGTATAGACATATACACATAAACATACATATACATACACATACACATACACATACACATACACATGCACACACACATATACATACACATACACATCCACATACACTTACATATACACATACACATACACATACACATACACATACACATACACATACACATACACATACACATACACATGAACATAAACATACACATAAACATACACATACATGCATATTCATGCATATACACATGAATGCACATACACACACACATATACATACATACAATCACATAGACGTACATACACACACATACACATACACATACACATAAACATGCACACACACACACACACATACGTACACACACATACATGCAAACACACACACAAACATGTACACATAAAACATACACATTCACAACACATATATCTATATACATACACATTAACACACACACACACACACATAAAACACACATGCACACATACATACAAATACATACACATACATACATGAACATACATACATACACATAAATCCACATTTATACACCTGCATACATTTTCACACACATACATACAAGTATATGTGTATAATTTAAATTATTTTATATTAATATAAAATCTATATAAATTCAAATATGTTTATTAAATAGATATATACTCATTAATATATTTATATATGTGTTTAATAAAATATTAATGTATTATATTTACATATAAAACTATAATTTAATGTATATAAATATATTATTAAACATTATTATGGATTAATATATATTTTATAAATTGTTATATATAAAATCATGAAAATAATATTGATAATATTTTTTTTATATTATAATACAGTTATATAAATCATATTTATATATTATATTTAGTATTTGGGGGTGTATCTAAGTGGTAAACCCCTGTGATCTTATATCGAAGAGACTGTGGTTCAAAACTAGGTAGGGTGTCTTTTCGAGTCACAACAGTAGTCACCGTAGTAGGTATTATAGCAATATAGTAGCAGCAGAACCATTCACTCAAATTGGACTTTCGGGCCACAAAATTGTGCCTACGGGCCATAGATCCTTCAGGATATTAATTTACTTTGGGTCTCAGGGCCTCTAGGACATCATCAATGGAATAATATTAGGTCACAGGGTCTCCAGGTCATCACTTGTGGCCATATAGTGACATGAAATAGACTGGGTGAATGGCTTAACATAATAAGAAGGTAATGTAGGCAGACACTACCAGGTGGGAGACCACAATTAGAGTAATGGGAGCTCTAATTCTTATTATCCAAAATTATGTCCCCATGGAGGGGGCTGGAGGGGCTCCCTTCCATGTGAATATCTATAATTGGTACTGATATGAGTATACAAAGTAATAAACAAGGGATGCAAGTGAAGGGAACACATGCATCACCAGGTGGATGCATCAAAAGAGAGATAGGTGTGCTGAAACATATTATCTAGCCCTACTCCCACATCATGGATATAGGGGTTCTCGACCATGATGCATTAGTCCAACATGATTCGATGTTTTATGCTGGGGGATGTAACTTTAATATTGGGATCGTGGTGCAACAATTACTGGCAGGGGCTGTGTGATGTATGACTAGTGGCATGGCATGATGTAGACTACTAAATCTGAGTTATGGGGACACATATAGGTCTTTAGGCTGCTGGGCCTTTGGGATATGTATTATTGTGTCTATGGGTCATGGGGCCTTCATGTCATATAATAGTTACCACTCAATCCAGCTAAAAAGATGACTTTCTTTCCTTAATAAAAAGTGGCCTCAACCCTCACCTATTTGTGTGTGTGTGTGTCTTTATCAGATTTACACACACACACACACATATATACATATATAAATATATGCATATAATTATCATTATATAAATCATATTTAAAAATATATAAATATGTATATATAAATTTAATTATTGACGGTGTGCATTTATCATAACTTTTAGACAACACTGAAAAAAGGCTCCCCTATATCAGTGTTTTTTAGCAACAATAAAGAGCACTACTGAATAAATAACAATTAGTAGTAGTGATGATTTGTTACACCTAAAAATTCAAATTGGGTGAGGGAGGTATGTTCAGAATGGAAAGAGGTGGGTGGTGTCCCATGAAGGTGGTAAATGGTTTGGGTTTGGTGGTGTCTTTCAACTTTTTTTGTTTTCCATATGGATGGCCCTCACTAGTGTGGCTTAGTTTTCTATCATTTCTCCCCTGGGTGGATTGGTTTGATGCCAGTGGCCTTTTCCCAGATGGTTTCTTCTTCGAAATAAATTCGGTAAGGTTTTTTTTCTTTTTTTTTTCTTTTTCTTTTAATTTTCTAGGTTGTTTTATGTTTGGAATATGGGACAGCCTAGCATCAAATGAATTGACATTTGACCATCCTAGCGAAGAGCATCAATCCATTTGACGCACACCACTTAAACTAAACAAACTAATATAAAATAATTTTTGTATATATATATTGATATAAAGAAATAAAAAACAATTTATAATTTTTTTATAAATATTTTTAATTTTTTTATAAATATTTTTAATTTTAATTTTGTTTTGTTTTTTCATATATATACAACCAAATTTTAAATATTATTTAAAATACTTATTTTTTATTCAAAATTATTATAATTTAAGTAATTCCAAAATATTTCCAAAACCCCCACCCGAGACACCCTTATATAGGGGAAGGGACCTGACATCCCTTAAGGAATTTTCACGTAAGATTAAAATTCACTATTCCAACATAGCGTTTAGGGGGCTTGATTCGGGTGATGGAGGCATCATTAGTGTGCGGTCGGTTAACATCATTAGATACCAACTTGATGAGGTGGCATTGCCCAACATTGGGGGGTTGATGAAAAATATTGGGGGTGACCTACAGTTTCCCCATAATATATATATATATACATACATATATATATATATAAGTTTAGGGATTTATTTGGTTTATCTCTTGGGGGGCTATGGACTGGGATTGACCTTGGCATGTGGGTGTGTGTGTTTGACTGTCATTGTACCCTCAAACCCCTAATATATATAATTTATAATTAATAATATAAATATTTATGTAATTAACAATATAAATATTAATAAATAATAAATAATAAATAATAAATAATAAATAATAAAATAATAAAATAATTTACTAATTGAAAATTAATAATTAATAATATAACTATCTATATAATTAATAATTAATAACAATTGTTAAAAATTAATAATAATTATTAATTAGTAATAATAAATATTTAATAATAAATAATAAATAATAAATAAAAAATAAATAATAATTAATACTAATATTTAATAATTACCAATAAAAAAATTAAGTAATTAATATTAATTATGAAAAAATATTATTTTTTGATATTAATTTTTAAATAATAATAATAATAATAATTAATTGATACTAAATATTTCTAATTATTAAAAATTATTAAAAATTATTAAAAATTATTAAAAACTATTATTAAATAATAATAATAATTATTAATTAATAATTATAATAATTAATTATTAGTAATTACGAGTAATTATTAATTAATTAATATTAATTAATATTAGTTATTATTAATTATTACTAATTACTAATTAATTATTAGTAATTATTAGTAATTATTATTTATTTATATAAAATTTACCAATTATTAATTTATTATTATTACTTATTGATAATGATAAATTATTATTAATTGTTAACTATTATTAGAAATTATAAATAATTATTAATAATAATTGTTAATTATTAATTAAATTTTATTTGATTATTATTATTAATTAATTATTACTAATTATTATTAATTATAAAATATTTATTATTAATAATTAATAATTAATAATTAATAATTATATAAACAATTATGTTATTAATTATTAACTATTAACTGTTAATTAGTAAAGTAAATTATAATAAAAAAGGACCAAGAGCCAGGAAAGCCTGTCCCTAGAAAATATCATTAGAAAATAGAGTAATTGATATCACGAGTGGGTTTACAAAGGTGATAATGAAAAACACTAGATTCATCCAAATCAACAATATGCATAAAAAAACCTCAAATAACAAAATAAAATCCCAATAGATTCTATATAATTTCTCTTTTTGATAGAGCACCCACAACATGGTTGGCCTCCCTATAATAATGAGTGGAATCTAGATGAATCTTCTTAATAAGTTGAAGGCATTCAATCCTATATGGAAACATTATATATGGAGCAATCTTAGAACGAGTCTTCAAAGTATGCACTGCATCAGTTGAGTCAGATTCCACCCAAAGATGTTTCCAGTCATGAATCCACATTAGTTCATTTAGATTATTCACTCTTTCTTAACTTATTGGATTTGGAATCCAAGTACCTCTTACTTAGGTATCTTGAAATCTTCTTGGGAGAATTTTTGTTTGAAACATTCTTCTTTTTTACTTCCTAAGGTTGCTAACTTTTGTGGTCTTGTTTTCTTATCATATTTAGATACATGCCAATTTAAGCATGTATCAACCTTTTTTCCATAGTTATTCCCTACATCACATATATTTTCAAGCTTTCCAAATCTTTTTGAAGTATAAATTTTTTTCTTAACCTATGTCTATTTCTTCTTCACCTCTAGCTTTCTCCCCCTTGGCATGATATTTCTTTATGATTTAGTATTTACAGGATTATACTAACAATCTAACGCATAATGCTTGAATCTATTGCAACAAAAAAATTGACCCACAAACCTTTATCTTCTTATATCTTCTATATAACATTTTTGGATCTTCTTTATAACTTTTTGGGATCATTTTGGGGAAAAATACCCACACTCGTTTTCTTATCCACCCTAGTCATGGTGGTAGGTTCCCTCTCATTTTTCTTCATTCATAATTATACATATTTGGTTTTCCAACCTAAACTATTCTAGAAAATAGCTTTAGAAACATTGTTACAAGATGTTATGGATGGTACCTATTTCTTCACATCTACTTGAGATAGATCATTAAATGAATTCATGATCTTATTATTACATGTTATAGGTATTTTAACATTAAATTCTTCTATTGAGAATTGAGTAGTAGAAACAACTTTATCCTTCTTTTTTAAAGACTCGATATGTGTATTATCAAGACCAATAGACTTGACATCCAATTATAGACATCTCATATTGAAGGTGTTAATGTATTATTTAATTATAATCACTTTTTCTTCCCAAACCATATTTATTCTTTCAACTACATCTTCATGAAACTTAATCTTGTTCTTTAATAATGAGTTAAGTTATTTGATTTTATTGTATTTTACTTTCAATTGAAAATTCTTGACATCAATGCTACTTTAAAATTTTCTTCATGCACATGGATATTTTCTTCCATAGGCTTCTTGAATCCATTTTTCTCTTCAACTTCTTTGTGTAATTTAATTTCAAATTTTGAGGAACCTATTTCAAGATCCACTTTTCTTACCTCAAATGTTCCAAACTTCTTAGGGAGATTTATACATTCTAGAACTTTGTTCCTACATGGACTTCTCTATATTATCTATTTATTATTACAACTAAGTGATTTCTTCCTTCATACTATCAATGACTCTACAAACAAGAGATACCATTTCTTTGGGAATGCAATGAAAAATATATTTCAATATACTAACTGATATATCTTGATAAGTTATAGATAGATCATCATCAATAATTATATTAGGATCTTCTTATTTATGATAGTTTGTTCAATAATTTTTACATACGTCATGGTCACTTGACCTTGATCCACTAAAGGAAGGAATGTTTTTGTTCTACTTAGGGTTAAGTAAAATCACCAGTTACTTACTTTCAAATCAAGTTCTATCTTCTTTATTATCATAAAAATAGATATATTGAACTTCATTATTCTTCTTGGATTAAGTGGGAAAAATTGTGTAGAATTATTTTCTCTTTCTTTTACTTGTTCATCATGGTCTTAGTAAATATAAAATTCAACTTTGAGTTAATTGAATTTTCACCAAAATATAGTTCATTGTTAATACATGAATGAAACTCAAATATTCAAAAGAGGATTACTTATAAGTAGATAATCTAGTAGAAGTGAATAATTTTTTGATACCACTTGTGAGGACCACATAGAGATATACACAAAACTGGGAGGGGGAAGGTGTGAATTAGTATTGATGACATTTTAAACTAATTATAATTTTTTATCCCTTTACCCCTTTGACCATTTAGGATCTTGATTCACTTATTATCTATTCCTTATCATGCTAAAATATTTGAATTAAAATAAAGGGTGACACACAATATTTTTAAAATGTTCACTACATAATAATAGTATTGCCATGACCCATCCCCTGGGGACCATTCCATGACTAAACCAAGCCCCCCTTCCATAGGCCAGGGGTAGGCAACTAGCACCGAAAAATCATTTTTCAAAAATGGGAAGTCATTTCCTCAAAACCTTTATACACACAAGCAAGTTAGACTACGAAAAATTAAAACACAATGCAAGAGTAAGGTGAAAACCCAACTACTAACCACAACTAAGTGTAATAGTAGTACTGAAAGTAAAGGGGATAAAATACAAGACCAAATGAAAGATACTATACAATAGAAAAATAGAAAACAACTAATGAGATCGACCACCATGAATCCTACCTGAAGGGTAGGTATAGCTCATCTCCATAGCTCTCCACATCAACCATTAACCTCCATGTACTGCCTGGTCTAGGCTCCTAATGTCTCAGCCGAGCTACTCCTCATCTGCACAAGACACAACAAGGTGTGGGTGAAGCTCGTGCATGGGTGAGTATAACAATATCTTGTAGGGACTCCAAGACCCCCAAAGGTCTCTCATAATTAAAACAAGGAAAACAAAAAATCTTTAACTCAATCACAAAGAAAGAAGATAAAGACTCAGCTCAAACCTGGTATAACTTAAGTATAGAAGTACAGATAATTAGTCGTAAAGCTAGATCATCTTATTCTGTCAAGGGTTTAGCTACTGATCCACACATGATCGCTAGGTACTAATCCACATAGGATCACTAGGTGCTGATCCACACAAGATTTCTAGGTGCAGATCCACACATGATCACTAGGTTCTGATCCACACAGGATTGTTATTCATTCTTCATGTCTCAGCCAACCACTGGATTCCTGTACATAGTACACTTGATTATGGGAGGATCCTATCTTCAAGACATTGGTAATAATTCAAATGGCATGAATTACCACTAATAATTAACTCAATGATCCTTCATGTCATAAGGATTCAAATGCAATAGATTGCGCGTCAATTGGACACCCGATATGAGAGTTATATGCATTTTAGTGCTATGGGCCTGATTGGATTCAAGTACGATCCAACTTGGTCATACTCCAAATTTATCCAAAACTTAGGTGGAGTATCTCAAAAGGACCATCTCATCACAAGGATTCCAATGTCGTAGACGACTCGTCAAAAAAATGTCTAGTTTGTAAGATACTGACTTTTAAGAATTTCTGGGCGGAAGAGGGTCCGGGTCTGGTCCGACCCGACCCGCCTATCCTAGGCCAACCCAGTCCGGGTCCGACCAGGCACCACCCAAATTGCCTAGGCCGCAGACCGACCCAGCCCAAACTGTCTGGGCCATGATAGTCTTGGCCCGAACCTACTGGGCCGGGCTGCGGTGGGCTTAGCCCGCAGGGCAGTGGACTGGCCTGGCTCGCTGGCTGGGCGCGACCCGCGTGAGGGGTTGCACGACCCCTCTTTCTAGAATGTCTCAAAGATCCATTCGGATCTTCAACTAGTGGTGCAGCCTCACTATCTGTAGGACCCATAGGGCATGATTCCCCCTCTCACGTGGCTTTAAAGCCGCAATCTCCACCTATGGAATGCAATGACACGCCGTCCTTCTGCCAACATGGCCAACCGAGAGCCAGCTGCCCCTTTGGTCCACCACTGTACCATGCAGTGCCGCCCCCTTCCACGGTTGGTGAGTGCCAGCCACCACCTTTTCCCACCGACACCGGTCTTCGGCATCGACGAGAATTCCGCGGGCAACCTAGTGAGCTCCGGTGGTTTGTTTTCCCTTCATAAAGCACCTACGGGCCTCCTGGGATGCCACCATCATTGCATGCCCTTCGGTTTCATGGTTCTGTCAAGTTGCAAAATCCGCCTCTGAAGAACACAACGAAATAATCAAGCGGTGCAGGGTCCAAGCCTTGTTCATTTGAACCACACCCTCCACGTTAGCATCATAACAAGGGTGAGATTAATTCATATTCAAACTCATGAATTAAATCAAGACAAAACCCCTACCTCATGAATCGTTGGAAACTATCGCAGTTATGGAGGGATAAGAGTCCTTGTTTGTTAATGTTGTCGGTGGTCTTCTATCCCAGATTGATTCTTACAAAGATATCATTCAAGCCTCCATTATTCATTGGTGGAAGATTTCATGGTACTTCATCAGAGGTTCCCCACTTCTATGTCAAAAAACCCATGCCTGAGCTTTATTTAAATAGATGATGAAACCAACTATGTTTCATAACACTAATGTGGTTCATTAATGAACTGCATTTAATGTTCCAACGTCGAGGTTATTCAACCCAAGGGTCACGCCCTTGAATGACCCATTTAACTCTGTGGTCCTGCCATGACGCTCAATGGTTACCAAAAAATAAATAAAATAACTTGTTAAGTTATTTTATTATTTTTTTAAAGATAGAAATTAACTTTTCCATCTGACTTTTTCCGAACAAAGTTAGATTCTTTTAAGAGAATCTCGATGCTGCGAGTTCAATAGTGCCCTAAGATTTAAATTTTGAGCACTGGTTCAAAATTTAGAAAATGCCGCCCATACATTTACTAAACATACCTTAATCAAAGTTAAAAATTCTGTTTCGGGCACACCGGGCCTTGGAATCAAGCACCTTCATTTTTTGCAGACTCATAATAATCCCAAATAATTAAAAAAATATTTATATGAAATTTCCAGGACTTTACAAGTATCTAGTTCTTTTTTCACATGCTGATGACCAGTATACCGATTCTACACTATAATGAGATTCCTGTTTATAGTTGTTTGGATTGAAAATAATTTTGAGTCGAATTCATTCCCTACACTTTATTAGGGGGGATTATAAAATAATCCTAAATTCCTAGATTGGTGAATTCCCAGTCCATCTATAACTCGTTGCTAGTTATTTATACTGAAAATATAGACAGTCTTCATCTTATTTCAAATTATTTGCAACACTAATAAATTATTCTACTAGATGATATTTCTATTGGAATTTATAATTTCACTTTTATGTTCTTATTATTCACCTACTTATACACTAGTGTAAAATCAACTCTTCCTCTTCACAACTACAAAAAGAATCTTTTATTGCACTGGTTTCAAGGATCCTTCTTATCCAGTTATTTTATTTTATTCTTCTTTCATTCAAAACTTGTATGTTTAATCATTCCATATGATACTATCTTTATAATGCAAGTTTTTATGATGCATGTTTGTTTAATATCTTCCTCCATCCACTAACTTTACATCCATTTTCACCTCATCTTATTACTTATTCCCATCATCATATGATTCTTGATTACTCTATCTGGTTCTTTCACTCCATCTGGTGCCCCCTGATCTCTCTGGTACCTCTTTATCTAAAACATCAACCCATAGAGAATCACTTTCAATATAAATGGATGAATCTTTCTTACAAAACTTTAATTATTTAACACTAAATAAACTACAACAACTCATGAAATACAATAGCTCAATACAACTTCTATGGTGAACCAACACCCCTTTATATAGGCATAGTTTCTCCAAACCTTAGAGAGAAGTGAGAACTCAAATCTAAATTTCATACTTCCAAATTTGAATACCCCACTCAAGTCATTATTAATTTTGACCACTTTTAAACTTCCTAATAGATAGGATACAACATAATTCATAGGAAATTTAATTAATTCAAAACATAAAAACTCCTCTACAAACTTCCTAAAAACCAATATTGAATCATAATCTTTACTCAAGGATTATTGAATCAATGAATGAAAACATCATCATCAATATATTAACGACATTACAAAATAATTTGTAAAGTTCCTCAAGATCTTCATCTAATACTTCTTTATAATAAATTCCTTTATCTAGTAGTACTTTGTTCAATGTTATTCAGGATAACCCCATCTAAAAACTTTGAGCTCTTATTCATTTGTTAACTTTTTTTATCTAAAATATTCAAAATATTTTTTTTATGATTATTATTTATAGACACTTCTTTGACAAATAATTATTCATAAGAACCACTCTGTACAGAAATACTCTATTCATCATTCCTCCAAAATAATATTCTTTTTCTAATAACTCCATTCAATCTTCCTTCAAAATTCTATCCGCCATAATTCATAAGGTTATTACTCCAAATAATGGGTTCCAAAATGTTTTTCCATTTCCATCTATTTGATGAACCCTCAGGGATATGTTATACTACTTCTGTCTGATGACTTTATAGAACTCATTCCAATGAATTTTTAATACTGTATCTGATGTCTTCATAACATTCTATCAGAATGAATATGGATTCAAGACTTATATCTAATGCCTTAACTTGAAATGTTCTTTCTGATTTTTTATCTTTGAATTTAATATCTGATGCCTTAGCTCAGAATATTATTTCCAACATCTTTGAAAAATAATCTCTTTCTGATGAATCATAAAATTTTATCTGATCAGTCAATATTCGTTAGTTTGACTCTTTTAGAAACTCTTGTCTGATGACTAAATTTGTAAACTATTTGTCTGATTACTTCATAACCATTCTTTTTTCTAATGACCTAATTTAGAAACATCTTTATTAAATGATCTCCCCATTTTCCCCATATTGGATTACTTTTCTAGGAAACCTCTACTCGATCATTCTAAATATTCTATCTTATAGAGCCCAACTGATGACTCGCCAAGTTCATACAATAGAATTCAAACTTTATTCATTTATAACCTCATCAGTAGCTTCTACAAAACTACTCCACTCAATATTTGTAAAATTACTTCTATTATAATTTGTATAACTCTTCTTATAACTTCAATTAACACTTCATAATGTCTGAGAGCCATAGTTCCACAAAATTATGCTATCTTTTTCCAACTATTAACATATACAAGGATCATGAATTCCTTATAATAGTCATGATATTTGATACTTTAAGGAACAAAAAACCATCACCAGATTTAACTCACTTTAACATTGTATTTTATTCTTCCAAACTCTAGATTTAAATTATATCCACACAAAATTGTGATGTATATGCAATGAGGAACACATCACTAAGTAACACATGATATATATTTAGAGATATTTTTTTTATAGAAATATGAATGAAATCAGTAAAAAACCTGGTTCCACCTTCATTATAATCAACTCATTACCTTTGAACCCATCCGTTTTAACTGTGAATACAAGAGGATAAGTATCTACATCCAACCTTCATCATATTTCCTTGGTCTAGTGGTCTTCGTTTAATCATATCATCATTATCCACCAATTCTATTATTTTTATTCATCTAAAACATTACTTCCAAAAACTTATTAAATAAAATCCTTAAAGAGACTTAATAATGTTGATAACAATTGTTCTTCTCCATCCATCAAGTCACATGTTATGTAAATTAATATCATCCCACCAATCATCGTAAGTTTATCAAATCTTGAATTTTTTTCCTATACATAGTGAATATGTCAAATAATGAATATAAGTCATGTTTTTCAAAGGTAAGACCACAATCTATCTTATTACAAGATAATAAGACTTTGTAATTTCTTATTCTTCTTTATTCGACCATACACACTTCATATACTTCATAACTTGTCTTGGATACTTTATCCAAAATTTCCATAAACTTCTTCTTTATAACCTATTTGACATATTAAAATCAATTAAATATTTTTATTTCATTAAAGACCTTTAAAAATAATGACAAAAATTGAAAAAAACTCCTAAACATAGTGGAATCATTAATCCGTCCATTTATTTTTTTTAGAAATTCCATCAAAGTATCTTAAAAATGAACCCATCAATATTTGAGTCTTTATATTCTTTCTTCCCATTTATAATCAAACATTAATTTCCCTTTGTAACATCACAAACCAGGTTCATTGATAAGTAACCATGATAGTGGGCCACAAGGCCTCAACCGTGCCTTCCCATACACTAGAGGCTATTGAATAACAACTAGGTTATATAGTGGTACAATTGGGAGAATATGAAATTTGTATCAGAGTGAAACACAATGAAAATAAAGACAAAAAAATCCATCCAAATAATAAATAAATTTACAATAATCATAAAAGAAACACTTTATATAGATGATTATATTGTGGTGACAATTATAATTCATGAATTTCATGGAAATAGTTATACAAGTAGTACTAGGCTATGAAAATGAAAAAAGACCAAAAGTTGGTAAAATCAATGAGCATCTTGAGTCCCAGCTCAGTCCTCTACTCCTATACTCCCATCCCATAATATAAATCAAGAATCCTTAGTAGGTAACTTTTCTTTATACTTTCATGCATCCATGAAATTGGCCCAGGTACCAAGTAGCGACCTAAACATGGTAGGAGTATAGCCCAGTATGCCATCACCCAAGGATCACTAGTGGAAAAATGTATTTCGACGTCGGTTTTTTTTACATTTTGACGTCTGTTTTTATCCTACTTCAATAAAGGCGACGTAAAAAATATATGTTTCAACGTCGGTTTTTATAAAACGACGTCAAAAATCTTCACGACGCGGGTCTTTGGCGTCGTTTTATATAAAAACCGATGCCAAATTTCAGGGACTTGGGGATCTTTGGCGTCGGTTTTTATATAAACCGACGCCAAAAATTCGGCCCTAGTGGTCTTTGGCGTTGGTTTTTTAAAACCGACACTGAACTTCATGACCTCGGGGGTTATTGGCATCAGTTTTTTTAGAAAACCAACGTCTAAATCTATCTTCTACATGAGTTTTCACATCGGTTTTTGATAAAAACCGACACAGAAAATACGTTTTATAAAAAAAATATTTTCCATGTCGGTTTTCAAAAAAACCAACGTCAAAACCTCGAAACTCTGAATATTGGAATATAGATCGTTTCCCAAGATTCGATTTGACTGGTTATGGAGCTAAAATAGACTTACAGATCAAAAGTTATGGTCACCGTAGGTTGTACCTCATTATGGGTCAATCAATACAACATTCTTAGAAGAATACTTGAAAAAAAAGAACCAAAATGAATATGCCAAATGAACAAAAAAATATAATTAATGATTGAAAGTAACTTTAATTCTTTTATTGGGACATTTGAATCGATATATTGTTTATCATTATTTCACTTTGTTTTAAGGGAGAACTCACACGGTAATGAAAATATTGAGTGGTAAAAAAAATTCCCAAAAAATAATGAATCTTATGCAGAAGTTTTATTTTTGTATCTCGATTAGAAGAATCCTTCATCATCATTATAATAATAATAAGATTTTTAGTGATAAGGAAAACAATAATAATGAAATTAAATGATGAAAATAAATACCTTTTACAAATCATCGATTGAAGAATATTTGAAATATGGATTGTATCATAGATTTAAAAAATGTTGAAAGAAAGAAGATGAGATTTTATATAGTGTGAATGAAAATTTCTACAGCGGCGATTCAATAAAATTTGAGCAGGATTTTGAAAATAGGAACGCGCGTTGGGAAAAAATTGAAATATTGAAACCGTGTATTTGAAATTTTACTTTTAACATCGGTTAAATATATAAAAGATGCTAAAAATATTCTCATGTTGGGGTATTAACATCAGTTTTTGAAAAAACGATGCAAAAAAGTAACTTTTAACGTCGGTTATTGAAAAAAACCGACGCCAAAAATCAAGTCTTATAATTTCCAAATTCCGACGCCCATAACGTTTGATCCGTATGTCCGTTTTTGCTCCAAAAACAGTCAAATTGAAGCTTGGGAAATTATCTAAAACTTTTATTTTGATCTTTGGCGTCGTTTTTTTGTAAAACCGATGCCAAAAAGGGCCTTTTAACGTCAGTTATTAAAATAAACCGACGCCAAAAATCAAGTCATATAATCTGAAATTTACGATGCCCATAAATTTTGATCCGTAAGTCTGTTTTTGCTCCATGACCTGTAAAATTGAATTTAGGGAAATTATATGAAACTTTCATTATGATCATTGGCATTGGTTTTTTGTAAAACCGATGCCCGAAAGGCCTTTTTAATGTCTGTTATTAAAAAAACCGACGCCAAAAATCAAGTCATATAATTTCCAACTTCCGACACCCATAACTTTTGATCTGTAAGTCCATTTTTGCTCCATGACCTATCAAATTAAATCTTGGGAAATTATCTAAAACTTTTATTGTGATCTTTGGTGTCGGGTTTTTGTAAAACCGACACCAAAAAGGGCCTTTTAATGTCGGTTATTAAAAAAACCGACGCCAAAAATCAAGTCATATAATCTCAAACTTCCGATGCCCATAACTTTTGATCCGTAAGTCTGTTGTCACTCCAAGACCTGTCAAATTGAATCTAGAGAAATTATATAAAACTTTTATTCAGATATTTGGCGACAGTGTTTTGTAAAATCGATGCCAAAAAGGTCTTTTGAACGTCGGTTATTAAAAAAACCGATGCCAAAAATCAAGTCATATAATTTCCAACTTCCGATGCCCATAACTTTTGATCTGTAAGTATGTTTTTGCTCAAAGACATGTAAAATTGAATCTTGGGAAATTATATAAAACTTTTATTGTGATATTTTGCATCGGTTTTTTGTAAAACTGACGCCAAAAAGGGCTTTTTAACGTTGGTTATTAAAAAAACTGATGCCAAAAATCAAGTCATATAATCTCAAAATTCCGACGCCCATAACTTTTGATCCGTAAGTCCATTTTCGCTCCATGACCTATAAAATTGAATATAGAGAAATTATCTAAAACATTTATTTTGATATTTGGCGTTGGTTTTTTGTAAAACCGATGCCAAAAAGGGCTTTTTATCGTCAGTTATTAAAAAAACCAACGCCAAAAATCCAATCTTATAATTTCCAACTTCCGACGCCCATAACTTTTGATCCGTAAGTCTGTTTTTGCTCCACAACCTGTAAAATTGAAGCTTAGGAAATTATCTAAAACTTTCATTCAGATCATTGGCTTAGGGGTTTTGTAAAGTCAACGCCAAAAAGGTCCTTTTAACATTTGTTATTAAAAAAACCGACGCCAAAAATCAAGTCATATAATTTCAAACTTCCGATGCCCATAAATTTTGATCCGTAAGTCCGTTTTTGCTCCAAGACCTATCAAATTGAAGCTAGAGAAATTATATAAAACTTTTATTGTGATATTTGGGGTCGGTTCTTTGTAAAAATGACGCCAAAAAAGACCTTTTAACGTCGGTCTCTTAAAACCGACATTAAACTACCGATGTTAAAAACAATTTTTCCACTAGTGGATTATAATGAAATCAGTCTATGAATATAAAATTAAATAGTGTGAATATATAATAATTTAAATTAGAAAAATATGATAAAACTTTTCAAGCTCAAGATCCTTATGGGATTCATGACCAAATTTAACTGCTTCAACATAAGCCAGATGTATCTGATCACATGACCATTTTATTGGTCAGGGGACCCATGTATCAACCCGTACCCCAGAAGCCGAAAGCTGGTGCCTACTACCATAACATTATAAAACGATACAATGAAATCAGGCCCCAAAGTACTAAACAATTTAGTAGTTTGATAAACTAGGCACATACACAAGTCTTGTATTGAAAATGAATACACAAATTAAAACAATTTTTTTGATGATAACTTTATTCCATCTAAAATATCCTTGCCTATATTTCTTAGTAAACTTCATATAATCCTAAGGAAAGTAAAAAATAAGGGTGAGCTCAAATTCTTAGTAAGGGTTAAGTACAATAGAATCAATAATGAATCAAAGACCATAATCAATATGTAAAGGTAAATAACTTAACACACATGTCATGTAATAAATAAATATAAGAGGACATGAGTAAACAATATATAAAGGTAAATAACTAAACACACATTACATTTATAAAACTAGATAAGGCATAATCGACATGAAAAGGTTAATAACTGAATACACATGCCATATAATCAATAAAATTAGAATGAAATGTATCCATAGATTTTATCATAGTGAAACTCCTCTGGATAATAATATCTGAAATGAAGGAAATTCCTAATTATTGGATATCATGTATCTAGAACATGAACCACTATACTGTTAAGACCTATTTCCAAGACAGTTTAAGTCTTTGGGTAGGAACCTGTCTAATTCTTCTTGGAGACAAACTCCAAGGGTTTTTTGTGAACTGACTTTGTCTCATGAGACTACCAATAAATCAAGGAACTTATTTATAATAGTCCCATACCCATTTATTTCATGTCCAAATCATTCCTTATATTTCAAATAATCGATTTAATTAATAAACTGTATTTAATAAAGGATACAAATTTATCAGTATTTTCATATTTAATCATGTAACTATTAAAGTGAACACCATATGTAAAAATAGAATACGGTTTAATCAATAAACATATCCATGATAAATGATATGGATAATTAGGGGAAATTTAATATCCCATGATCACATGAAAGTGAATATTTCATGGGGAATACAAAAATGAATCAAGGTAGTGAATTTCAATACTATCCTTGGTAAAATAAATATTAAAAAATATAGAGGAAGAATAAGGATTTTATCAACACAAAATATCTCAAGAATAGTAAAAATAAGGTTTATTTTCATTGATGAATAGAAATATTATAAAAAGATACTTTAAAGACATTCTTTGTGAAAATATCCTTTTAATTTGGACTTTTTTTTAAAATACTTTGAAAATAAATTTTGAAAAAATTTTATTTAAAATTTAACATTTTAAACATTCAGAGAAATATTCAAATAAATTATGGTAGGTAAATCTATAAATATCGTACATGGTAAAAATTACATTCCTTTTGTGATATAAAGAGGTTAGAAAGGTGACTTGTTTGGAAAATGACAAGATGAATCCTTTGATATAATTTTTAAAAAAAATCATTTTTATGATTTGAAAAAAAAATGAAAATATTTTTAGGAAACATGGTTTTAAAATAAAACAAGGTTTTAAAAGAAATCATATTTTTGACTGAATAGATAAATAAAGTTAGGTTTTCTTAAAACATTTTCTAAACAAATTTATTTACCAAAGAGTGAGAAAATGATAATATTACTTGAAAAAGGTCATGAATAAAAATAGGAGAAGTAAATTAAAGGTTTTATTAAAAAATTATAAAATAATTTCCTTTAATGGAAAATCAACAGTAAACAATATTGAATAAAATGAGATTGTTAAGCAAACCCTTGAAAAAAATCATATCGTTTAAGTGAGAATAAAAAAATAAATTGATTATGTGTATAAACATAAAATAAAAATAATATAAGTATAAATACAATAATAAATAGTCAAAATTTATTATTCACATAATCATAGAATATTAACTAAAACTTGTAATTAATATAACTCAAGTAAAATAAATTGAGTTATGAAATTAATTACCACTTGGTAACTCTTAAATTCAAATAACATTAGATTAAATAAATAAATTTTCAAATAAAAATACCATTATTAATGAAGTAATCATGATATTAAATGTAAATAGGGTAGTATAAACACCATGTAAAATAAAATAGTTTCATAACATTACAATATGCCTCAATGAAATGAAATTGAGACAGAATCCCTTACTACTTGTGTAAATTTTGAATCGTGAGATCCATGAAATATTAAAATAAATTGAAACTTTAAATATCATGAAATTAATTAAATTCATGATATAATATGTCACAGTTCAGTATATAAACAAAAAAAAATAAAATACTGGTGAATATGGAAGAAGTCTCATAGAAATAAAAGTGAGACTAGAAATCCCCTTATTATTGTGGAAAATTTTGAATCAAAATCCTTGAAAGTAATAATTGTAAAATTAAAATTTTAAAAATAATGAATATAAAATAATTAAGGATATAATATATCAAAAATAGGTATTATATACACCACAAAAAATAATTAGGTGGTGAATATGACATTTATCTCACAAATGTAAAAAGTGAGTTGGAAATCCCTTACTCTGTGCTTCCTTTTGGTTGAATGATATTTAACCTACTGTATAATGATTTTAAACATGTTATTAAATTAAAACATAACCATATAAATTTTTATAATTTCATATATTCTCCTTTTATAATATCTCAACATCTATTCATTAATAATCTTTCATTATTTTTGTTGGTTTGGGTGTTAATTGCCTTGTTTTGACTTGTTTTTTTCCTAATTACATAGATCATTATTTCATAATCAAAAATATAAATCATGATTTTAATATCATATATATTAAGTATATATTTATTTATAGTAATACATAAAATTTGGAGATAGGAAATGCAATACACTGTTCATGGAGACGGTATGTCGAATGTACGCATGAACGTTGTTTCCATTTTATTGGCGTATTAAAAGAACGAAAAGTAAAAGGTATATATATGTATATTATAACTAAATTATAATATTTATTATATATATCATATATTTTTATTAAAATAAACATTAATACATTCTATTTAAATCATAAAATAATCACATCACTTTGAAGAGGCGGTAGTCCACACTTCCACAAACGATGATATCATATTCCCAATAAATGGAAAGAATATAGATATGTGTTATATAAGAATTATAGAAGTATAAATAAATTATAAATATAATATATATCATATATGAACTATAAATACATTATTATTATGAACCATTAAATGTGTTAATGGAATAACGAATGACATTAGTTCCCGAGGCGGTTGTCCGCCCTACACATGAAAAATAATTATGTATCCCATTTGATTGATGTGTGTGTGAGTGTAGGTAGTAATATTATAATAACAACATATTAGTATTTTTAATATAATTATGTTATTATAAAATAATTATATAGGATTAATTTAACGACTATAAAAAGAAATAAAACAAAAGTTCCTGTTGAAGAATGTTACCTCTTCTTTGGGTAACTCCTTTTTGTTTATACCAAAATCCTTCCTTGGATAGATTTATGAACAAATTGAGGATTTTAGGATGATTTTATGGATTTTAAGAGCTTATTAGGGTATTTTCTTGGTTTATAAAATAGTGTTAAGAGGTGTAAATAAGTGAGGGGTGAGTGCCCTTTTATAAGTGGGAGAGAGGACACACTTGACATTTTTTAAAAGAATTGTGTGCTCCACATGTTTCTACCTACCAATAGGCTTTCATAACACACCAAATTATAACCTTGAAATTTTAAGGTCTTAATATGGAAATAAAATGTGTTTTGTACAACTTTATGGTCATTTTTACACCTTATACTCTATTTTTAACAACCAACTATGCTTTTTTTTTACCTTAATCACTGTAATTAATTTTAATTTCATTCACTAAGATTTTCAGTCAAAAACTAAGTTGAAATTCTTAGAAATTATAAATTAATATTATTTATAATTTGTAATAAATTTTTAAAAATTCCAATAATATAATAAGAAGAAATTAATTTAAAATTAATCCCACAGATGGGACAATAGAGCATGTTTTTAAAGTGATAATGTTTAAAATTTTGGAATTTTTTTATATACAAATTCAATATAAAATTCATCAAAATTAAATAAATTGGATAAATATATTTAAAATTGATCTAACTAAACTCTAAAATCAATTATTAATATTATTTGACCTTATAAATTATTTAAATGAAAAGTTATCTTTCAATTAAAATTCAGTATTTTTTCACTATTCATCAAAAAATGAAACTTCTCAGAAAAATACCAAAAATTTACCCTAAGATAATTTTTACATTAATAATTATAAAATTAAGTTTATTGTTTCAAATAAAATTTATAATGTTTCAAAATTTATTTTCAAAACTAGTGCGCCATTAAAAGGTAACAAAAGTGCCTTTAGAAAAATATATGTTTTTATGTGTAAATATTGGATTTGTTCTTATCTTATTCCTATAAAATATTTTGGATGAATGAAAAAACATTTTATTGAATATATAATAAATAAATTTAATTAGTAAAATTTAACAATAGTAATTAATTTAATATATTAAGATAATACACCTTTGGGTGGATAAAACTAGTTATTTATAAAAAAAATTCTTTATATTCAATTGGTATTTGTATTGATTTTTAATTAATTGGTAAAAAATGAATTCAGACCTATATTTTTATAATTTAGTTAATCCTACTCATAACCACTAATTTATTAACTATGGAATAATTTTATTTTAAATATTAATATTAATAGTATTTGGTAAAACGTTGTATTGATTGTAACAAAAACAATTAAAGATAGTAGTTATTGCATGTAACACAATATAACTCAAGGTCCTGGGTAGAGAAAGATACTATATGTATTGCATTTAATGTAATCTAAACTAAAATTTGAGAGTATTTAAATCTATATAAATTATTTAATTTATTTGAAATAGTAAATATATCATTATGTTTTGGGACGTTATATTACCTTATATGATTCGTGTTGCGTGTCATACACATTATGTAATATGATATCCTTATTTTATAATTTCAAAGTGTTATATTCTCCCCAACTTAAGTAAATTGAATCCTCCTAATTTAAAATTGATCTTGGAAATCTAGGTTTTTATGTTTGACAATTCATTTTTTTAAAAACCCAGATCATAAAAGGGTTTACAAAGTATTCTACTCATAAGAGTGAATCATATGTACAAAGGTTACATGGAATGAAAAATAACTAGGTTTCTAACTAGGATAACATTAGTGATAAGTGAAGATATGAACTTGGAGTCAAAACATAAATAATTATAGAGAGTTATTAGGGATATTGATCACAAACAAGTGAATGATCAATATAAATTCAAGGTGCTCAAATCCATAAGTCTGTGATGATTTAAAAGACCATTGATTCAATAAAAATTTAGGTATAAGGATAAATTTTTATTTATAGATCATTTTTCATAATGTTGAGTAATTATTTTACTACCTAATAATATAAGAAAATATATTTTATTGATATATTTATATAAACATAATTTCATCCTTTGGTTGTGCTTTAATCAATTTCAAATTCATCACTTACTTCAAGAAATGAATTTCTAGAAATGGTTTATTTTGACTGAAGCACTAAAATTAACTTTTAAATGATCGTAAGATCTATAAAAAAGTATTTATATCCATCTATAACTATTTTTAAAAATAAATATGGTTAATACCTTAATATCAAAACCAAAAAAATTAATATTACTGGTTCATCATTAATATTTATTCGATAAATTATTTAATTAAAAATAATAACATATTAACCAGGACATCACATAGGTCAATGATAGGTGCAAACCCCATATCGTCCTTCAGTCATGGGTTCAGGCCCAATCTCCTTGTCGGATGAGATAGGTTGTTACCCTATATGTGGTGAATCCTTTTTAGAAACTATATTAATATAATTCCTATAACTTTTCCAAAAAGTATGATGTACATCCTTGAAATAAAATTAATCATTAAATAACCTTTTTACTAGGGTTTTTAATAAAATGTATTTTTTCACATAGTCTAATACTATTATTTGACTATTTCAATGACATTAACGATCATATTAACACTAAAGGTTATATTACATTTAAAATTATTCCTATAAAACATAAATTATTTATTCCTAAAAAAATTTTTCCCACTAAACCATATACTATGGATAAGTTTTTCCAAAATGTACTTAATCTTTCATAGACTTCCATTACATAAAACATAAAAAGAGATGTTTAAGACATAGAAATTTTGATCAACCTTAATCTCATAATCCAGTGATGGTATCCATAAATCATAAGTTAATGAATACATATGTGATTCTATGTTAATCCTCAAATTCTATCTTAGAGTTATGTTCCCTAATCGATCTTTTCCTAAATCTTGTTCCCATGGTTACTACTGAACTCGATATGATACCAATTATAGTGAATCATACCCCATAAATCCAGATTCAGTGCCTCCTACCACTGTATTAGCATAATTTGTAAGTAAATCACATCCTAAAGGATTTAATAGTTTAGAATTCTTAGCAAACTAGATACATATATGAGTCGTGTATTAAAAATGAATAGACATATTACAACATAATTTCTTTTGATAATAAATTTATTCCATCTAGAATATATTTTCATATCTTTCTTAGTACACTTCATGGATTCATGAGGAAAGGAAAAAAATAAGGGTGAGATTAAATGCTCAGTAAGGGTTAACTACAATGAAAACAATAATTAATCAGTGATCATAATCAATATGGAAAGGTAAATAAATAGACACACATGCCTAAGGAGGAAGTGAGTAAAAAATATGAAAGGGTAAGTATCTAAGAACACATTCCATTTAAACAACTTGATAAAACACAATAAAAATGGAATGGTAAATCACTAAAGACACATTCTATATAAACAATTAATTATAATGGAATTCATCTAAATATTTTTTAATAGTAAAAATACTCTATATAATGATAAATTAAATGAATGAAATGATCAATTATTGGACATCATGTACCTTGAACCTGAACCACTATACCATCAAGATCTTGTATCCAGACAGTTTAAGAATGTGGTTAGAAACCCATATGATTCTTCTAAGAAACAAACTCAAAGGGTTTTCTACTAACTTCTTTTGTCTCATGAGACCATCGATTCATCAAGGGGATTATTTAAAATGGTCCCCAACCCATGTATTTATTCTCCAAATCATTCCTTATATATCTAATAATTTATTTAATTAATAAATAATGTGCCTTATCATCCAATATCCATACTGAATAAAGAATATAGATTTATCCATAGTTTCCCAGTTAATCAATCAACTGACAAAGTGAATACCATTTGAAAAATGGAATAAAATTTAATCAATACACTTATCTGTGATAAATGATATAGATAATTAGGGAAAATTTAATTGTTCAATTATTATAGAAAAGTAAATATTTCAAGGAGACAAAAAAATGAATTAAGGAGGTGAATGTCAATACTATACTTAGAAAAATCAGTCATAAACCATCTAGAGAAATAATAAGAATGGAATCAGTAGAACATATCATAAGTGGAGTAAAAATAATTTTTTTTTGTCATCGATGAATAGAAATACTATAAAAAGACATTTTAATAAAAATCTTAAAGAAAATATCCTATTAATTATTATTTTTCTAAAATCAATTGAAAATAATTTTTAATAACATTTTTTTGAAATTTTTTTATTTTAATCTTGAAAAGGAAGATTCAAATAAATGATGGTGGGTAAATCTATAAATGATGCACAAGGTAAAAAGGACATTCCTTTTTCATTTTAAAGATGTTGGAAAGGTTCCTTGTTAAAAAAATGACAAGAATATTCCCTTGATTTTTTTTAAAATCTTTTAATAAATCATTTTTAAATTTTTAAAAAACATTTCTGAATTTTTTTTAGAAAACATGATTTTAAAAGAAAATGGATTTCTGACCAAAGAGATAATTGAATTCTGGTTTTCATAAAACATTTTCTAAACTTTTTAAGTACCAAAGAGTGTAAAAATTGTATTATTACTTAAAAAGGGTCCTGGAAAACCATAGGGAAATTAAATTAAATGTTTTATTAAACAATTATCAAATAATTTCTTTTAATGGTAATTCTAGTGTAAATAATCACAAATAAAATGAGATTGTTAAGTAAACCCTTGAAAAGACCATAACATTGAAGTGATAATCAATAAATGAATAGATTATGTATAGAATATATAAATACACATAATATAAGTGGAAATACAACAATATATATTAAAAATTCATTTTTTAAATAATCATAGAATATTAATGACAATGAAGAAGTAATATAACTCAATGAAAAGAAATAGAGTTATGAAATTATTTACCACATGGTAACTCTTAAATTCAAATCCCCTGAGATGAAATAATTTAAATTTAGATTTAAGATACCTTGAATAATTAATTATTCATGATATTAAATTTCAATGGGTTACTATACACACCATATAAAAGAAACTAGGTGCATAACATTAAAATATGCCTCAATGAAATGAAATTGAGACGGAATCCCTTACTACCTGAGTAACTTTGGAATAACGAGTGGCATGAAAGAATAAAATCAATTGAAACTTTTAATATCATGAAATAAATAAAATTAATTATATAAAATTTAATATGGTAGTATATAAACCACACAAAATAAACGAGTGGTGAATATGGCATAAGCCTCGTAGAAATAAAAGTGAGGGAAAAAATCCCCTTATGATTGTGATATCATTTGAATCAGAATTCCTAAAAGTAATAATCATCAAATTAATCATTTAAATACCTTGAATATAAAATAATTCATGATATAATATATTAAAAGGGACAGTATATACACCACATAAAATAATTAAGTGTTGAATATGGCATTTATCTCACATATGTAAAAAGTGATAAGAAAATGCCTTACCTTACGCTTAATTTTTGTCGAATGCTATTTGAACTCTTATATAAAGGTTTTAATCATTTTATAAACATATTATATAATGATAATAATGTTTATAATACGATATATTATCCTCATATAATATATCATCACCCATTTGTTAACAATCATTCATTATTTTTATTGTTTCGGGTGTTAATTGCCTGTTTTTAATATGTTTTGATTTGTTATTTTTCTTACTCATATTAGTCATATCATGATTTAAAAATAAATATAATTTAAACCATTATTTAAATATCCTAAATATTCATTATATATGTATTTATAGTAATCCATAAAATTTGGATACAGGAAATGAAATACACTGTCCATGGAGACGGTAGGTCGTACGTACACATGAATGTTGTTTCCATTTTCTTATATTCGTAAAAACAATTAAAAGTAAATGATATATATATGTATATAATAATTAAAGTATAATAATTATTTTATATATATCACATATTTTTATTAAAATCATCTTTAATACATTCCGTGCAAAGAATGAATGAATCACATCTCTTTGAGGAGGTGGTAGTCAACACATCCACAAATGATGTTATCTTATTATCAAAAAATGGGAATCTTGAATGTATGTGTTATATAAAAATTAAATAAGCATAAAGACATTATAAATATTATATATATCATATATAAACTATAAATCCATCATTATTCTCCACCATGAAAGGTGGTAATAGAAGAATGAATGACATCAGCTAGCGAGGCCATAGTCCACCATACACACGAACAATGATTGCGTACCCCATTTGATGTAGTGTGTGTGAGTGTAGGTAAAAATATTATAATAAAAAAATAAAAGTATATTTAAGATTCTTAGGTTATTATATAATCATGATATAAGGACAATTTAATGAGTAGAGAAAGAAATAAAACAAATGTGCTCATTGAAGAACGTTACCTATTCTTTGGGTAACTCTTTTTCGTTTATACCAAAGCCTTGCTTGGTTAGATTTATTCCAAAACTAAGATTTATAAGATGAGGGTAGGGATTTTGAGAGATTATTTGAGAAGGTTTTTGTTCAATAAAAAATGATTTATAGGTGTGAAGAAGTGACAATTGTGAGTTCCCTTTTATAAGTGGGGGAGAGGACACACTTGACATTTTTGAAAAAACTACGTGATCCCCATATTTTTACCTAAAACGCGGCTTCCATAACAAAAAAAATTAGATCAATAAATAATTAATGTATAAATATGTCCATATAATGGGTTTTTGATAAGTGTAGGGTCATTTTTACACCCTATAATCTAAATTTAACTACTAAGTAAACTTGTTTTTACCCTACTGACTGAAAATTAAATTTTTATTTCAAAAAAACTTTTGAGGAAAAGTGAGAAACCAGAGTGACATCAAAGAGGTAAAACACCACTCTGCCTCCATGGGAAAAGTTCATCAAGACAAAGGGCAATCAAATTAAAAAGTAAAAACAAGCTCCACCCCTCTTAAAACTTCCAATTCTGAGTAGTAATGAAATGGAGAATGCTCCTGCTCTGAACCTCATCTGAACAGCCCATTACGAGAAAACTAGATGAAGTGTATCATGGACCAAACCCACAGTGCCACTAAAAAATCACAAAAATAAAACTACAAATACACCACAGTTCACAAAAAACCCGAACAACCCAACCTTCACCAATTCAAAAGAAAAGAGCTGAATCTCTACAGTCCATGATACAATTCATCATCGTTTACGCCTTCACTAAATCCAGATCAACCAAACTCGCAAGACATGAAACAACACAGAAAACCACATTCAATACCACTATCATGAAGAGTTTCCAGTAAAAATCTTCCACTCTTCTTCCGCAAAACCGACAATCCCACCGCACCCAAACCAGAACAACCTCAAAGGCTTCCGCGATTACCACATCAAGCAAAAAAACACATCCGAGATTCACGAATCCAATGCAGACCGCATAAAAAGATCCAAATTGCAGAAAATCCAAAGAAAAAACCCCAACATCAAACCGGGAAAGGTAAATCAAGGAGAAAGGGAAACCAAAACCCAAAGGTAGTTGTTCGTCCTTGACGCAAACCAGGAAAGATCCTATCGTCGCCTTCACATGTTCTCTCAGAGACCGCATCGAACCACCACACACACTCTCAGCAGGCACAAAACCGCATGCCGGCCCAAATCAGGCGGAATAAGAACACTGACCGCAAGCTTCACCGCACTGCCAGATGGAACCCTACCCAGTGAAGAAGGGTAGATCATGGAGAGGCCAACAATCGATGATAAGATCGTGCCGGTCGTGCCCACGAAGAACAACTCCACCCCTGGAAAGGAATCCGTCGTCACGAGAGCGCCACAAGGGAAGGGAGGCTATCTGATGCAATATGAAGTGGAGCAGAGCTCGGCGGTGACAGGGGAAACCATACCGCTTTGGTGCCCCTTACGGGCTTATCCCCTATCAATGTGGAGAATAAAATCACGATACTAATTGTAATCAATTTTAATTTATTTCACTAATATTTATAGTGAAAAACTAATTTAACCTTACTATAAAGTATAAATAATTCCAATTAAAAAATGAAATAATTTTTTCCAAATTTCAATCACATAAGTGGAAAACATTAATTTTAAATTAATCTCACAAACTGGACGAGAAATCTGGTTTTTAAAGTGAAAACGTTCAAAAGTTTGAAATGTTTTTATATCCAAATTCCATATACAATTGATCACAATAGAATAAATTGAATTAATATATGTAAAATTTATATAATAAAACATTAAAATCAACTAAAAATATAATTTATCCTTATATATTATATAAACAAAAGTTATTTTTTCAATTAAAATTAAGTATTTTTTCACTAGTCATCAAAAAATGAAACTTCTCAGAAAAATATAAAAAAATCACCCTAAGATAATTTTTATATTCAATGTTAAAAAATGAATTTTTTAAAAGTAAAATGTATAAAAGTTTCAAGATTTTTTTAAAATAAGTTTGTCATTAAAAGATGTTAAAAATTCCTTTAGAAAAATATAGTTTTCGCATAAGTATTGGATTTGTTATTATATTATTTCTATAAAATATATTGGATGAATTTCAAAACATTTTATTAAATATATAATATATAAATTTTATTAACACCATTTATTAATAGTACTCAATTTTATTTATTAATATAAAATACATTTGGGTGCATAAAAATAATTATTTATAAAAAACATTTCCTCTATATTCAATTGGTTTTTATATTCATTTATAATTAATTTTTAACCAATTAATTAAACCCTATATTTTTATAATTTTGATAATCCTATTAAAAATCACTAATTTAATGTATAGAAGAAAATTATCATTTTAAATAATATCATTAAGATTATTCAATAAAAATTTGTATTGCATGTGACCCAAACCATTAAAGAAAGTCATTATTGTATGTAACCCAAGATAAATCAGGGTTCTATATAGAGCAATCTAAGATTAGTTTTTCATGTTACATAAGATAAACTCAATTTTGTGTTTATTGAAATCTATAGGATGTATTGAATTTATTCGAAATAGTGAATATGGCATAAAGTCTCGGGAGGTTATCTTCCCTTCAATTATTGGTGTTGGGTTTCATTAATGATATGCAATACAATATTCTTATTTTATAATTTCAAGGTTATAAAACTTGAGGCATGTATCCTAGGCATCCAACAATAAATATCTATAAGGAATCCATCAAAATGGTTTATTAATTCATACAAAAAACACTCATTTCAAATACATTGGAGACCCATGGAATTCTCAATTTTTAGTTTTTTGATCCAAATTATCATGATCAATCTATGATGCTTAGAACTTGGGTTTGTGAGTGGAATCCAAGGTATGGAACCTTGTAATTATACTCCTCAGAGTTTCTAACTAAACCATGGAAATCAGTACCATCATTTCAGGGCAGGTCTTGATGGGATTCCAAGGGGCTGACCCAAGGTGTTCCTTGTCTGAGGACATCAATCTGAACCTAGGAGATCATCTTAAGCAACCTAGTTTTTTAAAGATCCAGATGAATCCATGAATACTATATATTACATTCATGAGAGTAAGAAATTGGAAAAATCCAAGGTTCATGTACCACTTGGAATTCACATTAATGAATTGGGTGGAATCCTATGAGTTCACTCAAGAAGTTATAAAGAGGGAATATAAGACTTTCTTGAGGCATGCATCACCCTTGATGGGGTAAAAAGTTCCATAATTATTTACCAAGTAATCCATAGTAATAAATCATAAGTACCAATTAATGTATTCATGTCAAGGATTTTATAAAAATTAAAATCATAACCTTATAAGTGTCTTTTTAAGATTACCCATGAGATACACACACAATTTCACAATTCAATTAGTCCATTCTTCCTAGGATTACAGAAAAATTATGGTTTTTAGGGTATAACATTAATATAATACACTCGAATTAGCATAACTATTATAAGAACCCAATCTTAAAAAATTCTTAAATTATATATTTATACAAGAATTAATTTTCTTACATTACTAAAGATATTTTATGTTCAGAGTTTTAGATAATTAGGTCATAAAACTTACATAAATAAATATTTCATCCCAATGTAGGAACTTTCACTCATTATACATGTTTACCACAATGCAAAACTTATAATAATTTTTTTTTGTTTTCATGACGCATCTTCACAATTTTCTACTTGACCTCATTCTTATCCTAAATTATTCTTAAAATCCTATGAAAAAAATTTCAGAATGTGGGATGAAAATAAAAACCTCAGTAACATATATAAAAAAAGAAATAAATATTCTCATTTTTTCATGAATACTCATTATAATTTTTTTTCTTTTTCATAATAAAGTTTTAGTTGAAAATAAATATTTTACTTCCCAATAAATCAACTTATTTGAACAAATATTTTCACAAAATAATTCTTAAGAAATATTAAAGGAAAAATAAAAATCAAAAAGGTTTATATGGAATCATGAAAAAATCATGAAAACGTTTTCAAAGAGTAATACATTTCAGCCATAAGAATTATCCAAAAATTGCCTTTAAATTAAACTTATTAGCTTACCTTGTGAAATCATATGATTCCTATAAAAACCTATAGAAATCCAAGATAAATCATGTATATAACTTGGGATATAATTTTCATATCAATATTAAAATCACTCTTAAAAATTGAATAAAATTTCTTAAAAATCCAATAATCTATTTGGAGAAACCTATAACCAGTTAACTCCATCCCTTTACCCAATGAATTGAAGAGTTATATCATGCTCACCCATCATATTGAGCTATAATGGGATCACCCATCATCATGAGATATATCATGCTCACCCAACATCATAAAAAATTCCCAAGAATAATAAAATAATCATTACACATGAAATATTTCATTTCCATCTCCATACTTATAAAAATATTCTTTTCACCCATAAGAAATACATTTATAGGTATCGAAATATCCTTTTTGAAAATATCCAGAACCAACAGAATGATGTTTTTTATGTAAAGAAAACATGTAATATTTTAAAAGAATATAAACATAGAATAATTGTTATGATAGCGTAAAAAACAATTGATTCCATATATATTAAAATAGAACATTTATTTTTCCTTTTTGTAAAGAAATTAAAAACATTCCGTCTAAAATACCTAAAATATTCCTTTTGATTTATTTAAGAAATTAAAAAGATAAATAATGTGTACTTTATAAATCATTTGTATACATATAAATACTTCAATAAAATAATATTAAGAATATGGACGCTGAATAAAAAATTTTAAATATAAATCATTAAAACATTTAAAATGAGATTTTTAAGGTAAAGTGTCCCTTACTTCGAGTATAACTCATCATGTATATTATTTATCTTCTTGAATAATAAAATTATATTAATTATTTACCTTCTTAATAATTAATTTCAAGTATATTAGTCATTTTATTTTTTATTAGAATGTTCAATTCAATTACTTAATCAATTAAGTTCACATTAGATGTTTTGATGATATTCAACTCCTATGTCCAAAATGACTTTAGTAGGTTGACTATTATCTAATAATTCATTATTAAATAATATGTTTAATAATAATAATTAAATAATTACAATTTTTATACATTAATTATAATTTTAAAACCAACCATGAAATGTGGTTATGAAAAATTAATTATGTTACAACAATGGAGATGGTAGGTCGAACGTATGCATGAGTAACATTTTCAATTTTCAAAGAGAAAGAGGGAAATAAGGTAAGTATAAATTTATCTTTATATAATAATGATTATATCATAAAAATAATATAATATCATTAAATGAACATATATATACTATCCATGTGATACAATGATGAAAAATGAATCACATCGCTTCATAGAGGTGGTTATCCACACGTACACATGAGAAGTATTATCATTTCCAATGTATGTAAAGGTAAGAAAATAACAGATATATTATCATTAAAGAATAAAAATTATTTCATTAATATCATATCTATATATATATGTTAAATTGATCATTATAACTAGTCATGAGAGGCGAGGATGGAAAATGAATTACATCAGTTTGTGAGGTTGTAATCTGTTGTACACACGAATGATGGTTTCATTTCCCATTTGATGGAAGAGAAGATAGATATTGGTTATGTAATTAACATAATAAAATATATTTATATATAATATACATATTCAATTATTTCAGTATGGTTGAAGAATATTTTAAGTAGGTATAAGAATAAATAAAATGAAAATTCTCTGTTAAGAACTAGAGCTCTTATTCGAAAAACCTCTTTGTCGTTATACCTAAATACTTCATAAGTTAGTTTTATAACCAAAATATGGACTCTATAAGATGGGTAGTGATGTTAGTAAGAGATTTTGGTAGTTATTTTCTGATCCAAAAGGCTCTTGAATTTTGGAGAGTAGAGCATATGTGGGGTGTCCTTTTATAAATGGGGTGAGAGGACACACTTGGAATTTTTAAAAAGATTAAAATATATTAATTTATTACTCAATAATAATGGATAAAAAAATCACCTTTACAAATATTATATGATATAGGGTCTAAATATGGATATAAAATGGGTTTTAGACATGTTTTAGTTCATTTTAACCCTCATTACTTCAGTTTAACTCTCCCAGTATATCTATTTTAACCTTAAATGTGGTAATAAAATTTTATTGTTTTTTCTATTCATTATGAAAAAAATTATGATTAAATTATTAAATAATATAAATTATTCTGATTTAAATATGGAATATATTTTTTCAGATTCAATTTACAGAATTAAAATAAATTATTTTAAAATTAAACCCACAAAACATGATGAAAAATATTTTTTAGAAAAATTATTTTTTAAGTAAAAAATATTTGTATAAAAAATTAATATACGATTTTGATTGAAATAAAATCTATTGGATTATATTTAATAAAAATTAACTCATTAAATTTTAAATCAAATTCAAAAAAGAATGTGACTTTGTAAATACTTGAAAATAAAAAGTAGTTTTCCATATAAATCAGTATTTTCCACTATTCATTGAAAAATCATAATTTTTAGAAATTTTTTTAAAATTAATCCTAAGATAATTTTAAAATTATAAATTTAAAAACAAAGTTGATTTTATCAAGTTCAGATTCTATAATTTTGAAATCAATATTTTAAATAAAACCATACAATACATGAGAACCAAATTTCGTTATAAATAAAGATTTTTTTTCCTTTGGTTGAAAAATTACTTGATATTATTTTAATGAATATAAGTATATAAAATGTTATTAATGAATATTAATAAGGAATAAAATTTATTTACTATTAATTTCACAACCCAACCCATATTGGGCCTCGAGCCGCAAGTACCCCAAGCCCGCCTCCATAGGCCAGGGGCTGGCGACTAGCGCTGAAGGCACAACAAACTAGGGGAGGCATTTGCCTAAGAAACTGTACACACACATGCGGCCAACTCAATGCAAAAGTGAAGAGAAAGGAAAAAAAGATACAACACTGCTACAAAAATGGAAAACAACATACATGCATCGACCTCTAACTAGTACAAGTAAAGTGCTAAAAAGTAATTACAAGTAAATTGAACAGAAAAAGGGAAAAACGCGCCCAACCAGAAAGGTTCCTCAACCCGACAATAGGTGAAACTAAAATAAACCACTGGTGAGTCACAACCAGAAAGTTTTTCTACAACCACTGAAATCATCCCACATTCCTGTATTCTCTATGCTCCTCTGTAGTCTCGACTGACCTGTCCGTCGTCTGCGAGGGCACACCAAGTGCGGGCAAAGCCCAAGAAGGGGTGAGTATAAAGATACTCAGTAGGATATCCCGAAATCTTGAGGGAGCAACAAAGGATTCACTAAAATGGTGAGCAGTAGACAGATCAAGAACGGTGTAAGACAACAATAGAGAGAGTGCAGATCAATCCAACAAGAGAAAAGAAGCACACTCGTCCAGACGTAAGGAGATAGAAATGGTTAGAAGATGAACTTCTCGTCGAGTCTTCGCTGCCTATAGCAGGAGAGTAGACTCGTCCAACCAAGAGGGGCAAGACACGGAAAGCATGTGGCATACCTCACGCTTCTTCTCCCCTCTTATAAGGAGAGTAACCAAACCCAAGGAGTGGGAATAAAATTAGGGTGTATATATATGATCAACAAGAAACCCAAATGAGTGTGTAAGGGGATCTTTATCTCCAAGATCAACCCAATAATAGTCATCAACAATTCAAAGGATAACTATCACTAAAGCCCAACAACCTCGTACATCAAGCGACCTCATCGCTAAACTGAACACCCAAGGGTCTCGCTCCGGTAATCACAGGGAAAAGTCACCGACTAACCTCAAAGAAAGGACTGAGTCAGAAATAAGGCGTCGGGTAACCCACTACCCAGCCCCGCTGGAGGGTAAATGGTAATAAATCATTGGGTGACCCACTTCCCAGCCCTGCTGGAGGGTAAACCCTAAATAAGTCAACAATGACCCACTACCCAGCCCCACTAGATGATAAACCGTAATAAAACATCAGGTAACCCACTACCCAGCCCTGCTGGAAGGTAAAACCTAAATAAGTCGATGATGACCCACTGCCCTGCCCCACTGGAGGGTAAATCGTAATAAAACATCAGGTGACCCACTGCCCAACCCTACTGGAGGGTAAACCCTAAATAATTCGATGGTGACCCACTGCCCAACCCCGCTGGAGGGTAAACCCTAAGGTCAACGGGTATCCCACTACCCATCCTCACTGGATGGTAAACCTAGAACTGGTCTGATAACTCCGCACTACTCATGCCATCATTGGGGGACACAAACACCGCTACCGTGCATCAGTTCAGAGTAAGTCAAACGTAGCCTTGACCAATGCCCTTTCATGTTTCCACATTTAATAAGATATCCAAAGCAGCTCCGCATGCTCAAACAGATTACTCCATTGTAATCCTCGCAGAAAACATGCGAGATAGACTACTTACTCTCTGGAAACAAACTCATGGTGGAAAATTTATTCAATACCGCTTCATTCCCATACGATGTCTCATGGGGCCCACAAATCGGTCCCGAAAGAGGTCAGGAAAACTTTTCCATCGTGATGCTCTTTGAAAAACATGCAGAATCGACTATCCGTATGCCTAAAACGGACGCCTGCAGAAAAAGTCACAATATGCTGCAAAGCTCAAAAGACGGCCCATGGGGCCCATATTTCAAGTCCGAATTCAATGCCTGAAACCACCCTGTTCAACTTCGTGTCGATTCTAGGGTCCCCACGTTGCTGACGACGCCTAAAACGAACTCCGGATGCAGAAGCTGCCACTCCCCGTGTTATATGAAAACGGGCCCCTGTGGGGCCCACACCTTGACCCCAAAACACATCACACAAATCATACCATTGAATTCCGTGTAGATAACCACGCGGCATAGGCTATTCATTTTCCCTGTACGGACTTATGAATCATAAGTCGTAAAAATGAAGCATACGCCCGAGAGCCGCCTTGTGGGTCCCAGGCCTTCGGCCCGAATTCATGTGGGCAGATTTCGCCTTTGCAATCCCCTTAGAAAAACACTCAGTGATGAGTACTCAAACACCCCAATAGAATGTCGGGTGAACAAGTGGCGTTTCACCGTAAAACATGAGAAGTAGGACCTGTGGGGCCTAAACCTTGTCTCCAACATGAATGCTTCGGAATGCATCTCAAAATGTCCGGATGAGGACTGGGATCACGCTGCCAATGACGGCACATTAATCAGACATCCCAAGCAGGAGTTAGGTCTGATGTAACAATTAATTAATTAATTAAATTAATTAATTAATTACTCTTATAAAAAATCTCATACCACCGAGCAACGAAACCAAACCTTAAGTACTTCAAACTAACCTTGGAAGGACCATCTCAGCTTCGGGGCCACCGCGCCTCTGATGGCACGTCAAACAGACATCCGACTCATGAGCCACGTTCGTCACAACTTTAATAATAATTTATTATTATTAAATTAAAGCTCCCTAGGTCACCCGTCTTCGAGAATAGGACCCCAAAATCACGAAACTCACTTTAAAATTTTCGTCTCGAAGAGACGAACCCACAGCCATAGACGGCGTGTCAAACGGAAGTGTCGTTTAGAAAATACGGCACCCCAAAGGCAAGGGGGGCCTGACCAGGCCGGTTCACCCCAGCCAGCCTAGTCCAAACCGCCAGCTCGCAGCCCAGCCGCGGGTCCGGCCTGAACCGCCGCGGCCCAGCCGTAGGTTCGGCACGAACCGCCGCGGCCTGCTCCAGCTGCACCGGACCCCTTGGGTCCGGTTCTCCCTAGCAGACCGACCTTTTGGCCGGTCTTCGTCGTGCAGCAGGACCCTCAAAACGCGGGTCCTTGTTTCTCTACACACCCCGAGGTCAACACCTCGGGGTCTTCCCGACCACAACCCACTGAGGGCACCGCCTCGCCGGCCAAGTGCACCGCCCCTGCCACGACCTCCTGGTTCCACTGTCGTCCACTCCTCTGCGCTGGCTACACCCTACCACACTACATCCCCGGCATTGCACCATACTCCCTCTGCGCTCCACCGTCCCGATCACCCGCTTCCCGGTCCTCCTTCGAAGGGCCTGCCGCACCGGCTCCGAGCTCCGCCGCTCGACACACCATGCCCGCCGCGCGTAGCCACTGACCACTCCTACCAACCCACTCTGGTGGTCCCTTCCGCGGACCTCCGGGACCTCATCAGATGTCTGGTTTCAATTTCGAGGCCGGTATTCGGGTGCTCGGGACGAGGTTGTCACAGCGCCGCCCCTTTCTCGTTGATCCATCGAGAATTGGCACGTCCGAAAATTGGGATGAAGAATGCCCAAGAATGAGAATTGAAAAGGAGGATCAGACGTTGGTCATGTTCATTTGGTCATCATCCCAATTCCAATAATTTTGAAATTAAATGACAAAATTTACAAAGGTGTAGAAAATTAACAAGAATCCTACCTCGTTGGATCTGTTCGTCATTGGCGATGCGCCCGATCGATCCCGCTTTGGTCCGCCGGAGTCCGCTCCTCAATCCAGTGAAGAACAACGAAGAACGTTGAAGAACAGAGAAGAACACTCAAGAGAGAGAGAGAGAGAGAATAGGTTTTTCTCTCAATTCCCCAAGTTGAATTTATAAACTCCTTTGAACTCCGTCGACGGGAGCGGATTCGGAAACATCCGCGCCCGCTAATTTTATATCACGCCTAGGAAAAAATCCCAATTTCGAACTCAACAGAAGTCTCGGATTTCCATTATGAGACTCCTTTTTAATGTTATTTGAAAGGTACGTTAGTGATAAAAATCACTAAGTCATTATTTCAAAATGATGGTTTTTCCCCTGGGTGACATCTCTCACAGCAGGCCCGCGCCCGCAACTTTTACACCCCACCTAGGGTAAACGGCATGCTCCAAATGCAACTATGCCCTGGTATTTTCAATACCAGCTACTGTTTAGGATAAAACACACCCCCTCCACATAAATATTATAAAAACACTTAACATTTTTATAAAATTAATTATGGGAACACCGGGCCTCGGAATTGCACCCCGTCTGAATGCCCTGCTCTGGAATGACATTAAGAATTTTTTTGAAGTCTCAGAGTCCCAATTCGTAGGTTCTTAAATCATTCCATTATTCATGATTTTCGTCCCTAAAAATAAAAACTTGGAAACACAACTCTGGATACAGAGCTCACACCTAGCTCTCCCACTCCCAAGAAAACTTGCACAACCCTTGAACCAAAAGGATGGTTCATACTCATAAGGTCTACTACTATTGAGGGCATGCGTAAGAATATGCACCCACCTCATCAGCAGCGACATGTGGAAAACATCACGTGCCCACTCCTACTGTTGGGAGGGTAGGGAAAACGGTAGGCAACCTCTCAATTGCTTGCACGATTCCTGAATGACCCAAGGACACTCGGGGGACTTCCCGGGCCGAACCTCTACTTTCCATGTCACGACCAAAATCACGATTTGTTCTTGGAACATGGTATCGTGATCCCCTCATTCAGAATACCCATCTGGTGAATCAACAAAGGATATCCAGTCACACAAGTTTTCACAGTTGGCGCACCACAACCAATACTCTCTGGGTGAGGACGCACCTGATACACTGGTGGTCTGAGAAAACCACAAAGTGTTCTCCCAGAAGATAGAGTCTCCACATTCTCAGCGTAAGGACTAACACCAAAACCACATAGTGAAACACGTAGATCTGTTTATGGGGTCTCCATCACCTCAACCTGTACTTGATAACGATGTCAAGATTGACATTGAGCACACAAGGTACCAAAGGACAGGGCAGGAGATCAACTCATCCAACCGAAAGAGGATAGACACCAAAAGAACGTGGAATACCCCACGTGTATTTTCCCCTCTTGGAAGGAGAGTAATACCCAAAATAGGCACTCTGCCAAACTAACTTGTGGAACCTCAAAGCAAAGGGAGATCAAGCAGAAAAGTCCCACTGGAAAATACAGAACCTGCTCTGACACTCCACCGCACAACCCTTCCATGAATGAACATGTCAGAGTGAATCACCCACCGCACCATGATATTATCTGCTTTGGGTGGTACTGAATCTCCCTCATGGTTTTGATCACATCTCAAAAATTCATCTCAGTGGGGGAAGGACCCCTCTTACCTTTGCATTCAAAGCTACGCCAGACAACACCAACACAGGGTTACACTGACACCCTGCATCACCCTTGGTAACCCCTCAAACAGAGAGTTAAGTGAAAAGAGTACCTCACACAGTGTCTAACAAGTTCAACTGAGAAAAGTAGAAAAGACACAGAGTGTACCTCTTATCATCTCATGCGTTGAAGGATTATAGACATCCATAGCACATAGACACCCGCGACCCCGTTCGTCAGCTCCCTGAGCCTGACATGGGCCGCCTAGTGGTAGTGGAAGGACCTCGAAACATCGTCTGCCAACCACAATTCTTCCTGCTTTTCTGACAACACTGCCTCCCTGGGGACCAACCTGTCCTCATCCGGGGTCCTTCAATTACGACACTGCCCCTGTCATGGCGGTGCATCTACCAACTATCTGGAAAACTCAACACATTTGGTCGAGTAGTCTCACACCACGTGACCTCGCACATCACACCATAGCACTAGGCCTCCTTGGGATATCTTGGTGCTCTATGCTGTCCCCATCCTTGTGCCTCAGTCTCCACGAGGGGAGACCTCCGGCGTCGAGTCCCTTCCAATTGACATCCCTATGATAGAAATTTCTTTGTCACCAGGGCCTGCTCCAGCACCCCAAGATGGGTGAGGATTCACAATGGCACTATGCTGGCACAGATCTCCTCTACAGAAATCTCTTTCAAACTTCTATGCTTGGAAGTTTCCATCATGGACCATGTCCAAAGAGTAACGAGTAAGGTCTGCGAACCCAGTCACGTACTCAGCCACTGCCACCACTCTCCACAGAATCTCCAGCAGCTCCCAAAAATGTAAAAAAAAACATAAGCATGAGAGGTAGTACTTTGCACGAAACAACTAATAGAATTCATCCCACGAGAGTACCGACTCATCGTGCGTCAGAGTAAGCCTGGCTCTACCACACCAAACTGCTTGGTGGAAAAAGACTGGCTGTCAAAGACACTATCTACCCTGTCACTATCCGAACAAGAATGAAGAGGCGGACCACCGACTCTAGAAAACCCTTCACTATCTGAGGGTATGTCTCACCATGGAACCTTAATGGTCTCTGACGCTGGAACTCACATAGTGCACCCAGCCCATGCTCTTCATCGACCCTCACTGCCGGTACTATCTGCTACTCCACAGGTGGAGGTGCTACTGTTTATCCTCCTGGAGAAAGGGTAATTGTATGATGGATCTCGAACTAAGGCCTCGTCACTCGCGAAATCGTCGTCACGAATCAGAGCTAGTATCCTGGCTGGCTATTATTGTGGAGACATCCTGAATCTGATCAAGGAGTACCACGGTCAAATGAGCATATATATATATATAAACAATGATGGGGAGATGACTCAAGAAGGATAGTCAAAGAATCAATCCTATATGATGCACAAACCAAATTCCTTGCAACAAGGGTCTCAGTGTGCTGAGTATACAAGCGGGTTATCAGGGTCCTGGTGAATAGATACGTCGGCCGCTGAACCATCACTGGACTCCCTGGCCTGAGAGCCTGTCTCGAGACACATTGACACTATTTCCCCAAAACTCAACAAATTACTTTTTAAGGATGTCCGAACAACTCCCTAAGGAACAAACCACCTCTGATATCAATTTTTCACGACCCGACCCATACCGGGGCTCGAGCCGCAACTATCCCAAGCCCGCCTCCATTGGCCATGGACTAGTGACTAGCACCGAAGGCACAATAAACTAGGGGAGGCATTTTACTAAGAAACTGTACACACACATGAATCCAAATAAATGTAAAAGTGTAGAGAAAGGAAAGAAAGATACAACCCTAATACAAAAAAGAAAACCAACATACATGCATCAACCTCTAACTGGTAGAAGTAAAGTTCTGAAAAGTACTGACAAGTAAATTGAACAGAAAAAAGGGGTAAAACATGCGTCCAACCAGAAAGGTGTTATAATGCAGCAACAAGTGAAACGAAAGTAAACCGCTGGTGATTCATGCCAAGAAAGTCCTGCTACGACCACTGAAAGTATCCCACACTCATGTATCCTCTACGCTCCTTCATAGTCTCGACCAACCTATCCATCGTTTGTGAGGGCACACCAAGTGCGGACAAATCCTAAGCAGGATTGAGTATATAGATACTCAGAAGGATGCCCCGAAAGCTCAAGGGAGCAACAAAGGAGGCACTAAAACAGTGAGCAGTAGACATATCAAGAACAATGTAAGAGCACAAAGAGAGAGTGCAACTCAACCCAACAAGAGAAAGGAATCAGACTCGTCCATACGCAAGGAGCTAGAAACGGTGAGAAGATGAAATTCTCGTCGATTCTTTACTGCATATAGCAGGAGAGTAGAATCATCCAACCAAGATAGGCTAGACACAGAAAGCACGTGGCATACCTCATGCGTCTTCACCCCTCCTAGAAGGAGAGTAACTAAACCCAAGGAGTGGGAACAAAAGTAGGGTGTATATATATGCTCAATAAGAAACTTGAACGAGTGTGTAAGGGGATCCCTATCTTCAAGATCATCCCAAGAAGAGTCACCAATAGTTCAAAGGATGGACATCACTGAAGCCCAACAAACCCATACGTCATGCGACCTCATCACTAAACCGAACACCCAAGGGTCCTGCTCCGGTAATCTTGGGGAAAAGTCACTAACTAGCCTCATAGAAAGGGCCGAGTCTGAAATAAGGTGTCAGGTAACCCACTCCCTAGCCCCGCTAGAGGGTAAACCATAATAAATCATTGGGTGACCCACTACCCAGCCCTGCTGGAGGGTAAACCCTAAATAAATCAATGGTGACCCACTGCACAGCCCCGCTAGAGGGTAAACCGTAATAAAACATCAGGTGACCCACTGCCCAGCCTTACTAGAGGGTAAACCCTAAATAAGTCGACGGTGACCCACTACCTAGCCCCGCTGGAGGGTAAACCGTAATAAAACATCAGGTGACCCACTGCCTAGCCCTGCTGGAGGGTAAACCCTATATAAGTCGACAATGACCCACTACCCAGCCCCGCTAGAGGGTATACCCTATGGTCAACGAGTATCCCACTTCCCAGCCTCACTGGAGGGTAAACCCAAAACTGGTACGATATCTCCGCACTACCCGTGCCATCACTGGGGGTCACAAACACCGCTACCATGCGTAGGTTCGGAGTAAGTCAAACATATCCTGGCCAATGCCTTTTCTTGTTTCCACATTTAATAAGATCTCAAAAGCTTCTCCACACGCTCAAAAAAATTACACCATTGTAATCCTCGCAGAAAAACACACGAGATAGACTACTTACTTGCTGGAAATAGGCTCCTGGTGGAAAAGTTATTCAACACTGCTTCATGCCCATATGACATCTCGTGGAGCCCAAACCTTGGTCCTGAAAGAGGTCGGGTGAACTAATCCATCGTGATGATCTCGGAAAAACACACTGAATTGACTATCCATACACCCCAAATGGATGCTTGGTGAAAAAGGTGCAGTATGCTGCACACAGCTCAAAAGACGACCCGTGGGGCCCATGCTTCAAGTCTGGTTTCAACGCCTGAAACCACCCTGGTCAACTACGTCTCGATGCCAGGTTCCCAATTCTTCTGACGACACCTAAAACAGACTCCGGATGTAGAAGCTGCAACTCCCCACATTATATAAAAATGGGGCCCTGTGAGGCCCATACCTCAACCCCGAAACACATTACGCAAATCATACCATTGTGTTCATTGCAGATAACCACACGGTGTAGGCTATTAATTTTCCCTGTACGAACTTATGAAGCATAAGTCGTAAAAACGCAACATTTTCCTGAGAGCTGCCTTGTGGGGCCCATGCCTCGAGCCCAAATTTAGGTGGGTGGATTTCAGAGTTGCAATACCCTCGGAAAAAAACTCATAGAATAGTACTCAAATACCCCAAATGGATGTCAGGTGAAAAAGTGGAATTTCACCGTAAAACGTGTGAACTAGGCCATATGGGACCTGCACCTTATCTCCAACCCGTACGCTTCGAAAACCATCTCAAAATTCCCGCACGAGGACTGGGATCACACTGCCGCTGACGACGCGCCAATCGGACATCCCACGTAGGAGTTAGGTCTGATGCAACAATTAATTAATTAATTAAAATAATTAATTAATTACTCTTATAAAGCATTTCATGCCACCGAGCAGTGAATCCAAACCGCAAGGGATTCAATCCAACCTTGGAAGGACCATCTCGGCTTCAAGGCCACCGCGCCTCTGACGACACATCAAACGGACGTCCGGCTCGCGAGCCACATTCTTTGAAACTTTAATAATAATTTATTATTATTCAATTAAAGTTCCTTGGGTCACCCATCTTCGGGCGCAGGACCTAAAAACCACAAAACTCACTTTAAAGAGTTCATCTCGAAGAGACGAACCCACAGCTTTAAACGGCGCATCAAACGAACACGTCGTTTATAAAATATGGCCCACCGAATGCAAGGGGGGCCCCGACCAGGCCGGTTCACCTAGGCTAGCCTGGTCTGAACCGCCGGCTGACGGCCTAGCCGTGGGTCCGGATCGAACCTTTGTGGCCCTCTAAAGTTGCACTAGACCCCTCCAGTCTAGTTATCCCCAGCAGACCGACCTTTTTTCTGGTCTTCATCGCGCAGTAGGACCCACAAAACGCGTGTCCCTGTTTCGCTACACACCCCGTGGTTAGCGCCTCTGGGTCTTCCTGACTGCGACATGCCGAGGGTGCCACCCCGCCGGCCGAGCTCACTTCCCCCGCCGCGGCCGCCGCCACCATCCGCTCCTCTGCACCGGCTTCACCCTATCGCGCTACACCCCCAGCGCTGCCCCGCACTCCCTCCGAGCTCCACCTTCTCGGTCACCCGCTTCCCCCTATGCCTTTGAACGGCCTACCGCACCGGCTCCGAGCTCCGCCGCTCGACACACCACGGTAGCCGCGGACAGCCACCTGCGCTCCTGCCGGCCCACTCCAGTTGTCCCTTCCACGGACCACCGGGACCTCATTGGAGGTCCAATTTCGATTCCGTGGCTGGAATCCGGGTGCTCGGGATGAGGCCATAACTACGCCGCCCCTCACTCGTTGATCTATTGAGAATTGGTGCCTCTGAAAATTGGGACGAAGAATGACCAAGAACGAGAAGTGAAAATGGGGATCAGATGATGGCCGTGTTTTTTCGTATATCGTCCCAATTCCAATATTTTAGAAATTAAACGACAAAATTTATAATGGTGCGGAAAATTAATAAGAATCCTACCTCGTTGGATCTGTTCATCGTTGGTGACGCGCCCGCTCGATCCTGCTTCGGTCCGCCGGAGTCCTCTCCCCAATCCGGCGAAGAACAATGAAGAACGCCGAAGAATGGTGAAGAATGCTCGAGAGAGAGAGAGAGAGATAGAGATAGAGAGAGAGAGAAAATAAGTTTTTCTCTAAATTCCCCATGTGGAATTTATAAACTCCTCTGAACTCCGCCGACGGGCGTGGATTCCGAAACCTCCGCGCCCGCTCATTTTATATCACGCCTAGGAAAAACACCCCATTTTGAACTCAATAAAAGTCTTGTATTTTCATTGTGAAACTCCATTTGAAAGTGATTAGAAAGGGAATTCAGTGATAAAAATCACTAAGTCATCATTTCAAAATGACGGTTTTTCCCCTGGGTGACATCTCTCACAGCAGGACCGCGCCCGCAACTTTTACACCCGCCTAGGGTAAACGGCAGGCTCCAGATGCAACCGTACCCTTGGATTTTCGATCTGAGCTACCTTTTAGGAGGAAACACGACCCCACGACATGCATAGTTTAAAAACACTTAACATTTTTAGAAAATTTATTCCGGGCACACCGGGCCTCATAATTGCACGCAGTCTGAACACCCTGCTCTGGAATGACATCAAGAAAATTTTCAAAGTCTCGGAGTCCCAAAACCTGGGTTCTTAGAATTAACATTACCATACTGTTTATATTATTACCCCTTTCAGAAATTTTACCTTTACAATTTTATACATTACTTAGACAAGTGCAGATATTTTTTCCTTCATAGAATTTTTCGATTCCCTTATTGCTTATTCAATAATATAGATTTTTCACAATACCTTAACATGATAAATCAATTTATTCCAAAACAATATTTATCTATAGTCAATAATATGTACTCTCTATTCCTTATAAGAAATTATTTCTTCAAACTAAACTACTTCAGGGAACAAAACATGAGGTGCATCTGGCATATATTTCCTTAAACATGAAACATAAAATACATCATGTACTTGAGATAAAATTAGAGGCAAGCCCACTTGATAAGTAGATCCAATACTCTCCATAATTTCATATGGTCCAATAAAACATGTAACCAACTTTCCATTTTTATCAAAAATATATAAGACTTTTCCATTAATATAACTAATGAAAAACATGATCCCCAACTTAAAATAAAAAATATTTCATCCAGTTACCTAAATAACTTCTCTACACACTATAAGCCATCCTCATGTATTGTTGAATCATATTCTCCCTATTAACCATTTCTTTTACCAATTTTGGAACCAAATATTATTTTCCCATCTTCATCCCAACAAACTGGAGTTTGATATCGATTTCCAAATAATGATTCAAAAAGTGATAATTTTTTATAGAAATGAAAAATTTAATTATAAGAAAACTCATAAAAAGTTAAATGTTAATCCCAACATCCCTGATAACCCATTTAATAATCTTAAATCATATACTCCAAATACTAAATCATTCACTCATACTATCAATCATATTTAGAATGAAAGGTTGTACTGAAATTTAATTTAGTACCCATCAACTTATAAAGTCCTTTCAAGAAAGTAGAGGTGAATCTTGGATCACTATCATATACAATAGAAACAGGGAATCAATGTACTCTAATTTTCTATTTATTATAAATTTTATAAATTGGATCCAAAGATATATTATCTTATATGGGAAGAAAATGTGTGGATTTAGTTAACTAATCAATAATGAACAAAAATATATTATTACCTCGAGAATTATTTGGTAATACAACCATGAAATCCATGGATATATTCTCCCATTTCCATTATAGTACTTGTAAAGTTCAAATCATTTTATTTGGTAATTTTCATTTAACTTTCTCCTATTTAAAAGTTATAAATTTTATAGTAAAATTAGTAATATCTTTATACATTCATTCCCACTAGGAATACTTATGAAGGTCTCTATAAATTTTTGAGATGCCACCACGAATAGAAAATGGAGATCCATAAGACCTAATCAATCGTCATTTCTTCAATTAGGGGTCACATGAAACACACAACCCTTTTATAAATCTCAAAACACGTTTTTTTCAATATTAAATTATAGAATCATACCTTTCTTAACTAATTCCACTTATTCCTATAAAAAATCATCTTCTTTATGAGCTTGCTTAATCATATCTGACCAGGATGATTATATTGGAACCTGAAACAAAATAGAGGGAGTTACATGAAAAATTTATAAGTGAACTTTTATAAAATAATTAACTGAAGGATCATGTTCCAAACATATAATAGTTAATGATGAATTATCTTTTGGACTCAAATCATCGACTACTCTCATTTCCATCCCATGATGGTAAATAATCTTGTAGTCATAATATTTTATCAATCCCATACTTCTCATGTGCCTCTTGTTAAACTCTTTATGAGTGAATATATTCATTAATATTTTATGATTAGTATATATTTCAAACTTTATATAAATTATGTTTTCAATTTTTTAATAAAAACACTACAACCGCCCGTTCAAGGTCATGTGCATGATAATATTTTTCATGAGGTTTTAATTGTTGTAAATAATAATAAATTACCCAATCAGTATGAATTTAAACACAAACCATTACTTTCTTTGAGGTATCAATGTAGATAAAAAATTCAGTATTTATAAATGGTAGGGCCAAAACTAGAGCATTCACTAATCTTCATTTCGAATCATGAAAACATTAATTGAATGCATTTTTTCCATATGAACCCAACTCTTTATCATATTAGCTTAGTTAGTGGGATAGAAAACCATTAAAAATTTTCCACAATCCTTTGGTCACATCTTTATAATCCATTAAAAAAATATCAGTAATACTTTTAGGTCTTGTAAATTCATTAACCACTAGTTTTAGTAGGATTAATAATTAGTAAATATTTATTTAAAATATGTCCATGTAATGAAACCCGTGATAACGAAAAATTACATTTTCTAAATTTTCCATATAACTTATTTTATTTTAGGGTTTAAAAAATAACCCTTAAATTTTTTTCATGATCCTAACAACCTTTAGGATAAAATAAAGTATCATAAAAAAACACAAACACAAACTTATCCAAATATTCATGAAAAAATATATTCATAAGATACTTGAATACAACTAGAGAATTCAACAACCCAAAGGGTATAAATTCATACTCATAATACCAATGCCCTGTATGAAATCTGTCTTAGGGTTTTCATCCTCCTTCACCTGTTGATGGTAATCAGACATGAGATCAACCTTTCAAAAACACTAATCTACATGGATATGATCAAACAATTCGTTAATATGAGGTAAAAAATAATTATTATCAATAGTGATGTTATTCAATGCTCTATAATCAATGAAAATCCTCATATAACTATATTTATTTTTTAAAAAATAAAATAGGTGCAACCCTTGGTGAAGTTCCAGGATGAACAAAACCTTTATCAAGAAACTATTATAACTTATTTTTCAATTCCGTAATTTCAACTTGATACATTCGATATGGTATTTTTATAATTTTCTTTTAATAAAACACTAATTTAGTAATAAATCCAACTTCCTAATCATGTATAATATTGGGAAACTCATTTGAAAAATAACCAAATATTCTTTTACCATTAGTAAATTATTAATTTTAATAGTTTTTTATTTTCCACAATATTATAAAGATAAAATTCATTTCCATATATTAATAGTTTCTTATTTTCTTGATATATTATCAAAGGTATTAATTGATTCTTATATAAAAATGGAAACTCATTTTAGAAAATAACTTCTTTGACTCTACAATCTATCTTATCATGATAAACTTAAATCCAATCCACACATAGAATAATATCAAATTATACAATGGACAAGACAATAATGTTTAGAGGTAAAACCCTTACACTTATGATAACATAAAGATATATTTAAATTATAATTCCCCTAATACTACTCCTATGTGTTTCTACCAAAATTCCTGACTTCATTTCTTGCGGTAAAATATTCATTTTCCCAAAAAATTTCTTAGAAATAAAATAACGTATAGAACCAAAATCAAACAATACATTTTCATAATCTTAATAAAAAAGTAAAATAATTATTAAAACTTCACTAGATAGAAGAAATCTAAAAAATTAGTTGTAATGTATTTAACCACACCCTTCTGCTTATAGTCTTTCTTCTCCCTATCACCAATATTCTTATTAAAACAAGTATATGAATAATGACCCATATCTCTACATTTAAAATAATTTATGGTTTTCTTATGAAAATTAGTTTTTACTACTACTAATATCATTTTCTTTTCAATCATGATCCATATTCCCAAACATACCACATCAAAATCACTTCCCATATTTCATAAGATATTTCCCGGCTTCTTTTTACCACATCTATCATGAACCAAAAACTTGATTTTCTTAACTTTATATTTCTTTGATGAATTATGCCTATTTTCCTACCACCTAGACCTCTTTATTTCGTGCTTTCATAAAATAAATTGTCATTTTAAAACTCCATTTAAACCTTATTAGTACATTGAAAAAGTTTTTCACATATTTTATTTTTGTGAGAAGATAATTCTCTACTATATCTTAGATTTAATCTTGAGTAAAACCGAATAATTTTACTATCAATATCCCATATACAATTGAGTGCATACCTTTCTAATTGAGTGATTTTTTCTTTATACACAAGCACTTAATCTTCTTGATTTTTCTTTAATTCAAATAATTTCTTTTCCATTATATTTCAAAAAACATTAGTAAAATATTTATTAAGATAAAGAGTCCTAAAATTATCTCATTCCATGGCAACAATTTCTTCTATTTCATTAGTATTTGTAACCATTGACCACCACTAATTAGATTCAACTTAAAAATGACAAATAATAATATTTACCTTTTGATACTCTGAAAAATCCACGACTTTGAATACCCTTTCAGGAGCTTTAATCCACTCCTCAGTTAAACACAAATTCAAAAGATCCACTAAATTATAGAGGGTCTCATAAAATGACCCACTATCCAAATTTTCCCCTATGGTAGATCTGGTTGAACTCTATCATGGATACCACCACCATTTACAACCAACATCAACTAATCTATAACGAAAAAAACTATTATTTCCCATTCCAACCATTTCATGTTGCTAAATTAGAAGGATATTTTCCTCTTGGTTCATTCTTACTTATACTTCCTTATTTACTTTATGGAAAACCATTCTGGATAGACATAGTATAGATAAAAAATATGATAATATTCAAATGATATATCCTGATAAACATAAATTATAATCTCTTAAGGGTATTTATTTACATTATCTTAATCTATAAAAATATATAGACATTTTCTATGATACCACATATAAGGATTCGTCCCTAAAAAGCTGTAAATTTTACCCTCAGAAACAAATTAATTTTCTTTTATTCCTGAAAATATTTTAGGTTTAGGGTTTTATAGAATTAATTAATCACACTCACATAAAAAAAATATTAAATCACCAAGTAAACACTTACAATCAGTATCCATTTTCCAATAATACCAAACTTTTGAGATAGAAAAAGTTTTGTTTTCATGATATATCTTCACAATTTTAATCTTGAACACCTCCTTGTACCTAATCATCCTGAAAAACCAATGAAAAGAATTTAAAAATTTTATATAAATAAAAAAATATCAGTAAGGGACATATAAAAATTAATAAAGGAACTCATTAGTCTATGAATACTAATTATAAAAAATTTCTTTCTCATAATAAACTTTAAGCTCAAAATAAATATTTTATTACCCAAGAAATAAAATTCAATGCACAAATATTTTCATAAAACATTTCATAAGAAATATTAAAGGAAAAATAAAACTCACAAAAATTTCTTTTCAATCAAGAAAAAATCATGAAAACCTATTCAAAACAGTATACATTTAACTCTTAAGCAGTACCATAAACTTCCCTTTATACCTAATCTCATTATCTCAACTTTTCAAATAATAATATTTTGGTAAAAAACCATAGTAAAAATAGATAAATCATATAGTTAACTTGAGAAATAATTTTTACATAACATTTATAATCACTCTTAAAAATGGAATAACCTACCTGGTAAATTTCAATAATATCTTAGGAGAAACCTATAACTGGTTAACTCCATCCCTTTACCCAGTACATTGGGGAGATATATCGAGATAACCTATCATATTGAGCAATATCAGGCTCACCCATAATCATAAAAACACCAAACCAGTATAACATAATCATAACATAATAAATATTTCATTTCTATCACCATACTCATAAAAATTTTCTTTTCACCCATAATAAAAAACTTTCTGGATATTGAATTATCCATTCCATTTAAAACCCTTTTTGAAGATACCAAGAAAAAATAGAAGAAGGGATTTTAATTTAATAAAACATGGAATATTTTAAAGTAATATAGACATAAAATAATTGTTATGGTGGTGGGAAAACAATTTGACATAATATACATTAAAATAAAACATTCCTTTTTTCCTTTGGTAATGAAAGTAAAAATATTTCATATAAAATATGTGAAAAGATTCATTTTGAATAAATTTTTATGAAATTCAAAAGATATATAAAATTTCCTTTAGAATTATTTTATTTCTATATAATAAAATCCATAAAACAATTTTTATAATATGTACATGGGAGAAAAAGATTCATAAAATAATTTTTTAAAAACATTAAAAACTAGGTAAAGTGTCTCTTACTTTGAGTATGAATGATTAGGTATGTTATTTATTTTAATTAATAATAAAATTATATTAATTATTCACTTTATAAATAATTTTTTTTATGTTTTTTATTTCTTTTATTTTATTTATTAGCAATTTATATTCAATTACTTAATGAATCATGTTTACGTTGGATGTTTTATTGATATTCAACTCATATGTCCAAAATGACTTCGGTAGGTTGTATATGGTCAATAAAGTAATTATTGAATAATATAAATAATAATAATAATAAATTAATTAAAATTTTTATATATTAATTATAATTTTGAAACAAACCATGAAATATGATTATGAAAAATGAATTACATTACTATCACGAACACTGTAGGTCGTACGTACGTATGTGTAACATTATTATTTTTCAAAGATCAAGAAGAAAAAATGTTAAGTACAATTTATATTTATATAATAATAATTATTATATCATAAATATCATATGATATCTTTAAATAAACTTATATATACTATTTATGTGAAGAGGTGATGAAAAAATCACATTGCTTTGTGGAGGTGGTAATCCACATTTACGCACGAACGATGTTATAATTCTTCAATTGATGGAAAGGTAATAAAATAAAAGATATATTATCTATAAAAAATTATATTTATGTCCTGAATATCATATATATACATTAAATTTATCATTATAAAAAATTATTAGAGGCAGTGATGGAAAATAAATATCATCGATTCATGTGGTGGTAGTCCGTCGTACACAGAAATGATAGTTTAATTTTCCATTTGATGGAATATGATATGGAAATAGGTTATTAAATTAATATAACAACATATCAGTATATGTAAGTTAATTATGTTATTATTTTATTATTGTTAAAAAATATTTGAAGGAGGTATACGAAGAAATAAAAAAAATACTAGTTAAGAACTATACCTATTATTCGGAAAATATCTTTAGGTTTATATATAAATCCTTCGAGGTTAGCTTTGTGATAAATCCAGATCATATAAGACATCATTAAGGGTGTTAGGAAGGTATTTGGTAAATAATTTTATTATCTAAAATGTTATTTAAGTGTGGATAGGAGAGAAGAGTGGGTGTCCTTTTATAATTGGGGGAGATAACACACATGGTTTTTAAAAAACTATTATAATATATTAATGTGTTAAACAAGAAAAATGGCCCCAAAATAGACCATTTAAAAATATTAAATGATATAGGCTCTAAATATGTACATAAAAATGAAATTTTGATAATTTTTTAGGCTATTTAAACCCTTATCACTCTGATTTTACCTTAATCATGGAAGAAATTTTTTATTGTTTATACTATTAATTATGAAAAAATAAGTTAAAATTATTAAATAATATTAATTATTCTTATTAAAAATATTTAATAAATTTTATAAAATTAATTTAAAATGATTAATATAATTTATTTTATAATTAAACCCGCAAAACGCAATGAAAAATGATTTTAAAAAAAATGCAATTTTAAGCATAAAAATGTTTTTATATCAAATTAAAGTATAATGTTGTTTCTAATAACCTTTATTAGATTATTTGTAATCAAAATGAACTAATTTGATTTTAAAAATAATACAATGTAGAATGTTACTTTGTAAATACTTGAAATTAAAAGATGATATTCAATAAAAAATTAATATTTATCACTATTCATTGGAAAATTGATCTTTTCAGAAAATTACCAAAAATTCATCCTAAGATAATTTTAAAATGATGAATTCAAAAATTAATTAATTTTTTTTAAATTAAAATTATATACTTTGAAATAAACTTTTTAAATAAAATAATATAATGCCTGAAAACCCATTTTGGTTAAGAAAAAAGCTCTTTTATTTTAACTAAAAAATTGCTTAATATTTTTATAATGAAAATAATTATATAAAATCTAATTATTTAATATTAATAAAACATGAAATTGATTTAATATTAAAATTACATAGGTTTTTATAACTATGTTTAATTCACCTAAGTCACACCTAAAGGCCCATGTTAATAATTTCATCTTTTAAGTGACAAGTCAAACACACCCTAAGGATTAATTTTGTTACATAAAAGATAAATTGTATTTTTCCAAAATTTTAAGAAAAACACACCCTATGGGGTTTTTATGTTTCACTTGAGGTATGGTTGTCTTGGATATTCAACCAAACAACCCTAATGGGTTGTTTTTGTTGGGGTTGTTAACCAAAAACGGTGTTTGTTATAGTAGTAATACGTCTATGTTGGGATTTAAGTGAAAAATTATAGGAATATAAACTTTAGGTTCAATTGTTGGAAATACTAGCATGTGTCAAAATCATTTTTTTAAAATGACTAAAAGTTTTGAGAAAATTATATAAACTACTTACCTGGGCCTTATGAAAGACTCCTCATCCAGTATTTGCCTCATATTTGAGATGGAAATAAAATGAAGAACAAGGAAAAAAACTTGAAATATGGTATATTACCTTTAATGGAGGTAACACTAATGAAATCAATGAAATCAGAGAAAGAAAGTAAGACACATGTTAGATTTAGTTTTAGATTTACTATACTCAATTAAAATACCAAACCCCCAATATTTTAGGGATAAATCATAAGAAGAGAGGAGGAAGGGGTACTCCAATATTCTACCATAAGGATAAATATGTAATAAAAAAGTATTTAAGGGTTAAAATAGGAGATGAAGGTATAAAAGAACCAAAATATCCATTAAAAAAACATACAACAGGCCACCGACTAGCCACTTGGAGCCCACGGACCATCCGACAAGACTCCAATAGCTTACTACAATCCGAACTCCAGCCTTGATCCCTATGATTTTTTCCCACATTACCTCAAACACCTAAAAACTTTATTAAAGGGATAAAATAAATGAGTTTTACCCAAAATTAAAATATTCCATACCTCACAGAAGAACTGGGATTTTACAACCTCCCCTACTTAAGATGACTCATCCCTGAGTTGGACCTCTAAGGGTTGTTGAGCTACACCATAGAATAATTCAAGCCCTTGAGAATATATAATGGACTCCCGTTACCATGTACCCTCTTAAATAAAACTGTGTTTCCATAACCCCTGTACTAGAGGAACCATTATTCCTCAAAGAGTCTTCATGCTATGATCAATGATATGAACCAGATACTCCTCGTCTATGGAATCCACCTCTAATTCAACTTCCTTAAGATCAAAAATATGAGACAAGTCAAGGTAATTATTTAATAGATATGATATATTTAAGATATCAAGAATATAACTAAACCACTTAGGAAGATCTAATTGACAAGATATCGACCCTAATCTCTCTAAAATCCTTAATTCCTTGAAAAATCATGGTGTTATACATTCTTGACTCTGAATATACTGAGGAACCAATCTAGGAGGAACATATAAAAAGACCTTATCCCCCACCTCAAACTTTATAGGTTTATGATTCCAATCGATATATAAATTCTTCCAATATTGAGCAGTTTCCATACGCTTTCTAATCAGTTGCACTAGATTTAATTTCTATTAAACGAGACATGGTCCCGAAAGCGCTTCCTTTCTTACCTTTGACCAATAGTGAGGTGAATTATAGAACCTACCATATAGAGTCTCATTAGTATTAATATGATTTTTTTATTGGAAGTTATTATTATAGGAATACTCAACAAGAGGAAAGTGTTTCTCCCATGAGCCTCTAAAACATAGAACACAAGCCTGAATCATGTCCTCCAGAACCAATATAGTCCTCTAGAACTGACTGTTGGTCTGTGGGTGATAAGATATACATAAGATTACCTATGAACCAATATTATTATATAAACTTATCAAAAAATGGGATGTGAACCAGGAATCCTAATCTGATATAATGGTATGTGGAAACCCATAAAGATATATGACCTCTCAGACATATAATCTCCCAAGATCATCCACCGAGAAGGTCTTCAAGATAGGTAAGATATGGGAAAACTTTGTCAGCCTATCCAAAATCAACCACACAAAATCACCACCCTAGATTGACTTCGGTTACCCCCTCACAAAGTCCAAAGTGACATCATCCCACTTCCATTTCAAGAAGGTTAATGGTTGCAATAATCTTACTCGACACTAGTGTTTGTCTTCTACCTACTAATATGTTGATCACCATGTGAAAAAACCCATTATTTCCTTCTTTATTTATCTCTACTAGTACTGGAGATACAAATCAAAATATATATTTGTCAATATAGGATACACTTTCTACTTAGAAGCATGATATTCTCACTTTAGTTCCTCTTAAATTTATGTAGGCTCCCAGACATGCCAGTGGACATGTATAATATCATCCTTATCAGTAGATCGTCTCCATAAATACTGTCCGTCAGGGATAAATATTCTTGATTAGAAAGTAACCTCTACTTTATTTGATTTATAAGTGATATAACCATTGATAAATCCATGAGGATTGGTTTCCCCTGACACTCTTGAACATCAAGATGCTTTTCATCAAACAAATCCATTAACTTCCATTCACTACTAGATTCTTGAACCAATTGAGCCTGCGTATTTCAGCTCAAAGAATCAACAAAGTTATTACATTTACCTAGAATATATGTGAGATCAAAGTCAATTGAATAAATATTTTCAACCCCATCCATTTTTAGAGGATCAGTTGCCAATAGAAAAAATATATTTGAGGATTTTATGCCCGTTCTTACAATGAACTTCTCCCTTGGGAGGAAATTTCTCTAACAACATGGAGCATGAACAACACATTATAACTCATGGTCATGTGTTAGGTATTTTAAATATTGATGCCTCAAATACCAAGACATGTACCCCACAACTCCCCCTTGTATTAATTCAACTCCCAACCTGACACTTGATACCTCACAAAAAATTGTATATCCTTTTCCAGGGTCAGAAAAAATCAGAATCATTATTGAGGATAACCTTCCTTTTAACTCTTGAAAATACTTTTCATAAGATTCAGGCCATATAAATTTTAAAACCTTCTTTGTTAAACCTATACATGGCATTGAAAGGTTATAAAAGTTATTAATGAATCACCTATAGTAACTGAATCATCCCAAGAAGATTGGAAAATAAAAAACATTTTTGGAATGCTCCCAATAAACAAATACTCTCTCATTCTATGGATCCATTGATACCCATTTTTATGATATTATGTGGCCCAAAAAGTGAACTCTATTGATCCAAAAGTTATACTTTGAGATTTTGTAATAAATTTGATTCTTCTAAAGAGTAGTCAATGAAACCTTTAGATTCTATACATGATCCTCCCGTGATTGAGAGTACACCAAGATATCATCAAGAAAAATAACCAAAAAGGTGTCCATATTTAGGTGGAAAACCCAATTCATTAAGTATATAAAAACAAAATGTGTCTTTTTCAGTATGTATGACATTAATAAATACTCATATAAGAAATAACGACTTTAGAATACTCTATATGGTATATCTGAGGGCCTAACTATCACATAGTGATAGTCCAATCCCAAATCAAACTTTGAGAAGACCCTATCTTATCAAATAGAGAATGAATAGATTATTTTTATGAGGAAGTGGACACCCTTTTTTCACTATAGGATGATTATACCACTTTTAATCCACACATAATTTTAAAGTTCCACCCACCTTCTTAATTACAATCATTGGTGAGACCCAAGGAGATGTACTGGGTCAAATAAACCCCTTAGCTTCTAGGTCCTCCAAATTTCACATGAATTCATGAAGATTAGTAAGAGGTATCCTAAATGGAGGAGTGTACAAAATTTTTCCTCATAGAATATGATAAATAGAAAATTAAACTACTCAATTAGGAGGAATCCCAAAAACAATGTCAAGGAATACATCCCTAAGACATTCTAAAACTACAAGAAAGACATCTTTTCATACTCTTTGATCATCCAGGAAGACTCCATAAATCTATACAGACACTTTTCTCAATCCACAATGCTAAAGTCCAGCATAACCTACCTAAACATACCATTCCACCCTATAAACATAGATACCACCCTCAAGTGATCATAAGAACACCCTTTAGTGATAAAAATCAATATTATCTTTAAAGGGTACTAACTAATCCATCCTAAGAATAAAGTTGAAGCCTTACATCTCAAGGATGAAAAGGTCCCATATAAATCATTATCCACCTATATCGAGGGGAAAATACTTGTAATGTAGAATTACCTTTGATTGGATTCCTAGGAGTGTTTCACAGTAATTCACCCCATATAGGTATTAATATCTAATCCTAGTCTCCCCATCAAAGCAGAAGATATGAATGAGTGTAATGTGCCTATGTCAAACAAGGAAGAAACTAAATTCAAGGCCACTAAGATTATAATTTTCACTTTATATGGTACAATTATATTCTCAATAGGTGTTAGCTTTACCGCATGTAACTAGTTAGATCCATTTCTCAAAGTTATAACATGGCCTCCCAGAGCATCCTTGCTTTGTTGTCTCTATACATCATGTGTCTGGATTCCTTGAACTCAATCACCTCTTTGATATGAATGAACAATAGCACTCCAACTTCTTTCCTAGTATGGTTCCACACATCCCACTCTTTAACACTATACTAGTATAAACCCCCCACACTAGGCACTATTGGAATGGTCCAAAATTTATGATCCTATATTTTTCTAAGTTGGAAATTTTTGAAGGATTTGGAATTTTTAGTTATTGGATGGGTCAAATCATGAAAAGATATTAAAAACAAGAGTTAAAAGGTTATAATGATTCTAAATAATGTTCTTAGACTTATAATGATACTTGGTTTGTATCTCAAAGGTTTCAAAAGCATATCAAGGGTTCAAATCCAAAAACTAAAGTTTTGGAAAGGTGAATCCAATGACACATGGTTGGAACATGGTTAAGAATAACCATGAAACTTCACTCTGTGGACCATTTTGTATAGGATCATGGTTTGAGAAAATTTTAATCAGGCTAGAGTAAACCGTGTATGGGTTCTAATTTTTTTTTTCAGATATAGTGCATAGTTGTCACAGGATTTGACTAATCGTATGATATAACCATATGAGGTCGAGTGTTCCTTGGATATTATAGGAATACAATTAGTGCACAGTATATTAAATTATACGATGAAACCATGTTAGATGAGGGGACAAGACAGTACCCACCACATGGTTGACACATGGTTTGGAAAACCATGTGGCCAAACTATGAAACTCATTAAAAGGGAAAATTAACATTTTCCCCTTCAAACCTTAAAGGGGTTTCCCCTTCTTTACTGACCCTTCTACCTCATGAAACCTAGGAAGATCCCTTCCCTCCTTCTTCTATTCAAACCCCATCAAGGGGGTGTTTTTATGGCCTTTCATAGAATTTTGAGTTATGATTTATCCTCCAGTGATCTTATTAGGCTTCCTCCTCCATTAGTTATTTATTTTTCTTTCTTATGTTAGGTATTTCAATATTTATTATATTGGAATATGGTGGATTTGGATATTAGTGAGGGGGGTTTCACTCTATATAGGGAGAGGGTGACCAAGGATGTCTTATGCACTTCACCACATGTTATTTCAACAAGGTATGTCTCCATAGTGAATTTATAGGTCTTTTAATATTAAATTAAAAATTTTAAATAGTTTCTTTGATTCCATTTCTTAGGGATTATTCCTAGATTGATGTTGGGATGATGTTATGGGATTTCACCAAGTGATAGGTCTCTATTCATGTGTAATGGGATCAACCAATAATATTTTATCCATTATGAATTCTTTAAATAAAATGGATATTTAAAATAAATCCTTGAATTTTAATTAATTAATTATAATTTTGTTATAATTAATTATTTATGGTGGTTTTTTTGCAAGATAGGACCCACCACTACTCATTTGAGTTAGACAGACCGTGGTAGCTGGTGCAGGCCCTTTGAAAATTAAATAGAAATATTTATTAAGGTAGGTGGTCCACCGTACCTTTCCTAGACTATTTATGAATAATAATGTAGTATATTTATTCTTGGTCTTTCCCATTATAGAAACATACATTATTTATATTAAACCTAATTAATTGTTAAATTAAATTGTTTAATTGGTAATTTAATGGATGAACACTAGGGGCCACTAACAACCCCTATACACTATCTTTATACTTTATGTTATCATTGAGGTTGAATGTCCCATGTGGGATACCTATGCTTATGATATAACGTAGAGGACCCCATGTAGGATTCCTCTTTTTTCTTACTCCTTACAAGGACCCATCAGAGTGATACCAATAATTATTGATTAACTTAGAGCATCCCTAGTAGTATGCCTCTCTAGTATTTTACATTAAAGACCTAGGGTGTGCCTTGACATTGGATTTACATTAAACTAGTGTGTTAGGGGTTTGGGTAGAGATGGTAGTAGGTGTCACTTTTGAACTCCTACCAAACTTCCAAGCTAGATAGGCTGTGAAAATAGTGGTGGTTTTAGGCATTCGACTACCCTCACTCTTTTAATTATGCTTCACTAAATTATTATTGATGTAACTACGTCTTCCATAGGTTCTTACTGATGAGACTAAATGATACAGTATATGATAGAGATTACCATAATTACATCCTATGATCCTTATTCTAAGCTTTATTGATGTATATGGAAATCTCATTATGGAACTGTTTACTATGTTTTTTATGAATACACTCTGCAGACTCGAGGAGAAAGCCTTGGTCAATGGGCTTGGGTCCTAGACCATACAGGTCAATATTTTACCAAGATTTATATGGATGTACTCCATGGAATTAATGAGGACACCTTAGTCAATGGTCCTGGTTCCTAACTCATGTAGGTTTATATTATACTGAGTTTGAAATAGATGTTATTTATGGGATCAAAGAGGATTCCTTTCTTAATGGACCTGGTTCATAGCCCCTGTAGGTATATATTATACTAATTTTTTTGTGGATTCACTTCATGGATGTGAAGAGCATTTCTTGGTTAATGGTCATGGGTCCTGGGCCTCATATGACTAATACTTAATACATCCAACATTGGTTGTAGTTAATGTAGTTCCAACCTTATAATATTTTTATTCAGTACAAAAAATCCTTCACTATAGATATTAGAGGTTATTATGGGTAAACCCAAGGTTAATACATGTGTCCCCCATGTGGATATGTAGCTTTTTTGGACATATTTTTAGTGCTGGACGAAGTAAGTAATTGTCGAGTATGATTACAGATCCAAGGATCGAATGTGGTTTAATTTTATTTATGTTATTTTTCATATACTCACATATATATATATATTTATATATATATTTGTGCATATATATTTATGGGGATATATATACACATTCATATATATATATATGTATATATATATATTCATTGACACCTTGTTCAGAGATACTCCATCTTAGACCGATGTAGGTATGGTCGATATGGATCACAAACCCACAGATCGATTATAGTTTATTCTATTTATATATTTATTTGTATATATTGTTTTAGTTTTATTTGTTATTGTTCTCCTAATGAGTATCTCAAATTTACATACAGTAAATTGTAATGTCTATTTATGGTACCATGTTGGTGGTGCCCTACTGCGTTTTTTACTCACACCGTGCTCGGGCCACCATTGCACTGGGGTACCTAAGAGGATGTTCAATTGGTTTCAAGAATAGGATGGGATGAGGCCCAAGACTAATTGAGTATTATGAATCAAATATGTGTGTGGATATTAGGTATGTGGTATGGATTAGTGTGTGTAGTAGAGCCTTATACTTTTATTCCTGTTTCTTTTATTTAATCATGTATATATATATGGTCAGACGAGTGGGAGATCGGTGTTGTTTGTATGACATGGCCATTCAGGCCTTTAACACATTCTATTTATTATTTTATACTTGTTATATTTATTGATTTTACAATCTATTTATTAATTATAGGGATGATATCTGGTTATTTATATTGTTTTATTACTCTGATATGAGGGAATAATCTCCCCACTTTCGCACCCTAGGCTCTCATTACTAGTTGATAACATCTAGATTATAATGAGGTGTACTTGAGGACTTGTGGAAAACTATATCGAGGCAATGGATTAGTGTCACGTATTTGGAGATGTTAGAAATTGGTATTAGTGGTGTTCCTTTTTTGTTGTATTAATATTTATTATATGATAGACATGATTATTAGAAATGTGTCAGAATATGTGATGGATATTATACTGGTGTATTGAGAAAACTTGTTATGTTAAGTAGTATAGGTTTCCAGGGCTATGTGAGGTCTATTCTGAAAAGTGATGTTATGGTTGTATATGATTTTCTCTTTGATTGATTCACATGTTATTATTTATTATGGATTTTGGCTCTTATCTGTTGGTAGGAGTCCATTGATTGATTTTGACTCTAGACTGGCAAAGGAAATAGGCATATCATGCATCATATTTGGAATATAGGATCAAAATTTTATTGGATTTCTAGTGTGTGATATTACTGATGATATAGTATAGTTTTTAAAAGTGTTAACAACAACCTAAATAGTGTTTTATGGTATAGGTTCTTGGTGGCATTCCACTCAATTGAGGCATCTTGTATTTATTTCCATATAATGGAAGGCTATGTGGATCCACTCTGAGACATTTTATGATGAGGATGATTACCCAATCCTTATGCATGGAAGGTTCAAAGACCATAGTATGTCAATATGGAACATGGTTCCCACGAGTTGGACCCCTTGTAGGGTGTTGTTTTTTAAGTTCGGTTATTTAAAGTGTCATTAACAACCTATACGGTATTTTATTGCATATATTGGAATGAAATCTACTTAACTAAATCATATATGTGCTATGACACAAATCATTGAGATGATTCTGTGTGCTTACTGTTGACCCTTGTAGGCTAACATCAGCAGCTGATGCAATCATTTTAGGTGATCTAGTTGGGTTGCTTCATATGATGTTGATAGACACCTAAACCATTATAGTAAACTGAACCTCAAGAAGGTATTACCATATGAGGACACCTAGTGAGTGTCAGCTTGTTATCTTTTCTACCTCATACCATTATACTTAGGGGGAAGTACCTTATAAGGATGCTCAGTGAGGATCAGGTCCCAAGTAGGCCAATGGTTGATAGTTTTAACCCTTTTGTGTATGTTTTACTTACATATTTATAGATATATAGAGATATTATTGGTGAATTAGATACATTATGATGAAATTGGTGTGCATATAATGCTTCATGAGATGTGAACTTACTGAAGGATTTGAACATTAGGGTAGGCTTTTAGTCCTATTTTCCCTGTTATGAGACTTGATCGGTAGGGCTAGGTGGAAGACCTAGATACCCTTAGTTTTGGATCAGACCCTTGTTGTTCAATGCTTTTTTTGATCAAGGTAAACCTTTGAGTAGGGTTGGCTCGGGGTTGTGGATTCCTTTTCAGGTAGTGATGCTGGTTATATGCTCTTTTTGAGACTAATGCATAGTAGGTGCTCGGGTTTTACGATATAGAAAGGTTGATATCTTTGATTTCTAATAAAGAACATTGGTTGATTGTGTTTCATGGATGGGTTCTACAGGTAGGACTATTCTGGTGACTAGACATGTTAACTAGTAGTTTCACATTTGAGGCTTAGATATCTTAAACCAATTCTCTGTGATAGGCAGTCATGGAAATAATTATGGAACATGTGAGGTTCTCAATTTTGAAGATGTGTTCTAGGGATATCCTAAAATGTTAAGGATAACATGCCACATGGTACGGTAAACTTGGACATGTTGATGAATGCCTCATAGAATCATGAGTTGAGTGATAATGATTAGGTAGTACATGATTGTACTCCTACTATATAAGACATTTTAGTACACACCAGATGCACGTGGTACCGCTTAAATCGTAAAGTGATGAGAAACCATGTGTGAGTTGAGGACTGATGGTTTAAAAGAAATAATAAAAGTTTCATTTCATGAAAGGTTTGAATTAAATTAGGAATGCCTCTTTGTGGTATATGAGACATCAAGAATAAATTGGGTGTTAGGAGGTAGTTGACCCATGGTTGGACCTAGACACACATTATCGAGAGATGTGGTTCCAAGAGTTGGATAAAGGTAAGTGATACCTATTTAGATGTAAGTGCGGCTGAGAGGATTAATACATTCCTATCAATGGAATATTAGTGTACTCATAGATAGAGGTGTTCATGATCAATATCATAACATCATCCCAAGTACAAATAGGGAGTGTCAGCTACATGTGAGGATACCAGTGTATATTTTTTGCGGTTTGATGAAAGACTCCTTAGAAGCACTCTTAGGGAGTGGTTTAAAAGTAATCCATGTGGTTCATAGTACACCATTGGAAATTCAAGGGCAATGAACCACATATTTTTTTTGGAATTTTGACAATTTCCATAAAAACTATTCTCGATAAACAGGAATGAATCATGGGTGATGTTTGTGTTAATGCTTGGGATGAGAGGGTTCTAAGCCATTCCAATTATTATGTCCAATAGGGTCATGGTATAGGTTGCAGTGATCTAGTTTTCTTTTTCTAGAGTGACTGTAAGGATTCTATTAATGTGGGGGGAGGGAAGTTAGTTGTTGGGAGGAGACCCTCATGTGAGAAGGGTTGTGGGATATTGAGACTGATCATTATATGATCATTTTATCTCTCATATTCCATTACATAAATCGATAAAAGTATGTCTATATTTAACAGTAAATTTTATGTACAAATTTGAATTTAGAGTTAGGTGAAGTCTGAGTGTGGGAATTAATCACTCATTTTCTTGCAATGATCTAATGGTTTTGGATCGAGTATTATATCAGTGATTATGTTATGACATAATGATAATTTTTAATAGAGGATTTTTCATCTAAGAATTGTCCCAAAAAGTTGGTTATGGTCTTTGGTGAGTATGTTCAAAATGATATTATCATGCCTTGGGATAATGAAATCAGATTCATTTTTGGTGATGCATCGGCTGCTGAAGCTGATATTTTTTTGATAATATTCATCCAAAAGAATTTCAACTTAAATTATTTCATATAGTTGAATGAATTTAGTATGAATCTACATCAAGAATGTTGTTGGGATGAGATGGGTGAATATTGGAGTTCAGCTAGAGATTTTCAAGGAAAAGCAGGCATGACCAATTTGAGCTTGGTCGATTGGAGTTTGACCATTATATCTAATCGAGGATCGTGTGTAGTATCCTCTTGTGTGATATGATTTGTAAAATTGAGAAACTTTTCGGGATAATTATTAGGATACTAGGGACATGTATCTTTAAGAAATTCCAATGGTGGTATTACCATGGATCAGAATTGGACGTCGAAAATCAAGAACGTATAGTGGAAATCACCAGAGACTATTTGATGAAAAATATGATGACATGATCATGTCGTGATTTGGATGGGATTGGGTACATTTTTGTCTCATTGTTTCATTTTTAGTTATAAGAATTATCTTGAGTTTTGGAGATATAATATACTTATGCTTAAAGTAGTGCTTGTAGGCACGTTGGGAATTCAAAAACACAACACATACTTTCAAACATAATTCAAGAACCAAGTAGGTTGATTTTTTCATTTTGATTCCCACTAACGCTTCTTAGGGATGATAATTTATGAAGGTGGGGAGGCTGTAAGATCCCATTTTTTCCTAAGTTGTAAATTTTTAAAGGATTTTGAGTTTTCAATTACTAAAAGAAAAAAATATTGATCAGAGATTTGGAATGGTTTCATAAAGTTTGTAATGCTTATAAATAATGTTTTGAGATATGGAATAAATCTTGGTATGTTGCTCAGAGGTCTCAGGAGTTCCTCAAGGGTTTGGGGCTGAAAACTGAAGTTTTGGAAAGGTCCTACCAATGGCGCACAGTTGGTGCACAATTAGTGCTAATAGTGCAGCCAAACTATGTTTTCCATTTTATACAAGAACATAGTTTGAAAAACCATGCGTAAGGCTATAGGAAAATATCCATGGGATCTTCAATTTTATACAAACATGGAACATGGTTGGAGGATAGTTTGACTAACTTTTCACTATAACTATGTGAGGTGGAGTATGCCCTAGATTGTAGAGGTGCATGATTAGCACATGATCTTTTAAACTACAAGATACAACAATGCAAGATGAGGGTCCAAGATAGTTCCAACCACACAATTAGTGAATATTTTGGAAAATCATGCATCCAAACCATGTGGATCATTAAAAGGGGAAAATTACTATTTCACCCCTTTGACCCTTAAAGGATTTTACCTATATTTCCTTCCCCTTATCCCTCACATGACCTAAGCAGATCCCACCTCTATTTCCTCTTTTGAAATCTCATCAAGGGTTTTTTATGTCATTTCATGTAATTTTAAGGTATGACTTCTCCTCAAATGATCTTCCTAGTTTTTTTCATCCCTTAATTATTGATTTTTGTTTTTTCTAGTTAGGGATTTCAATCTGAATTCCATTGAAGCATTATGAAATTATATACCAATGAGGGGGATTTCATACTTCTTAGGAAGAGGGTGACTCAAGATGCCATCTGCACTTCTCCATATGTCATTTCATCGAGGTCTGTCGCCACAGTGAATCTCTAAATATTACAATCTCAAATTAAAATTATTAAATGGTATTTTTGATTTAGTTTCTTAGGGATTGTTCCCAAATTGAGGATGGGATGTTACAGGATGTTAGCGAGATCAAGTTCACTATTCTAGTGCAATGGGATTGGCCAATAAGATTTTGGGATTTATGCATATTTTAAATAAATTTGTTATTTAAACTAAATAATTGATTTTTAATTAAATAATTTTAATTTAGTTATAATTAATTATTTACAGTGGTTTTTTTTGTAATAAAGGATCCAAAACAACTTGATTAATCTTGGAAATACCTTGGAAACTGCTTTCGGCCATTGGAAAATTAAATAAAAATATTTCTAAAGGTAGGTGGCCTATCATACCTACCCTAGAGTATTTATGCATGTTTATGTAGTATATATATTCTTGGTATTTTTCCTAATGAAAATTACCCCTATTTATATTTTCCAAATGAATTGTTAAATTAAATTATTTAATTGGTAATTTAATGGATGAATTCTAGGCATCACTAACAACCCCTATGTTCAGGATTCATACTTTGACTTATGATTGAGGATGAGGGTCCCCTATGGAATGAATCATTTTATGATCTAACATAGAGGATCCAATATAGAATTACTCTTTTTTACATATTCATTATGAGGACCCATCAGATTGACACCAATACTTATATTCTTTCTTAGAGAACCCCTAGTAGGATGCCTCTTTAGTGTTTTACACGAGGGGCCTAGTGGGTGCCCTGACATTGGACCAACCCCCTACTAGTGTGCTAAGGGTTTGAGTAGATATGGTAGTGGGTTTTACCTTAAAACCCTTACCAAAATTGAAAGCCTAAGAGGCTGTGACAATAGTGGCGGGCTTAGGCGTTCAGCCTCCCACACTCTTTTACTAATACTTTACTCATTTATTATTGATGTAACTATGATTTCCATAGGTGCTTCCTAGATTTTGGTGGATGATATTGTTATGATATGGTACATGATAGGGATTCCCAAAGTTACTTATTCGGATCAGGATTCTGAGACTTATTTATGTATATGAAAATCGAAGTATGACACTATTTACAAATTTTATTATGGATGTGCTCCATGGACTCAAGGAGGATTCCTTATTTAATGGACTTAGGTCTTGGTTCATGTAGTAAAATATTATTCTATGTTTTATATGGATGTTCTTGATGGAATTAAAGAGTATTACTTGGTAAATGGCCCTAGGTCTTGATACATATAGGTTTATATTATATCGAGTTTTCTATGGATGCACTCTATGGACTCAAAGAGGATACCTTGGTCAGTGGACATAGGTCTTGGCCCATGTAGGTCTATATTATACTAAAAATTCTATGGATATACTCAATGGAATCAAAGAAGATTCCATGGTCAATGGACATAGGTCTTGGCCCTCATAGTTCAAATACTTGATACATAAAGTGTAAGACACAATTGATGCAGTTCCAACCTTAAAATATTGTTCATCGATACATGGAATACTACACTAAAGTGATTGGAGGAGAGTACATGTGATCCCAGGGTTAGGACATGTATCCCCCTTGTGGTGACATAGCTTGATCAGAGATATTTCTAGCACTATAGGTAGCAGGTAATTGTCAACTAGGACTACGTACCAAAGGATCTACTGTGGTTTGATTTTATTTATGTTATTTTTCATATTACTCATATATATATTTATATATATTAGTCTATATATATTTATGGGGATATATACACACATTAATATATATAAATATATATATATATATATATATATATAAACACACACACACACACAATGACACCTTGTTCAGGGAAATTCCGTTTTAGGCTGAAGTGGGTATGGTTGATTGGGATCATGAACCCAATGATCAGTGGTGGTTTATTTTATTTACATCCATATTTTTATCTATTGTTTCATTTTTATTTGTTATTATAATTTTAATGAGTAGATCACATTTACATACACTACATTTTACTAGCTATTTACAAAACCGAATTGGTGGTGCCCTAATGAGTTTTGTACTCACACCCTTCTCAGGCTTCCATTACAATGTGGTACCTGAGAAAACGTTCACTATGTTGTAGGAATAGGATGGGTTGAGGTTCAAGACTGATTATAAAGGATAGACTAGATATGCGTGTGGAGATCGAGTATGTGGTATATATTGGTGTATATAGTAAAGCCTTGTACTTTTATTTCTATTTATTTTAATTTACTCATGTATATGTATGGTTGAAATAGTGGGCGATCAATGTTGTTTGTAGGACATTGGAATTTGTGCCTTTATCTAATTCCATTTATTATTTTAGGCTCTAATATTTATTTCATCTGAACTCTATTTATTACTCTTAAAGACTATATTAAGTTATTTCTTCTATTTTATTTATTTGATATGAGGGAAATAGTCTCCCCACCATCATACCCTAGGCCCTAAATGCTTCTAGAATCCTTTGGTGTATGGGGATACATGATTTAGGAATTGTGGAGAACCATCTCAGGGAAACGAATTAGTGGCACCCAGGTTGGGATGTTACACTAAATAATCTCTTGAGATGGACCGACTTTCCCCATGCTAGACAATATGATGGGTCCCTGTCACACCAAGGATTCATGTGACTCTACTTTCCACAATGATGAAATAACATTGAACTACTATCAGACAATCCATATCTTCCAATACCATAGAAAAAACTCATATAAACACATCCTCTCACTGGATGATCCACTTCATAGCCCAGTCCCAACAATACAGATGGTACAATAGGAAGAACCATAGGTGGAACTATATGAAACACCACTGGTAGTTTTGGTCCCACCACCTAAAGATCATGATCATAACTACCTCCCCGAAACTTGATCTGAGGCTATTATAGAGTCATGTATCTATAATTCTATGAAAATTACTTAGAACACAACACTAAAAAATAACATTACAAATAGAGAAAAAATTAACAAGCTCAAGGCCTCACTATATAAGATACCATAAATTCGTAAAAAAAATTAATTTAGGAGATCACACTAACCCCAACATACCATTATTGGGGTTAGGTTATATGGTAAATTTTAAATTATTTGTTATAGTGGTTTAATTATATGGGTTTTAAATTCCATGTTATAAATATAACCACTCTTTAAGTTTGAATTGGCATCCCATTTAAATGTAAATAACTTCTTATTAACATAGGAGTTAGAATTTAACAAGTATAAATATAATGGTTTAGTTATATAGGTTTCCATTCCTATGTTATATAGGAATAAACCCCACAAGTTTCAGTTGAAACTCCATTTAACTAAGAACTATTTAAATTATAAAATTTTTAACTAAGGTTTTATATCTTTGATTATATTAAGGCTGTTTAAATAAAATTTCATCATAAAGATAAGTGAGGAAACAATATTTAGGTTGATGAAGACACTTTATGTAAATTTTTTTTTTCCAATTAATTTTATAAATTACATGCATATAAACCAATGAATGTAAATTTGGAAATAGGTATTATAAATAGTGAATCATGAATAACATGGAATATGAATGATATATAAATCCCCACGTTCCTATGATGATATATAAGACAATCCTCCCTTTTTATACCTATAAATGTTTTTAAATCCTATAAAATGCAACATCACATAACATTTATGTCACCCAAATGTGAAAATAGTAAAACCGTAATACGAGAATTCCATAAAAAATTCCCTCCCATTGAAACTTGACCGTTCCCCCACACGTCGGTCAACTACTCCCAAGAATAGGCATAGAACCATGTTTTTATACTTTCTAATCTTATTCTTACCAACCCATAATGGTAATAAAAAGGAAAAAATTCTCTAATACCACTTTAGGATGTCCTTGGTTCATATCCCTGATAAGTCACTAGGATTATAGGATACAAGGCCACAATAATGAATCCTTGTATGCTAGAGGGTTCAGATTAGAAGTGAGGGTGTATGGTGGTATAGTGGGGAGAGTGTAACCTCTATATCAGAGTGAGAACCAAAAAAAATAAAGACAAAAAAATTCCATTCATATAATAAATATATATAAATAAATCAAAAAAGAAACAAATATATAGATAATATCATGGTGTTGAAAAATATAAGTCACACATGTCATGGAAGTAGTCATATAAGTAGTACATGGTTAAGAAAAAGAAAACAAATCCCTAAATATACTAATATCCATGAGCATACCTAACCCTATATTAATCCTATGCTCCCATGTTTCCATGCTATGATAGAAATCAAGCATCCACATTTGGGTGTTTTTCTTTTTACTTTCTTTAAAACATGAAATCTTCTCAGGTATCAAGAGGCGAACCGAATAAGGTTTGAGTAAAAATCAGTAGGGAACCACCAATGGCATCCAATGAAAATATAGTTTGTGAATATAAAGTGTAAAAATGTGGAGATATAATAATTTAATGTAGTTAAGTAAGGGAAACATTATTTATCTTGAGATCCCTGTGGGATTCTTGATCGACCCTACCTACTCCAGCTTAATTCAAATGTCTCTCATCATGTGACTTTTAAATTGGTCATGGGACCCAAGGAATGTATCCAAGGAATCCAATAATAGATAATTATAAAAAAATCCATATAACAAGCCTAGTAATTTTTTACACAATATACCCATTTCAATCCATAATAGACCCATGAAATTTATATTTTTTGGTTTTTTGAGCCAATTTACAGTGATCAATCCCTAATGTTTAGAACTTGGGTTTGTGAGTGGAATACAAGGTATAAAAACATGGAATTATACCCTTAAGAGTTTATAACCAAACCAATGAAATCAATCCTTTCATTTTAGGGTATATCTTTATTAGAATCTATGTGTCTAACCAAAGGAATTATTTATTTGAGGATATCAATCCAAACCTGAGAGATCATATTAATCATCCTAGTTTTTTAGAGATAAAGATGAATCTATGTTGACTATTTATGGAATTATTGAGAGTAATATATTAACTAGATCCAAGGTGGGTTTAACACTTGAAAATCACATCAATGAATTGTGTGGCATCCTATGAGTTTTCTCAAGTAATTTCAGATAGGGAATCCAAGGATTTCTTGAGGTATTATACACCCTTGACAGTGTGACAAAGTTCCATAATTAGTTAACAAGGAATCCATGGTAATAAATTATATGAACCAATTAAATTATTCATGATAAGTATTTTATCAAAATTAAAATAACAACTTTGGAAGTGTATTTCAATATTATTTTTGAGATACCCACATAATTTCACAATTCAATTAGTCTATTCCTCTTGGGATTACATAAAAATTATGGTGTCCATGATCTAAAATTTATCCAAGACAACCTAGTTAGATTATCTATGTTTAATTCACCCAAGGCATACCCAAAGGCCCATATTAATAATTTCAACCTTTAAGTGAAACACAAAACTCACCCTAAGGGCTTGTTTGGTTACATTAAATATAAATTGAGGTTTTCCTAAATGAAAATACAGACACACCATAAGGGTTGTTTTAGTTATAATTGAGGGATTATTTTCATGGTTATTAGGCCAAACACACCCTAAGGGGTGGTTTGGGTTGAAATTTTCAACCACAAATGGTGTTAAGTAGGGTCTCAGTATATCTAGGATGGTATTTAGGTGAAAAATTAATGGAATATAAATTCTATGGTCAATGTTTGGAATTACAAACATGTAACACAAAGAAACATTTTATAAATGGAAATGAATTTATAGAAGATCATATAGGCCACCTACCTTGGGATCACAGAAGACTCCTTATTCAATACTAGCCTCATATTTGAGTTAGAATGAGGGAAAATGAATAACCAGACAAAATAACTGAAAATGGGGTATATTAGATCGTATATAGGTAACACTCATTTAAAAAAATATATTGGATAATGTAAGGAATATGAGTGATAACATTTCCTTAATATTTATTACATTTTAATCAAAATACAAAATGTACAATATTTAAGGTATAACTCATAATAAAAGAAGAGGAGGAAGTGGAAACTCCACCATTCTACTGAGAGACTGAAAATGTGAGAAAAAAAGGATTTGAGGGTTAAGAGGGGATGGAGGAGAGAAAGGACCAAAATCTACCTTTAAAAAAACCACCCAATATGATACAGACTAGCCAAAAGGACCACAATAGCTTGCAGTAGTCCAAACTATGACATTATATCCTTTATTTTTCTCCCAATTTACCTATAATTCCTGAAAAATTGATTAAATGTATAAAATAAATAATGTTTACCTAAAATAAAAAGATCCCACAACTCACTGAAGAATTGGGATCTTACACCCTTTCTCTCCCTATTATTGATCATAAATAAAAATTTCATGGGAAAGGGTGTCAATTCATTCTTAGGCAACATGAAACCAATAATTTCATTCTAATTCCACATGAGTATTACTCAGTGTATAAAATAATAAGATCTGATTTAGAAAACAAAACTATCCTTTACCAACTGATCTTAATACCTCATGTAATTAGAATTCATAAACTTATCTTCATGTGTTGTCCACATTTATTTAAAGATTAAGATAAAAATAATGATATAAATCAATTTTATGATATATCAACCTAAAAATCTTTCACTCACCTCAATAAATAGATTAAAAACATTCATGTATAACTAACAGGATAAGAGACCTTGGTACACTTTCATTATTTCACTTTTCTTAAGTAACCGATTGATTCCATTTCTCCCACTTTGTGTTAAAATTTTTATTTTTGTAACCAAGGATTATATATTAATAAAAAATTACCTTTTAAATGTATCTATTTCAATAACATTAAAGAATAATTAGATTTATATGATGTGATGATTTTGGATGAAACTTCATCACACTCCACTTGTCTTCACCTCAAGGATTATTTTCTTAAAATATTTATAATGATGAATCCATTAAATTCATATGATTTATAAACATTATAGAATAAAAAATGGATATTACTCCTATTTCTATCCAAACTTTATAGTTTCCATATCTTCACCTTAGATGATTTTTCTTCAATATATTCCTTTGGAATTCTGAACATAAGAACAAACCAAGGTGGGATCTTATTCAATTTTTTATCATGTGTTGACAAAAAACATCTATAAATTATCAAGGATTATCCTCTAATAATATTTTTCATGTGATATTTTTTAGGAAACATTCCATGATGGATAATATTTATAGAATGCTATCGTATGTTAACAATGCATCTATTTCTCCAGGTTCTACCCATGAGATCGTTCCTCACCTTCAGTTCCCTACACCCTGAGAAAAAATATGATGCATAAATCATAATGGAAAAAATGTGGATTATCCTTTATTCTTAAATTTTAACAAAAAGGATGAGTCATTTTTCCCAACCAAGTTGTTCCATCACTTCCAGTCTTCATGCTTGAAAATCTTAACTTCAATTCTAATTGGGACAATGTGGATATTATTACTTCTTCTATTTCTTTATGTGTAAACTTTATATTCTCTATATCTTTTAAGGTAGTTGTATCATCTAGTGAAAATTTTATCTCCTTTAAGAACTGTTATTATACTATAATTATTATAGAACAATTTCTTGAAGTGTGTCCAACCATATTTCACATAACACATAGAACTTCCGCTTCTTCATGTGTATTTTTTTCATTTCCTTTTACAACATCATTTTATTGTGCCTATACCATTTTTTTACTCTATTTAAATATTATTGAAATATTACTAAAATATCATTAGGTAAATTTCAAGTAATTTTTGGCTTTCCATATGGATTCTTTTGAGTGAATTTATTCACATATTTTTTAGATGATGCACTCTTTCATAACATCTAAGATTCAGAATCTAAGAACTTATCACCCATTTTTCCAAAAATATTTATGGGATAAGTTTTGTTTGGAACATTATTTTTATTACTTACCATGTTTTCTACTCATATATTAACTAAATTTTATGCTCTTGTTTTCTTATCAACTTTAGATTCATGTCAAGATGATCATGTACCAACCTTGAGACCACAATTATTTCTTACATCACATATATTTTAATGATTTAAAAATATGTTTGAAGTATAAATATTTTTATTAACCTATGGATATTTGTTATTAATATATAGATTCCCCCTTGGCATGGGTTTTCTTTTATGGTTTAGTATTTATAAGATTATACAAAAAATCTAATGCACACTGCTCAAATATGTCGTATCACCAACATTAACCCACAATCCTTGATCTTCTGATATCTCATGTATGAAATTTTTATGTCTTTTTATAACTTGTTGGGATATTTGTTGGTAACCAAATTATACACTCTTTTCTTATCTACCCTAGTCATGGTGGCTGGTTTCTTCTCAATTTTATATATCTATAATTGGATAAAAATTCCAACATGCACAATTCATGAAAATAGGTTTAGAAATATTATTATAAGAAGGTATGTATGGTAACTATTTATTGACACCACCTTGATATAGATCATTAAATGAAAAAATGATCTTCTTATCACATGTTATAGGTCCTTTAACATTTATGTTCTTCATTGGGAATTGAGTAGAAAAAAACATTCTCATTATTTTGAGAAGAATCAGTATGTGTATTATCATGATTAGAATAATTAAATTCAAATTCTAAATATCTCATATTGAGGGTTTTATTCTAATATTCAGTCATAATAACATTCTATTCAAAAACCTTCTTTATTATTTGATGTTACACTTCATAAAACATAACATTGTTTTGTAAAAATGATTCATGTTTCATGATATTCTTGGAATTTACTTCCAATTGAAAATCCTTAACATCCATGATGTTTTTTAATTTTTTTAAGAATATGGATATTTTATTTAAGATTATTTTTTACTCCATATATCTCTTCGACTTATTTTAGGAATTTACTTTCAAAATTTTAGGAACTTCTTTCAGGATCCACTTTTATTGCCTCAATGGTTTTAACATTATTAGAGAGATTTATACATTCTAGAACTTTTTTCCTAAAAATAATTCTCTATATTATATGTTTTTTCTTTATAGATGGGTGATTTATTTCTATATACTTTCAAAGGATCCAGAAACAAGAGTGCCTATTTCTTTGGGAAATAAATATAGAATATATTTCAATATACTACTTTTTATATATTTAGAAGTTGTAGATAAATCATCATAACCCCTTATAATAAGATTATATTATTGAGGAAATTTTTTCAAGAGTTTTCACATAAATCATGTTCACTTGATCTTGATCCACTTAATGTATAAATTTTTTACTCATTCTTCATGGTAAGTTAAATTACATGTTTATTACTTTCTATGCTAGATTTTTCTTATTTTTTATCATGAAATATATATTCTAAACTTTCTTGTTAATTTTTGATTAAGAGGGATAACTTATTTAGATTTATTTTATTCTTTCTTTCTATTTTTTTATCTTGGTATTATTATAAATATAATTTTTCTCTAAGATAATATAATATTAAAAAAACTACACTTTATCATTAATATAGGAAAGAAACTCAAATATTCAAAATTGAATAACTACAAAGTAAGTAATCCTGGAGATGTAAAACTTATTTAAATATACTAATACAATGAAATAAATTAAAGTTTTCAATAAATTTTAAGCCTTATCACCATAGTTTTAACAATAATTAACCCATTTTAGCTTTACCGTAGTATCAAATATTTACTATGGTTACTATTAATAATTATAAAAAATAAAAGACTACTATTTTAAAAATTTAAAACAAATTATTATAAATATAGAATCCATATTTATAAAATTTAATTACTATGATTTTAACAATTTAATTTAATAATAAACCATCAAAATGCAACGAATTTTTTTTTCTAGATAAATGTATTTTTAATTATAAAAATGTTTTTATATCAAAATTATTCATAAAATAAATTATAATGACATTAATTGAATTATGTTTAATAAAATTGAACTAATTAATTTTATAAAATAATTTAAAATCAAATTAGAATTTTTGAATACTTAAAAAGAATTGACAGTTTTCAAGGAAATTGATATTTTCACTATTCACTGAAAAATCAATCTTTTTCAAAAAATAAAAAAAATTCACTCGAGTATAATTTTGGTATACTAATTTAAAAAATTATAGCCATTTTCTAAAGTAATATTTATAAAATTATTATAAATTAATTATAATATCTTTTCACAATAATACAATAAAACCTTTTTTTAGGAAAAGTAACTTTAAAAGCATAAAATGAATTTATTCTCATTCTTTTACTTGTAAAAAAATTAAATGAATGTTTAATTTCTTGATTGAATTAATTATTTTTATTAAGGAAATCCTTTCTATATATATTCATATTTTAGTTATTCCAAATCATACTTTCTAACCCAACATCTTCGTTATAATAGTTATATTTAATTAATATTATTTCCCAGTTCGTTTAATCTCAGGGTTTTGTGTAGAGTCCATTATCAAACATAGTGTTATTTCTAAAATAATATATAAACTGAACTATTTTGGTATTTTATTTTTCCATCATTACAGAAATTTCATCCTCACCATTTTAATTATTTTCTTAAAAACTTAATATAAATTACTAATAAAATCATATAAATATTTTATCTAGAACACTAATTTTTATATTATAATTGGGAAAAATATTATGAATTTTATTCTATAAGACTCATACTGGAAAATAATTATTTTTTAAAAAATACATTGGTAGTTGAGTGTTTACTCTCTACAAAATATTCAATAGATTTATCTTGAGTTTGATAAATTTCATTAAATTAAAGATAGAAAATACCATAAAATTTATTTACTTGATTTATTCCCATTATATAAGCATGATATCATAATTTAATGTGAATCTTCCCGACCACAATTAATTTATTATGAATAAATTAAAAAATCAACTTTTAATCAGTTATAAGATCCAAAAAAAAAATGATGAAAATTTATTCTTCTTGTCTAAAACCAAAATTTTTATAACCAAATAAAATAATAACCAATATGAATAAAACTTCTTATTATTAAATACTACATTAATCTCTAAAGCCTAAACAATGACACCAAATGTTCAATTTAAATAATTCCATAAGTATCTAACTATAAAGATCTTAAAAAATATTCTTTACTAAGTTAAAAACCAAAAAATATGAATTATTTTATTACATATTCTTCTGAGATCAATTTAACATTTATGTACAAATAATGGTAATCACTCATAAATTCATATACCAAAAATTTATGTACCCTATCATATAATCTCCAAAATATACTAATATTTCCCATAAATAACCTAAATCACCATAGATCTATAATAATATCATATGTAATTTTAAAAGATAACCGATCATTTTCTCTTCAAATAAAATTTCATATTTTCCAAAAATATTTCCATTTACCTAAATCATAAAACTTCCAAATATAGTGAATTTTTCAAAAATAACGTTAATCACTTATTTACGAAACCACCTTTTAATACCATGGTTATTTATACAATAAAAAATATATGAAAAAAATGTAATAATAATTTATCCCAATAACAGAATTAAATTGAAAGATCATATTAAGCCTAAATTTTATCTATACCTTTCAACTTATTTCCAAAAAATATAAAAACATTCTTCCTCAAATATCCTTTTCACTAAAACACATTCTAATCTAATAGTTTTTATTCGAATAAATTTCTCTTAAAATATCCTTAATCATCTTAAACACCCATCACATTAAACCTCAAATGGGTATCTATTCCTCTAAACATACGACCGACCTTTGTATTATCAACTTATGACACTTTAGGTTTGTCTCATATCACAATGGAATATCATATGTTTCCATCAGTTCTATCCTCTCATTCGTAATAATGGTCTATAAAGAAAATTATAATTAACGTAAGAATATCCCCCAAAAGTGTCAAACCTGGTGCATAGTAAGGGACCATTCACGATGCACTATATTTATGGCTGTGATATGCTCGACCAACTCTTTTTTGGGTTTTACCCCTAAATACATCTCTTCCAAAACCACATACACTTGTATTATCCAAACATGGATACATTTTCTAGGAAAACCAAAAAATATATACTTTACAAAAACTATGTGATATTATTCTAGACATAGACATATCCTTGAGCCTTTCATAGGGTTATGTTCTTTAATCAATGTTTTCCAAAAATATATTTCTCAAGGTTTATACTAAACTTTCATTGATACCAACTGTAACAACCCCAAATATATAAATCCAAATTCATTATCTACTTTATTACATTGGAATAATATAAAATAGATCATATCAACAAGGATAGATCATTTCAGTAGTCTTCAAGAACTAGATACATACATTATTCCCATTTTACCTTGGAAATAAAATATAAAAAATAGTAAAAGTGTATACTCTACATCCTAGAATCTCATTCATAAATTCCCTCTTTATATCCCAGGGGAAATAAAAAAATAATGGTGAGCACAAAATCTCAATAAGGGTTTCATACAGGGGAAGGTTTCATGAGTAAATAACGAATAATCAATATAGAAAGGTAAATAACTAAAAAAATATTCCATTTAATCAATAACTTGAGCACGAAATGTATCCATGGATGATATCAATGAAATAATATCAAGGATAATAATAACTAAATTATCAATAAAGGGAATGGATAATATATGATTTCATGATCTCATACATCATGATATATTTACCACTAAGTCATTGAGAAAAGATAGTTTGAAGTATGGGTAGTTATACACTAAAAACCCATTTAATAAGACCATCTAATCGGTTTGTCTCATGATACCTATCAATGCAGGCTATATAATTCTGTTCCCCACCAATCATTTTATTTCAAATTAATTACTCATACATTGAATGATCAATTTAATTTTTAAATAATATACCTTATAAACAAATATCTATATTTAGTAATTAATATGGAAAATATAAATATTTCCACAATAAATCATTTAATAAAATACTATATGATGAAATGGTACACGATTTAAGAAAAATAATATCCAGTATGAAAATAATATGAATATGACTTCCAAAATATAATCACAAGAATGTTACTATTTCAATAGAAAGTAAACAACTAAAAAATTAATCAAGAGATGAGAGATAGAAACTAATTTATTAGAAAGGTAAATTTTTTAATAAAATCATTTCTTTTGAAGAATTAAAAAGAAGATGGACATGAAAAATTTAAAATAAGTGTTCATTATATAATTTTATTTTTAAAAACTTTTAAAACTTGTATAAAAATATAAATAGTGTTAAATGGTTATAGTTGTGAGAAAATCCATAAACACAATATATTTTAAAAAGAATTATTTTTTTGACATTTTATAAAAAAAGTCAAAAATGAGCCTTTCATAAAATTTATAAATATTCCATTAAAACCTTGTAAATAGTAAATGATAACATAAAATTTCCTTAATAAATTATTAAAATAAATAAAAAATACTTTTTAAAAAAAATATAAAAAAAAGGAAATTGAAGAAAAATACACCCAATAAAAAGTTAAATAAGTTTTGTTTTTTCATTTAGAAATTTCTATTATTGATTCATGTATCAAAGATATGGAAAGTTTGAATAAGACATTTTAACTCCTTAAATATACAAAGGATAAGAAAATGGATAGATTTTTGGAAGTATAGATTATAATATCCCTTCCATGAAAATACGAGAAATCGTAAAAAAAGTGTTTGTAAAATAAATTATTTCACTGTAGTAACTTTTAAATAATAAAACCTTGAAAGAGTAACTTGAATTGAAATTTTAATGATCATGAATAAATATATATTCATTTTAAATACATAAAAGAGGAATTATATACACTATATAAAATTAAACAGGTTCAATCATGGAATAACGTAGTAAATGATGTAGAAGTATAACCTAATGAATGAAAATTGAGTTAAAAACCCCCTTACCCCATGCTTCAATGTAGTTGAACGTGATTTAACCACTTTTATAAAAAAATTATATTTATTATGTTTACATAAAATATCCATATAAATATCTATATTATCATATTTTATCCACTTATAACATATTTTCACCTATGAATTAACAATCTTTCATTATTATCAATGTTTTGGGTGTTAACTGCTTAGTTTTCTCATGTATGTTTAATCATGAATGTTCTGCTTATTGTGAATGGGCTATAGTTTAATAACATTAAAAATTATATTAATGTTATAAATATCATATTAATTAATTATATTCTTTTTTATATTCAATCTTGAAATATGGACAAGGAAAATGAATTGGGTCACTTCATGGAGATGGTTGGTCGTAAGTACGCATGGGCATTGTTATCATTTTTAATGGGTGAAAGGGTAAATAATAATATGATATATTTAATTTTAATAATAATAATTATGTCATAATTATAATATATATTCATTAGTTCTATTATTATAACTATCCATGTGATGTGGTGATGAAAAAAAATTGTTTTGTGAGGCGGTAGTCCGTGATACAAAAGACTGATGGTTTTGTTTCCCATTTGATGGAGAAGGATATTAATAAATATTATACCACAAACATAATAACATCTAAATATATTTTATATTTTACTAATATTATATTATAATTTTTATGACATAATTTACGGTGATAAAAAATAAGTAAAAAATAAAGATCTTGGTTAAGACGATTACCTTCTCTTAGAGAAACCTCCTTTGAGTTTCTTCTTAAGGACCCTAGGGTTAGTATTTTTTTGAACAACAGAACCCAAAGAACATGTATAAGTATTTTTTTTAGATATTTTAGTAGTTTTTTTCAAGATAAATTTCCCAAGAGGTGTGAATAAGTGAGAGGAGGATGTTCACTTTTATAAGTGAGGGGGGAACTTTTGGAAATACATGAAATATTACAATATAATATGTGTATAACACATATAAAATGGTTCCAAAATGGTATGGATTAAAATATATGGAGTATATGGTCCTAATTTATTCATATATTTAAAATTTATATAGTATTATATATCATTTTGAACCTTGTTTTTTGGATTAATCCATTCGTTAACCATTTTTAACCTCAACAATTGTAACAAATTTTTAAATCTTAAAGGGTCATGAATTTACTTATATAGTAAAACTTGGATCACAAATTATAAAAAGATAACATTTTAGACAACTTCCCATCTTGATTTTCCTATTTAACTATTTTTTATGTTTTTTAAATATTTTAATAAAATATTATTTTTTATAAAATATCATAAATGTCTATTTGAAACTATTAATTTAATTTAATTTTAAAGAAATTAATATAATAATTCAAATTGAATATAATTTTTTTAAATATTAAATATTTTTTATATTTTTCTAAAAAATTATTGGAACTTAATAATTCCTCCATATTATATTACTTGTAATATTTTAAAAATCATTTACTTGATTTTTCTATTGGTTGCACATACATTTTTTCAGTGATGTATAAGTATTAAGGTGATAATTTAATAAATAAAAATTTAAAAAATAAATTACCATTATAAAATTAATTCATTAATATTTTAAATAACCATTTTTAAGAAAAAAATCTATTTTTATCCCTATCATAATATATTAGAGATATTAAATTAATTTAAGTTCCATTTTTTATTTATTCTTTACTTACAATAATATAAAGATCACAATCCAATATAAATGGAAAAAAGGTAATTTATTTTAATTTTGGATGATTATGGAAGAAATATAATCATTAATTAAAATAAAGGAATGTTTTTAATTAAATTTTAAGCCTTATCACATTAGTTTTGACCCCAATTAACCCATTTTACTTTTACCGTAGTAACAAATATTTACTTTGGTTACTAATCACAATCAAAAAAAATTAAAGGGAATTATTTACCATATTAAAACCTAATAATTATAAATTCTGAATCCATTTTATCATATTCAGTTTATATAATTTTTAGAAATTAATTTAAAAATAAACCCAAAAAATTCTACAAAAAATGTTTTTTTTAAAAAATGTATTTTTTAGGTGTGAAAATGTTTTTATATCAAAATTAATCATAATGTATATTAAAATGTAATTATTTCGATTATGTTAAATAAAATTTAAAAAATGGATTTTTAAAACTAATTCAAAACCAAATGAGACATTGTAAATACTTAAAAATAAAGGAGAATTTACATTGAAGTCAATATTTTTCATTATTCACTAAGAAATCAATCTTTTTAGAAAAATAAATAAATTAACCTAATATTATTTTTATATGATGATTTAAAAAATGAAATTAGTTTTATAAAATAATATTTATAATATTTATATAAATTAATTGTAATATCTGTTCATAAAATGCAATAAAAGTTATTTTTAAAGAAAAGTTACTTTAATCAATAAAATAAATTTATTCTCTTCTTTACATAGTGAAATAATTAAATGAATTTTAAATTTACTGATTGAAATCATTATCTCTGTTAGGTAAATCATTTCAAAATATATGTTATAATTTGATTATTTTTATTCATTCTCCTCAACCCATCTATTAGGTTATAAAATATGTATTTAATTAATATAATTTTACAATTTGTTTAAGCTCATGGTTGTGTGTTGTGTATGTTACTGAATGTAGTGTTATTAAAAAAATATAAGACAAAACACAAAGGTATTATAGACATAAAAAACTAAATATTGTGGTATGATATTCACTCTAATTTCCCTATTAGAATTTATACTTATTGTATATATCAAGGGGAGTGTTTTTATAATAAAATAGAGAAGAAGTTTAATTTAACTTGAACTTTATGATTTTTTTTAAAGATGAGGGAATGTTCACAAAATTTATTGAAAATTTTATTTGAAAAATCTTTAAAACTGAAAGTCTGAGTTGGTTCCACACTAAGAAATTTTTATAGACCACTTTTGTATCTAGGTTATGAATTATTTTTTTCTATACTAGGGTTTCCCAATAGACTTATAGTGACTAACTAATGGCTCATTTATAAGGAATAAGTGGTGAATTCCATATTTAAAGATAGTGGAAGATCAAAGGGAAAAATAAGTGATATTTCAAGTGTATGAGGACACCCTTATATGAAGGGTAAGAAAATATATCCCTAATTTTTATTTATTTTCATTAGGGGGAGAAATAGTGAACTTCTAATAGAATATTTATATACATATCATGAATATTGAAGTTCAAAGTATAGATAAAAAATAAAAATAGGTAGATTGTAGTGTAATTTGGATTTTGTTTTATTTTTTTTAATGTTCATGAAAATTGATGTCTTAGATACCTGGGTTTCTGGATTAGAGTTTCCAGTCACCAAAAAGAAGAGAATCTTATCATGCATTATAGGAAAAGAAAACTGAAGGATGATTGAGTTTTCTTCAATTTATGTTACAAAGGATTAATTGATATGTTGGAAATGTAGAGGAATACATGGATGCTTCTTGGAGAACATGGTTGGATAGATTCAGTGTAGTATCCCATAATTAATATGATTTCTGAGATGAACCTAATAAATACGACATGTGTTGATTCATGTTTAAACACTATCTACAATATTTTGTATAAGAAATTAAAAGACGAATGTAGCTAATAGCTTGAAGTGTTATTATAGTTTGTTTTTAATAGATTACTAATTGGAATAATGAATACCCATTTAAATGGAAGAATTAATTAGGACATTATATTTCCATTGAATACTAAAACTAGTATAAAAACACTTAGATAATAGATTAAAAAGGGTGAACTAAAGTTAAGAACGGTGATTCTAGTGAAATTTCATGATGATGACCAAAGAAGAGTAAATTCATTGAAAGATATATTGGTAATTATGATGATAGTTTTTAGAAGGATTGATAAATTCCAAAAGGTGATTCAAATTGATTATAAGTGTTGGAAAAGAGTTTTTATTAAATACAAGATGTCCTAGAAAGTATTGAGTGAAAATATAAAAAAATGTAAAATTGATGGAACCATGTATAGTAATTTCTCACATATATGAATTCCCAATATAACCAAACCTAGAATCCATATACATAAATCTATATAGCCAAAGTAACTAAATATGTGAATTTTTACTTATGTGACGCTCAACTTAACCGAATTGAGTTACGTAGTTGAATTCTACATTAGTGAATTTACCACATACAAGAATCAACATAAGGTAATCCATTATGTAGTTGAATTCACATATGTGATTACGGATCTATGTAACCAATTTTCCTTTATATACTGAGTTAAAATTTCAATATTTATATAATTTTGATTTTGAAGATAAATTAAATGGGATAATTCTTTGGAAACTTTTCAATAATAAAAACAACACAAATTTAATGTGATACAATATTCAATTATTGGAGAGGATGTTATTCAATAATTTATGAATAATTTCAAGTGTAGGAAGAATAAATTTTTGAATATTTATTTTCACCTAAAATATGTGGAATATTACAGAAATTAACAAAAAAACTGAATATTCCTGAGTTGGTTGTAATGTATTAAGTAATCACATGAGATATATGATGTATTCAGTGGATGGGAAATTAATCAATATATGTTTATATCTAATTGGGAAGATCCTTTTATTATATACCTTGGTATTTGTTGAAGCACTCATCCTATAGAAAATGGAGCAGTTTTCAAAGCTTTAGTGTAGCTATATGATTTACTCTACATATATGTAAAACGATTAATGTTTCATATTTCAGTGAGGGTAATAAGAAGATGGGTGTTGATGTATACATTTGGTGAAATATACTAAAATAACTATGGATGATAAAAATGAGATAAAATAAAATAACATAAGATAAAAAGTATTCCTATAAATTTTCAATTGGAAACCATTGAAAAATAAGAATATATGAGATAGTGGGAAATGAATAAAAATAGAGTTTGACATGTGTACATGTTTTTCTTGCATACATTCCCAGAAAAATATCCATCGTTGGAAGTATGAGGATATTCCCATGAAAAGAATGTATCCATAGGGATAATAATTTGAAGAGTCCCATGAAACAGAAGTGAGAAATTATGAGATCCTATTGAGAAAGTAGTGTGATAAATTTGAGAGAAACAAGACCTCTTTAAAAAAATGACAAGAAGAAGTTACTGCAACTTATAGTGAGGAATAAGAATAATCATATAAACAAGAACAGAAGAATACATCATATGAGTTTTGTAGAAGATACAAACAAGAAGAATATGAGAGATTAATAAGATGAAATTATATATACATTATTCTATCATTTGATTAAGGATTATCCATGTTTTACTCAATAATGCACCGGTCAGGTGTTGATTATTACAGGAAATAGGTTTCCATGGTTTTGAAGGAAAATATATAGAAAAGGACCAAAAATGATTATTACATGTTTTGAAACTCACATACATAACTTGAATCCATCTTTCATAGCATATGACAATTCATAAAGCAAGTCATAAACAAATTACAAGTCATGAAGAAAATACAAGAAGCGATTCACCAATACACATCGTATAACATTCTAAAATTATTTCTCATTCAAAATATCTAGAACAAAATATGATAAACATTATGAATAAAAAAATCACATCGTGAAAGTAGTAAACATTCAAATCTTGAAGATTCAGGGGGAGATTCATAAAATATTCACATCAGATTCAAAATTCACAAAGAAATATTTTATCAAAATTACACGAAGTGAAATTGTTCACACATCATGTAATATACCGATTATTTACCTCCATCAAGAACAAACCAGGAAGAAGGTTCAACACTTTTGGATTCCCTCTCATTTTCTATATTTTAATCCCATTCTATCTTCTTCCTTTTCTATCACAATTCAACTTGCATTAATTTTTTTTTTATTTTATATCTACATCAAGAACCATTGATCAATTTTAAAATCCTTCTTTGTTATTTTACATCTCCAATCTGAATTGTGTGTGTTTTATGTTTCAATCTCTGATAAATGATGAACCATTGAAGAATTCTTCCCAGTTTCATGTTTCGGGTAAGTTTTTGGTAGAATTTCTGATTTATTTGAGTTTTAAATTGATTATTATTTAATTCATATTTTTTAACTTATTGATTTAAATTGTTATAGGTATATTGATTATGTTTTAAATCCTTTAACCTATCTTGATCGATTATACCATGAGTAGCTAAACCTTTTAGGGTAGAGGTCGAGAGTAGGGGTGTCTAAAATTAATGAATATTTAATTCTCAACTTGGTAACCTTAAGTTTAGTAATAAGGTTAAACAAATTTTTTTTATCTAATTATTTTAAGAAACTATAACCATAGAGAGTTTGAATGAATGAACCCAACTTGATTGGAGTAGAATCAGTTATGAAAAATATCCTATTATACTTTTTTCTTTAGAAGCTGGGATTAATGCATCTAGGTTGTAGCTATCTCTAGAACATGAAATATTTTCCTCATAGATAGATCTAGTCAGTTAGACCATGGTCAACTAGTGGCCTTTTTTTACTTCACATCCCAAACCTGAAGACCATACCAAATTTAGATTAAGATTATCCTTTGACCTAAACCCCCAAATTGATCCTAATCCCTTCTCTCTCTCTCTATAATCTTAATCCCAAATTCCATTAGCATTATTTTATTCCCAAAATCAATCAATTTACAAGGACTCCTACATATAGGGTTAAAATTCTGAGTTCCTATCAGCCAATTTAGATCCTCATGAGATTGACCCTACGCTATCACTATACTACGTTTTAGTAGTAAGTGTATTTTAGAAATATAATAATCTAATTTGACCATAAACTGTGTGAATTAAACGACATGTGTGGGTACATCAATTTTTTTCTCCATTACTGGGAAGACTTTAAGACTGTTTTATGACATGTAAAGCTATAGTAAGAACCTGGGATTACCTCACTCATTCCTCTTTCTCTTTTCTTTTATTTTTTTATTTTCTTTTTGGATTCCCCATCGTCCTTATCTTTAAGGACTAGTGAATGAATTAGGGACCTCTATATCATTAAAATAGAATCAACGTATAGGAACAAATTACCTTCAAAGTAGAAATATAAAGTTACATTTTTTCACACTGTCATTCAAAAATGGCCAACAACAACAATCCTGTAGTCCCAACCCACCAAGCATGAAAAACATGAAACCTGAACTACATGGAGAGAAACACATGAATCAAGAATGAATCATTATAGATTATGGATTACCATTAATCAGTGGTGATGAACCTAGAATTATACGCCCTTCGGTTCAGAAACACACATTTGATATTAAATCTGGACTCACTCATATGATCCAAAATATGGTCTAGTTTATTGGATTTCAAAGTAAATATCTGCATGAACATATATCCAATATCCTAGAAGTTTATGATACCTTTCACAACTAGGGAGTATATTATGTTTCTATAAGACTAAGATTATTTCCATTCTCTCTACCAGACCACTCCAAGTATTGGATCAAAAGTCATGTTCTTGAGTCTATCATAACTTGGGATTATTTAGACCAAAAATTTCTAGACAAGTACTTCACACCTATCTGCACTTGGAAACTCCAGAACGACATCCATAATTTCTCTTAAACTGATGGGGAATTAGTATGGTAAGAATGGTATCATTTTAAGGAACTCACTCATAGGTTCCCACATTATGTAATTGATATGTGGATATAGATCCAAACATTTTACAAGGCCCCCAACCATATTCTCATACAATTATTGATGATTCTTGAGATGGAGTACTAATGTATAAAACACTCGATGTATGACACACAATTTTAGATGAAGTCTCTCATAATTATAGTCTATTTCATAGTGATTTTGGACCACCATGAAATTGAATCCACCACATTGAGGAAAATAATTGACTAGATGCACAGGTTAAGGCCTTAACTAAGAAGTAAGAATCCTTTTAGCTACCTACTACACCACCACCCCCTCTTGATCCTTTAATGGTGATTAAATACAATGAAATGTGTGGTGTCCCACACCTATATAAATACTTCATGGAAGGTGTTGTGGAAGAACAAAGACAAGATTGTAATTACATTAATTGTAATTAGAAAAATCAACAATTTTAGTAACCACATCAGTAATAATAGCAGAGGCCAGTTCAATAACCACAACAAGGTAATCAAGGATATTATCAACAAAATAGTGGTCATGAATTATTTAAAAACCAAGGAACTCTAGAATATCCTCCAATGAATCTGGTTCCTAGAACAAAACATGAAGTAACACAACAACCCTTTCCTCCTAGAGGACAACAATAACTTCAACAATCTCCAAAAATAACTCCACAACTAGTCATTCCTCTTTAAAAAAATCTAGTAAATCTATTGTCAGCCGCTGTTAAAAATTTATATTAGTGGATCACCACCCAAAATACATAAATTCATAATAAATGGGAAGATTTTCATAACCTCGATCATAAAATGGGCCCGATCACAATGACCTTGTCAGAGATATTTCCAGGTACTCTACTTGGTAATATGAAGACATACCCAAGGGAAGAGGCAAATGAAGTTGCCTTGAGGAGTAGAAAATTGATATAATTTCAGAAACCATGTGGAAGAGAAGAAAAAGAATATGAGGAAACTAAAAATCATAAAACAATCATATAAAAAAACAATGATAAAAAAAATTAAACTACTCAATATATACCTTAAGATGCCCCACCTTCTTCAAAAACTTCAATTCATGAACAACCTAGAGAAGATATCTAAATTTCACCAACACCTTATAAAACAAATCTTCCTTTTCTGTAAATAATGAGGCAATGATCGATTGAAGAGTAATACAAGAAATTTTTGGAGATGTTCAAGTAGTTTCACATCAATATTTCATTTGATGAAGATATGTCTCAAATGACTATCTATGTAAAATTTATTAAAGAACTGCTATCCAATAAAAGAAAAATGGAAGACATAAGATTCACCTAACTAAATGAAGAGTGATATTTTATTTTTTGCCATAAAATTCCACAAAAAATGAGACATCCTTTAAGATTATCAATCCCATGCACAATTGGAGAATGTAATTTTGTAAGATCATTTTGTGATTTAGGATCCAACAGAAACCTCATGCCTATGAGTGTATTTTCAAAGATAGGACTCAAGGAACTCAAACCAAATGTAGTGGAACTTCAATTAAATGATCTATTAGTAAATTATCCTCAAGTATTTCTTGAGGATATCTTACTCAAATTCGATAAGTTCATTTTTCTAGTAGACATCCTCATTCTGGATATGGAGGAGGAAAGAGATGTTCCAATCATCTTAGGATAACCATTCCTAGCCACTGTAAATGCACTGATTAATGTAAATTAAGGAATAATCATATTCTGAGTTGGTGATGAATAATTTTTATTTGACCTAGAAAAACTAAAAAAATAGATGATTCTTTTGAAATCCAATCTATCTTTCTCACAGATAGAAAAGATGACTACTTAGATATTGAAGATGATAGTGAAAAATTTCCCCCTGATGGGGAGGACGAATATGACATTGGGTAAGTATACATCATAGAACCTCTTAAAAGGGATAACATCACACCTTTCATACCCTTGGTCATATAGCCACCAAAAATGGAATTGAAAACCCTCCGTAGTACAATCAAGTATTTCTTTATTGAGACTATTGCTATAATACTAATCATCATTAACTCATAACAGACTCAACTAGAAGAAGAAAAATTGATGGACATATTACAACTAAATAAATAGTAAATTTCATAGGGGTGGATAACATCAAAGGTATTAGTCCTGCATCATGAACCCATAATATTTTACTTGAAGAAGGTGAAAAGCCTAAATTCCAACCCTAGAGGTGAATCACCCCACCAATGAGGGAAGTAGTCAAGAAAGAAGTACTAAAACTTTGGGATGCTATAATTTTATTAATATATATATAGAGTGAGTGTTCCATCTGTAGTCTGTTCTAAAGAAAGGTGGTCTCATAGTACAAAAAAATGATGAAAATGAATTAATATCAACTGACACCATCACTATATGGAGAGTATGTGTAGATTAAAGAAACCTAAATGAGGCAACCCATAAATATCATTTCCTTTTTCCCTTTATGGATCAAATGTTGGAGGTATTAGTGGGATATGAATATTATTATTTCCTAGATGGATATTTGGGATAAAATCATATTCATGTCAACCCAAATGATTATTCTAAAAAAATATTCATGTGTCTATTTGGTACCTTCACCTACAAGAACATGTCATTCGGTATGTGTAATGAACTGATGAATTTTTAAATGTGAAAGAAAAAAATATTCCATGATATGGTGGAGGGATTATTAGAAATTATCATGGATTACTTTTTAGTTTATGGATGATCTTTTGAGGTCTGCCTAAAAAATCTTGAATTAGTCCTCCAACACAGTGAGGTGAAGCACCAAGTTTAAAAATCAGAAAATTCCACTTTAACTTTCAATGAGGCATATTCCTTGGAATTTTTTTCCATTGATAGCATGTAAGAAGATCCTGCTAAAAAAATAGATCAAAGATTTACCAGATCCCTCAACAGTTAAAGGCATGAGAAGATTTATCAGCCATGAATTTTTTATCAACAATTCATGAAATATTTTTCAAAACATTTATGCCCTATAAGACTCCTACTATAAAAGGAAACTTAGTTTGAGTTCATTGATTAATTCTTGTAGAAATTCAAAACATTAAAGAAAATCTTGGTAGCCTCTCTTGAAATCATTTCACTAGATTGGGGAATAGAGTTTTAATTAATGTGCAATGCCAGTGACTTTGTTGTTGGCACTGTTCTAGGAAAGTGATCTAGTCATACATTTTTCACCATCAAATTTTCCATTCACACACTGAATGATGCTCGTGTTAACTATACCACTATAGATAATAATCTCTTATCAAATTTCTTTTCCTTTAAGATATTTCTCCCCTATTTGTTTTGTAAAAAGTCATTGTGTACACTAACCATGCTGCCCTATGATATTTGATGAATAAAAAGTACTCCAAGACAACACTGATAAGGTGAATCCTATTTTTCCAAGATTTTGACATCATCATCAAGGATACCAAAGGAATAGAAAATTTTGTTACCAGCCATTTATCTCGACTTCCACTACTTATCATAAAAATTTTAGACGATATATACATAGAAGTCAACTTCCCTAATGAAACTATATTCACTAAAAAAATCACAAAAGTGGTTTTCAGATATTGAAAACTATATCTCCATGGGATTCTTATACCCATACCTATCCTAAAAGTAAAGAAGAAGTTTTTTAGTTGAATTTTCACACTAATACTAAGATGAACCACTCATTTTAAAGCATTTTGTTGATTGGTTATTAAGATGCTGCATCCCAGAAGACGAGATCCAAAATGTGTTAGATATGAGTCACACCTCACCAACTAGAGGAAATCATGAACCAGAGTGCATAATATAATAGATCCTACAAATTGGAATTTTCTATCCCACACTACACTAAGATGCAATGGATTATTTTAAAAGTTGTGATCAGTACCAAAAAACTAGTAACATTGGAAAAAAGAATTAAATGACCCAAAACCCAATAATAGAAGCAAAAATATTTAAAAAATGGGGAATAGAATTCATGGGGACATTTATTAACTCACATGGATGGTTTTATATCCTTGTTGGTGTTGAATATGTTTTTAAATGGGTATAATTAGATGCTACAACACATGAAACAAAAAATTTAGGCATGAATTTATTGAAGAAAAATATGTTCTCAAGGTTTTGTTTTCATAGACTAATAATTAGTGATTAGGGAACACATTTTAACTACCAAGATGTTAAAGGAGTATTGGAAAAATATGGAATCAGGTATAACACATGAAATCCCTACCACCCACAAACGAGAAGGCAAGTTGAATGTAAAAATAGGGAAATTAAACAGATCCCTAAAAAGAATGTAAAAAAAGATCAAAGGGATTGAAATAGGATGTTAGAAGATACACTATGATAATTCCACACTACATAAAAAACACCCATTGGTACAACCCCTTTCTGATTAGTGTATGGAAAGCCTTTCCATTTTTAGTAGAATTAGAACATCGCTTATATTATATAATTGAGAAGATCCATATGGATTTTTAAAAATATGGGGAAGCTAGGTTGAAGCAATATGATGAATTGGAATAAATCAAAAATGATGCTCAAGAAAATTCTATAATCTATAAAGAAAAAACCAAGAAACGACATGATCAACACATTGCGTGACAGATTTTTGGTCACAGGAAATAGTATCTTATTGTTAAAATAAAGATTAAAACTATTTTTTGGGAAGCCTAAATCTAGATGGACAGGAATCATTGAAGCCATTAAAGTTTCCCCTTATAGGACGATCGAGATTTAGAAAGAAAGTGAAACACCATTCAAGGTTAATGGTCAATGGTTGAAAATATATCCAGAACCCTTTCCTGAGGGGCGTGTCATCAGCTTGAAATTAATCTAGGAATCAAAGAGTTAAGATATTAATGTTAAATAAAGATTTGAATAGGAGTAAACCCATGTTAGGTAACCTTAGGATAGATTAGGTTAGAATAATATTTAGGATTGCATGGGGCATGCTGGGAGCAAAGAACCAGGCTCAAGTTTCAAACTAAGAAAAATGAAAACAATGACACATAATGTATCCATCATCCCCGATGTGTATTGTCAATTAAATAAATAGTTTGAAATAAAAAATTACATTTCATGTACCTTAAATACACATCATGAAATTTCCCAATCATTTTAAGCCATAAACCTAGGGTTCACGACTCACCCCACTCTCACCGCTCACACCACACCCCTACTACACCACCCTCCTTCCACTCACCGCTCTAGCCTCCCCCTTACCCCATCATCCTCCTTCATTTTCACCTCACTATATCTGAACCTACCTCCAAAATGGAATTTGCAAAGACTGTAAAAACATCCTTCAACCTGTCCCATACCCGAGTGAGATGGTCCACCGCTAGGAAAGCGCTTGAGAGGTGCCACACCTCTAGCACCCCATGAATCTTCTTCCTCCACTTCCACTACAGCCCCTCAAGAGACAGATGTTCCTATGGATTACCAATACAACTCTAGTGGTTCTTATGAGTTTGAAAAACCACACTTTCACCGCATCCTACACCTTTCATACCCCAAGCACCATGTTTCACTCAACCAGCTTCAGGGCAAACCAATGAGGATCAAAAAAGTTTTTTATATAGTCATCATAACACGACTGTGTATCATACAAGAGGTTATCTAATTTCTATACTACCTACATATATCCTACATAATTTATGTATGTGATGAGAAATACTGGGAACTTCTTTTTGAGTTTCTATCTATTTTTTAGGTCACAGTTGATAGCCTCCTCTTTAGATTAGGGGGAAAACCTCACATGCTTTCTTTCTACGAATTCAATATTGTGCTTGGGATCTATAAAAAATACTTCTACACATAATAAGTATTCCCAAAATTTTATATTTAACCTTCAAAGATATATTTGAAAAGTCTTTCGAGGTTGATTGTGCAAGATTCTCACACCGAGCATGATCCCAGGATTACGAAATCCACCCAGCACTGAGGTCCAATGCTCCACATCATTCATAGGAAATTGATGCATGCCTGATATTCTTATGATGAGTCTAAAAATAGAGTTTTCTAGATATACATCATCATCTTCACTATATCCATGTGCATCCCTACCATCATCCTGGCATCTTAGTTCACTTTCTTTTACTGAGAACATGCTCAACTGACATGGGGTACGCTGATGGGTGGATATTTCATCACCCATTTAGCCCCTCTTCTCGGCATATTTGAAACCACCATTCCAATAACCTACCTCAATCCTATGGAGTACATTGAATTCTTCATGGTGAAAAAGATGTATTGTTGATCGAGGATGATGAAACCTACTAGTGGGTGCCAATAATTTCTTTGGCCGATGACGTGGTGCCTGATGATCATGTAGTTGGCCCCAAACTGTCTCCAGCTACCACCTTTGGCCCAACCACTAAAGCTTCCATTTCCACCCCTGACCACACCCATTTTCCTACATATACCACCACCACCACCTACCCTAATGCTCCACCCATCCCATCATATCCACCAAATCTCTAGGATATACACCTTCATATCCTAGATAATCTACGTCGGATCTCCCAACACATGTGTATCCCTTTTATAGAGTTCTCTAATTTAACTACACCTAAACCACCATAATCTTAGGAATGTTCTCAACCACCACCATCCCCTACTATACCTTTATTACCTACTACCCCGACCATAAACATAACCCCAGAAGACCACCATCAGAGCTGACATACCCTACTTCCCAATAAGAGTATCTGGCAGAGAAAGACCGGAGGGGAAAGAGCCCGGTAGTAACCTAATCCACTAAGGTTACTTTCATTGATCCAACTACTAGATCCACAACCACACTCTGGTTTGGTAACTCCCCACCACACACCTCTGAGATCACTACTAGCACTGAGGAACCACCTTCCACAACTGATCATCCAACCCCTTCTACCATTACATCCTCTTATTAAGAGGGGAAGCTGCAACCACACTCTATAAGGGAATGAAATATGGATGAGCTAATTGATGATATGTATTAATTATAGTCTACCCTAATCCCATCCCCCATTTTTATTCTCCTACGATGCTCATTTAGGTACTATATGTATCCCTATTCATCATTGTATCATTGTGCTTAATATATATATACATGTGATACTATTTTTGTTTTATTTTCATTGGATTATTTTTAATTCATTATACTATTATGGTATCCATGTATAGATCCTTTACTTATTCTATGGTCATCTGTGTACCTATGTCGTCACCATATTACCATATTTTATGGGTGACTCAGCACTTGGATGGTGTCGAGTACTGGCTTTAGGAGCTATCACTAGAGATCTATGCTCAACATCCATCGCCACCACGAGACAAAATACCCATCATAACACCCTAAATTCATTCTTGGTATGCTTCTAATGTCTTAAATCCAACAAAAAACCATGATATCTAGAGGATACCACCACTAGTATCTACAAAAGATAGAAGAGATCTGAGCTGATGGATGATACTAACTGATACACTAGTCCATCCTTGTGGATGACAACGTTATTGTCAACGCTTTATGGGAGGAAACCCATATTTAAATTTTCCACTTTATTTGTAATTATGATTTCATTTAAATTGTCCTTTTGTAGATTTATCTTTATACACAATAATCACTTTTCAATTTATTGTATACACATACCTGTATTTATAAAAAATGTATTTCATGGATATTCAATGTGTGAACTTACCTATTTTACTACTTAAAAACTGTTTAAACCCTATGGACAAATATTATATCTAGTTCCAGATTTTTATTTCTAACCAATTCTCTAGGTATCCCAACTCAAAAATTAATATTGCTCATGTTTCCCCATGGTAGACAACTTAATATAGGGATCTCTCAATTCCTTAGTATTAAAATTCTAATATTTCCATTTCATTAATATAAAATTTTTCTATCATACCCATCCCAGAGTAGTTTCATGAATAGTGCATGTACTATTTCATTATAAGTGTGGGGGAGTCTTTATTGATTTCCAATATCCATACCCTTGAATTTTTTCTTATTCTCATTTATCTAAGAGACATTTTTCATTTAGAATAATTCTTTAAACATGATAATCGTTACACCCATTTAAATAAAATAAAAATTTAAGATGAAAAATATTTTAAATCCATGTTTTTATCTTGTTTAAATTTTAGAATGACTGTTTAGTATGGTAATTTAATTAAAATTCAAACTTTTTGAAATTTAGTTTAATTGACATATTACTTGATTTTCTACCCAGAGTGATTGAAAATTTTCTATATTTACTCCCATTCTCAAGATGATTTTGAGTTTACCATTGTATACTCCTTTCTAAGTATATTTCTTTAGTGAAACCTAGGATATGTAAACCTAACAAACATTCATTGAGATTTTATTGAGGCTATGACTGAACAAATATAATTTTAATATGATTAAGGCAATCATTTTTTATCTTATTTTTCCTAAGACCCACCTTACATATTTACTTCATTTAGTCCATAGTTTCCATGAATTACCTTATTTGGATTCAGTTATTCTCAACATATTATCCATTCCAACCATACTCTTTGTATTTTTTATAAGGACCCGACCTTGGACATTACATAATCTTGAATTAAATGAATAATTCACATTGAGGATCTTTTAAAGTATAGTGTTTTAGATAATTGGTCCATAATTATTACATTACATCTCAAAAATTACAAAGTAGAAACCTCTACTCAGTTTATATTTTTTTCACAAAATAAAAACTCTTAAAAATAAACATGTCTAGTTCCATGTTTTTGATAGCATAACTTTTCCTTGATCCCATCCTTGAACCTATTCATCTTTATGTCCTATGGAAAACATTTCAAAAACATGAGATGAGTATAAAAAGCTCAGTAATGGTTATAAAATAAGGAAGGAAGACATTATCCCATCAATAAATTCAAATTAATGAAACCAATAATTTTCAATCATAACAGACATTATGAAATCCTAAGAATTATGAATAACACACAGAAATCATAAATCATAAATGGAATTCATAACATACTTACATTATAGCTATCACAGTTACATATGGAGTCACATTTGGAATACCCATCACATTATATTCCCTAAATCTCTTAGAAAAAACCTTAATGTTTACCTCTATCATGTTACCCAATTCATTGGAGAGCTATCTCAAGCTTACTCTCCCTAGGTTTATCATTGAACCACCTGTTTATGTAAACAATGCTGAAGAACCATAACGTAGTCATAACACATAAAAGAAGCATAAATGAAAGATAAAATTTCCAAAATTCTATCACAATATATTATTTCAAGATATTGACATAATCAATTATTTATCAAACCATTTTCAAAAACCATTTAAGACATTTAATAAATAGATTTTTGAATAAAAGTGTCCCACACCACTTTGAAACTTTTAGACGAATTATAATTTGAAAACATTAATGTCCATATAAATAAATCCTAAAAACAATTTTTAAAACATGGAAATTAATGAGAAATATTTAGAAAAATAAATCTTTAAAACATTTAAAATGATATTTTAGTTAAAGATTTTTTAACAAAATGATAGACACTTGAATACAAATAATTGAGGAATAACATTTAATAGGAACTTTATAATATCATGAGAATAAATTTATTCATGATATAATATTCCAAAGAACATTATATACACCATATAAGAGTAAATTTGTGCATAACAAAAATTAAGTCTCAATGGAATATAAATTGAGGCGAAATCCCTTATAAAAACAGTATCCTTTGATTTAAAATAAATAAATGACATAATTATGTGTGAAAAATATAAATACACCGAATAAAAGTGGATATTAAGTTTAAAAAATCAGATTTTATTCACACATATTCATATCACAACATAATCAAGAAGTATACGTTTAACCCAAGGAATTGAAATTGGGTGAAGAAGTTCCCTTACAGAAATTTGATAGCCTAACGACGTCACTTTAAAATTAATAAAATGAGTTGATAAGAGAGAAAAGGGTATATTATCAATTGGACATAAAATTTATAGAAACAATAATATAGAAGAACATATCCCAACATAAGAATATGTAAATTAAAAGACATAACAAAAAGAAGTCTTTTAAAAAGATGAGGGTGAAAGGCTCCTTTACTGATTTGGTAACATACGAAATATACACCCCATGAAAGAACGATCATACAATAAAGTTTTAAATACCCAAAAATTAAATTATATTACAAAAATAATACAATAATGAGAAGTACTTACACCAGACAAAAGGAAATAGTTTCAAATATAGCATGAATCTCACGGGAATAAAAAGTGAGATGAAAACCCCTTACGATGTTGTAATCAATCGATTCGTATGAAAAAAAGTTAATAATCACCAAATGACTCATATAATACCATTAATATAAAAATAATAGTGATAATATATATCAAATGGTAGTACACAATACACCACATGCAATAAATAAGTGGCGAACAATGGAAATCTCATGGAATTAAAATTGAGATAAGAAACCCCTTACCTCGTGTCTAAATTGACCTTTTTGTTCCTTGTTCTTCATGAATAATAAACTTATGTTAATTCATACTTGATTAAGAACCATTTATCAAGTTTATTATTCCTTTTATATCAGTTATTACAATGTTATAAACATTATTCAATCATTTAAGTTAATAATGGTCATTTTGTTGATATTTGGTACTTGAGTAAAAAATGAACACCTTATAATTACAAGTTTTCCATGTGGTAAGGAGTAAATTATCTCCAGAATGATATTCATGATTTATATATCACATATATAATATATATCCAGTATATATATGTATTTATAACAGTACATAACATTTTGAGATAAGAAATGAAATGCACCGTTCATGGAGACAGTAAGTCGTACGTACGGATGAACGCTACTTTCACTTATATTTTGTATTTTAATTCATTGAAAACTTAATGATACATAGTTATATTATTATTACAGTATCATATCATATATAATTTCAATAAATCCATCCTTTATATGTCCCACGTATGGTATGAACGAGTCATATCACTTTGAGTGGGCGGTAGTCCGCACTTCCTCAAATTAAATTATCGCATTTACTCATAATGGAAACCATAAAGGTATGATATAAATTAAAAATACAGAATAATAAAGAAAACATAAACGTAATATATATCATTTATAAGTAGATTTCTATCATAATTTCTATCATAAGAGGCAATAGGAGATAATTGAACAATCATCGTTTCGTGAGGCGTTAGTTTTCCATCCACATAAACAATATGTTCTTTACCCATTAGATAGAGGTGTGTGTTAGTGTAGTTAAAATACTCCTCATAAAAAAATCCTAGTATATTGAGTATATTGGTATTGTTATAAAATAATGGAATAAAAATAGTTTAGGGATCTGAGAAGTAAAATAAAAGAAAATAACTTAAGAGAAAATGTTACGTTAAAATCGGGTAACTCCCTTTGGTTTGAACCAAAACAATTTATTGAAGTGCCTTATACCTAAGGTAAGGATTCTAGGTGTAAGATAGAGATGTAGGGAGATTAATTAGGCAGAGTTTGGACAATACAAGGGGCTTTATTTGTGTGAGGAATGGGTTAGAAGTGAGGGCTTTTTATAAGGGAGAGAATGGGCTCTTTAGGAATGTGTGAATGTATTATTTTATTATATAATGATTTCGGTTTCTAAAGGTCTAAAACTCATTATGGTATATGATATTATGAATTATGGTAGAAATAAAACTATCCAATAAGAATTAGTCTGGTTTTCGATATTATTTTAATCATTATAATCTTATTTATTTAAATCATTTATTAATGAGGTAAAAACTACATCATTATTGTGTCAAAAATAATTTATTTTATTTTATATCTAAAAATTATATAACAAATTCCATGATGTAGGTAATCGTTTTATCTTTCCAAATAATAATTATAGTTGAAAATATAACTTATATAACCCCATGTAAAAATTTATTTACTAAAAGATATTTGTTTATGTAATTTTTTCCTTTACTTTATGTTAATTAAAATAAAGTGTCATTATCACTCTTAAGTGGATACACGGGGTCCCAAAATCGACCCAAGGATGACCATGGTCGGATATGACTCATAAAATAAGGTTAAAACAAGTTTTAAGGTAATTTTGTATTATTATAATATTCTTTTTTACATGGAATTACACAATTTACCTTTAACCGCCGTAAATAAAAGTCAAAAGTTTCTATTCACCAAAAAATATTTTCATCTTATGGAACCAAATTTTGCTTACTAATAAAAACCATTTATGTCGTATTTTATAAATTAAATTCACATAAGTGGTAAAATTTCATTTAAATGAAAAAGTCGGTTTTTTTAACTACCACTCATTGTTTTCACTATTCATAAAAAATTGAAGGTTTTCAGAAAAATATAAAAAATTTGGCCTAAGATATATTTGATATTACGAATTCAGAAATAATTTCTGTTTTAAAAAATTCAACACATATAAGTTTCCTTAATTAATTTAAAATTAATTCTTGTTGTCAAAACAAAAAGCTTGTTTTTAAGAAATAATAACTATCAAAAGATTGACACTTGTTTATGCCCAATTTCAAAGTAAAATTTCTTCCAATTACCAGAATTGAATTAAATGGTTACAATATAATATAATTACACTTTAAAACCATTTAAAAAGATAATTTAACTATATAAATACGTTAGATTAAAACACAGTTTTGAATTAAAATACAGTATTTTTTACTATTCATTTAAAAAATGAATTTTATCATACTTATACCCAAAATTTACCCAAAGTAAATTTTGATGTCCTGATACTAAATAAGAATTTTATTATTCAAATTGAACATATAAAAGTGACGAAAACTAGATTTAAATAGGGTTCTCCATCAACATGCGTTAAATTGACCTTTTAAATAATATTAGAGTATTTATGCCTAAAATCAGATTCTTTATTATTTTAAACCTCTAAAATTTATTTGATAAAGGTAAAAAAATTTAACAAACATGTATAATCATTTTTTGTTTAGTTCTATTAATTCCTACCATTACAACGGCTAGGCATTAACTAATATTTAAAATAATAATAATATATTATTTTTCAGTACAACTCAACGTTGTGTGCAACGTAAGATTTCAAAGAACCTCGTTGTTACGTATCAGGTACGCCATCAAACATAACATCCTCTTTAAAGTAAAATTAATATTTAATTCACAAATATTAATAAATATGAAAAATTCATATTCTTTATTTACCTGGGATGTTTCATTTTTCATGACATTACATTGTATAAGTGTTTCAGATGTTATTTAGCCAACGAACGCGAGATATATTGACTCATTAAATGTATTGTGGTGATTACAAGATTGTTTTATTTTTATCCATTTGTAATTTTTTATATTTCACACCTATCCCCTTCCTTTTCAAAATTAAAAAAAGAAAACAAGAGAAAAATATCATTGGGTTGTGTACTAGTATGGTAAACAATTTCCATTCCCAGATCGATGAATGTTCTTAAGGATCATATGTGGTTAGGGGATGGATGTGATATCTGGCCTAGAAATTAATTTTTTAAAATAAAATAACAAGAAAAGAAAAATAAAGGTACATAATAACTTCTAGACTCAATTGATATATTCATATATCCTCCCCGAGTTTCTAGGAGCATGGACTTCATTTCTTATGGGAGGAATTATTTCATTACATTGTTTATGAAATTCATGTATTATAATTTAGAGCTAAACCTCCCCTTTGAGATTGTTCTTTTCACTATCTACCCACTCTCCATCATTCTCATAGTCATTTGAACCTTTTTTTATAAATACCTCATGATTAGTTTTGTATATGTACTTACAAAGAGGATATGATATAACTAATGCAATCCTATGGTTAGGAACATATATTCAAGGTATGAACATAAATAATGTTTTATTTTTTCTTAAGTGATGAGTGAAAATTCATTGTGAGGTAAAATTAAAATGGGTATAGAAGTTAAGAAATCATTACAAAATTGTAACTTTGAGAATAAGAATTTTTTTCAAGAACTAAACTATGAGGAATGACTGATTTTATATATAGAGATGAATCTAGAGACTAACTTTTTCTTCTTACAGTTTGTTTTATTTTCTGGGTTATAATGAATGTTTCCTATTACAAAAATTTTCCCTTTAGAAATCCCTGTTGAGATGCTTTTTTCTTGAGGATAATCATTTTTTCAAGTGGTAGAATTTGATAATACCAAATTATATATACATTCTACTATCATTTGATTAAATATTATCCATGTTTACTCAATAATTCACTAATTCTATGTTGATTATTATTGGAAATAGGTTTCCAAGGTTTTAAATGAAATACTTGAGAAAAGGAAAAAATGACCATTACATGTCATGAAACTTACTTACATGACATGTAGTCATCTTTCAAAGCATATGAAAGTCATGAAGGAAGTCTCAAAATAAATACAGTCCATAAAGAGAATACATGATGTGATTCACTAATACATGTCGTTTAATTTTAAAAATTAAATTCCATCTTTCAAGATCTATATTGAAGGAAGATACATGTTGTAAAGACCAGTTACACATCGTGAAAGGAGTCAACTTCTAAATCTAGAAGATTCAAGATGATATTAGTTTGAGATTCAAACCAGATTAAAAATTCATGGTTAAAATCTTGGATCATAATTACACAATGTGAAATTATTTACACATCATGTAATATCCCAATTATTTACTTTTAGTAGGTTTAGGGCTGACAGAAGGTTCCAAAATTTTAGATTCTCTCTTATTTTTATCTATTTTTTCCATTATTTCTTCTTCCCTTTCTATCTCAATTCAACTTTCACAAATAATTTTCATTGTTATACATCTACATCAAGCACTGTTGATCAATTTTTAAAGTTTTATTTATTCTTTTACATCACCAATCCGAGTTGTGTGTGTTTTTCATTTTAATCGTTGATCAATTATAAACCCTCACTTCTTTATTCCCTGTTTCTTATTTCATGTATGTTTTTGGTTTATGTTATGAATGATTAGATTTTTAAATTTAATAGTTTTTAATGCATGTTTTTTAATTTCTTGATCTCAATTGTTATTGGTATGTTTATTAGGTTTTCAATCCTTTACTTGATCTTGATCGATTATACTATGAGTGGCTGAACTGATTCAAGTAGGGGTCAAGAGTAGGGGTGTCTAAACATAATAAATCTTTATTTACAAACTTATTACCTTTAAGGTTAGTAATCAGGTTAAATTTTTTTTTACATAATAATTTTAATAAACCCTTGCTACGAGGAGTTTGAATGAATGACCCTAACCTGATTGGAGTAGAATAGGTTATGAACAATATCATATGATACTTTATGCCTTAGAAATTACGATTAATGCATCTAGGTTGTAGATATATCTAGACCAAGGAATATATGACTCTTAGATAGTTATTGTTGGTTTGACCATGGTTAACTAGTGACCTATTCTTTCATTATAGCCCAAACCTTAGGACCATACCAAGTTAATATTAAGATTAACCTTTTACCTAAACCCCGAAATTGATACTGACCCATTCTCTCATTTCAATATTAATCACCAATTCCCTTAGTATTAGTTTATTCCCAAACTCTGTAAATTTGTGAGGACTTCTATGCACATGTTTTAAAGCCCCAGTTTCTGTCATCCAGTCTAGATCCCCATGGGATCGACCCCACACTATAATTATACTACATTATAGTAGTAAGTGTAGTTTGGGAAAACAATAATATAATATGACCATAGGCCATGTGAGTTAAACGATTCATGAGGGTGCGTCAGAGATCCAACTTACACTGAATTTAAAATATACTTGAGGGAAGTAAAACAGTATAAATGAGTGCCGAAAATTGAGGTTTCATTCATATAAAGATATGGTCATGTTTGAGTTAACTATACTGATATTGAGTGATGAAGTGTGTGAAACTAGTGAGAAATTTTTTAATCTTTCCTAGAAGTTATGAAATATAAAGATACATAGTTTCTTGTATTTATATTGAAGAATCACTAGTAGTTGAAGGCTTTCAGTTGAGTGGAAACATATCACATTTAGAGGCAAATACATCACTGCACACTCTTTTTAATCAACATACAAGAAGGATCCTCAAAGAAAAAGTTTCTATATATGGTTGGACAACATATAATCTGTTTGACTTAGGGAATATAGGGAGATCGTGGTGTGTGGTTATGAATATAGTGCAAAGATACTAAAAAATTCTAGTCTGAAGTTGGTAAGAGGAAGTCATGTGAGATGTAGGAATACACTAAAGTATAAAGGTTCCCTCCACAACACATAAATGTTGTTGTATCCTCAATTAATTTTAATAGATTCATCTTTAAAATGGATATCAATTTGATCACACTAAGAAATCAAGTATTATAGATAGGTACATCCAGATGGGACTTCATTAATAAATTGGTTGGATGAGTGTTATCTCCTCCAATAGTTCTTGGGGAAATTTTCCATATAATTTCTTCAGCATATTCAAATTAATAATAAATGGAAAATTTATATTATTTTAACATCCTGCACAACCCCAAAAGGATACACATGAGTGACTATACATATATCTTCCCATATAGAATGAATTTAAATTAGAATCATCTCGATTCTTGATCTGTAAAGAAGCAATTGACTTTAAAAGTTGTTCTTGATTGCTTCCAACTCCAGTAGCTACATTTTTCTCTATTTCCCAGCTCTATCCAGGTATAAATTCATTTTCCTAATAGAATAATATTCCTTGTGTTCCAACACCATAGGTATGTAAAATATATTTCCATAAACCTTAATATATAGACTCATCCCAACGGGGGGGGGGAGGGGGTTGTAAGATATCATATAATCCCATAAGTTATAATCTAACCGTTGTCTCCAATATTTTTTTGTTTGGTTTAATATTTTTGGCAACACCTTAAGATTTTGTGATTTTTTTTTCAAATTAATTTAATCTTTTTGATATTTCTTATTTCAGAGAACACTGAATGTATTTTTTCTTATATATTGATGAACTAAGTTTCTTTTATATACACCACACACAATACTTATATTAGCTTTCACTATATGCAACACTGACTTGGATTATGATACACTCAACAATGAGTTTCTACAAAACATCATTTTATTGTTATAATTATTTAAATATGGATAGTTATAATATTTCCATTAAGAATAGTAATATGAAAAGTAATAAATAATTTTTAAATATTATTTATAATAGTTTTATATAAATAAATCGCATAGATAATAATACATATAATTGTTTTAGTAAAGTGTTTATATGATTGAAAATATTATTTTCTTATAAAGAAATCCTTTTTATGTCATTCAATTAACTATAATAAAATTAATTTTAGAAACTTTTATAAATTCAATTTGATAAAATAAACTTTATTTTTGAATTAATAATGCCAAAATTAGCTTAGGTTGAATTTTTTGGATTTTTAGAGGGACTTCAATTTTGGATGTACAGTAAAAAACACTGAACTTTAATTCAAAACTTTATTTTCATATAATTTATTTTTATAGTTAAATTAAATTATAATTTGGTTTTAATTTCACAATATATCATATATATATATATATATATTAATCCAATATAGGCCATTGGAATCAATTTTATATTAAATTTATATATAAAATATTAATGAACTTGTGAACTTTCTCAATTTAAAAACCTACTTTCTTGCCACTAATGCGAGATTAAAATTAAACTTAATTTTATAGATTTTGTGAATTGAATTTTGAAAAATAGAAATAAATGGTTATAATCATTATAATATTTATGTTCTAATATGATAAAATTAATTTTTTTTAAAAATGAGTAAAAGTGATTAAAATTAATTACTATGATTGAGGTTAAATTAAGTTTAACAATGGAATAAACCTTAAAATTAAGGGACACCTTCCCACTTTTCCCAAACCCCTTTTATGGAAATTTTTCAGCCATAAACATTCCATTATTGAGTTTTGTTTTTTTTTTATGAATTTTTTTAGGTAAAAAAAGGGGTACACCTAACTTTTTTTTTTAAATTCCAAGTGTGTCCCCTCCCTCAATTATAAAAGGCCACCACCTATCCACATTATTCACACCTCATAAACCACTTAGGTTCAAAAAATATCTACCCAATTAATTTCCTAAAGTCCGTAAATTCTCCTTGAATCCTTCCTTTGGGAAGAAATCCAACTAAGGAATCCTTTTGGTGCAAACCAAAAGGAGTTACTCAAAGAATAGGTAACATCCCTCCTCAAGATCCTTTACATTATTTTCTATCTCCACAAAAACAATTCTTATTATTATATGATCATATAATAAAATCAGTATCCTAAATATACTATTATTTTTTTATTAAAAGGGTCTGACCTGTAGTTACACACACCTCCATGTAATGGGTAACAAACTTATTGTTCTTGTGTAAGAGAACTACCGCCTCACGAAACGATGTTGTTCGTTTTACCTTTACCACCTACCATGGTTGGTAATTATAATAGAAATCAAGTTTTTATATTATATATATCATATTTATGATGTTTTTATACTTATATAGTAATTATATAATTACTACCTTCATTCTTTTCATTTTGTATAAATATGATAGTTTTGTTTTGGTAAGTGTGGACTGCCGCCTCCTCAAAGCTATGTAATTCATTCACATACTACATGGAATGCATTAAGGAATGGTTTAGTGAACTTATATTACATATATTACATAATAATTATATTTTAATGATATTATATTTTATATATATACATATATATAATTTAAATTATTTATTTCAGTATGACAAAAAACAGAAACAACGTTCATGCATACATATATCCTACCATCTCCAGGAACGGTGTATTCCATTTCATATTTCTATATTATATAGATTATTATAAAGACATATATAATTAATATATATTTTATTTATATCATTTTTAAATATTGATATAAGTATGAGGACCAAAAATATAAAAACTTAAGACACATGAAAAATAACAAAGGATATTACCCGAAGTGAAACCTTAACTTGGAATTGTTAATAAATGTGAAATATAAAGTCATAATCAAACCATATATGGTATTATATAAAATAATATGGTTATATAGAGTATTTATAATAAACTTATATTTATTATACATGATTTGTTTATGAGTATGACAATATTCAAGACATAAATTAAGGGAACTTCATCTCACATTTTATTTCTGTGAGATACATGCCATATTAACAACTCTCTTATATTTTGTGGTGTATATAATACACTATGAAATTTTATATCATTAATTTAATTTATTTAATGATAATTAAATATTTTAATTAATTTTACTCTTTAATGGGGATCACGATTCTATAGTTACTCAAGTAGTAAGGGTTTTCTTGTCTCACTTTTATTTTTCATGAGACACAAGCCAAGCTCACCTTGTATTTATTATATGTGGTGTGTATACTACTTATAGATACATTATATGATTTTTACCAATAAATTTATGTGTATTCAAATATCCATTTTATGATCTTTATTTCATGTGGTTTAGGATTCAAAAGTTACCAAATTGGTCACGTAATTGTTCTGAATTTTACTTCTTTGAGATACTCGTCATGTTATGCACCTATATTTTTCTATGAGGTGTATATACTACCTTTGACATGTTAAATCATGAATATATTTAATTTAATGAAATTTTAAGCTTCATTTAATTTCAATTTCTTATATGGTTAGTATAATTCAAAGTTACTAAGTGGTAATATTTTATTTAAATAGTCTCATAATTTATCGAGATTGTTTATGATTATAATTCCATTGATTAAATATTATGATCCAACTCTCAAGAGAAATCATGAATTTTATTCTCCTATATATATTAATTTAATAGTCATGTTTTGGTACCATTTTACCACTCTTTTATACATATGATTATTAATAAGGTTTTTTACAAAAATATAACTTTATCTCAGTCTTCGGTCAGAAATCTACGTTCTTTCAAAACCTTGTTTTATAAAAAGGTTTTAATTTCTTTTCAAGGATTATTTATAAGTTTTAAAATTATTTAAAAATTAATGGGTAAAAAAATCCAGGATTTCTTTTTATGTTTTGAAATTATTTTCAAAGAAATGATTTTCAAAACATTTTAAAGCTTTATTTATCAGTCATAAATGTATTTTCAAAGAAATGGCTTTGAAGACGTTTGCAAGCTTTACTTATCAATTTCAAAGTATTTTAAATAAATGGTTTTAAAAAAAATCAAGATTTATTTATAATTTTTTAGTGTTTATTCAAAGAAAAAATATTTTAAAATGTTTTGAATATTATTTTATAAATTTTCAATGAATAATGTTTTCAAAATATTTTCAAGATTATTTATAAGTTTTCAAGAAAAATGGTTTTCAAAATGATTTCAAAACTTCATTCTATGTTTTCAAATTATTTTCAAAGAAAATAGAATTTAAAAGTTTTTATGTTTTTAAATTTTTTTTAAATAATAAAGGATATTTTTCTCAAAAAATGTATTTGAAAAATATTTTAAATTATTTTTCATCTAAGATGACATCTGTTGATGTTACTCATGCCTTTATGGGAAATTATCCATATTTTCTATTAATATTTTTTCTCTAAATGGTTTTTTTTATGGCATGATTTTTTTGAAACCCATTTCTATTTCATGGGATATATGTTTATGAAACCCATTCCTCTTCTATAGGTTTTTTTCTTATGAAACCCACTTATTTTCACAGGTTATGCTCTGATGAAATGATTAAACCTATAATTTTACATAGGTTAAGATATGATTACATGTTTATGACCCATTTTAATTTCATGGGTTATGATAGGATGTTTATAAAACTGCTCTCTTTTTATGGGTCATGATATGATGAATGTTTTAATATTTTTGGAACATGTATGAATGATTTTATTATGAGATGTATGGGACCTATATCTCTTTTTAACGCATTGGGTAAATATTTTTATCTCATGAGATAATGATATGAATCAAGTTTATAGGCCTGATATATTATAGGAAAATGGGGAAACTCGATCCATTACATGGAAAGGACAATGACTGGGGATGGTGGTGTATCCTGCCCAGTAGGTGTAGCCACTGTGAATATGGAAGATGGGGAAACCTGATACACTATAGAAATATAGGGAAACTAGATCCACTATGTGAAGATGGGGAAACTCGATCCACGATGGAAATATAGGAAATCTTAATCATTTACAAGGAAATGACTATGACTGGGGATGGTGTTGTGTCCTGCCCCATAATTGTATTCCCCATGAAGTTCTTTGATAAGTTATAGAAACATGTCTTGACATATAGAGAATAATATTTAATGTTTATGTGTATTCCAAAATTCCAAGTCTTATTCCTATGTTATTCTTTCATGCCTTATGATCTTGTTTTCCTTATGATTCATGTCTTATGAAATGATAATATTTATGTCATAATTCATGTTTATGATCTTTTATATGCAAGGTATAACCTTTTAATGTTATAATCATGTTCTCATACCCTTATGTGCATGTTTATTCTTACACATCTCCCTTGTTTACCCTTACTAAGAATATGAGCTCACCCCTTTTATTATTTCCTCCTTATGTTATGAATACATATTCTATGTATGATATGTCTAAGAGGGATGCTAGTCTTAGAGAACCTAATGGGAGATAATGTATTTCACTCATGTACCATTGTTCACGTTTCTATGTTTCCAAATGAACTAAACTAATATGGTATTTTGAAATCTGTTTGTGAAATGTTTTAAGTATTCCACAAAAAATGATTTAATGTCTATATATGTTAATAATGGGTTATTATAGTTAGTATCTGAGCAATGTTTTAGTCTAAATTTGTAAAATAGGATGAAAAAACGTTAGTGATATCCCTAGGTATATTTCTAAGGGTATGCCTAGGTGTGTATCTAAGGAAATGTCTAAGGATATAGAAAAAGTGTAGGAAAATGTATTGTAATTTAGGTAAAGGATTGATTGAGTGGTTTCCTAGTAATAAATCTCTACTTGGATACTATAAGTGGACGTGGTTTTGGAACATATACGCCTAAGAGTAACAACTTATATAAGGTGCGTCTATCTCAACTTGAGTGTAACTTGGTATACGACAATATGCCTTACTGCATACCTGGTTTGACACACTTGGGGGATATGTTTTGCGAATTCAAAAAATCATCACAAACCATCATGAAGGATTTAAAAATATGTTGGCTATGAATAACCTAGGGTGAACCTAATGTTTACATATTAAATAAGGATTCATAATTTAAACATCCTATAAGTGGGTTTTCAGGTTTATGTGGTTCCACAATATGATAATTTTTTCTTACTCAATGATTTCTGGTTTTAGTCAATGCTGAGAACCAGAAATAATTTGGTTAATGTTAGGAGTGAAGAATAATTTTTTGATGATAATTCAAATGAGATAGTCACTGGAGTGAAGGATGTTATGATCATGCCTATTCAGTTTTCATGGAACATGATTAACAACATGTACTTTAACCAACTCTCAGACTCACCAAGGAAGAAAAGGAGTTAACTGAGATTTCAGGTAATGGATTCATAGAGGAAAGATGATTTAGTTTCATACATATCATGAATATGGTAATAATAACCCTGGTTAATGTATTAAATGAACACAAATATGTATTGACTATGGAAAAGAAGGACACAAATCAAATAATTACAAAGGGAAAATCAAAATTCTAGTTAATGTAGTGGATGTGAATATTTTCCTCCCTAATACATCATCAAAGGTTAAATTATTTAAATTTTTAATGTATCTATATTATGAAAATACATGACCTATATGAAAGGATCATGAGGAGAACCAGAAAGTTGGTATAAGTAATGGTTTTACTTTTAACGAGGAAGAGACCATGAATGACATATAAAATGTATGTGTTGTTTTAATAGTATTTTTGATAAGTATAATCAAATTTATTTTAATAAATGTTAATACATAATACGTATTTCATATTCAATGAAATTCATATTAAGGAATATGTTGATAATGATTGAGTAATTGTTTAAGAATAAATTTGTATGATTTAAGTGTACATGTTATGGAATTAAATGATTATATTATACAAATCATGAAATATATTATAATTTTTAGTATAATTTTTTCATTTAGGATTTGAAAGGATATGTTGAATGGTGCTGGTGAGGTAAAAAAGTAATTTCATGGAAATATGATTTTGTGATTAAGGGAGGATTACCCTTAATTTATACGTACTATTGAGATAATTATGTATGGATAATGATGTGCTGGATTAAATAAGTAAATTGGACCATATTTATTACCTCAGAAGTGATAAAGATTTTTTTGAAAAAATATTTCATGTTATCATGGATGAAGCTTAAAAATTCCTGGATTTAACTAATTTATCCAATAAACTTTGGAATAAGGAAAAATTAATGTTCTCAATAAGGATTTATGGATATTTAGGTTATTAATATGTCTCAAGAGAATATATGATGGCGGTATTCACATGATTGAAATGTGATAACCAAGATATAATTTATGATATGGGGGATCAATGCAAAGATGATTTAATGACCTTGTTTCTAATGTTTTGGACTTCTATCATTCAGAAGGGTTATAAGGTTAAACTTCTATAGAGTGGGTTAAATTAAAATTCTTATGAATTTTGAGAGACTAAAGTTTTGTCTTACCACATGAGGATTTATTAATATGATATAACCTGTTATAACCACTTTTTTTTATGGCAACTAGGATGACTTTTCATGGATCCCATGATCTGTTAGTACATTAGGAATAAAAATTTCACCTTCCTTTTTTGAGAATATGGTGATGTAGAAATTGGTCATGGAATGAACAATGGGTGAGATTCTACTTATGAAAGGGAATGAAATAAAATAAGTATATCTTATTGTGAAAAAAAGTATTCCACTTTAGGAAAAGGGTTTTGAAATATAATGTTTTCCAATTATCATAGTTATTTATGATATCAATGACCTCTTTAATGCTTCTTCAGTTTAAGGTTTTCTTTATTGTTAAATTTCTCTATATCACACACTTACTTATGAATAATGATCTTTATCAATATCTATTATTATTTATTATTTTCTTTCGTATCTAATCTTGCCTTCCCACCTATGTGGAAACCTAGTTCTTTGGTACTTTGGGTAACCATTATTTTTCTAACTTTCCATTTTAAAAGGATGTTTTAGTATTCATTTGTACAATGTGGGTTTCTATGAATGTAGCTTTCAATTATTAAATCTTTGATAACTCAGATGAATTTTGAGAGAGAAATTCATTTTAAGAGGGTAGAATGTAACACCCCGAGATTTTGTGAAATAGTTTTTTTTTCAAATTAATTTAATATTTTTAATAATTTTCATTGTACTTAACATTAAATATAGTTTTTATTATATATTTAATAACTATGTTTTTCTAGTGTACTCTACACTCAAGACTTATATTAGATTTCACTACATGTAACACCGACTTGGCTTGTGTTACTCGTAACACCGATTTTCTATGCAACATCATTTTATTGACATAATAATTTAAATAAGGATAATTATAATATAACTATTAAACCTAGTAACATGAATAGTAATAACTAATTTTGAAATATTATTTATAATATTTTTATATAGATAAATCATATTGATAATAAGACATACAATTTTTATTAATAAAGTCTTTATATGTCTGAAAATATTATTTTCTTAAAAGAAATATTTTTTTTTTCAATTTTGGGAACAATAATAAAATAAATTTTAGAAAATATTAGAAATTTAATTTGATAAAATAACTATTATTTTTGAATTCATAATTTCAAAATTATCCTAGGGTGGATTGTTGGGATTTTTTAGAGAAACTTCATTTTTTGGACAAATAGTAAAAAAAATACTGAAATTTAATTCAAAATTTCCTTTTCCTCTAATTTATTTTTAAAATTAAATTACATTTAAATTTGGTTTCAATGTAAAAATATATCAATTATACATATATTATTCCAATATAGTTCATTCTAATCATTTTTATGTTGAGTTTAGATGTAAAAGCTTAATGAACCATTGAATAGTTTCACTTTAAAAACTCGCTTTCTCGCCATGTCTATCAGATTAGCATTAAAATTAATTTTTTCTCTTCAGTGAATTGAATTTCAAAAAATAAAAATAAATACATAGTTTTAATTAGAATAATATTTATATTCTAATAATATAAACACAATTTTTTCCCAAAAATATTTGTGAAAGTGATTAAAATTAATTACAGCAATTAAGGTAAAATTAAGGTTAAAAGAGACTAAACCTTAAACATAAGGGCCAAAATAACCAATAAAATTTCCAAATCCCATTTTATATCTATATTTAGTCCAAAAAACATAAATTATTGAGTTTTTTTATGACTTATGTTAGGTAAAAACATTGGTACACCTAACTTATTTTAGAAAATGAAAGTGTGTCCCCTTTCTCCCTTATAAAAGGCCAAAACCTCTACACCTTATTCACAAATATAAAATAATTTAAGATAGGATAATATATAACCAATTCACTTCCAAAAATACCTACCCTCCTTCTTGAATAACCCATTTTGGAATAAATCCAATCAAGGAAGCCCTTTGGTGCAAACCAAAAGGTGTTACCCAATGAAGAGGTAACATCCTTCCTCAAGCTCTATTCCTTTATTTTCTTTCTAAAAACATAAATTATTTTTATTACATGATCGTATAATAAAAAAGTATCCTAAATATACTAATATGTTTTTCTTCTAAGGGTTCGACCAACACATACACACACTTCCATCTAATGGTTAATGAACTTATTGTTCTTGTGTGTGGTAAACTACCACCTCACGAAACAATGTTGCTCATTTTACCTTTACCGCATATAACAGTTTGAAATTATTATATACACTATATTTATAAATGATATATATTATATTTATGATTTATTTATAATTATTTTATTATTATATAAATTCTACCTTCATGCTTTCCATTTTGTGTAAATACGATAATTTTGTTTGGGGAAGTGCGGACTACCACCTCCTCAAAGCGATGTGATTTGTTCACATACTAAATAGAATTCATTAAGGATAAATATAGTGAAATTATATGATATATATAACATAATAATTATAAATTAATTATATTATATATATATATATATAATTTATTTTCTTTCCTTAAATATGACAAAAAATGGAAACAACATTCATGCGTACACATGACCGACCATCTCCTTGAACAGTGTATTCCATTTCATATTTACATATTCTATAGATTATTATAAATACATATATAATGAATATAAATGATATTTATATCATGTTTTACATTATGTAAATCATGATATAAGTATGAAGACAAAAAATATAACAAATTAAGACACATGCTAAAAACAAAGATGATATTACCCAAAGAGAAATCTTAACTTGGAATTGTTAATAAAAGGTTAATATAAAGTCATAATAACACCATATATGGTATTATATATACTAATATGGTTCTATAAAATATTTATAATAAATTTATATTTATTATATAGGATTTTTTTATGAGAATGGAAAGAGTCAAGACATGAGGTAAGGGAATTTCATCACATTTTTTATTTCCGTGAGATATATGCCATATTCACCACTCTCTTATAATGTGTGGTGTATATAATACAATATGAAATTTTATATCATTCATTTAATTTATTTAATGAAACCAAAATCTTCAAATTTATGTTATTATTTCGTGGGGATCATGATTTGAATGTTACTCAAGTTGTAATGGTTTTCTCGTATCACTTTTGTTTTTCATGATATAGAAGCCATTTTCACCTCATATTTCTTATATGTTGTGTGTATAATAACAATATATATATTATATAATTCTTATACTTAAATTTATGGGTATCTAAAAATCCATTTTATTATCATTATTTAAATCGGTTTAGGTTTCAAAAGTTACCAAATTGGTAAAGTAATTTTGTCTCAATTTTTCTTCTTTGAGAAGCATGCCATGATATGCCCCTATATTTTTCTATGAGGTTTATATAATTCCTTTTACACGTTAAATAATTAATATAATTATTTTAATGATATTTTATGCTTAATTTAATTTCATTTTCTTACATGTGGAGTATAATTCAAAGATACCAAGTGGTAAGAGTTTATTAAAATAATCTCATCCTTTGTCAAGATTGTTTAGGATTATGCTTCAATTAATGAAATATTATGATTCATATCTCAAGATAAATCATGAATTATATTTTCCGATATATATTAATTATATATTAAATTATTGGAATAATTTTCCACTCTTTGGTACATAATATGATTAATAAATTGTTTTTAAGAAAGTTAGACTTGACAACTCTCTTTAATCAGAAATCTGTGTTCTTTAAAAATCTTGTTTTCTAAAAAAAATTTCAGACAAATTTCAATGATTATTTATAAGTTACAAAATTATCTTCAAAGAAATTATTTTTAAAACGTTTTCTATCTTTAATTATATGTTTTGAAATTATTTTCAAATAAATTGTTTTCAATTTTTTTCAAACTTTCATTATAAGTTTTAAAATTATTCTCAAATAAATGGTTCTAAAAATGTTATACTGATTTCTTTATCAGTTTCTATAGTATTTTAAAAGAAAAGGTTTTAAAAAAATTCCTGCTTTATTTATAATTTTTTAAATTTTTTTCAATGAATAAGTTTTTTAATATGTTTTGAAGCTTATTTTAAATGTTTTTAAAGAAAAAAATTTTCAAAATGTTTTCAAACTTCTTTTGTAAGTATTCAGAGAAAATGTTTTTCAAAACAATTTCAAGCCTTCATTATATATTTTGAAATTATTTTAAAATAAAATGGATTTTAAATGTTTTTATGGTTTAAAAATCCTTTTTTTAAATAATAAGGGATATTTTCTTCAATAATTTTTTTGATAGATATTTCCAAATTAATCTCCATATAAGATGACATCTATTGATGTTAATCATCCCTTTATGAGAAATGATACAATGGTTCCATTCATATTATTTCTCGTAATGGTTTATGTTTTGATGGAATGATGTTTATTAAACCCATTTATCTTTCACGAGATAAATTTTTATGAAACTCTTTCCTCTCCCATGGGTTTTATGCTTATGAAAACTACTTATTTTAAGTGGATATTCATTGATTAAATGATTATATAACTTGTTTTTTTTCTAGGTTAAGATATAATTACTATTTTATGATACCCATTTAATTTCATGGGTTATGATAGGATGTTTATGAAACCCACCAATTTTTATGGGTCATAATATGATGAAATTTTTAATATATTATAGAACATGTTTGAAAGATTTTATCATGAGATGGGTGAGACCAATATTTACCTCTAATTCATTGGGTAAAGATTTATGTCTTATGATACAATGATGGGAATCAAGTTGATGGGCTTGATCCACTATAGTAATATAGGAAAACCTGATCCATTACAAGAAAAGGACTATGACTGGGGGTGGTGGTGTCTCCCGACCAGTAGGTGTAGTCACCATGAATATTGAAGATGGAGAAAACTGATCCACTATTAGAAGATGGGGAAACCTGATCCATTAAGGAAAGATGGGGGAAACCTGATCCCTTACAAGGAAATAACTACAACTGGGGATGGTGGTGTGTCTTGCCTAGTGGGTGTTTTCGACATGAATTTCCCTATTAATTTCTATCACCGTGTATTGAATTATAGGGAATGATATTTCATGTTTATGTGTATGCCACAATTACATGTATTATCTCAATTTTATGCTTTCATGTTTTATGTTCATGTTTCTCTTATGAATCATGTCATATGAACTACTTATCTTTATTCCGGGATTCATGTATATGATATTTGATATGAATGGTATGTTCTTATAATGTTATTATGACATTATCATACCCTTATGTTCATGTTTATACTTACAAATATCTATTTTTTACCCTTAACGAGCCTATGATCTCACCCCTTTTATCATTTCCTCCCTAGTAAATGAAGATATATTCCATGTATAATATGTTTAAGAGGGGTTTTAGTATTATAGAACCTAGAGGTAGATAATGTAGATCACTCATATACCAATGTTTAAGTCTCCATGTTTCCAAAGGAACTAATCTAATACAGTCTTTGGGCGTCTGTTTGTGTAATGTTTTAAGTATTTTGCAATAATGATGTAATGTCTATGTATGTTAATATTGGTTCATTGTAGTTTTCTTTAAAATCCCTTTAATCTCCATATTTTACACTTTAACTTGGCATTTTTTGTGGGAGGTAGGCTATTTATATCTTATGATGAACTCCAAACTTCATCATCCATGCTTCCATTATCTTATTAAAAAAATGGATCTCTTTATCTTTGATTATGGATCTTAAAACTTTAAACCTATAAAAGATATTAGATTTGAAAAAAGAATAAAAAACATTAGTATAATTAGTTTTTTGGACTTTTGTTCTACCCACTTTGAAACATAATAAATTGAAATAAAGACTAAAAAATTAATAAAATACATGGGAAAAGGTCCTATAAAATTATCTCAAATTTTTTATAAAAAACTTACTAACTTTTAGGGTATTTCTTATCATTAAAACCTATTTACACTGAAATAAAATTTCTTAAATTTTTTACTAAAATCCTTGTTTATATTTAAATATTGTGGGATATTAAATTCAAGATTCTAAAACCTTTATTACTTTCCTTTGGGATCCAAAGCGGCTTCTATAGGCTAGAGTTTATAAAAATTAATGAACAGACTGGATCACAATACCAAGTAATCATTTTCATACCACTTAATCATTGAAAATTATCCAAAGATATATAACATACCATATATAAATTTTTGATTCATATTTGAGTCTTTGAATATGTTGTGTATTTAGGTTATATTGAACATGAGAGGTTACCAGATAATTGAATATTTTAGCATACCATGGTATTTCTCCTTTAATCAAGTATAACTGCTCTCCTTGAATTTTATCATTTAGTGTGTCTTTGGATGAAATTTCAACTTTGGATATGATGAGAAATATATTAATATGATCAACCAATTGGTTCTTATCTCCCTTATTATCTTTTGTCTCTTGATTGAACTCCTTAAGTAGTAACATCTATTTGACTATCCTTAGATTTTCTTTAACCTTTCTCACCAAACACCCAAGAGTTTTGTAATCAAAAACAACTATGACATTAGCTCTAAATAGGTAATATATAAATTTTTAAAATGAAAATAAACCCATTATAAACACTTTTTAATGGTTTTTAGTTTAGTTGGAAAAAAGAAAAGGTTCTTGAGGCATAGGTAATGACATGAGTCCTACCTTTAATTCTTTAGGAAATATATTCTCCCATACCCTTGGAAGTATCACAAAGCCACTCAAAAGGTGTCTTCCTATTTGGAAAATGCATACCGGGTGAGGTGTTTAATATTATATTCACCTAAAAAAATAAATCTTACACTCATCATCAAGACAATACTCAACACCATTCAGAAGTAACCTAAAAATGGGAAGAGAAATCTTAAATTAATACTTGATAATACTCTTGTAAAAATAAACATGTCCGAGAAAATATATAACTTGCTTCATAAAATTTGGTTAAGGAATTTTTTTTATTACTTTAATTTTTTATTTATATATCTTAATACCTTTTTATGAAATGAAATTCCCAAGAAATATTCTTCTTTTCATCATAAAATTAATCATTCAAAAAATTTAATCCAGGTTCTTTTCAATGATTTTTTTTGAAATCATTTTCTAAAATTTTCAAGAAATGATAAAAGTAATATAAAAAAAGTGAAATTATCCAAAAATACCTCTATTAATTTCTCAATCTGACTATAAAAGATACTTACCATTCAACTCTAAAATATAAAAGAATTATATAATCCAAAACAAATCATCCTATAAGTAATATTTCACAAGGTATATGTAATGGTTGGTTTCTCTTGATCCTATGGGGTAATTAGTATAGAAACATAACATAAAAAATCTTTTAGAAAACAATAGAGAGTTCTCCCCACTAATATATCCATCATTTTTTCAATAAATGGGATAGATAAATGATCTTTCCTAATGAACCAATTCAACTTTATTATAATCAATAAAAAATCTGTTTCAATTCTAAATTCTCATAGGGATTAATTTATCTTGGTAATTTCAGAAAATGTCTAGTCTTGTTTTCTTGGGAACTATGTGAATGGGGGACCCACTTTGAGTATAAAATTGGGTAGATGAGGTCTATCTCAAAAAAATTCTCTATCTTATTCTTAATAAAATCTATTATGGTGGGTTTGAGTCTTCTTTGGGGATACCTAATAGCTCTTAAATTTTCTTCAAGAAGAATTCTATACATGTATATTTTGGGATGTATGACCATAATATCACTTAAACACCAACATAATTCTTATATATTTACTCTGAAAATATTGAAAAAATTGTGTTCTTGATTTTTGGAAAATTTATTAGTAATGATGACTGATATTGTCTCTCACTCTATGAGGTACACGTAATTTAAATTAGTTGGGAAATGATTTAATTATAAATTTTGGGGTTTCTCTATAGTGGAAATTATATATGGGTTAATTACATACATATATTTTATTTCCTACACAAAATATGAAATATTAACTTCTACTTTCTGAAAAAAAATAATCAAATCCATAAAAAAACTCAGAAGTTACCTCTTCCTACAATATGAAAATAGATTTTCTATATTTTGGGAAAGATTTATTATATATGTTATTTTAATTCATAAATGTTACACTATAGTCATAAATTATTATAACATATATATATATATATATTCACTTGATTCAGTGTTTTTAATTTTTAAAAATTTAAGAAGTTAATGGTCATATAATGGTTGTCTCAGGGGGTCAAAAATATTGAATTGGACAGTGTTGTCTCCAAAATAAATAGAGAGTGTTCCTTAATACACATTGATAATGGTATTTAAAGTCTTTAAAAATATTCTCCCCAGTAATATTTGTGAGTGGTATGGTTCTTTAACTTCATCTATATTCAACACCAAAAATGATAATGGGAATATCATGTTTTTACTATAATTAACACATGCTCCAAGACTCTTGCCATAAAATTTGTGGACTTATTTTGAACTTGTACCAATACTCTTATTGGATTAAATTATTCCATATGAAAATATGTAAACATATAGTGTGGAATAAAATTAATTAAAGCAGTTAAATCACATAAATCATAAGAGAAACTCAAGGAACCAATAGTTAAATGGATAGAAAATTTACATAGATATTGAAATTTTGTTATAGGTTATGGGTGATGAAAGATAATAAATTTCTTCCCATGTTGAAACTTTACTTACCTTGAACTATGCTATTTTTGGTTAAATTATCTTTGAAAAATTTGGAATACATGTTGATTTTTTAGGGCTTGTAGAAGGTGTATGTTGATCTTTAATTTCTAGAAAGTTTCTGTAATTTCCCCTTGAAGTTATTCCTCTTGGATCTTTTTTTGTATTATATCATTCTTGATGAGAAAGGAAGTGAAATTATTTTATTTTATCTTTACTGCATTTATATGTGTATTTAGTGGTCCGTTTTGTTTTATACATCCCTTCCCTAAGATTTTTTATTTTTTTCTTATTTGGAAAAAAATTCAAGAATCTTTCTAGAATTTAAAAAAATTATAGTTTTATTTTTCCCATGTTCTATTTGGTTGGTTACAAGTTCATGTGTATATGGGTTTGGAAGTTCATTTGAATTTTTTTGTCACCATTATCACATTTCTTTTGGTATCAGGGATTTTTGGGATGGAATATTTCCTAGTTTTTTGGATAGAATCTCTACAATACCGCTTATTTGGTTTCTCAACCCTCCCAACTCATTCCTTATTTTATTAACTTCAGCTTCTTATTTTCTCTATATATGTGGTTTTAAACTAGTGAAGTATTGTTCAAAAGGGTTATTTTTATGGAAATGACGGGGTTGTCGGTAAGAATATTGGGTATAAGGCCATTGGTATAGTTTTTGTAAAGGTAGAGGCTTCTAGAATTTATGGTTTTGCTTATAGTGGGGTGGTTATTATAGGTAAAAATTTTGAAAATGTATTATATCCTAGTTATATTGATTTACATACCAACACTGTACATATTAATTGACTCTCCACCATTTAGTGGTCTATTGGTATTTCCCTAACTAGAATTATACTACAAAACTTTCAATTCCCCACTCCTCAAAACACTGGTCAAAAGAATAACGAGGGGATGGAAATAAACCCCTTACCTTTGATGGTTATTATCATCCATTGGTATATTTAAAATCCATTTGTTAGATAGGGATAAATTTATCTTAGTGTTTATATTCTAGCAACATAGATGATTATAAATCTATTACCTCATGAAAACCTATAGTACTAGTACCTATTGTTCCAAATTGTTGTGATTTATATTTTATCTTCTCAATAAGTCCCCTGGATTATGATGGTACTTTTTCTATGATATATTATCAATATGATTAATCCAAAATGTTACTATAATTTTCCAAAAATACTTGATAAAATAACATAAGGATGCGGTGCTCCTCTATAGTTTGATATGGGCAACTGACACATAGCTTCTTAAACATCTCCTAGTACTTCTAGGGACTATCTCTAGAAGATTCTCTGATGGATTATATTTCTTTTATTATGGTAGTTATTCTAGTGTTAGTTTTGGATATCTGAAGAAAAATTCTCTCAATGTCATCCCAGTCCTAGACATCAACTATTTATGCGATTTATAATGACTTCATAGTATCTCCTTCTAATTAAAAGAAGAATTATATGCACCTAAATTTCTCCTTGACCACTTATTATCTTTAAAGTTGAGAACATTAGATTAAACTCTCGATGTGTTTGTTTGGGACTCCACATGCAAGACCATGATATTTTGGAAGTAATTTTATTACACCAATTTTCAATTAAAATTCAGTTTATAAATAAAATATGGGAATATTATTACATGGACTTGTAAAATGTGGTGCATATAGATATATTTGTGTTTTATTTGTGTTTCTTTCCATGGTGGTAGGCTCAAAGTAAACACTTGTGGATGAACTAGGGTTTTTCAAAGTAAATTCTTCAAAATTGTCTTGAATATTTATGTTATTTAACTTTGTTTGATAACATATTTCAGTTTTTGGGTCAAAATTACAAAGTGGATTTGTAAAATATCTAGTCATAAAATTTAAAAATATATTTTAGGACTTCCTCCCTGATAAAGATAAAACGTTTTTAAACAATAACCAATATTGGGGTGTGGAAAAATAAATTATTTCCTCTGTTATTATGTAGTAATAGTGGTAACCCTAGGGTTGTCTCTAAAGTGGAGTACTCAAAATCAATTTTCATTTTAATTATAAGATGGGAGTGTTTTATATCCTTTTATTTTGAAAAAAAGTGAAAACAATAATAAAAGTGATGGAAAATAATATTATTCGAATAAATATTGTTTTAGGGATTGATTCCAAATTTTAATGATATCCTAGACCTCAAATTATTACCACTTATTATTCTAGATAACTGATTATTGACAGGCCCCACAACTATTTCACATCTAATACTTGGTTGAATGGTTTTGGTGATAAATAACTTATAAAACACTTTTTCTTAGTATAACATCCTTCTCATGTGTATATGTGATACAACAAAACACACCCATATCACTCCATAAATATTCAACTAAGTATTATCCCACCCAAGGAATCCAAAAGTATTTACTACTCCTTCCCCTCATGCTAGAAACCAGCAAACACTTCACCACTTAGCCCAAACTATTACGCTATATATTGATTGAAGCTAAGTGGATAAATATTATGGATCATCATATGAGGAATAAAATTATAAATATAATTAAATCAAATAAAACCATATTTGAAATTATTATTTTCTATTAAATATAAAAATAACTTAACAAAAAAGTGAAATTTTATTCATTGAGGTGTGAATACTTAAGCATTATAAAACAACAACCATCCCTTCCTCAATCAATCATAATTTACCACACTATACAAATGGTGAAAGAGATTAATGGAGAAGAATAAATCATTCCAAAAATATATAAAATAGAAAATAAAAAAAATTAGTAAGAAAAAACAACAAAAATCATGTGTATGCCTCCCAATGTTCACCTTTTACCTCATCTTCCTTTTATAACTCCATGGTTTCCCTCTTATTTGACCATGGTCAAACCATAAATATCCTTTCATTTTTATTTATTATAAAGTTCATCTGTTTCTTGGATTTATTTTGTGGATATTATTCTATCTTTCTGGGAAATATGTAAAGTCCTTATTTTCTCTCAATTGAAATACAATAAACATAATAATCCACATGGTATCTGTAGAGACCCAAAGATTGACGTACATGGACATTACATTACTTTTGCGGAATACTTGGTACATAACAAAAACACACACACAAGGATCGTAATAGTTTAGTGTCTTTGGAAACTCGGAACATAATCTTCTAATCGTGGTGAAAGATCTTCAATATCTCCCATAAAGATCTTCCCTTTTTTTACCTAAAACCCTTTTTTATATCCTGGGGAAAAGAAAACATAAAAGGGTGAGCTCAAATGCTCATTAAGGGTAAACAAAAGAAATATCAATCACATCATATACACAAGCACATAACTTTTGGAAATCTTAACCTGCAAAAGAGATCATAATTTCATAACATGGGATAAATCATTGCAGTGAAATGTAATCACAATAATCATAACTTAAAACATGAAACTTTGTGGCATTCACACATAATCATAGAGAATCATTTCTTGTTAGTCAAGACTCATTTCCAAGACTATCTTAGTGGACAAAGTCCCTTTCTGAATCGAGTAACCCTCGTTTCAGTCCTGTTTCACTGAACCGGTATAACCTACCGTTCCAGCCCTGTCTATCTCATGAGATATAAAATCTTTACCCAATGCATTGGAGAGAGATATAGGTCCCACCCATCTCTTAATGATACAAATCTTATGTGTGCCACAAAATCATAAACCATAAATAATTTCATAACCCATGTAATAAAAATGGGATTCTTAAACATCGTGACATCATAAAACAATTCATATAAGATAAAGGAATTCATAAAAATAATTCCATCACAACATAATCAAATCAATATAATAATAGGGATAAAAATAGAACCCTTTATTATCTTAGATGGAAAATAGTTTTGATAAAACACTTGAAATGAATTCTTGAGGAAAATATCCTTTCTTCTTCAAAATCAATTTCTTTTCACAAAACGTCATGCAATTTTAAAAGAAATAGATTTTATTGAAAATAGTAATGAAATCTTTTGGAGTAAGCTTCATGAAAATAAGGCTATATAAAACCGTAAAAATCCGTTCGTGCCGTATAAGTTAAAAAAAACATTCTTCTCGTACTTTTGTCGGAAAAGTCAAAAAGTACCTCGTACGAAAACGACAAAAGATTCCTTTCATATCTTTTACAAAAAACATACCGAAGGGTAAAATTTGATATAAACTATTGTAGAAGGATGGAAAAAATATTACATATTGAGGGAACATGGATGTGGATGATAAAATACACCCCAGTAATTACCAAAGTAAAAACAATCTCGGATAAAAGTGAGATTGTGATATTTCCCTTACCTTAGGTCCGATTAGCTTCGTATGTGTCCGAACCTCCTGTATAATGATTTAAATAATGTCATTGACTTATTACGGTATCATATTCATTGTTATGATATCATATATGGTTCACTTATGACATTATATTACCCGTTCTTTTGTAAATTCCATGTTAAAGAAGCGTTTTGGGTAAAATCGTTTCATTTATCGTAGGTGTTTTGACTTGTTGTTCTTGACATTATTATTACTTATATCATGATTTACATACTTCCAGAATATAAAATATGATTTATATATCATATATATTCAGTATATATATATATATAATAGATAGATAAATGAAATGAAAAAACACCGTTCATGGAGACGGTAGTCCGTACGTACACATGAACGCTGTTTTTCTTTCCTTATTGTCTTGAATGGAAGTAAGTAGATGACATACATATATATATATATACATAAATCCAGTAGCTTTATAATTTCATATATTTCATTATTATTTCTTATATATACTTTATAATCATTCTTAAATGGTTAACATGGATAATGAATCTCATCGCGTCGTGGAGACGGTAGTCCGTACGTACGCACGAGCGATGATATCATTTACATAAATATTGAATTGAATTGGAGTGGATTATACAATATATCAGAATCAATATGATGTTGTAATAACTATGTATAGTTATTCTTTACACCATTATACCCATCCATGTAAGGTGGTGGTGGAAAATAGATTACACCACGGCGTGGAGACGGTATTCCGTACGTAGGCACGCGCGGTGATTTCATTTTTCCGTAGGATGGATAGAAGGTGAATTAGAATTGTTTCATATTTATAATAACATATCAGTATATAAGAAATATTGATGTTATTAATTTATCATGAAACAACTAAAGAAGAAGAAGTTGAAGAAGAAAGAAATTGAAAAGATCGGTAATGGATATTACCTCTTCTTTGAAACGCCTCTTTGAATCCTCCACTTAGGGAACTAAGACTGGTCTTTGAAGATAGCCATGACCTCTAGGATTATTCTAGGGAAGTGGAGAAGGGATTTTGGCAGAGTTTTTCCGAGCTTGAGTGCTCAAATTGGTGTGAGGAGGAGGGGGGAGGAGGTGTCCTTTTATAAGGGAGGAGAGGGGCACCTTAGGAATACCTCAAAATATTATTTTATATTAATGTCAAAATCGGTTTATAATGGTTTCAAAGGGTCTTATTTCGAAGATAAAGTGGGGATGGGTCGAAATCCTATCAACCAATAGGATTTAGACAAGTTTAGGGTATTATTTTAACCTTATCAATTAGATTTAACTCTAAGTTAAATAATTTAACTTTTACCGTCTCTTTTTGTTTTCTTTCACTATATGGTTAATACACTTACTATAACATGCTAAACGAACCCCAAATTGTTTATTATTAATATATATATCCTCATCTAAGTCATTTGGCCGAACCATAGATTTTTAAGAATAAAATAACAATTAATAATATTATATTTGATTTAAAAACTATTTTGTGTCAATTTTGACACTATTTGATATATGATTTTTGTGAAAGTCATAAAAGAATTATATTTTCAAACAAAGTTGATTAAATCAACACTAATATATCATAGTAACCTAGAAAATTAGTGTAATTCATAAAAAGTCTCAAATTACATTTATTTGAGTATTTATAACATGAATTATGTTAACATTTCCTTAAAAGGGTAATTACTGCATCATCGTTTTGTCATAAATAAATTAATTTATTTAAAGTCTAAAAATTATAAATAAAATATCATTATATAGGAAATCTTTTTATCTTTATAATGAATATTTATAGTCGAATTTATCTTATGTATAACCCCATATTAAAAATGTTTTAGTTATTAAACTTTGATTTTAACTATTTTAACTATTCATTAAATAAAATAATATTAAATGTCATAATCTAATCCAAGTGGACCTAAATGGTCATATTATATTCATAAGGTTGTTTTTGGTCGAATTACACTTATCCAATAGAATTAGGACATGTGTTAGGGTAATAGTAATATCATATTTACCCTTAGTTACCCAATTTACTATTAACCGTGGTAAAAAAAAGTAAAATGTTACTATTCACCAAAAATTATTTTTATCTCATTGAACCAAATTTTAGTCCTTGATATTAACCGTGTCTGTCGTATTTTCGAAATTCCATTCACAGAAGCGGTAAAATTAAGTTTTATGCAAAATTCAGTTTTTAACCTACCACTTAGTGGTTTCACTATTCATCAATAATTGAAAGTTTTCAGAAAAAAGCCAAAATTTCATCCTAAGCTATATTTCATATTCCAAATTCAAAAATGAAGTCTATTTTACCAAATTCATAACATAGAAATTTCATTAATTAATTTTATAATTAAATCCCGCTGTTAAAACAAATAGCGTGTTTTTAAGAAACAATATCTATCAAAAGATTGACACTCGATTATGTCTGGTTTAAATGTGAAATTACATCCAATGACCAAAATTGTATTAAATTGTAAAAATATATTCTAAATATACTTTAAAACAACTCAAATTAATAATTTATCACTATTAATTATTTTTATTAAAAAAGTTGTTTTTAATTATAATTTAGTAATTTTCACTATTCATCAGAATATGAAAGTTATCCGAAAAGTACCAAAATTTCACCTTAGGCTAAATTCGATACTCTGAATCCAAAAATGAAGTCCATTTTGAGAGATAAAATTTCTAAAATTTTAAAAGGTGGTTATTACTATTCATAACGGCTTGTTATAATAATATTTTAATAGCATATCGTTGTTTAGTGAAACTCGGTATTACGTACTACACACGCTATCGAGGAAGGTTGCGATTGCGTGTAATGCAAGGAAAGTAAAGGATGCGTGTTGTGCAAGCTCCTTTTTGTGTTGCGTACAACACAAGACATTAGTGAAATTAAAAAGAATAATTTTCATAAAATCTTGGGCTGTTACATTCTACCCCCCTTAAAATGAATTTCGCCCTCGAAATTCGTCGGGGATATAAATGGTTTACTATTCGAAAGTTTCTTTAATAGAAACCCACATCGTAAAAAGGAATACCAAACCCAATATTTTAAAACAAAAGTATGAAACTTAACGATTACCCAAATAAACTAATCACTGGGTTTCCAAATAGGTGAAAATATGGATAAGGAAGAAAAATCTAACCATCATGTTCTGATGGAGAGTGGTAGAGAACATGGCTATGGAAAAGCCAACAATCACAAATCCATAAATTTGTGACGATCTAAGGTACCATCCGATTCATCAGGTATAAGATCACTAGGACAACATTTTTTTTGGTTTTCAAGATCATTTCCCTAAAGTTGAAAATTTGAATTAGAATAAATACTTTCTTTATTTTGGTACAATCTCACTGTTGTTCATCCCTTGAACAATTTCCACTTCATCTCTTAAATAAATGAATTTGAATTTGTTATTCGTGAAGTGTTAGTAGATCATGTGATAGAATGATGGGTCATTCCATCTGTCTCAAACAAAAGGTTAGCAAAAATTATATACATAAGTCGATCTATAGTGAGATTAATCACATATGGTTCCTAAAATGGACTTATACTTCATATATCATACTGCTTAATATAATAAAACTAGTTTCTACTAAACAGGGACTTCCTGTAGGCCAGTAGTAGGCGATAAAGGCCAGTCGCACTTCAGTTGTGGGTTCGATTCCCACAGCCTTGTCCGAAGCGATGGGTTGTCGCCCGTCCTGCAGGTTGTCCTTTTTCTAAAACTACATTACTATAACATCCCATCGAAAAAAAACTTCTATCCTTAAACAATACTCACTTATCTCCAACATAATCCATTTTAATCTTTAGTCTTATCCATAATACTGCAATCCACTCTCATAACATAGTGAAAACAATTACCATAGATTTAACACCATCGTCGATCCCCATATATCATAAGATATGTTTTGTTGGTCACATTCCAAACATTCAAAGTCCTTAATCATGTATTCTCTTGAATACCTTAGTGAAAACATGAATGCAGATAAAATCTAACACCTTCCACATACCAAAATCCTCAAAATTCTATATACTCAAACCATGATATCACTTAGTCCTTATATCAATCATGAGCTCATGAATACTATTAAACCTTTCATTTTATCATTTTCTCTTAATTATGCGCATATCATCTTATTTCCAAAAAATATCTCAATCACTTTGAATACCACATCAATAAATATTGCAATACTCAATGATACAACATTATTTTGGAATCCCATTACATAAACACTTAATCATTCCACCACATCGTTGTCATATTCAACATTGCCAATAGTGATCTCATGTGACTTCCCTTTGTCCTTTGCCTTTAGTGGTTTCCCATGTTGATCATCACTAACCCTTGGATTAGGGAATTTATTAGCATAATGACCCATTTCCTTGCACTTGAAGCATTGAAGTGTTGGTGGTGAGTTCTCTGCAGTGTTTGCTTTATTCACATCATTAGAAACCCTTTTTCCATTACTTCGACACTCAGCTACTCGATGACCTTCTTTTCCACACTTAAAACATTTTCTAGTCCCTTTAAGACAATCTCCACCATGCTTCTTTCCACACTTTGTGCATAAGGAAACATTCATCTTCTTTTCACCATTATTCTGAGATTTCTCCTTGAACTCCATCTTTCGTTTCTTGTCAAAACCATGAGATGGATATGTAACACCAACTTCCATTTCTACCTTGATAGCACAACGCACAATTTCTTCATAGCTACTGAAGTATCTTATAGCTAATGCCCTTCGAAGACTTGGTTTTAAGCCACTGAAAAATCGATCAACTTTAATTTCAGGTTGGATGATAATGCCAGATGCATACCTTGCAAGTCTTGTAAAATTCGCTTCGTATATACCAACAGATTCATCATCCTTTTGCTTTAGTTCAAGAAACTCCTTCTCCATCTTTGTTCGAAGAATACGAGGGAAGTACTTATTGAAAAATAAGTTCTTGAACTCGTCCCATTCCATGGACTCAATTTCATCTCTTTGCCTTGTATTCTTGATAAGATTCCACCATTGATCAGCTTCACCTTCCAAAAGATATACTGCTAAGATGACTTTATCATGTTCAGAACATTGAAGAACTGAAAATATCTTTTCAGTGGTACTGATCCATTGTTCAGAAACAAGTGGATCAGAAGACCCACTGAAAGAAGGTGGACGTTGCCTCATGAAGGACTCAATAGAATATTGTTCCCTTCTCTACTCATTTGGAAGTTCAGAATGATTCATAGCTTGTGTAAGTATAGCAATAAGATTTTGCACTCCATCTCCCATAAGATTTGTTTGTTCAGGAGGACAATCATTGCATTGTCCATTGCATTGATCAACACGGTTCCTTCGGGTTCCAGCCATCTTCTAAAACCCAAAAAGAATAGTGTGAGAGGCAAAAATCATGCTAGGGAAAACAACATAATAAAGGGGGAGTACCTTCAATATCTAACATCTTAGGTTTAATTCTATGATCATTAGCGTAATTCTAGTACTATAACCTATACGTATACTTAACCTTAGGGACATCCCTAGACATACCTTAGAAATATCTCTAGGGATCTCACTAACGTTCTCGCATCCTAGTTTCCAAAGGTTGACTAAACTTTTCCTCTGATACCAACTGTAGAGACCCAAAGCTTGACGTACATGGGCATTACATTACTTTTGCGGAATACTTGGTACATTACAAAAACACACACACAAGGATCGTAATAGATTAGTGTCTTTGGAAACTCGGAACATAATCTTCTAATCGTGGTGAAAGATCTTCAATATCTCCCATAAAGATCTTCCCTTTTTTTACCTAAAACCCTTTTTTATATCCTGGGGAAAAGAAAACATAAAAGGGTGAGCTCAAATGCTCATTAAGGGTAAACAAAAGAAATATCAATCACATCATATACACAAGCACATAACTTTTGGAAATCTTAACCTGCAAAAGAGATCATAATTTTATAACATGGGATAAATCATGGCAGTGAAATGTAATCACAATAATCATAACTTAAAACATGAAACTTTGTGGCATTCACACATAATCATAGAGAATCATTTCTTGTTAGTCAAGACTCATTTCCAAGACTATCTTAGTGGACAAAGTCCCTTTCTGAATCGAGTAACCCTCGTTTCAGTCCTGTTTCACTGAACCGGTATAACCTACCGTTCCAGCCCTGTCTATCTCATGAGATATAAAATCTTTACCCAATGAATTGGAGGTAGATATAGGTCCCACACATCTCTTAATGATACAATTCTTATGTGTGCCACAAAATCATAAACCATAAATCATTTCATAACCCATGTAATAAAAATGGAATTCTTAAACATCGTGACATCATAAAACAATTCATATAAGATAAAGGAATTCATAAAAATAATTCCATCACAACATAATCAAATCAATATAATAATATGGATAAAAATAGAACCCCTTATTATCTTAGATGGAAAATAGTTTTGATAAAACACTTGAAATGAATTCTTGAGGAAAATATCCTTTCTTCTTCAAAATCAATTTCTTTTCACAAAACGTCATGCAATTTTAAAAGAAAGAGATTTTATTGAAAATAGTCATGAAATCTTTTGGAGGAAGCTTCATGAAAATAAGGCTTTATAAAACCGTAAAAATCCGTTCGTTCCGTATAAGTTAAAAAAAACATTCTTCTCGTACTTTTGTCGGAAAAGTCAAAAAGTACCTCGTATGAAAACGACAAAAGATTCCTTTCATATCTTTTACAAAAAACATACCGAAGGGTAAAATTTGATATAAACTATTGTATAAGGATGGAAAAAATATTACATATTGAGACAACATGGATGTGGATGATAAAATACACCCTAGTAATTACCAAAGTAAAAACAATCTCGGATAAAAGTGAGATTGTGATATTTCCCTTACCTTAGGTCCGATTAGCTTCGTATGTGTCCGAACCTCCTGTATAATGATTTAAATAATGTCATTGACTTATTAAAGAATCATATTCATTGTTATGATATCATCTATGGTTCACTTATGACATTATATTACCCGTTCTTTTGTAAATTCCATGTTAAAGAAGCGTTTTGGGTAAAATCGTTTCATTTATCGTAGGTGTTTTGACTTGTTGTTCTTGACATTATTATTACTTATATCATGATTTACTTACTTCCAGAATATAAAATATGATTTATATATCATATATATTCAGTATATATATATATAATAGATAGATAAATGAAATGAAAAAACACCGTTCATGGAGACGGTAGTCCGTACATACACATGAACGCTGTTTTCCTTTCCTTATTGTCTTGAATGGAAGTAAGTAGATGACATACATATATATATATACATAAATCCAGTAGCTTTATAATGTCATATATTTCATTATTATTTCTTATATATACTTTATAATCATTATTAAATGGTTAACATGGAGAACGAATCTCATCGCGTCGTGGAGACGGTAGTCCGTACGTACGCACGGGCGATGATATCATTTCCATAAATATTGAATTGAATTGGAGTGGATTATACAATATATCAGAATCAATATGATGTTTTAATAACTATGTATAGTTATTCTTTACAACATTATACCCATCCATGTTAGGTGGTGGTGGAAAATAGATTACACCACGGCGTGGAGACGGTATTCCGTACGTACGCACGCGTGGTGATTTCATTTTTCCGTAGGATGGATAGAAGGTGAATTAGAGTTGTTTCATATTTATAATAACATATCAGTATATAAGAAATACTGATGTTATTACTTTATCATGAAACAACTAAAGAAGAAGAAGTTGAAGAAGAAAGAAATTGAAAACATCGGTAATGGATATTACCTCTTCTTTGAAACGCCTCTTTGAATCCTCCACTTAGGGAACTAAGACTGGTCTTTGAAGAAGACCAGGACCTCTAGGATTATTCTAGGGAAGTGGAGAAGGGATTTTGTCAGAGGTTGGCCGAGCTTGAGTGCTCAAATTGGTGTGAGGAGGAGGAGGGAGGAGGTGTCCTTTTATATGGGAGGAGAGGGGAACCTTAGGAATACCTCAAAATATTATTTTATATTAATGTCAGAATCGGTTTATAATGGTTCCAAAGGGTCTTATTTCGAAGATAAAGTGGGGATGGGTCGAAATACTATCAACCAATAGGATTTAGACAAGTTTAGGGTATTATTTTAACCTCATCAATTAGATTTAACTCTAAGTTAAATAATTTAACTTTTACCGTCTCTTTTTGTTTTCTTTCACTATATGGTTAATACACTTACTATAACATGCCAAAAGAACCCCAAATTGTTTATTATTAATATATATATCCTTATATAAGTCATTTGGCCGAACCATAGATTTTTAGGAATAAAATAACAATTAATAATATAATATTTGATTTAAAAACTATTTTGTGTCAATTTTGACACTATTTGATATATGATTTTTGTGAAAGTCATAACAGAATTATATTTTCAAACCAAGTTGATTAAATCAACACTAATATATCATAGTAACCTATAAAATTAGTTTAATTCATAAAAAGTCTCAAATTATATTTATTTGAGCATTTATAACATGAATTATGTTAACATTTCCTTAAAAGGGTAATTACTGCATCATCGTTGTGTCATAAATAAATTAATTTATTTAAAGTCTAAAAATTATAAATAAAATATCATTATGTAGTAAATCTGTTTATCTTTCTAATGAATATTTATAGTCGAATTTATCTTATGTATAACCCCATATTAAAAATGTTTTAGTTATTAAACTTTGTTTTTAACTATTTTAACTATTCATTAAATAAAATAATATTAAATGTCATAATCTAATCCAAGTGGACCTAAATGGTCATATTATATTCATAAGGTTGTTTTTGGTCGAATTACACTTATCCAATAGAATTAGTACATGTGTCAGGGTAATAGTAATATCATATTTACCCTTAGTTACTCTATTTACTATTAACCGTGGTAAAAAAAGTAAAAAGTTACTATTCACCAAAAATTATTTTCATCTCATTGAACCACATTTTAGTCCTTGATATTAACTGTGTCTGTAGGATTTTCGAAATTCCATTCATAGAAGCGGTAAAATTAAGTTTTATGCAAAATTCAGTTTTTAACCTACCACTTAGTGGTTTCACTATTCATCAATAATTGAAAGTTTTCAGAAAAAAGCCAAAATTTCATCCTAAGCTATATTTCATATTCCAAATTCAAAAATGAAGTATATTTTACCAAATTCATAACATAGAAATTTCATTAATTAATTTTATAATTAAATCCCGCTGTTAAAACAAATAGCGTGTTTTTAAGAAACAATATCTATCAAAAGATTGACACTCGATTATGTCTGGTTTAAATGTGAAATTACATCCAATGACCAACATTGTATTAAATTGTAAAAATATATTCTAAATATACTTTAAAATAACTCAAATTAATAATTTATCACTATTAATTATTTTTATTAAAAAAGTTGTTTTTAATTATAATTTAGTAATTTTCACTATTCATCAGAATATGAAAGTTATCCGAAAAGTACCAAAATTTCACCTTAGGCTAAATTCGATACTCTGAATCCAAAAATGAAGTCCATTTTGAGAGATAAAATTTCTAAAATTTTAAAAGGTGGTTATTACTATTCATAACGGCTAGTTATAATAATATTTTAATAGCATATCGTTGTTTAGTGAAACTCGGTATTACGTACTACACACGCTATCGAGGAAGGTTGCGATTACGTGTAATGCAAGGCAAGTCAGGGATGCGTGTTGTGCAAGCTCCTTTTTGTGTTGCGTACAACACAAGACATTAGTGAAATTAAAAAGAATAATTTTCATAAAATCTTGGGTTGTTACATTCTACCCCCCTTAAAATGAATTTCGCCATCGAAATTCGTCGGGGTTATAAATGGTTTACTATTCGAAAGTTTCTTTAATAGAAACCCACATCGTAAAAAGGAATACCAAACCCAATATTTTAAAACAAAAGTATGAAACTTAACGATTACCCAAATAAACTAATCACTGGGTTTCCACATAGGTGAAAATATGGATAAGGAAGAAAAATCTAACCATCATGTTATGATGGAGAGTGGTAGAGAACATGGCTATGGAAAAGCCAACAATCACAAATCCATAAATTTGTGACGATCTAAGGTACCATCCGATTCATCAGGTATAAGATCACTAGGACAACCTTTTTTTTGGTTTTCAAGATCATTTCCCTAAAGTTGAAAATTTGAATTAGAATAAATAATTTCTTTATTTTGGTACAATCTCACTGTTGTTCATCCCTTGAACAATTTCCACTTCATATCTTAAATAAATGAAGTTGAATTTGTTATTCGTGAAGTGTTAGCAGATCATGTAATATAATGACGAGTCATTCCATCTGTCTCAAACAAAAGGTTAGCAAAAATTATATACATAAGTCGATCTATAGTGAGATTAATCACATATGGTTCCTAAAATGGACTTATACTTCATATATCATACTGATTAATATAATAAAACTAGTTTCTACTAAACAGGGACTTCATGTAGGCCAGTAGTAGGTGATAAAGGCCAGTCGCACTTCGGTTGTGGGTTCGATTCCCACAGCCTTGTCTGAAGCGATGGGCTGTCGCCCGTCCTGCAGGTTGTCCTTTTTCTAAAACTACATTACTATAACATCCCATCGAAAAAAAACTTCTATCCTTAAACAATACTCACTTATGTCCAACATAATCCATTTCAATCTTTAGGCTTATCCATAATACTGCAGTCCACTCTCATAACATAGTGAAAACGATTACCAGAGATTTAACACCATCGTCGATCCCCATATATCATAAGATATGTTTTGTTGGTCACATTCCAAACATTCAAAGTCCTTAATCATGTATTCTCTTGAATACCTTAGTGAAAACATGAATGCAGATAAAATTTAACACCTTCCACATACCAAAATCCTCAAAATTCTATATACTCAAACCATGATATCACTTAGTCCTTATATCAATCATGAGCTCATGAATACTATTAAACATTTCATTTTCTCATTTTCCCTTCATTATGCGCATATCATCTTATTTCCAAAAAATATCTCAATCACTTTGAATACCACATCAATAAATATTGCAACACTCAATGATACAACATTATTTTGGAATCCCATTACATAAACACTTAATCATTCCACCACATCGTTGTCATATTCAACATTGCCAATAGTGATCTCATGTGACTTCCCTTTGTCCTTTGCCTTTAGTGGTTTCTCATGTTGATCATCACTAACCCTTGGATTAGGGAATTTATTAGCATAATGCCCCATTTCCTTTCACTTGAAGCATTGAAGTGTTGGGGGTGAGTTCTCTGCAGTGTTTGCTTTATTCACATCATTAGAAACCCTTTTTCCATTACTTCGACACTCAGCTGCTCGATGACCTTCTTTTCCACACTTAAAACATTTTCTAGTCCCTTTAAGACAATCTCCACCATGCTTCTTTCCACACTTTGTGCATAAGGAAACATTCATCTTCTTTTCACCATTATTCTGAGATTTCTCCTTGAACTCCATCTTTCGTTTCTTGTCAAAACCATGAGATGGATATGTAACACCAACTTCCATTTCTACCTTGATAGCACAACGCACAATTTCTTCATAGCTACTGAAGTCTCTTATAGCTAATGCCCTTCGAAGACTTGGTTTTAAGCCACTGAAAAATCGATCAACTTTACTTTCAGGTTGGATGATAATGCCAGATGCATACCTTGCAAGTCTTGTAAAATTCGCTTCGTATATACCAACAGATTAATCATCCTTTTGCTTTAGTTCAAGAAACTCCTTCTCCATCTTTGTTCGAAGAATACGAGGGAAGTACTTATTGAAAAATAAGTTCTTGAACTCGTCCCATTCCATAGACTCAATTTCATCTCTTTGCCTTGTATTCTTGATAAGATTCCACCATTGATCAGCTTCACCTTCCAAACGATATACTGCTAAGATGACTTTATCATGTTCAGAACATTGAAGAACTGAAAATATCTTTTCAGTGGTACTGATCCATTGTTCAGCAACAAGTGGATCAGAAGACCCCCTGAAAGAATGTGGACGTTGCCTCATGAAGGACTCAATAGAATATTGTTCCCTTCTCTGCTCATTTTGAAGTCCAGAATGATTCATAGCTCGTGTAAGTATAGCAATAAGATTTTTCACTCCATCTCCCATAAAATTTGTTTGTTCATGAGGAAAATCATTGCATTGTCCATTGCATTGATCAACACGGTTCCTTCGGGTTCTAGCCATCTTCTAAAACCCAAAAAGAATAGTGTGAGAGGCAAAAATCATGCTAGGGAAAACAACATAATAAAGGAGGAGTACCTTCAATATCTAACATCTTAGGTTTAATTCTATGATCGTTAGCGTAATTCTAGTACTATAACCTATACGTATACTTAACCTTAGGGACATCCCTAGACATACCTTAGAAATATCTCTAGGGATCTCACTAACATTCTCGCATCCTAGTTTCCAAAGGTTGACTAAACCTTTCCTCTGATACCAACTGTAGAGACCCAAAGCTTGACGTACATGGACATTACATTACTTTTGCGGAATACTTGGTACATAACAAAAACACACACACAAGGATCTTAATAGTTTAGTGTCTTTGGAAACTCGGAACATAATCTTCTAATCGTGGTAAAAGATCTTCAATATCTCCCATAAAGATCTTCCCTTTTTTTTTTACCTAAAACCATTTTTTATATCCTGGGGAAAAGAAAACATAAAAGGGTGAGCTCAAATGATCAGTAAGGGTAAACAAAAGAAATATCAATCACATCATATACACAAGCACATAACTTTTGGAAATCTTAACCTGCAAAAGAGATCATAATTTCATAACATGAGATAAATCATGGCAGTGAAATGTAATCACAATAATCATAACTTAAAACATGAAACTTTGTGGCATTCAAACATAATCATAGAGAATCATTTCTTGTTAGTCAAGACTCATTTCCAAGACTATCTTAGTGGACAAAGTCCCTTTCTGAATCGAGTAACCCTCGTTTCAGTCTTGTTTCACTGAACCGGTATAACCTACCGTTCCAGCCCTGTCTATATCATGAGATATAAAATCTTTACCCAATGCATTGGAGGGAGATATAGGTCTCACCCATCTCTTAATGATACAATTCTTATGTGTTCCACAAAATCATAAACCATAAATCATTTCATAACCCATGTAATAAAAATGGGATTCTTAAACATCGTGACATCATAAAACAATTCATATAAGATAAAGGAATTCATAAAAATAATTTCATCACAACATAATCAAATCAATATAATAATAGGGATAAAAATAGAACCCTTTATTATCTTAGATGGAAAATAGTTTTGATAAAACACTTGAAATGAATTCTTGAGGAAAATATCCTTTCTTCTTCAAAATCAATTTCATTCCACAAAACGTCATGCAATTTTAAAAGAAAGAGATTTTATTGAAAATATTCATGAAATCTTTTGGAGGAAGCTTCATGAAAATAAGGCTTTATAAAACCGTAAAAATCCGTTCGTGCCGTATAAGTTAAAAAAAACATTCTTCTCGTACTTTTGTCGGAAAAGTCAAAAAGTACCTCGTACGAAAACGACAAAAGATTCTTTTCATATCTTTTACAAAAAACATACCGAAGGGTAAAATTTGATATAAACTATTGTAGAAGGATGGAAAAAATATTAAATGTTGAGGGAACATGGATGTGGATGATAAAATACACCCCAGTAATTACCAAAGTAAAAACAATCTCGGATAAAAGTGAGATTGTGATATTTCCCTTACCTTAGGTCCGATTAGCTTCGTATGTGTCCGAACCTCCTGTATAATGATTTAAATAATGTCATTGACTTATTACAGAATCATATTCATTGTTATGATATCATATATGGTTCACTTATGACATTATATTACCCGTTCTTTTGTAAATTCCATGTTAAAGAAGCGTTTTGGGTAAAATCGTTTCATTTATCGTAGGTGTTTTGACTTGTTGTTCTTGACATTATTATTACTTATATCATGATTTAATTACTTCCAAAATATAAAATATGATTTATATATCATATATATTCAGTATATATATATATATAATAGATAGATAAATGAAATGAAAAAACACCGTTCATGGAGACGGTAGTCCGTACGTACACATGAACGATGTTTTCCTTTCCTTATTATCTTGAATGGAAGTAAGTAGATGACATACGTATATATATATATATAAATAAATCCAGTAGCTTTATAATGTCATATATTTCATTATTATTTCTTATATATACTTTATAATCATTCTTAAATGGTTAACATGGAGAATGAATCTCATCGCGTCGTGGAGACGGTAGTCCGTACGTACGCAATGGCGATGATATCATTTCCATAAATATTGAATTTAATTGGAGTGATTATACAATATATCAGAATCAATATGATGTTGTAATAACTATGTATAGTTATTCTTTACACCATTATACCCATCCATGTAAGGTGGTGGTGGAAAATAGATTACACCACGGCGTGGAGACGGTATTCCGTACGTACGCACGCGCGGTGATTTCATTTTTCCATAGGATGGATAGAAGGTGAATTAGAGTTGTTTCATATTTATAATAACATATCAGTATATACGAAATACTGATGTTATTACTTTATCATGAAACAACTAAAGAAGAAGAAGTTGAAGAAGAAAGAAATTGAAAAGATCGGTAATGGATATTACCTCTTCTTTGAAATGCCTCTTTGAATCCTCCACTTAGGGAAGTAAGAATGGTCTTTGAAGAATACCAGAACCTCTAGTATTATTCTAGGGAAGTGGATAAGGGATTTTGGCAGAGGTTGTCCGAGCTTGAGTGCTCAAATTGGTGTGAGGAGGAGGGGGGGGGGAGGTGTCCTTTTATAAGGGAGGAGAGGGGCACCTTAGGAATACCTCAAAATATTATTTTATATTAATGTCAAAATCGGTTTATAATGGTTCCAAAGGGTCTTATTTCGAAGCTAAAGTGGGGATGGGTCGAAATCCTATCAACCAATAGGATTTAGACAAGTTTAGGGTATTATTTTAACCTTATCAATTAGATTTAACTCTAAGTTAAATAATTTAACTTTTACCGTCTCTTTTTGTTTTCTTTCAGTATATGGTTAATACACTTACTATAACATGCCAAACGAACCCCAAATTGTTTATTATTAATATATATATCCTTATCTAAGTCATTTGGCCGAACCGTAGATTTTTAGGAATAAAATAACAATTAATAATATAATATTTGATTTAAAAACTATTTTGTGTCAATTTTGACACTATTTGATATATGATTTTTGTGAAAGTCATAACAGAATTATATTTTCGAAACAAGTTGATTAAATCAACACTAATATATCATAGTAACCTAGAAAATTAGTGGAATTAATAAAAAGTCTCAAATTACATTTATTTGAGCATTTATAACATGAATTATGTTAACATTTCCTTAAAAGGGTAATTACTGCATCATCGTTGTGTCATAAATAAATTAATTTATTTAAAGTCTAAAAATTATAAATAAAATATCATTATGTAGGAAATCTTTTTAGCTTTCTAATTAATATTTATAGTCGATTTTATCTTATGTATAACCCCATATTAAAAATATCTTAGTTATTAAACTTTGATTTTAACTATTTTAACTATTCATTAAATAAAATAATATTAAATGTCATAATCTAATCCAAGTGGACCTAAATGGTCATATTATATTCATAAGGTTGTTTTTGGTCGAATTACACTTATCCAATAGAATTAGGACATGTGTTAGGGTAATAGTAATATCATATTTACCCTTAGTTACCCTATTTACTATTAACCATGGTAAAAAAAAGTAAAAAGTTACTATTCACCAAAAATTATTTTCATCTCATTGAACCGCATTTTAGTCCTTGATATTAACCGTGTCTGTCGGATTTTCGAAATTCCATTCACAGAAGCGGTAAAATTAAGTTTTATGCAAAATTCAGTTTTTAACCTACCACTTAGTGGTTTCACTATTCATCAATAATTGAAAGTTTTCAGAAAAAAGCCAAAATTTCATCCTAAGCTATATTTCATATTCCAAATTCAAAAATGAAGTCTATTTTACCAAATTCATAACATAGAAATTGCATTAATTAATTTTATAATTAAATCCCGCTGTTAAAACAAATAACGTGTTTTTAAGAAACAATATCTATCAAAAGATTGACACTCGATTATGTATGGTTTAAATGTGAAATTACATCCAATGACCAACATTGTATTAAATTGTAAAAATATATTCTAAATATACTTTAAAACAACTCAAATTAATAATTTATCACTATTAATTATTTTGATTAAAAAAGTTGTTTTTAATTATAATTTAGTAATTTTCACTATTCATCAGAATATGAAAGTTATCCGAAAAGTACCAAAATTTCACCATAGGCTAAATTCGATACTCTGAATCCAAAAATGAAGTCCATTTTGAGAGATAAAATTTCTAAAAATTTTAAAGGTGGTTATTACTATTCATAACGGCTAGTTATAATAATATTTTAATAGCATATCGTTGTTTAGTGAAACTCGGTATTACGTACTACACACGCTATCGAGGAAGGTTGCGATTGCGTGTAATGCAAGGCAAGTCAAGGATGCGTGTTGTGCAAGCTCTTTTTTGTGTTTCGTACAACACAAGACATTAGTGAAATTAAAAAGAATAATTTTCATAAAATCTTGGGTTGTTACATTCTACCCACCTTAAAATGAATTTCACCCTCGAAATTCGTCGGGGTTATAAATGGTTTACTATTCGAAAGTTTCTTTAATAGAAACCCACATCGTAAAAAGGAATACCAAACCCAATATTTTAAAACAAAAGTATGAAACTTAATGATTACCCAAATAAACTAATCACTGGGTTTCCACATAGGTGAAAATATGGATAAGGAAGAAAAATCTAACCATCATGTTCTGATGGAGAGTGGTAGAGAACATGGCTATGGAAAATCCAACAATCACAAATCCATAAATTTGTGACGATCTAAGGTACCATCCGATTCATCAGGTATAAGATCACTAGGACAACATTTTTTTTGGTTTTCAAGATCATTTCCCTAAAGTTGAAAATTTGAATTAGAATAAATACTTTCTTTATTTTGGTACAATCTCACTGTTGTTCATCCCTTGAACAATTTCCACTTCATCTCTTAAATAAATGAAGTTGAATTTGTTATTCGTGAAGTGTTAGCAGATCATGTGATAGAATGACGGGTCATTCCATCTGTCTCAAACAAAAGGTTAGCAAAAATTATATACATAAGTCGATCTATAGTGAGATTAATCACATATGGTTCCTAAAATGGACTTATACTTCATATATCATACTGCTTAATATAATAAAACTAGTTTCTACTAAACAGGGACTTCCTGTAGGCCATTAGTAGGAGATAAAGGCCAGTGGCACTTCGGTTGTGGGTTCGATTCCCACACCCTTGTCCGAAGCGATGGGATGTCGCCCGTCCTGCAGGTTTTCCTTTTTCTAAAACTACATTACTATAACATCCCATCAAAAAAAAAACTTCTATCCTTAAACAATACTCACTTATGTCCAACATAATCCATTTCAATCTTTAGGCTTATCCATAATACTGCAGTCCACTCTCATAACATAGTGAAAACGATTACCAGAGATTTAACACCATCGTCGATCCCCATATATCATAAGATATGTTTTGTTGGTCACATTCCAAACATTCAAAGTCCTTAATCATGTATTCTCTTGAATACCTTAGTGAAAACATGAATGCAGATAAAATTTATCACCTTCCACATACCAAAATCCTCAAAATTCTATATACTCAAACCATGATATCACTTAGTCCTTATATCAATCATGAGCTCATGAATACTATTAAAAATTTCATTTTCTCATTTTCCCTTCATTATGCGCATATCATCTTATTTCCAAAAAATATCTCAATCACTTTGAATACCACATCAATAAATATTGCAATACTCAATGATACAACATTATTTTGGAATCCCATTACATAAACACTTAATCATTCCACCACATCGTTGTCATATTCAACATTGCCAATAGTGATGTCATGTGACTTCCCTTTGTCCTTTGCCTTTAGTGGTTTCTCATGTTGATCATCACTAACCCTTGGATTAGGGCATTTATTAGCATAATGCCCCATTTCCTTGCACTTGAAGCATTGAAGTGTTGGGGGTGAGTTCTCTGCAGTGTTTGCTTTATTCACATCATTAGAAACCCTTTTTCCATTACTTCGACACTCAGCTGCTCGATGACTTTCTTTTCCATACTTAAAACATTTTCTAGTCCCTTTAAGACAATCTCCACCATGCTTCTTTCCACACTTTGTGAATAAGGAAACATTCATCTTCTTTTCACCATTATTCTGAGATTTCTCCTTGAACTCCATCTTTCGTTTCCTGTCAAAACCATGAGATGGATATGTAACACCAACTTCCATTTCTACCTTGATAGCACAACGCACAATTTCTTCATAGCTACCGAAGTCTCTTATAGCTAACGCCCTTCGAAGACTTGGTTTTAAGCCACTGAAAAATCGATCAACTTTACTTTCAGGTTGGATGATAATGCCAGATGCATACCTTGCAAGTCTTGTAAAATTCGCTTCGTATATACCAACAGATTCATCATCCTTTTTCTTTAGTTCAAGAAACTCCTTCTCCATCTTTGTTCGAAGAATACGAGGGAAGTACTTATTGAAAAATAAGTTCTTGAACTCGTCCCATTCCAAAGACTCAATTTCATATCTTTGCCTTGTATTCTTGACAAGATTCCACCATTGATCAGCTTCACCTTCCAAACGATATACTACTAAGATGACTTTATCATGTTCAGAACATTGAAGAACTGAAAATATCTTTTCAGTGGTACTGATCCATTGTTCAGCAACAAGTGGATCAGAAGACCCACTGAAAGAAGGTGGACGTTGCCTCATGAAGGACTCAATAGAATATTGTTCCCTTCTCTGCTAATTTGGAAGTCCAGAATGATTCATAGCTCATGTAAGTATAGCAATAAGATTTTGCACTCCATCTCCCATAACATTTGTTTGTTCAGGAGGACAATAATTGCATTGTCCATTGCATTGATCAACACAGTTCCTTCGGGTTCCATCCATCTTCTAAAACCCAAAAAGAATAGTGTGAGAGGCAAAAATCATGCTAGGGAAAACAACATAATAAAGGGGGAGTACCTTCAATATCTAACATCTTAGGTTTAATTATATGATCGTTAGCGTAATTCTAGTACTATAACCTATACGTATACTTAACCTTAGGGACATCCCTAGACATACCTTAGAAATATCTCTAGGGATCTCACTAACGTTCTCGCATCCTAGTTTCCAAAGGTTGACTAAACCTTTCCTCTGATACCAACTGTAGAGACCCAAAGCTTGACGTACATGGACATTACATTACTTTTTCGGAATACTTGGTACATAACAAAAACACACACACAAGGATCGTAATAGTTTAGTGTCTTTGGAAATTCGGAACATAATCTTCTAATCGTGGTGAAAGATCTTCAATATCTCCCATAAAGGTCTTCCCTTTTTTTTTTACCTAAAACCCTTTTTTATATCCTGGGGAAAAGAAAACATAAAAGGGTGAGCTCAAATGCTCAGTAAGGGTAAACAAAAGAAATATCAATCACATCATATACACAAGCACATAACTTTTGGAAATCTTAACCTGCAAAAGAGATCATAATTTCATAACATGGGATAAATCATGGCAGTGAAATGTAATCACAATAATCATAACTTAAAACATGAAACTTTGTGGCATTCACACATAATCATAGAGAATCATTTCTTGTTAGTCAAGACTCATTGGCAAGACTATCTTAGTGGACAAAGTCCCTTTCTGAATCGAGTAACCCTCGTTTCAGTCCTGTTTCACTGAACCGGTATAACCTACCGTTCCAGCCCTGTCTATCTCATGAGATATAAAATCTTTACCCAATTAATTGGAGGGAGATATAGGTCCCACCCATCTCTTAATGATACAATTCTTATGTGTGCCACAAAATCATAAACCATAAATCATTTCATAACCCATGTAATAAAAATGGGATTCTTAAACTTCGTGACATCATAAAACAATTCATATAAGATAAAGGAATTCATAAAAATAATTCCATCACAACATAATCAAATCAATATAATAATAGGGATAAAAATATAACCCTTTATTATCTTAGATGGAAAATAGTTTTGATAAAACACTTGAAATGAATTCTTGAGGAAAATATCCTTTCTTCTTCAAAATCAATTTCTTTTCACAAAACGTCATGCAATTTTAAAAGAAAGAGATTTTATTGAAAATAGTCATGAAATCTTTTGGAGGAAGCTTCATGAAAATAAGGCTTTATAAAACCGTAAAAATCCGTTCGTGCCGTATAAGTTAAAAAAAACATTCTTCTCGTACTTTTGTCGGAAAAGTCAAAAAGTACCTCGTACGAAAACGACAAAAGATTCCTTTCATATCTTTTACAAAAAACATACCGAAGGGTAAAATTTGATATAAACTATTGTAGAAGGATGGAAAAAATATTACATATTGAGGGAACATGGATGTGGATGATAAAATACACCCCAGTAATTACCAAAGTAAAAACAATCTCGGATAAAAGTGAGATTGTGATATTTCCCTTACCTTAGGTCCGATTAGCTTCGTATGTGTCCGAACCTCCTATATAATGATTTAAATAATGTCATTGACTTATTACAGAATCATATTCATTGTTATGATATCATATATGGTTCACTTATGACATTATATTACCCGTTCTTTTGTAAATTCCATGTTAAAGAAGCGTTTTGGGTAAAATCGTTTCATTTATCGTAGGTGTTTTGACTTGTTGTTCTTGACATTACTATTACTTATATCATGATTTACTTACTTCCATAATATAAAATATGATTTATATATCATATATATTCAGTATATATATATATATAATAGATAGATAAATGAAATGAAAAAACACCGTTCATGGAGACGGTAGTCCGTACGTACACATGAACGCTATTTTCCTTTCCTTATTGTCTTGAATGGAAGTAAGTAGATGAAATACATATATATATATATAAATAAATCCAGTAGCTTTATAATGTCATATATTTCATTATTATTTCTTATATATACTTTATAATCATTCTTAAATGGTTAACATGGAAAATGAATCTCATCGCGTCGTGGAGACGGTAGTCCGTACGTACGCACGGGCGATGATATCATTTCCATAAATATTGAATTGAATTGGAGTGGATTATACAATATATCAGAAAAAATATGATGTTGTAATAACTATGTATAGTTATTCTTTACACCATTATACCCATCCATGTAAGGCGGTGGTGGAAAATAGATTACACCACGGCGTGGAGACGGTATTCCGTACGTACGCACGCGCGGTGATTTCATTTTTCCGTAGGATGTATAGAAGGTGAATTAGAGTTGTTTCATATTTATAATAACATATCAGTATATAAGAAATACTGATGTTATTACTTTATCATGAAACAACTAAAGAAGAAGAAGTTGAAGAAGAAAGAAATTGAAAAGATCGGTAATTGATATTACCTCTTCTTTGAAACGCCTCTTTGAATCCTCCACTTAGGGAACTAAGACTGGTCTTTGAAGAAGACCAGGACCTCTAGGATTATTCTAGGGAAGTGGAGAAGGGATTTTGGTAGAGGTTGTCCGAGCTTGAGTGCTCAAATTGGTGTGAGGAGGAGGGGGGAGGAGGTGTCCTTTTATAAGGGAGGAGAGGGGCACCTTAGGAATACCTCAAAATATTATTTTATATTAATGTCAAAATCAGTTTATAATGGTTCCAAAGGGTCTTATTTCGAAGCTAAAGTGGGGATGGGTCGAAATCCTATCAACCAATAGGATTTATACAAGTTTAGGGTATTATTTTAACCTTATCAATTAGATTTAACTCTAAGTTAAATAATTTAACTTTTACCGTCTCTTTTTGTTTTCTTTCACTATATGGTTAATACACTTAATATAACATGCTAAACGAACCCCAAATTGTTTATTATTAATATACATATCCTTATCTAAGTCATTTGGCCGAACCTTATATTTTTAGGAATAAAATAATAATTAATAATATAATATTTGATTTAAAAACTATTTTGTGTCAATTTTGACACTATTTGATATATGATTTTTGTAAAAGTCATAACAGAATTATATTTTCGAACCAAGTTGATTAAATCAACACTAATATATCAAAGTAACCTAGAAAATTAGTGGAATTCATAAAAAGTCTCAAATTACATTTATTTGAGCATTTATAACATGAATTATGTTAACATTTCCTTAAAAGGGTAATTACTGCATCATCGTTGTGTCATAAATAAATTAATTTATTTAAAGTCTAAAAATTATAAATAAAATATCATTATGTAGGAAATCTTTTTATCTTTCTAATGAATATTTATAGTCGAATTTATCTTATGTATAACCCCATATTAAAAATGTTTTAGTTATTAAACTTTGATTTTAACTATTTTAACTATTCATTAAATAAAATAATATTAAATGTCATAATCTAATCCAAGTGGACCTAAATGGTCATATTATATTCATAAGGTTGTTTTTGGTCGAATTACACTTATCCAATAGAATTAGGACATGTGTTAGGGTAATAGTAATATCATATTTACCCTTAGTTACCCTATTTACTATTAACCATGGTAAAAAAAAGTAAAAAGTTACTATTCACCAAAAATTATTTTCATCTCATTGAACCACATTTTAGTCCTTGATATTAACCGTGTCTGTCGGATTTTTGAAATTCCTTTCACAGAAGCGGTAAAATTAAGTTTTATGCAAAATTCAGTTTTTAACCTACCACTTAGTGGTTTCACTATTCATCAATAATTGAAAGTTTTCAGAAAAAGCCAAAATTTTATCCTAAGCTATATTTCATATTCCAAATTCAAAAATGTAGTCTATTTTACCAAATTCATAACATAGAAATTTCATTAATTAATTTTATAATTAAATCCCGCTGTTAAAACAAATAGCGTGTTTTTAAGAAACAATATCTATCAAAAGATTGACACTCGATTATGTCTGGTTTAAATGTGAAATTACATCCAATGACCAACATTGTATTAAATTGTAAAAATATATTCTAAATATACTTTAAAACAACTCAAATTAATAATTTATCACTATTAATTATTTTGATTAAAAAAGTTGTTTTTAATTATAATTTAGTAATTTTCACTATTCATCAGAATATGAAAGTTATCCGAAAAGTACCAAAATTTCACCTTAGGCTAAATTCGATACTCTGAATCCAAAAATGAAGTCCATTTTGAGAGATAAAATTTCTAAAATTTTAAAAGGTGGTTATTACTATTCATAACGGCTAGTTATAATAATATTTTAATAGCATATCGTTGTTTAGTGAAACTCGGTATTACGTACTACACACGCTATCGAGGAAGGTTGCGATTGCGTGTAATGCAAGGCAAGTCAAGGATGCGTGTTGTGCAATCTCCTTTTTGTGTTGCATACAACACAAGACATTAGTGAAATTAAAAAGAATAATTTTCATAAAATCTGGGGCTGTTACATTCTACCCCCCTTAAAATGAATTTCGCCCTCGAAATTCATCGGGGTTATAAATGGTTTACTATTCGAAAGTTTCTTTAATAGAAACCCACATCGTAAAAAGGAATACCAAACCCAATATTTTAAAACAAAAGTATGAAACTTAACGATTACCCAAATAAACTAATCACTGGGTTTCCACATAGGTGAAAATATGGATAAGGAAGAAAAATCTAACCATCATGTTCTGATGGAGAGTGGTAGAGAACATGGCTATGGAAAAGCCAACAATCACAAATCCATAAATTTGTGACGATCTAAGGTACCATCCGATTCATCAGGTATAAGATCACTAGGACAACCTTTTTTTTGGTTTTCAAGATCATTTCCCTAAAGTTGAAAATTTGAATTAGAATAAATACTTTCTTTATTTTGGTACAATCTCACTGTTGTTCATCCCTTGAACAATTTCCACTTCATCTCTTAAATAAATGAAGTTGAATTTGTTATTCGTGAAGTGTTAGCAGATCATGTGATAGAATGACGGGTCATTCCATCTGTCTCAAACAAAAGGTTAGCAAAAATTATATACATAAGTCGATCTATAGTGAGATTAATCACATATGGTTCCTAAAATGGACTTATAGTTCATATATCATACTGCTTAATATAATAAAACTAGTTTCTACTAAATAGGGACTTCCTGTAGGCTAGTAGTAGGCGATAAAGGCCAGTGGCACTTCGGTTGTGGGTTCGATTCCCACAGCCTTGTCCGAAGCGATGGGCTGTCACCCGTCCTGCAGGTTTTCCTTTTTCAAAAACTACATTACTATAACATCCCATCGAAAAAAAAACTTCTATCCTTAAACAATACTCACTTATGTCCAACATAATCCATTTCAATCTTTAGGCTTATCCATAATACTGCAGTCCACTCTCATAACATAGTGAAAATGATTACCAGAGATTTAACACCATCGTCGATCCCCATATATCATAAGATATGTTTTGTTGGTCACATTCCAAACATTCAAAGTCCTTAATCATGTATTCTCTTGAATACCTTAGTGAAAACATGAATGCAGATAAAATTTATCACCTTACACATACCAAAATCCTCAAAATTCTATATACTCAAACCATGATATCACTTAGTCCTTATATCAATCATGAGCTCATGAATACTATTAAACATTTCATTTTCTCATTTTCCCTTCATTATGCGCATATCATCTTATTTCCAAAAAATATCTCAATCACTTTGAATACCACATCAATAAATATTGCAATACTCAATGATACAACATTATTTTGGAATCCCATTACATAAACACTTAATCATTCCACCACATCGTTGTCATATTCAACATTGCCAATAGTGATCTCATGTGACTTCCCTTTGTCCTTTTCCTTTAGTGGTTTCTCATGTTGATCATCACTAACCCTTGGATTAGGGCATTTATTAGCATAATGCCCCATTTCCTTGCACTTGAAGCATTGAAGTGTTGGTGGTGAGTTCTCTGCAGTGTTTGCTTTATTCACATAATTAGAAACCCTTTTTCCATTACTTCGACACTCAGCTGCTCGATGACCTTCTTTTCCACAATTAAAACATTTTCTAGTCCCTTTAAGACAATCTCCACTATGCTTCTTTCCACACATTGTCCATAAGGAAACATTCACCTTCTTTTCACCATTATTCTGAGATTTCTCCTTGAACTCCATCTTTCGTTTCTTGTCAAAACCATGAGATGGATAGGTAACACCAACTTCCATTTCTACCTTGATAGCACAACGCACAATTTCTTCATAGCTACTGAAGTCTCTTATAGCTAATGCCCTTCGAAGACTTGGTTTTAAGCCACTGAAAAATCGATCAACTTTACTTTCAGGTTGGATGATAATGCCAGATGCATATCTTGCAAGTCTTGTAAAATTCGCTTCGTATATACCAACAGATTCATCATCCTTTTGCTTTAGTTCAAGAAACTCCTTCTCCATCTTTGTTCGAAGAATACGAGGGAAGTACTTATTGAAAAATAAGTTCTTGAACTCGTCCCATTCCATGAACTCAATTTCATCTCTTTGCCTTGTATTCTTGATAAGATTCCACCATTGATCAGCTTCACCTTCCAAACGATATACTGCTAAGATGACTTTATCATGTTCAGAACATTGAAGAACTGAAAATATCTTTTCAGTGGTACTGATCCATTGTTCAGAAACAAGTGGATCAGAAGACCCACTGAAAGAAGGTGGACGTTGCCTCATGAAGGACTCAATAGAATATTGTTCCCTTCTCTGCTCATTTGGAAGTCCAGAATGATTCATAGCTTGTGTAAGTATAGCAATAAGATTTTGCACTCCATCTCCCATAACATTTGTTTGTTCAGGAGGACAATCATTGCATTGTCCATTGCATTGATCAACACGGTTCCTTCGGGTTCCAGCCATCTTCTAAAACCCAAAAAGAATAGTGTGAGAGGCAAAAATCATGCTAGGGAAAACAACATAATAAAGGGGGAGTACCTTCAATATCTAACATCTTAGGTTTAATTCTATGATCGTTAGCGTAATTCTAGTACTATAACCTATACGTATACTTAACCTTAGGGACATCCCTAGACATACCTTAGAAATATCTCTAGGGATCTCACTAACGTTCTCGCATCCTAGTTTCCAACGTTTGACTAATCCTTTCCGCTGATACCAACTATAGAGACCCAAAGCTTGAAGTACATGGTCATTACATTACTTTTGCGGAATACTTGGTACATAACAAAAACACACACACAAGGATCTTAATAGTTTAGTGTCTTTGGAAACTCGGAACATAATCTTCTAATCGTGGTGAAAGATCTTCAATATCTCCCATAAAGATCATCCCTTTTTTTTTTACCTAAAACCCTTTTTTATATCCTGGGGAAAAGAAAACATAAAAGGGTGAGCTCAAATGCTCAGTAAGGGTAAAAAAAAGAAATATCAATCACATCATATACACAAGCACATATCTTTTGGAAATCTTAACCTGCAAAAGAGATCATAATTTCATAACATGGGATAAATCATGGCAGTGAAATGTAATCACAATAATCATAACATAAAACATGAAACTTTGTGGCATTCACACATAATCATGGAGAATCATTTCTTGTTAGTCAAGACTCATTTCCAAGACTATCTTAGTGGACAAAGTCCCTTTCTGAATCGAGTAACCCTCGTTTCAGTCCTGTTTCACTGAACCGGTATAACCTACCGTTCCAGCCCTATCTATCTCATGAGATATAAAATCTTTACCCAATGCATTGGAGGGAGATATAGGTCCCACCCATCTCTTAATGATACAATTCTTATGTGTGCCACAAAATCATAAACCATAAATAATTTCATAACCCATGTAATAAAAATGGGATTCTTAAACATCGTGACATCATAAAACAATTCATATAAGATAAAGGAATTCATAAAAATAATTCCATCACAACATAATAAAATCAATATAATAATAGGGATAAAAATATAACCCTTTATTATCTTAGATGGAAAATAGTTTTGATAAAACACTTGAAATGAATTCTTGAGGAAAATATCCTTTCTTCTTCAAAATCAATTTCTTTTCACAAAACGTCATGCAATTTTAAAAGAAAGAGATTTTATTGAAAATAGTCATGAAATATTTTGGAGGAAGCTTCATGAAAATAAGGCTTTATAAAACCGTAAAAATCCGTTCGTGCCATATAAGTTAAAAAAAAAATTCTTCTCGTACTTTTGTCGGAAAAGTCAAAAAGTACCTCGTACGAAAACGACAAAAGATTCCTTTCATATATTTTACAAAAAACATACCGAAGGGTAAAATTTGATATAAACTATTGTAGAAGGATGGAAAAAATATTACATATTGAGGGAACATGGATGTGGATGATAAAATACACCCCAGTAATTACCAAAGTAAAAACAATCTCGGATAAAAGTGAGATTGTGATATTTCCCTTACCTTAGGTCCGATTAGCTTCGTATGTGTCCGAACCTACTGTATAATGATTTAAATAATGTCATTGACTTATTAAAGAATCATATTCATTGTTATTATATCATATATGGTTCACTTATGACATTATATTACCCGTTCTTTTGTAAATTCCATGTTAAAGAAGCGTTTTGGGTAAAATCGTTTCATTTATCGTAGGTGTTTTTACTTGTTGTTCTTGACATTTTTATTACTTATATCATGATTTACTTACTTCCAGAATATAAAATATGATTTATATATCATATATATTCTGTATATATATATATATAATAGATAGATAAATGAAATGAAAAAACACCATTCATGGAGACGGTAGTCCGTACGTACACATGAACGTTGTTTTCCTTTCCTTATTGTCTTGAATGGAAGTAAGTAGATGACATACATACATATATATATATACATAAATCCAGTAGCTTTATAATTTCATATATTTCATTATTATTTCTTATATATACTTTATAATCATTCTTAAATGGTTAACATGGAGAATGAATCTCATCGCGTCGTGGAGACGGTAGTCCGTACGTACGCACGGGCGATGATATCAATTCCATAAATATTGAATTGAATTGGAGTGGATTATACAATATATCATAATCAATATGATGTTGTAATAACTATGTATAGTTATTATTTACACCATTATACCCATCCATGTAAGGTGGTGGTGGAAAATAGATTACACCACGGCGTGGAGACGGTATTCCGTACGTACGCACGCGCGGTGATTTCATTTTTCCGTAGGATGGATAGAAGGTGAATTAGAGTTGTTTCATATTTATAATAACATATCAGTATATAATAAATACTTATGTTATTACTTTATCATGAAACAACTAAAGAAGAAGAAGTTGAAGAAGAAAGAAATTGAAAAGATCGGTAATGGATATTACCTCTTCTTTGAAACGCCTCTTTGAATCCTCCACTTAGGGAACTAACACTGGTCTTTGAAGAAGACCAGGACCTCTAGGATTATTCTAGGGAAGTGGAGAAGGGATTTTGGCAGAGTTTGGCCGAGCTTGAGTGCTCAAATTGGTGTGAGGAGGAGGGGGGAGGAGGTGTCCTTTTATAAGGGAGGAGAGGGGCACCTTAGGAAGACCTCAAAATATTTTTTTATATTAATGTCAAAATCGGTTTATAATGGTTCCAAAGGGTCTTATTTCAAAGCTAAAGTGGGGATGGGTCGAAATCCTATCAACCAATAGGATTTAGACAAGTTTAGTGTATTATTCTAACCTTATCAATTAGATTTAACTCTAAGTTAAATAATTTAACTTTTACCGTCTCTTTTTGTTTTCTTTCACTATATGGTTAATAAACTTACTATAACATGCCAAAAGAACCCCAAATTGTTTATTATTAATATATATATCCTTATCTAAGTCATTTGGCCGAACCTTAGATTTTTAGGAATAAAATAACATTTAATAATATAATATTTGATTTAAAAACTATTTTGTGTCAATTTTGACACTATTTGATATATGATTTTTGTTAAAGTCATAACAGAATTATATTTTCAAACCAAGTTGATTAAATCAACACTAATATATCATAGTAACCTATAAAATTAGTGGAATTCATAAAAAGTCTCAAATTACATTTATTTGAGCATTTATAACATGAATTATGTTAACATTTCCTTAAAAGGGTAATTACTGCATCATCGTTGTGTCATAAATAAATTAATTTATTTGAAGTCTAAAAATTATAAATAAAATATCATTATGTAGGAAATCTTTTTATCTTTCTAATGAATATTTATAGTCGAATTTATCTTATGTATAACCCCATATTAAAAATGTTTTAGTTATTAAACTTTGATTTTAACTATTTTAACTATTCATTAAATAAAATAATATTAAATGTCATAATCTAATCCAAGTGGACCTAAATGGTCATATTATATTCATAAGGTTGTTTTTGGTCGAATTACACTTATCCAATAGAATTAGGACATGTGTTAGGGTAATAGTAATATCATATTTACCCTTAGTTACCCTATTTACTATTAACCGTGGAAAAAAAAGTAAAAAGTTACTATTCACCAAAAATTATTTTCATCTCATTGAACCACATTTTAGTCCTTGATATTAACCGTGTCTGTAGGATTTTCGAAATTCCATTCACAGAAGCGGTAAAATTAAGTTTTATGCAAAATTCAGTTTTTAACCTACCACTTAGTGGTTTCACTATTCATCAATAATTGAAAGTTTTCAGAAAAAAGCCAAAATTTCATCCTAAGCTATATTTCATATTCCAAATTCAAAAATTAAGTCTATTTTACCAAATTCATAACATAGAAATTGCATTAATTAATTTTATAATTAAATCCCGCTGTTAAAACAAATAGCATGTTTTTAAGAAACAATATCTATCAAAAGATTGACACTCGATTATGTCTGGTTTAAATGTGAAATTACATCCAATGACCAACTTTGTATTAAATTGTAAAAATATATTCTAAATATACTTTAAAACAACTCAAATTAATAATTTATCACTATTAATTATTTTGATTAAAAAAGTTGTTTTTAATTATAATTTAGTAATTTTCACTATTTATCAGAATATGAAAGTTATCCGAAAAGTACCAAAATTTCACCTTAGGCTAAATTCGATACTCTGAATCCAAAAATGAAGTCCATTTTGAGAGATAAAATTTCTAAAATTTTAAAAGGTGGTTATTACTATTCATAACGGTTATTTATAATAATATTTTAATAACATATCATTGTTTAGTGAAACTCGGTATTACGTACTACACACGCTATCGAGGAAGGTTGCGATTGCGTGTAATGCAAGGCAAGTCAAGGATGCGTGTTGTGAAAGCTCCTTTTTGTGTTGCGTACAACACAAGACATTAGTGAAATTAAAAAGAATAATTTTCATAAAATCTTGGGCTGTTACAGTATCCCCTAATTGGTTTTATTCAGCTGATATGGTATCTAAAATCCATGACATAAAGCATAGGTGAGTCCCCTGAATTATTATCTTGATCATCATTTGACCTATTTTTACAAAGGTATAACACATAAATTTCTTATAATGACTCATATATAGGTTTGATATGTCATATATGATAGATGAGATAACTCATATGAAGGTACAATATGACATTTACAAAGAAAATATTCAGATATATATAGAAAGAATGGCTCATTCATAGGTGCTAATAATACTTACATAGAACTAAAATGGCTTATATATATAAGCATAATCACTAATACACACTCATTATTTTTCCATTACTTCATGATTTCTTATTGAAAATGAATCCCTAACAATACTATAAGAATAAATTCTTTATTTAACAACTGTCTTATCAATCCTGACATATATTGTCACATCCATACTTCAAGTCATTCAAAATAGCAAGATAAAGGGGAATCAATATCAATCCATTCAAATTATTCCAAAAAGCAAGTAAGTGTATTGAATTCCTAATTTTTTTTTCATTTTTAAAAATATTCTCAGACACTTAAATTAAAAACTCATTAGAACTCAACGAATAACTAAATATAATGGAAGAAAATGAATTTAATATCAATAAAATATCATGAATTGATGAAATGTGTTAATTACCCCTCGATTTATTTATTCCACCCCTTTTGATGTTTAGGTGTGTTTGGAATGGGAGGTTATACATCATCTTTGTTGGGGGGGGGTAGTGTCTTGTATTGTTTTGGTGGTATTGTTTGTTTTCTTCCCAAAAAAAATAATTTGTCAGTTTTTTTCTAAATGATATAGATAATGGGTCTTTGGTATAAAAATTTCACTTATTTGGGAGCTTAGACTCTTTTTAAAAAAGTATACATTGATTATATTTCACATAATACATACTAACAGGTATAATTTTACATTATTATAATTTCTATTCATTACATTAAAATATTTTCATATATTATTTTCATGTGTTGAATGTGAGTATGAAATAAAATGTTGTAATTAAATATTTTATAATGGATATTCAATAAAAATAATTAAGAATATAAAGACCATACATTAACTTGATTATACATTTTCACTTTGTTGAATAAGAATTAGATAAATAAAGTAAAACATTAAAATCATGTATATATACCCGAAATTATGAAATAAATTTTTAAAATAAAATAGAGAGGTCTATAAAACCCTCAAAATACCATGTTCTTAGATTTATTCTAGAGTTATAACATTTTTTAAAATCAAAACTCTAAATTGGAAGGTTATTTCGAAGTCAAGTGCTAATAGTTCATCCTGTGTAAAATGTTCAAGATAATGATCAAGGTTTATGAGGCAATCTTAGTTGAGTTGAGATAAGTATTAAATTATTTTTCTATGGTATTTGAGTTACACTTTGATGGGTGAATGTAATATTATTAATTACCCAAATGAATTAAGTTGATATAGTTAAATATATTAATCTGAGAATGTTTTTTTCAACCCAAAATAGACTAAACTCTATATGAAATATATATCCCCCCTACAAATCAATATGATGGAAGGTGTCATCATTTTAGTAGGAACATATTCATTAAAAATTTCAAAAGATAATCTACTTATATAAAACATGATTCCCATAAAAAAATATTTTTATCATGGATTATAATGGGATCCAACAAAAAAATCCATATACAATTGATATTTATCTTATATTAATATTACAACTTGTGAAATGATACTAATCATAGAGATACGCTCAATTAACACAAAAAATTGTTTTATATAAAAATTAATGTATTCAAATTTAATCCATGGGAATTTAATATTAGTATTGTATCGCATACAAGAATATATTTATATAGAATAAAAAATAATAGATGTAAAGACCCAAAAATTTCAAGGAATTTTTCATTTCTTAAATACTTTGGAATTTTATGAGTCTGCGGTTTCTAACGACACTTGATTCTGAGGCCTGGTGTGCCCGGAATCAATTTCTGATGTTTTGTTCTAGTACGTTCAGGAAACGTACGTGCGGGTTTTTATATCTTTTGAACCGGTGCTCGGAATTGAAATACGAGGGCACCGATGAACTCACAGTACCAGTATTATCTTAAGGGGATCTTTACCACAGTTGCGTTTTCTTAGGAGAAGAAGTTAATTTTTGGGGTTTAATAAAAAAGTTAAATAAAATTGTTGTGAAGAATTTTATTTATCCTGGGTAGTTATATCCTACAAGGGGAAGTTATTGGTGGGGGAAACATCCACATAACCTCTCATGATATGATATTTGTGAGGTGGGGCCCATATGAGCCCTAACTTATCACTTCCCCTGAACTCCCCATTAACTCCCCCTTTAATTAATTTGACAACTCCCCCTTAATAAATGAGATCTCTTCACCTACCTCCCTCTCTCTCTCTTTAATTTTGCAAACACTTTTTAATTAATGAATTGAAATCTTAAATTAATTAATTAAAGTGTTTGAATTTTGAATTAAATGTGTGAATAAAATAATAGCCTTACATATTCTTTTAGTTTGGCACTCGTTGTGTTGGGAGAATTTGGGTGAGATCTCAAGATAAGAATAATGTTCTTCTTTCGACGAAGAACATTGTTCGTCAATGACGAAAAACTCCAACGAAGAATGTGAGGGACATGATCAACTTCCTCCACTACTTCAACCAGGTGAAGGAAGGAGGCGACGCCACAAGAACACTACCTACCTCCTGCTTCCTCCAACATTGACGGAATGACACAATCATCCGCGATGCCCGACCACCGCGACACTCCTCTTTTGTGGCTTGTCGATGAACGAACCTTAATCAAGGTAGGGGGTTTGTTTAAAATTTTATTGAATAAAATTGTTCTTCGTCCCTCGTTGGAACCATGTTTTATCTTCAGCCCTTTTGATACCACCTAACTTGGAGGGCGTGGGCCGAAAAAACATGGCCCGCCGACCCTCCATTGATCCTCGTTTTATTTTGATGGAGACGGTGATAGAAGAGGAGGCGGTGACTGAAGAGGACTGCGACACCGGGTGCCACACAAAGATGGAAAGACCGCGACCCACGACCACGGGCTGCTCGGCCGATGAAAAACCAGATGGCTAAAGCAGACCAGACTGAAGAGACTGCGACACCACAAGGGGTGCAGTGCTACCGAGGACTGCGGCCCATACTCCGTGGGCCTCTTCGGTGGGCGAACCGACCGTCTTGTCGGCCAGACGGGTTGGATAAGGTGTGACACCCGCTGGTGGCGCCCGCGAGGAGAGCAGCCCGCATGGGCCGCTCGCGCTGGGAAAACCGGCCGGCTGGATAAGAGGGCGGCGCCTTCGAATCGGGAAAGCCACCCCCCCATCGCTCGGCTAGCCTGGCTGAGCCCCGACCAGCTAGGTCGGGCTGCGCCGTATAGGGCCGCGCCGCACCGTTCCAGGCCTCGTCGTGCCAGTACGTGCTGCGAGCTTCACCAGGCCAGTCCGACACCAGCTGGGTTAGACCCAGCAAAGCCGGGTCGACCCAACCCGCCAGCCACAGGGCTTAACAGGCCGAGTCCGTTACGCTTAAGTACGAATAACTTCACGACCGTGCGTCCGATCGATGTGCCGTCTGCGGCATTGGTATGCTTACGAAGAAATAGTCCTTTTTGGGATACTCTAAGTGAGTTTTGGATGACTTTGGAAAATGGTCGGGTTTTGAATGAGCGTAATTCCAACAGGGCCCCCGGAACTGAAAATCTAATAACTCTCAGACCGGGCATCCGATTGACCCGCCGTCTATTGCATTGAGTTCCTTTTGACAAGAAAGAACTTTGGGATACATCAAATCTGGACTTAGTGATAGTTGGTGTATCAGCCCCTTGGTATGAGAAGCGGACCCTCCCGGAATCGAGCGTGCTGTGTGCGGGAACCCTAGAGCTGGCTGCGACTACAACGACTACCATACTGAAATCCTCTGTGGGTTCGACGATGACAACAATCGTACTGGAATCCTCCGTGTGTTCAACGACGAAGACTACTATACTGGAATCATCTATGGTTTTTACTATGAAGACTAATGTACTTGTAGCCTATGTGGGTCTGAGAGTATGAATTCTGTACTAGTATCCTACGTGGGTCCGATAGAGTAGTTGGTCTAGTATCCTACGTGGGTCTGACAGATTAGCTGGTCTAGTATCCTACATGGGTCTGAAATCTTAAATTGATCAGTGACTACATTTGATCATCTCTATCGGTATATGAAAGATGTATACCTATGTGAGTTGAGTCTTGACTTTCAATCATTATCATCGATGTGATTGACTTGCTTTCCTGTGTGGACTGGGTTGTGCTAGGGCTTGAGAGTTGGAGCCGAACTATGATTGATAACTTAGGTATATGTATGGGTATATACCTAAGAAGATTTGATTGATACTTCGTGTTTGCATCCTTATTTTTTGGTTTATCCTTCGTGGATTCTTGGAGACCTTCAGGGGCCTTGGGGTCCCTACTGAGTGTCGTATAGTCACCCCTGCACGGGCTATGCCGGCACTACGTTGTGTTGGATACAGACGACGAAAAACACTGATTGAGGTGGAGGCTTGTGGAACTTGACGATACCCGGTGTTGGACCACTTGATGAGACGTACACAGAGCGGATGACCGGAACTGAGGTGCTGAGGAGGTCATCTGTACCCACCCTTCAGGTGGTATTTCCAGAGGACGACTCGACGGTTGCTGTTTTACTAAACTAAAGTTGTACTAGTTTTTCAGTTGTACTGTACTTACTGTTGGGCTTGTATTTCCGGACCCTTTTCTTTCAGAACTTACTTTCTTTATACATCATTTACTTTGTGTTTACTTATGTTGCATACTATGTTGTGTTTTTTTACTTTCATAAAGGCAATTCCTTTCCTTTTTATCCGGATTTATGCCTTTGGTACTAGTCTCCAGCCCCTGGCCTATAGAAGGCGGGCTTGGGGTAGTCACGACATGTGCCCTGAGGACAGGTCATGAAAAATTGGTATCAGAGGTTTCGGTTCTACTGCATAACTTAGACTCTGAATTCTTTTTTGTGGAGAAATGGTGTTAAGGTTATTGAGTGTGGTTTTTAGTCTAGGGAGTTCAGTGTTGGTGCAACGACCGACGTATCCATACACCCGGACCCTGACCTCTGATTTCTAACTAAAGGCACAAAAACTCTGATTGCATGTGTGTTTAAAAAGTTTTCTTTGTGATTACTTTGTGTCAGCTATCCAGGTATAATGTTTTGACTATGATGCATCTGTTTCTTTTCAGGATGACCCCACGAAGGCAGCCAAATAGGGTTCCGAGTTACATATGGGATGGTATCCCACCGAGCAACGAGACCTCGGTGCAGGGCCCCATCATAGCGGAGGCACCAGTGGTACCACTACCCACTAGGCCACCGATACCACCATCCCCAGCAGTATAGAGTGCATGACACTTGAGTGCGTTTCACGCATTTCAGCGATAGTGGCCGCCGAGGTTCCGTGGAGAGACGAACCCACATGTAGCTGAGGATTGGCTGGAGGCTGTCGTTAGAGTTTTCAGATTTGTAGGGACACCATCCAATATTATGGTGATCCTTTCCGTGAGTCTCCTGCATGTAGCAGCAGATAGATGGTGGAGCCTGATGCTCCAGGTGCATGACGAGGCATCTTTAATTTGGATAGACTTCGAGAGTCTCTTCCGCTCAGAGTTTGTTCCAGCCACCCTTCATGCGGTGTGAATTTAGGAATTACTTCATCTGTGGTAGGGAAGTATGACAATAGCTTAGTACTCAGAGAGGTTCACTGACCTTTCACGCTACTCCACAGACATGGTATAAGACCCATTCTTCAGGGCTCAGACCATTGAGTAGGTACCCAGACATGAGATCAGGGCTTCGATGATCTCCCTTAGCATTCCGACGTAGTCGAGAGTGCTGGAGTGAGACCTTCTTGTGGAGATATTTCTTGCTGAGCCGACACCAGCAGTGAGACCCACCGTAGGGTGAGACGTAGTGGAGTCTTATACAGTTGATAGTAGACAGTTGATGTAGAGGTCCAAGTGGACCAGACCATGAGGTGGGTGACCCCAGGATATAGTATCGGTTGTGCGGGGCACACGAAACCGAGCCAGCTATACGAGGAGTAGGCGGTGCTATGCTAGTGGAAGGCATGGTCACATGGATCAAGACTGTCTGACCCGCCATACGGATGAGCAGAAGACAATAGAGAGACCTCCCAGGCAGAGACAGAGGTTCGACCATGGCGGTCCGCAAGGGGTAGGTGGACGAGGTAGAGGAGCAGGTCGAGCAGCGGGTGGGGGATGATGATTTGAGGCTCTACCACCACCACCATCAGGAGGAACACCTCAACCACAGGGAGATGGCAGACATGGGCAGGCTCAGCTCCAGGCAGTCGAGGCCTATAACCACGGTGCACCTGAGATGATTCAAGGTACTATCTATGTCTACTCCAGCCTTGTTGCAGTACTTATAGACACAGGTGAAAGTCATTCTTTTATTTCCGCTTCCCTTGTTTGGAGCTCAAAGATTACGACGGAGCCGTTGGCTCAATCCTTATGGCTAGATACTCTTATGGGAGCATACTCGATGATTATGCACTGGTTCCGGCAGTTTGAGCTTACTCTAGGAGGCGAGAGCTTCGACTGAGATCTTCTTGAAGTGGCGTCGAGGCCTTACGATGTCATCTTGGGTATGGAATGGTTATCTACAGTCCATGCGTAGATCGACTACATTAGACCCAAAGTGAAGTGTTTCCACACGGATGGGACCAGGTTCACCTTCACTGGCGAGAAGGGATCCTTTGCAGCGTTGGATGGACTTTCGCGAAGGAAAGGGCAGTCGATCACACATCAGTTGGCTAGTCTCATCCTTGGAGTGGTGGATGTGCGGAGTCTGAGTTTTCCTGTTGTGGTGGATCAGTATTTGGACATTTTTCCTGATGACGTTCCCCGACTACCTCCCCGCCGAGAGGTAGACTTCTACATAGACCTGTACCCTGGGACAACACTGAAATCTACTCCAGCATATCGGATGGCTCCCGCCGTTCTTTGCGAGCTGCGGGTATAGCTGGAGGACTTGCAGCGGAATTGATTTATCTAAACCAGTGTTTCACCATGGGCTTCTCTGATTTTGTTCGCCAAGAAGGCGGATGGGAGCTTATGACTATGTATCGATTTCCATCGCCTGAATCAGGTGACCGTGAAGAAAAAGTACCCACTCCCGAGGATTAATTAAATCTTTGATCAACACAAGGGAGCACGATGATTCTCGAAGATAGACCTTAGGTCAGGCTATCACGACTCAGAGTGTGAGATGAGGATGTTTAGAAGACGGCCTTCAGGTGTCAATCTGGCCACTATAAGTTCTTGGTTATACCCTTTGGCATATCCAACTCACCAGTAGTGTTCATGAGTCTTATGAACAAGATCTTCCATCCTTAACTCAATCGAGTTGTCGTAGTTTTCATTGAAGACACACTGATTTACATGACTACTGAGGAGGATCATGCCTACCACTTACGGGTTTTATGGATACCCTCCGAGAGAACCAGCTTTATAGTAAGCTCTCAAAGTGCCAGTTCTGGATTCGAGAGGTTAAATTCTTGGGAAACGTTATCTCGGAGGCTGGAGTTGCAGTGGATCTAGTGAAGATCGAGTTAGTACTTGCTTGAGAGCCACCCAGGAGCCTGACATAGGTGAGGAGTTTCCTGGGTCTGGCTGGATACTATCGGAGATTTGTGCCAGATTTCTCTAGAGTTGCAGCCCCAATTTGATCCTTGACGAAGAAGGAGAAACCCTTCATGTGGTCAGAGAGATTCCATCGGAGCTTTCAAGAGCTGAGGCATAGATTGACCAGTGCGCTCATCATGAGGCTACCAGAGGAGGGTGTAGGGTACGTAGTTTACTACGATGCATCTGGGACCGGAATCAGGTGTGTGTTGATGAAAGAGAGAGTAGTGATCGCGTATGGTTCATGACAGTTGAGAAAGTACGATCAGAACTATGCTACCCATGACATGGAGTTAGCAGTAGTGGTCTTCGCCTTGAAGATGTGGCGGCACTATCTGATGGGTGAGCGCATTACAGTCTATTCTGACCACCAATGTATCAGGTACATCTTCTTGCAGAAGGAACTGAACCTGAGACATTGGAGATGGCTCGAGTTCCTCCAGGACTATGACTTTGAGATAGTCTATACTCCTGGGAAGGAGAACGTTGTAGCTGATGCTCTCAGTAGGAGATCAGGAATTCAGCTGCTAGGAGAGGCGATGAAGCAGTTATCCACGTTATAGATATCCTTTGTGGATATAGATGGAGCAGCCTTTCTTCAGTCTCTCACAGTCACTCCACCAATTCTGTAGTGATTCAGGGAGGCACAGTGTGGGTATGTTGACTGTGAGACGCAACGTGCTCAGATATCCTCAGGGTAGGCACCAGATGGATTTTCTGAAGGAGGGGAGCACATCATCCTCTTCAAAGGACGTACTATGGTACCAGTTTTACTATAGAAGGAAGTGCTGATGGAGTTTCACACTTCCCCTCTAGCGGTACATCCAAGAGTGGAAATGATGTATCAGGACCTCAAACGACAGCACTGGTTGCCGGGTAATAAGAAGGTTGTAATAGAGTTTGTATCATGATGCCTCACTTTTCAGCAAGTGAAGGTAGATCACCAGGTACCAGCAATCTTGGAACAACCCTTAGAGGTTACAGAGTGGAAGTGGGATGGAATATCCATGGATTTCGTGATGGGTCTTCCTCGTACATCCAGAAGACATGACTCTATCTAGGTGACCGTCGACCAACTCACCAAGTTGGCCCACTTCCTACCGATCAGAGAGAAGGTCTCTATAGAGAGCTTGGGACACCTCTACATTCAAAAGATCGTATGACTTCATGGTGTACCATCATCTATCGTTTCTGATCAAGATTATCGATTAACTTCCTGGTTATATAAGGGATTAAAAGAGGCTTTTGGGATGCAGCTTCACTTGAGAACCGCCTCTCATCTTTATACGGACGGACAGACTGAGAGGAACATTCAGACTCTCGAGGACATGCTCCGTGCATGTGTCCACAACTTTGGTCGCATCTAAGAGTATCATTTACCCTTGGTAGAGTTTTCATACAACAACAGCTACTACTCCACTATCAGGATGGCACCATACGAGGCATTGTACAACCAACCTTGTAGATCACCTCTGTGCTGGACTGACCTAGGGGAGTCAGCACTTGTAGGACCAGAGATGGTTCAGGCTACGACAGATAAGGTGTAGATCATTGAGGAGCGGATGAAGACTACACAGAGCTGACATAAGTCCTATGATGATAGGAGATGGAGACCGCTGGAGTTCGAGGATGATGACCATGTTTTCCTACGGGTCTCACCTCGACGAGGTCTACAGAGATTTGGCTGGGGCGGCAAGTTATCTCTGCATTTCATTAGACCTTTCCAGATCCTTAGAAGAGTAAGCGAGGTGGCTTACCACCTGGCCCTTCTACCTTAGTTGCACCAGGTGCATGATGTCTTCCACGTATCTCAGCTGAGGGGATACGTGCACGACCTGACCCACATCTTCGATCATGGGGAGCTGGACATCGATGATGGGACGACATTCACAGAGGTCCCGGTGAAGATCGAGGATTGATAGGAGAGGGTCTTATGTGGACGGTCAATTCATCTGGTGCACATTTTCTGGCAGCATGTGAACCTCTAGGAGAGCACTTGGGAGCAGGAGGCTCAGATGCGAGCTCAGTACCCCAATTATTTCCCTTGTGTGTGTTGTAGTTTTACTGGGACGTAAATCCGTTAGGTGGGATTAATGTAAAGACCTGGAAATTTAAAGGAAATTTTTTCCTTAAATACTTTGAAATTTTACGAGTCTGTGGTTTCTGAAGGCACTTGATTCTGAGGCCCAGTGTGCCCGGAATCAATTTTTGATGTTTTGTTCATGTACCTTTAATAAACATACGTGCAGGTTTTTCTATCATTTCAACCAGTGCTCAGAATTAAAATCCGAGGGCACTAATGAACTCACAGTGTCGGTATTCACTTAAGGGGACCTTTACCACTATTACGTTTTCTCGGGAGGAGAAGTTAATTTTTGGGGTTTAAAAAAAAGTTAAATAAAATTGTTGTGAACAATTTTATTTATCTTGGGTAGTTATATCCTACAAGGGGAAGTTATTGGTGGGGCACACATCCACATAAAATCTCAAGAGAGGATATTTGTGAGGTGGGGCCCACACGATCTGTAACTTATCACCTCCCCTCAACTCCCCATTAACACCCCCTTTAATTAATTTGACAACTCCCCCTTAATAAATGAGATCTCTTCACCTCCTTCCCTCTATCTCTCTCTTTAATTGTGCCAACAATTTTGAATTAATGAATTTAACCCTTCAATTAATTAATTATGGTTTTTAAATGTTGAATTACATGTATGAATAAAATAATAACCTTAGCTATTATTTTAGTTTGTCACTCATTGTGTTTGGAGAATTTTGGAGAGAACTCAAGAGAAGAGTAGTGTTCTTCTTTCAACGAAGTACACTGTTCTTCAACGAAGAACAAATCTGACGAAGAACGTGAGGGACACGATCAACTTCCTCCACCACTTCAACTGGGGAAAGAAAGGAGGCGATGCCACAAGAACTCTAACTACCTCCCTCTTCCTCCAACATTGACGGAACGACACCGTCATCCGCGACGCCCGACCACCGCGACGCTCGTCTTCCGCAGCTTGTCGACGAATGGACCTTAATCAAGGTACGAGGTTTGGTTCAATTTTAATTGTATAAAACTTTTCTTCATCCCTCGTTGGAACCATGTTTTATCTTCAGCCCTTTTGATACCGCCTAATGCGGAGGGTGCGGGCCGAACCAACACGGCCCGACGACCCTCCCTTAATCCTCATTTTATTTCAATGGAGACGGTGATAGAAGAGGTGGGGACGACCAAAGAGGACCGCGGAACCGGGTGCTGCGCGAAGATGGAAAGACCACGACCCACAACCGCGAGCCACTCGGACGATGAAAACCCGGCCGGCTAAAGCCGGCCGGACCGAAGAGACCGCGGCTCCACAAGGGGCCATGCACTGTGGAGGACTGCGGCCCGCGCTCCGCGGGCCTCTTCGGTGGGAAAACCGGCCAGCTCATCGGCTAAACAGGTTGGAGAATGTGCGACCCCCGTAGGTGCTGCACGGGAGGAGAGCGGCCCGCACGGGCCGCTCACGTCGGGAAGACCGGACGACCGGATAGGAGGGCGGCACCACCGGTTCGGGAAAGCGCCCCCCCCGCATCGCTCGACCAGCCGGGCCGAACCACGGCCAGTTAGGCATGGCTGTGCCTCACCGGAATGGGCTGCGCCATGCCCCTCGGGCCTGGCCGCGCACTTCACTGGGTCGGACTCACCAAAACTGGGTCGACCCGACCCGTCAGCCACTGGGCTTAACAGGCCGCGCCCATTACGCTTAAGTGCAAATAACTTGACGACCGTGTGTCCGATCGATGCGCTGTCTACAGAACTAGGAACCTTACGAAGAAATGGTCCTTTTGGAGACACACTAAGTGAGTTATGGATGACTTTGGCAAACGGTCAAGTTTGGAATGAGCGTAATTCCAACAGGGCCCCTGAAACGGAAAAGACAATAACTCTCAAACTGGGCGTCCGATTGATGCGCTGTCTGTCGTGTTGGGTTACTTTTGATGAGACAGAACATTCGGATACATCAACTCTGGACTTTGTGATAATTGATGTATTGGCCCCTTGGATCGAGGAGAGGACCCTCCTGGAATCGAGCGTGCTGTGTGCGGGAACCCTAGAGCTGGCTGTGACTGCAAAAACTACCGTACTAGAATCCTCCATGGGTTGACGATGAAGAAAATCATACTGGAATCCTCCGTGGGTTAGATGATGATGACTACTATATTGGAATTCTCTGTGGGTTCAACAACGATGACTACTGTACTTGTATCCAAAGTGGGTATGACAGTTTGAGTTTTGTACTAGTATCCTACGTGGGTCTATATAGTAGCTGGTCTAGTATCCTATGTGGGTCCGACAACTTAGCTGGTCTAGTATCCTACGTGGGTCCGACAGCTTAGATGAATCAATGACTACATAGGATCATCTCTATCGCTATAAAAAAGATGTATACCTGTGTGAGATGAGTCTTGACTTTCAATCATTATCATTGATGTGATTGACTTGCTTTCCTGTGTGGACTAGGTTGTGCTGGGGCTCGAGAGTTGGAGTTGAACTATGATTGATAACTTAGGTATATGTATGGGAATATACCTAAGAAGAGTTGGTTGATACTTCTTGTTTGTAACCTTATTTTTTGGTTTATCCTTCATGGATTCTGGGAGACCTTTGGGGGTCTCGGGGTCCCTACTGAGTATCGTATACTCACCCCTGCACGAGCTATGCCCGCACTACGTTGTGTTGGATGCAGACGACGAACATCACTGATCGAGGTGGAGAATTGTGGATCTGGATGATACCCAGAGGTGGACCACTTGGTGAGACGTAAAAGGAGCGTATGACTAGACCTGAGGTGCTGAGGAGGTCATATGTACCCACCCTTCAGTTGGGATTTATGGAGGACGACTCAACAGTTTCTATTTTACTTTACTACAGTTGTACTAGTTTTTCATTTGTACTATACTTACTGTTGGGCTTGTATTTCTGGCCCATTTCTTTCAACACTTACTTTTTTTATACAATATTTACTGTGTGTTTACTTCTTTTGTGTACTCTGTTGTGTTTTTTTACTTTCATAAAGGCGATGCATTTCCTTTTTATCATGATTTACGCCTTTGGTGCTAGTCGCCAGCCCCTGGCCTATGGAAGATGTGCTTGGGGTAGTCACAGCATGGACCCCGAGGATGGGTCATGACAATATAGAGACTGTAGTGGGTTATATAGATATTCTGTATGATAATGGAGTAAGGGTCATGACTACTCCCGTCGTCAGGTGGAGAAAATTGGAAGTATTTTTTCCCTTATGAACTGACTAATTACGTAGTTTGTGACTACCAGGGTCGATCCCATAGAGAAACAAACAAGAAATGGTCAGTATGTGCCATTCGTATATTAGTTAATTATCTATAAATATATGGTTGAAGGGAACATATGAAATAGTGAAACAATTTTCAAAAATTAAATTAAAATTGAAGAAAATATAGAAAAAATAGAAAAGAGAATATAGGGATTACAATTCAATTGGGGTATATTTAAATTGGTCAATATTTGGTACTAGAAATTATAAATGAACTTTTTTACCATGGGGATTAAATTAAACTATTTTTTTCTTGGTCTGATAAAAAACAATTATAAATTTAAAAGGATAACTTCTCATTCTAGTAGTTAACTACATAAAATATGTTCATGTTCTTTACCCCTAAAGTAAGCGACAATGGGATCACCCAATGGTCATGGATTTTCCCACTGTAAATCCATTAATTTTCACTACTGGAATTTTTCTTATTCTAAAACAACACCAGCAGTCAATATGGAAGTAATTCATTAATGTATTTATAAATCAAAATTCATAATAAAATAAACACTTTATAAATTCAATTACACATCCCACATAACCTTATTACAGCCCCAAAACAAGAAAGTTACCCCCTCATGAACATATTCACAATGTGTGTATTGAGTAAAAACACAACTCCTACCATGGATATGAGAGGGAAGAAGGGATAAGGGGAATTACACCAAAACAAAAAAGAAAAAAAGGAAAAGAAAAACCAAAATGGATTTGGGGGAGATCGGTCAATGGAGCGACATCACCTCCCCCTGGAATGTCCAACCACAAAATAAAATGGGTGGCTATATATTTATAGAAAATTGTACTAAATGAAATTTACCCTAAAGTAAAAAATGTTTAGTAGGTTCTATTGACTTTTTCTTTGGTATATTTTTCAATAGGTGATCCATCGTGCCACCCATTTGAATTCATGCATCATCTGTCGGTAGGTGAAGGTACACGATCTACATTCTATTTCATTAAATGACCACATATAGAAGGATGTACATAGTGTGTGAATTGGAATTACATGTCATGTGATGTCTAGGATGTTAATTGGCTGTGTACTCTGTCTGGATGAACCATGTTAGGGAAAGGTTACACAACATGTGTTTATAAATTACACATCATGTATATTTGATCTTTTATCCTAATCACCCCCAGATTTGTTAAATTGGATAGAATATCCTAAAAAATCTTTAGTAACACCTAAATAAATCATTTTATCCACAAAACAACATGTATCCAGTGAAAACATATTTATATACTCCATAAAATTCCTTAAAATGTAACAATAAATAGGGCATATCAAAATCCCCCACACTTAGTCATTTGTTTACCCTCAAGAAAAATCTCAAAATATAATTAATAGAATAAAAAAATCAAAAAATGGATACATTAAACTTATTTCATTTATAAATATTATATCCATAGAAGAATATTTTAAATGGTACAAAACATATTTCCATACCAAAGATCTTCTAATCATGCCTTATTTTTAATTCAGTTAAAATACTTTCATCCTCTTTTTTGTCTAACTTTTCATAAATACACATGCCCTTGATGATTTAGCTTACAATAAAATGACACACTCATCAATAAAAATCAATTAATCAGAGTTATGATCATTCTCATGTATATGCACTCTATCTATAGGCTTGAAATTATTCACATTTTCCCCTTAGAAATAAAATCAAAATAATCATGGGTAATTTCAATAAGGTTTCAATGTTTATGAGGATAAGGATATTTTGGTAATGAAGTGAAAAATAATCCTAGAGGCTTGAAAAGGGAGTATTAATTATTAAATAATAAAGCATGATATTCAATAAAAAAGCTCAATGAAAATGTATCCCCAACAACATCTCTCAAAGGTCAACCAGAACATGATACTTTCTTTCCAAAAAGGTTTTAAAACCATCAATAAGTATAATTAAAGACTTTGGTCATCATTTTTATTTGTCAACTTTTTTTATAGGGACCACTAGGAATACAATAAATAGTGGTTTGGAACCCTTATTCCCAGATGAAAAATAGGCACTCTCCCCAACACTTAATTTCATGGTCACTAACCAAATTATTCCATGAATACCCAAACTCCCTATTTAAATCTCAAATGAATTTTCATGAAACATTATCAAAGAATTAGGATAGGAAGGATAAATAGTCTTGTAATGTGGATTCTTATTAAGAAATCTTACGGTTTCTATTTACTTTCACAGAGTTCAGATATGGTGCAGGTCCCAAGGTCAAAGGGGAAAAAATATTAGTCAAATGCATCAATCATCTTAATGTGATTAAAAATATTCATGTTTTTAAGAAAAACTTGTATGTTTTAATTGTCATTCATATCCCAATAATCTCTCACAAAATAGGATTAAATAATGAATATGTCAAAGATATCAAAATACCTATTGGGAATGAGGAAAATAATGGGACAATCAGGTCATTACATACATAAAAATGACCAGTTTAATAAATGTAAATGGCCAAAATTTTAAATCAAAAATCAAACTATATCAACAATCATTTTAAAATACTATAAAATTAAAATTATCATCTAACTTTTAAAAGTATCATATAAGAATTTATTATTTAAAAGTAATAATTAATAAGTTTTCCACATTTTAAAGTATTTCATATATTAATGATGTCTCTTAAATTAGTTTAAGGTAATATACTAGTGTATTCAAGAGACTCTCCCCCATGATGAATATCGCACATGGTCCACCAAGTGAAACACTACAGAAGAGAATAAGATGTGGAAAACATAAGTGGTCAAGGGCGAGGAATAATAGTGAATGATGTAATCGAATGAAAAGAAAGGAAAATAAAACCCAGAATAATGTTTCCTTTATGGTGAGCTCAAAAAGGTGGAAAGAAGTCCAAAACAAGAGGCCCATGTCATGAAAAATTACTTGTGATGGTCGATAAAATGGAAAAAGAAATTCGTATGAATACAAACCATCACATTAAAAGCATAGCACAAAAGAGATATAGATAATGAAAGACTTTTCCAGAAATAGTCACTATGTCACACTAGAGGAGGAACTATCTGAAATAGGTAGAACTGGAAAAGAAGGGGTAGATGCAGTGGAAGTTGGAGACACAATTTCCTCGCTCTGTGTGGTGGGATTGACTAATACATATGTGGTCATAATAGTAGAATTTGGGTTGTTCTAGTAGTAGATAAGAGCACTAAATTGATGGCTGGAGTAGTGAATGGTGTCTGTATTGCTGAAGGATGAGGATACAAGGGAGGAGCGAGCACTAGGGTGAACTGGATGCCCAAGTTCTAGAGAATGAGGCCCAACATCCACTCTATCCACTCAAGGCACTGATCGATGACATTCTAATGGTGCTTCATGATGTCATGTCAATGATCCAAGGTTTCATGGTAGCAGTCCAAGGCAGATAGGTGTAGAGTGATGGGGAGATTAACTGAGGGTATGTGTGGAGGTGGGGATTTGGATAGACCATAATATGGTTGAATGGTAGAGGAATGTGGAAGGGAGGAATAAGTGGGAAGAGGTGGAGAAGTAATTTCTATTGGTGGAGGTGGTGGTACCAGATTAGTAGCACCACCGGGGGCACGTGGGTCATCTCTCACTACAGTTGGGGTTGGGACATCCTTAACAAGAAAAAATGAGTCCTCCCACCTCTTGACAATATTCATCCATATAAACATGACAAAGTATAAACGTTGGGGTGAACCTGAGTGATTGTGAGGGAGATATGGCACAAAAAACCAAAAGTAGTGTGCCGATTGAAAGGAAGAGAAGCTTCCATTTAGACTTGATTGATGAGAATGGATCATAGAGTGGAAGTAAAAGGAAACAAAATAGGGGAGGTCTGGGTAATCTTGTTAGAAAATGCATGCAAGGAGATCTAGGTCACATTTGGACACAACAACTATGTCCTCATGGTGAGGGAAGGGTTGTCATTGAGACAATGATGGATGAAATGGATGGGAGTGGAAATGATGAGACTTCTCTTCTATAAGGTAGGGTGAACTTGTGGTCAGGACCAACAAGCTCTTGCCACAAATAGATGAGGTTAGAGTTCTCAGGGTGGGTGAGAGATTCAAAAATAGGTGGGGTGGTTGGATAGGGGTAAAAACAACCACCACTTCCAAAATCAACCATAGTAAATGAAAAATGGCGTATGCCCAACCTGAATCCACTTGGAGTTGTTGTGTTCTTGGGAGTTTGGTGGTAGGTGGGCCCATCAAACTTGAATATTGCAGAGAAATCTAAAAATAAATCTCTAAATGTGGGTGTACTAACATGGAGTGTCTCTATTAGATGGGTATGCTTGAGAAGATCCTATATATCCTCACATATGCTTAAATACATAGGAACTATGATATCTAGGAATTGGATGCTCAGCCAGATGGTGCATCATGAAACTCACCTCAGTCGCTCTGTCACAGGATGTTGATCATAAAAACTAGGAAGGGGCATGTATGGGATTGGGATGCTCCTAGAGCTAGCTATGTAGGAGAATCAAGTGCTGAGGAAGAAGGTCCTCCTGAAGTGGTGATAGGTGGAGGTGAACCAGCTGTAGATGAGGATGGTGCTGACATGGTGGCAGCCGAATCCACTGTTTTCCTGGATGAATGAGATAGAATCTTGTTGATAGTAGAAGGTGGAACGATCACAACCGATGGTGTCACGCCTATAGTAGGATCTATTGTACTCAGGTCCTCGATAGTGGTTTCATGTGTTGCAGTGCCTACATGGCTGGTGGATTATGTCGAAGATGTGGGTTTCAGTAGGAGAGGTGGTAACATTGCCAAATATGGAAGCTGCGATACCAGATGATCTGTTTCCAAAGGTTCTCCTAATCTCCTAATCTGGATCCGACGTGCTGGCTACTCTTCATCAGTAGCATGCATGGGACGCTTCCCACTTTCTCTGTCTCCATCTTCCATAATCTGAAAAAGGAAAAATAGAATAGAACAAAATAAAACAAAACAAAAAATAAATAAAATAGTGAAAATCATAAAAATAAATGTACAGTACAAAAAAGTACACGATGTGTAGTGTGACCTTGTTTCCAATCCGTGTACTCTAGAGGTACACACTCAGTAGGAATGTGTCTAGAAAAAAGAAATACATGGAATGTGTAAGGCGTACACACCGTATGAGTGAACATGGGGTCTACCTGTGTTTGTTCCTAGACGTGACCATATCTACTGAGAACTGGATACACAGAGTGTGCCAAACACACACAAATTGTGTGTGACATGAAAAGTCTGGCTGTGTAGTGATTAGGACTTGGGTCATTCATAGGACATACGGGGGCATTATACACTGTGTGTCCCTAATAGAAAAACCTTGTATTTTCAATTTTAGTTTAGTTCATGTGTGGTAGTGTATATATTACACAGGGTTTATGTTCTTTATTTAGCCCATGTATTGTTTGTGTTTGGTCAAATGGTCACCCACTTCACAAACCACCCTAAATGCTTAAAAAATTATGAAATTTAGGGTGAAGATACACATACCTAGACCAAGGATCAGAATGAGGAAGATTTTTTGGCTTGAAATTAATTGAATCAACATATTGAGTATGGGGAGGGGAAACAACCTTTGTGGGAAGCTATGAGAGACAAAAATGGACAGGAAGAGGGGTGTGTGACCTGGAGTCAGACTGATTAAGGCTTGCGACTTATAGAATAGGGACACAAGGCGTTTGTATCGGTATACATTCCATGCATTTTGTTTTCTTACTATTTTAATAATAATATTATATAATTGTTAAACTAAATATTATTTATTATTCAAATTTATAAATAAATAAAAATTTAAATATATACACTTACACACAAAAATAAACCTATACATGTACTGTACATGAAAAATAATGGCTGTGTTTTAAAAAATTCATAAAAGATAACTACAACCTTTGGTCCAGTGTTGGGGGTGTGACCTGAGTGATGATTGGTTGATCCGAATGCACACACTCATCCACTAGAGAAAAGGATATAGTACTCAAACTTTTATTTTTATTTTAACATTTAAAGAATAGTTCTAGTAAAACATGCTGAAATAAATGACACACGACATGAGGTTTTAATTATTAAAATATTGGGATGATGTTGGGAGATTAACTGAGTTAGAGCCTAGGTCTTTTGAACCATGGATTACAAGTCTTCTATTCAACCCACATCACCCTTGGGTGATTTATTATTTTTGAAAAAAAATTCATTTTGTAATGGAAACATGAAAAACACAAGGTTTACTGAAATATATGTCATGTGGTTTTATTTATGTGAAAAACGAAAAAACTGAACCGGCTAGCCAAACTCAAACCTGTGCCTTTTGGATCCATGGTCTAAGGCTCTACCAGCCAATTCTAACCCCACCATTGGTTTTATTTTATTTTGAAATGGATTTATTTACTTTTTATAAAATTCAATGCACCACTTACTTAAAATATGAGTTTAAAATGAATTAATTTTATACCGAAGGAATGTGCATAGTGATATGAACCAGTGACAACTTGGAAACACAGCAATGAACTTTCCATTGAAACATGCTTCATTCCTGTTTATTAACTTAAGTAATATTTATTTGTACTAACAGTTCTATTAAAATATATAATAAAAACCAAAGTACACATCATGTAAGTGGGTACACATGGTGTGTAACCTCATTTTAATCTTATTAAATAAGTGGCCAAAAGAAAGGGTGGTATGTGAAAGAGAAGTTCACACCATGTGTTTATTAAAAACAGAAAAGAATGACAGAGAATAGGGGTTGGATGGCCTCCTAGAAATTGCCTTTGTTTCAGTCTTTAGCTTGACTTGAGTTTGGGTACTTACCAAAATCTGAAGGTGGATGTGGATTTTATTACAAGAACCACCACATGTTTCTGGATCCCTCACCTTTTAACCAATTATCTTGATATTTAGGTGGTCTGGGTGGTGGCTTGAAGTGGCCCTACTCTTTATCCAGAAGATGTCGAAGGTGAAATTTTTTCCTTGTTCTGTTATCGTATATCCTCCTCCTCTTGAGGTTCCTGACTTGACTCACTAAAAACCTAAAAATATTCACTGGTATCCTCCAGAGCAGTTATGTAATTAAATGAGGGATAAAAAAGAAATAATTGATCAAATTCAGTAGTAACATGATGTGATGTGTCCCTATATTCAAAATTTGTGCTCTTAAATTAATTTCAGATATTATAAGTGGATTAAAAGGGGAGACCACATCATAGCATGCCTTATTAGTTGAAATAGGGCTAGCACACCCAACCTCAAACTCAACCAGATTATTCATATTAGAAATTATCTTGAAAATATGCTCTACCATATTTCCAAGTAGTGCCAACCTTTCAGTTTGATCCAACTGGAATGTGGTAAAGGATTACATCATAAATATTAATCTTTTAGTGTTACCCAAAGTTGGTTTCGGAAGATAATAAGAGATGGGAGGGGCAAATAATGTACATAAGTTTTCCTCGTATTGAAACCATCCATGTATGGATAATACTCTTCTAGATACTAGAACAATGTTGGATCATTTAGATAAAAATACTCTCCAGTTAGATCATAACAATCCTGATTTGAATAATAATCCATAGAATGTGGTGTTGAGGGTCCCAAGAAAAAAAAAGAGAAAATTCTGGGTAAGATGAACTCTACACAGACTCACACTATTTCTTCTTCCCAAATTCCCCATTGACAACACTATAATTTTACCACTCCCATAATGAGGTGTAGTAAATTTAAAGTATTTTTTGTTCCCTTCTAAACTGACTAACTTGGTAAATAGAGGCATTCCAGGCCGATATCGTAGGAAAATAGAAAATCAATGGACAATATGTGTCATTTGAATCTTATTTAATTATCAAGGAGGATATGGTTGAAGGGAATAGATGGACCAGTGAAAAAATTTCTGAAAATTAAATTAAAATAGAAGAAGATACAGAACAAATAGAAAACAAGCATGTCAGGGTTGCAATTCAAATATAGGTTTGTTTAAGTTGGCCATTCTTTAGTATTAAAAATCATAAATGAACTTGTTTATCAATGGAATACAATTAAACTATTTTTTCTTGGTATGATAGCAAATAATTACATTTTTAAAATTTTAACTCCTTGGCCTATTAGTTAAGTACTTGAAATACATTCTTATTATTTACCCATAAAGTAAGCAGAAATGGTCTCACCCAAGGGTCATGGATTCTCCCATTGTAACTCCTTTAGTTTTTACTACTGGTGTTGTTCTTGGTCTGAATAAACACCAACAATCAATATAGAATTAATTCATTAAAATATTTATATGGAAAAATTCATAATAAAATCAAAACTTTGGAAATTCACTTACACATATCATCTAACCTTATTATAACCCAAACATAAATAAATTGCCCCTTTATGACCATAGTAATAGTGTTCAGATTGAGAAGAAAATCAACGACTACCATGTATATGAGAGAAGAGAATAATGTATAAGGGTAATTACACTAAAATAGAATAGAAAAAAGTAAATGAAAACTCAAAATGGATTTAGGGGAGATCATTCAATAGAGTGGAATCACCTCCCCCTGGAATGTCTAACCACAAACTAGGAGGAGTGCCTCTATTTTTATACACAATTAGTCAAAATGAAATGTACCCTAAAGTATACACCATGTAGTATGGTTAACTGAATTTTGATTCAGTTTATCCGCTTCTAGGTGATGCGTCAAACTACCATTTTTAATTCAAGCATGTACTGTTGGTAGATGAAGGTACACAACATGTGGCACTGCCACACATGGCATGTATAGTCTGTTTCATCCACAAAACACATCTAGAATTATTTACACATTGCGTGAATAGGAAGTACACAATGTGTGATGTCTGGGAAGCTACATGGGTGTGTACTCAATTTGGTTGAACTGTGTTCGAAAAATTTTACACAACATGTGTTTATAAAGTACAATCATTGTATATTTGAACATTTATTTCAATCACACATGATTTGAGACTTTGGATGGAATCTCCTAATAAATCATTAAGAACATTGAAATAAATTATTTTAACTACAAAATAATGTGTATTTTGTGAAAACATGTTTTTATACTCTTTACAATGTATTAAAAGGTAACCAAAGAACCTGCACATCATGTCACTACATTATAGGTGGGGATATTCAAAAGGCATAATGGAAACATCAATGGTGGAGGGTAACAACCTACTATCAATCAATAATATCTATTCAAGTGAATAATTAATTAATGATTATATTCTAGTAAGCCTATGAAAAAGTTAACACATTGGGTGGGGGGATTAAAGAATCATTATCTTCCCCTCCTTCCCCTTGGATTTCCTAAAGTTATAAAAACTTTATGCAAAAAAGAGAATAAATAGTGTTTAATTATATATTCTAGGTGATTATTTGAACCTTTTACAAGATGACCTTTGTAATTTTATTTTTTTCTAATGGAGTAAAGGGGAACTTTCACCAATTATGGTTTTTGAGAAGAAATGTCGGAATGAGATTTGGGTTGTGGGGATTTTTTCATGGATATTCAGTAGCCTTAATTTATTTTTATCAATGATTGGTATAATTTTATTTTTATTTTTTATCCCCACCATACCTTGTTCACAGTACCACATTTAGAGTAATCGGTATATGTTTATAGTTTTTGTAACATTTCAGACCCGGATTCCACTCAACGGTGCCCTGAGCTCTTTTGGACACATGGCATCAAGAACAACTCCCCAATCACCAGAGGATACCAACTACCAGTGAGGGCCTATGTGTGTTAGTGGGGAGACTAGTCCATAATCACTAGACTGTAGCACAATGGAATATCAAAAACATACAAGTAATATATGTAGTATAATAACCAAAAAATAAATAAATATTTGAATACTAATATATAAACAATGTCAGAAGTCATCTTAAACACAAAATGATGATACATATCATGTTTCTAAAAAAGAAGTCAAAAAATGTATACCATGCAGGTGTAAAATACATGAAATAAAAGTAAAAAAAGGCAAAAAGTGTCTTATCCATCATTGTGAGCCTCATCTCAGTCCCATTATCCCCATATCCCTAAGAAGTAATCAAGAACCTATAGTAGGGATCTTTCCCTTCTCCATACCAACAATCATATAATCCCTTCGGGTACCCAAGGCATCTCGAACATGGTATGAGACATAATCCTATTAAGAAACCAAAAAAGTTATATACCATATATTCAGTGAATATATAATAGTCCCAGTGTGCATACAAGAACCCAATATGCAAGGAAGTACTGAAAGTAAACGTCCTATAAATCAAAGGTTCTCATTTATAATCAATTTCATTTAAAAGTTGAGTCTCTAAATTAACAGTCAAGTTTTTGTCATTTATAAACATGATCCTTCAATTATTTGATTTCATTTAATGAATAAGTATTGAGACCTGATAGGTAACCTAGTGTCCCCCAAGTAGGTATGTAAACAAGGATGAATAAACATGCCAACCATAAAGTATAAACAATAACGAATCCAAGATTGCACTTTGTCTTAGAAGACACATCATATAACTCATTCCCTTCATTATTAATTTATTAATTGGTGCCTTTCCATATAATTCCTAATCTAGAATATATGTATCACACCAAGTATAATATGAACCAGCACCCTACAATCCCATATAGGGTTATCCTCAAGAACCCAAGTATTGCTCTATGCGTGGTATAACATCCTTGCCAATCAAGTCCATCATTGGTGGTCCACTAAGGGAGCTGAAGTATCACCCATGGAATAAATGATCAAATTTCCTTTGAGTTCATCCTAGGCAATTCATAGATAATTCCAAGTACCACTTGGTATATAATAGTCAAGCCTCTAAGTCCATCCTTGGTAGTCCTCTAGGGATTCCAAGGATCACTCGGGCATAAGAAAGGTACAATCCAATTGAGTCCATCCATGGAATCTATAACTGGATCCATGTGTCACCCAAGTAATATAGTTATTTAACCAATTCAATAAAATGTAATCAAAATCATTTAACAAGTTAATGTTGATACCAAAAACATCTAAATTCTATCTCACCTAAAAAGGTGACTCAAGTATTAGTCAAGCATAAAAGGCTTGCTTTAATTCAACCCATGTGGGAAATTCATTATATAAAGAATCTTAATCTTAAACAATCTTACATGGAATGCATTCCATATTATAAATCAATTCGATTACATGTGATATTAAAATTCCAATTATAATTCATTTCAATTAGAATTATCAATTCAATGTTAAACATACCTTATCAAGGGGTAAAAGGGCACAACTCAAAGGCATCCAATTATATATACCATCTTAATGGTCCATTTAATTAAACAAAACACCCAAAGGGGTGGTTCTGATTTCAAGGTATTCAACCTATAAATATTCATCGTTGGCCTATTTAAATACATTGGCCATGCATAACAATTCAATTCAAAGATTAAAACTAATTTCAAGGGAGATGGTCCAAGAATTGCATGTTTGGAACAATGATAATATATAAACACATCAACTTTTAATTAAAGGAATAATACTAGATACCATAGGTCCATTATAGATAACTCATCTAGTATCAGCTCATGATTCGACTCACATTAGGGAAAAAATGAATAACAGATGAGAACCCTAAAAATAGATAAAATGAGATCGCACCTAAATAGCATCGCCGATACCAAATAAAACAAGGAAAAAAGAAAAAGAAAATTAGTACTCACTGTTATTGATCCAATGAGATGAGACACACTTGAATTGGAGATCAAACAAAGAGCTGGCGAAAAATCATACTTTAGGTGAAAAATGGAGTTCTCAAGGGGATATTTCTTTCCATTGAATAAATGATAGGATAGGTTTATAAATATATTTAATTATGCTTAAAATTGTAATTTTCCCCCAAAATTTTATACCACAGGGTTTGGCCAAATGATTTACAATCCATGCACCAACCATGCATGATATGTTAGAAGAGGGGGCACTTCACACGAATGTTCCTACGGTTTGAATAACTAGAAAAAACCATGAAAGACCTCACTATTAAAATTGCAGACATGGCCACACAGCCATGAACCCCATTTCCATGATTTTTTCTAACCGTGTGCATACTGAATTAAATTTTCCCAGTTTTATTTTTAGAAAATTCTTGGGAAAATTATTAGATAAGGTGTTGAGACAACGTGTGATTTTGAGGACCAGAGTGCCCAAAATGATCTTTTGAAAAATGATAGGTTTTTAAATTGAAAGTGTTATTAGTTTTCTTAAAAAAGTAGAATATGTCTTAAATAGGTGCCTGAATCAGAAATGTGAGGTCATCATTGAATTCATGATAGAGGGTTTACACTAGTCGTGACTTAAGTTTAGTCGGTGTGGGTCTCCTGTGAGAAAACTAAAAATGGAATAACCATATATAAAATAATTAAATAAAATTATTTTATTTTTTAAATCCTTATAAATCATAAATGGAAACTCAGATTTAAAATCTGAGAGTACTATGGAGCTCGTGAGGATGTTATTTTCTTAGGTGGAGCCTAACATTGGTTGGTCTGGGCCAAATATAGAAATTAATTATTGGGATGTGACTCTAAATAAAATAATTAAGTAAAGATTATTTTATTTTCAAATCCTTATAACTCATAAATGGTAACTCGGATTGGAAATCTGAGAGTACCATTGAGCTCATGAGGATGTTCTTTCATTAGGCAGAGCCTAACATTGGCCGACGCAGGTCAACTGTGGAAATTAGTTTTTGGGACATGACAATGAATAAAATAATTAAATAAATATTATTTTATTTTAAAATCCTTATAACTCATTAATGGTAACTCATATTGGAAATCTGAGAGCACCATTGAGTTCATGATGGTGCACTTTCTTTAGGTGGAAATAACCTTGACCGACACGAGTTGGGGGTAAAAGTTTATTTTTGGACTTTTTAAAAGAAAAAAAAATAAACTTAATGAAGTTTATTTTATTTCCTTTTAACGTTTCACACTATGGAAACATTGTGATGGTGAAAACCATTCTCCTTTCATAAATGAAGTAGTGTTATGATGTTGTTTCAAGGCAAAATAGAAAAGCTAAAATGCATAAACATGTTAACGCGCTTCCACCATTAATCGGGGACATGGTCCAATGTTAAAATTTATAAAGCTGTAGAATACCTCTAGAGTTTACCTATGGAAAGGAGGAGGAGACTCTCTTGCCAAATATTATGGATCAGAAGTCTAGATTCGATCAAGTGGCGATGAATCGACCAATGCTGGAGGAACATGGATCAACGTGGCAACACAACTTCAATCAACATCTACAATCCATCCAACTCGAGGTAGGGATTGTTATTAAATTCCTTCCTTTATCTGTCTTTAAATTCCTCCGACAAATTTGAATCAATCGACGAATGGATCGACTCAAAAATTGTGTATATTATTGTGGGATGGGTTTCTCCTTGCGGGATTTATTGGGGATTAATGATCATTTGATTGGTTTCTAATTGGTTATTTATCTTCTTGATCCTTATAACAGATTATATTGATTCTATAATGAAAAAATAGTCAAGGTTCGATCCTCAGGATGATTATTGTGATTTTCTATCCCTTATTCTCCACATTCTTCATGGGACGATGAATGATCATTGCACAACTGTTTCTTGGCGTAATGATCTGATGTCTTGGATCTAGAATGGACACGACACGATGAAGGTGTGGCAATGACGGCAGTGAACAGATCAAGGTGGTGTGGGAGATATTGTCTCTTGAATGGAATTTCACCTCAGTGGATCACAATGAGGATTCAAACCCTAGGCGGTAACCAAAGGACTTCATAACCTCTTTCGAATCGAAGAACGGAACACCAGATGGCATTATAAGGGCTACGAAAGACACCACTGGTACGCCGACATCGGTGGCTACCGTCAGAGTTATTGGAGCGAGGGAGGCGGCACGAGCCTGTGGTGCATCGTGGAAGTAGAGGTGGCGGCCAGGCAGGTCACGATGGTGCAGAATAGCTACATTGGCGGGGTGTTGCATCAGGCTAGAAGACCCATGGCCAGGCTGTGGGTGTGAAATGGAACGTGGTCCATGGAACCGCATGTAGGGAGGTGTCCAACCAGCTTCCGACTATGTGGTGCGAAGGGGACGTGACAACCTTCCACATCTATGCTCAATAGGCTCGACCCGATGGCACAGGACGGGACAAAGGGGATCAGGCCACTTGGCGGCCCAACTGGAAAAAATCGACCCACCTGTGTGGGATGAGCCAGAGTAGGACCAGCCCGCTAGGCGGCCCTATAGGATGGACCCAAAACCCAATTGGTTGGGTCTAAAAGGGCCAATGGGTGAAGCCTTTGAGCCAGGCTGAACCGATTCGGGCCTAGTCGGTAAGCCCCAGTTTGGGTCGGGTCGGACAAACTAGGTCGGTCCGGACTTAGACCCCACCTTTCCTTTTTCGCTAAAATTCCCATAAATTTCAAACAGAGCATCCGTTTGATGAGTAGTATGCAGCATTGGGACCCTTGGAAAGAGATGGTACTTTTAAGATACACCAAGTGAGTTTTGGTTGAAGTTTACATATTACCTAATTTTTTGAGAATCGTTCCTCCCAGTACAAGCACACTTGAGTGGGAAATCAGCGTGTTTCATAAATTTGGGACTCACCACATCATGGGAGTGGGTTATTTTACTTTGGGTAGCATCCTCTAAAGGTGTTACTCTCTTGAGGGACTAGGGTGCAGGTTCCCAGATATGTTTGTGAAGAAAGAGTAATTACTCCCCAGTGGGACTAGGGAGAAGGTCCTCTATCTATGGAGTCGGTACTCCCCTATTGGACTAGGGTGTGGGTCCACCATATCTAACATACATAGAGTCAGAACTCACATCATGACAGGGTGCAGGTCCTCAATGATAGGTGTTGGTACTCCCCTATTGTTCCAGGGTGCGGGTCCTCTACACATGAACTAACAAGGTCAGTACTCCCCTATCGTACCAGAGTGTGGTTCCTCTAATCATTGAGTAGTACTCCCTTACTGGGTAGGGTGTAGGTCCACAACTTATGAAGTTTTAATCTCCTGTGGGATCAAAGTGTGAGTCCTTCATTAGTTATACTCCCTTGTGGGACCAGGATACGGGTCCTCACTTACGCAATTTCACTCCCCGTCCTGAGTATCGACATGGAGAGAGTCATCCATTGGATTTAGAGCTCCCTCACCTGTTGGACTCAGTTTTGAGGAGTAATCCCATCCACTTGGTGAGAACATTACCTAGATAAGAGATATTTCTCCCTCGACGGAATAAGGTGCGTGACAGTCCTTATAAGAGTGATGGATGTTTCATGAGATGGTTAGAAGCAGGGCTCCCTCATTTTTGTACAGTGGTGAGGGAGGTCCTCTCCACCAGGGATTCCATAGTATTTCTTTGGGTGCAAGATAGCGATGAATGAATGTCTGATGTTGGGTACTGATGATAGACCTAGTAAGATTTTATTAATGGATCACATTCTCTTCGACATACCATTAGAAATGGTAGTGTTTTTTCTGATGGAGTTTACCTCTCAGAACGATGCCATCTTGGATAGTTGAGCTTGTAGAGCGTGTTTCTCCTGGTTTTATGTGTTTCCTTTAGAACTTATGATGAGAATCCTATTTCTAGATATGATATTGGAACATTATGATTCCTTGTGTCTAAAATGATTATATCTATATGTTCTTGGAATATGTATGGGAATATACCTATGTGGAGATGACTGCTCATTTATTTATAGTTTTCCCCGGTCTTTTACTTTGTGGTTTTCGGGGCCCCCTACTGAGTATTGTTTTACTCACCCCTTCATGGGATTTTCCCAAACATGTCGTGTCTTGTGAAGTCGATTGAGGCTTTGGTGGAGTCCTAGGAGGAGAAGGAGTAGGACCAGAACTAGATAGTTCCTTGTGATATCATACGAGCCTATGTGTTTCAGGTAGATACCTACATTAGCTTCAGAGCCCATGTTTATAGGCCAGACATTGGGGTTGTATTTATTTTAGTGTGAATGTATTATTGCCCGGTTGTACATTAATTCTTTACTTTCTATCATACTATGTTGTTGGGTTGTAGTGGTATGCATGCATTTTATTTACATAGTGTTATAACTCTCTATCCCTATGGCTTGGAGTTGTGTGTGTGCATCTTTTTAGGAAAACTCCTACCATTGGTGGGATATTACTACTCGGCGCTAGTCTCCATCCCCTGACCAATCAAATTTTGGCTTGGGGTAGTCACAGTATGGGACCTGGGGGATGGGTCGTGATAGAGTGGTATTAGAGGTGGTTGATTCTACGTTTGGACCGAAATGTTGTGAGCTTTTCTTGGGTTGAATAGAGACAATGTTAATTTGTTTCAAGTTTGGAACTTAGGGAAGAGGTTTTAGTGTTGTTGCGATGACAGATGTATCCATTCACTAGGGCTTTGATATCCTATTTCTCAACTCAGTGCATTTGGACACTGGTCTCTGAAAAATAAATGGTACAAGTATCATATAGGAACGTTTTGTGTTTTCCATATCCTTATTGAGTCTTCTCTCCAGATATACTCTATTAACTATGGTCCATATTGATCCATTTCAGGATGCCTCCATGATGATAGACATAGAGGATTTTTATAGTGTGATCGTGAAGATGATATTCCCCATGATGAGGTTTAGTGCCACGCACTGACTTTGAGGTGTTACCTCTAGGTGGTCTAATGATGCCTCCACCTCCCGCAGAGCAGCATGTTTTACCGGTATTTGAAGCTGAAGATATGCATAGGATTATTGTGCTACATGAGTTCTAGAGGTAGTGACCAATGAGATACCCAGGTGATCCAGACCCCAAGGTAGCAGATGGCTGGCTCAAGGCAGTCACTCGAGTTTTCTGCATAGTGAGGACACCTCCCGATCAGATGGTGGTCCAAGCTGTGAGCCTTCTTTAGGGCTCAGGGGGACACTGGTAGAGCTTGGTGATACAGTCACATGATGAGGCGAAACTCACTTGGAAAATTTTTGAATGAATATTTAGGGAATATTTTTACCCATACACGCTTTGGTTAGTACATATCAAGGAGCTTCTGTAGCTTCGACAGGGCAGTATGATAGTGGAAGTGTTTTTGAAGAGGTTCACCAACTTGTCAGGGTACTCTCTGAACATGGTGCAGGACTAGGTTTTCATAGCTCAAACCTTTGAGAAAGGATTATGTTGAGAGATTCGGGCATCAGTGGCTCCACTGAATAATCCCACCTATGATGGGGTGCTGGATTGAGCCACGGTGGTTGAGAGTTTTCTAGTTGAGGAACATATGGATGTGTACCAAAAAAGAGTTCATGATACAGATTCATCTGCATGAGGTAGCATAAGACATGTGATGGGATCACAACATAGGAGTCATACCCATGCCTGAACTCAAATGAATGGGACTATGGCATAGGAGTAGCACTGAGAAACAGATCTACTGTAGGAGAGGCAGTGTTATGCTTGCAATGACTGGGGGAATCTCAATAGAGATTGTCCGACCCTTCATGACACAGATAGGAAGTTAGCTAAAAAGATTACCTGAAAAGACAACGCTTGGAGAAAGGAGTTCCATAAGATGGAATGAGAGTTAGAGGAGCTGGAAGGCCAGAAGCTGGTCCATGCCTGGCTTAGGGAGATGGAGTACGTGCACGAGTACAACAACATGCAATCATGGATTATGAACCAGATACTCCATGAGATATTCGAGGTACAACCTGTGTCTTTTTCCATTTTTCTTCCATATTAATGGACACATGAGCTTTTTGTCCTCCTTATTTCCATGAGTATCATTTGAGACTTAGAGGTTCTAGCCAAACCATGGACTTTACCCTCATGCTTAGAGACTCCTACTGAAGGAGACTGGATGATCAATCACTAGCACTGATAGTGTGACCCAAATCTTAGATGCATGATTTGTGGTTGGGATATCTTAGTCGTAGAGTCAAGGAATTATAACATTATTCTTGGTATGAACTACTAACGTTAATTCCTAGATTGGCAGTTTTAGGAAAAATGGTATGATGTATCAGCGGTAATGGAACGAGGTTTCCTTGGTTAGTGAAAGGGAAACCCAGGAAGTTCCGAGTAGACTCTCGCATGGGTCTTACAAAAAATAAGGATCATTCATGGACGATATTTTCTCTTGGTGCATGTCTAGAGGTAGCACAAGGATCTTAAGATAATAACATAGCAGTGAGAGGGTCATATTCGTTCTCGGTGCTCTCACATTTTTATTGAGTAAACCTTGTTTAGATTTTCAAATACATGAATCCTTAAGGTGGGGAGAATGTAATGACTCAGATTTTCCAGGTTCTATATTTTGAAAATTCTTGGGAAAATTATGAGATTAGGAGGAGAGATGGAATGAAATTCCAAAGACCAGAGTGCCCAGAATGATCTATAATAAAATGTCAAGTTTTTAAATAGAAACTATGAGTGATTTTTCGGAAAAAGTGGAATAAATATTAAATGGGTGCCCGAATCAGAAATATGAGGGTAAAATTATGTTCAGGATAGAGAGTTTTCCCTAGGTGCGACTTAAATTTAATCGGCGCCAGTTTCCATAGAGAATACCTGAAAATGGCATAACCATAAATAAAATTATTAAATAAAATTATTATTTTTCAAATCCATATAACTCATAAATGGTAACTCAGATTGGAAATTAGAGAGTACTATTGAGCTTGGGAAGATGTGATTTTCTTAGGCGAAGCCTAACATTGGCCGACACATGCCATATGTGGAAATTATTATTTGGTACATGACCGTGAATAAAATAATTAAATAAAGATTATTTTGTTTTCAAATCCATATAACTCATAAAATTTAAATCATATTGGAAATCTGAGATAAATGTTGAGATCATGAGGTTGTTGTTTCCTTGGGTGGAGCCTGACATTGGTCGGTACAAGATAATTATGGAAATTAGTTTTTGGGACGTGGCTGTAAATAGAATAATTAAATAAAGATTATTTTATTTTGAAATAATTTTTACTCATAAATGGTAGCTCGGATTAGAAATCTGAGAGTACTGTTAATCTCATAAGAGTGCACTTTATTTAGGTGGACCCTAACCTCAGATGGAAGAGGTCATGGGTAAAAGTTAATTTTTGTACTTTTAAAAGGTGAATAAAATAAACTTAAAGAAGTTCATTTTATTTCTTTTTAACGTTTCTCACTGCGAAAACACCGCGACAAAATGATTGAGAAACCCATTCTCCTTTCATTAATGAAGCAGTTTGGTGACACTGTTTCAAAGTTAAATAGTAATGATGAAACGCGTAAATGTGTTTCCTCAATTTATTGGGGACAAGGTCCAGCGTTAAAATTCAATATTTTGGAGAATCCCACTGGATTTTCCCTAAGGCAAGAAGGAGGAGAATCTCTCATCAGTGAAAACAGATTGGTGATCAAGATTCGATCAAGCAACAATGAATTGACGAATGTTGGTAGATTAAGAATCGACATGGTGACACAACTTCAATCAATGCCTGCAAGTGATCAAACTCGAGGTAGGGGTTGTAATTTAAATTCCATACTTTCCCCATCTTTGAATTCATACGACAACCATGAATCGATTGACGAACAGATTGATTCATAGATCATTTGTATTATTGTGGGATGAGTTTCACTTTGTGGGGTTTATTGGGGATTGATGATAATTTATTTTATTTCTGGTTTGTTCATCATTTCTTTGATCCTTATAACGGATCAGATCGAGGTCAAAACCAACAAATGTTTGAAGTTTGATTCTCGGGTTGATTATTTTGATTTTCTCCCCCATGTTATTCATGTTATTCACGAGTTAACGAATGGTGAAATATTTCACAAGCATTTCTTAGCAAAATGATACGATGTCTTATATTTGGAATGGACATGACACGATGGAGCCACGATGATGACGGTGGTGAACTGATCAAGATGATGCATGATATATCATTACTCGAACAAAATTTCACTGAAGTGGATCGCAACAGTGATTCAAACCCATGACGATGATGAAAACGATCTGAGGACCCCATAATGCCTTCCAGATTGAAGAACGGACCACCCGAATGCATCCGATGGCCTACGGAAAACCCCACAGGCATTGGCAATGGCTGAAGGTGGTATCCATGTGCGGTAGGAGATGTACTATGGAAACAGAGGCCATGGATAGGAGGGCTGTAGTGGTGCGGAACAACAGTGCCTATGGTGCACCGCATCAGGCCGAAAGACCTATGGTCGGGCCACATATGTGCGATGGAAAATGGTCCGTGGGATCACGTGTTGGGGAGACGACCAACCAGCTGCCGGCTGTGTAGTGGGAAGGGGACACAATGAGCTTCCGTGTTTAGGATGGATAGGGTCAGCCCGCCTGTGCATTCTTGTACGAAGTGTACTGGGTCACTAGGCGGCCCAGATGGATGAAAACCAGTCCCCTAGTGTGGGCCGTGCTGGAGGAGGACCAAGACGATTGGAAGATCGGTGGGTTAGACCCACGACCCAACAGGATGGGTCCAGTAGCTCCAATGGGTCTGTCCTTTTGGCTATGCTAGACTGAGTTAGTCCATACCTAACTGGTTCGGGTTGGGTCAACTAACCCTCGCCCTGTTTGGGTAAAGCTGACTCGATCAGGTCTGACCAGATCTAGACCCAGACCCTACCGACCCTTTTTTTTCTAAAATTCCCATATCTTTCAACCATTGCGTCCATTTGACGAGTCATCTATGGCATTAGGACCATTGATAAAAGAAAGGCCTTTTTAGATAATACAAGTGAGTTTTTCGTGGATGATTCTAGGTTACCTAATCTTTTTAGGGGTCAGACTTCCTTGTATAAACACACTTGAGCAGGAATCTGCATGTATCATAATGTTGGGATTCCCCAAGTCGTGGGAGCGAGTTTGTTTTCTTTGGGTAGCTTCCTCTAGTTGTTTTACAACCCTTAGGGAATACAGTGTGGGTTCCTAGATATGTTTGTGAAGCAAGATTAGGTACTCTCTTGTGGGATGAGGGAGCAAGTCCTCTATCCATGGAGTTGGCACTCCCCTATATGACTAGGTCACGTGTCATCCATATCTAACGTACATAGAGTTGGTACTCCCCAATAAGGTAGGGTGTTCATTCTATATGATAGGATTTGGTACTCCCCTTTTGTTCTAGGGTGTGGGTCCTCCACACATGAACTGACAGGGTTGGTACTCCCCTATCGTACTAGGGTGCAGGTCCTCTAGTAACTGAGTAGTACTCCCATATCGGGTAGGGTGCAGATCCTCAACTTATGAAGTCATATTTCTTTATGTGATCATGGTGTGGGTCCTTCATGATTCATACTCCCTTGTGGGATCAAGGTGTGGGTCCTCACTTATAGAGTTGCACTTCCCCGTCCTGAGTCTTGGTGGAGAGTGGGTCCTCCATTGGATCAGAGCTCCCTCAGCCGTTAGACTCAATTGCAAGGAGGGGGCCCATCCACTTGATGATAACATTACCTAGATAGGAACTAGTTCTCCCTCGATGGAATGAGGTGTGGTCCACTACTTATAGAAGCGATAGAGGTTTTGTGAGATGGTTATGAGCTAGGCTCCCTCATCTGTGTATAGTGGTGAGGGAAGGACTCTCCACTTGGGTTTCTTTTGTCTTGTGTTGGGCGTAAGACAATGATGACTAAATCTTTGGTGTTGGGAACTAGAGATAGAACTAGTAGGATGTTCCTAATGGAGAACTTTCTCTCGGACTTACCATTAGGAATGGTAGAGTTTTTCCAAATGGAGTGTACCATTCAGACGGGTGGCATATTGGATGGCTGAGCTCCTAGAGTGTGTTTCTCTTGGTTTTATGTGTTTCCTTTTGAACCTATGATGAGAATCCCGTTTCTGGATATTATATTGGAACCTTATGATTCTTAGTGAGTCAGAAGAGTATGTATAGATGTTCTTGGTATATGTATGAGCATATGCCTATGTGGAGCTAACTGTGCATTTCTTTATGGGTTTTCCATGGTCTTTTACTTTGTGGTTTTCGGGGTCCCCTAAAGAGTATTGTTTTACTCAGCCCTGCATGGGATTTTTCTACACATGTCTTGTCTTGTACAGAAAATCAAGGCTTTGGTGGAGTCCTAGGAGGAGTAGGACCAGGACCAGGACTGGATGGTGCCTTGTTAGACCAGACAAGCTGAGGTGTTTCTGATAGATTCCTACAACAACTTAGGTGACCATGTTTACAGGATGTAATTTTTAGTTGTCTTTAATTTAGAGGGACGGTATTCTATCTCGGTTGTACTTTACTGCTTTACTTTTGGTCGTACTCTATTTTTGTGTTGTAGTGGTATGTATGCATTTTTTTTACTTAGTGTTATCACTCTTTATCCATGTGTCTTGGATCTGTGTGTGTGTGTAAAAGTTATTAGGAAAATGCCTCCCATTTGTAGGATATTCCTACTCGGCGCTTGTTGGTTAACCCTATCCAACCAGAGGTATGATTGGGGTAGCCCCAACATAGGCCCTGAGGGACGGGTCAGGACAATGTGAGATCCCCCTACTCTCTTTCCATGCCTCACATGGTTTATCAGACTGTGCAGCCTGCCCCACATGTTTTAAAATAACCATGCACCTGGATTATTTTACCCCAAAATATGGGTTCTAGGCTTTCAACCATCCAAGGACACCCCCATTACCATTATGACCTCTAATAGAATTCATAATAGGCCATAAATAAACATTTAAATTTAGAATTTATAGAATGTAAATGATTTGTACCTCAAAGAATAACTAGGTTCCTACATACTTTCCACACTTAAATCAATTCTTCCTTGAATTTACTTCTCTAGGATGGTTAAGAATCTGTGAGAATAACTCCGGTTACTATGATCATACATCGACCACCTACTCCCAGGTCTCATTCGAAATATGGTTGTGCTGCCATAGCACCCGAACTAGAGGAACTGACTGACCTTGGATAACCTTCGTGCTACGATCCACAATATGTATAGGATTCTCCTAGAAGGATGAATCAACATGTAACTCAACCTCCTGGGGTTGAAAGGCATGAGATAGGTCTAAATAGTAACATCACAACTGATAAACATGGAAGATGTTGGGAATGTCTTGATACATTTGAGGTAACTATAACTAATAGGATGCTGACCCAAATTCTCTCCAAAATCTAAATTGCTTAAACATATCACTGTGAATGTTTACCATGTATCCCAACCCTCCTATGTCTCATCCTCTGTGAAACATGTAAGAAAATATGATCCCAACCACGAACTCTAAAGGTCGTATGTGGCGATCGACATAAAGGTTCTATTGATTCTGCACAAAGGCCATCCACTTCTGAATCAATTGTACCTACTATGTGGTTTCCTAAACAAGATGATGCCAAATCATAGCCACCTCTTCTACCTCTTACCAACACAAGGGTGATCAACATGATCTACTATATAAATCCTTATAAAGATCCATCTGACTACTATACTGAAAGCTATTATTATTAGTGAATTCAAAAAGAGGTATATTCCTCTCCTAAGATCCCTCGAAATCTAGGGCGTATGCCCAAAAAATTTCCTCGACAACTTTTATTTTTCACTCTAACTGGAAATCAGTCTAAGGGTGGTAACTTGTGATTATAAGCACCTATGTACCCAATTCTGTCTAAAAACTTTTCCAAAAACAAGACTTCAACTGGACTTGCCTATTTGAAACGAAAGTGTGTGGGACCTCATGAAGTAATACTATTTCATGGATAAACAACCTCCCATTCTCATCAACATTGAAGGCCTCCTTGAGTGAAACCTTCATGATCTTGTCAAAAAAAAACCCATACAACATCATTAACTCAAGGTGACCTTAGTAAACCAGCCACAAAATCCATTGTGACGTCATTCAATTTCCACTCAGGAATGGTAAAATATTATAATAGTCTGGCTAGTCACTGGTGTTAAACCTTAACCTGCTAACTGGTTGAACACCTCATGAAAAAACTAGCTACATATCTTTTCATACCTAACCACTAGTATTAGATATTTAAATTCAAATACATTTGGAGATTCAAGGATTCACTTCCCATGCTGAATCATGAATTTATCACATAATTTCCTCATGCATGTCTGCTAAAACCCATACAAGACCATGTATACATAGAATTTAATCCTCTATTACAGTCCAACTAGGAGGAAAATCCTCACCTTCCCCACTCTCCCATAGGACTAGGCCTTCTAAGCCTGATAGCTACCTAATCCTTACTTTATCTATAAGGGTAGAGGTTATAACAAAATAAGAAAGATAAGCCAACCCATGACTATCATGTACCTCAAAGTGCATCTCTGAGAATAAATCCATGAGCTTCAACTCACTAATGGCCTGTAAAGACCCGTAAAATTCAAGGGAAATTTTTTCTTAATTTTCTTTGGAATTTTACAAGAGCGCGGTTTCTGACAGCACCTGATTCTGAGGCCCGGTGTGCCCGAAATCAATTTCCGAAGTTTGGATCGGGTACGTTTAGTGAACGAATGAGCGGGTTTTTCTAACTTTTGAACCGTTGCCCAGAATCAAATTCTGAGGGCACCGATGGAACCACATCACCGGTATTTTCTTAGGAACTCCTGTTCCGGAGTTGCGTTTACGCGAGTGTTGATAATAAAAAAAATGTGAAAGTTTATTATAACTACGCTACAATTTTTTTATTAACTCACTCTAAGTGTTAGCTCATGGTGGAAGTTGGGTAACCACCAAACCTCCCTTGGGAGGTTATGAGGGTGGTGGGGCCCACACGAACCCCACCTCTTCATATCCTATAAAACCCCTCAACTCCCACTTAAATGAAGTTAACTTCAGTTATAACTTATGTCTTCAATGAGTTGAATTTAATGTGGTGAGTTGTGTGTGATTTTGAATTTCAAACTCTTGGAATTCTTTTGGGTTGTTGTGTTAATAAAATAAGAATGAGTCTTATTTTATGTGGTTACTTTAGCTTCCTTGAGAGAATTTGGGAGCTTTCTTCTTCTTCTTCATCCTTGACGAAGAACACGAAGAACACTTAAGCTCCAACGAAGAACGTCGCTTCTCTTCCTCATAGCCGGTGTGTTTCCGAAGATCGACGATGCTGCTTCCTTTGATCTTCTTCCCATGTCAACTAAAGGAGACGCCTCTTCCTCCTCGGACTTTCTCCGTCAGCTTATGAAGCTTCTCCAGCGACGTACCTCTTCAGACGCATCTCGACTCCAACGGAAACGACGTTCGGTTTCCGCAACGCCCCTCCGTGATGCTTGTCTTCCGCGGTTTGTTGATGTGCTCCGCACTTGAAACTAAGGTAGGGGTTTATTTTATTCTTTGTTCATGATTTATACCCGTGATTATTTCTTCGTGGAATTTTTCCAATTGTTAGCAAATAATGCGAGGGGGCCGGACCGCACGAACACGCCCAAACCCCCCTCCTTTGTTATTGATTGTTTCTTGCGGATGGAACGAGATGGCGTGGTGCCGTCGCAACACGCGAGAATCGCACAACAATTATTGCGCGGCGCCGTCGCGCCGTGCCGTGGAAAGAATTTCATGGATGCGACGCCGTCGCGCCGCGTCTAAGGAAGCCGAAGGTGCCGCGGCCGGAGCGGGGCCGCGGTGGATGGGCGCGGTGCCGTCGCACTGTGGAGGATGTCGAAGGCCGCGGCCGGTTCCGGGCCACGGCGGAACGTGATGGCCAGCGGCCAGCCGGGCCACCGGTGTCGGAAGATGGAAGAGGACCGGGCCTTGCCGGTCCTGTTGAGAAGAAGCTGGCCGGCCAAGTCGGGCCGGCCGGAATGGAGGAAACCGGGGGAAATTAATTCCCCCGGCCCGCCGAAACGGCCCCCAATAATGGGGGGGGGGGGGCGCAGTTTCACAAAGGGGGCAGGCGCCCCCCGTTCCAATCAGCTCGGCCTTCGGCCGAGCTGGCAGCGCGCCCAGCGTGCTGCCTTTCGCCGAACCGGCGCGCCTGGCCGGTCCGCCGGGCCGCGTTGGGCCAGGCCGCACCGGGTCGGGCCGAGCCGTGTCGGGCCGGGTTGACCTTGTACGGGGTGGGTCGACCCGGTTCGGGCCAACCGAGGGGTCTCGGGCTGGGACGGCCCGGGCCTGAAACCCCCGTTACCGAGCGGTTTAGATTCAAATGCCCATAACTCGGGCTAAGGACCTCCAAACGATGCGCCGTCAACGGCGGTGTGATTCTTGGATCGAGACGGTCATTTCAGTATATCGTACTCAAGGTTTCGGATTACTTTGTGTTCGGCCGGGTTGGTTCGTACACGAAACCAACCGGGCCTTCGGAGCGGAAACCCTCATATCTTGAGCTACGAACATCCGATTGACATGCCGTCAGCTTTGTTGAGTCCCTATTAATGAGACAGATCGTTTGGCATACTCTGCCCGAGGTTTGGATGCAGGTGGATTACGGTCGGGTTGGTTTTACCTTAAAACCCAACCGGGCCCCTGGAACGAAAAAGCCAATAATTCTCAGACTGGGCGTCCGATTGACGCGCCGTCTGTTGCGTTGAGTTCCTGTTGACGATACAGAACTTTTGGACACATCAACTCTAGACTTTGTGACAGTTGATGTATCAGCCTCTCAGCTCATGGAGCGGACCCTCTCGAACGAGCTTGCTGTGTGCGGGAACCCTAGAGCTGGCTGCGACTGCTACTGCGATGACGACTGTGCAGAGATCCTCAGTGGACTACGACGACGACTGTGCAGAGATCCTCAGTGGACTGCGACGACTACTGCACTCAGCGATCCTACGTGGATCAGTGCTACAGGTCCTGTGTCGGCCTGATCCTGTGTGGGTCCGATCCTGTGTGGGTCTGCGCTCAGCGGTCCTGTGTGAACCAGCGCCTACAAATCCTGTGTGGGTCTGATTCTGTGTGGGTCTTTGCGGGGGTTAGTACCTATCGATCCTTTGTGGGTCCGACAACTTAGATGGATCAGTGATCATCTCTATCGTCTTCCAAAGAAGTATACCTTTGTGAGATGAATCCTGTTTACTTTCCTGTGTGGATTGTGTTGTGCTATCCTGTGTGGATTACGTTTTGCTTTCCTGTGTGGAATACGTTTACTTTCCTATGTGGACTGAGTTGTACTTGGGCTCGGAGGTTGGAGCGTATTGGAATTGATGACTTAGGTATATGTGTGGGCATATACCTAAGCAGTGTCGGTTGTTACTTCGTGATTGTATCTTTCTTCTGTGGTTTATCCTTTGTGGATTTTGGGAGACCTTTGGGGGTCTCGGGGTCCCTACTGAGTAGCTTATACTCACCCCTGCACGGGCTATGCCCGCACTACATTGTGTTGGTTTCAGACGACGTACAGTGTTGATCGTGGTTGAGGCTCGCAGAGCAGGACGGTACTTGGAGGTGGACCACTGGACGAGACGTGCCCGGAGCGGACGGTGGGACCCGAGAAGCAGTGGAGCTATCTGTACCCACCCTTCAGGTGGGATTCCCATTGGATATCTCGGCATAACAACTTTTGCTTTTCAGTTGTTGTTTTCCTTTTCGAGTTGTACTTTACTTTCAGTTTGGGTTTGTATACTGGCCCATTTACTTTTCCGCACATTCAGTTGTACTCTGTTTTTACTTAGTGTTTACCATTTCACTTGCTTACTCTGTAGTGCTTGTTTACATTACAAAGGCAATGCCTTCTCTTTTTACCGGGATTTACACCTTGGTGCTAGTCGCTAGCCCCTGGACTATGGAAGGCGGGCTTGGGGTAGTCACGGCATGGGCCCCGAGGACGGGTCATGACAAATTGGTATCAAATGAGTTCGGTTCTACCGCGAACTCTAATCTTTTCTATGTAAAGCAATAGTGTTTAGCGTATTGGGTGTGGTTATCAGTCCAGGGAGTCCAGTGTTGGTGCGGCGGCCGACGTATCCGTACACCAGGACCCTGACTTCTGATTTCTGACTTAATGCACGAAAACATTGATTGCGTGTGTGTTTCAAAGTTTTCTTTGTGATTACTTTATATCAGCTCACCAGGTATACTGTTCTGACCGTGGAGCACCTGTTTCTTTTTCAGGATGGCCCCACGACGGCAGCCAGCTAGGGTTCCGAGAGTCGAGCGTGATGACAGCCCACCGAGCGACGAGGCCTTGGTGTAGGGCCCTTTGTCAGCAGTGGCACTGGCGGTAGCACTACCCACCGAGCCCCCGATACTTCCAGCACCAGCCTCTAATGATTCACGTCGCCTCAGCGCACTGCATGAGTTTCAGTGCCAGCGACCTCCTAGGTTCCTTGGGGAGACGGACCCCCAGGCAGTAGAGGACTGGCTGGAGGCAGTGGTACGTGTGTTTCGGTTAGTGAGGACACCAACAGACCTCATGGTGATCCTCGCGGCGAGCCTACTGCACGCAACAGCAGGACGATGGTGGAGCTTGATGCTCCAGGTGCACGATGAGGCATCTCTAATTTGGACGGACTTTGAGAGCCTCTTCCACTCGGAGTTCATCCCAGCCACCCTCCGTGCGGTGCACATTCAGGAGCTTTTTCAGCTGCGGCAGGGTAGCATGATGGTCGCTTAGTACTCGGTGAGATTTACTGATCTCTCGCGCTGCTCGACCGACATGCTACGGGACCCATTCTTCCGGGCCCGGACCTTTGAGCAGGTATTGAGACACGAGATCAGGGCATCACTGATCTCCCTCAGCATTCCGACTCAGACAGGAGTAATGGAGCGGGCCCTTTTGATCGAGAGTTTTCTTGCTGAGTCTACACCAGCGCCGAGACCCACCGCAGGATGGCACGTAGCAGAGTCTTCTGCAGCAGGCAGTCGACGGATGACTCAGGGGTCCAGGCAGACCAGACCCTCAGGCAGACGACCTCAGGACACTGGCTCAGCAGTGCGGGGCACACAGCGCGAAGCCGTTCTTTTGAGAGGCAGACAGTACTACTCGTGTGGCGGGCAGGGCCACATGGCTCGTGACTGCCCGACCCGCCGTGCCGAGGAGCAGAAGACGATTGAGGGACCACCGAGGCAGAGGGTCGACCGTGGCGGTCCGTAGGGAGGATGCGGACGAGGCAGGGGAGCTGGCCGAGCAGCAGGTGGTGGGCGATGCTTTGAGGCTCTACCACCACCACCACCAGGAGGTCCGCCCCGACCACAGGGAGCTGGCGGGCAGAGACAGGCACAACTCCAGGCAGGAGAGGCCTACGAGCACGGTGCACCCGAGATGATTCGAGGTACCATCTGTGTCTATTCCACCCTTGCTGCAGTACTTATAGACACATGAGAGAGTCACTCTTTCATAGCTGCTGCCCTTGTTCGGAGCTCGGAGATTCCAACAGAGCTGTTGGATCGATCCTTACGGCTAGAGAATCATACAGGAGCAGACTCGATGATTACGCACTGGTACCGGTAGTGTGATCTTACTCTAGGAGGCGAGAGCTTTGGCTGAGATCTTCTTGTAGCAGCGTCTAGGCCTTACAACATCATCTTGGGCATGGATTGGTTATCTATGGTACATGCACAGATTGACTGTTTTAGGTGCAAGGTGCGATGTGTACGCACCGACGGGAGCAGGTTCACCTTCACCGGTGAGAAGGGATCCTTTGCAGCATAGGATGGACTTCCACGGAGGAGAGGACAACCCATCACTCATCAGTTGGCAAGCCTCATCCTTGGAGCAGTTGACGTGCGGAGTCCTGGTTTTCCTGCAGTGGTGGATTAGTTTGCAGACGTTTTCCCTGTTGATGTTCCAGGGTTACCTCCTCGCAGATAGGTAGACTTTTATATTGACTTATACCCTGGGACAACCCCTATATCGACTCCAGCATATCGGATGGGCCCCGCTGAGCTTCGAGAGCTATGAGTACAGTTGGAGGACTTGCAGAGAAAGGGGTTCATCCGACCCAGTGTTTCACCCTGGGCTTCCCCGATTTTGTTCGCCAAGAAGGCAGACGGGAGCTTGAGACTTTGTGTTGACTATCGTCGCTTGAACCAGGTGATAGTGAGGAAAAATTATCCGCTACCGAGGATTGATGACCTCTTTGATCAGTTCAAGGGAGCACGGTGGTTCTCGAAGATAGACCTCAGGTCAGGCTATCATCAGCTCAGAGTTAGAGACGAGGACGTTCAGAAGACGACCTTCAGATGTCGGTATGGTCACTATGAGTTCTTGGTTATTCCCTTCGGCGTAACCAATGCTCCAGCAGTGTTCATGGCCCTCATGAACAGGATCTTTCAGCCATACCTCGATCGATTTTTCATGGTCTTCATCGACGACATTCTGATTTACTCGATGACTGAGGAGGAGCACGCCTACCACTTACGGGTTGTACTAGACACACTCCGAGATCACATGATTTATGGTAAGCTCTCGAAGTGCTAGTTCTGGATACGTGAGGTCCACTTCTTGGGACATGTCATCTCTGAGGCGGGAGTTGCAGTGGATCCTGCAAAGATCGAGATAGTGTTAGCTTGGGATCCACCCAGAAGCGTGACAGAGGTGCGGAGTTTCTTGGGTCTAGCGGGATACTACCGGAGGTTCGTGGAAGACTTCTCTAGAGTTGCGGCACCACTCTCAGCTTTGACGAAGAAGGGGAAACCCTTTGTGGGGTCAAATAGATGTCAGCAGAGCTTCCAAGAGCTAAGACAGAGATTGACCAGCACACCTATCATGAGGTTGCCTGAGGAGGGAGTAGGGTACGTAGTCTACTGCGATGCATCAGGGACCGGACTCGGTTGTGTCCTGATGCAGGAGCGGGCAGTGATCTCCTAGGGATCACGTCAGTTGAGGCCGCATGAGAAGAACTACACTACCCATGAACTGGAGTTAGCAGCAGTGGTCTTCGCTCTGAAGACATGGCGACACTATCTGATGGGAGAGCGCTTTATAGTCTTTTCTGATCATCAGAGTCTCAGGTATATCTTCTCTCAGAAGGACCTGAACCTGAGACTGTGGCAATGGCTCGAGTTCCTCCAGGATTATGAATTTGAGATAGTCTATACTCCTAGGAAGGGGAACGTAGTAGCTGATGCCCTCAGAAGGAGGATGGGAATTCAGCTACTTGAGGAGGCGATGGAGGAGTTAGCCTCATTGCAGATATCCTTCGTGGATAGAGACGGAGCAGCATTCCTTCAGTCTCTCACAGTCACTCCTCCACTTCTACAGCGAGTCAGAGAGGCACAACGAGGGGACACTGATTGTGAGACGCGGCATGTACAGATATCCTCAGGACATGCACTTGATGGTTTCTCCTTTGGAGCATAGCATGACATCCTTTTCAGAGGACGTACCATGGTACCAGTCGCTTTACGGGAGGAGGTGCTGAGAGAGTTTCACACTTCTCCTTTGGCAGTACATCCTGGAGTGGTGAAGATGTACCAGGATCTCAGACGACAGCACTGGTGGCCGGGCATGAAGAAGGCTATGGCAGAGTTCGTTTCTCAATGCCTCACCTGCCAGCAGGTGAAGGAAGAGCATCAGGTACCAGCAGGCTTGGTACAGCCCTTGGAGGTCCTGGAGTGGAAGTGGGACGAGATATCTATGGACTTCATGACTGGACTTCAACGCACTTCCAGAGGTCACGACTCCATCTGGGTGATTGTCGACCGACTCACCAAGTCGGATCACTTCTTATCCATCCGAGAGCAGGGCTCATTGGATGTCTTTACGTTCAGGAGATTGTGAGGCTTCACGGTGTGCCATCTTCTATCGTCTCTGATCGAGATGCTCGCTTTACTTCCCGGCTTTGGAAGGGTTTGTAGGAGGTGTTCGGGATGCAACTACGTTTGAGCACAGCCTTTCACCCTCAGACGGATGGTCAGACGGAGAGGACCATACAGACTCTTGAGGACATGCTCCGCGCATGTGTCCTCGACTTTGGTCGTAGCTGGGAGGACCACCTACCCTTGGTGTAGTTTGCGTACAACAATAGCTACCACTCCACCATCGGGATGACATCGTACGAGGTGTTGTACGACCGAACGTGTAGATCTCCTTTGTGCTGGACAGACCCTGGGGAGTCAGCACTTGTGGGATCGGAGATGGTCCAGGCCACGACAGAGAAGGTCCAGGTCATCCAAGAGCGGATGAGGACAGCTCAGAGCCGGTAGAAGTCATACGCTGACAGGAGGTGGAGGCCACTAGAGTTCGAGGATGGCGACCGCGTCTTCTTGCGGGTCTCACCTCGACATGGTATACGGAGATTTGGCCGAGGCGGAAAGTTATCTCCGCGCTTCATCGGACCCTTCCAGGTCCTCAGCAGGATTGGCGAGATGGCTTATCGCCTAGCTCTACCACCTCATTTGTACTGGGTGCACGACGTCTTCCATGTATCTCAGCTGAAGAGATACGTGCATGACCCGACCCACATCATTGATCATGGGGAGCTTGACATTGACGATGGGGCGACTTTTACAGAGGTCCCGGTGGAGATCGAGGATCGATAGGAGTAGGTCCTACATGGACGGTCGATTCCTCTAGTGCGCATCAGATGGCAGCACGGGAATCTCCAGGAGAGCACTTGGGAGCAGGAGGCTCAGATGCGTGCTCAGTACCCTCTTTTGTTTTCCTAGTTTTGATGTATCTTTATAGGGACGTAAAGCCCTGAGGTGGTAGTAATGTAAAGACCCGTAAAATTCAAGGGAAATTTTTGCTTAATTTTCTTTGGAATCTTACAAGAGCGCGGTTTCTGACGGCACCTGATTCCGAGGCCCAGTGTGCCCGGAATCAATTTCCGAAGTTTGGCTCGGGTACGTTTAGTGAACGAACGAGTGGGTTTTTCTAACTTTTGAACCGGTGCCTGGAATCGAATTCTGAGGGAACCGATGGAACCACAACACCGGTATTTGATTAGGAACTCATGTTCCGGAGTTGCGTTTATGCGAGTGTTGATAATAAATTTTTTTGGAAGTTTATTATAACTATGCTACAATTTTTTTTATTAACTTACTCTAAGTGTTAGCTCATGGTGGAGGTTGGGTAACCACCCAACCTCCCTTGGGAGGTTATGAGGGTGGTGGGGCCCACACGAACCCCACCTCTTCATATCCTCTAAAACCCCTCAACTCCCACTTAAATGAAGTTAACTTAAGTTATAACTTATGTCTTAAATGAGTTTAATTTAATGTAGTGAGTTGTGTGTGATTTTGAATTTCAAACTCTTGGAATTATTTTGGGTTGTTTTGTTAATAAAATAAGAATGAGTCTTATTTTATGTGGTTACTTTAGCTTCCTTGAGAGAATTTGGGAGCTTTCTTCTTCTTCTTCATCCTTGACAAAGAACACAAAGAACACTTAAGCTCCGACGAAGAACGCCGCTTCTCTTCCTCGTAGACGGTGTGTTTCCGAAGATCGACGACGCCGCTTCCTTCGATCTTCTTCCCGTGTCAATGAAAGGAGACACCGCTTCCTCCTTGGGGGGTCTCGGGCCGGGACGACCCGGGCCCGAAACCCCCGTTATCGAGTGATTTGGATTCAAATGCTCATAACTCGGGCTACGGACCTCCAAACGACGCGCCATCAGCGGCGATGCGATCCTTGGATCGAGACGATCGTTTCGTTATATCGCACTCAAGGTTTTGGATTAATTTGAGTTTGTCCGGGTTGGTTCGTACACGAAACCAACCGGGCCTTCGGAGCGGAAACGCTCATATCTTGAGCTACGGACGTCCGATTTACGTGCCGTCAGATTTTTTGAGTCCCTCTTAGTGAGACAGATCTTTTGGAATACTATGCCCGAGGTTTGGACACAGGTGGAGTATGGTCGGGTTGGTTTTGCCTTAAAACCCAACCGGGCCCCTGGAACGAAAAAGCCAATAACTCTCAGACCGGGCGTCTGATTGACGCGCCGTCTGTTGCGTTGAGTTCCTGTTGACGATACGGAACTTTTGGATACATCAACTATGGACTTTGTGACAGTTTATGTATCAGCCTCTCGGCTCGTGGAGCGGACCCTCCCGAATGAGCTTGCTGTGTGCGGGAACCCTAGAGCTAGCTGCGACTGCTACTGCGACGACGACTGTGCAGAGATCCTCAGTGGACTACGACGACTACTGCACTCAGCGATTCTACGTGGATCAGTGCTACAGGTCCTGTGTGGGCCTGATCCTGTGTGGGTCCGATCCTATGTGGGTCTGCGCTCAGTGGTCCTGTGTGAACCAGCGCCTACAGATCCTATGTGGGTCCGATCCTGTGTGGGTCTTTGCGGGGGTTAGTACCTATTGATCCTTTGTGGGTCCGACGACTTAGATGGATCAGTGATCATCTCTATCATCTTCCGAAGAAGTATACCTATGTGAGCTAAATCCTGTTTACTTTCCTGTGTGGATTGTGTTGTGCTATCCTGTGTGGATTACGTTTTGCTTTCCTGTGTGGAATACATTTAATTTCCTGTGTGTACTGAGTTGTACTTGGGCTCGGAGGTTGGAGCGTATTGGAATTGATGACTTAGGTATATGTATGGGCATATACCTAAGCAGTGTCGGTTGTTACTTCATGATTGTATCTTTCTTCTGTGGTTTATCCTTTGTGGATTTTGGGAGACCTTCGGGGGTCTTGGGGTCCCTACTGAGTAGCTTATACTCACCCCTGCATGGGCTATTCCTGCACTATGTTGTGTTGGTTGCAGACGACGGACATCGTTGATCGTGGTTGAGGCTCGCAGAGCAGGACGGTACCTGGAGGTGGACCACTGGACGAGACGTGCCCGGAGCGGACGGTGGGACCCGAGGAGCAGTGGAGCTATCTGTACCCACCCTTCAGGTGGGATTCCCAGTGGACAACTCGGCGTAGCAGCTTTTACTTTTCAGTTGCTATTTTCCTTTTCAAGTTGTACTTTACTTTCAGTTTGGGTTTGTATACTGGCCCATTTACTTTTCCGCACTTTCAGTTGTACTCTGTTTTTACTTAGTGTTTACCTTTCCGCTTTTTTACTCTATAGTGCTTGTTTACTTTACAAAGGCAATGCCTTACCTTTTTACCAGGATTTACGCCTTGGTGCTAGTCGCCATCCCCTGGCCTATAGAAGGCGGGCTTGGGGTAGTCACGGCATGGGCCCCGAGGACGGGTCCAAACTTCCTCTATCTGAGTCCCCCAACTCAGTGCATCGGCCACTATATTGACTTTATCAGGCATGTAGGAAAGATTAAAGTCAAAATACTATAGGTGATATTCATGTCATCGTGTGTAAAAATATACTTGATAATTTTATGGTATGTGTAGACCACAAAATGTTCTCCAATAAGTAATATCTCCAATACCGAAATGTGTGAACAACTACAAATTACTCAATATCATGTGTTGGGTAATTCCTCTCACGTTGCTTCAATTGTTGAGAACCCTATTCCATGAATCTATCTCCCAGAATAAGAATTTCTCTTAGCTCGATACCTGATGCATCACAGTAAATACTGTAACTCCATCATTACTCTGAAAAAATTAGTATCAATGCTAATGTCAATCTACCTTTTTTATACTAAAAGTACATATCATAGGAATATCACCATATGAACTTCAAACCCTTATTAGTCAAGCCTGTAAGTAGAAATGCTATGTAGGAGGGGTCTTGTATGAAAATAATGCAGTATTAAGCTGCCCCCAAGAAACACCTTACCTCAAAGAAATTCTTGGGATGATCTCAGGAAACCATAGATCTCACCTTCTCTAGGTCAACTGATACTCCTGTCTCTGAGATGTTTTGAACCATGATGTGAATCTAATCTATCCCAAAGTGTCACTTTGTGAGCATAGAATATAGTCAATTCTATCTTAGTGTATCCAATACAATCTCAATATGTTTAGCTTGGTCATGTTGATTGTGATAATGAACCAAGATACCATCCAAAAATACCATGACCAATGAATCCAAATAAGGATGGAAAACAAATTTCATTAGTACCATGAAGACTAACAGTACATTTGTGATACCGAATGACATAACCAAATACTCATAGAGAACATACCTTATACGAAAAGTTGTGAGAGGTATGTGTGATGGTTTAACATGCACGTGATAATAACCTAATCCCAAATCAGTACTTGAGAACACTTGATCTACTTGGAGTTGGTCAAATATATCATCTATCTATGGTAAAGGATACTAGTTCTTAATCATCATATCATTCAGTTTTCAATAATACACACATATCCTATGAGTTCTGTCTATCTTTTTCACAAAAAGGGCTTGCAGAACCTATGGATAAGTACTAGGTTGAATAAACCCCTTAAAATCAAAATACCTTAGCTGACTCTTGGAATCTTGCATCTCAGTAATATCCACCCCATAAGGAAGAATGGATACTAGTGCATCACCTGACACTGGCTCGGTAGATAACTCTACATATCTAACAAGAGGTAATCCTGAAAAATATTCTTGGAAATGTCCCTGAAACAATAAACCACTAGAGGGAAATATTCTAGATAAGTTCCGTGATCATCCACATATAAAATCAGAATTTGGGATTTTATCCCACCCATCTCACGATGCTCGGGTTCAGGTCAGCTCTCCTGGAAATCCCATTCACCCTTTTGAATAAACACTATGAACTTTGGTGATGTGAATGTCACCATGAGGTGATAATAATCAACAAAGTCATGAAATGATATCAAACATTCCATCTCTATAATGATATAAAAACCATTTGTCATGATTGAAAAAGGTCCAATACAATGTGAAGCCCACCAATCTCAAGGGGGAACGCCTTACACTGATGTAAACATTCCATTATAACCCCCAATGGAGTTTCAAGCATCATAACACCATTAGAAGTATGAACATTGAGACCAAGGCTCTACACAATAGGAACAAATAAATCTATGTGAATCCCTTATATCAAAAATTGATGATGTTAATGTAGAGGCTACTATAATAGTACCTATGATAGTAGAAAGCCCGATATCCTTCTCTTCAAGGGTCGATTCTACTACATATATTTTTCCTATACAAATATTTTGTGGTACGACTTGACTACCATAAGAATATCCACCCTAGTATCACCGTAAAACTGGGGTCTGACTACAACGACCACAAAAACCACCTCATCTTGTTCATCCAACTTTACTCCATCTCCCTTATTGATGAGTAACTATTGAATTGACTCCGAAACATGGAGTTAGTTCAGACCCACTCTCACCATATATCAGAGGAATCATTCTACAAATGTGTTGTAGATGACCCATCTTTCTGTATGATCGGCTCTCAACTGGGTCCCACATACATTCTGGCCTGATATGTCCCAACCTACGTCACTGGTATAACCTCCCATGGATACATGATTACGTGCTCTGACTAGTAATATCATCGCATGGAATCTCGAGACGATACTTCCAACTACCGGTCAATAGAGTACCATATCAATATGCTAAACCAACCTGAATCACACCTCCAACCTCTCTCATGTTATACTCTATTATAAGAACCTAATTTACTATTCCAGAAATGGTAGTCAGCCAAAATACATTCACCTATGATTGAATGTTATACCTGATACCATTCTTGAATCGCCTAGCTTTAGATATCTTTTCACCCATTAGAATAAGTGAGAATCACCAGAGCTCATTAAAATAGAAAGAGTAATCCATAACTGATAATGGATCCTACTGCAGGTGAAAAAACACTCAGGATCTATCAGACCTCAACATCTTGGGATAAATGTAGTCATAGAAAGCCATGTGAAAATCCCTCCGGCGAATCTCCCAATGGTGTTCCATCTGAGTAGTGGCATCCCATCTTCTGTTGGTGGAGTCATGCATCATATATATTGTGAGATTTACCATCCTCTTAGGAGGCATCTTGAGATGATAAATGATATATATCATTGCCTCTATCCATAAATCCACATCTTGTGGACCACCATCCCTAAAAAATGTGGTCGAATGCTGTTACTGGAACTCACACATCAACTCTTCCGTAGTCCAGGTAGGACATGGTGCTCCCTGAATGGTCTGAAAAAGTGAAATAACCCATCAAGGAACTATACTTATCACCTTTTTATGGTACAAAAACAGGAGGATCCATTAATATCCCATGTCTCACCACCTCTAGAGTATGATATTTTACACCCCCCAAGAATATAACTTGAGGTTGTCATGGTGAAATGACTCTACAATGACAAACAAACACCCATGTTCAAGATCATTATAATAAATCATAGCTCAAAAGAAAAGATAATGAAATATGATAGGTGAAATCCTTCATATATAAAAAAACTCCTTTACCTACTCCTAGAGTCATGTCTGGAAAACATGAAAAACATATATAAGCAGGTGATACTACCTACAACCCACTACTAAGGTTGGTTATGGGTCAAGTTCCCTGCTACACTCAACATAGATTCCATTTTATTCTCATTTGAATTCACATATTTATTTTCATTTGAATTCACATTTATATAAATTTACTTTAAAAGGATGAACTGATTGTTTCACCATATTTTGTTCATAGAGGACCGTACATCATATGAACCAAAATAGAGCATCCACCTAATTTACACCATAACACATTCCATTATACCTATCATAAGAGCAGGTATAACTACCATAGAACCTATCACAAAAACATGTAATAAGTAATTCATCCTAAATGGCATGACATAATATATGGCATGTGATTCCTGTAAAGCACCTAATATGATGCATGAGATGGCATACCCTCATCTCATTGGGTTTTTAAAAAATAGAACCCATAATCATATCAATAGTAACATCATAATAAATTGAATCACCCAACGGTGGAATCAAATTAAAGGTATTAGTTAAAATCCATAAAATAATAGTTTCATTCAAGGAAATATGGGATTTTCTATATGTGGGTTAGCTATGCCTAGAAAAAACTCATTACCAAATTTATATTCCTTCCTATCACTTTATATTGTCTCCAAATAATAAATCAAATTAGAAAATAAGGCTCTGATACCAATTTGTAACATCTAAAATTTAGATTCCACTCAATATTTCCCTAAGCCTAGTTGGCCTCATGTCCTTAAGCACATATCCCAAAATACCAAAGGCTACTGACTAGCAGCGAGGGCATAGGTGTGGTAGTGGGGAGACTATGACCTCATCACTAGAGTGCAGAACAATAGAATATCAATAACATACAAGTTTCATAATTATTATAATAACCAAATAATAAATGAACAACAAAAGACAGATATATAAACATGTCAATAGTTATATCATACACAAAATGATGATGCATGTCACATTTCTAATATAACATCTAAAACATATATACAATTAAGGTTTACAATAAATGTAAAAAAATGCACAAAAATGCTAAAAAGTATCCTAGCTAGCATTGAGAGCTTTATCTCAGTCCCATTATCCTATTACCCTAATCAAAAATCAAGAACCTTTAAAAGGATTCTTGTACTTATCCACACCTTTAATCATATAATCTGTTCGGGTACCATGGTGGCTTGAACTGGGTGTGAGACATAATCCCCATAAGAAACCACCCAAGGTCTATTCCATCTAATAAATGAATATATAAAAATCCCAATGTGTAGGAAATAATACAATATTCATGAAATTATTGAAAGTAAACATCCTATAAAGACCATGACATCATTTATAAGCAAGTTCATTTAGAATCTAAGTCTCTGAATTAACAGTTAGGCCAATGTCAATTATAAACATGCTCATTTAATGATTCAATTTCATTTAATCAATAATCCTTGAGATCCAAAACATATCCTGACATCCCCCATGTAGGTATGTAAATAAAGATACCTAAACAGGTCAACCATAAAGTATAAACAATAATGAATCCAAGATTTTTATTTTTCTTGGTAGGTGCGTCATATAAATCATTCCATTCATTATTCATTTATGAACCTGATCCCATCCATGGAATTCTTAATATGGAATCTAGGTATCTCTCCATTTATAGTATTACTAACACCCTACAAGCATGTCCATGGAAATCCTCAATAACCCATGTATCACTCTAGGTGTGGTATACCATCCCTTCCAATCGAGTCTGTCCTTATTAGTCCACTAAGGGATCAGAAGTATCAACTATATAATTAATGATCAAATTAACTCTAAGTATATCCTTGGAAATTCATATATAATTCCAAGTATCAATTGACATATAATAATCAAGCCTCTTATTCTATCCTTATAATTCTACTAGGGAGTCCAAGTATCACTTGGGCATAAGAAAGGTACAAGAAAATTAAGTTAATCCATGAAATTAGTCATTTAATTCATGTGTCACCCAAGGAATATAAGAATTTAAGCAATTCAACAAAATTTAATCAAAATCATTTAACATGTCAATGTCAATACCATGAACATATCGATTCAATCTCTCCTCAAATGGTGAATCATGAGTTGGCCAATCTTAGAAGGATTTCCTTTAATTCAACTTGTATAGGAAATTAGTTATATCAAGCATATCAAGAATAAAAAAGTTTTTACATGGAAGGGACCATAGAAATGGAATCCATTCACTATTCTAAATGAATTAAATTAAAATTGATATTACCGTCATAACAATTATTAATTCAATATTAAACATCACTTGTCATGGGGTAAAATGGAACACCTCAAAGGAATAAAATTCCACATCACATCATAATGGTCCATTTAATTAAAAAACCCCAATGGGTGGATCTTATTTCAAGGTATTCAACCTATAATAATTCATCATCAGCCTCTTTAAATACATAGGCCATTCCTAGCAATTCAATTCAAAGATTAAAAATCATTTCAAGAGAGACAATCTGATAATTGGGTGCATGGAATAATAGAAATACATAAACACATAACATTTTGATGAAAGGTACCAGACCAACTATTTTATGTCTAAAGTGGATAGAGTTTCAAGTATCAGGTTCAGATTTATCTCAGATCAGAAGAAAAATAAATAATGGTTGAGAACCCAAAAAATAGGGAAAATGAGATTTCACCAAAATAGTGCAGCTGATACAAAATCAAACACAGAATCGATAAAAAGGAATCAAGTACTGGATGATATTGATCCAACAAGATGTGTAGTACTTGAATCAGATATTAGACATAGATTCGGTGGTAAATCCAACTTTATGTGTCAAAAGGATCTCTCAAGGGGATCTTGTTGTCTATTGGATAAGAAATTAGAGAATAGGTTTTGAAATAGATTTAATTAGGGTTAAAATTATAATTTTATGAAAAATTGGGCACCACACTATTAATACATATAGTTTACAAACCATGCACCAACCGTGCATGGTCTTCTAGAAGAATGAGGCATGTTGAATGGTTTGTTCAGAAAGTTTGAATAACCGTGAACAAACCATGAAAAACCTCACTGTCAAAATTGAAGACATGGATGCACAACCATGCACCCCATTTCACATGGTTTTTTCTAACCATGTGAGCTCCTCATACTCTCTTACCATAAATTACATGGTTTATCTGACCATGCGGCCTACCCCACATGGTTTAAACTAACTGCGTGTTAGGCTTATTTCACCACGAAACAGGGGTTTCAGGCTCTGAACCAGCCCCAGACACCCATGTTACCTTTATGATCTCCAATAAAATTCATAATAAGACATAAACAAACATTTAAACTATGAATTGATGGAATTTAAATGATATGTACCTCATATAAGAATCGGGTTCTTATAGTTTTAATCTTCGAAAAATTTCTATTATGCATTTCCACTATATGATGGCATGTGTCACATGTTCTTAAAACCTAGAACATGGGAATAATTTATGTATAATGTGGCTTTGATTGTGTGATTCTCGAATCCCATACTTCTTATTTGAGTGATATAAATAGATAAATTACGTTATATTTAATAAATAAATTTATATTATATCCCATAATCATAATCAAAGTGTCTTTTGGAACTTAGTGCATATTACATGAAATGAAAAAAGAAAAATTTATTTAAAAAAATAATATAATAAATTAAATAACATTAATGTGACTTTATACCTTTTATTACTCATAAAATAAATGTTTTCATGGGGAAATTTGTAATCATAAGGAAAGGTTGTGCTAAAATCCTTAGTAAGGATTCCATAAAGGTGTGACAACATGTCAAGAAAATACCCTTCATCAAACCTGGGTTTGAACATAAAAAAATGATGAAAAATAATAACAATATATAAATAATGAAGGAATCACCATGTGACATAGGTAATTAAGTGATATTAATGATATATAATTAATACATGAATTATAGAGAATATAATTATCAAACGAGTCATCACAGAACATGGATAATGAAGTGATAAGTAATGCATGAATCCGGAAAACATAAAAATATTAACAAGTATCACTGCTATAGTATCATAATCACATTACCAAGTATCGTCACCAAGGTATCATAATTATAATTCAAAGGCTCATAAATAAGGTATCCTAAATATATTACCAAGGCTCATCACCAAGGTTTACTAATATCATTTCCAAGAATTATCATTAAGGTATCTTATAATCAAGACCAATTTCCAATAATTCATAGTATCTCTAGATATTAATCATTTCCCAATTAACTAGGGGTTTATATAGTTTCAAATTGACCCATCACATAACATTATCCATGAATCAATACTTGAATGTAAAATTTCATACTTGACCGCATTTCATAAAATAATCATCACATGGGAATAATCATCAAATGTGTCCCACAAATAAGGGAAGTGGGTTTATGATTTATAAAAATCTATAATCAAAGGATTATATCATATAGATAAGATTAACCTTTAGTTAATAGGCATTAACACTAATTTATGTCATGCAGAAATGTGATATCATGGTTTAAAATAATTTTGTGAAAGGATTATAAACCATTTCATGAATAATTATTTTTAGGCATTAGAGGAATACTTAATCTTATGAATGAATGGAATTTTATAAGGGATTATAATAAGGAAATAAAAATTCATTGATAAGTAAATTCCCTTTAAAATTAATATTATTTAATCCATATATTTTATTCACACCAGGGATAAAAGACTAACATGGAATAACATTTAGGACAATTATCATTAGCATTGAAGGACAACTTGTGTCATTTTAGGTAGTATCCTTAGTTAAGTCAATATAAATGTCAATATAAATATATATTATCCCATATAAAAAATTTCATATCCACAATATCAACGAATCATAATATAATTAGGTGTTTAGAATCAATACATGGAAGGGTCTTTCTAGAATAATGAAGAATTGTTTTAGTAACATTATAGAATCATAAAATTAGTTTATCATAAGTGTTTCGAAAACAATAATAAATATTAATTATTTAGAATGATGTTATTTTGGATATATAGGTACACAAAATTAAGACACTAAAATAAAACGTCTTCTTATAAAAATAGATGAAATATATAAATTGGGAGAATAAGTGAAAACCCTTACATTATTATAGAATTTCTATAAGTAGAGAGAAAAATGATTTATGAATAAGGAACTTCTCAGGGATAGATAAGAGAGAGAAAACAAGAGACGAACCATGCAAAGAAAATTTGGACTAAAGTGTAATTGGAATAGAGGGTTTTATTTAAAGTGAAACAAAAATAATAGATTAATAATTATTGGTTGAAACCTTGTATTATTGATAATAGAATATAATTATTTAAAAATTTATAAATCAATTCCCAAATATATTTTTTGACTTATAGACTATGATATTTCATTAAAAACAATGTTTTTTATATTTTTAAATCTTTTCAAACTTTTATACCTTATAAAAAATAAAAATTACATAATATGGAATCAAAAATATATTTTTAATGGAATAAAATATTTTTATTACTTTAAAAACTACATCATGTTTGAGATCGTATGTAAAATATTTTAAAACCACATACCTTATAAATAATATTTATATTGAGTAATTAATATTATAAAAACAAGTTATTAAATCATTCTTACATCATAATAAACTTATATAATATATCTTACACATATACTATATTTTAATACTCGACCTAAAGTTCAATTTTCTCAAAAAATTACCAAAATTTTACCATTATATAATTTTAGTGTGATAATTAATATTTTGATATCTGTTTTTTTAAAGTCCACCTCCAAATATGAGTAATTCAATTTTTAAATAAATATATAGGAAATTATCCTCAATGTAATGGAAATTATTCTTACTATCTACATTAATATTTCAATGACCTTATTACTTTTCTAAAGAATACCTTATCAAATTTAAATGGAAATATAACAACCAAATAACCCTTATAAATTCATATATATACCATACAACCCCAATAAACTTCTTAAACACATAATTAGTTTCATTATACAAAATTTTTATTCCATTGTTAATTTCTTACCTCTTTTATTTAACAATCATCATAGGCATGATGGGTTTGATTCAATAAATCTACATCTTTTAATTAGGGTATTTATTTATATTGATTGTTTTCATCTATTCAAAATGATATAATGAGTATATATCTGTTATTTATACTCATCATCGATAAAATAAAGAAATCATATTGATGTTATCATATTTATGACCTTATTATATACTTAGGTATGTTTCATCAAAAGTAAATGAAATAAAAACAAAATAATCACACATTTATAAATTAAGGAAAAAATGAGGACAATGTATATGAAAATTTTTTGGATGTTACACACCCAATGAAATTACATACTCATAATTTTTACTCACTGATAAAAATATATGAATGTTTCCATCCATTTTTACTAATTAAATCCAAATACTTAAATTCATTTTAAAAATTTAATGTGTTAAATTTAGATAGGGTTTTTACCCTTTTGGATGTCATGTTATTTTTTTCAGATGGGAATTGATTGTAAGAACATGTAAAGATTCTCAAAGTATGTGGAGAACTCTTTTTTGGATTCTAGATGTAGTATGTTCATGCCTCTAGCTCATACATCACACCATGAATGTAGTTGAAATCATAATATTTTTAAAAATCCATAAATTTATATATGATTCATTAAGGTAACATCATAATGGGCAATAATGTTGTGAGCTCATGCATCATACTATAACTGGGTTTTGTAAGATTCATTTTGGTTTCCTATAATATTCATTTAGTTTAAATGCATGGTTCTAAAATTAGACTCATTTAGTGGTTCAAACTACACAACATGACATATATTCCACACCATGATGTATTCCTAGGTAAAATCAGTGGTTCTATAGATTTTACGCCCACACCGTTAAATACATATCACACTTTGACATGTTATATCATCAAATATGAATAATGGAGAATTCACCATGACACCCGGTCATGTAAAATCTAAAGGGATGTGATTTTTGAATCTTTAGGTTACCCATATTGAGAACAAAATTATATTTCAATAATAATATCCCAATTAAATGATGGTTTCATAGTTTTAGAATAATCTAAGAATCAAGATTTGATTCTATATTAGTTATAGAGGAGAGATTCATCCTGATTTTGTTGATATGATTGTTAGTCATACACCATACTATCAAGTAGTATACCATGTTGTAATGTTTGTGATTTCAGGAAGATCACACTATAAAAGAATTGGTCTCACCATGAAGGGGTTGTTTCTATATTATTTGGTAGATTAGTTTTTAATTTAAAAGGAGGCATATTTAGATAAGTTTTCAAGATTTATTTTATTTAATTGGAATTATTATAACCACATAAAAATGTGTGGTTCACCTGGTATTATCTTAGCGGAGTATAAAAATAAGAATCAATATCATCCGCCATTTTAAGGGTTGGTTATAAGAAGAATATATAAATACATAGATCTTAGCATTTCTGGAGTAGAGTGATAAATAAGACTGAAATATTAGATTGAGAATTAGAAGATGGAATATAAAACTATTAAAATAAATCCATTGACTATTCATTCTGAAAGAATAAATAAAATCTTTAATAAAACACCCATGTTGTAACGATGTGTTATTTTTATTGAGTACCATTTCAAGTGATCACCATATAATATTTACATTTTATTTCTTATCCCAAAATAGTGATCAAAGGGGAATGAAGAAGGAGTTCCTCTGGATCAGTAGCTTTCCTTTTGAAATCAATTTTAACACTCATAGTATTTAATATTAATCCTCAGTATGTTAAAACACTATTGGAATATTCTCTTTTCCCTAGTGATTTGCTGTGAACCAAGTAAAACTTGTGTGTCCATATTTTATTCCATATATTAGAATACCACGTGTGGTTGAATATTGAGAGGTTTTTATTGTTCTTTACAACAAGATAACAAGATCCAGTGGGAAGAAAAAGAAGCATAAAACACCCTTATTCACCCCTATCATGCTGTATTGGTCCTGTTGGTGTAAAAAGTGGTATCATATCCGCATGGTTATTACATGATGAATCTATCATTAGAATTATATATAATATAGAGGCCACATTCAATAAAAAGTAATTCCTTTATTTTATGGGTATAATGTTCAGATATGAAATAATGACATGATATCTCACCTACTATCTCTTAAACATGAATTTTTCATTTTTTATTTACCTAGAATATAAGTTAATGATACTATAGTAATGTCAATGATGACTGCAGATAAAAGACTTCTTGATACTAATGTGAAGCCTCAAAATTATTTATCTATATATTTTTTCAAGAAAAATCGTTATAAAAGTGATGAAATGAACATTATAAAAATGTATATATGAAAAGATAACAAATATTTATGAAGGACCAATAGGGTGAATAAGGATAAGTTTCTGGTGCTTCATAACAAGTTTGATCATCTAAATATGATTCTAAATGAGAATATATGTTTTATTAAATCAACTAATAAAACTTATGTGATCCATTTTGTGGAATGGGTGACTAGATGAAATATGTTGATATCATGAATAATATTATCATAAGACTGTCACCCATGTAAAATTCCACGATGTCGTGCATTGATGAAAAAGTCCACAATAAAATTTCCCTTGATGATCATCACTGTAATCTGGGGGCTTTTGATATGAGGGTGAAGCAATAGAGAAAATATATCCGTAAATAAAAAGTGATTTATATTAAATATAAAAATAATATTGAGATTCAATAAGTTGGAAACGATTCAGAATATGTTTGTGATGAATTTCTGTTACTTTTCACAAGAATTTTCAAGTGAAGAAAATGAAGATATGAAGGTAAACCACAATTTTTAAATTTTAATTGTGGAATGGTTGGGAATATCATTAAAATATTCCCAAATAAGGTGTAAAATTGAGATAAAGAATAGTTTATATCAACACAATAAATAATGTTTCCTCCAATATATAATTTCTAATCTATAAGTTTAACTGGAAAATGGTTTCAATTAAATAATCTATTGAGTAAAGAAGAAGAAGAAGAAAGGTGCATTGAATAAAATAAATTTTATTTCATCTTATTCATGGACGAAATTATGATGCACATTATTAATTTAAATAAATATAATTATGAAAATGTGGATCAACCTAAAAGAGTTTTTAACATTAAGTTTTAAGTCAAAGGATTTTTTAAAGATTCGTACATTCAACACAAGAAAAACTGAAAGATAGGTGGTTTTATGAAATAATAAATTGTATATGTTGATAAAATTGAAGAAAAAATTATATTATTTGATAAGGTAATTGGATATGTTGAGGTATCTTAAGATACATATGAATGTGTAATTGATTTCAAGGAGTAAATTGACTAACAATAAAAAATAACTGATGATATTAATATCTAATTGGAAGAAAAAAGAAAGAGGGTTGAGTATCTCAAAGAAGAGGTAGTTTCTCTATAAATAAAGCCAAAAGATTAAGTGATAGTTTATAGTGATAAGAAAAGTATAAAATTTTCGAATTTATCTAATAAGGATTTGATATAAATAGGTGGAAAAGGTATTAAGACTATTGATAAGATTATACATGAACATATTACCAAGCCTTTACACAAGGTTTTACTCAAATGTGATGTTGAGATGTCTAAAACTGGTGAAGTCATAGTTCAGAATAGAGGAAAAAATTAAGCCGGGGAAAGGCCTCAAACAATAAGGCTACCACAATATTTAAGAAACTACTCCAAAGCTAGAAATATTTGAAGGGAAAGTGATGGAAATATATTTCCATTTATGAAATTCAAATTTTATTTCTTTTATGGATATACAACCACTTGGTGTATGGAAGTGGATATTTATTTGAGAGGTGAATCTCCTCAAATTCATCGACAAAGGATGAGAACATATCCTACATCTTGAAGATAAAATTATTTTCATGGTTATAGTTATAAATGCTCTAGTTTTGTTCCAAGGAAATAAAATATTGGAAATGAATAAATCATACTTACTCCTATAAAATAAAAACGTGAAAGGAAGTTTAAAAATCATATGAAATTCTAATAAAAAGAAGCATTTATAATTTATAGTAATTAGAGTATGATCACACACATTATAATGAAGAAAATGAGGAGATACTACCTTACTCCTCAACTCAACTGGGAATCTCTAAAAAGGAGAATAGTTAAAAATAAAAAGGTTATATTGGCATAGATCACCCTCAATGTCACGAACCATCCCGGGTCGACCCTGAACCGGACACATGATCCAGTCCGCAATAAGTCCCAAGGGGAGTTCCTGATCCCCCCAGGATGGCAACTAGTGTCAGGCATCAAAAGTAAACAAGTGGGAACGATTTGGCCCAAAATAAAATAAACTAAGCAATGGAAATAAAAAAACAATGGAAAATAATGAAAGAACAACCAACAATGCTACTAACCTGACCACGACCAAAACTCCATGTGACCTCTGGGGTCACCCACCCAAACCACAACCAATGTCACTCAAGGCGAACAACTAAAGTTAGAAACTGTAGCAGAACTAAAATCAAGAAAACACTATAGGTGTGAGTATTAAAACTCAGTAGGCTTTGCCGATAAATCTATTCCCAAAGCACTATCATTAAATAAAGAATATATTACTTTTAGGTTTGAACTAAATTACCTAAAATATGGGTTTCACATACACTTTTCATTTCTAAATCAAGTAACAGTCCATTTCCCTTATTCAAAATTTAAAAAAAACAAGTTTTAATGTTGAAAGGGAAAAGTGAATTGCATTTTTAAAACATTTTTATCAGACAATTTAAAATCCAAAAATTTTTTTATCCAAGAGGAAAACCAAACACAACACACAATGAGGGTAATGGAAAAGTAACACACAAGGTCTATCAACCAAACTTGGAACCTCGACTATCTACCACAAAAACGTAATCACTGAAAGAAACATGAGTCGAACCTAGGAGCTCATGAACAATCTAGAACGTACTATACATGTGACTCATCATGAAGGCATTCCCTAACTCGATGACGTCATAACAACCAAATGATCGGTATATCCCTACATGGCCTATCCGAGGGGCCCAATCCCCATAGCAGCAATAACACAGTATACCCCTACTATGAGGCCACTTGCCTGTGCGTAATCTAAACTAGTGCATCAATCATTCTCAGAATATTCACTTACTATGCCAGCTTCCCATGTATAGTTCTAAGGAGGTTGTTCCATACAATTTAATCACAATTCATGAACATATATATATATATATATAATCCAAACACACCAAAAAAACTGGCACCACCCCGTCCACCACAAGGGTAGTCCCTTGCCATCGACACTCATTCCAGCAAGGAGGTCCCATACTGAGGACCCTCCCAGTCACATAGATCAACAATAGGCACGGGACCCAACCCAAGAAGGGTTTTACCAAAAATCAGTTTAAACTGCCAAATGAGCCATGGATAAATTTCACACATCAACCTTTCACAAATAATTATTTCAAAATTCCAACCGGGCCTTTAGCTGTACCCATCCCAAGGTATATTCATCAAAATCATTTCAAAACCATCTTAAAAGTGCCAACCGGCTTTTAAGTGTTTCTCAAAGTGAAACCAACACCTTCATTCACATGTCAAACCACTATTTATGAAAACATCATTTTTCATCAAAAAGAAACATTTCACATCAAACCAAAACCACACATGAAATTTCATAAATTAATTTTTTAAAAAAAACCAACGACATTTTCACCATGATGCAACAGTTCATCAAGAAAAATAATTTTAGTTCAATGCACAAGAATAAATAGTTTCATCTGCACCAAATAATTATTCTAAAAATAATTAATAAGTATTATTTATAATTTATCAAAAATTAAATAAATAACAAGAAATTAATAATTTCTAAACTTAATAGTATGTGTAGTGGGAAAACCTACCTTGATTCGATGCTTGAAACACGACGATGCGACACGAATCACACAGGTGCACAATCACCTACACACGCTGGTGACTGTAGTGTCGTGGCTTTCTTTTCCAGCACGCTGCAACAAAAGAAAAGCATCTAAAAAACACATGAATGCTATTTTAAAATTACTCAATCAAAGCAGCAGCGTAAATTTCACCTCGACACAGTAGCAAGTGGATCAGAACATCCCAAACCACTCACCTTCAGTGGAAAACACTGAAACAACTATGGCAGTGACCAATGTAGAACAAAAACATTACTAGGGACTCATAAATACAGAAAAAAAGATTTAAAATATTTCAATTGAGAAAAGAAAAAAAAAACAGCGCAAAAATCACCTCAGCGCGGAGGTGTGCTCAACCGGCGAGGTCACCCGAAAAAGTGAATTTTCGGAGAGAACACCGGAAAAGGTCACGAGAAGGCCGAGACGACGCCAGAAAGGCACGGGCTGGCCGGAATGATGATGGAAGACCGCGTTCTGGCCAAAATGACACCGACATGGTGCATGAAACCCGGGAAAATGCCAACAGGGTGTGGGATATCCGAGATGACGCCGACAAGGGTGGCGCCGACAAGAGGCGGCCGCGGCATGGCGGCCAGCGAGGTGGGTGGGGCGGCGATGGAGGCGCGGCCGGCAGTAGGCTGAATAGGGGGTGGTGACGGGTGCGGCACGCGGATGTGCGGGGTTGGGGCAACGGGTGGCGGTGGCGCAACACGGTTGGACATGGGGTGTGTAGGGCGGCGCCGACAGGAAAGAGAGGGGGGTCGTGCGGGGAGGCTATGCCAGTGGAGAGGGGGAACCACGCGGGGCGGCTATGCCAGAGGAGAGGGGGCCGCGCAGGGCGGCTACGCCGGAGGAAAGGGGGCCACGCGGGGTGCCGTGCGCCATTGCGTGAGGGAGAAGGGGAAAATGGGGGGGGGGGCGATGCACCTGCCCTAGGGTTAGGGTTAAAAAAACAAAATAATAATAATAATAAAAATAATAATAAACAACCAGGATTTTATTCACTTCATTTAAAATAATAATAATAATATAAATATAAAACTTAATAATACCAATAACATTACAATTCATGAAATAATATTTTTATTTTAAGCATCGGGCAACCACACGGTCACCGCTACCAATGCAATTCCCACGCACCGAACCAAAACTCATCAAAAAAATATTAAATGTCAAAAAGTTTTGACCAACGCCAAACCCGCACCCTTGCGGGGATAACCAAAACCAAGAAATTATAAAATGAAATAATTTAAAAAGGGTCAGGGTGTGACAATTATTTCCACCACGGTCACTTTCTACCCCCATTAAGTCACCGAACCTAAAATACAATCAAAATAAGATCATGCTCGATCAAAACTAAGGAAGTCCCTGAACCCCGGGATGACCTTTCTCACAACATGTCACACCCGACCAATCCAAGAGAAACCACTACCCGTGATTGAGGGGAGAACACAGAAGGGTTCTCCCCACCACATGAATTAAATAACACATAAAAATTTAAACCCAAACACACCAACCCCCCGGGGGAGCAATGTGGGAACTCCCAGCACAGACAAACCAACTTCTCCACAAGAACCATACCAACCCACTAAGACTTGAACAGAAAACACACTATAGGACGACCTGGTAGATCGGGATTCCGAAAATCCAACCCAACGAATATAGCCGAAACCAAATTCAATATTAGAATAGGTCTGTGTATTCATAGGCCCCACACCCTTCTCACAAAAAACAAAAAATTTAGAGACGTGACACATAGAAACAAACATAATTTCTTGGATTACGATAAAACGAGTTCATCGCATCACTACAACAAAGGATGAGTTTATGATGGTAACAATAATAGGATAAGAAAACTTTATATATTTTCCCAAAGCTGAGAACATGATCCAGATTAAGGTTCCACATACTCTCCTTAACTCCTGACTGTGCGCGAGCTTCACCCTGGGACCTATGGCTGGGGCTCTGATGGCTGAAGCATTTCCTGCCTCACAGTCAGGCACTATCATCCGTAAATAAAAACTACTTCCACAAATGATGCTTCCTAAAAAACATCCCCCGATTACTAGAACTTCCACAATGATGACATGAATTTGGAGGGATGCGACAAGACATCTTGAAATGGTCGAACCGGCCATACCGATGGTACATAAAAAAGCTTTCTAACGAATTAAATGTCAAAACCAACAAGGACTACTTCTTATAGACAAGTTCCTCTCGTACACCCAACTCTTTAGATGAGGAACCCTCAAGAATGATGAGAGGCACCATATTTTCCAAGCACTTGTGCTTTAGAGGCCAACTCCATGAAGCGGATGACACAGGCCTTCACATCCTCGGATATGATCAATTGGATGAATTCAGACTTTAAAACCTACCACGTCATACCAAATCCAACCACAATGAGACATCAAACCTTCAATGGTCCAAAACTGGACCCTCAAAAAAACCTAAGTCAGCACGAACTTGAACAACTTTGAGAGTTCCCAACAACACGAAGACACTCTCTAATTACACAAACCACACAACTGCCTCTAACGAACCTCAATCACCTCAATAAATAGTAAACACTTGATAGGAAACAGAATTGGGCATGACTCATTAACAAATTTCAGAGACTTTTCTAGGAAGCATATTAAGAACAACACATAGGGCACAAAACCAAAACCGGTATCAAGCCAAAACACAATTTAAATAAACACCCCAAGCCGAGACCACCGGCCTGAAAGTTAAATAAATATAAATACAATCAAAATCATCTTTTTCAAAATCATCATTTTCATTTAAATTTCAAAACTTCTTTATTCCCAAGGCCATTTTTCAAAAATAGAAGCCATTTTTCACTGGTTATAAATCCATTTGTCAGTGAAAAACCAATTTCCAATACCATTATATTTCAGAAACTCACCCATGGAATCCCATGAATCATCACATGTGTGTCCATTAATTTATATTCACATCTTCCACGAACAAGTGCCCCCATGCACTTTTCTTTCATACCCACACACATGCGATCCTCCATAAAAAATACCAAGGGTCACACCAAGCCACCCTTTACCAACTTCAAATAAACACTAACTTTTAAACCAAAGATCCTTCCATTTAAAAACCAATTTTCCCAATTTAAAACCATTTTAGATAAAATAATTTCATTTCAATATCCACATTCATTTACAAAAGCACACTTACACCAACCCGGGCCAAACAAAACAGAGTCCACAATGAAGCACCAAAATGAGGAACTAGCAGTCACACTTAACTTGGTGACATTGTAGTGAGCCACGCCCAGGTAAGTAGCAACAACTAAGAGGAACTTAAAATGTGCACTCGGACTCTATATGGGCCACTACTATATATGAGGTCATGGCGTGACATTGGCTCTCCTCCATTGTCATTCCTTAATCCAAAACGAAAGTAGAAGACTGAAATCCCAAACTACCCCCGGAAACTCGAGAATCAGTGTGAGAAAGAGTTCACGACGCTCTTCCAGAACTTACCTCTCGAGTCCCAACAGTCCTAACCTCCAAATACTAGACACCCCAAATAACAACCTTCTCTGTTACCATTTTGTCACGAAACATCCCGGGTCGACCCCAAACCGAACACCCGAGCCGGTCCGCAGGAAGTCCCAAGTTGCGTTCTCGATCCCCCAGGATGGAAACTAGTGTCAGGAATCAAAAGTAAACAAGTGGGAATGATTTTTCCCAAAACAAAATAAACTAAGCAGTGAAAATATAAAAAACAAAGGGAAATAAAGGAAGAACAACCAACAATGCTACTAACCTGACCATGACCAAAACTCCACATGACCCCTCGGGTCACCCTCCAAAACCACAACCAACGTCGCTCAAGGCGAACAACTGAAACTAGAACATTCGGCAAGAACTAAAAACAAGAAAACACTATAGGTGTGAGTATTAAAACTCAGTAGGCTAGCCCGATAAATCTATTCCCAAAGCACTACCATTTAATATACAATATATTAATTTCAGGTTTGAACTACATTACCTAAAATATGCATTTCACATAAACTTTTCATTTCTAAAGCAAGTAACAGTCCATTGCCCTTATTCAAAATTTTTAAAAAAACAAGTTTTAATGATAAAAGGGAAAAGTGATTTACATTTTTTAAAAAAATTTCTCAGCCAATTTAAAATTGAAAATTAATTTTTTGTCTATGAGGAAAACCACACACAACACACAACAATGGAAATGGAAAAGTAACACATGAGGGCCATCAACCAAACTAGGCACCTCGACTATCTGCCACAAACAAGTAAGCACTAAAGGAAACATGGGTCGAACCTAGGAGCTCGTGAACAATAAAAAACGTACTATACATGTGACTCATCCTGAAGGCATGCCCTAAATCGATGACTTCATAATGGCCAAAATGCTCCATATAGCCCAACATGGCCTAAACGAGGGGTCCAATCCCCATAGCAGCAATAAGACAGTATTCCCCTGCTATGGGGCCACTAGCCAGTGCGTAATCTAAACTAGTGCAACAATCGTTCTCAGAAGATTCACTTACTTTGTTAGGTTCCCATGTATAGTTCTAAGGAGGTTGTTCCATACAATTTAAACACAAGTCAAGCACACACACACACACACATATATATATATATAATTCAAACACACCACACAAACTGGAACCACCCCGTTCACCTCAAGGGAATCCCTTGCTATCGACACTCATTTCACCAGGGAGGTCCCATACCGAGGACCCTCCCAGTCACATAGATCAGCAATAGGCATGAGACCCAACCCAATAAGGGTTTTACCAATAATTAGTTTAAACTACTAAATGGTCCTTGGATAAATGTCACACATCAACCTTTCACAAATAATAATTTCAAAATTCCATCCGGTTCTTTATTGGTACCAATACCAAGGTATATTCATCAAAATCATTTCAAAACCATCTTAAAAGTGCCAAACGGCCTTTAAGTGTTTCTCAAAGTGAAACCAACACATTCATTCACATGTCAAACCACTATTTAATAAAACATCATTTTTCATCAAAAAGAAACATTTCACATCAAACTGAAACCACAATTGAAAATTCATAAAATAATTTTTTAAAAAGACAAACGTCATTTTCACCATGATGCAACAGTTCGTCAAGAAAAATAATTTCAGTTCAATGTACAAGAATTAATAGTTTCATTTGCAGCAAAGAATTATTCTAAAAATAATTATTATGTATTATTTCTACTTTACCAAAAATTAAATAAATAACTAGAAATTTATAATTTCTAAACATAACGGTAAATGCAGTGGGGAAACCTACCTCGACATGATGCTCGAAACACGGCGATGCGACACGATTCACACCGGCGCAGAAGCACCTACCCAAGATGGTGACCGCAGTGTCATGGATTTATTTTCCAGCATGTTGCAACAAAATAAAAGCATCTAAAAAAACACAGGAATACTTTTTTAAAATAACTCAATCAAAGAAGCAGTGTAAATTTCACCTCGACACAGCAACAAGTGGATCAGAACAACCCAAACCACTCACCTTCAGTGGCAAACACTGAAAAAACTGCGACAATGACCAATGTAGTATATCAACATTACCAGGGACTCAAAAATACAGAAACATATATTTAAAATATTTCAAACGAGAGAAGAAAAAAAAAACAGCGCAAACCTCACCTCGACGCGGAGGTGTTCTCAACCAGCGAGGTCGCCCGAAAGGGTGAATGGCCAGAGAGAACACCGTAAAAGGTCACGAGAAGGCTGGGACGATGTTGGAAAGGCACGAGCTAGCCAGAATGATTCAGGTAGGCCGCGTACTGGCCAGAACAACACTGACAGGGTGCGTGCAAGCCGGGATGACACCGACAGGGCGCGGGATGTTTGAGACGACGCTTGCAAGGGGCGACGCCGGCAGGGGCGGCACCGGCAAGGGGAGACCATGACACGACGATCATTGAGGAGGGTGGGGCGGAGATGGAGGTGTGGATGGAAGCGGGATGAAAAGGGGGCGACGACGGGCGCGGCGTGCCGAGGCGCAGGGTCGGGGCAGCAGAAGCCGGCGGCGCAGTGCAACTAGATAGGGGGGTGCACGGGGTAGCGCCGACGGGTAGAAGAGGGGGCCCACACGTGGCAGTGATGATGGAGGAGAGGGGGTGACGTGCGGGGCGGCTACGCCAGAGGAGAGGGTGGAAGTGTGGGGTGGCTACGCTGGAGGAGAGGGGGATGCGTGGGGCGTCGCGAGCCACTACGCGAGGGAGAAGGGGAGAAATCGGGTGGGCGATGCACCCCCTAGGGTTAGGGTTTTGATGTTTAAAAAAAGTAATAATAATAATAAACAACCAAGATTTTATTCACTTCATTTAAAATAATAAAAAAATAATAAAAAATTTAATAACACAAATAACATTATAATTCATGAAATAATATTTTTATTTTAAGCATCGGGCAACCGTACAGTCACCGCTACCGATGCAGTGACAACACACCGGATAGAAACTCATCAAAAAATATTAAACGTCAAAATGTTTGGACCAACGCCAAACACGCACCCTTTTGGGGCTAACCAAAACCAATAAATTATAAAATAAAATAATTTAAAAAGGGTTGGGGTGTGACACTCAATGAAACCAAAAACTTTGATCCTCGATAGTTTATTTTCACCCCATATGACAAAAAATAATAATATCCTAAAACGTGTGAAATGACTTATTAATGGAATGGTGAGGTTCGGTAATGATAGACTATTAAAAATAAAGGGAAGAATAAATATGAGGTTAGATGGAGATGAACTAAATAATACAAAAAATCATTATGCTAGTGACCTTTGGCATAATCATCTTATTATGAGTCAAATTTTTGAATTCAAGCTAGAATGCGCATTTCATTGAAAGAGATTCTCCATAAAATATAGAACTGGACACTCCTTTTTAAAGGTACCAAGAAATAATGAAATTTTTGTATCAAGTAGATTATAAAGAAAAAACTTGTTTTCTTAGAGTAGAGGAATATAATGGCCTTTTTAAAATAAGGGTTTAACAAATCAATAATAAATATATGGAGAATATATCTAAATTGAAATCTATAACTGATATTCTAAATCTAAAATGTGATTGGAATAAAACATGTGACTCCATTGAAAGAGGTAAACAAGTGTAAAATCCATACCAACCAAAGAAAAAGAGAGCCTCAAATATTCTTTATCTAATCCAAACTGATGAGTGTGGTTTGATGAGATCCATGTTTCCTTAATTTTAAACCACTTTTCAAGGGGAATTTACCTCTTAATTTAGATAAAAAAGTAGAAAATTCATATTTTTTTAAATTTTTGAAATCTATAACATAATTTCTTAATGGATTAAATAATTTTATTTAAATTTTTATTTATTTTATTTTATATAATTATAATCTATACATTGATTCATTTTTGGATTTAAAAATTTTAAGGGCTCCCAATTCTTATTATTAATTATTTAATTTTTTTGATTTTAATATAAAATATTTCTACACTTATTCTGGTTTTTCATAAGTTTTAGGTTTGGAAATTCACAAAGGGAGGAGAATCACATATAAATTTTTACTCTGGCTATGTATGATTTCAAGACTTGTGCGATAATTTAATCCTCACACAATATTTGAGATTTCCAAAATATAGAAAAGGAATGAGCTTTTTCCCACCACATATGATATTTCAGGGCTTATATGATATTTAATGACATGTGGGATATTTTCATTTACATAAATTCTAGTCTCAAGATCTTGTGATTTTCCCCCTTAATTTTATAATTATACTCTCATATAAAATTTCAAGAATTGTATGGTATCTTACATTGTAAAAATTTGTGGTTGTGATTGTGTAAGATGATTCACCACTCATAATTTATTTCAAAGGATCATATGATAAGGTAGTTTTCTAAAATTCTAAGAGAACAATAAAGTGACCACATAATCATTTTCAAGCCACCATAATAGTCAATTCAACCAAAAGTAAATATCTGATTGGCCATGCATTCAAATCAACTGACTATGACCTTCCTTCTTTGGCTATAAGGAAAAAGAATCCAAAATTCCAAAAAATAGAGAAATTAAACATAAAATAAAATAAACACTGAACAAAACATTATCATATAAATTATGTAGAATCTCTCATGAGATACTACATAGAAATAATCCAACTAATGATAAGAATGTGAAGCTGATTTGTGATGTGGGGAATTGAGAGGTAACTACCTAAAGAGATCAAAATCCTTGGGCTTTAAACATGGAATAATAAAAGTTAAATAATATGGGAACAAAATAATGGAAATATTTCATAGATATATAAATTTATAAGGATGAAGATAAGTCTATGATGCGCATGTGGGAACAAGGGCTACTGAAGCCCAAAGAGGAAACGTAACCATATTTTTTAGAGGAGGGCCATTGACTAGAAAGGGGATGATTTGACCAAGAAACAACAGTAAGAAACATAATTCTATTTTCAGTTATTTATTGTTTTTTTATAGTTTTCCATTTTATTTATAATATTTTAAAGACTTTTTATTCAAAATTTAATGTTTTTGGGAAGAATATGCAATGGGAACACTTAAAGAAAACTATAAAGTTATAAAGAATGAGTTGTAGAGACTATGTAGTGTGAGTTTACATTATTTCCACATAGTTTTTAGGACTCTTAATAATATATAGGATCCCATTAATTTCAAAGAATATTCACCAAAATGTTTTGTTCATGGTTTGGAAAACCATATAACCAAACCATGTGGACAACCCCAAACATAAAATTTTTAAATTTCCAAAACTAACTCGGACACACTTTAACCCACCTTCCCCTATTTTTTCCTATTCTAGAACTATAAAACCCTAGGTATTCTATCCATCCTCCTCTCTTTCCTCTTGGCATATTTTTGTGGGTGGATTTTATATAGATTCTTCATAAAACCCTCAAGTGTCTTCTTTACATTTTTTATGTTTTATATCTTCCTTCTTAATTTTCCTTCGACCCAAAGGTTGTGATGACAACGGTTTGTATAATCTGAATTATATGGTGTGAGTATTTATTTTTATGGTTTATTAATAATTCTATAGGATCCTATATCCTCTTGTATTATGGTTTCTAATTGGTTATTGGTGTTTTCAAGAATACATGTTTGTGGTTTCATGTTTAACCATTGTTTATAAAATTTAATATGATTTCATATACTTTTCATAATTTATTAATTTTTTTTTGTTTATGTAAGATGAGTTTTAAAGGCAAATTTATTAGTGTGATGGTTTTGAATTGGTTCCCCCTTTATTTAATGGATTAAATTGAACATCCATGTTATGTTTTATTGTGAAATATGATGATAATGGATTTTATAGCATGATTTTGATGTGGAAAGAGGCACTTGAGAACCCCACGTACATAGGCAAGTAAAATATGAAAAGTTTGATAGAAATTAGGCCTACCCTACCTAGATAAGGGTTCACACTAAAAAACTTACTAAACTTTATTATGATGTGACATGGTTGATTATCATTGTGAATTTGGATTTGAACTACCCAACTTCTCATACATGGGAATGATTATATATGGCTTGATCACTGAGAGTACGATGATCCAATGACAAGACCCCAACAAAGTTCCCTTGGTCTACCAATGAGTCATGTACTTATTTTATCTCTTTTTTTTATATTTCATTCTTTTAATTATTTACTTAAAATTAAGAATTATGATTTAAAATTAAATTTTATTTTAAACTAGCATGTTTATATTTTTATAATAATGGGTTTGAATGGAACAATCAGTGAGATCTTATTGTACAAGTTGACCTCACAACCTACTTACACATAATAGGTGTATATAAAATTTCTTATATCTAACATAAATAATAAATGTGTCACATGGAGGTGGAATATATTCTTACTTGTGGATTTTGGGTTAGGTGGTGGCAGTGACATAATGGGTGATTGACCCTTATTTCATAATGATATGGGTTGATCATTTTGTTATTACTATTTTATTCTATTTATTTTGGTATGTGGTTAGGGTTATATATAATTATGATATTGTGTACTTATAGTGTTATGGTTTCTATTATATTTATTTATTATGATGTATTTATGATAATTTTGATTAATGTAATAGGAAAATCATTCCCAATTGAGTTCCTCGATGCCCATACACTATTTTCTAGCCTGTGGGGATTGAGAATGCCATTAAGGCCATGTAATGGGATGGTCTAGTTTCTTGGTTGAGGTAAAACTAGTTTGGTTCATGAAAAAGTGGTATCATATAGGGTCGTTTTAATTTAATTTTGGATCTTTCTAGTTGGGAAAATTATGCATATATAGAACATAGGAATATAGGGGCTCGATGGGATGGTTGTGGATGGATATCTAAAAAATAAACTTTCTAACCGTATTTGCGACACCATGGGACATTTTGGATTGGTTTAACACCTCTATAGGGTTTGAATCATGATACATATACTGAGAATAGATTTTAATATATGGTGAGGTAGTTTGAATTGTTTTATGGTCTATTTGTGATTTTTTTGATTGTTTTTCTTTTTCATTTTCCTAACTCATATTAATATATTATATTGATGGTTTTATTTTTTATATGCATAATACCATTCCTCCTAGAAGATATCTAGTTGATCTATAAGAGGAATTTATAGTGAATTCTCCTCTAACTTACCCACCAGCTGATCAAATATTTATAGAAGCAGCAATTCTGGATGTTCGAACCTTGGATCGGGGTGTGGTCTATGATCATTCCAAGACTTAGGAATCTTAAATGACACCTAAGAAGTATTGGGATTATGAGTTTTTCATGTATAACCCTCCCTATATTTCTGGAATCATTCCCCCCCCCCCCCCAAGATGACGAGGATTGGGTGGAAAAGATTGAGTTGATATTTATATTTAATGGAACACCTAATTCTATTAAGGTAAAGTGTGCTACTTTTATTTTGGATGTACCCAACCACAGGTGGTGAGATATTGTGGTAAAAGATAGGAAACATGAGAATATGGGTTGGAAGGATTTCAAGGCCATATTTATTGAGTGATTATAAACTAAGACCTTAACTCTCAAAAAGTCTCAAGAATTCTTGGACCTTTAATATGGTGATTGCACAGTGATAGACTATATTATTTGTTTTATAGATTTTTTCTAATTTTTTCAAGATCTGGTCTCTAATGAAAGGTTGAAGGATATTTTTTTGAAATGTATTTACAACCTTATATTCATCATAGGTATTTCTAATTATGATGGATACATATGCTGAGATGGTTAATTAGGATATGATGGTAGAGATTGACCAAGAAGGAAAGTTAAATATGTATAGAATAACCTATATGACTAGTTAAATTGGGACTATATCATCTAAAAATAATAGGAAACAGAAAGATCATAAGAAATGGGGTTTTAGTAGTTATGAGTATCTTCCTCTACCATCTTTTTCAGCAGTGGATTGTGGTGGGACTATTGTCTTCCATCAGTGTGAGATGACCAGAAACATGAAATATATATTCCATGATCAACTTAGGGTATTTCATCAGTACATATTCTTAGAGAATTTTCAATGATTTTTCTGAGTTATTCCCCTTCTCAGAGTAGTGCAGGCTCTGCCATGCCTAAAGGATATACAATGTAGTATGATGATTCTTAGTCCATAGGGTCATGCTTTGGTTGGTGTGGTGGTGAGAATATTTATTATTATGGGTAGATTTAGCACAATACAGAGCTATAAGTTAACATTCCATCTCAAACTCAGATAGAAAAAGAACCTTTATTTAGTGGATCAGGCACCAGTGGATCTGAAACAGGCCCCATGAATGTAAGATGTACTGTTTTTGTTACTTCATCTATGTAAATTACTTTATTTGAAATATAAGCCTTTAAATAATTCATATATTCTTTCCTTTTGAACTAACTAAAGCTCTTGAACAATATCATTCCATATTTCAGGGATACAGTTATTCTACTTGGAAAGATAAAAGAGTGAGGTTTTAGATATCCATCGTGTGTTTTATTTATGTCAAAAGTTGATCTAAAGTGATACTTATTCATCGTAGAGATAGAACACTTCAATGTGATACTTAGGATAGGTTGGATGTCATTCTTCAAGGATCACATTGATTGCTATCATTGGTGGGTGCCCTTCACAACCCCCAATGGGAGCACTCAGGTCTTCGAGGGTGAATGAGACCCATGGTCTAGATGAGTGGGGAATTCAATTTCATTTTTGGGAAGACTTACCTATCAGGTGTCCTCTCTTTTATTATAAGTATATAAAGAGTGTTCAATAAGTGGGTTTACCCCATGTTTATAGAATTATCTAAGGTTTTTTGGAGGATTTATCATTATTTCCTCTAAAGAGGGAAGTTGAGTTCACTATAGATTTGTTGTCCAGGAAACAAATGATATCTATAAATTCATATAGAATAGTACCAACTGATTTGAGGGATTTATTTACAGTCCAAATGCTTCATTTTTCCCAATATTTCCACACGAACTACTCCAATACTCTTTTCTAATAAGTCCAATGGATCTATTCTCTAATACATTAACTATTAAAAGTTAAATTGGATTATGATTAAGAATAAATGCACATTTTCATGCATTTATTATCCCTTTGGTCAGATCAAGGGGTAAATATGGTTTTTAAAGATCAGTCTATGCTTAGGGTATCACGATGTTAGTGTGAAAGAGGCTGATGTCCCCAAGACTAATTTTGGAAGTAGGTGTGGAAAATTCAAATATCTATTAATTTTATTTGTAATGAATAATGGTCCCATGGATTTCATTTATCTGATAAATAAGGTGTTCCATAGATATATATACATCTTCATCATGATATTTAGGGATGAAAACCTTATTTATTTGAAATTATAATAAGCGAACGATCAACATTTGAGAACCATTAATGGGACATTGCGTTATTATAATATTTATAGAAATTTTTGAAAATGTAGTTGTTGGATTAGAGATGTAAATTTATTAGGACATGTAATACTGGAATATACAACCTTAGTTAATCTAAATAAGGATAGAGTATTTATGTCTTGGGAGGAATCACAGAATGTTTTCAAAACCTGGAGCTTCTTAGGAATGTAAGGGTATTACATGTAGATTGTTAAGGATTTATATTTACTTTAATAACATGTAACAACTATTACCCAAAAGAGGATATGGTTTTACTGGATCCTAGAATGTCAAAAATCATTTAAAGAGATCAATAATCCATTTATAATATCTCATATATTGATTTTTCTTGAATTATTTATGAATTATGTGGTCTATTGTGATGTGTCGGGTTTGGGTCTAGGTTATGTACTTATGAAAGGCCACCATGTGGTGAAGTATGGATCCCAAAAACTCCATACACATTAGAAAAATTACCCATCCCATGACCTTGAGCTCTTGGTCCTGATTTATACTATTAACTGATATGATCAATACCTTTTTTGGGAAAGGGTTTTGGTATATTTTGATCATAAGAGATTGAGATAAAACTTTTGTTATAAAGAACTAAATACAAGGAAGATTTAATGGGTTGATTATCCATAAAGATTTTATTTTTACATCATATACGCCCCAAGTAAAGGGAACTTAGTTCTTGATTCCATAAACATGATGTTTCCACCCCAAGTTATAAAAGAGTCAAGGAATGAGTAGAAATTCATGGGAATTTTCTCTTTAATACAAATGTAAGTAAACGAAGAGAATAAGGTGATGTTTTTGGATAGATTTTAGTTAATAACTTCTCTTATAGAGAATATACCTGAATAGAAATCAAGAGATGTGGTATATCAATAATCCAGTTAGATTATAAATGGAGAGGAGATAATTGGTGAATGGACTTTTTATTTAGAGGTAATCCTCTACTTTTGAAGTCCTTTTTTTATGTCATCATATTTGAGGAATGTAGTGATATTTTATCATCACCAATCATAATGGGTTGTCCATTATGGAACAAAAAATATGTATTATGATATGCAACACCAGTTTTTCTTGTTGATCATGAGATGATACATTGCAGAATTTTTTTCTTGGTAAAATACTTTTCATTAGATCAAGGTTAATAATCAGAAGCCCCTAGATTTTCTCCATCCTCTTCCCATTCCTACCTTGAAGTGTGATGAAGTGTCTATATATTTTATCATTTGTATATCTTGTAATACATGTAGAATGAATTCAATTTTTGTGATTATTGATTAACTCACTAAATATAGTCACTTTATCTTGATCAAGAACACCACTAGAGTGAAAGTTCTTGGATGATTATTATTTCAAGATATTATGATATTGAAAAATGTAAATTATGATATCGTGTCTAAATGATATCCTTAATTAACCTCATGGTTTTGAGAATATCTCCAAAAGTAAAAGAGATCATATGTCAAGATTAGCATGACACACCATCCCCAGAAAGATTTCCAAACAGTGCATGCGAACCAAAATATTGAAGATATGCTTCATGCCATGGGTTTTTAATTTAAAGGTTTCAAGGAAAACCATCTAGGGTTGGAGGAATATTTTTCGAAAATCATCCTAGATACCTTGCTACATGAATATTCAATCTAGTCCTGACATAGAGCGAAGGGAACCCTCAATCCACATGGGTTGGTGACTAGCACCTGAATTCATATCAAACATCAAAGGGAAGGATTTTTTCACAAGAACGATAAAATAATAAAAGACAAAAAATGTAAAGTTGGTATACCAAACACTCCAAAAAGATAAAGTTCCATAAGAATATAGTAAAACTTCCCATGGTAAAACATAAACCAAAGGAAAACATAACATGAAACAAGGAAAAGCCCCAAAATTTTTATGAAATGGGTTGATTGTAGCTCCAACGATCACCACCATTACTATAGTTCCATGTGGATCAAGCACACCCCACACCTCCAAGTGGTGTTTTCCATTTACATGGACCAGGAATAGAATAATCTATAGACTCTTGAAGGTAAAGGTAGTTTTTGAGAAATATAGACCAGTAGGGTCTCATGATGTGGTCCAAAATAAATTCCAGAAAAAATAAACCATATGTGATTTAATTTTATATTAAAAAGTAATGGGAAATATTTTCACATTTCCAGTAAAATAAACATTCATTTAAATAGATGTAATTTATATCAAAACTATCTTAAACAAACATTTTTCATACAAATGGAATTTTCATGAACAGAACAATTATATAGTCAATTTCATGTAATTATCATATCAAAAAACATTTTAATTAAATATCAAAAGAACTATGGTTAGATAGTTTTTTGATTAAGTATCCTCAAACTTATCATTGAGTGATCAAATATCAAGTGTTCACACATCTCACGACTCATGGAAATGGGACCGACACCCCATCGGAGGAAAACCATAACGACTAGGTTTTTGTTATAGTTGTCATCATCAATCCATTTCTATACGGTTAGAGTCTTAGAATTATTTTCCAGTTCACCCAATTACAACCCAAGATCAAATTTTATTCAATCAAAAAACAATCATGGGAAGATCACATTTCAAATCAATACAACATTCACAATTTAATTTCCCACTTTTTAGGATTCAACATGCCTTTTGAATTTTACAACAAAATAATGGTTTTCATAAATTATATTCATTTAATAATGATACTTAATTTTAAATCCTTTTTTCAAAGATCAACCATTAAATCATTTCATCAAATCATTTCTTAATTTGTTCCATTTTTCATTGAAATCCATATAGTTCGTTAAGACCATTGAAAAATGGATTTCTTCCTCAAAATCATGCCTTTCTCTAAAAACATCCAAATCAAGGTTCATAAATAAATTAAAAAATCATTTAAATAAAGAAATCAATTAATGTTTATATGAATAGAAAATAATTTTGAAACTAAATACCCTTTTTATCATAAGATAAAATTATCAAACACACAAAACAAGAACACCAATGGAAGGATGAAGGCATGATTGATCAAGAATAAATCCCTAGAAACAAAACAAATTAGAATAGGGTTACAGTCCATTAATTATATTAGTATACAACACTATCAAAGGATAGAAGATAATAAAAGAGTATTCCTAGATAAGAATAAGGTTCTATTACCATAGGGGAATAAAATTCATCACTGAGTGCTTCAATATGAGAAGAAATGTCACTGGAGGAGTCAAAGAGCCTCTTGGGAGCCTTAAAAATCCAAAAAGTTGAATGAGGTTCAAGTGGGATAATTTGGGGAAAAATAGGATGTACGGATTTTAAAACAGTAAAAACAATATCCACACTACACACCTTATAGACAGAGTATATAATTGATGAAAATAGGAAAACCATGGAACAACTACCCTAGACCACGTTGTAACCCCTCCTAGTAAACTGATCTTCTGAAAACAGATTATATACCTCACCCAGATCACCTTGATCTAGTGTAAGTCTAAAAAATATCCCACAAACCATTCCGTATACACCCTTAAAATAGAAGAAACAATAAAGATCCCCATACCACATCTGTCTATCCATGTTGTAGCTATACCCAAATAGGTAGTAGCACCCAACTCGCTCACTCGAGCCTCCATGACATAGCTTCCCATCTATTCTGTAGGGCCAAACTTCCAGAAGTTTTCTAAAAAACATCCCATCTTCCATGGTGTATCTATACTAAAATTAGTACTATATTTGATAAGTGGGATTTAGGGCTCCACGGTGAATCAAACTACCTATGTCACAACCTTTCCCAAATTCAAACTCTCCAATTCAATACCCTTATGGTCCACAATGCAACCCACTGAAGAAAACCTATATTTTTTCCCCAAAACACCATACACATTAGAAATACCCAAAACAAAAAAATTGGAAATAAAATGAGGAAGGTAAGTAGTACCTAAGATCAATAATAGAATGTTACAACCTCCCCACCATAAACCCCCTTCAAAATCCTCTCAAGAAGACTCCATATAAATGAGATGAATCCGGTATTCACTCACAATTTCCTAAAAATATTATGTATTATATGAATCCAAACTGTACTTCCATAAAAATTAAACCAAAGGTATAGAATTAACCTGAAGAAACTTTGTCTCAAAATTAATTACCTAAATTGGACACTCAGTCACAGATAAACCTAGTTCCACATCACAGTCCTCTCAACGACATGAGATGGGTCATAGAGAGACTTTCAGAGTTATAATACATGAAACATTTCATGAATTGACATAGATTGAGGTGGAAATCCCAAGTGTTAATACACTTTACCAATCTTCTCCATAACCTCAAATAGTCCCATGTATCTCAAAGAAATATTTCCCTATTTTCCAAGCCATCAGTGACCCAACCAATGTGAAACTCTCAAAAAAACCTATTCACCAACTGAAAACTCCAAAGTACATTTGTGATGATAAAAATAATGTTTATACCATCAATATTTTTTCACCCAATGATGAATTAACTAGATCATTGTTTTCATATCTTGGACAAAAATAGGTCCCACAAAGTATGATTCACCAATCTCTAAACAACACATAAGATATTTACACAGTTGACTATACAAAGGCCTCAAAGGTTCTATACTGATTGAAGAATGGTAACTATTTTCATAAGAAGACTCTTCCAGTCCAAAGTGGCTATCCCAAGCCCTGATAAAATCAAGAAAACACCCATGAAGTATGTATTACTAAATCTATATAGCTCATTATACATTTCTATCCTTTTTTGGATGATAAATGTTTTCAAACTCACCTTAGATCCCAATACATCCTAGAGGTCTCTCTAAAATAGATAAGTGAACTACGATTCCTTATTAGAAAATATAACATATGGAACTCTATGTAATAGAACAATCTATATCTTATAGAGATGTCACAAGTCCTCAACGTTAGTCGAATCATATATGGGTATAAAGTTATCAAATTTTTTCATCTAATCAATCACTACCCATATCACATTCTTATTTTGAGGGGTACTCAAAAACCCAACCATGGAATCCATAAAAATATCATTCCACTTCCAAGTCATCATAATAAGAGGATAATTGAAAACCAAAGGTTTCTGGTTCTCATCCATGACATATTTTCATGTATAATAATAAGAGACAAATCCGGCAATGTACTATCTCATACATGGCCAATAGAATCACTACCACATATCATAGAACATATTAGTGGTACTAGGGTGGACTGCCCACAAGGAATTATAGAAAATCCCCATCACATCATTTCTTACTATCAATGGTATAACATACCAGTTCCAAAAAAAATATGGCAACCTCATAGGAGAATTCCCATTCATTAATTGTATCACCACTATAAAGAGAGACCCAAATTACACATAATTCATCATCAAGCTACTGTTGCTAAAGAATCATCTCAATAAGAGTAGAGATTAATTGAACACTTTACAAAATAATGATGGACTCATCATCCTAAACTCCCAAGTGAAACTAAGAAAATTGAGCCACTATATTCCAATATATTGATGATTCTTTCACAAATTGGGTTAGAAGTTTCCGGCTCAAATCATAAAAAATTACATTTCCCTTACCTGGGGTGTATGAAATGTCTAAATCAAAAGACTAAAGGTAATCCACCTAGTTCATTTGATGGAGGTTCAAATATTTTTGGGAGAAGATATATAGGCTAGATAATTATTATCACGTGTCCTAAACTATCAGTAACCATATACCACCATATTATCACCCTACATTATAATATATCCCAAACCCAAACCCGATGCATCACAAAAGACAACATAGCCTTTCCCATACCATAGAAGATTCAACACTGTCCCAAAATTCAAAATATGGTTCAACTCAACAAATAGAATCTGAAATTTACCATCCTACATGAACTTCATCAATTTCTGAGTGAGGGGTTTTATTGGGGAAACCAACATTGAAAAATCCTTGATGAAATAATGGTAATACCTTGCTAAACCCAAGAATCTTTGAATCTTTAAAACATTACATGGATTCTACCATTACACAACATCATTCAGCTTTTCAGGATCAAACAAAATATCGTGTTTTTAAACCATGTTTACTAAGAAATTCACTTCCCAAATCCATAAAATACATTTTGATAGCTTGACATTAATCCAGGGATCTCTTAGAGTTTCCGAAACTATTCACAGATGATTGAAATTATCCTCCTCAGTTTTAATGTAAAACCGGATGTCATCCAAAAATACAAATATGAAAAATTTTATGTACTCTTAAAATATCCTATTTAGCATTGCCATAGAAAATATATGATAATTGGTTGGATCAAATGACATAACAAGATACTCATAATGTCCATAACTACTCTTAAAGGGGGTCTTAAGAATGTTAGATTATTTAATTCTCAACAACTGATAACCATATCAAAGATCAATCTTCAAGAACCACTTATCCCCTTTCAACAAGACACATATATCATCAATATGAGGAAATCGATACTTTTTATTTATCATAACTCGATTGAGTTGCTGGTAATCAAGAAAAAGATGAAGTTTACCACGAGCCTTTTTCAAAAAAAGAATAGGCACTGCCCAAGGTGACACACTCTGGTGTATAAATCCTTTATAAAAAAAATCCTCCACTTGGGTTTTCAACTCCTTCAACTATAAAAGTTAAATATGGTAAGATGTAATATTGATAGGTTGCGTAACTTTTACCATGTCAAAGGAGAACTCAACTTCCCTTACTTGTGGAAAACTAAAAACATTATAAGGAAACATATAAAGAAACTCAAAGGCCACTTGGGGAAGATCCCCACTTAATGGTTCTCAATCAAGATCAAAAGAAAACACAGATATTACTCTTAACAAATCCATTAAATTATGTCTAGGTCGACTCGATATTGGGTCCCATTTTCTCTAAATAACATGGAACAACCCATCAGGGATAGTAAAGAAGACCCACTGAAAATAACATCTGATTCAGGATTTATGGGACATTAGCCGATCCATTCTAAAAATGACGTCAATAGGTTTCTGATTAAGAATTAGAAAATACTATGTAATTATAATCTTGGATAAAGATAAGTCAAAATATGGGCATCAAAAAAATTCCCCCCCCCTCTTCATTCTGAGAGGTGTAGTAATATCCCTCACAAAAGAAAAAATATTCATTGGAAGATTCATCAAATTCACAATACAAGTCTATATAAATCAGGGAGATCAATTAGTTTCAAATAATTAAATCACTAAAGATAAAACTATAGTGATGGTACTTCTCAATATCGTGTGACCCACATCAGATTCTTCTAGAGATATCCACTGTGTGAAGAAACTTTATTTTGGATGACTGTGGATGGAACCCCTTAGTTATTGAGGCATCTGATTATACCAAAATACATTTAGGTGCTTATGATCCCATTCCACCATATAGAGTATTAAAGACATATAATAACATCTAAAGGTGTCCTGAGTGATTTCAAGAACCCCAAATATTTAGTTCCTCAGTAAAAACTTACCTTGAATGATTAACCTTGAAACACTAGAAGCAAGTCAAAGGGCCTATACCAAACACTTCAGAAGGTCTGGATGAAGTTTTCTATTGAAAACCACCATGTGAATCATCATACATTCTATTCCCTTTAACAGACCAATATAATAGCCACTAGGAGTGAGAGGAAATCCCTTCAACTCTGACTTACCAACTAGGTTAAGCTTGGAATTCAACGCCCTATTTAGTATGTCTAAAAAATATTTAGTTTCAACATGAAACCCTAGGATCAGATGTTAAATAAAAGACCCATCTCAAATATTAATGCCTTAATTTTATCATTTTACACCATCTCAGGAGAAAACTAAACATGTTAAAAAATCAGTTCGCATATTGATTCATAGTCTTATCAGCATATTGGAGGTTAAGAAAATCCATATAATTTTCCAAATAAATTGAATTTGGATAAACCATTTTTTGTAAATATGGATCTAAATACTTTCCACTCCAAGACTTCATGCTTCTTCATTACAAAGAATGAGTCCCACCATCTATTTACAAGCTCTTCCCACATTAAGGTAACATACTTTGCCTTTATAACTTATGGAATTTATAAGAACTCAAAGAGAATATAATTATATTCTAACCAATATTTAACCTCTTGAAGATTATTTGATCCTCAAAAAACTTATGGATTCTAGTGAAGAAACTCTTGAGCATGATCTCTAGATTTATCCCTACATGGTTCCACATATGGAGCCCAAATTAAAATAGGTGCAACTACATATATTAGATCTTGGATATAATGCACCACAATCTCAACAATGTTTCAATCAAATAGAGGGTTCTATTTCCATGGTTCATTAGAAGCTTCCTTATGTGGCCCATTCAGATGTCTCCTTGGGGGCATGGTACTACACAACATCAACAAGAAACACTAAAACATAAACAATGATACATAGATAATAATCTAAATTAAGAGTTATAGGGATATCAAAGAACTCATATAAAACTAGTAAAGACCTAGAATTAGATCAAATTATTTCTCAAAGACACTTTTTATAACCACCCATTGGGACTTAAGTTTCTCTATAGTGAGAGACAACCAGAAAATTACTCACAATTACCTCCTAAGTCCAGATAATCCTATCTCATGTATACCAAGACAACATAGACTATATACAAACATGATGGAATGAAACTAAACCTCCAACTTGATACCAAGTTTTCATGAACCATACTAGATAACTTGGAACACCAATACCCAATCTGGTTATGGAATATCTCAAAGTGAATTCATTATCCCACAGGTTGTCAACTAGAACCGAAATCATACCAAATATCAAAGGTAAAGATTTTTACACAAGAATGATAAAATGAACAAAGATAAAACAATAAAATAATAAAAAATACTTATAAAATATAATATACTATAAAATTATTTTCAATCATACCAAGGTAAAAAATAAACTAAAACTAAACATTATATACAAAAATAGAGAGTCCCAAAATCCCTATAAAACTAGTAGAACATAGCTTCACAGGTCGCAACTATCAATCTATGGTCCTAAAGATCATGAACACCCAACACCTCTATTAAAATCACCATTCATTCAAATATATGAAATATATATCAAGATAGTCTTCAAATAATTTTTTTCATAAATACAGAAAAGAAATGAATATAACAGTTTTATAATCAATGGAACGTAATAATTAAATTCAAACACATCATAACATCATGTCATAATCCTTATAAAAAGTTATTTTCCTGTTCAAGGATCCTCATACTTCTCAATTAGTGATCATGGATTAAGTGTGTGCATGTCCCTCAGCTCATGCCAATAGTACCAATACCCTATTAGGGTGAAATCAAGATGACTTGGTTAGAGTTTTCCTCATCAATCCATTTCTAGGTGGATAGAGTCCTAACATTATTAAACTATTAACATACTAACTATCCTGGATCAAATTTTATTCAAACAACCAAACAATCTAGAGAAAATCGCATTTCAAATAAATAAAACATTCACAAATAAATTTCTCAATTGTAGGTTTCAATATGCCTTTTCAATTTCAAAACCTAATAACATATTTCATAAATTTCATGCATTTAAAAATAATCTTTCCTTTTAAGACATTTTTAGAATTATCAACAATAAAATTATTTCCAAATTTGATCCATCTTTCATTAAAATCCATCAAGTTCAATAAAACATTTGAAAAAGGGTTTTCTTTCACAAAACAGTGCCTTTTAAAAAACTAAAAAATCTTGGTCCAAAAATAAATTAAAAAATAATTTACATCAAAAAAAGAAAACATGGTATCATATGAATGGAAAAGCCTTATATAACCACATAACCTTTTTATTACAAGATCAAATGATCAATCACTTGAAATGGGAGTGACAACAGGAAGTTGAAGGGGTAGAAGATCAAGAAGGATTCTTTAAAAACATAGCCCATTAAATTAGGGTTATAATCCATCAATAACATGAGGATTAAACACTCTTAAAAGAGAGAAGAAAAGGAAATAGTATTCCAAGACAAGTATAAGGGTCTCTTACTAGATGGGGGTCAAATGCATCCACTAGTGCTTCAATATGAGAATAAAGGGTATTAGAGGAGTCAAAAACATCTTAAGAGACATTGAAAGAAAAAATGTTGAATGATGTTTGATTAAAAAAATGAGGGAATAAAACATGATATGTGGATTTCAAAATTGAAAAAATAAAGGTCATTTCATAGACCGTATGTTCATGATGTAGAATTGATGAAAATAACTAGATCATGGTACAACCACCCCAAACCACATTGTAACCCCTCCTGGTCAAACAATCTCCATAAAACATGCCTTAGACATTATCCAGTTCAACTTCACTTGGGGTAAAGCTAAAATATAACCCATACAATATATCACAACCACTATAAAAAATAAAGAAGCTTTGAAGAGATCCATGTCTTAGTTTCTCATACATGCCAAAGCTATGCCAAACTAGGCAGTAGAACCCAACTCACTCACCCAAGCCTCCATGCTACAAATTTACCTCCACACCGTAGGTCCAAACTGCCCGAAGTGGGCTATGTAACATCCTATACATCATGGAATATCTATGTTGTAATTAGTAGTAGATATGAAAAATAGACTTTATGGATCCATGGTGTTAAAAACTACCTACGATGCAACCCTATCTGAACTAAAACTCCCTACAATATAGTTTGATGGTCCACAGTGCAACCCACTAAAAAAAATTTCATTTTTCCCAAAAAAATACTTCAAAAAAACTCAAAATGCACCCAAATAAATAGGGAAACAAAGTAAGGAAGTTAAATAGTACCCGAGAGTGGTAAAAGGATGTTACGAATTTAAATATAACAACATTTACCAATCCTTAATCAACATGGCTCATTTCAAAGCTTTATATGACCAGAATTTATATTACCCCACTATATTGGACTGAGGTCGGGATATTTTTTTGGTGGGAATAAGCATCATGTAAGATATGAAATGAAAGATATAAATGATTAAAAATAGTTTTATAACAACTCATATTACTTAAAAATCATGTTCTAAACATCGATGCTTACCCTTGTAATTTTTTATGGGTGACTAGATGTTTTTGAAAGTGACACCTCATTTGGTCTATCATCATCTTGGAAAGAAAGGGAAACTCACCTTGAGGTACATTGAAAACATTTATATTATCAAAAGGATTTTGAATGTGACATACCATTTGGAATCTACCTCTCAATTGATGTCAATTAATGACATTTCCCATGTATCCAAATTTAAAAATTATAACCTGAACCCAAACTACATGTTGAGTTCAGAATAGGTTGAGATGGAACATAATATGTGAGTGACCAAACAACCAGTTATTATTGTTGATTACCAAGTGAAAGTGTTGTGAGGAAAATACACCCATTTGGGAAAAAATTTATAGAAACATGGGAATGATGAAAATGAGACATATGAAAAAAAATATTTGTTAAAAGATCAATGGAATCACTAGATTTATAATCATACTATCCATTGAATTTTTGACGGTGAAAGGTCAAATGGTGGAGATAATTTTCAAACCAATAGTTTTATTTTCAATTATTTATTATTTATTTATCTCTATCCATTTTACTTATAATCTCTATGGGGGTTTTCATCAAAATTTAATGTTTTTTGGGAGGACTGGGCATGGAACATGGTTGGTGAATGACCAATAAAAACCATTAAACAACCATGCAAGAGTTCAAGAACCTAGGTAGTGAGGGTTTGCAGGGTTTCTGAATGGTTTTTTAGACAATGAAAAATATTCAAGGGAACATGAATTCCAATACAAAGTTATTAACAAAGTTATCTCATTATTTAAAAAAACATGTATCCAAACTGTGTGGACTAACCAAAACATATATTTTTGGAATTTTGAAAACTAACTCTAAAATTATTTAACCTTTTACCCCCTTTTCCTCATTCTAAAAATACCTTGCCAAAGGTGCACCATCCGTCCTTACCCCTTCCAAATTTTTATCAATTTTGGGTGGACTTTTCCAAGATTATTTATAAAACTATCATGTGAGTTTCTCTCCTCCATTTAATTTGATGTTTTTTCTCTTACTTCCTATGTTTCCTCTTACGTAATGGTTGTGAAACCTAGTGTTTCAATAATATGAACTGTTTGGTGTGAGTCTTGATGTTTATGTTTTTTTCATGGTCTGACAGGGTCACCTCTCCTATTGGCTTGAATTTTCCAAAAAGTTCTTAGTGATTTCTAGGGTAAAGTTTGGTGGTTTTATATTGTACCATTGTTTGAAAAATTGAATATACTTACATATATTTTTATTAATTTATTAAATTATTTTTGTGTCGATAAAATGTGTTTTCAAGGTTGATTTGGTGTGTGTGATGGTTTGGAATTTTTTTCCTTTTTTATAATGTTTGGAAATGAATTTCCTTGGTATGTTTTAGTATGAAATGTGATAGAGATGGATTTTATTACTTGAGAATGAAGGGGAAAGAGACACGTGGGAAACCTGGATACCTAATAGGGTAGACTATGACATGTATACTAGGCATTGAAAAACTCTACCCAGTCAAGGATTCATGCTAAAACACTAACCAAACTATATTATGATGTGAAAAGGTTGATTTCTATTTGGAATTTGGATTCAGGGTCCCTTAGAACACATGTAGAAGTGCAGTTAATTTCGGATTGATCATTGAGAGTATGAGGAAAATACAATAAAACATACCATTAACAAAGCTAAAAATGGCCTTTATCAGCTCTAGAAAAATACTGATAACGGTTCTGTTTATAAGCTCTTTTAAAAGCATTGTTAAATTTCCATACTGTAGTATGTTTCTACATCACAGTGCAACACCCCTGCAGTGTATTGTAACAGCACATTGCACCACCAAAAACACTCCAAAAACACATCAGTTATTAATAAAAACAATTCCCAGTACATAATTTAAATGAAATTAATTTTACAACACAAATACTAGAAAAATGCTATATTATTGAAATTTAAAATATTGGTTTATAAAATTAAATAAATACAAATTATTACATACATTTAAAAATAATCCTAACAATCAATGTTATGATGATTTACACTGAATTTATTTATCATACTTTCAACATTGTATGAGTAGTTTCAAAAAATCACCTCAACTCTAAAAACAGACACTGTATAGGAAAATAATTATTATGAATAATACTAAAATAAAATAAATTAAACATAAATATGAAATAATACATTAATTATATGGAAAATGATTTTACTGTAAAAATATCAAGATTACCTTTGTGATTGAGTAGTAGAGAGAACTATGAAGAATGTGATAAATTTCAACACTATAGGAGTAAAAGTTTTTATGAGATAATAATTCTATAGAATATTAGGTGCAGAAAGGGATGAAAGATGGAAAGAGATCCCAAACTAAAAAGAAGAATATATATGTATAAAAAACCAATTATTATGTGAGTAATACTAAAAAGAAATAAATTAAACATACATATGAAACAATATATTTATTCTATGGACAATGATTTTACTATGAAAACATCAAGATTAACTATGTGATTGAGCATAGACAATGTCAGGGATCTTCCGGAAAAGGAAGTGGAGGTAACTTGAAAGAAAGTGATAAATGCACCACTATAGGTCTGAAAAGGTTTTAATAAAGAAAGAGCATGAAAGATGGATTGATCACCCAAACTCGAACAAAATAATCCACTTGTATAAGAAAACAATTATTATTTGAGTAATTCTAAAACGAAATATATTAAGCATACATTTTAAAAAATAAATTAAATCTGCGTAAAATTATTTTACTATGAAAACATCAATATTACCTCTATAATTGTGCATAGGCAGTGTTGTTTCTCTTCCTACAAAGGTAGTGGAGGTAGCTTGAAAGAAAGTGATAAATGTGGCACTATAGGGATGAAATGGTTATAAGGGAGAAGGATAATGAATGATGGATAGAGCACCCAAACGCAAACAAAAAATTCCACCTATATACAAAAATAATTATTATGTGAGTAATACTAAAATAAAATAAAATAAAATAAACATACATATGAAACATTACATTAGTTTTATGGACAATGATTTTACTGTATAAACATCAAGACTACCTATTTGATTGAGCATAGGATGCATCATTTCTTTTCTAGAAAAGGTAGTGGAGGTAACTTGAAAGAGAATGATAAATGAACTACTGCCAGGGTGAAAAGGTTTTAAGGGAGAATTGTCATGAAAGTTGGATAGAGTACCCCAAATCAAACAAAAGAATCCATATGTATAAGAAAACAATTTTTTATGTGAGTAATACTAAAAATAAATAAACTAAACACAAATATGAAAGAATACATTAATTCTATGGAAAATGATTTTACTGTGAAAACATCAAGATTACCTTTGTGATTGAGCAGAGACAACATCATTTCTATTCTTGAAAACACATGAAACATGAACATAAATCTTCTAAACTAAATGAAATCTAGAAGGAATAGTGAAAATTAAATCAAAGTTACATTATATAATTTCTCATTAAAATAGATAATTTATGTCATAACATTACATTTGCATCTATCCAAACGGTTTTCATCATTATAGTTTGTTCTTACAAGGGATTGGTAACATATTCATTTGAATAAGACGTTGTCTTCACGAGTATCCGAAAATTTAACTTAAATAATTTTAAGGCATTAGATAACATATAATATTATGAGAAAAAACATAATATATTAAAAAAAATTACCTTGTCATTGAACTCTCTTTATTTTTTTAAAGGTTTCAAGGATGTGGTTCCTCTTTCATGAATACAAATCCTCTCTTTGTGGTCCCCTCTAACATACTAGAAATTGTTTACACTAGGACCCACATGAATTTATTGTGATGTACCAATGAAAGGGTCATCCTCGATTGAATTTTCATCTGACTCAATATTTGTTTTAGTTTCTACCAGGACAATCAACCTATTCTTGTTTGTTGGATCAGGTGCATAAAATAATTTTACTACATGTTATTCTATTATGAATGGATCATATTTTTCCCCTTATACACTAAAATTTACCTTCACAAACCCCATTTCATTTACTTTCACTCCATTGATATTGTAAAATGATTTACAATGGAAAATAAGAACTTGAAATGTTGTATAATCCAACTTATATATCTGTTTGATAATGAAAAGATATGATATATTTTCATAAATTGGATTTCTATACTGGGAACCAGATATGTCCATTGCTTCATCCACAAGCATAACACCAATTTTTTTCATCATACTTAAGTCATTTTTTATTATGTATATAACATAAAACCATTTATTACAAACCCAATGTAAGATATAACATTTTAATTTGGTCCTCTGGGTATCCATTTAAGTCATTCGACAACTGAATTTGGATTTTATGATAATTCCTTATAAATTTGATCTATGAACCTTCTTATTAATTGTTGATTATGTGTATCTGATATCCATATTTCATCCCTTGATGGATTCAAATATCTAATATTTTTTTTGTGGGCTTCAATTTATGGATCAACATCCTCACTATTATTTTATATGTTAATATGTGCTTGATCCTACTCTGCCAAGGTAATTGTAACAAAAAATCTTCTAGAAATCCCTTACCCCATAAGGTGTTCACTATGACAAGAATTTGGGAGACCGATGCTTTCAACATATAATTGGTAATCACTACAGAATTCAATAGCTTATTCAACAATATATTGTTATGAAATACTACTTTTTTTAACATTGGTTATTAACATACCCTTTCAAAATCTTTAAATACCTTTCAATGGGGTACATCTATCTATAATGGATAGGACCACATAGTTGAACCTCTCTAACCAAGTGAACCATTAGGTGGACCATTATATCAAATAATGATGATGGGGAGAACATTTATAATTCAAATAATATGATTGAAATCTACATATTCATGATGGAAAACTTCACCGGGTATACGAATTTACTGCATATGGATTTGTAAAATAAGTAGAGTCTAGTTAATGTATGTTGTACATCTTGAGGTGGAATTCAACAGAAAGAAACATGCATTAAATCTTTCATCAAAACATGATAGTTATGTGATTTTAGTTCTTGTAACTTCAAATTAGTCACTCACACAACATTCTTGAAATTTGATGAATACCCATGTGGAACTCTTACAATGGAAAGTAAAAGGAAAAATTGTAAATTTTTATATATAGATAGAGTGTAAGATATTGGAGGAAGAAAAATCTTCTTTTTACCCTTCAATGTGACCAATTCATCTATTATCCCCATTTAAATCATGTCCAACCTAGCATTGATTCCATATTTTATTGTTTCAGAAACATTTATTAATGTGTCAATAACACTATCAAATAATTTATTTTTTCAACATTAATGACATTAAAAAATGCCTAACATACAAACAATTCCAATATAATAATTTAATGAAAATTGATCTCTTATTCCAACTTGATTTTTAAGATTTTTCAAAAATGGTTTATTGAAAACAACTTCAATATTTTTTACTTTTTTGTACAGTTGATCACCAATTTATAGAGATGGTTTTATAACTTGTTCTATATTCCCATCAAATGTTATCATCTGGGGTCAATATTTATGTCATCGAGGTAAATGTTTTTGATGTCTTATAAACAAAGTCTTCAAGGAGAGTTTAAACCAAATTGAGTATATGAATTTTTCACAAATGAGAAACCACAACATCCCTTTAATGATATAGCCTGATAAATTTTCCAAAGTGGGTAAGTCATTTATCATTCCACACAACTTGGCCCTCAATGTGAATTCTTCACTTCTATGAGAATCATACATTGCAACACCTATATCCCACATCAATTTTAGATATTCGATCTATGGATCCAAATAGACATCAATATCATTACCAGGTTTCTTTAGTCCAAATATAAGTAGAGACATTATTATATATTTTCACTTCATGCATAACCATGGAGGAAAGTTATAATATACCAATATGATAGGCCATGTATCGTGAGTAATAATTTGTACACCAAAATGATTTATTACATCTACAGATAAAGCAAGAAAAAAGTTTCTCTTCTCATATCCAATTTCAAGAAACTCATAATCAATTTTCTTCCACTAAGGAGAATATACTAGATGACGTAGGTTCTTATCTTTAATTATTATATATGCATGTCATGTTAATTGTCTTGTAGTATCCTGACATCCATATAGTCTTCTAAACCATTTAATAATAGGAAGGTACCAAACATATTTCTAAGGACTTGATTTATTTTTCATGTATCGATCTATGCCACACTTAGGAAATATCATGAGTGATTCATGGTCCTTGTGAAATAATATGAAATCAATTTGAAAATTATATATATTTTGGAGATCATTCCCACTAAACATAAAATTCATTTAGCATCATAGGTTTGACATGGTATTTCGGGTAGAATATATTTCAAAAGACCAAGTAGTTCTATAAAGATTGTGTCACTCCATCTGTTTCTAGCTTTTAGATTATATAATTTCAATACAGTTGACAATGTTGTGTATTTAGTACAACCGGAAAATAATGGTTTCTTGGAACAACTAATTAACAACTCTAACAACTCTGTACAATTATGAAGGTCATCTTCCATTTTCATTGTCATTTTTCCATGCAATCTCAATCATCTTTTACAAAGGTATTCATATCAAATGATTCATAATCCATAGTATCATCCCAATCAATGTCCACATTCAGTTTTTTCCAATGTTTAGTCCAACATGTATAGATTTGATCTATTCTGTGGAAAATAAAATGTTCTTTTAACTCTTTCGAACTAATTTTTCTTGAATAACAACAACATAGACACAAAAATAGGATTTTAGAAGGGTCGTCTGCATGCTTTCTTGCAAACTTGATGAACTATTTAACTCAGTCTTCATATTGGTTTGTAAAATGATTAGAATGTTTCAATTTTAGGTTCATATCCATCCTATTGGGTTCATAAAAGATTAATTTTATAAAATATATAAATAAATACACATAAAATATTCATTATCAAAAGTGAAAGTTATAGAAAATTCAAATAACGGAAATATGGATTATTTCTACTATAATATATGATCACCTAGATATTACAAATATAATATTAAGGGATGTTGGATTTTGAAAAAATAGAGGGAGATAAAGGTAGATAATAAATGATATTATAACTAAACTATATAGTTGTATAATGGAATATGGATAGTGTAATGACCCTAGTCTAAATTACACAAAAAACACCAGGTCATATCATCTTATGACACAAAACACACATCAAATTCACTAAAGGATGTTTTAAACTTTAAGTGCAAAAAACCAAAAATGGGAGGCCGTCCCCCCACCAAATGGAAATAATTAGTACCGGAGGGTCGAACAAAATTCTAGCATGACCCTTGGGGTCAATGGACATGCAGACCCAAAATCATAATTACCCAATACAGGCACACCTATTAGAAAAACAACTATAGAAATAAATGATGAAATAGCTATATAGACACACATACATGTCATGCTAGTATAAAAACTCACTCCCTTATAGACTATAAGAAATATAAAATAGAAAAAACCTGATATTCAAACATAACATGAACTAAAGGCACAATAATGATTCAAAAAGGTAATTCATGATGGGATAAAACCAAATGTACTTAAATGGGGTGGCCCCTTTGAATCTGATCTATAAGAAAACTAATGACCATAGTGAATTATTATAGTAACTAGATCTTATGATACATATAACCAATAGATGAACATATATCACTCCTCCAACTTGGGTCCTGAAAAATAGCATATGATGTTGCATGTCCACTAACGTGTCCATGAAAGGTGTCAGCATATATATAATCATTAGGGAACAACCAATGTGCCTCAAATCAGTATTCAATAAACAATAATATTCCTGAAAATTTATACACATTTATATACATATAATAAAAAATTATTTAGTAATAATATATAAAACCTAGAAGTAAAACAACAATGAATAAATCCAAGGTTCAATGTCAAATATAAACAACAAACCATACATTACTAATCAATGAAAAAATTGGACAACAAATTTTTCCCTAAAAAATGGATAAAAAATATTAAACAATGGATCATGAATAATGGATAATAAACAAATCAAAGAAGAATAAATCAAAAACGAAACCAGAAATATGCTAAAAAAATCAGAAGGCCTACCTTGTTAGGCTGAAGAAAATTTGAGATGTTGTTCGAATGTCAAATGAGATGTTCAGAGGTAGTTGAGTGGTGTGATTCGACCTTTGATTCACCGAGAAGGAGCATTGAAAATGGGTGAATTTTGTGGAAAGCTTCTATATCATGGTGTGTTCGTAAATGGTTAGGGTTTTTAAAATAGATCGAGAAACTTTTATCAGTGCTTACCAATAAGTGCTCACAAAGAGCCCTTTTATCAGCACTTATTTAGATTTGATAAAGACAGGTCTTTATCGACAATAATCTTATAGTGCTGATAAATGATCATTTTATCTGTGCTTTGTTTAGCGCTGATAAATCCTCAAAGTTATCAGCATGAAAAAAGCATTGATAAAGATTATTTTATCAATTCTTATCACTAAAGCTCTGTTCAAGGATTAAAATTATAATTACAAATAAAACATTGTAAATATTTATAAATACTTAATTAATATATATATTAAATATATTCCTTTCTAAAAATATTTATTATAATTTTATAATTATTTATTTATAATTATATAAATATTTTTAAAATATTAATTATATCATTATATATATTTATATAACTATACATATATATATTTAATAAATATATATAAATATAAATATAGTAAATATATTCATTATTTAAGTAAATTAATTTAAAATTTAATAATTATATAAATATACATAATTAGTTATTTATAATTATATAAATACTTCTAAAACATATTTATTTATTGATAATTATAAATATATAATTGTATAAATGTAGTGAATATAAATTTATAAATATATTTATTTGTAAATATTTTTTTTACAAATATATTTTTAACATTATTAATGAATATCTAATTTTGAGTGCATGCATATATGTAAAAAATGTGTGAAATAGAATAAATTGAGAATATAGGTATTGTTCGAAAATATTGAAAAAATGGCTAAATTTTGTTTGTGTGAATATTTTATATAAAAATTCATTAATTATGTATATGTGAAATAAATATCACACACATTTGATCTATATTAAATTGAAAAATCAGATGACATTCAATTATATTTCAAGTAATATGAAATTATTCAATTTTTTTATTTCATATTAATTTTTAATTATATACCATTATTCAATAAATATATGAAAATTTAATGTAAAGTGCATAAATATTCTTTAATATATAAATAATATTTATATGTATTAATTTATATATCTATATATTTAATAGATAGAGTTTAATAACATTAATTATCATAATTATCTAATTAATAAAATGTTTAATATTTAATAATGTATAATCAATCAGTTCATTTTTATTAATAATTATTTAATTAATAAAATTTAAAATGTTTTTTTTAAAAACACATTGTTTATTTATTTTTATTTTATTATTTCATTTTATCAGTACTAAAAAAGTGCTGATGAAAGATATATTTATCAATGCTAAAAATAAAGAGCTGATAAAGGGTACCCTTTATCAGTTCTAAAAATAATGTGATGATAAAGGATGCCTTTTATTCGCACTAAAAATAATGTAATTATAAAGGATACACTTTATCAGTGCTTAAAATAAAACACTGGTAAAGGTTTCCTTTATCAGCACTAAAATAAAAGCCCTGATAAAGGTTAAATTTATCATCACTTTCTTTATCGCTGATAAATATGCTATTTATCAACATTTTATTCTAGATCTGATAAATAAAAACCTTATTAAATGCCTATTTTTTAGTAGTGGGATCCTATTATGAGACCCCACCTTAGTTAACTAAGGATTCTGATGGAATTTGTGTTTATTTTGTCACTTTTTTTCTCATCTTCCCTACTTTTTATTATTTTATTAAAAGTCAAAATCATGTTTTAAAATAATATTGTATTTAAAACTGGCATGTTTATATTTTTATAATAATGGTTATGAATGGAACAATCAGTGAGATTTTACTAGGCATGTTAATTCCCCACCCTATATACACCCAATGGGTTTATGTAGATGTTTTTTTCCAAATTATGTAAAATTAAGGAATAAAAAAAGGTGACATATATTCTTTCTAGTGGATTTTGGGTTGGATGATGGAGGTGACATGCTAGATGGTTGGTCCTTATGTCACAAAGAGATGGGTGAATCATTTTGTTTTTCCTCTTTTGTTTTGTTTACTTTAGTTCTTGGTTATGGATGTATATTCATATTATCTTGTATTATTAACTAATTATGGTTTTGTTATTGATATTTATTGATTTGTCTTTAAGATAGTTTTGATTAAAATAATGGGAATATAATTACCAATGGATTTCCTCAATGCCCAGTAACCAGTTTCTAGCCCATGGGGATCAAGAATTTTCTTCAGGCTATGTCACAGGATGGTCTAGTTGATGGGTTGAGGGTTACTTGAGTTGGTTCTTGGATACAACTACTTTTTTATTGGTTTTGTTTTTATTATATTAAATTCTACCTTGATAGAACACTAATCCATTAATAGAAATACTGAGGAGATACCATTTATGCACGTTAACGAATTCATATTGTTAATGCTTAATTTCGTCTACATTATTTTGTCTGTAAGTGTTTTATTTCCTTAAAAGTAATAGAATTATCTCTATCATTGATTTTTAATTATTCTTCCTTCACTCGTGGTTTTTTATGCGCTATCCTATTGAGACTTATTCACTACTTATGATTGTTATTAGTGGGGTTGGACCATTATTAATTTAATATTTCAAATTGATAGGCTAGTTAGGAGTGGTGGATACACTAATCATCTCATCTCAATTCTTAAAAAAATAATCACATGAGGGTAATTAGTTGAGATTTAAGATAATTATAGAGAGTTAGTGTGTGTGTGTGTGTGTGTGAGTAGGAGAATAAAGTGGAATAATTATTTAATGGCTAAGTGAGGCGATATTCAAGGTTCAGTCACAATTTCCAAAATATAATTTAAAACTAACCAAATATAGTAACTATTTTCACACACAAAACCCACTAAAATAAGATAACAACACACCATAAAACCCTCCTCTATGGAGACAACTTGAGTCTCACTATTTCTGTAGTCTTATTTGGTTCCTAAATTTGTTTTTGTGGGACCTATGAAAATTTTCTCATCAAATCTAGCCTCATTTCTAGAGTGTCCATTTTTTGTGTTGCCTATTTGTTTAAAATTACTTCAACAAATGACATGATCAAGTTCATATTACCTTTTTGGTTTTGATCCAATGGTTGAAATGTTAGAAAGACTCAGAAAATTTAAAATTATAGAATAATAGGAAAACAAGATTATCACTATTCCCTTAACAACTTCCCCATCATCCTCTACCTATTATGATATAGTCACTATATAAGGTGAAAATAAGGATGGGTATCTACCTAAACTGAATATGACCCTTGGAAAATTATATCCACCTAATCTCAATAATAATAATCAGCTTCAACAACCAAATAATCAATAGGATTGTAAAATTATAACTGATATGATTGGGTTACTGTATGATTTTAATGGGTTTCCAAGAGAAGAACTAAACCAAAACGTATGATCATTTGGAGAATTCAATAGTATATTTAGATCTTTAGGAGTCAAAAAGTCTCAAATTAGCTGTAATGACTCCCCCATATCCCTTGAAGGATTGGATAATTAATGTATTTGCAACAAAAAACCTGAAGAAGTCACCATATGGGATAAAAAATATAATTTTTCCTATAGAAATTCTTCCCATTATAAAGAAGTGTCCAACTAAGAAAAGATATGTTTGTCAGAGTGGATACTCAAGAGGGGGGGGGGTGAATTGAGTTCCAATTAAAATTTTTGTTAGAAATATTTGTATTAAAAAACCCAAATTCATAAAACAAGTTGTACTGTAGTGAATTTATAAAGATTGTAAATGTTCAATCAGTTTCTCAAATATGGATTACTTCTCAGTTAACTTAATCCAAATATTAAGTTAGCTTCTGAAACTAACATGATGGTTCACAATAAGTACAAACACTTGATAGTTCAACTATCATTGTAACTTTAAAACAGATTTATGTTTAAAGTACTTAGCAGCGGAATATTAAAAATAGGTTTTAACAATGATAAAAAGCACCGAAATTTGTAAAACAAGAGGTTCAGTCTCAAGCTGAGACTTAGTCCTCTCAAACAGTTTAGATAAACTGTGATCCACACCCTGGATCGATGTTTTAAAATAGTACCTAGAATGTTCAGGTCCTCAGAACTCTACCAAAGTTCTATGTGGGAAAAACCAAAACAAAACAATATCACATAGGCTATCCAGGTCTCACTTGACCTCTAACACTATCCACAGTGGGATATTCGAGTGTGAGAGAAAGATTGAGTGATGATTTAGAAATACTCTAGTTCAAATCAGGAGTAAGTGTGTGTCAAAATAATCAAATGCACATACACTGCTCAAAATGTTAAGCAAAGGGATACAACAGAAGAAATAAAAGAGTTTATAATGCTCTGTGTAATTGAAAATGAGATCTGGAATCGTTTTTGATGTTTCAAATTAAATTCAAGTCCTTTCTGGCGAGGATGACACAAAACAGAGTATCGTTGTTCTTCTCAGCTACAGTTATGTTGACTTCTGCATATAATCTTCAGAAAGGCAGAAAAAATCGTCTATTGTGTTTATTCCAGGTTTATGATCATCTTGAATCTCTCTGGTTTTCATAGGTGTTCTTCAAGTTCTTCCTTTTTTTCGCAAGTCTTCACAATCATGCACACTTTTCTTTTCTTGCATTTTTCTCCCTTTTTTTGAGCCACTCTTTTTTACTACAGATCTTTTTTTTTATTCCTTGAGATCTAGAAAAAAGAATGATTACCTTTTTATAGGTAAGAAGTACAGTATCCTGAAATCCAACAACCAACATTAATTAATAGTAGATTCATTAAAATAAGAAAAGATGATCGTTGGAATTAAATAAGTGTTAATAGAAATTCAAAGAGTTTCCATGACTATCAGTGAGTCATGAGATCAGAAAGTCATTTGAATTTGCATCAGTATCGGTAGGTCATGTGATTAGCATCGATGTCGGTAGTTCACATGATCAGCATCAGCTTCAGTAGGACATGTGATCAACATCGGTGTGACCGTTCTCATCGGTGCGACTATTGTCATTAGTGCGACTGTTGTCATCGGTGCAACCGTTCTCATCGCTACGACTGTTCCCATCGGTGAAGCCGTTCTCATCTATGAGACTATTACCATCAGTGTGACCGTTGTCATTGGTATGACCATTTTCATCGGTGTTACTGTTCTCATCGGTGTGAATGTTATCATAAGTGCGACCATTGTCATTGGTGTGACCGTTGTCATCGGTGCGACCGTTGTCATTGGTGCGACCGTTGTCATCGATGCGACTATTATCATCGGTGCGACCCTTCTCATCAGTGCAACTGTTATCATTGGTGAGACCATTGTCAATGGTGCGACCATTGTCATTGGTGCGACTGTTGTCATCGGTGCGACTGTTGTCATGCCTTTAACTAATGGTGACTCAAGAAAATAACTAACGGTGAGTCAAAAACATAAAATTCTCACAAAGTGTCTGTCCAATCCAGAACACTTCCAGGTCAATATTAGACCATAAATAATCATAGATAAACATATGTAGACATGATTAAACATATATAAACACATTTAGAACAGAATAAATAATTTACTAAATTGACATATAAACCAAGATAACAATAACTTGTGATTATTAAAATAACCATCTCACAGAGGGTTCAATAATCTCCCCCTTTTTGATAATCACAAATATATGGAACAAATGAAGAGGGAGGAGAGTATATAACATGCAGTATGATCCACCTATGTAAACTGAATATATGACCAAAGATAAATAGGTCATCAGAGAATGCATAAGATCATAAACAAAGTGAGAGTATATCAACATAACATCAGATTATAGTGATCTCCCATTTATAAAAAAATATTTTATCTATGTATTCATTTATATAATCCATAATTTCTTCCCCATTATATATATATATATATATATTCTTTTCTCCCCTTTTATCTTTGTATGCATTTATATAAGAAGTCATTATTTCTCCCCCTTTGGGATTATCAAAAAGAAAAATAAAGTAGAAAGAGAAAAAATAAGAAGGTTCCATTGAAACAACCACTGAAAATGTACAAAAAAACACAAAAAAGACACACTATCAAAAATGACAGGAACAACTAATTCTTAGGGTGCAGAGGAGATTTCCATTTGGCAGAGGGAGGAATGGATGGGCCATAAGGTGGTTTGGTGGAAGGTTGATCTGGCCGGATGAAGAGAGGAGGTAGCACAACTCGGGCTAGTAGCATAGTGGGTGCTGAGGTCACTTGTGGTTGATTAGAAGATCTTCCAGAAGGCGGCTACTGAATTACTGGATGAATATTGGATAGAGCTTAAGATACTAATATCTGACCAGGAGGAATCCTTAAATTTTCAGCCAAGACTTGAAACTGATGGTTTAACTCATGCTTGGTATAAATTTTAGAAAAATAGTGATCCACTTTTTCTTTGATCTCTTTCTGAGCCTTAGTAGCATCAGCCGAATACAGCTTCACCATCTTTTGATTATGATCACTATTTTCTTTTATCCTTTTCAAAGAGTCCAAGTCCAAAATCTGTCTAAAAGCTACCAATTCTTCTTTTATAACATCTCTTAAGGCATTGATCTCATGACCAGTGATCTTGGTCACTTTGGAGGAGCTGTCTTGAGAAAAAATCTGATTTATATCATCTTTCAATTTTATAAAATCAGATTTCTTCAGGTGTTCTATCAAATTTCCCAAAACTTACATCATACTAGTGATGTTTGATCTAATTCTACCTGACAGAGATACTAAGACACTACTCAAATCATTGAGTTCTTGATTCAGAGAGGTAATATTTCTACAAATCATATCACCAGTATTTCAAAGGTTTGGCTTAATAATACTTACCACTCCTTGAGTTAAAGCATCCATAACTGCCTCTGATAAAATCACTGAAGCAGGAGCAGAAGCATTAGACAATTCATCCTTCATTGTCTCTCTAACTGCCTAAAGTAACTCATCTTTAAATCTGTCAAAATCAGATCATGAAACTGAAGGACCACATATTTCTTCTGTCACTTGCACATTATCAGCAACTGGTCTAGCTGTAAATAGATGGATTACCCTTGCGATATGCACTTCTTCTTCATCTTCCTCTAAATAATCCAAACCATGAACTGCAAAACTCGGGTGTTCTTCCCATGCAGCTTTACAAGAGGTATATTGAGGCTTTACAAAATCAGCTTTTCCAGAATTTTCATGTGAGACTTCCTCACCTACATCAATATTTGTCTGCATTTTCCTTTCAGCCTTAGGAAGAGTTTATTGCTCATCTAAATGAGGTTGTGGATCAACTTGGATTACATTGTGACCACCCACTAGTCAAGAACATGCATCATCACCACCACCACCACCATAACCATCGTCACTATTGTCATATCCATTATTGTTTACTAAAGTTTCATCGGTACTGTCTTTACTACTGGAGTCATACTACTCAGAATTTGATACTTCATTATCAGCTTCCGCTTCATCACCTAGAAGAGGTTTTGACTCATGAAACTTAAGAGGTGGACAAGCTGGTACAAATTCCATTCTTCTTTTCTTAGGACTTACTGTATCAGGATCACTCATGTCGTGAGGAGGTGACTCAGGTTCCTTTTCAGTATCCACATCATCATCATCTTTAGTTTCCCATGTTCCCTTCTTACTGGACTCTCCAGTTTCCTTAGGAACTTCTATTTCTTCTTCTTCATTAGAGTATACAACTTACTCATTAGGTTTTAAACCGGTATCTCTCATCCACATTAGTCTCTTAGAGTGGTCAGAAGGATTGAAGGATTCATACAACCTATCTTCATTAGCAACCCATGCCTTCTTCAATGGATTCCAGTTGATTTTCATTCTTTTGAAAATATCCTTGTTAATAAAAAAGTTACTACTTGATGAGATACACTCATCTCCATCTTCAACACATCCCAAAAAAATTAGTACAACAAAGATTTTCTTAGAATAGAAAAAGGTTGTATCCTTTTTGGATGGATTTACCATCTCAGCAATATGAACAGTAATATATCTACACAAGTTTATCTTCTCACCATTCAGAAATAGAAACAACAAGAAAACATCTTGATACTTTACAGAAGCAAAATCACCTTTTCTGGGACAAATTTGGAGTTGAATAAACTTAAACAAGATTCTACATTCTCCATCTAACTCAGAAGCTGTTATTATTCTGGATTCAAACTTCCCAGAAAACATCTCCATAGAAAGCTCATAAGAGAAATATTCAGTTCTAGGAGGAATGTTACCAATGTAATCTTCATATCTACCATTATGCAGTACCCCCAAACATTCAACCCACTGCTTTGATGAAAAATTTATCTTTTCCCTTTGATCACTGAAGATAATCTCGCAACTTATGCTCCATCCAATAAAATATTTAAGTTCAGATAAAACACATGAACTAGCTTTGGGTAGTAGACTCAGTTATTATCACAGAACCAGTCCTTCCATCCCTGCATCTCCAATACTTAAGTGCAGACTTACTGGATTACACCCATTCGGAACTCACTACCTTTTCTGTGGTGACCACTCGAGTTTCCAACTTCGGGTTCACTGACCTTTGAGTCGTGCTGCTTGATTATCCTCCAGCGCGTTTCGCAGGAGAGGAACCTTCATATTCCTTTCTTTGTCTCTTTTTCTTTTCCATTTGGAGATTCAAGAAGTTTGAGAGGTTGGAAGGGTTCAAAAGGTTCGAGATTCAGAAAAAGTAGAGTTCCGTGGGAGATGGAAGGTCAATAGTTTTTAGAAAAATAAATAGCCACGCATCATAAATTTTATAATTTAGGGTTACAATAATAAACAATAATAACGATTAAGTAAAAAAATTACATTTTGAAAAACACTAACTGTTTCATATACTGTATAATTTAAATGGTAGTAAAGATCAGTTTCACTGATCGGTTTCACAGATCAGTTTCACTAATCGGTTTCACTGATCGGTTTCACTGAGCAGTTTCACTGATCAGTTTCACTGATCAGTTTCACTGATCTGTTTCACTGATTGGTTTCACTATTCGGTTTCACTGATCGATCATACCTAACTCTTTTTTAATAAAATCTAACCTTTATGAGCTTAAGGGTTTGGTGAAAATATCAGCTAATTGATGTTTAGAGTCAATAAATTCTAGAGAAATATCACTCTTTTGATAATGATCTCTGAATAAGTGATGTCTGACATAAGTGCGTTTAGTCCAAGAGTGAGACACAAGATTTTTGGAAATGATAATATCACTAGTGTTATGACAATTTATAGAGACATGTCTAAATTGATATCTATTGTCCAACAACGTGTGTTTCATCCAGAGAATCTGTGCACAACAACTACCAGCAATAATGTATTCTGCTTCAATAGTAGACAATGCAACAGAGTTCTGTTTGTTACTAGACCAAGATAGCAAGAACATTCCCAAAATATGACATGTTTCAGATGTGCTCTGCCTATCTAACTTGAAACCAGCAAAGTCAGCATCTGAATAACTCATTAAGTCAAAGGATTTTTCTTTTGGATAAAACAAACCTAAATTGATAGTATGTTTAAGATTTTTGAAAATCCTTTTAACAACAAGTAAATGAGATTCTTTAGGGTTATATTTAAATCTAGCACACTTGCATACTCTAAACATTAAATCTGTTCAACTAGAAGTAAAGTAAAGTAAGCTTCCAATCATACCTCTATAATTGGTTTGATCAAATGGTTTCCCAGTTTCATCATCATCCAACTTACAGGTTGTACTCATGGGTGTTTCACTTTCCTTATTATTATGCAAACCAAAATATTTTAAAAGATATTTTGTATACTTACTTTGATTTAAAATAATACCATCATTATTTTGAAAAATTTGAAAACCAAGAAAATACTTGAGTTCTCCCATTAAACTCATTTCAAATTCATTTTGCATAATATTTGAAAAATTAGTACATAAAGATTTTTTATAAGATCCAAAGATAATATCATCAACATAGATTTGTACAATCAAAATATCTTTATAGATTATTTTAATAAAAAGAGTGGGATCTGTAATCCCTTTAATAAAACCTTTAGAGATAAGGAAATTTGTAATCCTATCATACCAAGATCTTGGAGTATGTTTTAAACCATATAAAGCTTTATAAAGTTTAAAAACATGATTTTGAAAATGGGGGTTTATAAATCTAGGTGGTTGTTCAACAAAAACATCTTCAATTATAAAACCATTTAGAAATGCACTTTTGAAATCCATTTGATATAACTTGAAATTTAGATGAGATTCATAAGCAAGTAAGATACTAATGGATTCTAATATAGCTACAGGTGCAAAGGATTCTTCATAGTCTATTCCTTCTTCTTGATTGTAACCTTGTGCAACTAATCTAGCTTTGTTTCTAATGATGTTTCCAGATTCATCAAATTTATTTCTGAAAACCCATTTAGTACCTATGGTTAAGGTGTCCTTAGGTCTTTCTACTAATTCCCAGACTTTGTTTCTTTCAAATTGATTTAACTCTTCTTGCATAGCCATTACCTAAAATTCATCATTGATTGCATCATTGATATTTTTAGGTTGTAGCTGTGAAGGAAAGGCTTGTTGTTCAACCTGATTTCTTAGAGAAGCTCTAGTTTCTATTCCTCTATCCAGGTTACCTACAATTTCATCTAGAGGATGGTACTTTAGAATCCTAGTTGATCTAGTAAAGGTAAGACTAGAAATTTGAGGTTCTTCTCTAGGTTCTGGTTCAGCATAACCATATTTTGGAATATTTCCAGAACTGGTTGTCTTGAAAACAGGGTAACTATTTTTGTCACTAAGATTTGGAATTGAAAAACCTCTTTCAAGATTTTCAAGAGGGGTATTAGGTTCATGTGGATCAGTTTCATCAAATTTGATGTGGACAGATTCTTCCACACATTTGGTTCTCTTATTAAAAACTCTATAGGCTTTGCTAGTAATTGAATATCCTAAAACCATTCCTTCATCACTCTTGGATGAAAACTTATCAAGATTATCCTTAGTGTTGATAATAAACAATTTGAAACCAAAAACTCTGATGTAACTAACTTTAGGATTACTATTATTCCACAGTTCATAAGGGTTCTTCTTAAGAAAAGGTCTAATCAAGGCTCTATTTATAATATAGCAAGATGTATTCACAGCTTCAGGCCAAAAATAAATATGTAAATCATATTCATTGATCATAGTTCTTGCAATTTTATGAAGGGTTATATTCCTTCTTTCAACTACACCATTCCGTTGAGGTGTCCCAGGGGAAGAAAAGTTGTTATTATAGCCATTGTGTGAGCAGTAGGATTCAAATTCATGATTTTCAAACCCGCAACTATGATCACTTCTCAAATTCTTAATCTTAAGTCCACTTAGGTTTTCTACAGACTTGGAATATTTCATAAAATAGGAACAAGCTTCACTTTTGTGAGAAAGAAAGTATACCCAATTATATATCGAAAAGGCATCTACTAGGATATAGACCTAGTGATTCCCATTTAAACTAGAAACTCTAGAAGGTACAAACAAGTCCATGTGAACAAACTCGAGAGGTCTAAAAGTTGAAACTTCTTTCATTGATTTAAAATAAACTTTATGTTTCTTTCCCTTTTGACAAGGATTACAAACATTATCAGTAGGGAATTCATGTTTAGGTAGGTCTCTAACTAAGTTCTTCCTAGTAAGTTTTCTAAGTGAATGTATATTGTAGTGTCCAAATCTTCTGTTCCAAAGCCAAAATTATTTAGGAAAATCATTTAAACAAGTAACATTTTGTTTGGCTAAAGATTTAAAATCAACTGAATAAACATTTTCATTTCTCAGTGCAGAAAATACTAAAATATTTTTAGAATTAAAAAAATTACAAGAATCATTTTCAAATTTAACATTGAAACCATTATCACACAACTGATAAAAACTTAAAAAATTATATTTAAGTCCATCAAAAAATAGTACTTTAGAAATTAAAACTAAATTAGTGTTACTAATCTGGCTTAAGCTGTTGATTTTTCCTTTTGAATTATCTCCAAAGGCGACATGTCCTCCATAAACCTTGACTAAGCTCTTAAAACATGAAAAGTATTATGTCATATGTATTGAACATCTACTTTCCAAGTACCATGAATTCTTATAGGAACTCTTCAGGAAAGTCTCATACCAAACAAGTTTAAACAGAAAATGATTTTGGTACCCATATTTTCTTGGGTCCATACAGGTTAGCAAGTAAAACTTTTGGTACCCAGATTTGTCTAATGGGTTTCATACAGTCAATAGATTCAAAAGATTTTTAAAGATAAACTTTGTTTGAGCTATAACTATGTGAAAAGATGGTTGAGACATAATAGTTTCCAAAACTGGAACTGACAACATACCGTCCAGATTTAAGAATAAATCTATTCTTAACAAGCTGTCTCTGTCCAGGCTGATAACCTAAACCAGTAGTAAACTTTGGGGCAACTTGTTTTCCAAGCATTTGAGTTAGAGTATTCTTTCCATTTGTGAACTTTTATAACTCTATTCCATGTTACTCATTGGATAATTTTAGTTCAGTATTTTCCTTAATTAATTGAGCATTCTTTTCCTTTTCTACTTCTAATGCAGATTTTACAGTGCTAGTTAAAGTATGCTATTTCTTAAAGGTCTTATAGTTGTCCTTAAATTCATTACTAGTTTCTTATATCATATTAAAATATTCAAATAATTTTTCAATAGACATATTTTCAGATTCAGAATCAGAATCAACTCCAGAATAATATAAATTTAAAGTAGGAGTATCCAATGTTACCTCAAATGTGTTTGTCATAAAACACAAGTTAGATTTTTGAGATTTTTCATCCTTAGTAGAATAAGAATAACATGAACTGTCTTCTGAAGAACTCCAAGTTTCTTTCATATATTTATTGTACTTATTGTCCTTGTAGTCATATTTCTTCTTTAATTTTAACTTTGGATAGTCTGATTTTACATGTCCTTTCCTTTTGCATTCATAGAAGATAATTTCATCACTCCTATCATATTTGTTTCAATCCTTCTCCCAATGACCTTTATTGTCATATTTTTCTTTGTAGTTTGATTTTATGAATAATTTCTTCTTCTTATATAATTTCTTGAATATCCTGGCTATTTGAGCCATCTCTGCATCACTGTCAGATGTACTCTCATCACAACTCGAACTGTCACTTGCAGTTTGAATTTTCTCTTTGTCCTTACTCTTTGAAGTTGATGTCTTGAAGGATACTGAATTATTCCTTTGATCATAATCTTCTTCCTTATTCACTTTATGTTCTTCTTCATACATCGTTAACTTACCAATAAACTCTTTAACAGGAAGTGAAATTATATCATACGATTCTCTTATTGAAACTGATGTGCCTTTCCATCTCTCTGGTAGACATCTTAGTATTCTCATGATTTTATCTTTTTTTGGAACAAACTTTCCCAGTGAGCTCATTTTATCGACTATCTCATTGAAACTGATATACATGTCATAAATAGGTTCATCAGGCTTCATTTTAAAATTATCATACTTAATAGTGTAGGAATTCAATCTCATTTCTTAAACATTAGTTGTTCCCTCATGTGAAATAGCCAAAGTATACCAGATTTCATAAGTAGTTTTACAAGAAGACATTTGATTAAATTATTCATCTCCTAAAGCACAATATAGGGAATTTATTTCCTTACAATTATTATTGTAATTTGTTTTAGTAGGTTCATCCCAAGTAGTTCTTTCAGTTTCTGGAATCTTATACCAAGTCTCTATAGAAGTCCAGATATCGAAACCCATACTTTCTAAATTAATTTTCATTTTTAGTTTCCATTGGGCATAATTAACACCATTAAATAAAGGTGGCCTATTGGTAGCAGAACCTTCTAGTATATTAACCATAATTAGATTTTAAGAAATATATTTAAGGAGATAAAATTTAGAACTAACACAAAGTTAAGATCTTTAAGATATAACTAAAATCACAGTTGAAAAAATAGAGTGTTTGGAAATCCATTATTAATAAACTACCTCTGATACCAAATGTTGGTTGGAGTGGATACTCAAGAGGGGGGGGGGGTGGTGAATCGAGTACCAATTAAAATTTCTGTTAGAAATATTTGTATTAAAATCCCCCAATTCATAAAACAAGTTGAAATGTAGTGAATTTATAACGATTGTAAATGTTCAATCAGTTTCTCAAAGATTGATTACTTCTCAGTTAACTTAATCCAAAGATTAAGTTATCTTTAGAAACTAACTTACTGGTTCGCATTAAGTACAAGCACTTTCTAGTTCAACTATCAGAGTTACTTTAAAACAGATTTATATTTAAAGTACTTAGTAGCGGAATATTTAAAATAGGTTTTAACAATGATAAAAAGCACAGAAATTTGTAAAACAAGAGGTTCAGTCTCAAGCCAAGACTTATTCCTCTAAAACAGTTTAGATAAACTATGCTCCACTGCCTGGATTGAGGTTTTATAATAGCACTCATACTGTTCATGTTCTTAGACCTCTACCACAGTTCTACATGGGAAAAACCAAAACAAAACAATAGCACACAGGCTATCCATGTCACACTTGACCTCTACCACTATCCACAGTGGGATATAAGAGTGTGAGAGAAAGATTGAGTGAGGATTTATAAATCCCCCAGTTCAGCATAGGAGTCGGTGTGTGTCAAAATAAACAAATGCACACACACTGCTCAAAATTTTATGCAAAGGGATAAAGCATAGGAAATAAAAGAGTTTAAAATTCTTTGTGTAATTGTATATGATCTCTGGAATCGTTTTGATGTTGCAGATGAAATTCAAGTCCTTTCTGGTGAGGATAACACAAAACAGGGTATCGTTGTTCTTCACAGCTATGGTTATGCTGACTTGTGCATATGATCTTCAGTAAGGCATAAAAACTCATATGTTGTGTTTTTTTAGGTTCATGATCAGCTTGAAGCTCTATGGTTTTTACAGGTGTTCTTCAAGTTCTTCAATTTTTCTGTGAGTCTTCACACTCGTGCACACTTTTCTTTTCTTTCATTTTTCTCCCTTTTTTTTGAGCCACACATTTTTTTACTGCAGATCTTCCTTTTTATTCCTTGAGATCTGGAAAAAAGAATGATTACCTTTTTATAGGTACGAAGTACGATTTCTTGACATTCAAAAACCAACATTAATTAATAGCAGGTGCATTAAACTATGAAAATATCACCATTGGAATTAAATAAGAGTTAATATAAATTCAAATAGTTTTCATAACTATCGATGGGTAATGAGATCGGTAAGTCATTTTAATTTGCATCGGTATCAGTATGTCATGTGATCAGCATCAGTGTCTGTAGTTCACATGATCAGCTTCAACTTCGGTAGGACATGTGATCAGCATTGGTGTGACTGTTATCATCGGTGCGACCATTGTCATCAGTGTGACTGTTGTCATTGGTGCGACTGTTCTCATCGGTGCGACTGTTACCATCGGTGCGACTGTTCTCATCAGTGCGCCTGTTATCATCGGTGCAACTGTTTTCATTGGTTCAACCATTGTCATCGGTGCGACCGTTCTCATCGGGGATACTATTATCATCGGTGTGACCATTTTCATTGGTGCGACTGTTGTCATTGGTGCGACCACTGTCATTGGTGTGACCATTGTCATCAGTGTGACTGTTATAATCGGTGTGACCGTTCTCATCGGTGCGACTATTATCATTGGTGCGACAGTTGTCATTGGTGCGACCTTTGTCATTGGTGTGACTGTTCTCATCGGTGCGACTGTTATCATCGATTCGACCATTTTCATTGGTGCGACTATTGTCATCAGTGCAACCATTATAATGCCTTTAACTAATGGTGACTCAAGAAAAAAACTAACGGTGAGTCAAAAACATGAAATTCTCACAAAGTGTCTATTCAATCCAAAACACTTCAAGGTCAATAGTAGACCATAAATAATCATAGATAAGAATCTGTAGACATGATTAAACATATATAAACACATTTAGAACAAAATGAATAATTGACTAAATTGACTTATAAACTGAGATAACAATGATTTGTGATTATTAAAATAACCATCTCACAGAGGGTTCAACAAGATATATATGGAATTCAAAAAGAAAGTGGAGAAACTATTTATGAGTTTTGGGAGAGATTCAAGTGGATAACAACATCATAGCCAAACCATCCCAATGAAGATAACTACTTTTTGGTATTATTTTACACAAGATTGATAAACATTGACTAAAACCATCATGAGGATTTATCTAGAATAGAACATATCAATAGGTCTTCTACTAAAGTCCGACAGTTGATAGGCATGACTTCATAAAATTATCATCAATTAGGCAAAAGAACCTCAATGAAGGTAGTACATGAGGTAAAGAGTTATAACTCTCCTTTTTTTTAATTTCTCGAATAAGTAACCTATGTTTTGAGACATTTATATTTAAACAATGTTTAAGAAACCACACCTTCCACACCCCCTTGGGTCTGCCAAATTTTCCACTCCTTACACCACTACATTTTTTGTTACCCTCATGTTCATGGAACCGAAATCTATAATGCCATGTTCCAAATATAGTACCATTATCTAATAACACAGTCATTGATATTCTCAAATTTATTTATTTATAATACATAATTAGTACTTGATAGTGATGATAAAGTGGGAAACCTTAGGGAAGTAAAAAATATTTTGTAAAAAAACAAAACAAAACTATCACAAAGAAAACAAAAAAGAAAATTTTCTAGAATGATGAATAAAAGTATGAAAATAGTGAGAAAACAAAAGTGTAATTTATAATTTAATGAAGGTAGTAGAGAGAGGGAGAGAAAAAAATGACCAATTGATAGGGAACCAGATATATATAAATTAATTAAAAATATTTTTTGTTCTTGCATCAAGATTATCACAATTTTGTTGAAGATGTGAAGAAGAGATGTTGAACAAGAAAAATGTCACTTAGTGGATAACTTGGTTCAGTGAACTCTCTAAAGGGTTTATTTGTTTAAAAACTCTATAATTGATTGATTCTTTCTAGAGAAGAAACATGTTAATCATTTTCAAATTAATTACTTTAGGGTATGTTTAATGGAAAAGTATCACTATCATCACCTATGGGTATATAGAATTTTACAAAAAATATTCTCATAAAGAACCAAAAAGATAACATTGAAAAATAAAATCAAACTAATGTTCTCATATCAATTATCACTATAATTTTTTAATTTATTGGTGATGAATGAATTTATTTTATCACTACATGAAAATATCATTCATTGGAATTAATTTTTTTATTCGTCATCTGATAAAGAATAAATAAAACATAATAAGAATAAATTTAGGGAGTACTATAGACAAACATTAAGACAAGAGTTGTCACAAAACAACCAAGGTACCTTGGTAATCTGATAAATGAGCTAACACTCACAAGGCCTGAAGGGTATACCCAATTTCCATGGGTTGGAGATTATCACCTGGAATAATTGAAAATGAATGTGGGGATTATTTTTCCACAAACTTTGCAGAAGCAAGATAGAAAAGTCAACATGCAAAGAAGAAAAAATCCACAGGTAGAATTGTACTACAAGTCAAATAGGTATGGAAACCTAAAGTACTATAGTAAAGTATCCAAAAACTGAAAGAAAAACCCAAGTACCAGTGAACACAACTATCCATGGCCAAGGATCAACATCTACTACCACCTCCAAGTGGTGTCATACCCTTGCTCAAACCTAGAAGAAGATAATTTACAAACACCTAAAGTCACATATAGGGTGTGAGCTAAAAGACAAGTATGGTCTCACCAAGTATTCCATAATAAAATTCCACATTTACTTAAACAAATAAAGTTATTAAAATTTCAATAAATTAGTATGGAATTTTAGAATCATATTTAAAACAAATCATGTCTTAAATTTCAAATTATATAAATACTTTAAACAAATGTATTAATAAACATTTCATATAAAATAGTTTATATAAATTCAAAAGGTATGCTAAATAGTTTTCGATAATGGAATATATTAATTTAAAATAAACAAAGGTGAGAAACATGGTCATATTCCAAAAGGTACGATAGTTCTAAGATATGGGATCTCACACACTCAAAGGTGATCATGACAATATGTGTATACACACGTCCCTTTGACACGGGACAAAGAGGACTCATCACTATCCCATTTCGAATATGACCTACTGCTACACTAGGTTTTTTTCAGTTGTAAAGAGTCAAAAACTATTCTATCCCAATAAATCACTATCTACCTAGGCTTGTAGGTTCATTAATAACAATAATTGTTGGGAAATTTATTTTAAAAATATTTAAAATAAAATTCATCCCATTATCCAATTTTAAATATTCCAAATTCCTTTTAAAATTAAACACATGAGGTTTTAATCAAAACATTCATTTATCCAAGATAAAACCAATAAGTTTCTATCAAAACCATTTTATTTCAATTCGTAAATACCAAATTGAAATCAATTCCATCAAATTAGTTCCACAATTTAAATTCAATAATTTAAATTTAACAAAATTCAATCAATTTCAAAAACACACCACCATTTACTAGAATTGGTTGTTTATCCAATTTCATACCAAGTAAAATCCCAATCCCCCAATTCAATAGAAATTGGGTTTCTTATATAAAACAATTGGAAACAATTTTTTTACGAAACATAGGGTTAAATCAATTGGGAAATATTAAATGGAACCACTTACCTTTTTCCCAGAAACACAATTCCTGCAACAGAACTTACCAACAAGAAAGAAATCATATATGATCTTTGAACTCTACCTAGAAACAAGATTCAATAACAAAAAGTTTAGATTCATCAATCCCAAGATGATCTTACAAACCCTTATGAGGTAAAAATAGAATAAAAACGAAGAGACAATGATATCTCTTACCGAAAGAGTCAAAAAACAACTAAAACAATGATCAATTGCTAAATGGAATAACCCAAAAGGTTTGTAGGGCTCTAAAATCACTTGGGGGTGGATCTTAGGATGAGAGTAAGGAATTATTGAGAAACAAAAAGGAAAAATCAGCTGATATTTTTATTCAAAAACAAACCTATGGACTCCCCATGACATGTAACACAATTACATGTCAGGTAATTAACAAGTCCCATAAATGTTGAAAACCCCATAAACTTTGGTTAATAATAGATTTATTATTATTTTAAAATTTACATGGCATGTAACCATATTACACGGCATATAAATCCCTAGTAGGCTACTGAACTAGGAGATTTTATGTTGAAAATTCCAAAAAATATCCGACTTCACCATTATATGTATCTTCTCAATTAATTCTCATCCATAGCTAGACAATGGAAAAGGAAAACCAATAAAATGATAAAAACATACCTGAAAGAAAATAAATAAGATGTTATAACCTACCCATCATAAAAACTTTTTATCCCCAGAAATCCTATCAAGAAGATTCCATATCGAAAAGGTGAGACCAATACTCTCTCACTAGTGACTCAGGCTTCCATGTATCCAGAGAATAAGAACCATACTTCTGTAGCACTTGAACCAAAGCTATCATCCTCCCATGAAGTATCTTTGTTTCAGAATCAACTATCTTGACTAGACATTCAGTCATTGATAAATCAGGTTCAATCTCAAGATCACTCTAGTTCAGAACATGAGATGGATCAAAAAGATACTTTCATAGCTGGGATACAAGGAACACATTATGTATTAATGTAAGTTTTGGTGGAAGTTATAAATGGTAAGATACCTTCCGCACTTTCTCAACAACCTGAAAAGGTCCCAAAACATTCGGAGAATGATGACCTTGCCTCCCAAGTTGTTGATGACCCAAATAGGGTGAAACTTTGAAGAAAAAATGGTCACCAACTAAGAACTCCAATGGTATCCAATGATAACCATCCTAAGATTTATACCGAATATATTCCATAAAAATTCTCTAACTAATCAATGAAATCTTTATTGTCTTCTTTTAAACCAATCTTGGTCCAACCAAGAAACATTCACGAATCTTCGGCAAACACAACATAGATCTTCATGGCTAGCTATAGAAAGCCTCAAAAGGATACATTATGATTGAAAAATGGTAACTATTATTACATGAAAACTCAACCAACCCTAGATGGTCATCCCAAGCTCCACCAAAGTCAAGAACATATGAATGTATCATATCATCAAGAATCAATATAGAACTTCATGTCCGACCATCCAATTGCAGATGGTATGCCGTACTCAAATGGACCTAAGATCCCAATTCCTATTTATGGCCTCAAAAAAAGCGTTAAGTAAACCAAGGATCTATATAAAAAGTTATATCATAATTAACTCAATAAAAATTAATAATATAGTTCACATAGTGATTCCCCAACTCCTCAACTTTGGTTCTATCATGAATGGGTATAAAGTGATCCAATTTAGTCTTTCAATCTATCTCAACCCGTATTTCATTCTTATTTATTTGTGTAAATATAAACCCAACCAAAAAGTACATATAAATCTCATCCCACTTCTAAGTAGGCAATGGAAGTGGCCAAAGAAAATACAAAGGTTTATGGTGCTCGATCTTGACCTGTTGAAACATATAAAAATGAGAGACAAATTTAGTAATTCCCCATCTCATACCCTGTAAAAAGAGTTTATGCCATATATAATAGAACATCTTCATGGCTTCTGGGTTCACTACACACTAGAAGTTATAGAAATCCCCCATCACAACTTTCCTTCTAACTTGACAACAAAGAGATTCAGATACCATAGAATGCCCTCTGTGGAGAGGGAAAATTTGAGCATGGTATACCTACAACAAAGAGTGTCTCTAATGACACATAACTCATCATTAAGATGTTGTTCATGATTAATCATCTTTAGAATATTATATTTCAATTAAACACTGGCCATGAAAACCTCTTCCCCAGATTATTGAACTCCAATATAAAACTGAGCAAAAAGTTCCATCACATTCTAGTCTTATGAATATTCCTTCACTACCTGGGTTATAAATTTCCTAGTCAAAGCATCTGTGATGAAATTACCTTTCCCTGAGGTATAGTTGATGTAAAATTTGAAATATTTTAGGTATTCTACCCAATGAATCTAGAGTATATTCAAATATTTTTGAGAGAAGATATAACTCAAGATATTGTATTATCAAAACATAGTAAACCTTTCTCCAAAAATCTGGTCCTTCCAACTCTTAAGTGTATAGATCATAGTTTCAATTTCAAGGTCATGGGTTCAATAATTACTCTCATGTGGCCTAATATGATGAGAGACATAACAAATGACATGATCACCCTACATAATAATGCCACCCAGAACTAAACTCGATGCATCACAAAAGACCACATTTCTATACCTGACCTCTAGGAGAGTCAAAATCAAAAATTTAGTCAAAATAAATTTTATTTCAACAAAATAATTCTATCATTTGTCATCCAATTTAAAATTTAATCAATTTTGATTTAGAGTAGTCATCATATAATACATCTTTGATAAGTCCTTAATGAGCTGATAATAATACCCAGCGAAACCCAAGAAGCCCCAAATCTCAAAAAAAAATTATGGTTGTTCCCATGTCATAACACCTTTCACCCTCTCAAGATCAATTGAGATACAGTGTTCTGAAAACACGTGTCCCAATAATTTCACTTCGCGAATATATAAATCAGATTTTATTATATTATCTCATAGCCAATGATTTACCAATAATTCCATTACTACTCTTAGATGACGCACATGATCCTGCTCAGACTTCGAGTAAACCAAGATTTTGACCACAAATACTACCAAAAAAGTATCAAGTTACTCATGAAAACTAATTTTCACTGAATAAATAATGATTTTAGGATAATTTTTTATACCAAATGGATTGGAAAGGTAATCATAATAGCCATAATTTCTCTGAAAGATAATTTTATGAGTGTCAGTTTGTTTTCTTCTCAACTGATGGTAGCCAAACCAAAGATAGATCTTCGAGAAATACTTCACCCGTTTCAATTGGAAAAACATATAATCAATATATATAAATGGATACTTTTTATTTATCATGAATATGTTGAGTTTTTTGTAATTAACACAAAGTTTAAGTGAACCATGATCTTTCTTATCACAGAGAACTGGTGCCACCCAAGGTGAAACACTCAGGTGTATAAAGCCTTCCTCTAGAGGATCATACAAACAAGTCTTAAACTCTTTCATTTTAGATGGTTTCATGTGGGAATAAATAATATATACTGATTGATTAAGAATCACTAAATCGTTAGAAAAATATACCTCCCTTACTGGTAGAAAACAAGAGAATTCAGAAGGAAAAACAATAGGAAACTCAATAAAAATTGGAGGGATATCACTGCTGAAATATTATTTATCCAGATCAAAATAAAAAAAAATCACTTTCCACAAATCTAGATAAGAAGGTATGATTCTACTCAACCTTGGGTCCCATTCTCCTTGATAGATTTTGAAAATACTATAAGGTTCAGTAAAGAAGTCCCGTCGAAGATAACAATCAGTTTAGGATTTAGTGGCATTGATCCAATCCATCCTGAATACAATTTCAAGAGATTTTATATTGAGAACCAAAAAAATCCAAGAAATATTGATATCTAATAAAGAGAAAACAAAATCATTACTATGGAGTCCTTACTCTCTCTTCATTCCAAGGAATGTAGAGGTATCAATAAGATAAGATAAATGACCCATAGGAAAATTTAGTAGATTAACAATAGGGGTTGAAATAAATAAATGATATGCACCAATATAAAATAAATCCATAACTAATGATGAAGATATAGTGAGGGTACTAATCACAGTCACTGGACCTATATCTACTTCCTCTAGAGACTCTTCCACTATGTGAAAAAGTTTCATTTCGGATGCCTGTGGCTGGAAACCATTTGTACATGAAGCATTTGATTTCTCAACAGTTTTAACAGGTGATGATTATCATGTGCCACTAAATAGAGTGGAAAAGATATGGTAATATATCTTTAGGTAACCTGAGCATCCACATGAGCCACATATCATGGGTGCCTAACTGAAAGCCTTATTTTAAAACTCAATCTTTTCACATTGGTAAGAAATAAAATGTCATCTTCCAAGCATGATAAGAGGTCCAGGAAAACCCTTCTGTCGAGAACCACTATGAGAATCATCATGATTCCCCTTTCCCTTATAAGAATTCACACTTCCACCAGGAGAGAAAGAAACTCCAGAAAACCCTGACATTCCAACCAGGTCCATTTCAAGTATCAATGTTCTATCCAACACATCAAAATAAGATGTAATATTTACTAAGAAAAACAAAGAATGAATATTATATCAAAGTTCCAATTATAGCCATTGAGTCTTCATATTATCATTCGATACTATCTCAGGTGAAAACTACAGTATCCCATCAAAATAGTTTGCATACTTTGTCACAATCTTGTCGACCTTCTTGAGTTTGGAAAACACCATAACCTTACAGAACACCATAAAATCTAGATAAAACTTGTCAATAAAAAGAGATTTGAAGTCTTTATACTCTAATACCTCTCTATTCTTTACTATTACTATCATATTCCACCATATCCTGTTTAGTCCTTCCAGTGTGAAGGTGTCACACTTCACCATGTATTCATCAGGTGCCTCCCAGAACCCAAAAAAATGCTCAATCCTTCTCAACCATTCCTCATCCTCTTGCGGATCATTAGATCCTTTGAACATTGGTGGATTCTAGTGAAGGTACTCATTAGCATGATTCTATAAAATACCCCTCATAGGTTCCACATATGGAGCCTGAATGGGAATTGATGGTGGTGCGTCTCCCAAATATTGGATAGTATGCATAATCACCTCCACCAATCTCAGGTCCACGAGATTATACGTTCATTTTGGTTCATCAACATCTTCCTCCTAGATCCAATTCACACATCTTCTCATAGGATGATTATACAAAACATCAATAGACAAGAAACAAGACATCATATTAATACTCAAAATGAGCATCAAGGGATATTAATCCCATCAGATAAGAACAGAATATTTGGATTTAAATCATATCCCATTAAATAAGAAGGGAAATACTATAACTAATAGTTGATACATAGTTCCCATAACCACCCCTAGTGTCTTAAGGATCATTGCGTTGAGATTTATTGAGGAAATCAATTGAAACTACCTCCTAAGTCCTAACAAGATTACAAAAATGAGTACTAGCATAAAAAATAAGCTCAACCTAGAGCTCAAATACCACTTTATCATGAACCGGCCCTTATAACATGGTAACCCAAAAACCGAACCAACACTAACATGTCCATAAACGAGTTAATTATCCCCATAGGCTGGCGAATAGAACCTGGAATCATAAAAAATGGAATTGGGAACTAATTTTCTACAAACATTGAGGAAGCAAGAGAAGCAATTCAAAATGTATATAAGAAAAACTATATAGGGAGAAATTTACCAAAAGTCAAATAGATATAAAAAAAATGTACTACAACAAAAATATCTGAAAACTAAAAGAAAAACCCATGTCCCGGTGCATGAAACTCTCCAAGCCCAAGGATCAATAGCTACTACCATCTCCCATTGGATTCTTAACCTTACTCGAACTTGAAAGAAGATAATATAAAAACATGCAAATAAACATGTAGGGTGTGAGATAAAATCCTTGTAGGGTCTCACCAAGGATTACATGATAATATGAAACATTTAACAAAAAAAAAATAAATATTTCAATTTCTAATAAACATGGATGTAATTTTAGAAGAATATTTTAAAAAATCATGATTTACATTTTAAATTATGGAAGTACTTTAAAAAAATTTATTAACGAACCTTCTATATAAAATATTTTATATAATTTCCCAAGGGATTATAAACTGTTTTCAATAATGGAATATATTCATTTAAAATACAAACAAGTGAGAAATATGGTCATATACCAAAAGGTATGATAGTTACAGGTTATGGGATCTCACGCACTTGAAGGTGATCATGACAATATGTGTAGACACACATCCCTATGACACTATCCAAAGATGACTCATTATTATCTCATTAGGGATATGTCATGCTGTGCTGGGATTTGTTTTAGTTGTAATGCATAAAAAGGAGTTATATCCTAATATATCACTAACTACCTAGTATTGTGCATTCTCTAATAATTATGATTGATGGGAAATTTATTTTAGAACTATTTAAAATATAATTCATCACATTCTACCATTATAAATATGCCAATTTCCTTTTAAAAATAAACACACATGGTATTTATCAAAACATTCATTTTTCAAGATAAAATAATCGGGTTTCTATCAAAACCATTTTAATCCATTTCTCAAATAACAATTTGATAAAATTCATAAAAATAATTACCAAAATTTAAATTCAACAATTTAAATTTCCCAAAATTCAATCGATTTCACAAACACACCCCAATTCACTAGAATTGGGTATTTTTTCAAATTTCATGACAAGTCAAATCCAAATCCCCCAATTAAATCCATATTTGTTTTCTTAAACAAAAAAAATTGAAATAAATTTCGCAATCAAATTGGGGTTAAATTAACTATCCAATCTTAAATAAAACCATCTAACTTTTTTCAAAGAAACACAACACCCACAACGGAACCATCCGATAAGAACGAAGGTGAAGAACATCTGGTTACTCTTCTTAAAAACAATATTCAACAATATAGATTTTAGATTTATCGATCCCAAGATAATATAACAAACTCCTAGGAGGAAAAGTGAATGAAACAGAAAGACTGAGAGACCACTTACATGGAGAGTCAAATTACAACCACAACAATGATCAATTGCTGAACTAAACAACCTAGAAGGATTAGAGGGATCTAAAATCACTTGGGGATGACCCTTAGCTCAAGAGAAAAGAATTATAAAGAAGAGGAACATAAAAATAATATGAGATTCCTTTTTAAAAACAACCCATGTAAATTTTCACTATATTTAACCTAATTACACATCATGTAATTGAAAAGTCCCATAAACACAAAAAAAACCAATCAAATTTTGTTCAAAACAGAGTTATTTTTATTTTAAAATTTACACTATGTGTTTCCATATTACACGATGTGTAAATCCCCAACTAGTTGCATAACCAACAGGTTTTATGTTGAAATTTTGAATGAATCTCTACATTCATCACTATAGGTATCCTCCAAATTATTTCTCGGACCTACCTTGACAACGAAAATGGAAATACATGAAGAATATAAAAACATACCTGAAAAAAGGTAATAGGATGTTAAAAGAGTAGTAAAGATAAAAAATTATCAATTAAATCCTATATAATTCCACTTAAATAAATTTACTCACCCATATTAAGAAAAACCACATTATAGATCATGAAATAAATCAAAAAAGCAGAAAATAGGAAAATAATAAGAGAAAGAGGCTTCTCTTTTGAGATCACCACCATCATTATTATTCATATTTCGTCTTCTTTCACTTATCCTGATGTCTCTATATTTTTAAATATGAGATTATATTGAATTAATGAACCACTTATGATTTCTAAACTCACCTATGGGTGTCACTATCATTGGAGAAATTTCTTTTATTAAATGTTTATACTTTAAAATGCCATCATACAATTTAAGAGTAGCACCTATACCTCAAGATCAGATCTAAAACACACCTAAAATAAATTAACTGCTGATATTTAGTCAAAGTCCAAATTTCATGATGACTTGAACATATCATCCTTAAAAAACAACAATAAAGACATATTTCAATGTCAAATGTGTTTTTTACTATCTCGAAACTGAGAAAATCATAAACTCACAACAATGATTTGCTTGAAAAAAACGCACAACATGAAACCATTATCTCAACACTAATCTCAATACCAATGATAGAACATATAGATTCACATGGTCATAATTTCATGAACCTTTTTAGTGTTGACCAATACCTTTAGAGCCATAGAACTGCAGAACACAAGGGTCCATTTATTGCTGTATTGAGACTGCACATGGAATATATGAGCAAGATCAAATTAATTCTTCATAAAAATAATTTCAAGTGGAATTCGATCAAATAAAGGTATAATTCCCATATTCAATAGTGTAAATGGTTTCTTCTATAACATCACATTATCAAAATGAGGAGGAATCATAGACTAATAGTGTTGACCTAAACCTTCACAACCATAACACTGCTGAAAACAAGTCCCCGTTATCTCATTATCAAGACTGGACATGGGATATATGAGCGAGATCAAATTCAATATTCATAAAAATTAGGTAAATTGGAATTTAAAAAAATAAAAGTCTAATTCCCATCATCAATAGTGTCAATGGGATATTTTGTAAACTTACACCATCAAACTAGAGAGACATCATAGCATGATATTTCTCAATTTGATGTTTGAGCTTCCTAGTTTATGTACATAGGTTTGGATCGATTGTGATATTCTCATCTTAGATTAGGTGACATTAATGGATACTATCAGCAACAAAAAGGCTCAAAGAGCCCTAATCCACTCTTCTTTAATAAGTCAAGCTAAAATCAAGACCATCTTTGGATCTTAATCCAATAGAGTTAAATGTGAAATTATTCTTCTTAAATTAGTTAACTATGATTTCCAATCAAAATTAGTCATAATCATGATCAGTTCAATTTATCTTCTTTATAGTGGATCCAATTTTCTCATGTAGTGTATTGGACACTTTAAATCCTCACATAGCCACTATTTCTTTCCATTCGATTACATGGATGTAGAAGCCTCCATATTCTGGATATGTAAAATCATCCACAGAAAAACCCTAATATACTATTAGAAATTCGATTACATGGTTATTATTTTATTGAAACCCTTACAAGATTCTTATTTAATGTAGAACTAAACTCCATTAATGAAAATTACTCATTAAAAACTTGAAAAAAATAGTAAAATACTTAATAAAATGAAAAAAATATTCTCCAACAAAGACTAATTATAAAATAGATCTCAAAACTAGAGACATGAAATTATGAAAACACAATCTAATGTGATTAATTTTTTTTACATAAATCCATAATAAATATAATCTCAATTAATTCAAATAAAAAAATAATTTTTTTTATTAAATGTTAAAAATAAAAACATGGGACTTTAAACATTTATATTCCAAAATTTAAATCACTCAATATATTATGAAAATTTTATTACAATGAATATTCATTAAATAATTTTTTTTCCTAAACACATGAAGAAATTAAAAATGAAGAACCAATATTCAATGAACCTACAAATTTACCAACTATCATCAAGTTATTTGAATTAATATGGTTTCAACTACAATTTTTTTAACTATTTTACCACTGAAACATATTTTTATATTTAAAAACTAATAAATGTCTAAAATTTATGTGATAAAAATCTAAAATATGATCCACATCAAAATACCCCACACTTGGAAAATTTCATATCTTAAGTAAATAATTAGTCAAACTTAGTGGAATAAAATTAATCTGAAAAATGAAAAACTAATATGACACTAAGACTTGATTCAAAAATGGTTTTCCCCATGTAATATCTCAAATATAAAAAAGTATTTCTCTAATAAAATTAATTAGTTTCAATGAAAATTTTATTTCATGTTTTATAAAAATTAATAACTTTGATAATTTTAACATTAATTAATCACACTTACATTTCCATCCAATTGAAAGTACACACTATTCTTTACCATAAAAAAATTGAATCCCAGTATTAGTAGACAATAAATAGAAGAAATTTAATGTATGAGTAAGAATAAAAATTAAAAATAATGGATAAATGAGTCATTTATCTGTAAAAGAATAAATAATAAAGAACGAAGAGTTTATCCAAGAACAGGATTTTCATTTAATATTATATTTGGATTTATATATTATGTGTTTAATTCGAATAAAAAATTTCATATTAATTGATAATTGCATAAAATTATATGAAAATATTCTGATTTTTTTTAAGAAATTAATAAAATTATCAATCTAATTAGATCTATTGATTAATATAAATTAACCTCCTAAAAGTGAATAATTATCCTTCATTATTCAGAAAAATTTTAAACCTGAAAAAATAGAAAATTGGAGTTTAAAAAATAGTCAATATTGGAAATTTTTAAAGTATTTACTTATGTATACATCAATTAATATATTTTAACAAAATTAAAGACCCCTCTCTAACACTTAAAACTCAATATTATCTTCAATGTTGAACTCCAAGTTGGAAGAACCAATTTTGACAGTATAAGTTATAAATGATATTAAAAGTAAGTAGTAAAAACAATGTTTATAGGGTCACAATAAATATTAATAAACATGTTTTCCACTCAATATAGAAATTATCCTATTTTTATTTTAAACTATACATGCATTTCTATAAGATAGTACAAATAGATATTAAATAAATCTTAGAAAAGTGGCATGCTAATCATGGTTCAAAGAATGGTTATGAATTAGAGAGAAAATTTATTTTCAATAAGTTAATTAAGGTAAATAATAAAACATTTAGTAATAGAATAGATTCAAAATGCAATAAAAACTATAAAAACATACCCCCCCAAACTAAAATTCAAAGTGACTCAAGTTTTTTTTCCAAAATTCATAGAAATTGTAATGTATTGGATTTTCTGTGTATTATTTTTAAATACTATATTTAATTATTAGTAGATCAGGATTTTCAGCAGCATGAGATTCTGAGGCCCAGAGTGTCTGGAATAAATGTTTGAAATAAATTAAACTTTTAAATAGTGCGTGTAATCCATTTTCCTGAAAAAGAGGAATAAATTTTAAATGGGTGCTCAAATCAAAAATCGGATGGCACCATTGTGTTCAGATCAGAAACTTTACCATAGGCAAGGCCTAACATCAACCAGTGTAGGATGACTACGAAAGTCATTTTTTTGGACGATTTAAAATAAATAAAATAAATATAATAGTCTATTTTATTTTAATCATTCCATAATGTAGCGATGTTTTATGTGGTTTTAAATAAATGGGATTCTAGGGTTAGTATCACAACCATGGAAACATTCGCTGGAATATTATGGAACATTGGAGAGAAGGCACCCTAGAGAATTCCCGATGAACGATGACGAACGACGACACATGGATTGTTGCATAGCAAGATCAAACCTCATCGACGATGGAATCAAATAAAACTCTCTTTGACGATCATGGTAGGGGTTGTTAATTAAATTCATTTCCCCATTCTCGGATTTAAATGATGGATGCGGATCAACCCACGAACAGGTTGACCCGCAGATCCTTCACTCTAGTGGGAGGGTCCTCTATCATATTTATATTGGAAAATTAATTCGTGGATGATTTTATTTAATTTTATTTTATCCATTTTATCCTTCTTATGGGATAAGATCAACACCATGAAGAATGATGGAGGAGGATCATTCCTCAATTCATTGTGTATATTTTCTTCTTCCCCTTTAACCCCATGTTCTATACGTTCTTTGTAGGATTATGAACAACAGATTGTTGCGTGTATGTTTCTAAACACAACGATCCAAAATTGGATATCCAACATCGTGACAACCTAGAAGATGTGTGACTATGATGGCCACAGAAGAATTGACTCAGTTCAATAGAAATCATTTTTCAACAGTTTCTTGTGTGGGTGGATCGGAGCATATTTTCAGGGCTGATCGGAGGCCCAAAACCGACATAATCAGCTTTATAGTGTCAGGGTGTCCTCGAACCTTGATATTCATGAAGATCAGATAGCTATATGGATAGATCGAAGATCAACTAAGGCACGGGAGGAAGAATAGTTATTTTTGGAAAATCCCAAAGAACACGACATGTATCTCGAAGAACATGGTGTGTGGGACCCGTCCAATGACAGCTAGGGTTCCACGCAATGGAAAGAGATGACACGATGTGTGAAAACTATCTCAAGAAATATTGGTCCTTACATGAAACTCGGCATGTATCTTGGATGATTCATAGACATGGGGTGGAGTACATGGCATGTAATCCACCACATGGCCAAACTACGCCCGTCACACGAGTTACCCTGGGTACCGGTACATGGGTTTCAATACACTAGTTAAAGATGTTTATGGGCACATGACAAACGTAATAGGGGTGGCCCCCAGAGAGTAAGACATGGAATTTCACACTCTTACACACAATATATATATCATTCTATATGACATGCTCTTCAACACGAGCCATTGTACATAGGTAGTACCCAAGGTCATAGGACACGGTGTGTTACCTTTATACACGCTATGTACATTTCTATACATGGCGTGACGTTCTTGTCCACTATTCCTTTGAAAGGTTTCATTTTGGTTAGTGACCCTTTTCTCATTCCCCCAAAGGTTAGTTATCATTTCCATCCATATGAGTATGATCCCCTTAGCATGTATTTTTGGATAGAGTTAGAATCACTTTAAGAGACCCAAAGCGAGGTCCTCTACCCATTATTGACCCTAGGTAGAGTCAGGTATCGATGTGGCCAATCCTACAGAAAACTGATTTTCTACTTAGCATGTGAATTTGTATGATTCGTGGTCTACACTATGGCCCTAGATGTGATCCTCATATGTGTATCATGATCTTTCCCCACCCAGGAGTGAGTTCACCCAGAATGAGTGTATCTCTTCTTTCTTAAGATCTATCAGTGCTTATATCTCTCTCATTATTCTTCATAATGAACTTACTTATCATAAAGAAGACATCAGAGCTATCAAACATGGGAGTGAGTTCTCCTGGATGAGTGCTTCATGGAATCTTCAAACCAAATTCCCAGCTTTGGTATGCGGTCCTTGTGACATAACTCTAGACTATGGGTCTTGGTTTTGAGTATATCTGAATATTTTTTTCTTTTTATATCTTCTGTAGACATATACTTTGTAGAGTTTTCTGTACCTTTACTTTGTGTATTTATTTTTGGCTTCTTGGGTCATATACTAAGTATTGTTATACAGACCCCTGCACAGGCTTTGCCTACATGTGTCACGTATTTTGCAGATGAGCGACCTTTTGACGTAGACCAGGGCAGAACAGGACCCGACTAAGATTTGTGAGCATCCTTACTAGATGAGGTGTTCCCACAGCTACAAAAATCATTCCCAGTACCTATTTCTTGCTTAAAGTTTATACTTTTTAGTTTTCAGACTCATTCTTTTGGTGGTCTTGTATTCTGGACAAGTTTACTTTTATAACTTTACATTTCATTTTACTATGTTGTATGGGTTTAGTTATATGAATTTTCTTTCCTTAGTGGTTTTTACATTTCATCATTTGTGGGATTGGAGATGTGTGTGTGTGTGTGTGTGTGTGTGTATGAGTAATTATGAAATTCCTCATATGTTAATGATATGAATACTCTGTGCTAGTCACCAGCCCCTAGTGTATTAGAGGAAGGCATAGGGAATCGAAACATGGGCCCCACTGGGACGGTTCATGACAAAGTGGTATCAGAGCTGGTAGGTTCTACCATATAACCCAGAGTCTATGAGATTGTTTTGGGGGAACAATGTTAAGTGTTTTGATCTCATCTTTCAGACCATGGATTCTAGTGTTGGTATGGGTAGCCAACATATACATACACTAAGACTCTACTAACCTGCTTTCCATCTCAGTACATGAAAACACTAGTTGCAGGGAAACAAAATAATGGTACATGAATCATATAGGAATGGGTAATATTTTCCATGTCTTATTTTTCATCTATCCTTATATACACTTTGACTGTGGTACATCTTTTTTCCCAAAAGGATGCCACCACGAAGCATACCCACTAGGATTAATCAGCTTGATCATGAGGATTACCCCATCAACGATAAGGCTTATATACATGGACCAGTTCCCTATACGTTACCTCCAGATGGTGTACCTACTATTCCACCACCATTAGAGAAGCACGTGGTACATACAATATCGATAAAAAAGTATCACATGCTGAGTGTGATCCATGAGTTTTAGAGATAGAACCTCATCAGGTCTTGAGGTGAGCATGACCCTTAGGTAGCTGAGGACTGGCTTGAGGTGGTCACCTGAGTTTTCCATCTAGTGAGGACACTAGAGGACCGGATGGTGATCCTATGAGAGAGCCATTATTAGGGTTTAGTGGGAATATGGTGGAGTTTGAACACTAAGACTCATAATGAAGAGGCTCTTTCATGGATGGAGTTCGAGTGTCTCTTTATGGATGTTTTCTCTCTAGTTAAGTTGAGAGAAGTGTGTATCCCAAAGATAATTCAGCTCTAGAAGGGCAGTTTAATGGTGGAATACTATTCATCGAGGTTCACCAACCTTGCTAGATACTAGATGGATATGGTCAGGGATTATAACTTCAGATCTCAGAACATAGAGTGAGGTATTTGACAAGAAATATGAGCTAGTGTCATGCCTCTATGAATTTAGACTTATGCAGGGGTGCTTGAGTGATATTTGGTGGTCGAGAGATTCTTGGATGAGAAGATATTTCCAGTAGAAGTCATCGATTAGCATACAGGTGTAGAGTCCTTAGTAGTAGGGAGCCAATGTCAGGCATAGGGATCAGTACATGAGAGATGTCACAAGAGGACCCAAGATAGAGGATTTTTGGTCCATGGCTCCCAGGCTAGATCCATTCAACCTAGGGATAGGTGAGGCAACTCGTAAGATAGAAGAGGACATCTCACTAGAGACTACCCAACCTGTTGATTTGCTGACATATAGGTGGTGGATGTACAGTGAGGTAGAGGAAGAGAGTGGAGTATCCAGACTCATTAAGTGGAGGATGTGGTAGAGGAGTATAGAGAGCTACAAGAGGTGGCAGATGTTTTGGACAACATCAACCACCACCACCAAGAGGTTCGTACCAGGTGTAGGGAGCTAGGGGAAAATGGGTAGGTACAACAACGTGTAGTTGAGGCGTATGACCCAGGGAATCCAGGGATGATCCTAGTTATGATCTTCATCTTTTCTACATTAGATTCTATACTAATAGACACATGTTCTAGTCATTCTTTCCTCACCGCATGTCTTGTGTGAAACAATGAGATTATGGTAGAGCCATTGACTTGGATCTTACGCTTGGAGACACCTAAGGGAAGAGACCTTATGGTCACATATCTTTTCTAATAGTCTGATATTACCCTCAGAGGTGAGAGTTTTGGTTGGAAACCCTTGGTGGAAGCATTGAGGACATATGATTTCATTCTCGACATGGATTTGTTATCTTTGGTCCATGTCCAAATTAAATGATTTGGCTAAGAGTACAATGTGTCCGTAGTGACAGAACAAGGTTTTCCTTTGTTGGTGAAAAAAAAACCTAGGCATAAAAGAATGAGATCATTCTTAGAAGGGTGTATCCGATCACTAATGAGTTAGCTAGCCTTACCCTCGAAGCATCAGAGGTTTTGAGATTTCCGTTCCTAGTGGTAGTGGCATAGTATAAGGATGCCTTTCCATAAGATGTTCCAGGACTACCTCCCCACCACGAAGTCGACTTCTGCATAAAATTACACCCCGAGATGACACCTATATCCACACCGGTGTATCGGATGGATCCTACAATGATTTTCAAGATGAGGGTGTAGTATGATAATTTTCTGAGTAAGGGATTTGTAAGACCCAGTGTTTCACCCAATGCAGCCCTAGTTTTGTTTGCCAAGAAGGAAGATAAGAGTTTGAGGTTGTGCATGGATTATCGGTGCCTGAATCAGGTAATAGTGAATAAAAATTATCTACTACCATGTATTGACAACCTCTTCGATCAAATGAATAGGGAACAATGGTTCTTGAGGGTTGACCTTTGATCGGGTTACCACAAGTTACGTGTACGAGAGGAGGATATAACGAAGAAGGCTTGCAGATTCCACTATGGTCACAACGAGTACTTAGTGATGCCTTTAGGCGTGACGAGCTCTCATGTAGTGTTCATGGGACTTATGAATTGGATCTTTCATCCATACTTAGACCGATTCATAGTGGTCTTCATCGACAATATCTTTATGTACTCATAATCAGAGGAGGAGTACATGAGACACCTTTAGATGGTTCTAGACATACCCCAAGAGAACTATCCTCATGGGAAGATCTTTAAGTTCTAGTTATGGATATAAGAGGTCAACTTTCTAGGACATGTTTTCTCAGCAGATGAAGTAGTAGTGGACCCAACCAAGGTCGAGGCACTGTTATCATGGAGCCACCCCAGAGTGTGATAGAGGTGAAAAGATTCCTTGGGATGGAATGACACTACTGAAGATTTTTCCCTAATTTATCTTGAATAACAACACTAATGATAGCTTTGACCCAAAAGGGACATCCTTTCATATGAACAGAGAATTTCCAACAGGTTTTCCATTAGTTGATGTAGATTCTGATTAGCACACTGATCATGAGATTTCTAGAAGAGTCTATCAAGTACGTAGTTTTCTATGACACATCAGGGACCGAGTTTGGCTATGTCCTGATGCAGAGATACATGGTAATTGGTCATGGTTTATTCCATTTAAGGTAGAATGAGAATAACTACATGACTCATGATCTTGAGTTGGAAGAGGTAGTCTTCACGCCGATGATGTTGTGACACTACCTGATGGAAGAATGGTTTTTCATCTACTCTAACCACAAGACCCTCAAGTACATTTTGTCGTAGAAGGAACTGAATGTATGGAATAAGTGATGAGTAGAGTTCATCCAGGATAATAAATTCAAAACCATCTATACTTATTGGAAGGGTAACGTTGTGGAAGATTCTCACAGTGTGAGATAGAGTTTTTAACTACTAAGAGAGGAATCAGAGCAGTTGGCCTCACTATAGTTATTTATTGTGGATGGAGATGATAAAACTTATCTGCAGTCGATGGTTGTCACCCCTCTACTCTTACAGTGATTCAGGGAGTCACAACTAGGGGATGTTTATTGAGAGAATTTACGTGCTCAATTATCCATAAGAAATGCTACTGATGGATATTCGTAAGGTGGGAAGCACATAGTTCGTTTCAGAGGGCACATAGTTGTGACAGTGGTCTTACGGGAGGAGGTTTTGAGGGATTTTCATATAACTTCCTTGGTAGTATAACTTGGAGTGTAATAAATGTTCTAGGATCATCGACATCAGTTCTGGTGGACAATTATGATGAAGGCAGTAATAGAGTTCCTTTCTCGATACCTTATGTGACAACATGTGAAGACTGAGCACCAGGTTCCAATAGGGTCATCTCACCCTATAGAAGTTCCAGAGTGGAAGTAGGAGGGAATATTAATGGAATTCATGATAGGATCACCATGAATGTACATGGGACACGTTTCCATCTGGGTGATCGTTGACCAACTCACCAAGTCAGTCGACTTCCAAGCTATCAAGAAGTAGAGTTTCTTGGAGAGAATGTGATGACTCTATGTGCAGGAGATATTTAAGATTCATGGAGACAAATCAATGATAGTTTTAAACCGTGATGCTCATTTCACATCCCGATTGTAGAAGGGATTTCATGAGGCATTTGGGAATCAGCTATGATGGATCAGAGCATTCCATACCTATACAGATGTTCAGATAGAGAGAACCATTCAGATTCTAGAGGATATGATGTAGTCTTGTATCTTAGACTTTGGTTATAGTTTGGACGACCACCTACCACAAGTGGAGTTCTTTTACAACAATAGATACTACTCCACCATCGGTAAGACTCCGTTTGAGGATTTATATAAGCAACCCTACCGATCACCACTTTCTTGGACCGAACTCAGAGAGTCATAACTCATGGGTATAGAGTTGGTGCGAGCTACCTCTAAGAAGGTTCAAATCATGTAGAAGCAGATGAAGACTGCATAGAGCTGACAAAAGTCTTATTCTAACATACTATAGAGGGCTCTGGAGTTCTAAGAGGTAGACTATGCCTTACTTAGAGTCTCACCTTGACGATGGTTGTAGAGATTTGGATGGGGTGGAAAGTTGTCTATGAGGTTCATATTCCATTTTTAGATACTTCACAGAGTTGGTGAGGTGACGTACCTCCTAGCTCTACCACCACAGTTTTGCTGGGTACATGATGTCTTTCACATGTCGCAGTTGAGGAGGTATGTGCATTACGAATCAAACATCCTCGACTGGGGAGAGATGGACATCAAGGATGGGAAGACCTTCACGGAGTACCTAGTGGAGATTGAGGATTAACATGAGAGAACAATTCATGGGTGATCAATTCCCTTGGTGCATGTCTGGTGGTGGCATGTGAACCTTTAGGAGAGCATGTGGGAGTGGGAGGCTCAGATCTGTGCATAGTACACACTTTAGTTTGAATAGCCATTTGTTTTGGATTTTTGGGGATGTAAAATTCCTAAGATGGGGATAAATAAATGTATCAGATTTTCCATGTATTATTTTTAAATATTATATGAAATTATTACCAGACCATGATTTGTGACAACATGTGATTCTGAGGCTCAGAATGCCCGAAATAAGTGTTTGAAATAAATTAAACTTGTAAATAGCATGCATGATTGGATTTCATAAACGAGTGAAATAACTTTTAAATAGGTGTATGAATCAGAAATATGAGTGCATCATTTCATTCAAAGTAGTGAATTTACCTTAGGTGAGGACTAATATTGACCGAAGTGGGTTAGTTGAAAAAGTTAATTCCTAGACGTTTTAATAGAAATATAATAAATTTAATCATCTATTTTATTTTAACAATTCCATAACGTAGTGATGCATTATGTAGTTTTAAATAACTGTAAGCCCAGGGTTAGGCTCATAACACTAGAAACTTTCCTTAGAATCCTCTGGAACTTTGGATAGGAGCCACCCCATAGAATTCCCGATGAACGATGCCACATGGATCATTGCGCAGCAATATCAGATATCACTGAAAATGATAATAAATCCACTTCTCACCAACGATTGAGTTAGGGGTTGTTATTTAAATTATTTTACCTATTTTTGGATTCAGATGACGGACGTAGATCAACCCATGAACATGTTGACCTGAATATCATTCGTTCTAGTGGGAAGGTCTTTTATCAGATTTATTTTGGAGAATTAATCCATACAGGATTTGAATTAATTTTATTTTCCCTATTTTATATTTCTAATAGGATAAGATCAACACCATGAAGAATGACAATAGAGGTTCATTCCTCAATTCATTTGGTGTATTTTCTTCTTCCCCTTTTTACCCCACGTTCTTTTTGGGGTTATGAAAAATGGATCGGTATACATCCTTTTCACAATTAAATGATCATTAATTGGATATAGAACATCATGATGAACCAGAATAGGTGAAATGGAGATGGTGGTAGGTGAATAAACTCTATTCGAGAGAAATAATTCTTCAATAGTTCTTCGTGCAGATGGATTGAAGGATGTTTTTAGGGCTGATCGGAGGAACAAAAATAACGGAATCAACTTTGTGGAGTCGGGAGACTTCGAACCATGAGTTACATAGCAATGAGATATCTAGATTGATGGATTGAAGATCAACCGAGGCATAGGAGGAAGAACAGTGTTTTTTTGGAAAATCCCAGAGATCACAAAATGTATCTTGAAGAACATGGTGTGTGGGACTGGTCCAACAATGGCTAAGGTTCCGTGTGGCTAGAAGTGATGAAATAGTGTGTGAAAACTATCACATGATGTGTTGGTCCTTACATAGGACTCTACGTGTATCTCTGAGGATACACAAAAATGGGGTGGAGTACACAACATGTACTCCAGCACAAGACCAGACTAGGCCGATCATGTCGGTTACCCTGTGTATCAGTACATGGATTGGAATACACAGGATAAAGCCAAGTATGACCACATTACCACCGTACACGTGGAAAACCCTAAATAGTAGGACATGACATGCCGTGCTCTTACATTCTGTATATATCTCTTTATATACGACATGCTCTTCGACATGAGTCGTTGTACACGGGTAGTACCCTGGGTCATAGGACATGGCATGTGACCATTCTACATGCTCTGTACTATTCTGTACATGTCTTAATCTTATTGTACACAATTCCTTGGATGGGTTTCATTTGTGATAGTTCCACTTTGGTTATTCCCGTGATGTTTAGGTATCGTTTCCATTTAAAGGAGTATGATCCCTTTAGTAGGACTTTTTGGATAGAGTCATAATCCCTATAAGAGGCCTAGAGAAATATCCTATACCCATTGTTGTCTCTAGTTAGAGTCAGGTATCGATGTGACCAATCCTATAGGACGATGATCCTCTACTTAGAATGTGAATCCGTATGAGTCGTGGTATATTCCAAGTCCATGGAAGGGATCCTCATCTATGTATCGTGATCTTTCCCCACTCATGAGTGAGTTATCTCAGAATAAGTGTATTTGTTCTCTTTTTAGGTCTATCGGTGAATCTATCTCTCCTGTGACAGTTCTCAGTGAACATACTTCTCGGAAGGACATCATTATAGCCACCATACTAATGGAGTGAGTTCTACCAGATGAGTACCTTGTGGAATATTCGAACTGAATCCATATCATGGGTGTACAGTCATTTTGGCTTACCTCTAGACAACGAGTCTTTATTTTGAGTATATCTGGATATGTTTCTATTGTTATATGTTTTGTAGAAATATACTGTGTAGAGATTACTATAGGTTTACTTTGTGTATTTATTTTTTGTTTTCAGGGTCTTCTATTGAGTATTGTTATACTCACACATGCACGGGCTTTTCCCACACGTATTGTGTCTTGTGTATACAAGCAACCTTTTGACAGAGACCAGGGTAGACTAGGTCCAGATCGAGATTTGTGAGCTTCCTTACAAGACGAGGTGTTTCTACAACTATGTGAAGTAGTCCCAATACATATTTCTTTCTTATAGGTTGGAATATGTAGTTTACAGACTATATTTTGGTGGCCTTGTATTGTGGCCTAGTTTACTTTTCACGCTTTACTTTATATTGTACATTGTTGGTTTGATTTAGTTGTATGCATGTTTTTTGTTCCTTAGTGGTTTTTATGTTTCAGCATTTATGGGCTTGCAGATGTTTGAATGTGTAAAATTACTTAGGAAATTCCTCCCATGCTAATGATATACCTACTCGGTGCTATTCACCATCCCCCTGACCTATTGAAGGTAGACTTGGGGAGTCATGACACAGACCCCACTAGGATGGGTCATGATGGAAATTCAAGCCAATTTTAAGGGAAAGTATAAATTGTTTTTAACCAACATTGAAATTTTATAATAGGATGGAATAATGAAAATTAACTCCATTGAAAAATGAAAATTGGCTTCCTTTGTGCTTAATCCCAAAATATCACACACTTTTAGACAAGTTTATCTCCACTTTGAGTCTTCAAATATAATACCAAAATGAAAAGAATTATTCAACTATGAATTTAAACATTGAGAATTAAAATGTGAATCTAAGAACCAGAGAGATTATGTGTCTAGAAATTTAGGACAATAATGGATCAATATAGAATGAAATATGGGGTGGTCATTTAGTGGGTATAATTCCATGATTTTTGTTACAACATAGTTTAATGTAATAATTTCAACATGTTCTCACATGATTTATAGAAGAATACCATCTATTATTTTGTTCCCCTATACCTCTATAAAACCAAAAATAAGAATTTTTTCCACTATTATAACTATTCCTAGAAGCTCACTAGAATAATCATCGATTTAATCAGGAGGTTCTACAATAAACTCAAAATTTTCAAAAACATCATGGAAATCAAACAACTTAATAAACTCCCACTCGAATGAATATAATTCATCTCCCATGAAATACCTTTCAGACTCCTCACTTTATTAAAAAGAGTTAAAATTTTCGAAAATAAGTTGAAACATAAGAACATAATCATACATAATAGGTGAGAGATTTAAAACAAAGAAGACTCATTCCAAATGAAATTCAGAATTTTTTTTAGCCGACATCAACTGAGAACTTTCCTCAAATAAAGAGGCTTCCAAACACTTATCTTCTAGTAAAAATATATCATAAAAAGGTTCAAAAAAATATTGAAGAAGTTATGAATGTAACACAAGGTTGGTCTTGATATAATTAATTTTCTCATCAATAGGAAACTTAGTGGGTGGAACAACAACTCGTGTGATATTCTCAGCAAGATAGGAACACTAAACTTTAGTAACATCCAATGGTAATGAAAAAAATCATACCTAACATAAAATTTGTAACACTCATCAATACGTGAGGAAACCAAAAAAAACATGAAAATATTAGGAGAAGGGGGATAGAAATTCCTCCTAAACTGAGGTCTAAAAATTTATTCAGTAACATCAATTTGTTTTAAAACAACCTCAAGTTTGTACTTCCCAAAACCATGACACTCTTTAACATCATCTATGACTTGAAAGTAATTCTTAACATATATACATTATTGATAACATTTCAAGTATCTAAGAAGGGAAAAACCAGTAATATATAAATATTTTCATCACAGTTCATTTCAAGAACTAGAAAACCAAAGGAAAAAAATAAAATTCCCTCTATTAACTAGATGATAATTTACCATTCCGTAAGTATGAGTAATTGACTTACCACCCAATTTAATAGACATACATGTTGTTTTCAAGGCCCTAATACCCAATTTTTTGAACAAGGAGTAGGGAATCAAATTGTGACCAGAACCTAGGTCACACAAATAATTCACCTCTCCATTATGTCCTATTCTATATTTAAATAAAAAACATCATGGTATTTTTAATTTTAGAGGCATGTTATTTTGAAGAACATTACAAAAACACTATGAAAGATTTACAGTGGAAATGTATTACCAATATAATTTTTTGGCCAACAACCTTTTATAGAATTTAAAATATGATGGAATTTTGGTTATTGATTCAGAAAAAGAAACTTTTATATTTATGGTTTTAAACATTTGAAGAAATTACAAGTTGTCAGGTTCATCATTATTCTTGACTCTTTGTGGAAGGAAACTGATAGGGGTGTCAATTTTCAAGATGGATTGGTTTTTATCTTAATAATACTCAATATTCTTCATAGAATATTTAATTATTTACCATTTAGTTTTCCTTTTAACTATAAGATTTTTTTTATGTTTCATCAATTTTTTTCATTCTAGACTATGTTGTCATGTTTTACAGACTCATTTTTTAAATAATTTCATTTCTAGATTGATCCATGATTTTAGATTCATTTTTTATAATCTATTTCTAAACATATTCATGAGTTTTAAATCCTCTTATTATTTTTATAACTACAACATATTCACTTTGATTGTGTTCTTTTGTACTGAGTATCTTTCCCTTGTCTCTAAAAATAAAATCCTTAGAATGTTGTCCCATTTAAACTTCCAAGTTGTGAATTCTAGAATCTATATTTTTTAAAGGTACAATTTTTTACCAACTTCTAATAAATTAATCCATTTTATTCTCCATAATAATTCAATCACTCAGCCCCACATTGATTTTTAAAAAAAGGTTTAGGCTGTGATTGGTAACCAGGGGTAACAGGTTGTTTAATTACTTATTGATGTTTCCAAGATAAATTAAGGTAAATTTTAAATATAGAATTAAAATTATTTTTAATTAGAGTATTATTGACTTGATTTTTAGATATATAGTCTAAAAAATGATCACTCTCATTCCATTGAATGGTTGGATCAAAATTGGGATAATTGTTTTTAGTGTCCCCAAATACACCACAATGTAGAAATTTCTCCCTGAGTGTGTTATCAAAAATTATAGTATCTTGAGGTTTGATTTTATCCCAATGTATCAATTTCTTACTAGTGAACGTATTTGTTTTGTGATAATGTATAACAAATTTTCTTAAGAACATCTGTGATCAGGTTTGAAATGTCACTACCATAAGACCATTCTACAATATTTTTATTGTATGGTGTAATACCATTGTAGAAGGACTCTATTAAAATATGGGGATTCAAATAATGGTTGAGAAATTTTCTAAGGATCTAATAATATTTCATGTCTCAAGAAAAAGGACCCTATCATTTTAAACAAAACCAATAATTTTAGGCCTAAAGTTAACTAAGGTATTTTTAGGATACAATTTCCCTATAAATGAATTAAAAATTGATCCCATGTATAGAAACAATATCCTCATCAAGGTTTTGAAACTAGATCTTATACATTAACTTATGGAAAGAAGGAAGCAAAGTCAATGTAAGAACCAACCACTCAATCAATGCAAGGGGAATAGTTTCATATAATAGTATAAATATCTAAAAAATTATAATGAATCCTCAGTGAGAAATCCTTTAAAGGATGGAAGTATGGAGAGGAATGACTGCTTGATTTATTAATTTCTAGACCCAAGTGAGTGATTAATACACAAAGGGTTTATATATATAAAAGGAAAATATAACTCTATATGTCTAGGACTCTCTAGGATTGGAATTATGAAATTTGGGATATTCAAGTTCTGATTAAGATTCCAGGTCTTTAAACTTTTAAATTATCCATTTCAGATTTTATTTTTTTAAGGGAACTATAATGTCTCAAAATTTATGGAATTATGGTTTCTAATTTATTAGTAGATGATGTATGCAATATTTCATTAAAAAACTGTTTTTTCGAAATAATAAACACAAAAATGTGAGTAAAAAAATTAGTTTTTAGATTTTTTATCATCTTTTTATGCATGTTTTTTAGTTTTTTATATTCCATTTTTGAATTGTATACACATTATTTCCCCTAAAATGGTGAAAAAATATGACAATATGGTAATTGATGCACTCAAATTTTATTTATTTGTTTTACCTAATTATTACTAAACAGTGATGCGTAGGTGTTGAACCTCAGGGGAGGAAAAATATACTCTTCAAAACAAACAAAAACAAAAGCAAACAAAACTAGCACAAAAACAATCAAAAAGAAAAGTTTCTAGAATGTGGAATGAAATTTCAACAATAATGAGAAAAGAAAAATGGAATTGATAAACTAATGGTGGAAGTACACATATGGAGAGAAAAATAATGACTAATTTATGAATTAGGGAAGCATAGAGGTCTAAATTGATAAAAAAAATATTTTCTATTCAAGCATTAAGATTATAAAAATTGTGCTAAAGCTATGAAGAAAATAGGTTGGATATGCTAAATTTTAATCGATGGAAAACTTAGGATAGTGAACTATATCAAGGGATGATCTGTCAAAAAACTCCAAAATTGATTAGTCATTTCATGGAGAAGATACAATTCAACATTTTCCAAATTAAGTACATCTATTGAAATTCAAAGTCAATGTATCTATTATAATTACATGTGCATACAGGTTGGTTTTATTTTTTGAAGTGAAAATTTAATCCTCAATCTAGTGAGTCAGTTTAATATTAAAATGTATTTTCAAATAGAATTCTATAACATTGAGCACCATCAATAGGGTTTTTAGATCTGGGATGTGGGTTACCAATAGATCGAGGAGGCTTTAGAGGTTAATATGAGGGTTTAAAACTGAGTAATAAAAATTAGAGAACATTCAAAGTGTGACAACAAATGTCATGTTGTGATTTTCTGTATTTTGGGGAAGGAGCCCCCATTTTTTTTGGTTTCATGGTTTGTATAAAAATTTAGGTCCTCAAAAATTCACTAGTTAGATATTTTTTGTCTTAAATTTATTTATTTTTTAATTAAGTTATAAAAATAAAGGGGGACTTCTCCCATGCCTAGTACACATCGATACCCCCTTCCCCTTTACTCTATATCACTTTAAAGAGGGATTCTCCATATTTTTTCAATGAAATAGAGTTCCACTGAATGTATTATAAAGGTTGAGGTAAGTCTTAGTGTCCTCCATATTCAATTATTTTTTCCATTTCTATTTAGATCTTTCTCAGTTATTATATATAATATGACCTATTTCTAAGACATCTATCTTGTTTCTAATTTTCTTTCGATTCAGGATGAATACTAGTATGATATTTGACAATGGAATTCACTAAGAATGATGCAGGATGCACCTTTAATTAATCCCATAGTCTCTATTATTTATCTAAGTACTTAGGATGTGTTTTAATTCAAGATTTCCAAGTATTGACCTTAATTTACAATCTATAATTTAAAATGTCTTATACTATTGTTTAATTTTTAAATCACATTTATAGGAAATTAGAAATATAATTCCTAGTAAGGACCTTAGGTAATTATTTTGACCAAGAAATATTCTAGTTAAAGGGTGAGTTTCCTATGGAAGGTAAAATGTAATATGTTAAGGGAATTTTATGTTTGAAATGGTTAAATGGGATTTCTTAACCATCGATGTTGTAAAATAATTTGGAACATTAAAAAGATAAATGTGTTTGTAAAGGGAAAAGACCTTTTCTCTTGAGATGTGATGTGGGTTTAATAGTGAATTGGGGTATGGTAATGGGTTGTGTTTGTCTAGTTGGAAAATGGTAAATTATTTATGAAATGGGATGGGGTTATTAAATGGATTTATTGTCAATTAATTATTTCCCTTAATTGTTAAATATATAAGTTATAAATTAATTTCTTTTGATTTAAAGATGGGTCAAGATAAATTAGTAGGATACCATGGAGTCTGTATAGACATAAAATTGGGTGGAATTCAATCAGGGATCTTTTGATTCCCCTATGGTACATGCATTAATGTCATGGTGTGATGAAAACATTGGAATCATAGTGTTATAATGATATTTAATGACTTGAATGAACCATTTGATTATATTAGATTCATTACCATGAATTCCTTGAAGTGACTCCCCTTCGATTTGGTAATGTATAAATTATCAAATTCTAATGATTAATGTCATGGATTATTGCAAGGTACCTTGGTGAATATCATGAGATGAGTTCCTCATATTTTACCTGGTTATGTTTAGTTGAATACCTCAGGAATAATTTAGGGACTCCCAATAGACCATGAGTCTAAATGTAAAGGATGGTTCTGTGAGTTTAGATTAGTAATTTAGATTATTGTAATTCCAATAGTCACCCATTCCTTATAATCACTCTTAAATTTGTTGTAGCAGAATGTCTAATAGATTTATGTGGGCTCCATTGAGTGGTTACAACCATGGTTTCCTTAATAGTATAATTTTTAACCATTAGATTCATGTGTTAAGATGAATTAATATATATATATATATATTGAATTAATTTATTTAAGATTTATTAAATATTTATTCAATAATGCATTGGGTTTTTTCTAGTTTTTGTAGGAAATAGGAAATCAATTCTCAAAAGAGTAGCTATTGTAATTTCAAAAATTCCAAACACTATACATTATGAACACTATTCAAGAAGTCAATTCCTTGATAACAGGACACCTAGAGACCGATGGCTAACCCTTGAAACTAGTAGAAGTCATGAAATACACCAGACTAAAGAAATACCTATTGTGAATACACTAAATGATGTGAATTTTTTTAATTATGAACCCACCGAAAGATACAAGAAATGAAATCCAGGATATGCAAGATTTCTGGAGACTTCTTAGGATTAGATTACATGATGTGAATTTACATTAAATGTCATGAAATCCTCAAAGTTAACATTATCTTATTCAATACATGACGTGATATATTTACACATCATGAGCTTTTCAAGCTAATATATATTCTAGCTCCTTGAAACTGGCGAGGGATGATGTAGATTTCCAGATATTTATTCTTTATTTTACACTTAACTCTTCACACCTTTACAGACCTAGTTTACAATTGCTTTTCTTTCTACCATGTTGATACTTTACTACTACACATCATTAAAAATAATTGTGGATTGATCGTTCTTGTTCAAATTTATATTTCAATTCCAAATTAAAATTTTATATTCAACTTATATATACCTTTCTGCTTCCTTCATCCCAGTAAATTATGTGTTTTGTTCTTCTATTTATTTAATCATGGATTGACTTAGTAAAAATTTCTTAATAAATATATCAAGCATGATGGAATTTACTATATCATCTAAACCAATTCTTATAATGAATGGATAATCCTCTAGAATTAGGGTTTGTGAGTAGGGGAATTTAAAAACTAATTAATCCTTAAATAAAAACTTAGTTAATCCTTTGGCTAGAAATTATGTTATGAATTTTTGTTAATCATATTCTTGTACACAACACTAATTTGGGGAATTTAAATAGAAATACCCTAACCTTATTTGAGTTTAGAATGTTAGGTTTAATATCCTATAATTATGTTTTCCATTGAAGTTAAACCTTACTCATCTAGGTTGTTGAATGCCTCTAAACCAATTTATATTTTCCTACTTAGGTAGATCCAATTGGTTTTTCCAAAACCAATTGGTGACCTATGAATGGATTTGAGTCTAAGACACATGACCATACCAAGATATAATTCGTAAGACCTTTTTCCTACAACCTAAAATTGACCCCAGTCAATTATATTTATTTTGATGAAAATCCAAAATATGCAAGAAATTCATATAAAACATTTGAGAGTCATGCGATGAATCCATCTTTCAAGTTCTAATCACTTTGTTACTTGATTTTACATATTTTACTTGTGGGTTTAACCTTGTGATTACACTATGTTATGTATTTCTATCCAATGTAGTTTAGATTTTATAAATTTCTTATCTGATCAACTCTTGTAATAAATCAACGATGCTGTGTGGGACTATCAAATTTTGGTGTTTTTTCTAGGGGATAATTGTTTCTAAAGCATAATGACCTTTGTTATGTACCTCTGATTACCTCACACCCTCATTTTTCTCTTTACCCTTTCTTTTTTACAAATTTTTCACACATACTGTCACCCGCATCGACATTTTCATATAGTGAATTCTCTAGGTCCCTCTGAATCATTCAAGGAGCCTAGAAACTCAAAAACAAATTCTTTTTTATCCCAAAATTGAGGGAAACCAATATAGATTTTTTTCGTCCTATTATGCTTGATCTCAATAACCTTGTATCACTTAACCATCAACATATTCAATATGCACCACCTAAACATCAGGAAGAATGACTAGTGCTAGAGGAGAACATCATTATAAATTTAAATTGTCATCCATTAGTGGTGCTACTCCCAACATCCTTCATCCTCTAATATAGGTGAATACTTTTGAAATAAAATTTGGCATTATCCACAAGATCCATAACTAAGGACAATTTAATGGACATTAAAGTGAATATCTGTATAAGGATATTACATGTTTCTTAGAAGTTTATGAAACTTTACGGGTTAAGGTGTAGTGCCTTACACCATAAAACATAATGTTTTCCCATTTTCCTTACATGATAGATCCAAGGTTTAGCTCAAAATCTAAGCTCCCAAGTTCATTATGAATTCATAATATTTAGCTAAAATGTTTTTAGACAAATATTTCCCACTTATATGAAACTAGAAACTCAAAAATTATATCCAAAAAAACTCCCAAGAAGGTGTAGAATTAGTTTGGGAAGCATGGGTTTGCTTCGAAGAGATGACTCAAAAGTTCCCACATGATGGAATTGATGTGTGGATAAAACATTAAAAATTTTACCAAGGACCAAAAATATATACACGTACTATACTGGACACCACCACCAATTGAATACTCATGGTCAAGAAGAAAAAAGTTTGAATAGCTATTTTAGATGAAATCTCTCCCAATATTAGTCCATGATAGAGTGACTAAAGACCTTCTCGATGTGAAATTCAACTTGTGGAAAGAGTACCTGCCATGCAGCCTGAGTTGAAACCCCAGAAAAGAATCTACAAACGTTTTCATCTACCTTATACACCACTACAACCTCCTACCCATTTATGGAAATCCAATACTTTAAAATATGTGGAGGTCTAGACCCATACCAATACTATAGAGAAGGTATGGAAGAATCCCAAAATTAGGATTGTAATTATGTAAATTACAATCTAAAAAAATAAAAATTTCATCAAACCCAAAAATACTAGTATTCTTATTATTAACAATTATTATCTCAATATCCATATAAAACTAATAAAGGCTACTACTAAAAGAAGCTGGGTCAAGAACCACCATGAAATTAGGGAATGTCTTGGTGGCCACCTCAAGATTTATCTTCTCAACCTCAAAAACCATTTCCTCAAAACCCTCCCCCCTAGAGCCCAGAAATTTCCCACACTCAGTAACAAAAAATTTAGCAAGATCTGTCAAGACAGACACAACATGCCCAACCTCCATGGTCAAATCTTGAGAAATTTCTCACCATATTAAATTAAAAGGTAGATACATGAATGAGTTTAGAAGAAAATTATAGGCATAATCATAGGTCTTCACTCCACAACCTTGAGCATAAAGTGGGACAAATAAATAAGACTATATTAGATTTATTATCGAGTACATTTCCCAGTAATACCAAGACACACCTGAGAGAGGATCATAAGGCTATATTTATTTGGAGTGGAAGGAATATATTTTTAAACATCTATGTATAGGCAAGGAAAAAAATCAAGAGGATCTTGAAATACTCGAGATAATCATCAACAATGATAGCGATGATAGTACACAAAAAGCTATCCAAGAACAAAATTTGGAACCATAGCCTACTAAAGAATCTCTTATACCATAGTAGTCTAAAAAATAATATGTTTATATGGAACCACCACTATAGAAACACCAATTACATTTCCAGAGATAATGATACATGGTAGGATAAAGGGGAAATACCAAAAGATTTTAGAGATGTTTAAGAATCTTCACATCAATATCCCATTTTTAGAGGCCATCACTCAGATGACTACTTAGGAAAAATTATTGAAGGAGTTTCTCACCAATAAAAGAAAAATGGAAGACTTAATGTTTTATATACTTTAATAAAGAAATGTCCGCATTCGTTCAGTGTAATAACCCACTAAATATGCGAGTCCGAAAAATCTTATAGATTCCATGCACTATCATAATGTGAGAATTCTGAATATACATTTTCGAACTCAGTGAAAGTATTAATCTCATTCCTATGAGTGCCTTCCATAATTTATGGATTGAATATTTGAAACTAAAAATTGTTTCAATTCCACTAGATGACTGATCACCCAATTACCCTTTAGGACATCTAGAGAATGTTTTAATCAAGGTTAGTAAATTTATTTTTCCTATCACTTCTCTTATATTGGATATGGAGGAAGAAGGTAATGTCCTAATAATTATCGGGACATAATTTTTCACTACTATAATGTATTTGTTAAAAGGAATCATGGAAGGATAATTTTCAGTGTTAGTGATGAACATGTAGTGTTTGATTTAGTAAAATCTTCCAAACAAGAAGGTGGGTCATTTGATTATAAAACCATATTTTTGACCGATAAGAGAGATGATTAAATGTCCATTAGGGATGGAAAAGGGACCCTATATCCTGGAAAATATGATTTTAGTGATTATGAGGACATGAATAATAGTGAACCTATGATAAGGGATACCATTTTACCATTCATTCATCCATTCATTCATCAACCCACAGAATTTAGAAATGAAGACTCTACCAAGCACTTTAAAGTACTCATTCTTAAAAACTAAAGCTACAATTATAGTTATTATCATCTCAATGGTGAATCAAGTGCAAGAAGAAATACTAATTGAAGTCTATAAGATGTATAAAATACTAGTTTCCTGGGGTGTAGATGACATCCTGGAGATCTACCCCATGATTTTAAACTATAGAATTCTATCGGAAGAAGTTTCCAAACCAAAACGTCAACCCCAAAGGTGAATAATTACTCAAAAAAAATAATAATTTTAAAAGGAAATTTAAAAACTTTTGAATGTAGGTATAATATTTTCCACCTCTAATATTGAGTAGGTGAGCCTGTTGTAAGTCATCCCAAAGAAAGGCTGCTTGACTATTATTAAAAACAATGAATATGATATAATCTTAACTCAAACCATTTCTGGATGATGAGTATGTTTTGACTATAGAAATGTCAACACAATGACTCAAAAATAATATTTTCTGCTCCCAGTCATGGATCAGATGTTGGAGATATTATATTGAGATGAATTCTATTGTTTTATTAATGTATACTCTGGGTATAATAATTTTTTTGACACAGATTATTACTCAATGACCACATTCACATGCCCTTTATGAACCTTTGTATATTGAAGGATGTCATTTTTAATGTGTGATGCACCAAAAATACTATAATGGTGTATGACACATATTTTCCATGATATGGTGGAGAAATTCCTAGATATGTTCATGGATGATTTATATGTGTATGAACGATCCTTCTAGGTTTGCCAAAGAAATTTTGAGTTTGTTCTATTGTGCTATAAAGAGAAGTTCCTAGTACAAAAAATGGGAAAAATGAAATTTCATGGTCAAAGGAGGCATAATCCTAGAACATAAAATATCAACGAATGGAATGAAAATAGATCAAAAAAAATCATGGAAATTAAATATTTACATGAACCCATAAAAGTGAAAGGTATAATGAGTTATCTAGGCTATGCAGGATTATATAACCACTTCATCTAGGATTTTGAAAGAGTATACCACCCACTAAAACACCTATTATCTAAGTAAAATCCACTCAATTTCACTGAAGAGTGTTAGTATACATTCAACACTCTGAAAATAGCATGTTGGTCACTCCTATCATAGTATCAACTGACTATGATAAGGGATTTGGATTGATGTGTGATGAAGGTGATCTCATTGTGGGAACTGTTTTAGGATAGTGGGTGGGACACATCTTTCGACCTATATATTATTTCATCCATGCCCTATATAGATCTCAATTTAACTATATGATCACATGGAAGGATCTACTAGAAGTGTTCTTCATTTTTGAACAATTTTGATCACACTTCTGGCTTTATAATGTGTTTTTGTGTACAGGTTATGCCACACTGAAATACCTATTGATAAAAATGATTTCAAACCAAAACTAATATGGTCATTTCCATAAGAATTTGACATAGTCATCAAAGACAAAAAAGAGACTGAATATGTAATTTTTTAACACTTACCTTGATTTCCATATCCATGTATTAAGGATGATAAATATTTAAGCATTGAGGATGATTTTACCGTATAAACATTTTTCAATATGGATACAGAAGCACAATTATAGTTTTATAATATTAAGAAAAATATTGTTAGAAAATATCTTTACCCACACTTCTCTTATCAACAGAGGAAGAAGATCTTGGTTGATGATTCATGCTATTACTGGTATTATCCACTATTATTTATGCACTGTGATGATGGCTTGATGTAACGCTACATCCTAGATGATGAAATGAAATATGTTCTTGAAATAGGCCACATTTATTCAACTAGAGAACCTCACAGACCTGAATTCACCACAGATAAGATCTGAAAAAGTGGACTATTCTAGACCACACTCCATAACTACAAGACGAGTTTTGCACAAAGTTTTGCTCAGTTTTAGTGGAAAAGATCCATTGGAAAAAGAAATGAAATGCCCTGTAACCCTATCATTGAAGACAAAATCATTGATGTGTGGGGAATTGATTTCATGGACGCATTGAATAATTCTTATTGGGATAATTACATCATGGTGGGTGTGGACTAAGATTAAAAGTGGGTATAATCTGAAGCCTCTAACCATGACACACCCAAGGTTTTTGTAAATATTTTACGATTTTGTTCTAGATTTGGATTCCCCCAATTTATCATTAGTGATCTGGTAATACACAATAAAAATACTTCCATTAAAGGAATACTTGAAAATTATGGAATTTGATATATCATTATAACTCCCAACAACTTAACTATAGATGGAAAAGTTGAATTTTATAATCAGTTGATTAAAAAAATATTAGAAATGGTAGTTAATACAAGTAGAAAGGATTGGAGTCTCAAACTAGATGACACACGTTGGCGAAACTTCATGGAATATAAAAAAACCATCAACACTACACCATTCCCACTTTTTTATGGGAATCCCTATCACCTACCAGTGAAGTTAGAGCATATATCATATTGGGAAATTTAAAAACTAAATTTTTATGCTAAAAAATATGAACAATAGAGAATACTAAAAATGAATTATCTAAAATATATTTTATGGTATTGATACAAAAATTACAAAATTTATAATTAAAACACAATTAAATGGTGTGAACAATGCATTATAAGAGGGGTCTTCGCACCAGGGGACAAGGTACTAATTTTTAATTTGTATTTCAATGTATTCCCTAGGAAACCTAAATATTGATTTTAAAGTCCTCTTGAAATTTTCAATGTGTTTCCCTATGAGAATATTGAAATATAAAAAGGAGAAAGACTACCCTTTTAAGTTCAATGGTCAATGATTAAAAATTTATTGAGAAACATTTCAAGATGGGAGTGTTCTTTCTTTAAAATTCAATTGACTCAAGGACTCTATATTGCTCTTGATGATAAATGAAGTGATTATTGGGTGGTACACTAGGATAGGTTCCATAGATTAAAGTTTATTTTATGATATTTAAGAAGGCTTTCCAATGATATAAGTAGGTCAAAGGTTCTTGTCCAAAAGTTTTGAAAATAGCCTAATTCATGTAAAGTTTACTTTACATGATGTGAATCTATTATGGACAGGAAAAATAAATTTCCATATTTTACATGTTGTGAATGATAAAAATGACATAAAACCTTAGGATTCCTTTAAAATCCATGAGTCTATGGATCATAGGCTTCCATAAACCCTCTCCCACATGCTCTTCCAACCATTGGCCTCCCTTTCTCTTGTGAGCTTATCCCAACCTTTCTCCTCCATTATTCTTCTAGTTAATCTTCTAATCGAGCCTCTGACTAATTCCCATCCCTTCCCTACTAATTTCTTTTATTCACCATGGCCTTCTTAAAAACCGTTAGTGGCACATCTTTGAAAAGAGTGGCCCTTAATGATGATCAACACTCACCCAAACACGCAAAATGGATACTCCCCTATAATTCAAAGATCCATCCCCACCTTCATCCCCATATGGTTTCTCCACTCCCAAAGAATCCAGTTATTCCATGTATTCTTCCATCCAATCACATAGTGCTTCCTGAAACCTACACCTACACCCCTTATTGCACTTTTCTGAGCCTGTGTTGTAGGATCTCTTAGTCCGTATTCAGGAAAGCCCATGAGGTCCAATAATACACTCAACTTGGCCGTTCTAGAGAAGATCCTCAGGCATGAGGAGGTCATTGAGATCCTTGGATAGATTCAACATTCGAGAATTATTGAGGCACGTGAGACAATGTACGAGGATCTCTTACTAGAGTTCCTCACTATATTGAAGGTTAACGTCGCTCATGTCACCTTCAGTCTAGGTGGTAGACCTTGTGAGTTTAATTTGGGAGACTTTAGAATTGGGTTAGGTATTTATACAGATAATTTCATTTCTCCTCCTACTTATTCTTCCTTACAGATTGATCCAAACAAGGAAGACACCCCATGAAGCTGGAAATTGATCTCTTGTGACTTGAAAAGCATTCATAACCCACACGTGGAGAAGAGAACTCAACTGAAGGGTGATATCTAGTGGAAATTACATTTGGATCTTACTAATTATTGGATGTCCAGAGGAGATGCTCACAAGAGCATCATTCAGACAGATTTGATCATTTTGGCCTCTTCCATGGGTGTCCCAACCATCAACATGGCTCTCCATTTCACACCCTACTATGAGGCTGAAGTGAGAAGGGATCATGCCACCTTTATGGGGGGAAGCTTCATCACTCATATATCACATCATCTCGGGGTTTTTGACCCCACTTAGTCACTTTACTCTCCTGGGAAGATGAATTCGATTGATATCCTGATGCTACACAAGATGGGGATCTAGTTGAAGTATAAGAAGAACTACGAATGAGCTCTCAAGAATTTTAGGGATGATGATGAGGTCCTAACTCCTCATACACCAACCCCACCTACTTTATCACCCACATCGACTCCTACTACCCCAACATCAGATCATACCTTCCACCCTTCCTCTGTGGATACCAGGAATACAGCTCCCCCTTCCCCTACCTATCCATTTGAGATACCACCCCCTTTCATCATGAGCCTACTCCACTAATTTTAGTGGACATCTGAGACATTCTACACTAACATGAACCTCTTCTCTAGTGTATTTTGGAGAACCAGAGGTGAATCTCCCTACAAAAAATAGAGGAAAAGGAGTAGGTTTTTTTAAAATTTATTGGTGGTTTAAATTAAGGCTAAATTTTTCCATGATGATTTTTAAAAACCACCAATGATGTTGGAATCGACATCCAACCTGTGACAATTTATTTCATTCAACAATAGTTTCTAGGAAGTGTCACAAAATTTTATTTAGCGTTGTTAAATTTGTTTCTAGTAGAGGGTTTTCTCTAAAAACCCGTTGAGGAGTTATCATTGATTTAAAATACCATTAATTTTTTTGGCCATATATAGCGGCAGTTTAAACTATCCTAAATAATTATTGACCATATTTAGAATCATTTTAAACCACCACTATATAGTTATGTTTAAAAAAATACAATCAAAAGAAATTATAGCCCTATAAAATCAATAAATCATAATAAAAAATAAAAAATCATCTTTCATAGCAAAATAAATGAAATACCAAGGTAAATAATAAATATAAACCAGAATCTCAAAATAAAGAGAAGCTAAATTGGATAATAAATACATGGTATAAGATAAGAGATAAATCCCAAAACTCTAAATTATAAACATTCATGTGAACTAAGGGAACTATCCAAATCCATCACCAAAGGTAGTTATACTAAAAAATAAAATACAATTGAACCAAATCGTAATAAACATATAGATGCGAATAAAATATAAGGATATAATAATAAGTGAAAATAAAGAAGAATAATAATCAATTATAGTATTAATGAAGTCACATAAAGTATATATTATCGTGGGAAACTCCCATGGTCCTAGTGAGACAATCCTTGATATACTCGAGTGGAAAAATATTCCAACCTATTAATGATGTTCCTAGATAATAACCTCTTATATTAATCTAAAAATCCTTAATATATGATAGTTAACATAGCCATAAAAAATTATATAACAAAGGACCCCAGTCAGAGTCTCATCCGGAATCGAATATAAACCATCTCTCAATCAACCACTTAGATGTCAAGGGTTCCCATGATACTAGAGACCGATGGTGGGGAAACATGTATCACAAATCAGTAACACATCAATAGCCTTACACATAGAAAAGGATATAAATTTCCTAATTCATCCCTCCCCCATACACCCTTATTATAACTTACACATATATAGTTCACATAACAATAATGAATAATAAAAATTTTATCATATTATCCAAAAACATATATAAAACATGGTCTTATTAAGGAATAAACAAAGTGTGTAATAAATTTTGTTAAAAAAACATTGTAAAAAGAGGAAAACATGAATTTTGTTTTAAGCTTGTAACCATACATATAAAACCATCCTAAAAAACCACTTTATAAACAAATTATTATTTTGATAGTTTCTTCAAGTATATTTTTGAAACCACTATATAAATTAAGTGGTAAATTATTATTAAAACCACTAAATACAATGTAGCATATATACATACAAACACCACCTTGAAAAACAACATATAAAAACTCATAAGAACAATTCATCAATAAGAAAAATCAAACCATATCAAATAAACTACTGGACCCCATATTTTTTTGGAAGGGAAATGGTTTTATTGATAAGCTAATCTGTTGAAAATATTAGTGTTATGGAATTATGGAATTACATAAGGGGATTATGCTTGGGGAAAATAGCTATGTGAGAAACTCAGGTACATGGACAAAACCTAAGAGCCTAATAATGATGAGTATAAGTTAAACCTTAGAATTAAACATAGAAAATCGACCAACCATATATATTTAATGGAATGTATGGGAAATAGTGATACCCCTACCTCAAACAACAACATGGTTTCTCAAACACCATATTAATGTTAGTCTACCAAGAGTTTAGTTAAACATCACCACCCCTAAATCCAAATCCTACCTTAATCACTACCTGAAAAACTAAGATCTAAACCATCACTATCTCCATCTCCACTCCCTACTACCATCAACTTCATGAACATTTTCATGAATGTCAACCAACGATATATATTTACATTTAAATTTATAACCAATAACATTTTGTGTACTAAATATTTACGAAGTTTTATGATTTACCTTCTCACTCAAACCATCCATAGACATAATATATTCATGGACACATCGAGTCATCTTCTGATATAATTCAACCAATGCTTTCTCCAGAGAACCAATAAAGTAGAATAATATCTCAAAAAAAAGATTCATTGTTAAAATATTAAAATTTAATAACATAATGGAATTAAATTGAGCTATAATGTATTAAAATTAACTTTATCTAGGAATCAAAGACTTCATTATTCAAAGGTTAAGGCATATGCCTCCAATAAGAATATATAATTAGAAGTGTAACTTTATCTACTTCTAACTAGCCTATCATTTGGATAAATAATCCGGTAACATCATCTGTGGGGACTCCATAACAATAAAATTGGACAATTGTATTCAATTCATTTAGATTACAAACATCTTAATTACTAATATTTTTCTAGGTTGTAACATTGATTAAATTTTTTTATGAATATATAGTTACTAGTATAAAAAAAGTTCATTAAATTCATTTACATTATAATTTGTACATATAACTTTCACCCTCAGATATCCTCATGAAGAAACAAGAGTGATCACCTATTCCCTCACTATAAAGTCCCTTCATGATAAACCATCCTAATGGGGAGTAAATGGAAGATACTGATGGGACATAGAAGTAGGGTGTGCCATATTTTTATGGAAGGGATAAAGAGGGTGTTACATATGTTAATGGGGGAAAACATAAGGTGTCCTATATTTTCTAGGGAGGGAGCCTGATGGATCATTAGGTGCATGTGTGCTCGGGGGAGCTTCAAATGGGAGTTTAATGGGATTAGAAAAATGCTTTATCATTGGGATTATTATCATTTAAAAAAGTAAAATTAACTTCATTATGTATATTTTAAAAAATTACGTAGAAAAATAAATTTAGAATTGATAAAAGATGAATAGTACATAAAATAAAAATATATATAGGTTTGATAATGAATGACTACATATATAAAAAAATATAACATTTACATTTTCATAATTAAAAAAATCATGCACAAAAATAAATTTAATATGATAATAGATCCACAATAATAGAAATGAAAAACAAAAAATATAGGTGGTTGATAAGTTAATGGATGAATATACATACTATCATTTTTTTCTTCAATCGTGTTGTTATACTCTTCCATAATTACGTAATCTACATTATCCACCCTTACAAAACTAATATATTCAATTTAATTATGGAAAAATATGTATTTTTATTGATGTTTATAGAATTTAATTTCCAAGGTCAAATCTTCTAATACATCACCCATATTATTAAAGTCTCTATGTTTTATGTGAACAAATAGACTCTACCCTTCATCCATAACATCTTTCCCATAATATACAATTTTTTTATTATGATGACAATATGTATAGATCATTTAATTCACTGTCAAAAACATCCATCAAGCGATTGAAGTATATAGAAGTAAATTTCAAGGTATATCTTTTAATATCCCTAGTAAAATCGATACACTTTCATTTGAGTAAAATATCTAAAAGATTACCCTGGAAAATTAATTTTAAAATATTAGTCAACTTTCCATAGTATCCAATTATAAAAACTCTAAATATACCGATATTATTTGTTTTGAAAACCTTTTCCTAATCAACTATATGAAATTTAAATTCATTCACATTGTAAGAGTCAAATATCCTAACTTATTTTGGAGGGCCTTAATCTAAAAACCTGAAATATTCTGATAAATCAAACCGAGTATTGGTATTAATTATCTTAAAAGGTAATATACATTATTATATTTAAAAAATATACATGTCAACTTAATATCATTATTGATTGTGATATTTATGAGCATACACGATGTGAAAACCATGCTATGAGATATTTATTATCAACTTTTGTTATATATTTATATTTTATGTTCGACTTCTCATTCATATCATTGTTTTTATCTGGATATCTTAAATAAATAGATCTTCAATTTCATAATTCAGAATTATTTATCTACGTTCCAATAACAATTACATTTTTTTCAGTGTAATATTTGAGTTCCTTCAAACTAATAATCTAATATTAGAAATGATTTTTGATTTTCTCATGTAGTTGAGTTTGAGTTGTTGTGTGGTCAACACATCCAAAATGATTTTTTATTTTCAAAATATCCTCCATGTACCATGAAAAAAGGATAAAATAGTACTCTTCTAAATATACAGAAAAATAGAACCTTTAGGTTGATATTTATTATTAATGTATGATTTCAAATGACCAAGGCATCTGTGAAATAAAATAAATAAAACATAAATACATATTTAATGAAGTTTGAATAATTTTTACTTAAGATTAAAAACATATAAATAATGTACTTCCCAATTGGATACATCCATCGATAATGTATGAGGCCTCTTAATTTAGTTTCCTTGACCAAATTATTTTTTAAATGAATCATGATAGTGAAAAATTATGTGGGAAAGATCATATCTATTGCAAAAAAGTGTCAGAAAAAATATATCCTGAAAGTTTTTAAGCTAAACTGGTTGTAGATTTTTCTCACATAGTTGTTTGAGGAATGTGAAAAATTACAGTACAACCACATTAACCTTATTAGGAAACAATGTACGCAATTAAAATGGTAGTAACAAATGTAAAAATATATGTGAATCACAAAATTTTAATCCTTGTAACCTATGATGCTCTAAGTTGACAAACCTTGAGATGTTACTTGAATACCCATCATATCCCTTCACATGTTTTTAAAATTATACGGAATGTGTCTTTATCCCAATTTTTCATTGAAAAAATTCCCAAAGTATACCTTCCTTTCTCATCTAGCCATATATCACACATTATATTCATTGTTTGTAAGTCTTTCCAAGAATTGAGATAGTCCTTTTATTTCCCATGCTTATTATGAAATGTGAAGATAAAATTTTCACAAATTTGTTTCTCAATATTAATAAAATCAAGTTTATGATGCAAAAAATAACATTCCTTAAATGGAGGTTTGAGGAATATAATTCTTTCTTTCATGGTTCCATTCATATTTTAATTGATGATTCAATTCGAAAGAATTTCCTACTATAATTCAAATGATACACGTTTCCAAATTTATTTTTAACATTTCCATGTTGTTCTAATATTTTAGAAATTTTCAACAAGTTTTTAGGTGGTCTATGATCAATAGAAAAATTTAATTTTGACATGTTCAAATGAAATATATGAGGTGAATTGAAAAATATGAGACTACATAAGAAGCACCATTTTTTACTATAACGTAGTTGTTCAGGCTCAAAATCAAATCTAAAAATAGAATAATACAAATCGTGTAAGTGTTCAAACCAAATAATTTCGCAAGTCCAGGGAAGTCACAAATGGTACACATTAGAGAATTTCAAATATTGAACATTGTTATGGAAGATACATCATATATATCAAAATTTTTTCTCTATAAATACTATAATTATTCAATTTTATTCTTCAAGTATACATGAATATCATTTACAATAATTTTTTTTCTATTAATAATCATTGAAATGATAAAAATATGTTTGATTCATACACATCCACAGATATTGATTTCAAGGGATCAAAACCACCATCCAAATTCTATAACTCATACTCATAGTCCAAATGGGTGGAGTCTATCAGTATCCAATACCAATAACACATTACTAGGATCAAATGAGAAATATAGATTTAATTAATCAAATGTATTCCACAATTTTGAATCTTTTGGATGTCACATTAACCCATAATTGTTTTATCTATAAAATAAAACTTCACATTCTCGACAGGTTTTCGATGACATGAATAATCATTTCAATAGAGGTTTTAGAGGGAAGTAACAAAAAAACTTTATAGGTATGACCATTTTATTCTTCATCATAGTAGTAAATTGAAGCATACTTACAACCTTACCCATTTACTTCCATTTAGAAGAGGAAGACTTTTTTCAATCTTGTCTACCTAAATACTCACCCAATAAAGCATACAATCATTGGGAGAATAATTTATTTTTGTATAATTATGACCAATATTGTTAAAAAAATTCAAATACTAAAAATTACCAGGGATCTTAGATTTTGGAAATGTGTCATGCAACAATTCCAATATCCTGGAAATCACCTTAATAGTAATTCTGTATAGGCATTTGATATTATAAAACATTAGTAGAAAAGAATGTTTTGAATATTTCAAACATCCATTATAAATCTATTGATTTCCATCATTAACTAAATAATGAAATGAATTTTTCTTATTAGTGAATTTCATCCTTACATTAGTATATATAACATCAATAGGAGGATCCAATTATATGTTACAATATTGATCTAGTTGTCCTATAGTCCTAAAAACATCACTTGTCATGTTACTATTTATAGCAAGCTGGACTTGTTGTTTGGATTTTTTTGATGATGATGTTTTTTTATTTCCATGTTAAAATCCACGTTTATGGGGTTTTTTATTTCATCATCCACTATTGGTGAAGTTGGGAGCTGATTCTGTTGTATGACATCAATGTTTAAACATTCAATAATTTTCAATTCATCATTCCAAAACCATCACAAATATTGAGTAGGGAATTGTTTCAATATTAAATATTCATAAACTTAATCTCTCATCAACTATATTCTAAATTTACATTTAGGGAATAAACATTTTATTGTTCTATCAAAAGATTGATTGGAAATTTAAAAATCTAAAAGATCCCCCAAATCCTTAGCTTACAATGCTATTGTGCTCACTAATGTGATCTAGCTTTTATCCATTTACCACAATGTTCATAAAATTCATTAAAAAAAATTAAAACACATTAAAAATATTATGTCTTTTAAAAAACAATTACTAATTTATTCAAAATCAACAATATAAAAAATTCTTTATGCCTTTTAATTTTATTATGTTTTTGAATAACATAATTTTCCTTATATTTTAATTTGTATGTATATAATCTATTACATTGTTTAAGAAGATATGATCTAAACATTCTACTTTATATTAATAAAAATTAAACCTTAAAGGCAGAACCCCCACTTTAAAAACAAAAAAAATTATGAGAACCTTAAATCAATGAGAAAAACTACATTAAATAATTACACAATCACCAAAAAACATGTAAAATCTATTAAAAATATAAAAATAACATAAAACAAACAAAAGATTCCATTTATAAATGAATTTAAAAAAACCACACTTTTAATGAAAAAAATAACTTAAAGAATCTTAAATCATAGTTAAAATTAATTAGGGTGTTTACAAAACAAACGGTATAAATAAATAATTAAAATAAATTTTTAAAAAACTTATAAATTTGGGAAATCCATTAAATTGAAGTAGATATCAACTAAAACATGATTTACCCTTAAAAATGAAATATTTATTATATTAATTTTTTATAAATAAAGTATTAAAAATACATGAAATACAGGTTTAATAATTTAAAGACATAGAACAAGGAAACCTATAATAAACTCACTAGCCTTGAAAATGATGGTGAAATCCCACCCCAAAAGAGCCAATGATGCCCTCTAAAATTATTATTGACCAAAAAATAAAATAAAAAATTAATTTGATCCAAAATGGAAGAGAAATAGAAAACCTTGCCTTAAAATAGGTGAAATTCGACACCTTCATCGAACATCACCAAAACAGACATCAAATCACTTCTCATGAATCCTAAGAAACAAAAATCAACAAAAGAAACCATCCTAATTAATTATGGTTCAACCATAGTGTGTGAGTAGTGAAAGAGAAGAATAAAAAAAAAGAATTCTTACCATGAATATTTTAATGGGGTTGAGAAGCTGTGGAAGGGGTAAAGGGTAGTGATAAAGGGGGATCGGGGAGTGAGAACAATGGGAAAGGGAGATGGTGAAGGCATCGACTGAGGGGAGAGTGGGGAGGGGTGTAGGTGGGGGGGGGGGTCACTTGGGGGATGAAGTAGAATTTTTTAAAATAAAAATATTGACTTATGGTTTTTAAAAATCTATCGCTAATAAAACATTGTTATTACCTTTTTTTTGTAGTGTATTCCTTCATTTCATCATTCCTTACATCGATCCATATTAGTTTACCACCATTGACCCAGAACTATCCACTTAATCTAATCAAATAGAACCTACTGTCACAGACTCCAATTCAACCTCAATTACCAGCACATCCACCTTATTCCCATCACCCACCCATGTCAACCTTCCTCTAGAGATTACACTCCCTTCTTCCCAGTAAGAGTTTTTTTATGGAGAAGGATTGATTGGTAAAAAGAACTAATATTCAATCCAGATCACAAATTCCATTCATAGAACCATCTGCTAGACATTCATCCCTAGTACCGATCAAAACCTCCCCTCCATCTATGTTGACCAGGACAGTTTCCAGCACCATGATAACTTTTTTTGTCATTGATCCACCTACCACTTACTCCATTGCATCCATAGATAAAGAGGGGAAGATCCAACCACCCACTATTCTAGAGGGTACATATGATCCCGATTTCTGAGTGTCATATTGTACTATTTAGTCTTTTCCTGACATACCCCTCCCCCACTACATTCTATTTTGGGTAAATTTTTGTACGCACTATATTCCGTATTATCGACTGAATCATTAATTATATCTGATGCAAGGGATATTATTTTTTAATAAATGGATTGTATATATTCTCATTAACTTTTTTGAATTTATTATGATATGTCTTAGTCTTCTTCCTGTTATATGATTATCAATTACTCTATTGGGTCACCCATAGTACTTCCCCATGATATCTTTCATTGAGTAGATGATTTACTGATATAGCTCTAGGAGGTCCAGATATGAACTTCTATATTTCTACTACTAATATATAGGATGTTTGGTTGGAAAATTCCTATGGTGAAAACCCCCACCAAGTACCTAGATGAGCTCAAAGATATAGATACCAATTTTGTTAAGAGAAAATGGATTTTTGAGCCAATGGATTCCACCAACCGATCTTTTTTCTATCCAGATGACTGAAGACATCATTATTGGAACCTTATGTGAGAAAACCCATATTTTTGTTTTATTGTTTTTTTCTTTATTTCTTAGGACCTTTTCTTTTTCTCTATTTTTCATTTTCATATAAAAATTTGTTTAATACTTTTATGTAACATGATCCATGCATATATTTGTGTTTTTTAATGTTGTCTACCGTGTGCACTAGCTCATATTTTTTACTGGAATATTGTTTATGTCCTATGTATGTATGGATTATCTCATGTATATACCATTTCCTTCTAAAATTTCTGTAGGTAGCATAGTTTCACATCACCATCCAGATTTCCCCCCCATGGAATTACCTTCATTACATAGGTTATTGATTCCCCTTTTAAATTTATATCATCAATTTCCATAATGTGTTTGTTATTACCACATTATCTCTCATGTCACTTTCCAAAATAATACGGACATTGTATAATTTTAGGTGTAGGGGTGGGGAAATTATTCATCTTTTTTTACACATGGATTATTGTTTATTTTTATTAGTATAAGAGACATTTTTCATTGAAATCATGATTTAACATGAAATCTCATTGCACCCATTTAAATAAAAGAAAACATTTGGTTGTGAAATATTAAAATATAATTTTATTCCTATCACGAATTTTTGTATGATTGATGAGATTATTAATTTAGTTCTGATTCTCATTTATTTAAATTTATTTTGATTATCTTAATATTGGTTGCTATTTCCTAATTGATTTACATATTTTTTGTATTCCCATTCCAAATATGATTCTGGACCTACATTTTGATATTCTTTCTTGAGTATATTTATTGAGAGATACTTGGGGAATGAAAACCTATAAAAACATTTATTGTAAAGTTATCAAGGATATGAATTAATAAATAAATTTTTAAAATTATTGAGGAAATATTTATTGATACATTTATCATAAAAACCACACATACATCTATCCTTTATAAGCTCATAGAATCTATGAATGAACTTGTTAGGATTCAGTCACATTACAAGCCCATTTTATCACTTAAAATCCAAGTCTTGATATAATTTTATTATTTTCACTTGAATAAGTGTGGGGGATATAGTCAATACTGATGAACATAGGATGATTACTACTGAGGTAATGTATGATAACTTTTTCACATGATCTACATAAAGTGGTCCATGGTTCTTCTGATATACCAATCATGATTATCATATTATGTATAAATATTTATGGGTTTTCATTAGGAAGGTAAAAAATCCCCATCACTTGTCCGATGAATCTTATTATGGATCATATGTGGTTAGGTGGTGAATGTGAGATATGTCCTAGAAATGACTTTCAAAAAAAGAGAAGAAAAATAAGAAACATGAAACTTTCATTTCACTTTTATAAAAAATCCATGAACCTTTGCTGAGATTTTGGTAGTGTGGAGATGCCTCTTTCTAGGGGAGATTTTTCATTTCAATTTTTCTAATAATCATGTATTATAAATGAGATTTTAACCTCATTTTTAGCTTTATTTTTGTCACATACATGCCTACCCTCATCATCAAAGTCATTTGAACTTTATTGCTGAATCCCTTATGATTAATTGTGTGTTTATCTTTATGAAGTGGATATTATTAAACTAAGGAAATCCTATGGTTAGGAAAATGTATTCAAGGTATAAAAATAACCGTAGTTTCATTTTACCTTGAGGGATGAGAGAAAATTGGTGGTGAGGTAAATTGAAACATGGGTATAGCTTCTATAGAATATTTAAAAAATTGAAATTCAATAAAAAAAGGATCTAAAAAGAGAAACTAACCATGAGGAATGGTTTATTTTCTATATATGAATTATTTTCGAGTAATATATTTATCCACGAGCACTTAGTTTTATTTTATTGGTTATAATTCATTTTTCCTATTTAAAAATTGTTTCATTTGGAATCCTTATTGAGTTTCTTTTTTTCTTGAGGAAAAGAAATTATTCATGTGTGGGGGAATTTTATAAGATATATATATACTGGATACATTTGTTTAAGATATATTCATGCTTTACTCAGTAATGAATAGTTATTTTTGTGGGTTTTGTAAAAAATAAGAAATCATTTCTCAAAATAGTAGATACTATAATTTTAGTAATTACAGACATTACACATCCTAAAAACAATTCAAAATGTGAATTCCTCAAGCACAAGGCACCTGAAGACTGAAGGAAAACCCGTAAAACTAGTAAAATTACTAAAATCCACCTTACCAAAGAAATACATGATGTGAATACATTAAATGATGTGAATGTTTTTAATTCCAAACCCATCGAAAGATACCATCTATGAAATCTGGGAGATACAAGATTTCCAGTGACTATTGATGATCTGTTTACCTGAAATGAATTTCTATTACATGCCATGAATCACTTATAGGAAAAGTTATTTTAAGACTATACACAATATAATATATTTATATGTCTTGAGATTTTAGGTCTTATATATATTCCATTAGAGAGAAATTGTTGAGGGATGATGCATATGAATGACTACCTTTTTTTATTTTATGCTTCCTTATTCAAACCTTTCTAGACCTATTTTTCAATTTTTTTCTTTCATAATTTTATGATCCTTTTCTACCTCACATCGATACAAAAACTTGTGGATTTATTTTTCTTTTTTAAAATTCTATTTTAATTCCAAATTCTTATTTCATATTCTATTTTTTCATACATTTCTACTTCCTTCATCCAATAAAGAGTTCAATTTTGTTCTGCTATTAGTTTAATCATGTATATCCTCAATCTAAATTTCTTAATAAATATATCAAGCATGATTCGGTTTTTTTTTCCATATGTCCCCATTATTATCATGTGAATATAATCTTATAGGGTTAGGGGTCAAGAGTGGGGGTAGTTTTAATGTAATGAATCCTTAAATCAAAAATTGGGTAATCCTTTGGCTAGTAATTAGGTTAAGAATTATTTTTAATCATATTTTTTTACATAACCCAAAACTGGGGAATTACAGTAGAAAGACCCTAACCTGATTGGAGTTGATCACGTTAGGATCTATAGACTTTAAATCTTTCATCCTTTCAATCCAAGACTTATTCACCGAGGTTATTGGATAAATCGAGAACAAAGAGTAGTTGCCAGCATAGGTAGATCTAGTTGGTTTGACCAAAACCAATTGGTGTCCTCAAAACATCTTTATAGAATAATCCATACGACCATCCCATGCTTGATTTCGAGATACAATTTTTTTTCAAACCTAAAAATTGACTTTGATCACTTATCTTTCTTCTGAATAAAAATAAAACTAAAGAAGACTATGAAACCCAAACCTATAAGAGTTATGTGAGAAATAAATCTGTCACCTTATAATTTGTAGGTTACAAGACTATACAGCTTGTCTCTATGGGTTTGATCTTGTGAGGCCACTATGTTAGGCCTTTGTAGCTAGTGTAGTTTTGGATTTATAAATTTCTAATCTGGTAAACACCCTAGTGGAACCAACAACACGGCACATGCTAGTCACCATGATATATACCATGACCACGGACTCACCAATGAATGTCGAAGAAGGTGTGAACTGGTGTTTATTGTCACTACAGAGCCCGAGCATCGATAGTTTTCTTGTTTCATTTTATATAGATATTAAACTATTATTTATTATTTTGAAACTTCTAGAATAATAAAATAATTAACTGCATACTTGATTATTTTTAACAGTGTAGTATTCACTCTTTTATAGAGTAGTCATATTGAGGGACCCCATTGGCATTGAAATACTGAGTTTCACTCATATCCTTATTGGTTTTCCATGGAAATTCGGTACCCTAGAAGAATACTATCTGTATTACAAAAACCATTTTCAGAAAGATTTAAATTTTTTTGTTGATTGTGTTATGATTTCTTGGAGAGGAGTATGGACGTCGAAGATGAGTATGACTCAGGACTGGACTTGGGATGAGTTTTTATTTTGTATTATTTGTTTTATTATAGCATCATATGTGATATGACTATGGGGGGTCGGTTATGGAATGTATGGAATTACTCATTTTTATATCATTTGATATTGTAGTTACTTTCGACACATACACTACTTTATATGTAATTGTTTTTTGGTCTAGGTTATATGTTTGTTACTATTTTATTCACTTATGTGACTCTATTATTTGGTATAATATCTAAAATATACAACCATAGATCTATGATTCTAGTCAGAATCCTATGGAGTATGGAGAAGTGCACCTGAGTCCATGTGGTGTAAAGGACTGTGGTACTGATTTAGTGGATTCTAGGTTGAGGCACTAAAAAATGGTATGAAAGTTGTTTTATTTTGATTTAGTGTTTGGGAATAGAATACAAGAGACTAATAATGTGTTGGAACTTGGTAATGAGAATATGCATGGTAGTAATCAACCCACAGAAAGGGGAAACCCAAGTCGCAGGGGACGAGACAAGTTGTTATCAGATTTCACATGATATGGTTGTATTTGATTTTCACCTTGAGTGAGAGACAGGTTTTTGGATGTTACTAGTTCATGGTATTTAAACTCTTGGACCAGTATAGAAAGTGGGTGTGGAATTTCCCATGACTTATTTTAGGAATGTTGGGATTCACATTACATGAATCATGATAGGGACATGGGTTATAAATGTTGATTTCATGATGATTGTTATTTATTATATCTTGGGTTAATATTTTATTGATTATGTATATAATACCTATGTATTACAATGGTCAATAATCTTCTAGTAATAAGGGGGTTGTTATTTAATTTTTTTGTGATGATTTATATAATGATTTTCATATATGGCTATGGTGGAATTTTACTCGACCAATTATCATGATGGTCTAAAAATGAAAATGAAGGTATAAATGGAATGATGATTTTCTTGATTAAATAAGGTGATATTAAATTCCCTATATGGAATCTCCCCTAATAGCGTGTAAATGAAAACATTATATATTCAATCCTTAGAAATTTTAAAAAAAATTAGATCCTAGGAAGAATCATAATTTAATTTCTGGAAAATATAAATGAATTATAGAAGGAATGTGTTGGTCAAAGATAGTTCTAGTGAGCATCCTATAAGTAGTTTTCCCTCATATCTGGTGAATTAAACCATATTTAATGCAGTACTGTAAATTTGAAAATCCTGAAAACCCTTGGAAGGTTTATATTGATTTTGGTAAAATAAATTCTTTAAAAAATGCGAGTTTCTTAGAAAATGATGGTTGGGTTAAATAAAATTACAGAAAGAAAAATATAAATTATATTCCCCTATATCTTTTTAATGAAATTCTATTTAATCAATCCTGTTTTTTAACATTTTAAAATAATAAATATTTAATAATGTAAACTTGAAAAATGGGTAAAAATTGAGTGAATAAGATGACTTAGAGGACTTATGCGTTTATATTGACCCTAGAAAGGGTAGGTGGTGATAGAGAAATAGTCCAGTTTGTGAGAAACTAGAGTTGGGTATTTGGAAGGATATATTTCATGTGACCTTGAGGTAAGGAATAGTGTTATCCCATATATGGTGAACTTTTTGAGGTTCTATTATGTGGATAGGTTGATGGACCTATATAATATTGAGGGTGATATAGGTTTATTGATTTGATTCTTTGTGACCATCAAAGGTACCAATAAAAGGGGTTGACCCAATTGTGTAAATGATTTTAGACACGCAATTATTGGGAAGATGTTTGACCTCATGTGATAAACACATGTTCAAGGATTCATACTTCTAAGGTAGTGATGAGTGAGCACCCTCCATTTTGAAGAACTGATGATGGTATGCTTGGATCATGGATTGGTGAATGTGATTTTTGACCAAATGTGTAGTATAGGCATGGTGATTCCTTAAATGGATTCAAACATGAAATTACCATTGTTTCTGGTGTTTGGTATCAAATTTGGGGGTCTTGAATAGGACCAGTAAAGTGCTTAACTTTTTCAACTTCAAAATCTGATTCCATTAGTTTGGTGTGGGAGAGGATAGATTCTTATAGTTTTGGAATAACTCTAGTTGGTGGGTACTCATGTGTTGGGCCTTGGTGCAAGTTAGGTGCCTTTTTTTCAAGAGGAGTGACAAAGATACTCCCATTTATTTAAGGGTGGTCTGCACATCAACATAGTAAGTGTTTTTGGCATGAAACCCTAGTATGTATTTAAAATGACTCATATAAACATGATTAATTATAGGTGATTGGATGGAAAGGGGGAGTGGAACCATTTTTTATTTATGGATTAATATAGTGCATGTTGGTGAGCATGGTTCCAAACCAGTTTTAGATCAGCTAGCAGCTATGTGGGAGCCAAGAGATGATGACCTTGAACATATGTTTCATGTAAGGATTCATGGGGGTTTAATGGAAAAGGATAAGAACCTCAGTTTATATGGGTGATGTTATTTTGGATCAATTTTATTTGACATGGTTGAACCAAGGGATCAATACAGGTTAAGGTTTGATAGGATTATGAGTGTGGCTCCTGAGGAGCAACATGCGTGTGGTAAAGGTAGGACCTTTCGGGGGTCATAACATAGGGAGTCATATGATGAATGAAATTTAGTGGGGATACAACCATAAGACATGGGAGGGTGTGACCCTCACGTTGAATGAGTTTCAATGAGAACCATGGATGATGTTCTCTGACAAGAAAGTTGATAGTGTTCAATAGTAGAAATGATGCTTCGGTATGAGTAGGTTTAGCCACATCTGACCCTTATGTTTGGTGATGAATAGGGTGTTGGACACAGAGATTGGAGTGTTGACCTAAGGAAATGGTGACAAGGACACTCTTATGTTTTGGATAATTGTTTCATTCATGGGAATGAAACCCTTATATGAGTAGAGTTGTTGATGTGTGATACCTGTATTTGGAAGGTCATAAAGACATAGGATGTGGATGTATATATTGCCTCCATGCAGTCTATTTTCCCTTGAGAATGACAGGGTGTTTTTAAAATAATTTATGGTTGGATTCCAAGAGATTGTATCATTATTGGGATGAAATAATTTGATCAAAGTGTGGTACTATGTGATAGAACACTAGTGCTCAGGTGGGAGTATGGTGATTCATGTGAGTAGATAGTTTTTTATTATGGAATCACATTGGGGGATGGATTAGATATTTCTATGTCATTAAGATTATTGGGTGCTTCTGGTGAGTAGGGAATCATTCTATGGTAACTTCAGGGTTATCGATGGCATAAGTTTTGTGTTCTTGGGTCTAGCCATATGAGGTTTTAATCGAGAAGTGAGGCCGGAAATTGATGGTGGCATAGTCTTTTAATACTAGATAGCTCGAGGATGTTCTCCATGTTCTATCTTGTGTTGTTGGATATGGTAAGTTTCCAACCATGTCGACCATGTCATTTTAGATGTGATAGTTATATTTTTGGTGTTGGATGTATATTTTAAAAGAATAGTCTATTTTTTGGGTTGTTCTTGGATGGGGGTGGTATTACATTTTATCTCGAAGATGGAAATGAGACCAGGTACCTATGTTGACTGGTGAAATAATATGTGTTGAGATACGGTGCGTCAAGAACCATTCCGAATGGTTCGGTGGAAAAATTTTGATGGCAGAAGAAGACGACATTCAGACTCATCATTACGATCTAAATTTTGTGGTAGATAACACCATGAGTAAAAGCTTTTTCTGGATGATGACACATCAGTGTATTAGGTCAAGAAAGAAGTGTGGAGCCTCATCACAGTGTTCGACAATAAGGTGAGCATTAATTTGGGTTTGGGAGGCCATGTGTCTTATGGTTAGGATCTTTTCACTGGGTGTTCAAGAATGGAATGTGGTTGATTCTATCAGGCTGATAGCTGATGTAGGTCAGGAAATACAGTGGATGGAAACCAACAATTATCAGGGATGAGAAGTGTTATGGTGGGGAGTTTTTAATAACCATGTGTACACATGGGTTTAAATTTTCAAGATAAATTTTATTACTTGAACTTGTGAGCGAGTTATATCTTCAAATAGTGTTTGGAATAGAATCGTGAGGCTTTGAACACCTTCAATAGATTTTTTTTATATGTGGAATAGGGGCCAGGAATTGTTTGAGGAGGCCTTATAAGAGAATATAAGGGTATACATCTAAGTTCTAGAGACTGAAACACATTCATCGTGTGACGACATATGTCACATCATGATTATTTTTATTTTGTGAGAGGATCCCCATGTTTTGATGGTGTCATGTCCTAAATGAATATTCATCCCATGAATAGGTCCTGGAGAAGTTTTTACATTTTTCATTAATTTATTTATAATTTTCTTTATAAAAATAAAGGGTGTGAAGGACCTCAGAACACCTGAAGAAGGGAGGGGTGAATCAGGGTGCCAAATTTTTCTTCAAAAGTGATAGATCTTATTCCCACATTGGTAGGAACCAGTTAAAAATGTCTGATGGGAATGTGTATAAAACAAACAAGAATAAGAAAATTGACTACACACCAATTTTATGTGGTTCACCACAAATGGATAGTCCAAGGATCATACATCGATAGTGTGTCGGTCGTACCAAAATTCACTAATATTCACTAGTTGTGAAATAATAGAGTTGAGACAAAGTCACTCTATTCTTGGAACGCTAAATTTACAAGATTTTTGGGATATCACATTGTGTCCCTCAATTATTTTTTGTAAACTCCCCCTAGCTCACTATCTTGGGTGAATTCATACTCAGTTTATCAACTTGAATTTAACCTTAGTATATTTTCATTAATGTTTTTATCCCTAAATATAATGGGACAATACTTGAACTGTAGTTCTTAGTTGATGTAGTTTGAAATACTTATGCATTAAAAAATTGATATTCAAAACTGCCTTTTACAAAGCTCCTTTGTGAAGCTCACAAACATCATGAAGCACCCTACCTTCAAAAATCCCACTAAGTCAATTAGGAATACCCATTCATCATGAAAAAACCATTAATAAAAATCATATACATCAGTCAAGACTAGAATATTATTTTCACAATGCTCATGCTCACATATTAATCCAGATTTGTGGATCTCCCCTCGCTTCAAAAAATCAGATAAATTCATTATTTTCCATTAATAACTTATTTTAAAATAAAGTGTGGATTGCCTTATATTTATAGACTCACCCATTCACAATGCTACACCGCCTCAAGAAAATTTTCCATATCATTCAAAAATATCTTCATGGTGCTCCTCCAATCACAAAGATTCATTGAGATTTGATGTTGTCCCAAAGTTTTATGTCAAACCATCCCGCACTCGCAATTATACAATTTTCTTAATCATAGAGAACACCATCACCATCACCATTCGCGATGCACCACATCTTCATGAACATAATCCCATTCTTCACAGATCCCATGACTTTATCATATTTATGAACAGTGGATTCTAGAAAATTACCCTTCACAATGTTATCCCTTCCTCTGTATTTTGAGCCCAAAAACATGGAAAATAATGGGAAAAAATTCCACCTTCAACACTATTGTGAGCATGTATTTTAAGAACACTAATCTTATAAAATCCTTGATCAAACATGACAGGATTGAAAAAAATCACAAACCACACTTCATTTTTAGAAAATAATATCCTTGGTTCCAATAGGGGGATTTCCCCCTTGCCCAATACACATTGACACCCCCTTCCTTGTCATGCAACCTACCTTCAAAAAGGTATTGTCTCTCATTTTTCACCATAATTGAGAATTTCATGAAGAAATGGAATGTTTGAGAGAATTATAACTATCCAATAACTTTTATTCTTAATTCTCAAAATTCTATAGATTTATCTCAATAATTATATATAATATTCCTTATTTCTTGGGCATTTATCTAGTTTATCATTTTCTTTTGATTCAAGTAAAATAGGTAGATGATATTGAATGAGTGGAATTAACTAATAATGAGGTAGGTGGTCCCTTAAAATTAACCCAAAATTCTACTTATTTATCTATTTTATTAGTAAATGTGGTCATGCTAGCTTTCTGGGCATTGGCCTAAATTTGAATTCTATGTTTTAAAATAATTTTTAATATCATTCAACACACAAATCACATGTTTTGGACATTAAAAACATAATTAATATTAAGTTAATTAAATAATGGGTTTGAAATTATAATTTATAGTTAAATTGATATTTTTCTATGGAAGGGTAAATGGACTATGTAAAGGTAATTTTATGTTTGAGATGGTAAAAAGTATTATGAATTAATATGATGGTTAGTAAATGGGATTTCATAATCATCAATTTTGTAATGAAATTTTTTTCTTTAAATGGATAATTGTGTTGGTTAATATAAGGGCCCATTTCCCTTGAAATGTGAAATGGTTTTAATAGTGACTTGGCTTGTGGTAACGATTTGTGTTTGTCTAGATGGGAAAATGGTAAATTATTAATGAAATGGGGTAGGATTATTGAATGACTTTCTTATTGAATAATTATTGGACTTATTGAAAGTATTTTCTTTGTAAATAGAGAATTTATAAATGAATGTATTGTGATATGAAGATGGGTAAGAATTTCTGGGTAGGATTCCTTATATTATTTTTAGACCTAAAACTGTGTATAATTCCATGAGTGATCCTTGTATTCCACTAGGGGACTTCCATGTGTGTTGTGATGTGATGTACCCATTGGATTCATGGATGTCTGATGCTATAAAATGCCTTGAAAAAACCTCAAGATTCCACTATATTCGTTTTCATGAAAGAATTAGGTATGTTTCCCCTTGGATCCAGGTAAACATTATATTTATCTAATTCTATAGACTAATATCATGTATTCTTATAGGAAACCTTGGCGAATATCATGGGATGATATCCCTGCACATGAGCCTTAGCCTAGTTGGTAAGGACTCCGTAAGTGCATCCAAGGGACCAGGGATCAAATCCAAGCGGAGGCAGAATTTCCGGGTTACTGTAGTAGTACTGTAGCAGGAACTGTAGCACGAACTGTGCAGTAATGTAGCAGGTACTGTAGCAGGCACTGTTTGACACTGTAGCAGCCGAGAATATTCCCCCGTTTGGGCCTTCGGGCCACCGATTTGGTCCCTGAGTCTTATAAAGCCTTCAGGCCACCCAGGCCTTCGGGTCAGTAAGGTCTTTGGGCCACCTCAAGGCCTTTGGTCCACCTTAAGTGCAGATGCAAACCAGACAACCTAAAATAAACAAGCTCTACAAAGAGGATGAGAAAAGGAGATTTCACCACAACAGAAGCTAAATGGATTGCAAGAATGAGAGGGTATGTAAACTACCATCGAGAAAATCCTGTGCATGCATAGGAATGCCTAGTTGAACAGCCATGCAAAGGTGGAGAGATGATTTCATGATGAAGATGCTGGGGAGGAGCAGTTCCAAGTAGTTAGTCTGGGTTGTATGTAATGTTTGAAGCCTACAAACATTGAATTCTTCTAAGGCCTACGAGCCATGTAATACTTATGCCTACGAGCCTTTTAAGGGTTCCACCTCACCCCTTGAAAGGTGGATTATCAAAAATTAATAAAAAATGAAGGACTTCGGGCCATTGGAGGATGGGATGATATCCCTAGATTTGATCCATTTATGCTAAGTGGAATGCCCTAGGTGGGATCCAGGGATTACCATCATACCATAGTTTTAAATATCCTGGATGGTTCCTTGAGTTCATATTGTTAATTCATATTACTAGAATTCCAATGAGGACCACTTCCTTGGATTCCCTATGAGATTTATAGTAAGGGAATGCCTGGTGGGGACATGTGGTTTCTTTCAAGTTGTTACAACCATGGTTTCCTTAGTAGTATACTTTGGAAACATTAAAGCCATAAAATTTACTATGATCATAGGCTAACCAATGAAGTCCAAAGTAGGTATAAACCGATGTCGAGTTCCATGGTAGAGCCAAATCACTGATTATTTTCTTAAATATTTTTATTTATATATTAAAATTTTAATTATTAATATGTAACTGATAAACTGATAAAATAATTAACTACATATATACTTATTTATAACACTTCTATATACTCTCTTTTATAGACTGGTTATTTTGAGGGACACCGTCGGTGGTAGCCTAACGTGTTTTACTCACACCTTGCTCATGCTTCTATGAAACTTGGGTACTCGAGTAGAATACTATCTATATTGAAATGATAGGTTTGGGAAAGCACCTGATGTATTGATTACTTGAGCGGCGCTTTATTGGAGTAGAGTATGGATGCCAAGAGTAGGTAGGAACTAAGATGAGGATGGGTATGAGTTTTAATTTTGTTTAATTTATTTTCTTCTACCTTTTTATATGATCCACCCATGGGATTAATTATGGAATGTATGGAATTACTTTTTTTTTATAGAATTTGATATTCCAGTTACTTTTAGAACTCACCCTACTATATCTATGATGGTTATTTGGTAAGGATTATATGTTTATTACTATTTTATGATACTTATTTGAATCTGATATAATGGTATAATCTCCCCACCATACCACCTTAAACCCATGTTTCTAGTCAGTATCCTCTGGCCCATGGGAAGGGGGACCTAATTCAATGTGGTGCACTGTCCTCAGGCATAGGTTCAGTGAATTTCAGGGGGATGTATTACATCAACTACCATCATAATTTATTATATAAAATAGTTTATAAAATATTCTCATGAAGAAAAAAAACAACAACTGTTAATAATAAAATCACAAGAAATTTCTCCAAATAAATTTCAATTCAAATTTTAAATATATTTGTTTTCTTAACAAATTCAGTATTGTTTCATCCTAATGCTTAGTTGTGGGTGATTGAGGGTAGTTGAACAATCATTTGTGTCAGGTTTACCATAATTATATTAAAAGGAAACTACAAATGTTTCCCACATCCACAAATATGTATGGAATCTTATTCTAAAGGTAGGAATTCCTTTTGGGATTTTAGACCCAACAATTCTTATGAACTCACATTGGTTTAGATGGTTGGAGGTCCGGCTCATCACAAAATTTTAGGTGGAAGTATTTTATATTCTAGGACTCCATTATATATTTAAGATATGTTTTTGAAATCCTTCTGATGTCCCAATAAAATATTGGGTTACCCCTGTGTCAATCAATTGATTAAGACCATGTTCTAATGGGAACAACTATGCGTTTCACTGTTTCTCCATAATTCTATTGTTTATTTATGATGATTTTAGTTTATAGCAATATTCAGGTGCCCTGGATTTTATTGTTTTCTAGGTGGGAGGTTGGTGTCTTGGAGGTGGGATTGAACCTATACAAGGAATCCGATATATCATCTGAGAACAGGAATCAAAACCCTCATAGTTTTTTTTCTCATAGTCTAAGGTTTTATGAAAAGACTCACTATAAAAAATAGGGGAATAGTGATAGTTTATTAGGGTAGTTTCTAAAAACAATCCTAAAAAATATGGAAGATATTTAGTGGTTGTTTTGAAAAAAATGCTGCTAAATATTTTCATTTTAAAAAAAATCCACTTCCTCCCTCAAACACCACCTTCTCCCTTGATCCCACACTCTCACCCCAACCCATTCTTTCGCTGCCACTTATTTTTCTTGTAGCCACTCCCCGATCCCCCTTCTCTATCTCCCTTTCCCTTTACCATAGATTCCTTATCCCATATGAATAATCATGTTAAGAATTCATCTTGTTCGTCTTACTTTTTCCACTTCTCCTTCATTTCCCACATGTCATGGTTAAACACTAATGAGTTAAAGTGGTTTCATTTGTCTAGTTTTTGTTCTCAGGATGTTTTAGGAGTTATTTGAGGCATATCCGGGCGATGTTCACTGAAGGAATGATTTTTCACCCAATTTATTATAGGCTTTTCTATTTTTCTTCAGTTATGGATCAAATTAATTTTTTTATTTTTTTGTTTATAGGTTTCTATTAATTTTCTAGGGCGTCATTGTCTCTTTCGAAGTATAATTTCACCATCATTTTCAAGGGAATTTAGTTTAAGATATGTTACTTTATTTTAGGTCTTTAAATTATAGATCATATGTTGCTTGTCTTTTAAATACCTTATCTATATAACAACTGATTATAATTAATAATGTTAATGGATGTTTCAAGGGAAAATAATGTTGTATTAGATATATATTTCAATTTGAAGGACATCCCTAATTTATAAGTTGGTTAAAAGTCTATTTTAATTAATTTTCTATTCCATTGGTTTTATAAACACCCTAATTAACTATAATTAAAATGTTAAATGATTTTTGGTATGATTTGGTGTAAAATTTTGGGTTCTTTGAAATTAAAATTTGATTGGAATTATTTGTGTTCTCAAGTTGTTTCTATATTATTTATATATTTCAATTGTTTTATGGTGATTGTGTAATTATTTAATTTTTTGATGCCTCATTGATTAAAGGTTCCAAAAATATTTTTTGGTTTTAAAGTGGGGGTTTCTCCTTTATGGTTTAATTTCTACTACTCTAAAGGATAAAATTTAGATAATCTCTTCTTGAATTGTGTGATTGATTATTTATATTCAAATTAAAATATATGAAAAATGATGATATTGAAAAATGAAATAAAAAAATAATAATAAATAAGTTTTTATATTGTTTATTTATAATAAATTAGTTATTTCTTTTTAAATGAAGTTTTATTTTTAATTTGTTTTAATGTTATTTAATATAGTGTAGACACATCATGATATATGGATAGAGTCTGGATCAAATTACTGAGGAACATAGCTTAGTATACTAAGGGTTTGGAAGAGTTTTTAGATATTTTAATTTCCAATTGATTATTTGATGGGAGAATAAAATATATATGCCCTAAATGTAAATTTATAAGATGTTTGAAGAGAGATGAAGTTTATAAACACCTAATATTGAATAAATTCCTTACTCAATATAATTTTTGGATTTGGCATTGAGAATAGAACATTAAAAAAAGTTTTAACATTGATATTAGTCAACATAATAAGATCCCAAATTCATCAAGAAAGGACAATGAAATAAAAAACCTTATAAACAATGATTTCAATAATTAAAGGCAACAACATCAACATGAAAACATATTAGAACAATCAATTGAGGGTACTAAAAATAGTAACTTTACAAGTGATTTTTTGGGACTATAGGACAACCGGATCAAGATTGTAAAATATAAATAGATTCTCCTATTGATACTAAGAAGAAGAATGTAAGAGAAAACTTAATTGAGAAAAAAATGAGTTTCATGATTTAGTTTAAAATGAAAATAAATATGTGTATGGTGGATGTCTGAAATATTTAAAACGTTATTTTCTATTGATTTTTCAACATATAAAATCACTAAGAAGAATTTAAAACAAGGCGATCTCCAAAATATTGAAACTCTTGGGTGACACATTTTTTGAATCTAAGATCCCTGAGTCTTTTTATGATATGAAAAACAAATTTAACAAATTTTTTTTGAATTACAAAAATATATGTTCATGTCACAAAGATTATATACATTATTAGGGAGGTGATTCAATAAGACATTATAACAACCCTGATCTTTTATTACGCAATTAAACATAATATAATACATAAACTTCACTTTATAAAATATATAAGATCGAGATGTATAGTGTATTTTTGGATTAGAATAATTACATAACAACTTAAAACATGAAATACAACACCCTTATTGAAAACATCTTTCACATGACCACTTCATTCCCTCACACTTAGCATTGCATGGGATAACCTGAGGACATGCATAAAAAAGGGTGATCTATAAAACCCAATAAGGGAATAATCATGGAATAAAATGAGAAATACAATACATGTTAGACAATAGAAATATCAATAGAGAACAAGAGAAGCATAAAGACAAAGTCATGATAAATTATGATAATCCTAACATGGAAATGTGGCAACAACCCTTAACATGGAATTAGCATGACCCAAGGATAATTGCACATGGAGCATGAGTAAATCCTCATTGAACATGAACCACAAGTAAAACTTTACTGAACTTGAATTAGAATGATTAAACACCCATTTCACATGATGTATCATGATACTATACTTACACAATGCATTGGAGCGCTATAAGGACACACCCTTCTTAAACATTTCATTTCATTCATAAGTGTGCCACATGGATCATATAACATGGATTCATAAAACGTCATAATTTCTTCCATGATAAAGGAATGTGGAATTAATATATCAAAACTTATAATCAATAATTAAATGTGCATAAAGGTTAATACCCTTGATAGGGAAATGGACATGGTATTCAATACACAATGACATTGGCTTGGAAAATCGGTGCAATTTCGGTAGCGTAACGGCGTGACGTAAGAATTCATAAAAATGGATGATGAGAAAGAAATTTGGGTCTCATAATATGTACATGAAATGGACATTAAGGGGTTAATATAGATACATGTCCCATCAAATGTAATAGAATTTAGAGTCTTGATACAAAATAATTGCTAGAATGTAAAAGAAGAGAGAGAAATTACTTTTGGAGTTTCAGCATAGTAACAGGTGTACATGGGAGGTATTTAATGAGAGAGAAATGGGTATATCATCATTAAAACATAAAAATGGAAGTACGGGGGAGGTGATAAACCATACCCAAACATTTATAATTGAAATTAAAAGGGCATAACAATTTAAAGCATATTGGACCAAAATGAGAAAGGAAGAAAAACCCTTACTTGGAAGTGTGCTTCCAAAGGCTTGAGAGAGGCTTGAGAGAGGATTCTTGGGAGAATTGGGCACCATGGGAGGATTATAGAGAGAGGATGGATGAGGTTGGATGAACTCTAAAGGATTTTAGTGAGGATTAAGTGGGATCTTGGGTGGGTTTATATATGAAATGTGAGGGAATTGTTTATTATTTAGGTTTGGGAAACCTCACATTAAACTTATCCAAACCACAATCCAGCACCTGGTTTTTTTAAAAAGGAAGTGGAAAATAATATTTTATAATTCCAAAGTCCTAAATTCTTAAAAAAGGGGTTTCTTATGCGGAGGTGAGTCACACTCCCATGGAAAACAATTTAAAAAGACAAGATGTTTAATATGTTTTGAAGGGTCCATTAATGATTTGTAAAAATAAGTCAAAAAAAAACAAAATCACATTATTTTAATGGTAAAACATATATTTTCCGAATATAAAGATTATAGTATTTTTTTACATCACTATTGGTTCATTATGATGTCATAAAACACATTATATATTTAAATAATATTATTTTTTACCCAAAAATTTGACTGTCTCAGAAAATTATCAAAAATTCACTATTGGATAATTTCGACATCCTGATTCCATAAATAATATTTATTTTATCTAGATAATTTTTTAAATGTGTTAATTTTTACTTTTAAAATAAAAACAAACATTGGTCAAATATTCACGTGTTTTGATAAAAATGGATTTCAATCCTTAAAAAAATTACAATTGCATTCATAAAATTATATGATCATTTATATTTAATCAAAATTAATTTAATAATAAAACTAATAATATTTTATTAAAGTATTATTTATTTAAAAAATCCATTAATTCATCAAAATATATTTCTTAGTTGAACTTTAACTAAAAATACTATTTGAGATTTAAAAACTATTTTTAGGGTAACAATAATAAAATTAAAGTATATTCATTAGTATATACAAAAATAATATACAAAACCATATTAATAAGGTCTTGTTACATAACCCATTATAAAACCCACATAAGACAGAAAAGTAAGGTGTGCAATGGTGATAGACTCTTGGGGTGGCTCGGATAACATTGCTCAGGTGGTAATCTCTATCAACTTCCACTTCTCTCATAGGTGATCCCAATCTAGATTAATATATTCAATATTGACTTGGGCTTGGTCAAGAGAGAATCCCAATGATTCCACCTCCTTCCCGAGCTCTGACAAATGGGCATCATATGGGGTACGTCTAGTGGATGAGGCCATCACTTCCTTTGTATGAGTAAATTGGATTTGTTAAAGCCCTATATTTATACTAATCATGTGATAACTGTTTAAAGGTTATATTAGAAACAATCCTAATTCATAACATAAAAACAAATAAGTTGACATTTTATATAACCATTTTACATAGAGATACATTTAATTAGATCAAGAGGTATTTCTATTTCGGAATGTTTGGGTCGTTACAATCTTTCCCCCATAGAAAAAATTTTTCCCTCGAAATTTTCTTTTCCCACACTAAAACATATGTGAGTAACTCTACATCATCATTTCCTCCAATTCTCACATCACTTCTTCAAACTTGTGGTTTCTCCACAACAGCTTGCTGAGGGTCATTAACATATTTTGTAGAACTTTTTAACTATGATCTAAGATCTTCAGTAGCTTCTCCTCATAAGAAATGTCATCCTCTAACTGTACCACCTCTGAAGAGAGTACATGTGAAGTGTCCGATATGTACATCCTTAAGAGGGATACATGAAAGATATCATGTACTTTGACCATGGTAGGTGGAAGTTCTAGTCGATAGGCCACAACCCCGACACGATCAAGAATGTCGAAGGGGCCAATGTACCATGGACTTAACTTCCCTTTCATTCCAAACCTCATGACATTTTTCCACAAATATATGCGTAGAGATACCATGTCTCCAACTTTAAACTCAAAGTCTCGTTGATGGTTATCTTCCTAACTCTTTTGTCAACTCTAGGATTCCTTGATATGATGTTGAATTGTTTTCACCTTATCCACCATTTCTTAGACCATTTCTGGTCTAAGAAGCTTTTGCTCACTAACATCATCCCAACACACCGGTGTTCTGCACCTTTTCCCATAAAGGGCTTCATATGGTGCCATTTGGATGCTCGAGATAAAACTATTTTTATAAGAGAACTCAAACAGAGGAAGATATTGATCCCATCCTCCTTTAAAGTACATTGAGAATGCTCTCAACATGTTCTCAAGTGTTTTAATAGTCCGCTCGAATTGTCCATCAGTTTGAGGATGATGGGCTGTACTAAATTTTAGTTCAGTATTCAGAGTATGTCGAAGACTCTTCCAAAACTTAGAGGTGAATATTGGGTCTTGATTGGACATAGTAGATAGTGGTACTCCATGAAGCATTAACAATTCCATGATATATATCTGTGCCAGTTGATCTAGTGAGAAATCCTCCAAAATATAAATAAATTGTGCAACCTTTGTAAGACGATCCACAATAACCCAGATTGAATTGTGGCCTCTAGATATATTCAAAATTCTGATGACAAAGTAAATTGTGATGTTCTCTCATTTCCATTCTGGTATGGTCAATGGTTGCATCATCCCCTTAGACTTTTGCCTTTCTTCCTTCACTTGCTGACACACCAGGCACTTTGATGTATATTCAGCAATCTCATTCTTTATATTATCCCACCAAAAATGCTCTCGAAGATCTCAATACATCATTGTGTTTCCTGGGTGAATAGAGAAATTTGAGCTATGTGAATCATCCAAAAGTCCCTTCTTTAGTTCTGGACATGATGGAACACACAATATTTTCGAAAATCTCACAATTCCTGCTTCATTAACATTAAACTCTTATGATTTCCCTTTTCTGATAGCTTTCACTTTTTCTTGAATTCCCACATCATCCTTTTGAGCGTCCTTTAACCTTTCCAAAAGTGATGCATGAGAAATAATTTGTGAAAGGATTGATGATGTTCCCTTCTTTATGATTCCAATGTACATCTTCATCAAATCTAAGATGATCAGATATTTTTCAATTCTCATCATTGATAAAGATGAAGGATCCTTTCTACTTAGAGCATCTACCACCTTGATTTCCTTACTGGGATGGTAGTAGATTGAATAGTCATAATCTTTGATCAGCTCTAACCATCTTTATTGACACATGTTCAAATCTTTTTGTGTGAATATATACTTGAGGATTTTGTGGTTCATATAAATTTCACACTTCTCCCCAAAAATATAATGCCACAAAAATTTCAAGGCGAAGATCACTGTAGCCAACTCAAGGTCATGTGTTGGATAGTTCTGTTCATGAAATTTCAATTTCCTTGAAGCATGAGAAATGAATGTCATTTTTAATCAAAACACATCCCAGGCCCTTCTTCAAACCATCATTGAATACCCCAATTGGTTCTCCACTTGTGGGTAAAGTGATCATGTGTGCAGTGATAAGGCTTCTTTTCAACTCCTTGAAGCTTTCTTTGCATTCATCACTCCAGGAAAACATTACTCCCTTCTGAGTTAGCTTGGTAAGAGGGTTGGACAATCATGAGAAATTTCTCACAAATCATCGATAATATCCAGCTAACCCCAAGAAGCTACGGGTATCTGTTACCAATGATGGACACAACCATCCCTCAATTGCATTTGTTTTGGGGGGATCCACCGATATCCTATTTTTTGTAATGATATGGCCCAATAATGAGACTTACTTCAACCAGAACTCACACTTTCTGCACATTGCATTGAGCTTCTTTTTCCGCAAGGTCTCTAGTAATGTTCTCAGACACTCTTCATGATCCTCCTTGGTTTTGGGGAATATCAGAATATCATCTATAAAGACTACCACAAATCTGTTGAGGTAATATCTAAAGACTCTATTCATTAATTCTATTAATATTTTAGAAGAATTAGTGAGTACTAAAGACATTACAATGAATTCATAGTGCCTGCATCTTGTTCGAAAAGCAGTCTTGGAGATATCTTCCTTCTTCACCATTACATGATAATATCCTGACAAAAAATACACCTTGGAAAAGTATTGTGCTCCACACAGCTGATCGAACAAGTCATCTATTCATGGGAGAGGATACTTGTTCTTTATCATGATTTTTTAGCTCACGATGATCGATGCAAAGGCACATTGACCCATCTTTCTTCTTGGCGAAGAGGACTGGTGCACTCCATGGTGAAGCACTTGGGCGTATAAACCCTTTATCCTGATTCTCCTATTGTTTTTTTTTCAGCTCCTAAAGCTCCACAAAAGAAATTCTATGTGGAGTCTTGGATATTGGGAATTCCCCAGGTATAAGTTTAATTGAGAATTCAACATCTCTTCTAGGAGGAAGACCAGGAAATTCATCGGGAAACACTTCAGCGAATTCCTTCACAGTAGGAATGTCCTCTATGATGGTTTCTTCCATAGACTCAATCATCTAAGCCAGATAAATGTTCTCATAGGGTAGTAATATACACTCTTGAGATGATTGAGCTAATGAATATTCATCTTCCTCCTTGTACTTGTAAAGAATTGGGTCGATTCTTCACATGGAGAGTGATTTCCCTCTCACGGTAATTTATGTTGGCTATATATAATGAAAGAAAATACATGACAAGAATTGCATAAAATTCCACCAGAGGGAGTATGATGAGGTTAGATGGGAAGTTTAACCCATAGATTATGATAGGGTAGGAGTTATATTCATGGGATTCAATGATTAACCCATTTTCCGTACTCACCGACATCTTCACTTACATGATTTTTGGTGGTGGTGGGATTGTTATACTAAACTTTAGAGATATAAAATAATGCATAGAACCTAAATCAAAAATTACATTCGCTATTCTTGAATGAATAACTAGCGTACCTTTCACCACTTCTTTGTCGGGATTCACTTCGACAATAGTGATGGAAAAAGCTCGCCCTTACTACCTTGGATGTTGTTGGTTGCCTATGAAAACCCTTAGCTTAGGGAACTAATTTTCAAGATTCCCTGGTTCTTTGTAGTTGTAGCAATGAACAATATGTTGAGGTTCGAACAAAGTGTTTCTATCCTCTGTTGCAGTTGTGGGTTTTTCTTGTCAGCAGTTAATAGCTAGGTTCCCTTCTTTTCCACACCCAAATCATTTCCTCATCCACTTTAGGCAATATCTAGGGTGCTTCTTTCTACACCATTGGAAAGTGGGGTGCTGGATCTTCATAGAACCATTGGATTTATCCATCAGACCAACGGTATTGAAGTCCACATTACGCTTATTATCCCCATGATACCCCTGAGATTATACGATCTCCATTTCGACCTTGAGGGCACATCAACAAATTTCTTCATAGCTTTCGAATTCACGGATCACCATCACATTCTGCAGGCTAGGTTTCAACCCATAAAAGAAGCGGTCAACCTTGCATTAGGGGGTAAAAAAAATCCAGAAGTGTATCATGAAAGCCTTGTGATGTTTTCATCATACGCTCCTACAGATTCGTTGTCTTTTTTCTTGAGGGAAAGGAAGTCCCATTACATCTTAAGCTGAAGGGTGAGCAAAAAATAATTATCAAAAAACATATTCCAGAAATCCTTCCATTCCAACGCCTCGATCTCCTCCTCAGGCTTCGTATTTTTGATCAACATCCACCATTGATCAGCTCCACCCTCCATACGATATATAGCCAAGAGAACCTTCTCTTTTTCAGAATATTTAAGGATGGAGAAGATCTTTTCAATGGAGTTGATCCATTGTTTAGTGATTGAAGGAACAAATGATCCATTAAAAGTAAGAGGCCTTTGTCTCATGAAGCTCTCAATAGAGACTTGTTCTTTCTTAGGGGGGGTTGAACATTCCTCTTGACCCATGTTTCTATTCAAAGCTTGAGTTAACTGAGAGAGAGTCATGACAAAGTGCATGATTCCCGCTCCCATTGGATTGGGCATCTCATTAGTACAATCATCACATTAATCTTCACATTAGTTGTTAGCCCAAGTCCTCCCTTTACCAGCCATTGGCTAGAATAAATGGAAAATTAGGGGTAACACATAAAGGGTAATCCAAGGACAAAAATAATGACTTATAAATAAATTTTACTTCCTTAACATATGAATATATTGGATTCTGTCTATGTTATCCATGATCTACTTTCTATCATATACTATAAGGGAATTTTTTTGTCCCTTAATAATGGTTCATACTAATCTTGTAAATTTACCAAAAAATATTCCCCCAGGAGTGTCATAACTAAGAGTGCAACAAGGCCCATTTTCGTGCACCAGTTCCCATTTGAGTTTAGCTCAAAGCGGTGTTTTTGGGTTTTACCGCTAGGATACATATGTGCCAAAGCCGCCTATACTTGCTCATATATAGACAGTGATGTATTTGCATGATAAACCACTTAATCAATAATCACCAAACTATATGGATGTTTTTATTATACTTAATATTGTCTCTAAGGCTTCACCAGGGTTTTCTAATCCTATTCCAAAAAATAAATATACCTATCCTCTGATACCAACTATGAAAACCTTGATCTTTAATTACACAAACAAACAAAATTTAATACATAAACTTCACTTGATAAAATATAGAAGATCAAGAGGTCTAGTGTCTTTGGGGCTTAGGATCATTGCATAAAAACTTAAAACATGAAATACAACATCCTTATTGAAAAATTCCTTTACATGACCACTACATTCCCTCGTACTTAGCATTACATGGGATAACCTGAGAACATGCATAAGAAAATGGTGAGCTATAAAGCCTAGTAAGGAAATAATCATGGAATAACATGAGAATTAAAATAAATGTTAGAAAATATTAATATCAATAGAGCACAAGAGAAGCATCAACACAAAGTCATGATAATGAATGATAATCATAACATGGAAATATGGAAACAACACTTAACATGGAATTAGCATGAGCCAACGCTCATTGCACATGAAGCTTGAGTTAATCCTCCTTGCACATGAAGCACGAGTAATACCTCATTGCACTAGAATTATCATGAGTCAACAACCATTTCACATGACATATCATGATACTATACTTTACCCAATTCATTGGAGTGCTATAAGGGCGCACTCTTCTTAAACATTTCATTTCATGCATAAGTGTGCCACATGGATCATATAACATGTATTCATAAAACCTAATCATTTATTCCATGATAAAGGAATGTGGAATTCATATATGAAAATTTATAATAAATAATTAAATGTGCATAATGGTGAAAACCCTTGATAGAGAAATGGGCATAGTATTCACTACACAATGACATTGGCTTGGAAAAGCGGTGCAATTTCGACAGCGTAACACCATGATGTAAGAATTCATACAAATGATTGGAGAGGGAGAAAGGGGTGTCTCATAATATGTACATGAAATGGACAGTAAGGGGGTAATATAGATACATGTCCCAAAATTGTAATGGAATTTATATTCATGATAGAAAATAATTGCTTGAATATAAAATAGGAGAGAGAAATTCCTTTCGGAATTTCGGCATAGTAAAGGGTGTACATGGGAGGAATTTAATGAGAGAGAAAGGGGTATCCAATCATTAGAAAATAAAGAGGTAAATATGGTGGAGGTGTGAAACCATACCTCAACATTTATAATTGAAATTAAAAGGGCACAACAATTTAAAGAATATTGGTTAAAAATGAGAAAGGAAGAAAAACCCTTACTTGGAAGTGTGCTTACAAAGGCTTAAAAGAGGCTTGAGAGAGGCTTCATGGGAGCTTGGGTTACCTTGGGAGGATTATAGAGAGAGCAAGGTAGATGTTGTATGATCTCAGAAGGCTTTGAGTGGGGAGGAAGTGGGAGCTTGGGCTAGTTTATATAGGAAAGGTGAGTGAATTCTTTATTATTTAAGATTGGGACACCTCACATTAATATAATCCAAACCACATGGTTTTTGGAAAAAGGAAGTGGAAAACAATATTTTATAAGGTCAAATTCCGAACTTCTTAAAATAATGGGGTTGCTTATGTGTAGGTGAGTCACACTCCCAAGGAAAATAATTAAAAAAGACAAGATGTTTGAAAAGTCTTGAAGGGTCCATTAATTCTTTGTAAAAATAAGTCAAAAAAACCCAAGATCACATTATTTCAATGGTAAAACATATATTTTCTGAAATTAAATCTTATATTATTTTATTACATCACTATTATGTCATTATGATGTCATAAAACACATTATATATTTAAACGGTATTTAATTTTTACCCAAAAATTTGACTCGCTCAGAAAATTATGAAAAACTCACCATTGGATAATTTCGACATCTTGATTCCATAAATAATATTTATTTTATCTAAATAATTTTCTAAATATGTTAATTTTCACTTTTAAAATATAAACCGACATTTATCTAAAATTCACAGGTTTTGACAAAAATTGCTTTCGAACCTTAATAAAAATTACAATTGAATTCATAAAATTATACGATCATTTATATTTGAAAAAAATTAATTTAATAAAAATTATAATATTTTATTAAAATATTATTTAATTCAAAAATCAATTAATTCATCAAAATAGATTTCTTAGTCGAACTTTAACAAAATACCATTTGAGCTTTAAAAACTATTTACAAGGTAACAATAATAAAATGAAAGTATATTCATTATTATATAAAAAAATAATGTACATAATCGTAGTGATAGGGTCTTGTTACATTACCCCTTATAACACCCGTATAATATCGAAGAGTAAGGTGTGTGATGGTGACAGACTCTTAAGGGTGTCTCAGATAACATTGCTCGGGGTGGTAATCTCTATAAACTTACACTTCTCTCATAGGCGGTCCAGCTCGAGCTTAACATATTCAAGATCATCTTGGGATTGGTCAAGATCTAAGCCCAGTGATTAAACCTCCTTTATGGGCTCTAAAAAATGGTATTCTTGTGGGTCACATCTACTGGATGAGGCTATCGCTTCCTTTGTCCGAGTAAATTGGATTTGTTAAAGCCCTATATTTATACTAATCATGTGATCACTATTCAACAATTATATTAGCAATGGTCACAATTCTTAACATAAAAACAAAGAATTTGAAATTTTATATAAAAATTTTACATATAGAGACATTTAATTATATCAAGAGGTATTTCCATTAATGAATGTTTGGGTCGTTACAAACATGATTTCAGAAAAAAAAATCATCTTCTAGAAGGAATTGAATGAGTGATGTTGGTAGTCTAAATTAACAGACTACTATGAAGAAAATAGAAAATAACACAACAAAAAAGGTTTTTAATTATTTCCATTTAAAATGTTGATTGAAAAGATTATCTATGTCATCAAAAACCACCGGGCGCATTTAGGGTAATTCTATAGATAATAACAACATTGGGTTAATGTGACATCCAAGAGATTCAAAATCAAAGAATACATTTGATTAATTATATTCAAATTTCTCATCTTTTCTTAAGAATGTGATATTGGGATTGGATTATAATGGATTCAACTCATTTGAGACTTTGATTACTAGTTATAGCATTCAGATGGTTATTTTGATCCCTTACAATTTACCTCTATGGATGTGTATTAAACAAACATGTTTTATAATTTAAATGACTCTTCATGTAAAACAAATTCCTAGAAATGATATTTATTTATACTTGGAACCTCTAAATGACGAATTTTAGGAGTTATGGAGCAACAATGATGGAAAATATGATACATCTTTTAGAACAATGTTAAAAATGCATGTTGCTCTAATGTGGATCATTAGTGAATTACCTGGACTTGGGAACTTATCTGGTTGAAATGCTTACACGGGTTTGGATTGTCCTATTTATTACAATTATTTTTATTCTGAAAAACTAACTTACATTAAAAAATCATTCTTCTTGTGTCATCATAGATTTCCCGATATATCTCTTAGATTTTTATTGAACAAGTCAAAACTCAATGGTTCTACTGATTAAAGTCCACCACCAAGTTTTTTGATAGGATAATATATATTATAACAAATTGGAAATTTTGAAATGGAATTTGGATGTATTCATCATTTTAATTATAGTGGTAAATGAGTCTTAATTGCATCATCAATTGAAATCAGAATGCAATAATGGAATAAAAAAGTATATTCTTCAAACTTTCATATTGGGAATTTAATTTGTTATGTCATAATATTAATGTTATTCATATTGAGAATATGTTTATGAAAATTTTATCTCCACATTACTTAATTAGCATGGAAAATTAAAGGACCATCTCAATGCTCAGAAGGACTTATAGACAATGATTATAAAGCATGATCTATTTCCATATGAGAATGGAAATTTTGCTTCGAAAATTTTTGTGATAAATAATATGGATAAATATACATTCCTTGGAATTTTAAAATGTGTGAAGGTATATGATTTGTATTCAAGTAACATATCAAGGTGTGTTTACTTAATTTATCATAGGTTACATGGGTTGAAACTTCATGAATCAAATATTTTATTACAACAGTCACTACCATTTCCATTGCGTGCAGTATTACTTAAAAATGAAACTTTAGTTGCACTCCATTTTTTCACATTATTCATAAAACTATATTATAAAAATATATAACCATATGATATTAAAAAACTTTAGGATATATTTTAGTTTATGCTTTGTGCAATGGAGATGGTTTTTCCTCTATCATTTTTTATTATCATGATGCATTTGATTATGAATTTGGCTGAGAAAACTAAATTAAGAGGCCCCGTAAATTATTGATGGATGTATCCAATTGATAGGTACATTATTTATATGTTTTTTATCTCAAGTAAACAATTATTTTCACTTAATTTAATATATAATTATTTTTTATTTATTTTATTTCTTAGATACCTTGGACATTTGAAATCATTGGTGAAAAATAAATTTCCACATGAAGGCTCTATTTCTATAGACTATTTAATAAAGGAGTATCTAAAATTTTTATTAGGATACTTGGATGATATTGATACAATATTAAATCTATTTGGACATGATGACGGTACATAGACTCAATATCAACTACATAGGAAATAAAAAATCATTCATACTATTGGTTGATCTTTTAGGATCATCTCAAATATGACACTGAATGAAATGGAATTATTACAGGAATATAGATATGTGATAGTGAATACTGAAATTTCATATCTATTTATTAAATTTCTTAGGATGCAAAGAAAGATATGAATGATATGTCAAACATGAAATGAGAAAGATGTAAAAAATATATTAATATGGAGCATATTGAATTGTTTCCACACCATGTATGTTTATGAATATTGTAATCAATATAGATATTTTTTTGAGATGTATATTTTTTTAAATATAATAATGTGTATTACTTTCTATAGATCATCAATACTGATACTCATGTTGAGTTATCATAATGTTTGATGTTTTTGCCTCGGGGTCCTTTAAAACAGGCTATAAATTTTGATGTTTACTATGTGAATGTTTTTAAATTTCATACAGTCGATCGGTAAGTGGTTCTAAAAACAAATAATACTAGTATATTTAAGGTTATCGAAATAGGATACTATAGAAATTTTACTTATATTATCAAATTAAATTACTATAGTCATTTTTTTCAAATATATGTGGGTTGATATTAATAGGGGTAATAAAAGTGATTCCTTTAAATGTACTTTTGTGAACTTCTCTAACTTGATTGATGTCATTATCGTTGAATTACACAATATATATATCACGCCATCGCAATATAAAATGATATATTACTTGAAAGATGTTGTGGATGAAGGGTTGAGTGTTGTTGTTCACACAAAACAAAGAGAATTGTATGATATGGGTGATGAAGTTGAAGATTTGAACATTAACATTTAATCCTATCATTAAAAATAAATAAACTTAATTATCCATTATGATATTGAAAATATTTATCTTGTAACGGTGGATGAAGTAGATGAAGTAATGATGGAGCAAGATAACGACATGATTAAAGGAAAAAATGATTATATGTGTAGTCATCCATTAACACATCAACCTCCTATATTATATTTCATTAATTTCCAATAATGTAGATCTATTATCATATTTAAATTTTTTAATGCATAAGTTGTTTAATTTTGAAAACATAAATGTTATACTCATTTGTAGGTGCAGTCATTAATTATAATACCTATGTGTATTTTCATTTTTAGTATTTTTTATCTGTTATAATTTCTAAATTTATTTCCCTATATGAATTTCTTGAAATATATTTTCTAAATATAATTTGAATTGTTTAAATGATAGTAATTGCAATTGAAAATCATTTCATTGATCCCATCCGACTCCCAGTTGAAGTTCTGTTATGCACACGGACACTGGATGATCCCTCATGCTCCCTCCCTACAACATCTAGAACACCATCCATCTTCCCCCCATAAATTTATACAACAACATCCTTATCCCTTCCATAATCATCTGGAACAAACTGTTCTATCCCATTAGCATCTGGAATATTTCTTCCCTATTCAGCAGGTTTAGCATGTAGTGAGTTTATAGTGAGATAATAAGAAATCACTCATGTTTCTTCATGAGGATACTGGAGAGTGACAGTTAAAGGTAAAACTTTTAATGTGAATGATGTTTTTGTACTTTTTTATACTAATAATAACTTTTCATAATAGATGAAAATAATGTAACTACAGAAACAAAAATTAATAGTATAGATGATTGGAATCTGAATAGTTTGAAAATAATTTTACCCTTTAATTTTTATAGGGTACCCATAGATAATACCGTAGGATTATTTGGACTGATTCTAGGCCATTTTGTGGTACAAATTATTACCCTTATGATTAAATATTCTTATTAGAGGCATATGCCTCAATCTAGGAAGAAAAAAGACTTTAATTCTTAGATAAAGGTAATTTTAATACATTATGGATCAATTTAATTACATTATGTAATTAAAATATAATATTTAAAAAAAATCATTGTATAGATGTTATTCCACTTTACCATTTCTCTTCCAAAAGAATTGGTTGAATTATATTATAAGAATACAAGATGTTTCATCGGTGATATTATGTCGATGGATGGTTTGAGTGAGTAGGTAAATCACAGAAATTCATAATCATTCAGTACAAAAATATTTATTCGTTTTAAATTTAAATTTAAATATACAACACTATTTCACTTTCAAAAAAATTTTCATATAGGTGTCTGTAGTAAGGAGTGGATATGGAGATAAATATGGCGTGGATCTTAGTTTTTCAGGTAATGAAAAGGGATTTATTTGGATTCAGTAGTGGTGATGTGTAACTAAAATCATGAATGACTAACATTGATATGGTTATTAAGAAACCATATTGTGGTTTGAGTTAAAAGATATATGTATTTCTATTATATTTCATAAAATTTATATGTTTGGTTGATTTTTTATATTTCGTCTGAATTTTACCTTTTAATCATCATTCTTAGGCCCTAAGGTCTTTTCAATGTACCCGATTTTCTCATGTAGCCATTTCCCCCATGAAAAAACCCTTTATTTTATTTCATAATTACATAAATATAATATTTTCAATATATTCACTTATCAACAAAACCATTTCCATTACAAGAAATTAATGGTGTCAAATAGTTTCTTTGATATAGTCTAATGTTTCTTAATGATGAATTTAATTATATGGTTTTCTATATTGTTTATTGAGGTTGTGTCGGTATATATATATATATATACGAGATATTGAATTTAGTTATTTTAAGGGGAAGTTCCCCCTTTATTTCTATGTTCGTTTCAAGGAGACAGTAGAAGAATGAATCTAAATAAAATTTGGTTTTTAAAGTTTTTTTGATGAATATTTTATATGTATAGTTATTATCTTAAAAAAAGTATCGTTTGACCCTTTATACTATTTTTTATCACATAATGTGTTACACACATGGTTTATTCCCTAAAATAAACTTCTTTTATATAAGTTTATGGATTTTATGATAGAATTTTTATTTTTTTTGTTATGTTAACAATATGTGGGTAATTTTTAATTTTGGTGTATAGGGGAGGGATGAGTTATGACATTTATATGATTTTCCATATGGAATGTCATTGATGTGTGATTAATATAAGATACATGTTTCCCCACTACCGGTCCCTAGTATCATGGGAACCCTTGATATCTAAGTAGGAGATTGAGAAATGTTTTATATGATAGTAATGATGAGACTCTAACTGGGGTCCTCTATTATATTATTTTTTCAAAATATGTGGAATACAATCTAGTGAGTATTTTTTTGACTAATCTGAGAGGTTATTGTCTCCGAACATCATTAATAGTCATGAAGATGGTTAAACCGAGTAAATCTAGGACCATCTCACTAGAAGCATGGGAGTTTCCCATGATTACACATACTTTATGTGACTTAATTAGTACTATACTTGATTATTATTCTTCTTTATTTCCCTTTATTATTATCCTCTTATATGTGATTCCCATCCTTATGAATTTTATGGTTCGGTTTAATTGTATTTTTATTTTTTGTATAATTTATTTTGGTGACAGTTTTGGATGGTTCCCTTTGTTCACATGGAGGTTTCTAGTTCAGAATTTTGGATTTTCTCTCTTATCTAATACCATGTATGTATTGGAAAATCTAGCTTCACTATATTATGATATTTTAGTTTATATTTTTTATTCCACTTGGTATTTATGTTATGTTTGTATGTAATATCAATTTTTTGTTATGATTTATTTATTTTCTAAGGATGAATTTTATATAGATTTATTTATTTTTAACAGCACGATATAATGATGGTTTAAACTGCCGCTAAATATGGACAATAATTTTTTTTAGTGGTTTAAACCGTCACTATATATTATAACATTTAGCTGTGGTTTAAACTTCCTTTAACACCCCATCATTTTTAGTGGAATACTACCACTAAAAATGAAATTACCACCACTAAAAAAAAATTCATGAAACTTCCTAGAAACCTCCACTAAATGGGTAAAAATGTCGCAGGTTGGATTCCAATGCTAACTTTAGAGGTAGTTTTTAAAAATGGTCATATAAATATTTAGCAGTGGGTTAAACGTTTGATAAAAAAACCCTCTACTATTCCTATATTATGTTGTAATGACTATACCATAAAGTTTAATGTCATGAGGAAAGGATGTAAATATCAATCTCAGACCTCAAGGAATCACCCTACCTATTCTATTAAAATAAATATTAGAGTCTGCATAGTTCTTATTATGGACATCTGCATCGTAAAATATGTGACAATGAAGGCCTTGAATGGGACTTACTCACTCATGGTTTCCTTCAACTGCCTCATTATGAATATAAAAATATTAGTAAATATGATATGTAATCAGACTCATATCCCTAAGAAGGTCCCACACTGGGTGCATCCTCCTCTTGTTATTGGTACAATCATCTCTAGCCTCTAATCCCTTGTGATCCATGATCGGTGTGAGAAACTAAAGATAATGAAAGACTAGACACATCACATGAGAGTATATTTGTACATGGATGATACATTAAAGTTCCCATTTGAGAGGCAAGACAACTGGTCCTATATAGGATATGGTATGGAGCTTAGTACTTAGGAAGGAATCCTACATATCCTGTTTATAATAAGAATTAGAGTTCTCATAGTTCATTTCATTCCCAACCGGCTGATGGGTATGAGGTACTTATCGGAATGGTCAGGGATAACACTTAAAAAGGATGCCCGTCTGTGAGTCCACTTCCTATCGACTGACAAAAAAAGAAGGATCATAGGCTCATACAAAGAATTAAATCCAATGAGTTGAGAATATTTGGGATATGGAGAGAATTATGCTAGGGTGGATTCCCATTGGAGCTCGGGTATTAAGAATGCATCCTAAATATCCAGATTGAGTAGGAATAAAAGTCCTTATTGTTCATTACCCCCTAACCTGCTGATGGGGTTGGGGTGGGTGATTACACTCTAAGAAATTATTATTGACACTGAGGTTTAGGAATTTAAGGGGATTATAATAGGATGGATTTTCATGTTGCATATTTATTATTTATCACCTGATAGAGAAGAATATATGATGACCATGAAAGTTATGAAAAATATGCTTGGCATAAAATAGAGGGATCATATGATAAAAAGACACAAATAGGGTCTCATGAATTCGTAACCCTAACTAATTGATGACACTCCCCTTATAATGTGGATATTTTGATGATGATTCTTAACTGGGGGTTCCCATGGTATAAGTCCAAGTGCGTCTATCAAAAAGTGTTGACATTATCTTCCCGACATGTCTGGATCTTTTTTCAAACATGTATTTATTTTATATCAGACATGTCTTTATTTTATGTTGGACATATCTTGTTTTTCCACCAGACATGTCCTTATTTTCTATCAGGAATTTCTTTATTCTCTATCAATCATGTCTCAATTTCCCTCCAGACATGATTAGTGTTTCAGTCTGACATGATAGACACATCAATGGGTGTCTGTCAGATATTTTTTGATTGTATACCCAATATGTCTTGGTTATTAGTCTAACATGGAAGACACATCCTAGCGTTTCTTCCAAACATTTCCTATATGCTTCTCATAATCCAATGGACATATCTAGTGACTTTCACATGATCAATGAACATATCTGATATACCTTTTCATGATCAACCTGGCTAGCTCAAGATGTATTTACATGATCAAAGTGAATTATATATGAAATCTTCACATGATCAAAGAAGAAATATCCAGGCTCTTTCACATGATTTACTGACTTGTATAGGATGAATTGACATGATTGAAGTTGATTTGTCCAAGTTTATTGACATGATCAATTGAGATTTTTGGGATTTATTCGTATGGTCAAAGTGGATATGTCCAGGGTCTTTCGCATGATCAAATGAATTTTTTGAGATGTCCTCGCATGATCAAAGAAACATTTCCAAGATTCACTCTAATGATCGAATTGGACATGCCCTAGGTTGTCACGTGAAAATTCTATCATGTTAATGGACTATATCACAAAATGATGGCATGTATAGGGTTGCCATATGATCATCCTGGATTTTCTGGGATGACTTCACATGAAATGATGGCTTGTCCAAGGTCTATCTCATGATCAAAGTGACACATCCATGTTTTCATAAGGGCATTGAAAGACCATTGAGGTGTATTGTGATTACATGATCTTAAGAGAGCTATGTGGCGGGGTCTTGTGAACATATCTAGCATCATTCACAAATCCATGTGTTGAAGACACATGTCAAAATAGATCATGCCTCAAGGCATCTTGGACAATATTTTCATAGGAGAAGGAGAGTATGGGTAAGTTCTTACACCAAGACATCATATCCCAAGAATTTTATGGTGATAGGTTGTTCTTTCCATGGGTTCATATATATTCTAAGGCCTCATACATTCCTAGAAGTGACCTCATGATGGTTCCACATGAAGCTCCATTTCTCATGAAATTCACATCGACATAAATGGGGTCTTGAAATGGGTTATGTGATCATGCGTAGGGGATTTATATCATAGCCACCGTATATATGGATGAGAGTCTGCATATTGGGTGGAAAATAAGGGTTCATGGATGAGGTTTTTTTTTCAAGGGCGCACCTCCACAGGTGTTCATGATAAAGGGGAGTGAAAAACTATAAGTGCATATTAATTTCAAGGGTTGTCCTTATGAAAATGTTCATGGCCATGGTTTTTCTCATGAATGATTTTTGTAATAGGGATATTTCATGATAGTATCAAATGATTCTCAATGCATCATGAGATCATGTGAAGGGTATCATGTGGCGGAGCTCTCCATTACCTGGTGAATCTCTCCAAAGGTAGTGGTTTATCCTCCAATGTCCTTCACTATTCTTCTCTTCCATCTCTCCCTTTTCTTCCCCTCACATGTGTGTGTTTTTATAGGGAAGAAGGGTTTATATAGGTAGTGTCACGAACCGGATATGGTCACCACCATTAACGGCACCAAACCCGGCCCGTGGCAAGGCCCGAAGGGTGTTCCCTATCCCCACGGGCTGGCACAAGTGCCCGGGTATCAAACAAATCTGGTTTGGGAACGATTTACCCGAGTATGAAAGCATAAATAAAAAAAAAATCAATTATTAGAATCTGAAATTTTCATGATAAACAATTCTTAACAAAACCAGATCTGAATACATATGTTTAAAGACACTACAAGCGGTCTAAAAACAAATAATGACAACATAACAACATCCCCATGGACTCCACAAGACAAGGGGATCATCACATGTAATCCATCCCCGCAACTCCGCCCCAATGATGGGTACTAACATCCCGAACCGCCATCACCCTAAGCCTTCCCTTTACCTGAGTCAAGCATAAGCAGGTCTAGTTACACCCAAGGGGTGTAAGTAGGGTGTGAGCCTAAGCCCAATAGGATACCACCAGTTTATTCCAAAGAGTATGCAATACAATGTGAACAAAACAAGCAATTTTAATACACAAGGTGAAACATTGTTAAAATTCAAAGAAATGAAACTTTCAAATGAAAACAGTTTTCAATCTGAGAATTTCAGAATTTTAGCACATTAAATATACATGTGAGCTACTGAAATGTACTGCCAAAAACATCCCACAACAAGGGTAAATACCACAAATTCTATGAGCATCAATATCAGGAACACCCCTAAGCACTAGGTTGTCTCGGGCCCTACGTACCTCATACGTCGGTGTAGAGTAACCATAGAAAAATCCATTCTCGTGCACGAGCCACTAGTAGGGAACATACCCATAACCTAGTGGTCCCCAATCATCATCCAAATAGTTTATTTAGAGTTGTCATTATCCAAATTCTAAGTGGAACAGGGACAAAACCCATCCGATCCACTAGCTGTACTAGTACAAATCCACCCCACCTAAGTACCCGGGCTTCCCCTTTTTGTGCTCAAACAATTTCAGCAAAAAACACACATCCATTTTCATATAAAATATCACTACTGGTGACAAACAAATTGTACAGTAGCTACACACATTTTATACCATTTAAAACACACAATAAAATAATTTTATTTCCAATAAAACAACCTCACAAAACATCACATTATTTTTCACCCAAAGCTCTTTAAGATATCCACATTTCACACTATGATAACACTTGTAAGTTATTAAAACAAAATTTCAGTTCAAAACCCTTTAATGAAACTAAAAATTCAGTTATGGGGCATCCCAAAATGAACCAATAAAAGATTTGAATGGAAAACCCTCAATTTCACCAAAATTTGGAACTTAAAATTCATTTGCATTATAAATTCAACTAAAACCAATTTTTACAGAAACATTCAAGTGAAATAAACATTAGAGTACCATGAAAACGACAAGCTAATTCACAAAAATTGCACACACAATGGAATCACCTACCAAATTAACAAAACCCCTTGAATCTCCGTGCGAAAATCAAATCGCACCCCCGCCGCCCCAAGAGAGAACTAGATCAAACCTAAAACCACAAAAATTGGCCAAGAAAGCCCAAAGTTAAACCCTAGGTTCGAAATACTAGTTTCTGGACATTAGTAAACTCAATTATAACCGAAGAAACCCTAAGAACAATGAGTTAAACCCAAAGTAATTTGAAAGAGGAAAGAAAAGAGCTCATTTACTTGAAGTATCTTTAAGTAATCACTCCAAACCTCCAGTATCTGAAATTTAAAAGAGCCCAAATTTAGGTTACGTTTGAAAACGATGTATTATCTCATTTAGGAACTGTAATGGAGGAAAAAGATTGAGAATTGAGAGAGTTATGAAAGAAATACTTTACCACTTCAAATCTGGGCGATATGAGGAACCCTATGAAGATCAGCACAAATTCGAGATTCTACAGAGCTCCAAATGGGTGGGAGAGAGTTGCGGCGCACGTCTGGGTTACTTGGGCTTGATTGAGACTTGGAATCACCGAAAAATCCCAAATATTGAATAAGTTATAACAAAATCAAATTTTATTTTTAAAACAGGAATTGGGCTTTCGGGCAGGCCCAACCCCTTAGACAAAAACCCAAATAACCCCTGGTTATGGATTTATAAAAGCTCCAAATTACCTTGGTGGTGTTAATAGGTTAGGGTAGGTCAATTAGAAATTAGAATGGATGAAAAATATTAAAACATGAAAAAGTTATAAAAGATACAAAATTTATTTTTTAATCTGGAATTGGGCTCACGGTTTGGCCCAATTCATGAATACTCATCTATTCCTCCCTAAAACCTAGGGAAACCCCCAAAACAAATAAAGGATGTAAATTAAATGAAAAATACCATTAAAATATGTCTTTTATGTGACAATTCTCCCCACCATGAAGGACTTTCCACCCCAGAAAATCAACATGAATCTCGGTTGGAAAACAAGAATGGGTACTCTTCCTCGACCCATGACTTTTGCTCCCATGTCTCATGTGTATCATTCCCATGATGCCATAAAACCCGGACTAAAGGAATAGACTTTCCTCGAAGTATCTTCTCCAGGGAGTACACTATTTTCACCGGCCTCTCAACGATAGACAAGTCAGGCTCTATCTCCAGTTCTTCCCAACTCAACACATGGGATGGATCTGGATTGTATTTCTTCAACTGGGAGACGTGGAAGACATCATGGATAGATGTCAACTGAGAAGGTAAGGACAACCTGTATGCCACCCTACCAATACGCTCGGTGATCTCAAAGGGTCCGACATACCGTGGCATCAGCTTACCTTGCTTCCCCAATCGACGATGACCCAGACGAGGGACCACTTTTAAGAATACCCTGTCACCCACAGAAAACTCTAGGTCTCGACGCCTCCGGTCAGCATAAGATTTATGACGACTCTAAGCTGTCAATAAGAGCTGCCTGATCAACTTGACCTTCTCATAAGTCTCCTCCACAAGGCTCGACCCCAACAGTGAAGTCTCTCCTACCTCAGCCCAACATAGGGTGGACCGACAAGGCCGACCATAGAGCGACTCAAAAGGGGCCATTCAAATCGTGGATTGGTAACTATTATTATAAGCAAACTCTACCAATCCCAAATGGATATCCCAAGAACCTCCAATGTCCAGGACACATGCACGAAGCATGTCCTCCAATATCTGATTCGCCCGCTCTGTCTGACCATCCATCTGTGGGTGGTATGTCGTGCTCATCTTAATCTGAGACCCCAAGGACTTCTGAAGGCCTTACCAAAATCGAGAAGTGAAGTGGGGGTCTCTATCCAAGATAACAGCTGATGGTACACCATGGAGTCTCACCACTTCCTGAAGATACAAGTGGCCCAACTCATCTACTTTAGTTGTATCTTTTATTGGAATGAAGTGGGATGATTTGGTCAGACGATCAATCACCACCCAAATAGCATTCTTACATCGAGGTGTACGAGGTAATCCAACAATGAAGTCCATGGCAACCTCTTCCCACTTCCAGGTAGGAATGGGTAGTGGTTGGAGCAAACCGGATGGCCTTTGGTGCTCTGCTTTCACCTGCTGACATGTGTAGCATCTCGAAACAAAGTCTGCTATGTCCCGTCTCATACCAGGCCACCAAAACTGCCGACGAACATCATAATACATCTTAGTGGCACCCGGATGGACAGCCCACTGAGACTGGTGGCTATCTTTCATCACCACCTTCCACAGAGATAATGGCACTACTGAACGGCCCTTGAAGCACAAGATGCCCTCGAGAGACGACGACCAATCAGAGGATGTCTCCCCACCATGAAGGAACTACTTAGACCGCTGACAAAGATCATCACTGGGATGTTCCTACTGAATCAACTCTAATAGAGTCAACTGGACACTTGCCAAGAATTCCCCTCCATTGTATTCCCTGACCTCCACATGCATCTGAGAAAAGAGACCCATCAATGCCCACTCATCACTAGACTTCCTCAAAGCCTGCACTGGAACTTTCTGCTCAAAGCATCGGCCACTACATTACCCTTGCCTGGGGTATAGACAATGTCAAAGTCAAACCCCTGCAAGTACTCGATCCAGCGATGTTGCCTCAAGTTGAGGTCCTTCTACGAGAAGATATAAGCCAAGCTTTTGTGATCAGAGTATACCACAAACTTCTCCCCAAAGAGGTAGTGACGCCAATTCTTCAAAGCATGCATCACCGCTGCCAACTCCAAGTCATGGATTGGTTAGTTCTTTTCATGTGGTCGAAGTTGGCGAGAGCCATACGCAACCAGATGATCATCTTGCATAAGCACACACCCAAGACCCATACCTGAAGCATCACAATAGACCACATATCCCTTTCCAGCCTCTGGAAAAATCAGCACGGGGGCGGTAGTCAGCCGCCTCTTCAGCTCCTCAAACGATGCCTGACATTCTGGACCCCATACAAACTTCACCCCTTTCTAGGTGAGTGAAGTCATCGGTGAAGCAAGCCGAGAGAAATCCCGAACGAATCGCCTGTAATAACCGGCCAAGCCAAGAAAACTCCTAATCTCGAACACATTCTTCGGTTTCTCCCATGACATGACTGCACTAATTTTCTCAGGGTCCACTGAAACTCCATGATCTAAGATCACATGCCCCGGAAATCTCACCTCTCTGATCCAGAAAGTGCACTTTGACAACATTGCATAAAGGCGATGATCTCGTAATGTACCCAAAATGATCCTCAAGTGATGTTCATGTTCCTCCTTAGAGAAAGAGTATACTAGAATGTCATCCACGAACACCACAACAAAGGAATAGAGATACTGATGGAACACCGTATTCATTAGTGCCATAAATACCGCTGGAGCATTGGTCAATCCGAAGGGCATGACCAAATACTCAAAGTCGCCGTACCTGCTTCGGAAGGCTGTCTTATGGATATCTGACTCCTTCACCCTGAGTTGATGATACCCTGAACGCAGGTCTATCTTTGAGAACCACTTTGCCCCCTTCAACTGATCAAACAAATCATCTATTCTGGGAAAAGGGTATTTGTTTTTAATTGTTACATTATTCAGCTTCCGGTAGTCAATGCACAACCGGAGGGATCCATCAGCCTTTTTTGCAAACAACACAGGAGTGGCCCAAGGAGAGACGCTCGGGCGAATGAATCCTTTGGATTCTAAGTCATCCAGCTATATCATTAATTACCTCAACTCGGTGGGGGCCATGCGATAAGAGGGAAGAGATATCGGCTGTGTTCCCGGCGCCAGATCAATCGAAAACTCCACATCCCGCTCCGGGGAAAAACCAGAAAAATCATCAGGGAATACCTCGGGAAACTCATTCAATACATGAGGTAGTGCACCTTCAGGGGAAAGACCATCCTCTAGCACAATCTAAGATAACTGGAAGATAACACTTCCCAACTCTGGGAGTGGAGGCCCTACGCGACTTGATCGTGGATCCCATTCTCCATGAAAAACCTCACGACCCCCATCAGGTGATGTGAAACTCACCCGCTGTCTGTAGCAATCGATGTGTGCCTGGAAGTTTACTAGCCAATCCATCCCGAGTATAACATCAAAAAGGTCCATATCTAAGACCAAGAGGTCCCACTCCATCTCGACCCCTGACACAGAAAGTGCACACGAGGGGCACCTCAGGCCCTGCTCCTTCTTCTTTCCCAATGGTGTCACCAACTCTATCGCAAAAGACATCAACTCAGTTGTCAAATTCAGCATGTCCACAAAATTTCCAGAAATGAATGAAACAGAGTCACCAGTATCAAAAAGAGCAGTAGCTATAGAAGATGCGATCATAACGGTACCTCGAACTGTCGACGGTCCCTCCTCTGATCCTGCTGGTGACTGATCCACTGCATGGAGATGTCCAGTATCTACCTGAGGACGACCACTAGTCTGTGGTTGTGCCCTGAACTGGATGTGCCCAGAAGATGATCCTGCCCTACCACCACGACCACCAAATCGAGATCCCCCAGTCCTCGACGGATCGGACTGTGCTGGCACTCCTCTTGAAGCCACTGACCCTGCCCCACTTGGGAGTGGACGTTCCACACCGAAGAAGCTATGCAAATGCCCTATACCTCCACACTGGCAACAAGGCTTCGGAGGAAGAGTACATGCTGGTCGGATATTCCCAGGCCTCCCACATTGGTGGCACACGACCGATCTCGCATCAAAAGCTGCAGAAGAAAACTGCCTGGAAGAGTGGCCTGAACTGCCCCCTCCTTTCTTCACATGATCCTCCCGCTTCCTTTTCTTCTCTGAGGAGCTGCCACTACCCACTGCTGATACTGAACCATAGAAACCAACCCTTCCTTTCCTATCAATCTCCACCATGCATGCCCGATCAACAACCTCATCATAGGTCCTCAGCTTAAACAAGAACACCTGGGAGTATATCTCTGGTCGCAAGCCTTTCTCAAACCTCTGGGACTTCTCTTGCTAATTAGAGAAAATTTCTGGAGCATACCGAACCAATTCAGCGAAACGGTTGGCATACTCCATAACAAATAGATTCCCTTGAACAAGTTCCATGAACTCTCTAGACCTGGAATTAGCCAACACCTCAGGGCAATATTGTTCATTGAAGACAGCCTTGAAATCTCCTCAGTTCATCTGATCATTCTTCCCATCCTGAAGCACTAACTCCCACCATTTACAACTGGTACCCTCCAATAGGAAGGATTCTCACTTCACCCTGAGCTCCTCGGGTGTTTCCAGGAACTCAAACATACGCTCGATCTTCTCGAGCCATTCTTCTACTTCCTGGGGTTCTGAGCTGCCTCGAAAGGTTGGAGGCTTATTTTTCAGGAACTCCTGGGCCTTGTCCTTTCTAGGACCAGTATAATCCTCTCTAACAGGAGCTGGAGCTGGAGCTGGTCCATATCCTAGAGCTTGGATAGCCCGGACCACGACCTCTACCAGCCTCTGATCAATCGGCATGGGAGAACTCTCTCCAGCTTCCTCCTGTGGGTGCGTGGGAGCTTTCCAGGGAGGCATGTTGCTACAAAATGAAACAGTCACAAAACAATGGTCAATACCACAATTCTGAAAATTGTAATCAAATACATCAAATATAAACAAACTAAACACATTCTTGTAATAAAAGAAACAACTACTCCACATCTGCCTGATGTCCACATGTGGTCTGCAGCCCACACGTCTCACCTGGAAGTGAAGTCAATCAGTAAATTCCAACATCCTCTGGTGACTCAAGGTCTTCCATGAGAGGTGCGGGCCAGGAACCCAACTCACAACCAATACCCTGAGCCCCGACAGTCCTATCTCCTTTCTGTCCCGACTCATCTCAAAATAACAATATAACCCAAAAACATTAACCTCCTATGATACCATTTTGTCACGAACAAGATCTGGTCGCCACCATTAACGGCACCAAACCCGGCCTGTGGCAAGGCCCGAAGGGCGTTCCCAATCCCCACGGGTTGGCACAAGTGCCCGGGTATCAAACAAATCTGGTTTGGGAACGATTTACCCGAGTATGAAAGCATAAATCATAAAAAAACAATCAATTATTAGAATCTGAAATTTTCATGCTAAACAATTCTTAACAAAACCAGATCTGAAAACATATGTTTAAAGACACTACAACCAGTCTAAAAACAAATAATTACAACATAAATACATCCCCATGGACTCCACAAGACAAGGGGATCATCACACGCAAGCCATCCCCGCAACTCCTCCCCAATGATGGGTACTAACATCCCGAACCGCCATCACCCTTAGCCTTCCCTTTACCTGAGTCAAGCATAAGCAGGTCTACTTACACCCAAGGGGTGTAAGTAGGGTGTGAGCCTAAGCCCAATAGGATACCACCAGTTCATTCCAAAGAGTATGAAATACAATCTGAACAAAACAAGCAATGTTAATACACAAGGTGAAACAGTGTTAAAATTCAAAGAAATGCAACTTTCAAATGAAACCAGTTTTCAATACGAGAATTTCAGAATGTTAGCACATTAAATATACATGTGAGCTACTATAATGTACTGCCAAAAACAACCCACAACAAGGGTAAATACCAAAAATTCTATGAGCATCAAAATCAGGAACACCCCTAAGCACTAGGTTGTCTCGGGCCCTACGTACCTCATACGTCGGTGTAGAGTAACCATAGAAAAATCCATTCTCGTGCACGAGCCACTAGTAGGGAACATACCCATAACCTAGTGGTCCCCAATCATCATCCAAATAGTTTATTTAGAGTTGTCCTTATCCAAATTCTAAGTGGAACAGGGACAAAACCCATCCGATCCACTAGCTGTACTAGTACAAATCCACCCCACCTAAGTACCCGGGCTTCCCCTTTTTGTGCTCAAACAATTTCAGCAAACAACACACATCCATTTTCATATAAAATATCACTACTGGTCACAAACAAATTGTACAGTATCTACACACATTTTATACCATTTAAAACACACAATAAAATAATTTTATTTCCAATAAAACAACCTCTCAAAATATCACATTGTTTTTCACCCAATGCTCTTTAAGATATCCACCTTTCACACTATGATAACACTTGTAAGTTATTAAAAAAAAATTCAGTTCAAAAACCTTTAATGAAACCAAAAATTCAGTTATGGGGCATCCCAAAATGAACCAATAAAAGATTTGAATGGAAAACCCTCAATTTCACCAAAATTTGGAACTTAAAATTCATTTGCATTATAAATGCAACTAAAACCAATTTTTACAGAAACCTTCAAGTGAAATAAACATTATATTACCATGAAAACAGCAAGCTAATTCATAAAAATTGCACACACAATGGAATCACCTACCAAATTAACAAAACCCCTTGAATCTCCGTGCGAAAATCAAATCGCACCCCCGCCGCACCAAGAGAGAACTAGATCAAACCTAAAACCACACAAATTGGCCAAGAAAGCCCAAAGTTAAACCCTAGGTTCGAAATCCTAGTTTCTGGACATTATTAAAGTCAATTATAACCGATGAAACCCTAATAACAATGAGTTAAACCCAAAGTAATTTGAAAGAGGAAAGAAAAGGGCTCATTTACTTGAAGTATCTTGAAGTAATCACTCCAAAACTCCAGTATCTGAAATTTAAAAGAGCCCAAATTTAGGGTACGTTCGAAAAAGATTTATTATCTCATTTAGGAACTAGAATGGAGGAAAAAGATTGATAATTGAGAGAGCTATGAAAGAAATACTTTACCTCCTCAAATCTGGGCGATTTGAGGAACCCTATGAAGATCGGCACACATTCGCGATTCTACAGAGCTCCAAATGGGTGGGAGAGAGTTCAGACGCACGGCTGGGTTAATTGGTCTTGAGTGAGACTTAGAATCATCGAAAAATCCCAAATATTGAATAAGTTATAACAAAATCCAATTTTATTTTTAAAACAGGAATTGGGCTTTCGGGCAGGCCCAACCCCTTAGATAAAAACCCAAATAACCCCTGGTTATGGATTTCTAAAATCTCCAAATTACCTTGGTGGTGTTAATAGGTTAGGGTAGGTCAATTAGGAATTTTAATGGATGAAAAATATTGAAAAATGAAAATGTTATAAAAGATACAAAATTTATTTTCTAATCTGGAATTGGGCTCACGGTTTGGTCCAATTCATGAATACTCATCTATTCCTCCCTAAAACCTAGGGAAACCCCCAAAACAAAGAAAGGATGTAAATTAAATGAAAAATACCTTTAAAATATGTCTTTTATGTGACAGGCAGAGGTTTTCTAAAGATGGAAACACCTTTCACAGTGTGCATGATGAGTTTTCTCCTTTGAGGTGATCGAGAGCCTCTCATGAGTGTCACATGGAATTCATGCGATCACATGAAGGCTTAATTAAATGGATAATTGGTACTCACCAATTGTTATAGACCCCTATTTTTATCACTATTCATTTATATGATGGATTTTTATTGAGATTTTCATGACTAGATTCATGCGATCATTCCCCGACATGTAGGGAGTTTAATTGGCCAAGATCATCATCATCCATAGATGGGAGGCTGTCGCGATGTGAGTTACATTCTTTTTATGTGAATCCTCAATTTTGTATAAATGTCTCTACATGAGTGTCATCCCTTTATTTCACAACTCTTAGACACTCTCATGATGGATTCACGTGATCACATGATCAGCTTCATGTGATGGCTCTATTTTCTGAACATTTCATGTATGCAAATCATGAATAGCCTTGGTTGACTATCCTTCACCTGGTAGGGTGGATGATAGCTGAAGATGGTATCACATGATCACTTTAAAGGATTTTCATGGGAATTAACCCTTGATCTAATGATATCCCAAAACACTTATGGTGGATTCATGTTGTTCGAATGACAAAATATTTACGATGTCTTTGGATTGTTCGAAGAAGGGAGTTCATTTGAAATGAAGTCACATGAATGGCCTTGAGATTTCAAGCATGTATCTTATATATCAGTTTTTTCATCTATGGTGGATTACATGGAGGATTTTGGGAAATGGGGTGATTTTGAGTGTCATAGTGGCATCTAGAGTGCAGTGGGTGAACAAAAGTTTGAAGATGATGTGGGTGAGTGATCAGATGGCATGGACTGCTTTCATTAAGAGACATCCATTTTTTTTACGTTTATTTTTGGAGAAATAAGGTCATACCGATTCTTGTCCCACATTAATCTAGTGTGATATTTGGAACTTCTTAATAAGGTTTGGTGTGCCTTCTTCAACCCCAGATAAATTAAGGGTCGACACTCACAAAATACACCAATTGTCTCCACATAAATACTACAAAGAGAAATTATGAGAGATCTAAAAATTCAATCTTTATAAAACCTAGGTGAAATAAAATTTTATAAAATTTAGGTCTAATTCACATATTTAAAAATGTTAATGTGATCTTCAACAACTTCTCACCATCAAATTCTAGAGGCACTAGCCCTATCTTCTTGATTTTATGATTGATCTTCCTAGTCTGTGTGCATAAGCACAACTCAGTTGATATCTTCTCATCTAAGATTGAGAAAAATTCATGGATTACATAAATAAAAAAAGTATCGATGAACCCTAATACCTTATTCCAAAAAATATAAAAAATCCAAACTCAAGCCCATAATCATCTCTTTAGTCAAGCTCAGTCATCATCAGGATCAGTTCAACTTATCTATTTAAAGTGGAACCAATTTTCTCACATATCCAATTCTACCTTGGTATCTATTTAAACTATGATTCCATGGGTATTTGGTTATCTGGACACTACAAATTTAGTTACATGGACAATCACATTTGTAGATTCCTCATGAATATTCCTATATGTGTCTGTCTTCTAGAAAAAAATTTATGCATGTTATAACTTAGCCACATAGGGAAAATAACCAAAATATAATTTGAATAAGTTTTTCTAATATAATTTATAATTCTATTATGTAAACATTTTTTTACATGTATTGCACACTTGAAATCCCTACAGAGCCAATCTACTTTCAATTCTCTTACATAGATGAGGAAGCCTCCAAAATATGGATACATGAAATCTTCTGCTGAAAACCCCAATTAGAAATTCAATTATATGGTTCTTATATACTTATATGATTTATCTTAAATGTATATATAAACTCCGTTAATGAAGATGATCATTTCAATAATTTAAAATAATATACATTAACAAATTTAAAATAATGAAAAAAACATTTTTCAACAAAAACTAAATTCTAAAAATAGATCTCAAAATAAAAAACACAGAATTATGAAGATAAAATATAACGAGATTCAAAAATATTTCGAGAAATACATAAGAAATATAATATCAATTAAGTAATAATAAAATAAACCAAAATTGTTTCCCAAAATTAAATGTTAAAAGTCAAAACCTTGGGTAAACATTTATCTTCAAAAATATGCATTCCTCAAAATTTCTTGAATATTTATAAAAAAATATTTTTTTTTTCTTAAACAAAAGTGAAATTTTAAAATAATGAAAAAATATTAAATTTTACTCCAAAATTACCAACTATCATCCAATAATTCAAAGAACTACAGTTTTAACTGTAAGAAAACAAAAATTCAATATTTGACCATTAAGAGAATATTTTGGTATTAAAACAATAATATAATGTCCAATGTTGATGTGGAAAACATACTCAAATAAGAAAAATTACAGTAGAAACAAATAATAAATAAAATATTGAGATAGTATACCAATAATTAGTTTGGGGATGGAAACCAACAACATTAATGACCACCATTCTAATAGTTAATCAATAAACCTTCCAACTACCACCCTTTCAAATGATAATTTATCAAACTTATAAATGATAACCAAATGCTAAATATCAATAACCCTATATAAATGACCTAATAGAATTGATTGTGGAGTCTCACACCATTCAGAAAACCAATATTAATACACACAGATCTTTATGGAAGGAGATTCAAAGATAGTATTAACAAGTTTTGTCTACCCTTGATGACATAAAAATAATTCTCCAAGTAAACTCCCTACATAGTTAATTACAAACCCAAATGATAAATATAGTTCTATTTCATTATGTAATGGTATGGAATTGAAATGTCGTGAAGAACCACCATATCAATCTGGATCTGTAAGTGTAAATCTCAGTAATCCTTAACCTAGATAATTTTTCCTTAAAAAAGAATCTGAATAAGGAAAACATTTGGAGATAACCCAAGTGAAAAAGGATAAAGGAAAAACCAAAATGGTGGTCTTAAATTTTATTCATCTCATTTACTATAAGGATTAATCAACTTCATAAAATTAATAAATAAATATTACAACAATAGATCATGGAGATATTCAAAGGAGTTGTGATGAAAATCCTTTTGTTGGAATAAAGCCACCATATCCTAATGTATGAAAAATGTACCAAGGACATGTGCACAGAAAATAGAAAAATAGAAAGGGAACTAAATAGTAAATTTAAGTAGAAATATATCTTCATTTGTTACCCAAAAAAATGTAGGAAATTATAAGAACCAAGTACATTTATTATCTCTTTCTCCATATGAGAACTTACTTTTTCAAATACATTATGTGATTTGGGAGTTTAAATTAATTTAATTAGTTACTCAATTTATTCCACACTATAGATAGGAGATCTCAAACTGGGCCGAGTGGTTTTATAACTAACTAACCAAACCACTACCCATCGAGTTAGAGTTATAGATAATGTTATAGTAATCATAAAAGGATCTATATTCCCTATTTATTTTTACATCTAAAACATGGTGGATGAAAGATATAAATTTCAATCCATAATCATTCTAGCTAGGCCTTACCTTAATACTTCTATGACTATAATAAATGTAAAGTAAGGAACACATTCTATTTATTTTGGATAAAATACAACTAATTTTTACATTTTTTTTTTCAATGACATACCCCCATTATGAGAAATATTGTTTACATTGAACCATTTAGAATTTTCTTATCATTATAAAAAAGTTGAAATATTTGATGACATAATTATATTAGGGGATGATTTGGAAACACCTGATTCTCCAATAAATCTTTTTTTAAATGAACTTAATCAGGAATCTATTTTGTATTCTTAAAGGTTTAAATAATTTAATGAAATTTAATTTTAAGAGTTACTCAAAACTCTAACTAAACCATCATCCTTACATATATAATAAGTAATCATGGAGAATACTGAGTTATGAACATCATTATAAAAACACATTAACTAGAATTTAATATTCTTACATCAATTTTTAAATATTATTTTCTTACTGAAAATGATAAATTTCTACACATAATTTGAAAACTTTTAACACCAACTCAAGTGTACCAACTTTTGTAAATTATGAAACAAAATGATATAGATATAGGATAGTCCTCATGGGACAAGGCTAGGATTATCCCAACCACCTATTTTCATCAAACACTCTTAGAAAATGAATATAAGCCTATTGGGTAGCCTTTATAATGGCTCAACCAGACCCTTATGAAAGTTATAAAAAATTGAGATACTTTTAAGAGAACGAATCCTATACCACATAACAATATCCCAATCAATAATTCCCATTCATATAGTACCCAAAAATATTAGATATTGAATTATAAATAGTGAGAATAAAGAGTTATTACCAACAAGAATCCATAATAGTTGTAGGGTTTTCATTGACAACTGGAAATTAAACCATGTTACCCAAAAGGACCACTTCCCCATTCCCTTTATAGGTAAAATTTATAGAGGATATCTAGGAAGTTTCACTATTATTTATTTGATATAATTTCTTTTTATTTATAGGTACTAATCTCTTTGAGAAATTTAGAAAAACCACATTCACATGTCCCTTTATATTTATACCAAAGGATTCGTTGTAGATTATGAAATTCTCCATGTAGCTTGCAATGTTTCATGGTAAGTATATTTTCATATATTATTGAGTGCTTGTTAGATGTATTAATTAATAATTTTAATATTAATAGAACAATTTTTCATTGTTTTAGAATTTTTTTAAAAAAAATTAATTGATAAAATATTTGTTTTAAATTTTTAAAAATACTATTTCATTGTGGAGAAATAATTTTTTTACCTCGCATAATTTCTAAATATGTGATTTAAGTACATCAGGACAAAGTTGAAATTTTTTCCACAAATCCTTTTCCGCCCAATGTGAAACATATTATATTTTTTTGGGAAATGTTGGATTTTATAGAAGGTTTATTATGTAATTTAGCAATATTTATTTTCCCATAACTATCATACAAACAAAATAGACCGACTTTTTGTTTCATATTTTATGTAGGATATATTTTGACATGATCAAATAAATATTTATAAAAACCCCTATAATATATATACTAGACTAGAACATACCATTTGAGATATTGTGGGATGGCTCAAGCAATGTCGTAAGAGTCATATTGTCCTAGAAAATTTATAGGAACACACAAGTGATAACTTACACTTGAAAAACCATAGAAACAAAAAAAAATTAAAAAATAACATATATATAGTTTTTATCAATTATTTTTACTTTTAAATTTTTTTATCTTAATATTTAGAATTTAAAGTAAATATATTTTATTATAATACAATAATGAGGTATTTTATTAAGAAAGATAAATAAAAGATGTGATAAATGATATGGATATTACCACTATATGAATTTGACTTTGAGATCAAGGATAAGAATGGTTGTGAAAATTTTTCATAAGACGAAATGTGTAGGTCACCTCACACCACTGATATAGACTCACAAACTAAAAAAAACATATATGACTCCTTCCCTAGTGAGCATCTTCACAAAGTCACCGAAGTCCCTTGGTGTATAGATTTTTTCAATTTCCTAGTCACATAAAGGTACCCTCTTTTATAACTAAGAACCAAGAACATAAATTTAAATATGATTCATTTATTTGGGAGGATCCTTATCATTAGAAAATATATAGTGACTATGTAATTAAGAGATGTATTCCTAAAGAATATGTTAAGTTAGTTCATAAGTTTATCATAAACATTCACGTGGAGGATTTTTTTGACCTCAAAGAATGGCCAAAAATATTTTATAATTTTTTTTATTTTGGCCCTAAAATTTTAATGACTCTCATAATGTTTGGAAAGTATGTCCAAACCATTAACTTACTAGAGGAATTTCTAAAGGACATAAAATTTACAAAAAATTTGTAATTTTATGAAATATTTTATGTATGGGGTTTTTTATTTTATTAACCCATTTATTATATCATTTTGTTTCTCCAACATTATATTGATAATAGATTATGTTTCCAAATGGATTAAATAAATATAAACATGAATTGATTATTTCATGTTTGTGATTGATTTTTTTGAATCAACCATTTTTTCGTAGGTTTGGACTGCCTGTAGCCATAATTAGTAACCAAGGAAAGCACTTATTTAATAATGACATAGAAGACCTTATAAAGATGTATGGGGTGCACCACAATACCTCAACTACCTATCACCCATAGAAAAATGGGTAAGAAGAGGTTCAAATCAAGATATTAAGAGGATTAGTATAACACCACATTATTTTATGGTATGTATCTTCCTAAATAAATTCAATTCATTTGATAACTTACATTATATGAAACACTTATATTAAATGAATCGTGATATAATATTAAAAATTAACATGACCGTTGGAATGGTAAAGCAACCATTATGAATAGTAGTATGACCATTAAAATAATAAACTCACCTATGAAAGTATAAATAAAATTAAGGTATCTCATAAATTAAAATTTTATTTATTTATAACATTGAATAAGTGAATAAATGTTTTAAAAATAATCAATTAATTGTTCATATTTTTTGTGAAACGTAAATGTTTATATAAAATTTTATAATTGAAATAATTATTTAAAAGAAAATATGTTTTTATAAAATAGATTAATAAAATATATTATTTCAGTATAATTATAATATAATTTTATGAGATTATAATTAATTTTTCAACGTGTCGTAAAATCAGTTTTAATATTAAAGACATTATTTTTCGAATAAATGATGATTTTATTTAAAAATTAAAATTTTCATATTTTGAAAATTATTTTCATAAAATGAAGTCCATTTTTGAAATATACAGATTAAAAAATGGTTAGGGTGAATTTTCGGTATTTTTCTAAAATAGTTAAATTTTTAATGAATAGTGAAAATTGGCAATTTACAGTATTTAACCTTATAAGTTAAATACATAATTTTTTTGTCATTTATATTGTAAGAAACCATTATTTCAAACTCAAATTCACTATTCACCTTACATATTCGCAAGAATCAACACTATTGATAGTCTTGATCAAAAATAATCAATAAATGAATAAAATAATAAAAAAACCATTATCCTCCCATATAAATACCACCCCTTATCCTCACACCTTAGATTTTAAGCTTGTATAAATTATGCCCAATTACTATACTTAGACTTCTCTGCATTTCCAATACCTTTTTGTCTTACCAAAAGACCAAATCCAAGTTTCTTAAAGAGGTTCCAAGGGAGAAAATATTCATGGTGTCAAATCCTCTTTCTTTCTCTTTTAATTTCTTTTCTTTTATTATTCCCTCTGTACCTACCCAATCCAAAGTATCATGGTAACTCAAATATCATATATATACTTTAATTTTATTGTGAAAATGGACTATCCGTCATCAAATCTCATCTCCCCTCCTTTTATTTTAAAAATGAAAACATCGTTTGTGATGTGTCGATTCACCAACTTCATGGACAATGAGTTTTTTTCCGTTACATCATTTAAGGTTGGTCATGAAACCATTATTATGGTTAAATAAAATATTAATATACATATTATAAGTTATATCATGTTATATAACCAAAATATATAAACATAATATTAAATAAAATGATACAAGTTTGTGAGGGTGGTAAAAACCGCCAAAATAAATTAAGAATTTTTTGTCAACATTTTATCTAATGAATCATCTTCATTACATATAAAAAATGATATATGAGAAAATTTAAACTTATTAAAATTAATTATTAATAAATAATTTTACTTCTTGAGAAGTTAGGCCAATTTTTAAAGAACTACCATATCTATACTCAAGGGAACTGACTGAAAAACCCTAAATTCAACACTCCAAGTACAATGAAATTAAACATTATAATTCATCAAAATGGCCATAAATGACATTTATAAAATTTAAATACATAAAATATGTGTTGAATAGATTCTTAATTAAGTAAATAATGAATCTAATTTGATTGTCTGGGACATTAAGTAAAATTGCAGAACACTTATAGACATAAGGTAAGGGTTTCTAATCTCACTTATACTTATGTGAGATATATTTTTTATTCAAGCCTTATTTATCGTGTGTGGTGTACATAAGAACATTAATAAATCATAAAAAATCTCTTTATCTTTACAAAATTAAATGTTTCATTCGATGATCATTAATTTCATGGGGCATATGGTTTAATTGTTTACAAAGTTGTAAGGGAATTCTTAACCCAATTTCCATTCACTATGTTAAACTTATACTCCATTGACTATGTACTTATATTATTATGTGTGAAATTACATTTTACTATCTTAGGTTTTATTTAAACAAATTTTTTGTGGATTTAAAACTCATACACAAAATTGATTAATTTGGTTAATTCTCACACATTCCTTTAATAATACTATTTTAAATGTTCCTTTTTCAAAATTTAAAAGGAATATTTTTTTAAAATATACATCATTAGAGGATTATACTATTTTCATGATGAAAATGTGTTTAGATTAATCCTTTAAAATTTTACAAGGTTATTTTCAATAAGATTTTTTTCTAAATTTTGAATCTTTTTAAATAAATAAGTTCAATGTAATGTTTTATTTATCTCTATAATTTATTAATGATTTTATTAGAGTATTTTCATATATATCAACACCATTTTTTTAATCTTATTATTAATTTATGTTGATATAAATTGATAATATGTACCATATTTTATTGAATTATTTTTGATTTTTTTGGCTATGGATGTGCTATTTTGATACCATTCATAATACTACACAGGAAGGTTTATGAATATGTTTATTATTTGGGGAAAGTTATTTCTAATGTTAGTTTCAAAATGAATGTATATGTTAATTATATTTCTACCCTTTAATATGTGGAATGTATTGGACTTATTAATTGGTTGTCAGGCCTACTATAGCCCTTCTATGAATCGGTAGGTCTCATTAGACTAACTAGTTTGGTTATTAGTTGATGTCTTACCTGATTATGTAAGGTGTCTTGGATGAAGCCCTGATGGTATTTTTATGATGTCACACATTATTCATTCCTTCCTTATTATATTATTTATTAATAGTATACATGATTAATCGACTAGTAGAATATCCGTAGTTATGTTTCATTCTCATGTGATAATTTATATGCCATCGTTTGATCATATTTTATTAATATCATATTATGATCAAGATTATGTATTAATTTATTTTGTTTTTAGTTATTCACATTGAATTTTTTGTTTATGTTTATTTATGATATTTTTCACTATTTTATTACCCTTACTAAGCATTTTATCTCACCCCATTATTATGTTGTAAATTTTTCCCAGGATTCGCAGATATATAGTATGATGGACATGCAAGGATAATCTTGGAGAATATGGATATTTCCAATGGATTTACTTTGTTATATTCTATTTCAAGTTATAATGTAATACTTTTTTTGTATCAAATTTTCCAATGATACTAAAATATTAGGTCCTTTGGGATGGGATCTCTTTTACTTAGTACCAATGATAAAGTAACCACCAACTCTGGCCAACTGAATATATGGTATTTATAGTTGGTATCTATGCCACGTTTAATAGAAAATTTGGAATCTAGATTTAGGAAAGCTTTGATAAGGAAAATATACCCATATAACTGACTTTGAAAATACTCAAAAGGTAACCATGATTATTATTTTGATATTATTTATACATAAACTTTTTTAAGTGGTTTACTAGTATTAAAATTTTATAATATAATATAGTCAATGACATTATTTATAAATGGTTCCTAGTGGAAGTAATAGAAACTGTATGAATGCACATATTCATATAGGGATTTCCATACTAAGCAAGACGATGATGTTGGGGCTAGATCTGCATGTAGAGCTAACAAACATATAACTAAAATGTTACAACTGACTTAGGTTATGAGAAATAAACTTACTCACATAGAGAATCTTGATTCACAATGCTGTGTGAAAATGTTAGACTGCTTCATGTGATAACAACCTTTATCATTTAATGAGACTGAAAACAATTTTTTAACTGAGCAATGGATAAGTTCCTTGGAGAATACACTTCTTTCCTTGGGAGGTGATGAAATAGAGAAATTTATCATGGAATTTATCTATCTCAGGAGATGTGGAGAAATGATGGTCATTATTTCAAGACACAAAGAAGATGGAAGAAATTTCATATAGGGAATGTAATTATTTTGAGGAATATTTCTTGGAAAAATATTTCCCTTCATGAATAGCGAGTGAATAAGGAGAGAAAATTATTGAGTCTGAGATAGAAATTGGATGAAAATTTTTCTAAGTATGAATCCAACATTACAAGGAATAAAAGAGATGACTTGTACTATATAAATAATTCAAATATAAATATTAACCATTTATTTGATGGTATTAATCCAATTATATGAATGGAATTTTTCTGCCCAACATTCTTATTATACGATAATATAGTATCATGTTCCATCAAGAAGAATTTTTTTTGGTCTATATGGATTCTAAGGGAAGTAAGATAAGAAGAGGGATAATGAATAATCAGAAAAAGGAAATAAATAAAAAGTGAATAAGGGAATAATATTATTTACAACTTGAAATAAATATGGAAAGAAACATCATGGTACAAGCCTATTAGGAATGGTAGTTTGTTACAAGTGTGGATATAAATCCCACTAGACCCATGACTATAAGGAAAATAAATAATTAAAAAATGTGAAATGCTTTAGCTCTAAGAAGATGGGACACTATGCACATGATTTTACTAGATGTTAAGGAATCTTGCCCAAAAAAAGCCCAGAAAACAAGGAAATTATTATGTAGTCAAAATAGTCGAGGTTGAAGTCCCTAATTATGTGGTGGTAGGTATTTTAATCATATCCTCCAATTTAGATAAATTTCAATTTGATTCTGGATCATCACATTATTTAATATCTTCCCAGTTTTCTATAAAAATTAGATATTTCCAATTAATCTTAAAAAATGTTTTTTTAAATAAAAACCCTTAGTGGATACCTTATTATAAAAAATATGTGGCATTAAGTTCCTATTACAACACATAGACATTCTCATATTGATGATTTTACTATTATAACTATGGTTGATTTTGATATAATCCTTGGTGTGGATTGGATATCAAAATATAATGAAAAAATATATTACAAAGATAAGGAAATTATGAATCAACATGAAGATATGGAACTTAAAATTTTTAAAGGGTAGACTTCATCATCCGAGTCATATCTGAATCCACCTCCAATAGCTCATCTAAATTATATTCTTGAAGAAGTAGAGTATATAAAACCTATTGGTGAAAAAATGTGATCTTTAAATTGAGGTTGTACCTATTGTGTGGGAAAACAATGATGTTTTTACAAAAGAATTACATAGAAATCCTCCTGAGTGGGAAGTTGAGTTTTTTATTGATTTAATCCCTAATGCAAGAATTATATCAAAGACTCCCTATAGAATGGCCATGGAAGAGTTAATAGAGTTAAAGAAACAACTAAAGGAATTGAGTAGTAATGGATTTATACACCCCAGTGTTTCACCTTGGGGAGATCTTGTTCTTCTTGTTATGAAGAAATACAGATCTATGAGGCTGTGCATTTATTATAAGGAGATAAATGATATTACAATAAATAACATGAATCATATGCCTCATCATTGATGACTTGTTTGACTAACATCACGGAGATCATTATTTTTCAAATATTTATCTTCGTTTTGTATATCACAAATTGCCTGTAAAGAGTGAAGGTATTATAATGAGATCATTTCAAATAGGTTATTGACATTAGAATTATATAGTAATGCCATTTGGATTGGATAATGAACGCTTTTTTTCTATAGATATGATGCACATATTTTTAAAGTAATATCTTGATAATTGTTTTGTGGTATTTATTGATGATATCTTGGTGTAATCCAAAATCTACGAGGACCATGATAACCACTAGAGGATTTTTCTAGAGACTCATATAAGAAAATAGTTATATGGTAAGTTTATAATGTGTAAATTATGGATTAAAATAGTTTCTATTCTTGGAAATACTGTCTCCAAGGATGGAATCTCAATTTATCCTGAGAAGAAAATGGTAGTCCAGGAATGACCTACACCAATGAACATAACCTATGTATAATGTTTCATTGGTTTAGAAGGTTAATATCAATGTTTCAACTTGAATTATTCCTGATTAGCTAACCCATTAACCAATAATACAAAATAAGTGGTTATGTTAATTTTGACAAAGGAATGGGAATAAGTATTTGAATAATTTAATAGGATATTATTGAATATCTTATCTTGAATCTACCATCAAGAAATGGTGGATGAGTGATTTATAGTAATTCATAGAATAAAGTAATTGGTTGTGTCCTTATGCACAATGATAGAGTTATTTCTAATGTATCAATGTAGTTAAAACTCATGAAAAAAATGATCCAACTCATGATCTTCATTGAGAAGCTATAATATTTTATTTGAATATATAGAGACATTATATGTATAGTGAAATATGTGAGATATATACAGATCATAATTGTTTGAAATTTATATTCTCATTGAAAAAATTCAACATGAGTAAAAGGAATCGGTTTTATAAACATAAGTATTATGATTGTTCAATACACTATGACCCAGGGAGAGAAAATAAGGTATTAGATGCATTGACCATGAAGGATCAAAGAGTTTTGAAAAAATGAGGATTGACAGGGATCCAGTATACATTGATATATTTAATATATATATGGGAATTATCAAGGAAGGTGAAACCTCACTACTTTTTAAAATGGTTTCCAAACCATCATTATTAGAAAACGATAAAATGATCTTAGTATGAATATGATAATTTTAAAAAGAAAATAAAAGTTGTGAATGATGGGAAATCGATAGTATTTATATATAAAGATGAAATTTTGAAATTTGGGAAGAGGTTATGTGTTCCCTCTATACCTAAGATAAAAATAGAATCATTGGATGACCCTCGTAGCTTGAATTTCTCTATACACCATGGTAGCACTATTAAGTATAGAGATTTGAAAGAGAATTTTTGGTAAGATAATGTGAAGTGGGAAATTACTGATTACGTATAAAGATATTTAGTTTGTTAATAGGTGAATGATAAAAAATAATATCCTAGAGCAGTCATGAAACCTCTAACTATTCCTACCTAGATATGGGATGGCATTGCTATAGATTTTTACACTATATTACCAAAGACACAATGAAATAATGATACAATATGGGTAATTTTTGATCAAATTACCAAATATGCACTTTTCCTTTCTATGAGAGAGTATTTTCCATTAGAGATCATTACAAAAATATATATTAAGGAATTAGAAAGACTTAATGTCGGATCTCTATTGATCATGTTTGATTGTGATCCTCATTTTAAATCAAAATTCCAGGAGAATATTCAAAAGGATTTGGATACCGAGATTCATTTGGGAACTGATTGTCACCCTCAAACCGATGGACAGTCTAAAAGGACTATTAAAACATTATAATACATGTTGAGATCATGCTCACTTAAATTTAATGGTATGTGGGGTAGAATTTACCTTTGTTATATTTCTACAAAAATAATAGTTTCCATTTTATTATTCAAATGGAGCCATATAAAGAATTATATGGCAAGAGAATTTGTACTCTAAATTTTTCAGATTAAGATAGTGAGAGGAAACTTATAGGCCCAAAAATTATTGAAGGGACAAAAACAAAAGGTAAACACTATTCATGCTCATATTATAATATCTAAAAGTAATAAAAAGTGTTATACAAACAACTAAAGAAAGTATTTTGAGTTTCAAGTGGTAGATCATGTATTTTTAAAAGATTCTACATAGAAGGGTGTAATAAGGCCTGGTAAGAAAGGGAAACTAAACCCCCGGTACATTAGAGCATTTGAAATTCTAGAAGGAAGTGGAGTTGTGTTTTTCTGAAAGAATCTTCATGGAAGGATTCAACATATCCTACTTGAAGTACACAATGTTTTTGACATATCTTTGTTAAGGAAGTACATGCTATACCCAATGCATGTAATCACATATGAAGAAATAGAAATAGAACATGATTTTTCTTACTATGAAGAGCCTATAATGATTCTTAACAATAGATATAAGGTATCTTGAAATCAGATGACTCGACTTGAAAATGTAATTTGGAGAAAAAATAAAATTAAAGAAGCAACATGGGAACATGATGATGCTACAAAGAAGAACCACCCTCTTTTTTTAGAAGGTAATAGTCATGAAAATTTTGAGGTTGAAATTTGTTGAAGTAGAGAGGAATATAATAGAAAAATATTTTACACTATATATATTCTTAATGAAATTTATTTTATTCGATATATTACATTGCACACACACCAAGCTTAAATGAACAATGATATACTATTAAAAATTAACATGAGCATTGGAATATTAAAGTGACCATTAAGAATATTAATCATGTTAGTAGAATAGTAAACTCACCTATGAATGTATAAATAAAATTTAGGTATGTCATAAATGAAAATATGATATATCTATATTATGGAATAAGTAAATAAAAGTTTTAAAAATGATAAATTAAGTGTTTGTATTTTTGTGAAACATAAATTCTTATTGAAAAATTTATAAATTATTATAATGACTTTAATGAAATTTCATTTACATAAAATATATTCAAATACTAATATTTTGTTTCATTATAATTATAGAATAATTTTATGAGACCATAATCAATTTTTCAAAGTGTTTTAAAATCATTTATAGTATTAAAATATGTATTTTTTGATTAAATGGTGATTTTATTTACAAATTAAATTTCTCATGTAAAGAAAATTATTTTCATAAAACTATGTCCATTTTTTAAATCTAAACTTTGAAAAATAGTTTGGGTGATTTTTTTGGATTTTTCTTAAATAGGTGAATTTTTTATGAATAGTGAAATACAATAATTTACTACATTTGACAGTATAAGATAAATACAGTAATTTTTTAGTCATTGATGATGTAATTATCCATTATTTAAAACTCACATGCACTAATAACTTTACTTAGTCACAAGAATCAATATTATTGAATGTCTTGAGCCAAAATAATAAATAAATGAATAAAATAATAAAAAAACATCACTCCCCTCTCCTATAAATACCACCCCTTCTCCACACACCTTATATTCATTAAATACTATCTAAATTATGACTAATTAACTTCCCAATACAATTACCCATATCTATAACCTCTTATTCTTACCCTAATACCAAATCCAAGTGTCTTAAGGAGGTTCCCATGGTGATGATATTCAAGAGGTAAAATTCTCCTTCTTTATCTTTTAATTTATTTTCATTTCTTATCCCCTCCTCACCTCCCCTATAAAACTTAGAATGGTAACATCAATATCATATGTATAAATGAAGTTTATTGTGATAATGTATTATCCATCATAAAATACCTTCTCCTCTCTATTTATTTTTAAAATGAAAACATCATCCATGATGTGTCAATTCACCACCTTCGTGGATAATGTGTTTTCATTTTCCACTAATGCCTTCACGGATGGTCATTAAAAAATTATTATGCTTAAAAAAGAATTTAATATATATGTTATAAATCATATCATGTTATGTAAAAAAATAAGATCATAATATAAAATAAAAGGACACAAGTTTGTGATGGTCGTAAAAACCACCGAAATAATTGAAGACATTTTCATCAAGATTTTATCTAATGAATCATCCTAATACCATATAAAAAATGATATATGATACTATTTAAACTTTTTTATGTTAATTAATACCAAATAATTTCACACCATAAGATGTTAGTCCCATTTTACAATAACTCGCACATTTTTTCTCAAGGGAACCGACCATAAAACCCTAAAATGAACGTTCCCAAAACAATGCAATTAAACATTATAAATCATAAAAATAGAAATAAATGAACATAATAAATTATAATAAATATAATATATTTTTAATATTTTCTGAATTAAACAAATAATGAATCTAATTTTATTATACAGAACATTAAGAACAAATTTAAAACACTTTAGGACATTAGGTACGGGTTTCTCATCTTACTTGTACTTCTTTGAGATGTATTCATTATTCAAACCTTATTTCTTGTGTGTGATGTACATAATGAAATTTAATATATCATATCATAAATCTATATATCATAATGTATTTATATGTTTCATTTTGTGATCATTAATCTTATAGGGCATATGGTTCTACTTTTTACAAAGTGGTAAGGGAATTATTAACCAAATTTCCATTGTTTGAGTAAAACTTAAACTCCATTAATTATGTCATGAAACAATAATTTTTGAAATGAATTTTATTTATCTTTTGTTGTATTTACTATTTTTTTATTTGGATTTATATCTAATACACATAATCTATTCATTTGGTTAGTGATTATGAATTCTTTTAAAAATAATTTTTAAGAGATTATTTTTCAAAATTTTAAAATAATGTTTTTAACTTATATGCTGTGAGTGGATTTTTTCATTTTTAGTATGCCTTAATTTAATTAGGAAGATTTTTCGTTTTTATATGGTTATTTTCAAATAAAATGTTTTCTTTTATAATTTCATATCTTTTTAAATTAATGATTTAAATGTAAAATTGAATTTCCCTCATGAATTTCTCAATGATTTTATTATAGTATTTTCATCTATGTCAACACCCTTAGTTGGATATTATGCTTAATTATGTTTAACCTATTATGATACCATCTACCATATTTTATTTAATTGTGTATGACTATTATGACTATGGATGTGATGTTTTGATATCATTCAACATATTATATGGGATGGTTTGTGATTATATTTATCATTTGGTGAAAGATATTTCATATGATAGTTTCAATATAAATGTTTATATGGATAATTATTCTCCCCTTTCATATTAGTGATAAATTGGACTTAATAAATGATGGTATGAGACCAATATATTCCCATGATGAATTGGTAGGTCTCATGAGACATTCTAGTCACGGTATTTGATCATGTCTTACCTGATTATGCATGGGGTCTTGGATGAAGCCATTCTGGTATGATTATGATGTACAATATTATGGATTCACTCATTACAATATTATTTATTGATAATACTGGTGATTAAATGAATAGTATAATATCTATGGTTAAGTTTCATTCTCATGTGATTATTTATATAGAATTATTTGATCAGCTTTTATTCCTACCAAATTTTTCTCATGATTATGTTTTAATGACATTTGTTTTTACTTATTCACCTTGAGTTATTGTTATTTCTTATTTATGATAGCTTCCACTTTAAGATTAACCTTCCTAATCATATGATATCACCCCTTTATTATGTTTTAATTTTAGTTAAGATTCCAAGATGTATATTATGATTAACATGTACGTATAATCTAAGAGTATATGGGTGTTTACAATGGAGTTACTATGTCGTATTCCATTTCAAGATGTAATGTAATACATATGTTTGTATGTATATTTTCAATGCTTTTAAACTATTTATTATATTGGGATGTGATCACATTTACTTAGTACCAATGTAATAAACTAACTACTATATACGAGATACTAAAGATGAGGTCCTTACAATTATGAAGAAGATAGTGAAACCCACAATGAAAGACTAGAGGAAGAAACTAGAGAATGCAATATGGGAATAAATGACTTATCTTTAAAACCCCATAAGTATGTCACCTTATAGATTTATTTATGGGAAACATTGTCACATATTTTTCAAGATAATTTCTAAATCCAATTGATATTTCAAGAGCATTAACCTTGAGTTTGGAAAATCCAGAAAGAAAAGTAATCTTTGGATGATGGAACACGAGGTGTTAAAGTGAAAGGCATATGAGAAAAAACTTTTTTATAAGGATAATTTTTTATATGTCTATGAAAGAATAAGTTATAGAATATTCTTTCAAATTGGAGATAATGTTTTGTAGTTCTTCGCAAGGGTTAAGCTTATGCCTAGTAAATTCTGTAATAAATGAACTATACCATACAAAGTAACTAATACTTTCTTATTTGGTTCAGTTAAGATCAATAGAGCTAAATAAAATAATCCATTTAAGGTGGATGGATAACCACTAATGATTTTTAATGAATATTTCTTGAAATATTCAATGGAGGAGTCAAATATACTCTCCAATACTGTTGAATAAATAAACCCCATGTTGTCTCTTTCCTTCACAATAGTCTAATATACTCTTTATTTTAAATCTATTTTTTCTAAAAAAACTATATGTTTGAATTGATTGGAATTATATATAAGATAAGTGTGTGGGTTATGGAGAGGTAAATTTGGATGTAAATACTATTTTATACTTTTATTTTTATATTTATAAGGGTTTTTCGTATAAAATAAATAAAGGTGGTGGGGGTGGGTTATTGTTGAAAGACCAATTTATTGGGCCAGTACTTGATTTCTACAAGATTTTTTTGAAATTTTGGAGTGTTTTTAGATAAAGAAACATGATCCCCAATGTTTTATTTCCTATAAAAAATATCATTCTATAATGGGTCATTCTAATAGTTTAAGAAAGTGTCAAAATGAAATTATTTGTAAGTAAATTTGATCTCCACTTTAATGAAAATTATGATTGAGAACTAGGAAAAGGAGTGTGGTTGGAAATATGTTCATGTTATTGACATTATAACATGACGACACTATAATTGTATACTTAACAAGGAGTAAATTGAAATTTGTGAAAAATAAAACCTTAAAAAACCTACTTAAAATAAATTTGTATAAGTCTATTGAATCTGGATTAAAATATGTAATCAATATATTAAAATGAAGCTCTAAGCAATCAAGAACTGGGTGTGTGAGTAAATAAATTCCATGTTCTATATCTAATAAGTTCATTATATAATACATGCATAGGAGAAAATAAAATAAGTGTCTAAATGTCAAAAATAAATTCATTCAGGTGAGGAGAATATTTAACCAATATGAATAGTAGTAATTTCTTTTTATAAAAATTGCATTTGAGTTATATCAAATAAGTGAAAATTGGATATTTGGTTTAAGGAATCTAGGAAAGAGGGATGAATGGAAGTTTCAATTTTTAAAATCTTAATTCCAATAAAATATATTTTTTTCACTCCTAAGAATAGAAATTTTCTTAAATTGAAGTAAGGAAGTGAGATTAATTCCTAGAGAAGACAATATATTTCTAATTATGTAGAAGTATATGATTTTATTCCTTAGCAATTTGGGTACTTGAGGATAGGCATAGAAAATAAATTTGAATAAATGAAATTCATTGTATTCCCTTGGATTGAAATATTGTATGTGTGAGGGAGTGAGGTGAGACAATTTCTCCAAAAGTTTAACATTCCTTTCAATGTGAATTAACCCTAAATTTAGATAAAACATAGGAAAATTATTCAAATATGATACTTTTTGAAATCTTTAACTTAATTTTTTAATAGATTTATAATTAGTTTTAAATTTTTTTTAATCATTTCTTGGAATTGATTAAAATACATACATTGACTTGGTTTTGTTTTTAAATATTAAAAGGATCCAAATTAGGATTATTCATTATTTAATTCATTCTAATTTTATTCTAGCATTTTCCCTCAATGATTTTAGTTTTTCAGGAGTTACAGGTCTAGATATTTACAAAGGGTATAGGATCTCATATGAATTTTTATTTTTGAAAATGTAAAAATGTTCATTCCTCATGAAATAATTAAATACTCATATGATATTTGAGATTAAAAAAATATGGAAAAGGCATGAGCCGCTGCTGAAAACATGTGATATTTTAGGGGTTTTATGATATTTCATGTCATGTGGGATATTTTCCTCTGTAGAAAATATTATATTGGGCATGGTATTATTTTTCCACCATGCATATAATAATTATTATTTTGTATTTTTTTGTAATCCATGTATTATATGTGACTTTAATAAAATATATGGTGGCGACTATGTATGATGATTCATCAGATGCAAGATATATCATAGGCTCATATAATATTATACTTTTCCAAAATTATGAGAGAACACTAAATAAATCACATTATCATTTTAAAGATACCAAAAGATTCCAATTAACTCTAATTAATGATATGATGAATTATAAATTCAAACCAATCATCTATGACCTTCCATCATGTGTCTGATATAGAACCTAACCAAAATTCTGGCTATGGGAATAAATATCCATAATTTTTTAAAATACAAAAATTATACATAAAATAAAATTAAAATCCCAATTTTCAATTCTTATTAATTCGGGAAGAAACACCCTTAAGCAACCACATGGTGACAATACAACCAAAGAGAAGAAATTGTAGTCGATCTGAGCAATAACAATTCGAGAGGTAACTACTTAAAGGGATTTTCAACCTTGAACTTTACATGAGGAAAATGAAAAGAGGATGAATTGGGCATTTAATGGGAGGAACATTTTGATGATTAAAAAATTATGGACAGTGGAACAATATTCCATGCCATGTACATAGGAACGTAAGATGCTAAGGTATGAAGAAGGACATTGAACCAAATATTTAAGGGCAGGATCATTCATAAGAGATGGGAAAATTTGTTTAAGTTCCTACTACTATTTTCTTACTTTCTATTATATAAGCTAAAATCATCCAATGATAACACACTAGTCTATTAATATATGAGCCAAGGATATTCCCCTTACCCCTATTAATGAATTAAATTTTTTAATTTTTAATTTATTTCTATTTATTATCTTTGGAAGTGTTCAATTTACTTGATAGTATAAGATCCACCACAATCATTTTTTTTAATTCTTATTCTTATACTCTTGATTTTCCAAAAAATAATCCTCTTGATAATTATTCACTACATATCATAGTTGTCAGTGAGGTTGATCTATGAGAAATTAGAGATTTCAAATCAATATTCTAGGTAAGAGTGGTTGATATAGTGGTTATTTCATCTCACTATTTAAACCAAAATCATTATGAGACGATAATTAGTTGAGATTGTGGTAGACTAGATAGAGATAAGGAGAATAAAATGTAATGATGATTTAATGGGAATGTCAGGGGATTTCCTATTTCATGATAATATTTATATATCCAAATTTAAAACAAACTCAATCTAGTCATTATTTTTACAAATCAAAACTTCCAAAAAATATAAGAACATATCATAACACTCTCCTTTTCAAAGATAACCCGAGTTACACTAATTATACACTTTTCTTGGGTTCATACATTTTTTTGATGATAGAAAAGTGATATGACACTAATAATGGACCCAAAAAGGTCCCTAAAATATATTATGATAAGTACTTCATTATTTTCATTGATTATTATAGTAAAATAGAATACATAATGTTTGTACATCCCAAGACATAGGTGTTTGAATGAAGAAAGTGGTAAAAAAATAGATGGAAAAATACTCGAAGAACCATCAAAATTCTTCAATCTAAAAATTCAACTAAATACACCACTTACATAGTAGATAGTCACTGAGAGAAGCATGAGATAATGAAAGGTGAACATCATGTGAAAAAATTACTTATTTAAAGTGTAATCTCTCATCACTACAAGAAGTAACCCACACAAGTAACTATTTACAAACTTATTCAGGGATTATTAAGCCTATGAGTAGAGTATAATTTGAATAAAATGTGAAATTTTATAAATATAACATTGAATAACTTTATAGTGTTTGACAATTTGTGTAACATTTATTAAAATGAAGGAAATCATAATAAATATGGAGATGTAATGGGAAAATATTTTTTTCTAGGATAATTCATTAAGAGTAAGTCCTATAAATGTTTGAAAAAAAGGATAAACAATATTATAGAAAGTATTCAAGTCCATATTTTTAAATAAATAATTGTAAATAGATATTTATTTCTAGATATGAGTGTGTTCAATGATTTAGAAGAAGAACCAGATAAAAGTCATACTAGATCTCATAGTCTAACATATGAGTATGATTAAAATAATCAATCTTTGTATGAAGAAGCTAATGAAAGGATTCAACCAATTACTCTGCAGAGATGGGTAATAGTTAAGGGTTATGATTGAAGTATCATTGGTGATAAAAAAATACATATATAATCTCTAATAATGATAAGTATAGATCAAACTACTCAGTTATCCCACATAGAGTTGACCTCATTTCAAGAAGAAAAAAAGGATGATTCATGAGTCAGGGTCAGGAATAGGGAGTTAAATTGAATTGATAAAATCAAACTTGGGAGCTCATGGATGGGTTTTTGGATCATAATATCATTGAAAAAATTGTTTATCCATAAATAAGAACGAATATAAATGAAATATGATCTAGAATGATAAAATATTGGTGTGTAGGGGGTATACACAAGTGTAAGGAAATTATGCAAAACAATACTTTGCACTAGTGGAATGAATTGAGTTAGTAAGACTCTTCCTTAGTATGGATACCCAAATAATATTCATAATATTCAAAAAGTATGTATAAAAAATGATCTTAAATGCAATTGAAAAAAATGGTTTAAATTGAATAACCATTGGTTTTTATTATTGGTGATAATGAATCAAAGGTTTCTACATTGATGAAGGATTTGTACTACATGAAACAAGTTCCCCGGGACTGAAATGATCAATTTAATACTTTATTTAGAATATCGAATTCATTATAAGAGGAGTTATTAGAATTTTCAATGTTAAATAAACTAAGGAATAATAGTTCATGATGCTCATCTTTGTTGATGATTTGATATTCAAAGGGAAAAAGATGAATTCAGTGGGTGATTTTACAAAAATGATGAGATTGAAGTCTGAAATGTCAATTATTAGGTAGATCATGTTTTTCCATGAGCTAAATCTTTTAAGAAATGTGATTCATACATTTGTTCCTCTATATAAAAATGTAAAGGCGTAATTGAGGAAGGTTGATATGCATGATAGTAATAATGTTTTCCAACATCCCTTCCAAGCTCACAAATTAACAGTAAATGGAAAAGTTTTCCATGTGACATTAGGTATGCCTCCTCACACGCCAAAGGTTGGGGAAAAGTAGTGGGGGTATAAGGTGGTACATTGGGAAAACTATACCACATATATCAGAGTGCACAATAACAGATAAAAAACCAATAATCATAAATATAAATGAACTAATATGTAAATAAATAAATATAAATAAGGATTTAATAAATAAAATTTAGTAAATTCTAAAATAGACATTCCATACATACAATAGACTTCACATCGGGTAGGTTTCATATACATAAAATAATAAAAGTAAATAAAAACAATGGATCCATGACATCCTCAAACCATACTTCATTTTGAGATCTGTATACTTTTACAAGCCATCCCACTCTACCATGATATCGTAGGGCTCAACCTAAACCTATTAGTGCAAACAAGTGAATGTATTCTTGGTTAACCAAGTTTAGTGGAAGCCTGAGAAGAAAGTGAGCATAAAACTTAGTCGGTCACCCCAATGTGGTGCTCTACTAACCAAAATACACTATGATATGTGCAAGTGATATGCTCAGCTAAAATAAATAAAGGACCATCAAAAAGAAATAAATTCATATATTCATTAGGTACATGAACCCTTTTGACTATACCTACTTCAAATAGTACATGGGTGTCTCTAAGAACATATTGAATATTTTTTCTCCCTAGTAACATGTAGGTTCGAAATCCATGGAAACCCAATCCAATCCTCATGACTATGGGGACCCATCCCATAATAGTCCTATCATCTAGTCTCCTAATCCAAGTGAACCCCTATCATCCTCATGAAATTTAGATTAATGCCTATGGTAGTCCTATCATACATTCCCTAAATCCATGGAAACCACTATCATAATCAATCTGCAATCCATGTTGGCTGCATCACTGAGCTTTTTCTCTATGGATGCTCCGACTATACCATATAGATTCATGTTAGCCTAACCATTTACTTGGATCCATAAAAAAGTAGCATAATAATATCCTATATTTAACAAGGGAGCATTCCATAAATGATCAACAAACGTAAACAAAATGGTTGGTTGAATTCTCATCTTCAAAACCAATTTCTCATCCCCCATTAGGAGTACATATCAATTCAGGTTCTGGGTGCCAGTAGAAACCCTCACTACCAATGGCTATACACACCCGCTTAGGGTGGGTCATTAAACAAGGAATCCAATAGGTCTCCTCTATCTTAGTATAGTAGAGGAATCCTTGCTTATGTCCTCAGTCTAAGTCATAGTCTCAAGTCAATACCATATGCATGGAGGGCCCAAATCCTTTGACATCATCATCAATGTGGAATGAACCTTACTGCTACATATGGTATTCCACACTAGAAAAATATTAAAAGATATCCCACAAACCTTCAATATCCATAGGGTTACTCTAGGAATATTTAATCACCCAACTTGATACTCACTAGCCTATGATCATACCACCTTGGCTTTATAACATCAAATAGAAGTGGATTACTTATCCTATCCGGGCCACGATGAGACCAAATATCTCCCAGCATTAAAATGTGTTTTATAAGGTATATCATCCCATTCTCTATAATTAAACCCTCACCTCTAGTTTAGAGGTGTCTCATTCCCCTGTTCAATTATCTTGAGTCACAAATGGTCTGAACTCACCTCTTAATAGATATGGAGGCCATATTGAATCATAAGGGTATCAACCTCGAACATCGACAATTGAGTCAAAAAAGTTATCACACAAGGGTTATTCGTGACCGCTATTTTTCAATCATTATTGGAAATCAATTCAATTTAATTTAAAAAAAATCATTTAATTAACGTACCCTATGTCATCACCCCCAATACAAATCCTGAGTCTCTACAGAAAATATACAAATACATAAATTCCATAGGGTATGTTTGTGAGGCCACATTATTTTATTCGTAGTTTTCCAATTTAACACCAATAGATGACATCAGCTGTGAAGTCCTTTCCAATCTTATTAAATCACAAACTCAATCAACCTATCACCATTTACACTCTCAAACATTGGATGATTTCATCACACCATAACTACAACCAACCGTTCACCAAAAAACACACAGTAGCCCCCCTTTTCATTTTTGGAAAATTTCTTTGACAATGTCACCAAAACCATATTAATTTATTTTAATTTAATCCCAAATTTTTGAAAAATCACTAAGAGAATATACCTAAAAAAATAGAATATGACAATCTGAAGATGAATTATTGAGAATACTTCTTCCAAGGTAGAGCAGAATCCCCCTTATGCTCAACCGATTCCACCATGCTGTAGTTGAATTGGAAACAAAAACTCTTAACTAAAATACCAAAAACCAGGTAAAGAATATAATTGGATTAATGTAGATTGAGAAATTATGGCGCACACATCAAAAAACTAAAACCCATCATGTAATGAAATCCAAATTTAATGGGAAGAAGAAACGTAGAGGGGGATCCAACCCCCAGCTATGTGTGAAAGAGAGGGAGGATGGTGGGGGATGCCCCTATAAATAATCGGGGGGGGGGGGGATTGTACACCTCTAAAAATCCCCCTAGTTATCTGATGGCACTACTACAGTATTGTATGTATCAGTCACTTGACTTCTCTGTGGGATTCCCTAATCCCTTTGGATTAATTTTGATCCCCCATCCAAGTCCATAAAAACATATTTTCAGGTGTTTTGATCGTTATATGTTGGTTCTAAACCCTAAAAAAATTAGTTGGCCACCAAATGAATAAATTGAAGTTATCGTTTAATTTAAAATGAAGTTATGGACATAAGGTTTTATAACCTTACAACTTTATTACTTCTCATCCTTTAGATGTCATGGTGGACATACAACCAAACTTTTTGACCTACCTTAGTCATAAATTTCCACTTCAATGACCACATTCCACTTCTGAATGTCCAAGGGACTTCCAAAGTTCCACTTGAACATTCATTACCTGAACTACAAAAACCCGATCCAATACTTGAAACTTCAACCAGAACACCAAGAAAACATATACCCAAGACCATCTTACCTGAAACATGACTGTGCGTCATCATCTATAACATCAACCAATCCATGGTTCTTTCCACCTTAGTAATTAGATAGTATCCTCCAATTTCAACTCTTTAGAGCTTCCACCACTGTAATTTCATTCCCACACTCCTAGCATCCCAATGACACTCCATGTTCTATTTTGGACTCACCATACTCAATAAAATGTGAGAACTTATCTCCTATTCATTAATTTGAATCTAAACCAGTTGAGTCCCAATTAAACATTCACCAAGAACGATTTCACCAACTTTTTCTTGAAAATATTTTAGCAACTATTTTACCACTCTCATCGTGTCAAAAAAGAAATACCTGATGTAGTTTCTAGATCATCATATCTCATTTTACATGAAAACACAAGTCCACCCAACTTTGGACGACCTTCCTTGAAAATGATCAACTTATTCTATTGATGCATCACGAACCTCCTGATCATAATGCCTTCACACCTCAAGGAAATCTATTATTGTTTACCCATGCTCTTCGAAGTTCACAATTGACCTCTATTGTAACTCACAAATTTGATCACCATTTTACTAATACAACATTTGACATTCTATGATAACAAATTCATTCATGTTCTAAAAAAATCAGATGGTTACACACTAACCTGAGCCTGATAGCCATACTCTGACTCCACCTAATTCTATATATGAACATGTACCTTGAATTCAATAAAGAATATATTATTACTAGATTCCATTTATCTACAAGAATTTGAATTCCAAACTATTATATAACAAATGTTCCCACAATCTCACGATCCTTCCACACAAGGGTTGCACGTGCTTGTGATAGAAACTCAACACCCCACCTTAGGAGCATCCTATTCATTGTACTAATCCAAAAATCTCTTGATCACCGTGACCCATGCTTTTACACCAATAGACACAACCACTGGAATAACTGAACATACTCATTCTTGAGCACCAACTCATAACACCAATTCATAACCTATTACTACATCCCTAGAATGGTACCCATGAAAATAACCACCATTCAATACATAAGGAGGGTCTCCACCATCAACCAATCATTGATGCATTTTTTTCAACATGTTTTTGCTAACACTACTCCTTGATCACGCTCTCTATAGGTTTCTCATCTAGATTAGTGTGATTATCCTCATGATTCATCCTCAAATACTACTAACCACCGATATAACATATCTCTGACAGTGCATGTCAAGGTACACCCTTGGGTAAAAAATTCCATGACACCTAATTAGTTTATAAAAATCCCTAATCACAAGTAATTTTCTTTATTTCACCCAAATATCTAGGTCACCCTTCACGAAAGTGTCTCATTAACTATCATCGGTCCTCATCTCGCTCAAATCTGTCTCTAATTCCAAAAAATGGACCATAGTCTTATGAGTCACATTTCATCATGACCAGGTTTACCCTACCTCATAGAAAAATAGTTTCATTAACATCGGAAATTCCATGGAACTCTTCTGTAAAATTAGGCACATCACTCATGCCATGAACCGTCTAATGACCACCTAAATCCCAAATTCTCTCTAGTGCCATAGGTTTTCATCCTCAGTAAAAATCATGTCAACCTCATCCAAATTATTAGACACTATTTGTAACCATTCCAGTCATCATCATCCACATATGCTCTGATTGGGATGGTAAAATAATCAAAATTCACTAGGTCACATGTTACCCTAGTACTTTCCTCAAAACCACACTTTAATACCTAAATCCCTAAAACTTGTGGTACTACTTATCAAATCCTTGAGCACCTCTAGTGAACCCATCTCATAAAATAAAGAACAACCCATACATCCCACCACTAAAAAAAATAGAAACCTTAGGTTAACCCCTCCAACAGGTCACCATTGATCAAACCAACCACCAGATCACTATTTTCCAAGTTGTAACTAAGGGTCTCTGGGTATACCACCTATCCCTTCTAATAAATTCTCAAATCAGGTTCACTAGGTACGACCACCTATCCTAAGGATCAAACTCATCAAAATGAAAAAACCCACAAGTCAACATTCATGCTATCAACTCAATACCAATGACATCAACCTCACCAAACACCAACTGATAGGTCTCACATTCCAAAAAATCACATGCCGATCACATCCGAAAACTAGGGTACCCTTTCTCTCTAATCATCCTCACATAAGATTTATCCTTAGAAGATCAAGTATGACTGGAAAATAGAACATAGAGATGAAATCATCCAACATGATCCATGTTAAACAATGCACATGGTTCAGTTATGTATAATTCCACTGAAATCCATGTGGTAAAATAACATATAGGTTGTTACTATTATTTTAAATAATTGAACCAAAATAAAAATATCTAAATGGGGGTTTTCACCAAGAATCAAATTCCATGCCAACCCACAAGGGTCACTGTACCTCCTGTTCATGAAGACTGAGTCATCATCTTCATTGTCTAGTGTCTCACTGTAGATCCACATGACCTACCATTAGAATTAAATACAAATACATTTTAGCCTAGATAAGTATAAGTCAACCAAGTACTTACCCAGGAAAACACTATATGAGTAGTTGTTGACACATTAAAAAACTAATCCACAATCTATAGTGATAAAAAACAAACCAGAATTTTTATAAGTCATGTGAATATTAGGTATATGATATGATTCATGAGATGCCTCTTTTCCTATAGGTCTAAAGTCAAATAAAAAAACTACTTATTTCTAATGGTCCAATAGAAAGAAATATTTAATAAAAATCCAAATCCAAATAAAATATTCATATCTTAATGTGAAAATCATATCCAGTTGTAATAATATAAATCAGAACATTAACACCATCTGTGTTTACATGGACTTCCTACTGGATCATGTTTTATTAATGCATCATCCTGATATCCATCACATGCTCTAACACATTCCTAAATATCAAGCATACCAATCCTAAAAATTTAAAAAATAAAATAATGCTCTTATACACTATGTAATTTTCCACACCATCTCACTCTAGAAACAATAGCCAACTCAATTTTCCACATGACCTCAGAAATGCCTCTCCATATTCTAGAGGCGAAAAACTATCAACGAGGATAAGGTGGTACTATGGGGAGCCTATACACAATATATCATAGTTTAAAAATCATATAAAATAATCAAGCATCATACATTATGATAAACTAAATGAATAATTAATAATTATATTTTTTTTTCAATAAATGAAATGAAATGAAATAAATGCCCAAATAGACATTACATACATATAATAGACCACCCACTCGACTAGATTTATATAATTACTAAAATAAAACAAAATAAATTATCCAGATCTATTATATACTTAATCCCTACATCATTCCAATCTCATAGTACTCATTTGATCCATCCCACATGACCATGATATCCGGAACCTCACCCTAAACCTTTGTTTTCAACCTAATAAATGTATTCTAAGGTATCCAAGTGCAGTTTCAGCCTGAATAGTGCATGTAATGAAATCAGTATGAAAACACCAATTTAGTATTGTACTATTCATAATAAATTGTGATATCTTCATGTGAAATGATCAGGTGATAAAAATAAAGGACTGTTGAGATAAAATAAATTATCATCGATCCTTTGGTCCATGACCCTAATTAACCATTACTACTATATCTAGTGCTAGGGTTTCTCTAATAAAATCTTAAATAATATGCATCCCAAGTCACATGGAGGTTCTAAATCCATGATATCCCTATCCAATCCACATGACTTTAGGGACCCATCCAATGACAATCTTATCATCTGATCTACTAATACAAGGATTCCATATCATCTCCAGGACTTCAAGGATGAGGCTCATCATATACCTATCATCAAGGCTCCAAATACATAATAGTCCCTATCATAACCGAGAACCAATCCATGGTAGCTCTATTAACTCGATCCAACTCCATGGTAGCTCCAACCATAATGGCTCCAATCATGGAATCCCAACTGTAATGTCATGGATTTCCCTAAATTTTTTCTGGGTATTTTATAGATTTTTTTGAGACCAGGTTTTGAGACGACATGTGATTTTGAGGCCCAGTGTGCTTCAAATAAATGTTTGAAATATATTAAATGTATTAAATTACAAGCATGCACAATTTTCTTAAAAAGGTGGAATTACTTCTAAATGAGGGCCCAGATCAGAAATCCAAGATAACCATTGAGTTTAAAATGCGGGGTTTACCCTAGACGTGACTTAACCTTAGTTGGTGTTGGTCATTTTTGGAAAAGTCATTGTGGTCACATAAATGAATAAAATAATTAAAATAATTATTTTATTTCGTTTTCACCAATGAAGTGATTTCCATGTCTTTAAATAGACAATTATGGATAAATTATAAAATTATCCACATACCCTCGGATCCATTGTAGAACCCTTGGATACAGTGTTATAGAATCTCTCAGGCAGACTCCAGCCGGATCATGGATCGGCGATCGACGCACAACAATTTCAAGGGAACACGCTAATGATAATGGTACTTCCCCATTCTTCATCGACAATCAATTAAAATCAAGGTATGGAATTGTTTAATTTGTATTTCTTCATCGTTCTTGTTTTCTATGCAAAACACGAATCAATAAATGAACCGAACAATCTGATGATCAATCGTCATGCAGGATGGGTTTATTTGTGTTGTTATTTTGGGAGAATTATCCATGTAATATTAGATTCTTTGAATTTCTTTATAATAGTAAGAAACTAAGATCGACATAAACAGTGATCTTGGTTTGTTCTTCTTTATTGTTGTTGTGAAATTCTCCCCCAATAGCTTCACTCACTGTGGGCATTCTTTGTTTGGCCCCTGGTTTGATGTTTACCAATGAAATCGATCGTTGCACAAATGTTTCTTGGCACAATGATCTGATAACATAGATATGGGATCTTCATGAAATGATGGTGGTGCAAATATGGAGATGAAAACATATCATAACACATAGATACACTATTTTCATGTTCTTCAGCGCATAATGAATTACGATGAATAATACTATTTTCAGAGAGAATAAAAGGCCAAAATATTTTTGATTTAGTGACAGAATGAATCAATTAGGCTCAATATACATTTTTCAATGAAATGATCATTGGATCGAAGGCCTGAGTAATGACCATGATACACAAATCTAGATATAGATTTTTGAAAAATATTGTGTTACAATATATGTAAGCTAGATCTACACACTATGTGGATGACCATGCGGTGGATATGGTTTTATGGGAACTTAAGTATCACATAGAATGTGACCCCTTTCACCTAGCTTGTGGTCCATCCCTAGAGACTTCACATTTACCTCAGAGGGTACATGGAAACAGGTTGGCGTACACGGGTAAGAGCACATCATGTACTCCCACACACCGACACGGCCTTGACCATGTAAATTGGCTAAGTTGTGCACTGGTACATGGGCACATGTATGTGGCATAATTCCATGTACTAGTACATGGGTACACTACATGGTCCACCAACATGTTGCGTACTTCTATATGGACATAGTCATGAGACACTGACCATTTACACGAGCATGACCTGGGGTCAAGGGACATGGTGTGTGACCCTTTTACCTATCATGCACTTTTTTATAAATGGATTATATCACTTGTACTCTGTATCATGGAAAATTTTCCTTAGGTCATAGTTCCCTTATCCTTTCGATAAGGGTTAGTATGTAATCGTCTTTTACTCCTAGGACAATAATCCATTCATCATGACTTCATGGATAGAGTCTTTGGAATCTATCTATGAGGCTTGGAGTGAGATCATATATTCATCTTCAAGACCTAGGTGGAGTTCTTGGTATCATCATGACCAATAATAAATGGGCACCGATCCTCTACCTAGTGGGTTAATCTAGTTTGAGTTTTCAGTATCACCCCATTGCCTTGGTATTGATCCTTGTATGTGCATCATATTCTCTTAGAACTATTAGTGTATACTTCTACTTGTGAGACCCAAATAACACTACGTATCATACTGACATCATCCGAGATATCATACTCTGAAGTGTGTTCTCCCGAATGAGTGCTTTGTGGAATCTTAGGTTGGCATACTACAATTGTGAATTACCTTAATATTGTGTGTATTTGTTGTGTATATTTCAATATTCTTTTTGTATGTGTTGTTGAAATACACCGGTGTAGAGCGAACTATATTTTCTTTTGTTGCATGGTTATTGGTTTTAGGGTTTCCTACTTATTTTTGTTAAAATCACCCCTACGTGAACATTTCCCACACGTGTCATATCTTGTACAGATGTCCTACCTTTTGATAGATTCCTTGATGGACTAGGAATAAGTGATGCTTAGTGAGATCTAATAAATCAAGGTGTGTTCTTGTGGTATTTCAATAGTAGTCCCAGTTTTAATTTCATGTCAGACTTGTGTTTTATACTCTTTATGGTGGGATTTTATTTGAACCTGTTTAATTTCATTTACTTCTGGTCATACTCTAGTTGTAAAATTTAGTTGTATTCAGTCATGTTTGTTTAGTTGTTTTTATATTTAAACACTGTATAGGTTTAGATATTTGTGAATAAATACATTTACTTAGGCTAATGCATCCCATGTAAGTGATATGCCTTATAAGTGCTATTCACCAGCCCCTGGCATATTAGAGGTGGGCTTGGGGAGTCTTATAATAAGACCATATTAGACATGTCATGATAGAGTGGTACTGTTGTGGAAAGTTCTACTTTAAGATTAGAGTCTGTGAGATGAGTTTGGGGAAACATTATTAAGTGTTTCAAGTTTGGATTTTAGGATAGGGACACCAGTGTTAGTGGGAAAAATGTATCCATACACTACAACTATGATCAACTTCATTTTGACTTGGTACATGAGAACATTATTCACAAGGATAGAAATGGTAGATGAATCATATAGGAATTGGTTTTGGATTTTATGTCTTTATTGAGTCTAATCTTGAGATGGTACATCTTGTTTACATTCATGATACCTCTGTAATGTATGCCAGCTATGATTGAGCATCATGATCATAAGGATAATCCCCTCAATGACAAAGCATCGATACATGGAACAATTCCCAAGATGTTACCACCATGTGGTGCACAAACCATACCACCACCCGTAGATTAGCACGTGGTACCCACAGTACTAGTGGATAGAGTGCGCATATTTAGCACACTTCATGAGTTTTAGAAATAGTGACTCCCTAGGTTCTGAGTTGAGAACTACCCAAAGGCAGCTGAAGACTGGATTTAGGTTGTGACATGATTTTTCCATCTATCATGGGCATCAAGAAATCATATAGTGTTTCTCGAAGAGATCCTTTTTCATGGATCATCTTGGAAATGGTGGGGTATGGTGACCTAGTCTTATGATGTGGAGACCCTTGTATGGAATTAGTTTTAGAAACTTTTCAAAGAGGATTTATCACTAGATACGATGAGATCTATACATATCTTAGAGATTCTGCAGTTCTAGAAATGCAGTTTAACAATAGCTGAGTATTCATCAAGTTTTACCAAACATTCCAAATAATTTCATAGATATGGTTCGTGATCAGTTAATCCTGAATCAAACCATTGAGTGATGTATACATAATGAAATCAAATCCACTATTATCCCGATATGAATTACTATCTATGATGGGGTTCTAGAGTGAGATTTGGTGGATTAAAGTTTTTTAGATGAGTCGATACAATAAGTGGTTACCTGTAGTTCAAAATCATGAGCATAAACATATGATGTAGTGAGATGATGTTAGTATCAGAGACCAGGACATGCGATAAATTTCAGGAAGAGGTCCCAGGAAAGAGGATATGTTGTTTAGGTATCACATGGGTGGGTTTATTCAACCTAGAGAGTGGTGGTGCTACTTATATGACGATAGGGTACATCTTACATTATATTATCCATCCTGATGTACAACTGATAGAGAGAATATAGATGCACCACCAAGGAAAATTAAATAATAGTATTAATTTGGTTCATAAGGTGGAAGATATGGAAGAGGATTTGGAAGAGAAGTAAGAGGTGGTTGATTATTTTACTTGTTACCATCACCACCCCTAGGTGGTTCATGCATGGCTTAGTGAGCCAGAGGAAAGGGGTGGGGAATACATTAGGATGTCAAAAAAATAACCCAGAGGCTCTAGGAATGATTCAAAGTACGATATATGTCTTTTCTACCTTAGTGTTAGTACTGATAGACATAGGTTCAAGTAATTCATCTATTTACACAAACGTTGTTTGAGACTTATAGATTAGAGTTGATCCCCTGTCTGAGCCCTTGCACAAGGATAGTCCTAATAGAAAAGCCTCTGTAGTCACTCACTTATGTCGATGGTGTAACCTAAATATTGGAGGTTAGAGATTAGATTGAAATATATTTTTGGCTGAAATTAGGCATTATGAAATAATCATAGGTAAGGACTGGTTATCTATGGTTTATGCCCAAATTTACCCTTTTAGGAAGAGGATACGGTGTGTACACAATGATAGAACCATGTACACATTTTTTAGTGAAATGAAAATGCAGAAAGTGAAGGATAGATACATGCATGTGTGGTTGCATCCGATTATCCATCACTTGGCTATTCTTACCCTTGGGGTAGTAGATGTTATGAGTTTCCTGTTTCCTATAGTGGTGGAGGAGTACAAGTATGCATTCTGTGAATATTTTTTGGTTTTACCTCCCCATTAAGAGATAAACATCTGCATCGATCTACATCCTAGGATGAAACCAATATCTTCACCAACTTATCAGATTGCTCATGCTGAGATTCATGATCTAAGGGCACAGTTGGAGGACTTGTAGTGGAACCTCTTTGTTAGACCTAGTGTTTCACCATGGGCAGCCCCAATTTTGTTTTCCAATAAAGATGACTAGAGATTTTGGTTGTGTGTGGACTACTGACACTTGAAATAGGTGTCCATAAAGAGAAATTATCCACTAATGATTATTGATGACCTCTTTGATTAGTTGAGAGGGGATCAGTAGTTCTCAATGGTTAACCTTAGGCCAGGCTATCACTAGTTGCGTGTACATGATGAGGATATAATGAAGATAAAATTTCTATTTCACTAAGGTCACTATATGTACTTGGTGATTACGTTTGGAATAAAAAAAATCCCCAGAACATTTCATGGTACACATGAGTTGGATCTCTTAGAATTTCATAGACTGGTCCATGGTAATCTTCATCAACAATATCCTTGTGTACTCGGTGTCTGAGGAGAATCACACGAGGAACTTGAGGATTGTTATGGATGTACTCTGAGAGCACTGATTTTACAAAAACCTCTCAAAGATCCACTTATGGATTTAAGAAGTCCACTTTTTGGGATATTTTATCTCAGTAGATTTAGTGGCAGTGGATCCGACCAAGGCTGATTCAGTGTGAGATTTGGATACACCTAAGAGAATAATAGAGGTTTGGATATTCTTTGGGATGGTGGGATTTTACCAAATACTCGTACATGATTTCCCTAGGATATTATCACGAAAGATTTCTTTGACCTTAAACGGGATGCCTTTCATGTGGACAGAGAAGTTCCAACTAGCTTTCAAATAGTTGAGATATAGTTTTATGAGCGCTCCCATGTTGATATTTGATGAGGAGGGTGTTTTGTTTTGAATGTTATGAGATGAATCAGGAATATATTTAGGGTTTTCTCTGATGTAGAGAAAATTAGTGAGTTTAAATGGTTCATGTTAGTTGAGACCACATGAGTAGAGTTGTAAGAACCACGATCTTGAGTTAGTAGCGATAGTCTTCACACTAAAGATTTGGAGACACTACCTGAAGGATGAGAGGTTTATTGTCTATTCTGATTATAGGAGTCTCAAGAACATCTTCTCTTTGAATGATCTTAACTTGAGAGATAGTTGGTGTCCCTACATTCTATTGGATTATGAATTGGAAATCATATATTCTTTTGGGAAGGGGAACATGGTATCAAATTCTCCCAATAAGAGATCTTGTTAACACTTACTGAACAAGGTGTTCAAGTAGATGGACTAATTGAAATTATCCTTTGTGGATGGAGATAGAGAATCTTACTTTCAGTCAATGGTTGTGACCCCTCCACTCTTGCATAAAGTTGGGAAATTAATGATTGGGGATACCAACTGTGAGGCCCTACATACCCTGATATCTACTGGACATGTTCTTGATGTAGTTTATAAATATGGGGAGCATGCTATTCTTTTGAGAGGACACATGATGGTACCATTGATGTTATATGTGTAGGATTTGATATAGTTTTATACATCTCATTTTGAGATACATACAGGTGTGGAAAACATGTACCATGACCTCCGACGATAGTTTTGGTGGTCATGGAAGAAGAATGGAGTTGTAGAGTTTGTTTCTTGATGCCTTACTTGTCAACAAGTGAAGGCTGAGCACCAAGTTCCAATTGGTTTAACTCAATCCATTCAAATGAAAAAATAGAAGTGGGATTAGATATTCATGGAATTCATGACGGGTTTACCATGTACATCCATGGGACACAATTCCATCTAGGTGATCATAGACTGACTCACCATGTTTTCTCAATTATTAACAATACGAGAGCACAATTCTGCAGGGGGCTTAAGAGGAATATACATGCTAGAGGTAGTATGAATCCATGGAGATCAATTGTATATCATTTCTAAAAATTATTCTCACTTCACATCACTTTTTTGGAATGGATTGAAGGAGTTTTTCGGGACACATTTATTCTAGAATATAATGTTTTACCCCCAAAATAATGGCCAAACTGAGCAGACCATTTCTTTTTTTGGAAGATATGTTGTGAGATTTCATGATGGACTTGGGCCATAGTTGGAAGGGTCTTCTACCACTAGTGGAGTTTTCATAAATAACATCTACCATTATTCCATTAGTATGGAACCATTTTAGGATTTATATGGTTGACCCTATATGCCACATCATTACAAGACTGATCTTGGAAAGTTAACACTCATGGGCCAATAGTTGGTGAGAGAAACTACTGAGAAAGTGTAGATTATCCTTGAGTGGTTGAAGATGAAATAGATCCATAATAATTCTTATGAAGATAGATGAAATATGTCTTTGGAGTTCAAGGAAGGATATCACGTGTTTATATGGGTTTCACCTTGATGTGTATTACAGATATTTGGTTGGGATGACAAGTTATCTCCAAGGTTCATCGACACTTATCTGATCCTACATAGAGTTGACAAGGTGGTGTACCACTTATATCTACCTCTATAGTTGGACCATGTATACAACATCTTCCACATGTATAATATTAGTAGGTACAATCATAACCAATCACATGTTATGAACTGGGGAGAGATGGACATCGAGGATGCAGCGACCATTTTTGAGTACCCAATAGAGACCAAATATCGGTATGAGACGATCTTCCATTGGTAAGAGATTCCTTTAGTGAGTGTCCAATGGAATAATGAGAATATACATAACAGAACATGAGAGCGAGAGGCTCATATTCATGCTCAGTACCCACATAATTTTGTGCGCCCCTTGTTTTGGATTCTTGCAATGTAAATCCCCAAGGTGGGGAGAATATAATGTTTCAAATTTTCCATGTATTATTTTCAGATACATTATACATTATTTTCTAGACTAGTTAAAGAGACAGTGTGTGATTATGAGGCCTGATGTGCCCAGAATAGATGTTTGAAATATATTAAATATATTAAATAGTATACACAAGTTGTTTTGATGAAAAAGTGGAATAAATTCTAAATGGGTTCCCATATTAGAAATCTTAGGGCACTATTGAGTTCAAAATGTGTGTTTTTCCCTATGCGTGACTTAACCTTAGTCGGCGTGGGCCATTTATGGAAAATTCATCATGGGTATATAAATAAATAAAATAATTAAATAACTTATTTTATTTCATTTTCATCAACATTGTGATTGGAATGCCTTTAAATATATAGTAATATATAAATTCTGTGGTTAGATACAAAACCCTGGAGATGTTAGAGAACCATTGGAGATAGAATTGAATAATCTCTCAGGATAATGATAACAAGATCATAGATCGATGATTAACATGCAACATATTCAAGGGATCTCAAAAATTATTACGACACATCCTCGTTATTCATTAGTGATCAATTCAAACAGATGTAGGAAATTTTTTAATTTTAATTTCTTCCCCATTATTTTTTATGATGAAAATGAATCAATCAATAAACATATTAATCCACCGTTTTATCACCACATGTGATGATTTTATTTGAGGGGGTATTTTATGAGAATTATCCATGTGGTATTAAATTTTTGGATTGTAATTCTAATGAAAATAAACTAAGATTGACACCAACATCGATTGAGTCCCTTTTATCTTGATTGTTTTTATGCTATTCTTCACCAAATTTCTTCACTCACCATAAGAATAATTCATTTAGCCCGGGGATTGACATTTAACAATGAAATTTTTCTTTGAAAATCTTTCTCGTGGTGAAAAGATCAAATAATGTAGATCTGGGATCATCACAACACGATGGTGGTGCAACGATGGAGATGACATCTGGTCATACTATCTAGATACCCAATTTTTATGTTCTTTAGTGCATAATAATGAGCCATGAATAATATTTTTTTTTGAATATCTAAGGCTCAGATTTTGTTTATTTAGTGGTTGAATGACGTGATGATGATCAATATATCTTTTTTGTGGTGAAACGATCACCAGATCAAAGGCCAAAGGAATAGAGAGGATACATGGATCTAGATATGTTTTTTTGTAAAATACCACACTACAAGACATGTAATAAAGATATACATGCCTTGTGGACCCCCATCTATGATATATATGGTTTCATAGGGACATAAGTATCACATATTGTGGGACTCATTACAAATGGTGTTTGGTCCCTCCTTAGAGACTTTGTTTGTACCTCATATGGTACAGAAACACGGGTTGGAGTTCCCAGGTTAGAGCACGCCATATTCTACCCCACACAGACATGTCCTAGACCATTTATATGAGCTATGTCATGTTCTGGTACATGGTAACATGTACACGGGATTAATCCATGTACTGGCTCATGGGTAGACTATACAGTCAGCCTACACGTCGTGTGCTTCTACCCAGGAATAGGGAAAAGACACAGGTTTTTTACATGGGCATGACATGAGGTCAATGGACATAGTGTGTGACCCAGACTATATGTATTATACATTTTATACATGCATTAGATCCCTTATACTCTATAACTTGGTAAATTTTAGTTAGGGTTCATTACCCTTATCCTTTCCTAGAGGGTTAGTATGGAATTGTCTTCTAATCCTATGATAATTATCACTCCAAAAGGAATTCTTGGAAAAAGTCATTGGAATCCCTTAGAGAATCCCTATGTGATAAACTTTATTAATCTTCCTGAACTAGGTGCAGTTCTTAGTATCTTTATCACTAACACTATGTAGGCTCCTATCCTCTACGAAGAGGGTTAATATGGATTGAGTTGTTGGTATCACCCCATGGCCTTGGCAGTGATCCTCATCATGGTATAGAATTATCTTCAGACTATTAGTGTATACTTCTAATGGAGAGACCCTTTGTACACTGCCTATCATATGGACATATTCAATTCTATTAGTCTCAAGAGTGTGTTCTCTCGGATGACTGCTTTGTGGAATGTTTGGCTTTTATACTACAATTGTGACTTATCTTGAGATTGTGTGTCTTTTTTGATTATATTTGGATATTATTTTTATATATTTTATAGACATATAACAATATATATCAACCTATATTTCCTTGTTTTTATTTTTAGTGGGTTTTGGGTGTCCTAACAATTATTATTATACTCACCCCTGTATGGGATTTTCCTCATGTCGAATGTCTTGTGCAGATGACCGACCTTTAGATAGAGTCCTAGAATGACTAGGACAAAATGATGGTTAGTGAGACCAGACATAAAAAGATCTGTTTATATGGTATACAAAAAGTAGTCCATGTTTTACTTTCAATTTGGAATTTTGTTTCATACTCTTTAGGTGGTCTTGTATTTGGCCCTTTTTTACTTTTTTACTTCATATCGTACTATGGTTTTGAGATTTAAATATGTGTATGCATGGTTATTAAGTTTTTATACATTTTATCATTATATATGATTGGATATGTGTGAATGAGTGAAAATCGTTAGCCTAAGGCCTTTGATGTCAGTGATATGCCTACTTTGTTCTAGTCTCCAACCCTGGCCTATTAGAGGATGTCTAGGGGAGTCGTGACATGGGACCCTTCTGAACGGTTTGTGACACCAACTGTGTACCCAACTACATAACCATGGTAACCCAATAACATTACATCTTCCCCAAGGTTTTGTTCCACAAAAAACCATAAAAAATGCAAACACATGGGCCAACCAAACACCAATTCCCAATACCACTATCTCAGTCCCCATATGGTGTACATGTTAGTTTGGGCTATAGGTTCCACCTGTAACCATCACCACCCATGTTCATATACACTTTCTCTGTGTCGATCTATCAACGAGGCACCCACTAGGTTCCATAAGTCTTAGTAAACTAATGGAAACCATACTTGTATCACCAGTCCTAGTCACAATACCACAACAACCCCCAATGCAATGTGGGTCCCACATCCCTCAACAACAACAACATGGTAGAATGAAATTGCTAACTACATGAGGCATACATCACTGGAATCAAACCAAGATATGAACCATGCCCCATAATAATCCATAGGGTCACTCTAGATTAGTTCGTTGACCCAACCCGATCCTGGTCAGCCTACATGCTGACCACCTAGTCATAGTCACGTTGGTTAAGAGAGAATCACTTATAACATCTGCATCTCAATGCACCCAAATAGCTCGAAGAACAAAAGGGGTCATCTATGAACTGCCAACCTATTCTCTCTATGTCCACCCTCACCTCTAACATCGAGTCTTCTCATTATCCTACATAAGATTCCCAAGTCTTACATGGTCCGTTCTCACCTATCAAGAGGTCGGGAGGCTACCCCATATCACGAGGGTCCTTACCTCAACCATTAGTAGCAAGAGCATCAATTTTTCACATAGGGGTTGTTTCTGACCCCTTCTAGTTGAAAATTTTTTACATTAAATTTAATTTTATTAAAAAAACTAATTTAAATAATTTAACCTGCCAAATAACCCTCTATGGTGATCTTGAGAATCTACATGAAACATAAATAAAAATAAAACTTATAGGGTAAGTACATGAGGTATCCTAACATTATTTAGAGTGTTCCAATTTAATCACAAGGGATAAAAAAATATGCCAAGTCCTACCCAATCACATGCTTGATCAACCATTCACCACCCATGTTTTTAAACACTTGGTGATATTCTTTCATTGGAACCACGACCATTTTTTTTCCAAAAACCCAAAACAAACCCTTTTATCATTTCAGGAAAAGGACCTAAACAATAATGCCAAAATAAATATTAATTTAATTTAATTTAAACTCAAAAGTTTTATAAATTTACCTTGACAAAATACTTCACAAAAAAGGCATGCGGTGATGTGAAGAAAGTGTATCAAGACAGCCTATTCCTAGGAAGAGTGTAAGCCCCATTATTCTTGGCCTATTTAATCATGGTTATATGGAATCTAAAACAAAAATCTATACCAGGAAACCAAAAATTTAGTAGAGAAGATGCAGGGTTCAACATAGAGAAGTTTAAGAGGGAAAATCCTCAAAATTATACGAATAAATGCCCCAATGCAACCCCAAACAAAGGGTAAAATGAAACAAAGAGGGTAAGCCAACCCATAGTAGCGCACACAAGAGAGGGAGGAAGGAGGGGCTTACACACAAATGTTTTGGGAGGGGGGGGGTGTGAAATTGTGATTTTTCTCATAAAAAACCAACCATCTTGTCCCAAGGATTCTATAATTCATTGAGATGAATTTTGAGCTCCCATATAGGGCCTAGAAACCTCATTTTAGGCATTTTAAACCTCACATACTTGTTTTGAACCCTAAACAAAACTGACCTAGCCACCAGATGAAATGTTCAATTTTCCATTAAATATAATATGTCCTCACAAACTCATGGTTTTAGATGTTTAACCCCAATAATAGTTTGAACCATGTTGGAAATAATGATAAATGGAAATATGTGGATAAAAATCTTTATTAGGGGATTATTGAAAGCTTATTGTATCTCATAAAAATAGGATCATATATATTATATGCAATATTTATTGATTCTTATATCAAATTTTCCCTAAAGAGGAGTATATTTTTCTTATAAAGGGGATCATAAGGTATATTTAGGGAACACTCATTTCTGGTTTATTGTATCATGTTAATAATTAAAAAGACAAAAATTCTTACTTAGATGTAGATTTAGATGGCGAGATTATGGATTGAAAATAAACTATTAGAGGATTATTATTTGTCATATGAAACTGTATTGGATGCATAAAAAGTATAAAAAACCCCTCATATTACTGTTGGAGAAGAATATATTTCATCTACAAATCCTTTCACACAAGTGACATGGATAAAAAAAATAGGAGAATCATGGATAAGAGGTGAAGCTACTCATGGTAGTCCATTGTGACAACCAAAGTTTGATTGAGATAACTAATAATTCATTATAACATTCATTAATAATGAATATAGAGATAAAATATAATTTAATTAAATAGAAGTATGATAAGGAATGATAAATAAGGAGCTTCTGGGTACAAATAAAAAAAGTATGATATCTTTACAAAACCATTGGACACATGAGTATTTGAAAAGCATATGTTGATCCTTGGTTTTCAACCACTCTCTAACGATGAGAAGGTTTGTAATATCCCCTCTCTTAATTAAATATAATTATTTATCTTGATTTTTTTTTAGGAAAATTTCTTTTTTCACTATAGAAGAAAAGGGGTGATAAAGTATAGGGGGATTTGATAGCTCTTGTAGGGTTGCTATGGAATCAAGTAAACTAATATAGAATTTTAAATTTTTATTATATCATACAATGAGAAGTAAATCCTATAATTTTTATGAATTTTTAAATGACTTTATACTCTATTGAACTGAAAAAACCTGACCCACTAAGGACCACCTTGATAGCAGTAAACTGAGTGTGTCACCCCCATCCCACCTCTATTAGGTCACGGGCTTGTGTCTAACATCAACTAAGAATATGACACATGTGGGAGGACTTAACCAAATTCTACTTATTTACACACACACACACACCCATGGATCTTGATACAAACCATAGTAATATAGAAAGACAAAAACTAGAAATATTAAATGAGTCAATAAATTTCTAACATCGCTCAATAAAGTATGAAAAGGAATATTAAGTGAATAGGAAAATAATATAGGTCTAACCACCTAATGTTAGTTCAATCCTAATGACATGAAATAATACTCTCCCAATATGAAACTAGAAATTATGACCATGATCTGGGTACTTCTTCCATGAAAAATCACCACGAAATATAGACATTAGGTCCCTTAGATCTCTGTTGAATAGTATATCATATGTATAAGACAAGTTATGTGTGGTAAGATCTCATGTGGGGATGATTATATATTCTCATTGAAGGACACTGGAAATTCATCCAGATGTGAATCACTAAAATAGAGTCAGATGAATCCATATAAAAAAGGGTAAGGAAATGAAAAGTACCCAAATATTTTCATAGGAGGAACTAAAACCACATAGTATGGTCCCAATCTTAATTACTAGCCAAATGGTTCTATAAATCTTCTATGACCTTTTTAATTTTATCCTTAAATCCTGGTTACCTTTCTATACCTATAATAGTGGTTCCCACCCCCTAATAGTGTTGGGGATGATATCAACCCCCTAGTTGAGGATCATTCACCATGTCTGATCTGATTTGATACGGGGTACTATAAAGACCATTATCTACTTGGGTGTGATAATTTTGGAGAGAATTTGAATTCTAAATTTGGCGGATGGTTCTGTTTAATAATTGTGGATTTAAATGATATTACATGGGTTTAAACATCTTAAAACAGTGGTATTGGATGTGGTTTATTGTTTAGACAGAATCATGAGGGTTAAGATGAATTCTGAAGGAGTGGTTGGGGTATTGGGCTAATGAAAATGGTATTTCTAAGTGATTCAATATATGAACAGGTCATTAATGCCGTGAATATGGTTTGTTGGGTGTTATCAGGGAATTCAAGGAATAAAGGAAGTCCAGTAGAGGGTTATGATATTTTCCCCCAAAAATTCATTACAGGATGCATATGTTCATGTAGGGAAAGTGTTTAGTTTGGTTTTCATTAATTTTAAGAGGGTATTAGACCCCTTTATTCCTTTATATGGGAACAAATTCATGAATAGGGCTTGATCAGATCTCTCCTACCTCTTTTCTCATCAATTCAGGTGGTTATGTGTATGATCCGATGGTGTGTGGTGTAATTTTATTCTTCCTCCACCCTTCCAAATTGTCTTCCAACCATCAATACTAATTTTGGTAATTAATTTTAGGTCTTGAAATCAATTACACTGATTCATAATGGAATTGACTATTTTTTGGGTCTTTCACTCAACCTAGCTGTAGGAGATCCCAAGATGATGTTTTCATGTCGACATGTATCATTTCAGTGAAGGTACATTTACATTTTGATTTTTATAGGATTTTTCCCTAAATTAAACTATTTTGCTAATGATTATGTGTTATTAATTGGGTATTTTGTGCATTATATATCCAAGAGTGCATTAGGAGTGGACCACACATTATTATTTGTTGTTTTTCCATGATGCGATGATCTGATGTGTTATAAGAATTCATTCCTATTTAAATTAATTTTTTTAATTAATTTTAAAGTGTTAAATTTTATTAATTAATGATGTTTGGAATATTTAAGCATGATACATGGTATCGAGTGTGGATGCATTCTTAGAACAGGCATTTTTGAGCTTGGATGGACCTTTGAATAGTTTTTAGTATTTATAATTAAAATATAAAAAACTATTTAAATATGTTTGGTGGTTCTACATATCTACCCATATGGTTTATTCATGTTTTAAGTGGTGTGGTATATATATTCTTTCCACGGAGTGTGAGGACCTTGTTTAATAAAATGTTTTATTTTAAAATGAAATGACTGCACGAAGTTACAATGCCTTAAGGGTCCTTAGCATTATCATGATTTCCTCGATCACTAATGTTCAAGACCTTGACTATGAGAATGATTGTTGGAAACCACCAAGAGATATGGGGAGTGTGATATTACTTGATATTGATGAACCTAGTAGGACATGTGGTGACCCATGAAATGAATGAGCACTAGGGGTCCCAAAAAAACCATTGTGTTCTAGCTTGTTACCTCGTCCTCTTGTGGGAAACATTTTCACTATCAATATACAGTGTGTCCTCCAGATCTCTTGGAGGTGAGGCCAGACTGGGTTTTCAATATATGAGTAGGATGAGTGATTCTCTTCTATTCATTATGACTAGGCCTAAGTGAAAAAACCTTAGATAGATCAGAATTGGTTTGGGTGAGTATAATAACCAATAGTGGAATTGAAGGCCATGTAAAGTTGTGGGCTATCTACTTGACCATTTTCTATATGGTGAATCCCTATGTACCGAGTGAGTCCATTCTACCCTATTACTAATATGATGTGATGTGATGTCCTAAGTGAATCAGGAGTTGACCCAAAACATTACTAAAGATGATGAACCATTTGAGGGTGACTCTATTATACCATGATTTAGGGGACCCTTAGGGGTTTCCTATTGATATACCAACACTAATCAAACATGTATGTCCATGGGTATATATGGTCTTGGGTGTCATTCTAGAACCTGAATCGATGTGGAAGCCTGAAGAGGATGAGATAAAGATGACATGTGTGGTAATATGACTAGACCTTGTTCCTTATTTTGTTTTGTATAGAATGTTACATGGGTATAGGAGTTGGTGTCATGATCTTGAACATATTGCTGTGTTTCCATGATTTGGAGTCATTTCCCTAGATGGTAAATTCCATGATGTTAGTGCACGGTGATGGGAGTTGTTGTGGGCTTAGTGATTGATGATTATATATTCCATGGATTTGAATATGGATGAATGGACTATTGTGGGATGGGTCCTAAAATTAATGGAATATATGGTATTGGATTCCATGTATATGGATCTAGATGCATGGACTACTGTGGGATAGGTCCTTATAGCTATAGGATATATGGTTGTGGATTCCATGAATATAGATCTGGATGAACATATTTCCACAAGAGGGGTCCCCAAAGCTATAGGTATATGGATATGACTACCATGTATATGGATAAAAACAAATTAAATACTATGGGATGGGTCTTAAATCCATGAGGATAAGGATATAGCCATCACGATTTGGATCAGGATGTACAGATTGTTGCGGGATGGGTCCCTAGTGATTTGAGGATACGGGTTGGAGTTTCCACTTACTTGGAGCTCAGTGTGGGGATTCCATTGATTTGGATCTTGCTTGTTTGTAATTATATTGGATAGGACCCCAAATTCATGTGGATTTTTTGGGGATTCTATAAATTTGAAGCCTAGATGTTACATGGTTGGAACAGTCTACACATCATGATCAAAGATACACCAACACTGGCTAAATCTGGTATGATAGATCAGGTTTGATGACATGAATATCAACTACGCTTGTTCTTATATATCTTTTAAATAGTCATTTATTTATTGGATCATGGCACATAAAAATAACACTCCATATGATTATTAGTAAAATACCACATTGGTGGTTCCCAACAGAATCTTGTACTTACACCTTACTTGGGTCAATACATCACATATGTACCTGAGCTTCTCTCACACGGTTATCATAGGAACAGACTAGGATGAAGGACATGATCAAGTTTATTGTGGTTGAGTGGAAAAATTCAGAATATTTGAGTTGATATGGATTTTTTTGTCTCAGAGTGAAATTAGAGTTGTCTTTTTTATTACATTTTATTCAGGCTTACATATGTAACTAACACAGTGGGTTGTGATTTGTATTTATAGCATAAAAATATAGGCCTTTACTACATTTCATATACTATAGATGAATGTTTATTCTTCATGTTTACTATTATATGTATGATTATTTATTATTATTTATGATTTTACACTTTGATATAGGGGGTATAGCCGCCCCATAATATACCTTACAACCATTATTCTTGGTGGTAGCCACTGGCATTTGGGGAGATTCACCTGAGGTCATGTGGTGAATGAGTCTAGTTACTATTCATAGGATGAGTTGGGCATTGATGCCACAAAGTGTTATTAGTGCTTGAATTTATTTTTTCTTACTATTTAAAGATATGGTAGAGAAGGAATATATTAATGTGTTAGAACTTATGATGGAACATATACTAGTGCATCATAGATAAATTTTATGGTGGAAGTGTAAGTTACCATGGGTAAGGAAATGATTTTTTGATCTTGTTCTATTATAGTCATTCATGATTATCACATAGCATGACACGCATGATGTTTCAGACATATGACATATAATTTATTGGTTTTTGGATCTTTTCCCATTAGAAAGAGGGCGGACATTAGTTTTTCCCCTAATCCTATAAAGGAAAGAGGCATATTTATATGAAACATAAGCTACAAGTAGGGATTCACATGAAATTTTGAGGTGTTCTATTATGACTTCTTTCACTGATTCATGAGGCTCAAATGTTCAAATTTTCAACAAATTCTCATAGAAATTTTTTCTATATAAGTATTTGGTGGAATTATATCAGGCTGGGCTAACCTATATATACATTTCCTTCTAATGGTAGTTATTTTGGATCCTATGGTGGGATTATTGATGATGCAGATGGTGGTATGATCCCTTTAGTGAGGGATGAGTAGAGACCCCAATGGCTTGTAAATTAATTTAACGTCTTAGAGGAAACCCCCTTGTGGGTTTTCAAATTTATAGATTGGTTACATATTGTTTTAGTAATAAACTATATTTTATTTTTCAATTTATATTGTAATGGAATCATACTTAACTAAAAAATATGGATTTGGATTATTGGGTATAGGTTATCTAGGATAACATTATTAACTAAGAAGGTGATGATTGATGAGATTTTGATTTTCTAGGGGAAGTCATATGCGTGGATTCTCATGAGAAATTGTGTTTGGTGGGAAATTAGTGTTTGTATGTGGATTTCATGGACTTTTGAGATAGGTACACAGATGATGCCCTATGAATTGTGACCTTATGTGGGGCTCTACTTATGGTCTGGGTTGTTAGACCTAGTAACCCTGATGTGAGACATGGTTTATAGAATAGGTTGGGATACATAGAAGTCATAATCTTAAATTGGGACCTAGTGAGTCATATATTTTATGATGAGTGAGGTAAACACTTCATATGGGATATCATAGTGTTTATTTGAGTCTTTGAGGCTAGAAGAACATTTATGTTCTTTATGTTATCTTATCAATGCACTAAAATTTTTATTTAGTGTGCTGCTAGGACTCGAATTATAAGGTATTGACCATTTTTGTGTCTGACCCACTCAACCCTTTTGAGATTAGATGTGTTTTACTATTTTGGGGGTGTGAATGGATTCTTTTGTTTGGAACGAAATTGGGTGATTCCTAAGAGTGTATTTTTGAATGAAACCCATGTAGTGGGTAGTTTTGTGATAGACTTTGGGATAAGTGAGATTCATGATTTTGAATAAGAGTTCCAAGGACACTTATAGATTGATGGAACCGACATGCTTGGGAGTATAGTCATTGTCTTGGAACTTGATCCTAGTTTTAGTAGCGTGAAACCCATGAAGGAATGATTTATACCTTTTATTTTGGGTGTAATAATATCACATTCCTATTACTTTTGGAATTTGATAAGGAACCACACACTGGGCACATGTGGTACTAATGAGGAGTGAATCATTGAGAAGCCACATGTGAGTCGAGGGTCAAGAAGTTTAATAAAATGCTTGTGGGAATTATGGATCGAGGATTAAAGAAGGTTTGAAAATGTTGCTCTGGGGTAGAGGATACACTGATAATAGATTGGATCCGATGACATTATTAAACCAAGAATAATCCAAGGCATCGATTACTAGGATTATGTGAACATCGATCGAGAGAAGAAAGACATGTTTGATGGTGGAGAGAGTTGACGTTATGCTCAAAGAGTGGTATAAAGAAATTCCTATAGTGGAGAGTCCATCATAAGATGTTGGAGGGTGAAATAATTTCAAAATAGAAATTTGGAGGGTTCTGAGGATGACATTCTAGTGATTTGGGATATGTTAATGTTTGTTTACTAATAGGATGTTCACATCTAGTTATTATATGCGGTAGTGGACGAATCATGGGATGTGGTTGTATTAGGACTGGACATTGGATTGTTGAGGTGGTGCTTGGGAATGTATGAGTAAGTGTATATGATTCTATATGGTTTCAAGGTAAATAATATATTCAGATTCAGGTGAGATTTAGGTTGAGTCAATGTATTAGAATTGGTCTTGGGATATTTCTTGTGTGATCCTAAGGTGTTTTATGTGGTGAAACCTACTTAATGACTTGGATCAGGGGGTGAAATCTAGTTTGTGGCATGGATTAGGGGGTGAACTAGTGATTCATGATAAGATTCATGGGGTGAAAACCTATTTTATCACTTTGATCAAGGGATAAATCAAGAAAAAAACATGAGGCCATTTTTCCATGTCCTTGGGCATGTCATTCGGCGGCTCTGGGCACGCAGGACAAGACCCATGCCCAGGGGTGTCACCGACCCCTCCCCCCTTTCCATAGGTTGATTGTAAGGACATGGAAGCAACAACAAACCCAAGACCGATGCCATTGATTCTTGAGGGAGCTACGTCTGACAAGCACCAAGCCAACATAGTGAGGTATTTTTTGAGACAAAAATTCTTTCGAAGAATTTGTTAAAGGTTCCATGGTTCAGGGTATGAGTGACACCCTACATGCGAGGTTTTCTTGTGGAAATAACTAGATATTGGTAAGTGTTTTAGTTGATGATGCATCAATGGGTGAGACCGAGAATTTTGAATTTAGTCTGATGAAGGAGGTTCTCGAGGAATCATGTTTGAGGTTTGAAATAGTAATAGGGAAAATTTTAGAGAGGGTTATGTGTGACATGATATATGGGTCAATGGACCACTAGAGGATAAATTTCAGTAGGTAGTTTTGGTGGTGGGTTGAACAATGGATCATAATCATCCAATTTCAGCTAAAGATTGTTGTGGTGGACACCATAAGACTTTTTCTGAGTTGATTATTGACATGAGTGTGTATCGTAGTGGATTGGTTCCATTTTGAATCATCTAGAAGTTACAATGATGGTTAAAAGTGGTGGATTGGGTTTTTATTAATGGTTTGTCTCATATTTAGAGTTGCGCAATGGAAGCTCATTCGAGTTTTTAGATTATAATGAACTAAAATGAACATGGAATGGTCACCTGAATAGGTCTGTCATAATGTATGAATGAGTGATGAGGATTTTCAAGGATGAGAAGTGTTATGGTGTGGAGTGTGTAAAGACCCCCACCAGCATGGGTGTAAGAATCATAGGAATAATTTTATTTATTCATTTGTATGGTTGTTAATTTTTAGAAATGTGACTCATAATATGATTATAGGAGTTTGAATGTCTTAAGACAATGGTATTATACATGGTTTAAGGTTCAACAATCATCCCAAGGGATTAGGTGAATGTTGGAGGAGTATGTAGGGTTTGATGTACTGAAAATTGCCATTATAGGAGATTAACGATGTGAATAAGTCATTAATGCTATGGATATGGTTCATGTGGTGTGATTAGATAATTAAAGGTGCGAATGAGTGATGATGGAGGGGTATAATTTTTTTGACCAAAACATTACAACATGGAACATACAGTCACGTTATGAAAGTGGTCAGTTTAATTTTTTTTGTTTTAATTTTTATAATGTTCCTAGTCCCACTTCTTCCTTTAGATGGGATGCTGCACATGGAGAGGGTTTAGATGGAGCTCCCATTCCTCATTTTTTATCAATTTCAGATGGTTCTATATATGATTCAATTGTGTTAGAGGTAAGTTTCCTCCTCTTACCTCCTCTCACATTTTCTTCCCTCTATCACTACTTATTTTGGGTGTTTTTATTTTAGTTCTTGGAAATGATTACATCAGATCATGGTGGAATGAACCATATTTTATAGGTATATACCCCATCCTAGCTAGAGGATAACCCAAGATGAGGTATTTACATCATCCCACATCATTTCAGTGAAGGTACATGAACATTTTTATTTTTAATGTGTTTTTTCCAAAATTAAATAATAAAAATTTTGAATCATCTTTATTAATTGGGGATTTTCTATAGCCTAGATCCAGCGATGTGTTGGCAGTGGATGAAAAATTTTTTCTTGAATTTTTGGCCTGATGTGATAACATAATTAGTTTTATGCATTTTTTTATGTAAATTTCTTTAATTAATTTCAAAGTGTTATAATTAATTAATTGTTGATGTTTATAATTTTTTGGGATGAGAGAGGGGATCGAGAGCCTATTTAATCTTGGATTAGACATCATCAAGAATGGATGAGCCTTAACAAAGCTTCTGAACCTTGGAAATAAAAAAGGAAAAAAATAATAATAAGGTAGGTGGTCTTGCATACCAACCCTAATTGTTTATGCATGTTTTATTTGGAATGGGCTATACGGTATAACCACTGATGTTGATGAACTTGATAAATAAAATATTTTATTTTAAAATGAAATTACTGGAAAAAGTGCCAATTTCATGTGGGTTATTAACACTAGTATGATTGCCTCGTTCATTTATGTTTGGGGCCTTGACAATGACCATGAAACTTAGAAACCACCAAGAGGGTGGTGATGTGATTTTAGATGAATGACCCTAGTTAGATGTGTTAACAACCATGAAATGAATGAGTTTCAGAGGTTACAAACAACCCTTTTTGCTAGAATGTTTCCATGGATTACAACAGATGGGTCCATGACTATTATGATATCGAGTGGCCTCCATACCTCTTGGGAGGTGATGTCAAACTGATTTATTGAGATGAGAGTAGGATGAATGATTCTCGTCTGTATGTTATGACTTGGTCTTAGTAGAAAGACCTTAGGTAGATCAGAATATGGTTGGGTGAGTAATCCTAACTAGTGTGACCTTGAGGACTAAGGTAGGACATGGGCTATATCCTTGACTATTTCCTATATAGAAAATTTTAATGTAACTGATGAGGCCATGATACCCTTTTACTAAGGCAATGTGATGTAGTGTCTTGAGAGTTTCAGGTGAAGTTCTGAGATGTTGCTAATATAGAGGGCCCATGTGAGGGTCCCTTTATTATACCATGATTGAGGGGTACCTTAGGGTTTTTTCATCGACACACTAACCTTGAGTGATCTCATATGTCCATGGCTACGGATGGTTTTAGTACCCGTTCATGAATAAAAAATAACATCAAAGCCGAATGTGGCTGAGATGATGACGATGAGTGTGGGCACTCGACCAACCCTTTGCCCTTTTTCATTTTATTTGGAAATAACCTTGGGGTTGTGTAACACCCTTAGTTTCTATAAAATATTGTTTCCAATTAATTTTTATTTATTTGACATCAAGCAACATTAAGTATTAACAAACCATTATATACTATATAAATTATTATATAAAATTGAACATTATAACATAGACATTAACATAAGTGGAATAAATAGATATAAATAGATTTTAATAATTAATTATAAAGGTTTTATATAGTTAAAATTTATTTATAAATAAGTAATTAATTTTTATTTATGTTTTTATATGCTTTGAAAACACATTTCCCTCAAAAAATGAATTTTATGGGTTTAAGTGAAAAAGTAATAAAATTGTTTTTTTGAAACATCCATAAAATTTATTTGAAAAAATAAGCTTCATTCATGGAAAAAAAATTTCAAAATTTCTTTACGGTGAATTTTTGATATTTTTTCGAAAATATTAGATTTTCAATTAATAGTGAAAATACCAATTTTTATTAAAAACAAGCTTTTTCTTTAAATCATTTAGAATGTTATGTAATTTTTAAAAAAAATTAAACTATACATTAGTTAAATTATGTTATAATTAAATCAGTTTAGTTATTTTGAATCAAATTCATATTGACTATTGATAATACAACATTCTATACTTATGAAAAATTTCACTTTAAAATTTGTTTTTTCATCGCGCATACTAGTTTAATTTTAAATTAAAATTTTATACTACCATGAATGGAAATTACCAAAATAAATTCTATATTTTTATTAATAATAATAATAAATATTTTACAATATTTTCACATTATTATTTTTTAAAATAAATCATAAAAATTGTAAAAATTAATTACCAAGGTTAAGGTTAAAATGAGTTTATTGGGGGGTTAAACTTAAAAGATAAGGGTTTAAATGACGTAACTACTTTTCCAATTATGATTATATAAAAATATTTTGACTTTATATCATCTAAGTATCGATAATTAACTATTTTTATCCTTTTTAATGTTAAAAATGTGTGTGTAACTTTTTATTTTCAAAAATCCCAAGTGTATCTTCTCCCCCACTTATAAATGGTCATCCCCTCTCCTGTCCTCTTCACAATTCCACACCAATTTGGTTCAGAAAATAACCTACCAAATATCATTCATAATTCTATATACACATCTTAGAGGACTTATTTTAATTATGAAACACTCCTAATAATAATTTTTTATAAACTTAAAGGGGTTTTCCGAAGAAGAGGTAAACTTCTTAAACATGGGTTATCATTTTATTTCTTCTTCCTACACTTTAAAATATTATTAAAATATAATTATATAATAAAAAAGTTATATACCATATATTTATATTTTATTATGTTATTGTTATAAACAACATATATATCCTCTTCTATCAAATGGGAAACAAAATTTTCTATCATGTGTTTTGCGGACTACCGCTTCACGAACCGATGTAATTCATTTTTCATCACCACTTTTCATGGTTAGATATAATGATAGATTTAAATTATATATATATATATATATATATGATATTAATAACATAATTATATGTATATAATTTTACTATCACATATAACTTCTTACTTTTCATTCCTTGGGGATATGATAATGCCACTCGTCTTTACAACGGACTACCCCCTCGTGGAGCGATGTGATTCGTTTTCACATACACTTTACATTAAAGATAAAAGATAAATTTAATGAAAATATGTGATATATATGAAATAAAAAATAATCTATAAATGTGGTATATTATTTACCTTATTTTCATCCCTTTCATCTAAGAAATGAAAACAAATTTATTTTCTATCTCTAAATTATATTTATTACCATAAATACATATATAATTAATATATATTATAATTTTATCATGGATAAAATTATTTAGATGATGAAACTATTATCAAATTAATATAATATAAAATACCAAACCAAAACATACATGAAAAATAAAGCAATTTTTACACAAAACATGATTATAAAAAATAATTGTTAATAAACACATAATAAAAGGATATAGGTAATTTTTATAAGGTATGATACATATTAATATTTTTCTGTAATATATTTTACTAAAAATGTATTTATTATATATGAGGATCCACAATGTGTGAATCAATTCAAGGATTAAGGTAATGGATTTTTGTCCCACTTTTATTTATTTGCGACACATGCCTTACACACCACCTATTTCTTTTGTGGGGTGTATATGCTAACCATGAATGTATTTTATTATTATTATCATAAAAATAATGAGATAAACATATCCATATTATGTTATTTCTTTCATGGGGCTTATAATTCAAAATATGCCAATATAGAATTTAAATTTATATTACAATCTCTTTTTTAAGAGGTTTCTTTATGATTAGCCTTACCATGATTAGATATTATGATCCACCTATCATGAAAAAAATTAAATTTATTCTTATGTAGTGATTTCATGAAAATAAATTTTTTCCTGTAATTTTCCATGTATATATGTTCTCAAGAGACCAAAATAATGATTTAAAGGAATAACAACTTTATTTCAATATTCAATCAAAAATAAGTTTTCTTATATCTCCATGTTCTATATAAATGATTTAAAGATTGTTTTTATATATTATACAATAATTTAAATTTTTTTTACCCATGTTTGATTTTTTTAAATTTTTTAAAAGAATATTTTGTTTTATTCCAAAATGAGATCCTCTTAAATTTTAATGAAATTGTGAAAGAAATATTTTTGTGTGTGTATGGAATGAACACAATTTCCCACCATAATGATAATTATTTTATTTTAATATTTATTTATATATTTTAAATTTTATTCCCTAATAAAAGTATTTAATAAAATTTTTTATGAATTTCTTGTTTTAAAAATGTGGTTCTTTAAAGAAATGTTATTTTCCTCATGGTATGTTCTAAGTGGTATTATTTTTTTAAATAATTTCCCATCTAGTATGACATCCTTTGATGATAATTTTAATTTAATTTGGATATGACCCAATGATAGCATATTTATTCTTTCTTTGGATGGTTTTTTTATGATAACAATATGTTTTTGTAACCTATTTCTTTTCTATAGGTTATTCTATAATGAAATGTTTATGAAACCCATTTATTTTCATGAGGTTTTATTTGATAAATGTTTTAAAATGAAATCTATTTATTTTCCTGGGTTATAATATGATAACTAATTTAGGAAGACCATTAATTTTCATGGGTTCTAAAATGATTGATTTTTTATAAAATTGTGGCACACATATGTATAGTCTTTATTATGTGAATGGTGGGGCCTATATATCCCTCAAAATCATTCGGTAAATATTGATAAATAATGAGATAAAAAGTGTTGGAATGGGGACTGAATCTAGTTCAGTAAGGAACCTTGTATACTATAATAGTATTTGGAGTGAATCTTATCAAATAAAATGGTTTTGGTGAGTGAACCCATTCTACTATGATAGTTTTTTAAATGGACATTGAAAACATAGTAAATGGTTTTATATGCTTATTTTTATGCCATAAATTTGTGTTTTATGCTAATTTTATGCCCTCATGGATCATTTTATTTGATTCCATTTTTATTAACTATTTTTTAACAACAAAGATTTACATTATGAACCATGTTTAAAATTTTTATTATGTAGGTTATGTTTTTCAATTTTTATTTTCTTGTTCTCATACACTTATTCTCTTGTTATGTTGATATCTATATTTTTTACCCTTACTAAAAATTTATGCTTACACTTTCTTATGTATCATTTCACTAGGTTATGAAAAATGTAAGTATCTATTATATTTATAAGAATGCTGGTAGGTATGAATAAATTAGTGGGAGATGATATAGTTCACCTATAAATTAGTTGTTCATGTATCATAGTTTCAAGGGAACTAGAACTAAAAGATTCTAGCATGAATAATTATGGTTGGTAATAAATATTCATCTAATACAATGTGATATATTTGTATGAAATGCGGGGGTTTCCATATTTGATTTCAGATAAAGGTTTATTTATCCTTTAGAAACTAGGATGAAACAATTTTATTGAGAACCATAGGTATAATCCTAAGGATAAGTCTAAGCATATGAAAATGTCTAGGAATTTTGGTGAAGGATAGATTGAGTGGTTTACAAGAAATTACATCCCTTTCTAGATTATAAAAGTTGATTTATCTCTAGAACACTTATTTTGGGGGTAATAACATTGAAAAAGTTGAATTGATATGGATTATATCATCACCTAGTTCATTATTATGAGTCTTGTTTCCCACTTAGTTTGACAATCCTAAGGGATATTCTTTGAAAATTCACAAACTATTTACAAATCATCATGAATTATTTGAATAGAAGATGCCGGTGAATGATTTATGTTAAAACTAATGATTTATAGATTATAAATAAAGTTCCATTATTTATAAATCATATTAATAATAATTATTATCATAATTATTATTTATTACACTATGTTTTTGGGTATTAAACAATGGATGTAACCCAAAGGAACCATGTAAATTCTATGCACAATGAAAAATGTAATGACCATATTCTTGAGAAACCAAAAATAAAAGGATATATAATGAAAAATATCATTTATATGCTCACAAAAATTTCTCATGCTATGTATCATAATAAAATTATTTTCATGAAGAAAAAGGAACAATGTTATGATGATTACTTCATGAGGAAACATCTACCATATTTTAGTGGTTCTACTAATATACTAGTTGTTGAGAAATGGATCAATACCATTGAAAGATATTTTATATTATTTAGTGTTCAAATCATGAAAATTTAATTTTGGTTATTTATTGTTTGGAGGGTAAATCAAGTAAATTTAGGACTCTTATCATGAATATGAGTCAATATGATGAAATTGACTCCATGAAGGGGATGAGTTTAAGAAATTATTTTTAATAATTAATTTCCTTGTATTATATATAAAAAATGGAGAATTAATTCCTTTAGTTGAAGTTCAAGGATGATTAACACATTGGTACATATTAGGATAATTTTACAAGACTTGTGAGGTACACTTCTAGTATTATCATATAACCTGAATGTAAGGTCGATCAATTCTATTGTGGCTTAAAACCAATTATCTAAAAGGATTTCACCATAAGGGAATTCAGTAGATATAATGAAATAATTCATTGAGTTATAAATTTAGAAATGTATATTAGATTTACCCATCGTTAACATGTTTTTTATTAGAAAAGGATAGATGGGATTGCAAGGAAATGCTAAAAAACATGGAGAAAAGAAGATGAGATTTCCCTCAGGATCAATGTGTGGGAGAAAACATAGAATAAATTTTATTAAGGGGACTAAAAAATGTTTTTTAGTGTGGGAAAGAAAGACATTGAGAAATCTATTAGCAAAGTGTTAGGAGGAAGTTAGTTGATTATTCAAATAGAGATAAATATATAAATAATTAACCGTGTACACTCCAGTGTTTTAGATACAAATAGTAAGAGAATTATGATAAAATATTCCAAATTTTTAAGGTTAATGATGATGATGTATGTCAATAACCTATTAAGCTAATATGTAAAGTGAAATATCATGTGTTCACAATTTCAAATGAGGGGTGTGATAATGATGCGGTAAAAGGTACACTTACCATCCAATCTTGAATGTAAAATGTATTATTTGACTCTGGAAAAACCCACTCTTTTATATTTGAAGAATTTAGATAGGGTATCAAAATGCTAACCTAGTGATTAGATGTTGAATTAGTAGTGAAAACACCTAATGGTATGATGATCTCATCTCAATTCCATGATTCTTCTCTGCTTGTTTTTTACTAGAATGTGCTTCCTATAAACCCCATTATTATCCCTCTAGTTGAATTTGATGTTTTATAGGCATTAATTTAATTTATCTATATTAATCCCACTTCAATTGGTGAGTATGAGAAGTCACATTTGATATTCCATATCAGACTATTATTTTCAATTTATGTGATGATAAATATGAAATTTTTATGGAAACAAAATCCACTCTATGGGTCTTGATTCCCATTCAAAAGTGGTTATTTATCTCTGATGGTTGTATAGGAACTTGACATCAATGATATGCCTATTATATGGTAGTTTTTTTATTATTTTTGGAATATTTTAAAAAGTTTACATAGAAATGTGATGTTGAGTTCTCAATAGAACTCATACCTGATGTTACACTTATTTTAAAGACACCCTACTAAATAGAACCAATTGGGTTGAAAGAATTGAAGAAGAAACTCCAGGAGAACCTTGCAAGGGATTTATTTGTCAAAATGTTTCACCTTGTGTAAATACAGAAACCATAGTAACCCTAAGTCAGTGGTTACTTTATTACAATGGAACTCGATACAAGGAATTGCACACTAAATGAACAAATAGTTTGGTATTATTAGTAATCTAGATACATAATAGAATCTCATATTACAAATTAAAACATAAAATAGACCATATAATTTTCTTTTTTAACACCACAATTCCCTTTATCATATCCTTAAATATCAAGTATAATACACGTCCAGACGTCCTGTGGAATGGAAACATAAGAAAAAGGTGATCTCTAATGTGCAGTAAGGGTATTCATTCAATGGAAGTTATCATGAATAAATAAGGAAAAATAAATGGGGAAATTTAAATAACTGAAAACTCATTCCATTAAATTAGTAACCTTAACATGATGAATAATATGGCCGGAATATGTGATGATAAAATAATTCCATATGAATAATCATATGAGTTGAAAGTTATCCATGGATATTATAACAAATCGAATAATCACATGGACATCAATAACTAATCTCATAATGAGAAAATTAATTAATTTAAACATCATAACCATTCCATCATGTCCTTATTCCAAGATATATTATATAGATAGGTATGTCCTTAGCCAAATACTTGAGTTAGTCTGTTTCATAGGACATAATGATTCATTAAGAAGATATAGTGGTCCTTACACATAATTTACTAAGTCCAATGTATTAAAAATATGAAAAGGTGAAATAAAATCAATATAAACAATCATATTGAAAATACAGCATATGAATTGTTAATACTTTTCCCAATAAATTAGCATAATCATAAACCATTCAAAGTAATATGGAAAATGGTATCAGAATAGTATATACTCTGTCAAAATGATAATAAACCATTTAAATAAATAATAAGGTCTGTATCATTACAACATATTAATAATGAGTCTTAAGTGAAATAAGGGTTGTTGTTATTGATTAATAGAAATATCATAAGAATACCAATAAAATCATTTTTGAGGAATATATCATTTTAACTTTGAAAATAACATCCAAAAACCAAATATTTCTATAATATTTCTTTAAAAAATTCTGTAGAAATTTGTAAATAAATAATTTGATAAGTGAGTGGTCATGATGGTGGGTTATTATGTACATGCCAAATAAGATGAAAAAACATTCCTTTCACATAGTTTTAAAAGAGTAATAGTACCTTGTTCTGAGAACCATAAGAATATTCCATTAAAACCATTTTGTAAAAAGTAAAAAATGGGTAAAATTGTGTTTAATATATCATTTTGGGAATGTTAAAATTCTCTTGAAAGAATATCTAGAAAACATGTATATAGAATAAAATGGTTTTTCGACCGAAGAGAGAAATGAAGTCAGTTTTGATTAAAATCATTATTTTGGACTCTTTTGATCTTAAAGAGATGAAAATGAGAAGAAAACATGTTTTCTAAAGAAATAACCAATGGATAATAAAATTCATGAGTTTCTTGAAATATATATCATAATATTTCATCATTAGAAACATAATAATGAACAATACCGTTAAACTATGAGATAACTACATAAACCATTACCACTTTGGAAACATCTGAGTCATAATATCCACGACGAAAATAAATTAAAATGAAATTTTAAATACCATGAATATAAATTTATTCATTATATAACATATAAAATGTGTACTATATGGACCATACAAAATAAATAAGTGGTGAATATGGCATATGTCCCACCAAAGTAAAAGTGAGGTGAGAAAATCATTCCTTAGGTATGATTTTGTTCATAAGTGTCTATAAAAAATAAATAATACATATAAATTTATTATAAATAAATTATGGAACCATACTCACTTATTTCATACCACATATGATTTACTTATAGTCTTTTATGACCAATTTTTTAAAAATTATTTGTTAAAATTACTATTTTGGGTGATAATTTATTCATTTTTCATATGTATCATGGTATGATAATTTTTTTCCTTTTACATTGATCAAGGTTACATCATCTACAAGAATTTTTGTAGGACCACTTTGTGTATAAGTTTTTATTTGTTGAAAATAGCTGTCAATGAAGATCAAAATGAAGAAGGAGATGAAAGATAACTCCAAAGTTTTTAAGAGTGTAAAATTAAAAGATGATTTTTTAATTTGTTTTTCCCAAATATCAATAGTTTTGATAACTTATGATGAAATAATTCTGAAGGAAAGTGGGAGAAAAGGCGATGATAAACATATTCAGTTTTGATTTGAAAGAATGATGTTTCTGGAAGACAGTGATGTTGTAATAATTTTTTTTCAAAATATAACATTTCAAAAGGTGATCGATCAAAGACAACACATCACGAAAAATAAGGTTCATGATGAAAGAAGCTGATTATTGAAGAATAAAGATTACATTTAGGAAGCATGGGTGTTCTTTCCAAAGAAGATATTTAAGCTGGTGTCGTTTCCCATTGTTTTCCAAATTTTTGGACCTCCAAATCGAGATTTTGATTATGGAAATGGAAGGTGTTCTTTATAGGAGTAAACAAGATTCATAATGGTGAAGAAAATTAGAAAAATAAGTAAAACATGTACCTCAAAACAAGGACTATGTACCATGTGTAAGAATGGTTCGTGATGGCGTACCATGTAGCGGGCAAGGTACATGAGACGGTTTGTAGAATTGGTCCCGATACCAAAAATGGTTGAAGGCAGAAGGAGTTTCAGTATGCGGGATGACTCATTGTTGGTGGAAGAGATACAATACACAGAACGATAGGCTTATAGTACAAGGAAGGTTAACAGTATGCAGTAAGGGTTCAAAATTCAAAGGAGGACTGCAGTACACGTAAGAGGCTTACGATACACGGATAGAGTTCCGTATGTAGTGAATATTGTCCCACATTAAAAATTTTGGTAAATTGGACTAATATTTTTGAGTTATTTTACTATTTAATCAGTCATAAGCCCATTATTAAGGGAGAGTGGATTCGATAAGGAAAAAAACTATCACTATAGAACTCAGCTGGGTCTAAAAGTGTTCTCGTTGGATGAATTCTGTGAAGGGAAGTGGTACGTGGGAGAGTTTCCATGTAGTGTGAAATGGTATGAAGAAGACAAAACGGTTCACGAGAAGGAGAAGACCACATAAGAGATTCTATGTAGAAAAAAGTGATACAAGGGAGATAAAATTATTCACATAAATTGAGGAATAAGTATGTGGAAGGAAGATATGGTTTACGAAATATGAAAGAAAATTCCAAAAAAGAAGGAATTCTACAGAAGTAGAAGCTTTAAGCAGCAATGGTACACAGAGGAAGTATATGGAGGTTGTAGCAGAGGCAGCACATAGAGAATGTGCGATATGTGGAGTAGGCGTGGTACGAAGAAATGGTGCAGTACACATAGAAGGTGCCATAGGCAGAGTAGGCACGATATGTGTAGTAGGTGCTGTAGGTGGAGCAAGCATGGTTGGGGAGCAGGCATGAGACGCGGAGCAGGCGTGGTATAATAAGAAGGGACAATACACAGAGAAGGTGCGGTATGTGGAGGAGGCACGATATACAGAGCATGAGTGTTATGAAGAGCATGTGTGGTATGTAGATCAAGGACAGTCCGCAGAATTAGGGACGGTTTGGGGAAGTTGAAATAGTCTACAAAATTAGGGACAATTTGTTTAAGTGGAGATTGTACATAGAAGAGAACTGATACTTCATTCACTGTTGATATATTTTATTAGAGAACAAGGAGTGTGGCTCATTTACATTCAATTATTCACGATATATTATCTATGAAGATGCTAAACTGGGCTGGTCTTCATTTCTTGAACAATCACATAGGTATTTGTGATTATAGCTAAAAAGAAGAAGACGTTTTAGTGAATTCAATTATTTTGAAATCGGAGAAGACTAAATATAATAGAGCATTGATTCAGGACTTCGATTCAAGAAGTGTCTCATTCTGAACAGAGACAAATTCTCCCATGTAAATCTGTTGAAGATACCTTTAAGTTGATAAACTGAGCGATACTTCTCCAATGGTAGTGAGCTAGGGGGAGTCAACTGAAGTGATCCAAGGGAAGTAGTGATCTATCCTTGAATCTTTGTGAAGGCAGTTTTCCTAGTTTAGACTGACTGTTCATGAGCCTCTATAATCCAAAACTAGAGAATATTAGTTTAATTAGGTATGACCAGCAACCTGTCACCATATGCTCCTTGCATGTAGCCCTTAGCAGTGAATCAAGTAAAAGTGATGTGTTATCATTCTGAATGTGAATGTTTTAATTATTGAACATATCCATCATAGAGATATAATAGAGTTCCTATAATAATGGGAACCAGATCAAGTAACAAAGTGAAAAATTTGACACCCTGATTCACCCCCACTAAGGGTGTTCTAGGGTCCCCCAATTAGTATCATAGCACAAAGGTTCATGAATGTTTGATATAGTATAGTAATTTTATTCAGAATAGTATTTCAGTTTTCATTCTAGATTCGACAATAAATTATAGTATTGATGAAGATTTAGTTTTTCATGAAAAGATTTATATGTCCAGAAAGACCATGATAAACATGAAAAAGAAAGAGAAGAAGCAATTTAAGAAGTCCCTCATTTCTAAAGAAGATGAAGTTTCTGGTTCTCCATGCCTTTCCAATAATAATGAAATATTAGTCATGGAAAGTAAAAAGTAGGTGGGTTAAGTTTCCACAAAAATTATGTTTTGTAACACAAGTGGTGATGTTTATCCAGATTTTACTTCACATGGGATGATAATTGAGAGAATAAAAAATTATCTATGTTATGTTCCTAAATAAAGAACTACCATTGTTTGTAGAATATTTCAATGTATGCTGGCTAAGATCACCTAGTTGGAAAGAGAAGGAAAAAATATGGAAAAGGGCTTGGAAGCAAAATTTCATAAATGTTTAAAGCTCCCTTTTTAGATTGAATAATTTGAAGAAACAAGAAGTAAACATCAAATAAATACCTCAAAATGGATTAAATAATTTGATGAAAGAAGAAGTGTCGATAAGGCTCTAGAAGAAAAGATCAATGCACATGAAGATGAGTTGAATAAGATAAATGAAGACTAAGGTCTATATTTGAAAGAAACATTCAAGAAGATCAAGGAACATGAATCTTTATATCAGAACAGTGTTAGGATTAATGAAGTTGAGGTTAAAAGATAGAAGAAGGGTTGTGAAGAGAAGATGATCATGATTGAAGATCAAAATATCATCATAAATATAAAAAGTATGAAAATTTGAAGCTTAGTTGACCGATCTAGGGAATACACATATCAAGCCTTTAAAACATAATTTTTTTACTAGTACTCAGTGTCCCCAAGAATATTATAAGCCAAAAAACCTCTAATATGTGATAAAAAGATCATGAAATATTTCATTGATATACCACAAGAATTCGAGAGGAATAAGGTACTATCAAAACTATCTTGTACTCATAGTTTTAAATATTTTTCCACAAGTATTATAGGCTATAAGAGAAAGTCAAAACAATTATGAATGTGGAAAGGTGAGGAGTTACCTATCACCATCTCTGGGGTGAATAGAAAGAAGAATGTGGAAGGTGGTTCTCCCTAAATAGCACAACAATTCAAGAAGAATTCCCATCTCCAAAATATAAAAAAATCAAGATTTGTGGGTCAATGTTGGTACTGCAACATATTTGGGCACTATGTATTAAACTGTTGGTACATTCCTCATAATGTAAAAGTATAAAGGAAGCCTAGAACATGGGGGAGAAATCCAGAGAATAAGAAGGAACATCCACAGGTCCAAAAGCATCTGTTTACCTCAAATAGATTTGGAATGCTTGATAACATCTGTGATGTATTCAATGTAAATGGTCACAATGTAGGTACATTCCCATCTCAACATGCATTCATCATTGATAAGAAAATAAGACCTCCAATCCTGGAAAAGTATGAAAAATATACCTTGGGAAGAAATCTGAAGAATATTACGAACACAAATTTTTACAATAATATATCACGGCGTAATGATGATAAGACCCTAGAGTTTAGATTAATGAAATTGAAGATATATTTATCCAAAAAATAATCTAAGAGAGATGAAACTCAGATGAACTCATGTAGAAGATCTAAACCTTCTAAAATAGTTACAAATGACATATTGGTCATCGGGCCAGAAGATTTTAAAATAATGAGGAAACATAAAGATAAAAATGCCAAGACTGGTGATAAAGTTAAAGGAAAACATTCACCTGATGAAAATAAATTTCCTGAGAGACTACAAACCAAAATAAAAACATGTGTCAAATAAGTTATATGTGAGAGATGTATGAAATCTGGTCACATTGCAAAAGATTGTCTAACCTTAATACCAAATCAAGAAGCAGTCCTTAAGAGGAATAATAATGTATCGTTCATGATGGATGTTAAGAAGAGAAATTATTTATGAAACGCATAAAATAATGTGAAGATGCCACATCACCACAGATCAGAAAATATGTTCAGATGTGTGAGCATGAAAAATTGAATAAATGAAGAAACATGGTTGGGAAAGATATCTCAACCATGGAGTTCATATCTATGAATCAAGGATGATCGACCTCATTCCCTTAAATATGTTGTGTACCGTATTTTTGTTTTCTAATATTGTTAATTGAAGGTGAAGTAAGCTCTTAGGGGGATAACCTGAGAATTAGTGAATAATGTCAACTCTTGATAGAAAACTTGAACAACTTTCCATACTTTGATGATTCTCCAATTGATATTCAAATATTAAAATGGTGAAGGATAACCCTTGATGAAGATGATGATGAGTGTTACCCTTGAGGGGGAGAAAAATGAAGAAGCCTCCAGAATTATTATTTCAATCAATATCAACTTCAGTTGGTATTAAATTGAATTAATTTAAAATTACTTGAAGAACAAGTCATTGGAAAAGGTAATTCATTTCTCAATATCTCATCCTTTGTTACTCATAATGAATTTCATTTTACAAATGGGGAGTAACTGATTTAATCAGTTACATAAGAATAATGGAAGTGACGCAAGGCCACATATCACTCAAATTTCACATGATTTTTTTGATCTATTTGTTGAAGTGAGTGAAAGAGTTTTATGATGATTATTCCCTACCACATTCAATTTATTAGCTTGGAATTAAAGTGGAAAACCCTTAAATAAAAAGTAAATGAGTTCTCATCTCATGTGGTATCATGATCAATGAATAATGGAAAACCTTGTTGTCTACATAAAATCCTCTTGTTTTCTACACCAATCGTTGATCAAGTAGAATTATAGTGAATTTATTGATAAAAAATTTCTTAAGTATATATTGATACCCTTTTCCCATGAACATTGTATTTCTTGTCAATAAGGCAAAGATAGGTTAAATGAAAGTAAGGGGAGATAAGTGAAATGAAATTAAGGGGAGATAGAAGATTCTAATTATGATATTATCACATTCATTTATAATAACTTTAAGGTATTGACAAAAAAAATAAAAAGAGGGAGATTGTTGGGACCGCTTTGTGTATAAGTTTGTATTAGTTTTCAATAATTTTCAACGAAGATCAAAATGAAGAAAGAGATAAAGAAGAACACCAAATTTATTGATACTGGTAAATCAGATGATGCTTTTCTAATTTCTATTTCTCAAATATCATATGTTTGGATAACTTGTGATACAATCCTTATGAAGGAAAGACGGAGAAAAGGTGATGCCAATAATATTCAGTTCATATTGGAAAGAATGTTGTTTCAGGAAGATAGTGAAGTTGTAATAATTTCTTTTGCAAATATGATTATGCTAAAGGTGATCGATAAATGACTATATATCACGATAGATAAGGTTTGTGATGAAAGAAGCTGATTGTTGAAGAAGAATGATGACTGAGAAAAATCATGGATGTCCTTTCGGAATTAGATATTTAAGGAGTGTCATTTCACATTTTTTTCCAAATTTTTGGAGCTCCAAATCGGGATTTTGTTTTTTTCAATGGAAGGATTTCTGCATAAGAGTAAAATAAATGCAGAATGGTGAAGGAAATTAGTAAAGGAATCAAACTACGTACCTCAGAATATGGACTGCGTACCATGTCCAAGAATTGTTCATAGACACATACCATATAAGGGGAAAGGTACATGGGACAATTTTTATAATGGGTTGTGGTATTGAAAATTGTTCACAGTGGAAAGAGTTTTGGTATACGGGATGGATCATTGTTGGCGAAAGAGATGCAGTACACGGACCGACAGGCTTATGGTATGCGAAAGGTTAATGATACACAATAAAAGATCAGAGTTCTTTAGAGGATCTAAGTATGTGGTGGAGGATTACAATACATGGTTGGAGTTCATATGTTGTGAATATTGTCCCACATTGAAAATTTAGGTAAATTGGATTAGCACAATTTTTGTAGTTACTTTTCTATATAAGGAGTGAAAATACAATCATTAAGAGAGAGCGAATTTACTATGGAAAACATTATCAGTATGGAAGAACTTGGCTAGGTCGAAAAGTGTTATTGTTGGAAGAATTCTATGAAGGGAAGTGGTACGCGGGAGAGATTTCATGTAGTATGAATTTGTATGTGGAAGAAAAAATGGTTCACAAATTTTAAGGAGCAGTTCGTAGAAGAAATTCTGCGTAGAAAAAAGCGGAACGCAAGAGTAGAAATGATTTTCAGAATTTGTGGAGGAAGTCCATAGAAGTAAGATATGGTTTAAAAAATAGGATGGAACATTCCACATAAGAAGTAATTCCATAGGAGTAGAAGATCTAAGTACCAATGGTATGTGGAGGAGGTACTCGGAGGTGGTATGCAAAGGCGGTACGCAGAGCAGGCACGGTCGGTGGAGGAGGTGGGTTATATAGTGCAGGCATGGTACGCAGACTAGGTGTGGTACGTAGAGCTGGCGTGGTAAAAAGAGAAGGCATGGTACACGGAGCAGGCATGATATTTAGAGCATGGATGGTATGAAGAGTATGTGTGGTATGTAGGGTAGGTGTGGTATGCATATCAAAGACAGTCCGTAGAATCAGGGACAGTTCACAAAAGTTGAAAAAGTTCACAAAACTAGGGACAGTTCATGGAAGTAGAAATAGTATGTAGAAGAGAACTGATACTTCATTGACTTCTGATATTTTTTATCAGAGGAGAAGAATGAGTGTGGCCAACTTATATTCAATTATTCAGGACATATAAACTATGATGATGCTAAGCTAAGCTGGTCTTCATTTCTTGAACAATCACTTATGTACTTGTGATTCTAGATGAATGGAAAAAAAATTTTAGTGCAATCAATTATTTTACTAAAGGATACAACTAAATATAAAAGTTCATTCATTATGGACATTAATGCAATCAGTTTCTCATACTGAATAGAAACAAAGACTTCCATGTCAATTTGTTGAAGAGACCTTTAAGTCGATAAACTGGGTGAGACTTATCCAAAGGTAGTGACTAGTGGGATTCAATAGAATTGATCCAAGGGAAGTGGTTTTCTATCCCTAATACTTTTTAAAATAAGTGTTAATGGGACAGAGTGACTGTGCCCAAACCATTGTAATCCATATCTAGTGAAGATAAGTATAATTAGGTATGACCAGAAACCCATTGGTGTATTCTCCATGGATGTAGACCTTAGTGGTGAACCAAGTAATTATTTTGGGGTATCATTCTTCATGTTAATTTTTTAATTAATGTGCATATTCCTCATACATGTCTAATAATGTTCTGACCAATATTGGAATAAGATCCAGTAAACAAGAGAAACATTTGACACCCAGATTCACCCCCTCTCAAGGTGGTCTAGGGTCCCTCAAATTTAACCATTATATAAATATAATATATAATCAATATATATGTTTTTATAACAAAATTTATATATTGTAAAATTAGTTTCACCATTCATAGAGATGGTAGGACATACCTCGACATGAACATTGTTTCTATTTTCCAAAAGATAAAACGTAAGAAAGTTACATAATAAAAAAATTTTTGAAAAAAATTATTATGAAAAATATATCATATATATTTGTTAAATATATCTTTATTACCATCCATTTCAAAATAAAATGAAAAACATTTCATATCGCTACATGGAAGCGGTTGTCCACATATAGGCATGAGAGACATGATTTTTTCCAAAGGATTAAAAGGTTAGAATATATAGAAGATATTATAAATATAAAAGTATATTAATGTCATAAATATTATATAAATATGTTAAATACATCAATATATCCATCCATGATAGGCAGTTATGAAAAAAATTACATCGGTTCGGTAGGTGGTAGTCTGCTGAACAAACGATCAAGAGTTACATTTCCCATTGGATAGAAGAGGAAATGGATATATGTTATAATATTATCCTAATAAAATGTTATTATATTGTAGATATGGGTGATATTATTTTAGAAAATTTTCATAAGACTTTATTGAGTTAGAATAATATCTATAATGAAAATACATGGTTTAGAACTATCCCTCTTCCATGGACAACCTCTTTATGTTTACACATGATCAAAACAATGCCTCCCAAATGCAGATAGGGATATAAGGAATATATTTTCATTGGTATTTTTTGATCCAAATTTATTTTTCATTATTAAGAGGGTAGAAGAGGGGGTGACCATTTAAATGTGGGGGAGACGACCACTTGTAATTTCTAAAAATAAAAAGTGATACCCACGTTTTTCACATGACAAAAATATCCAAAATGGGTTATTCTAGAACCATGGAAGATATAAGGCCAAACTTTTTGTATATAATAGTAATTGTATATTTTTCTAGGTCATTTTAACCCATATCCTTTTATTTTAGTCTCTATTAAACTTGTTTTAACCTTAATCATGGTAATTAATTTTTTCTATTTATACTATTAACTATGAAAAAAATTATGTTAACCATAATATATAAATTAATTATTATGATTCCAAATATTGAATCATATTTTCTAAATTGAATATAAATAATTTTATAAATTTAATTTAAAATTAAACCTGCAGTCTTGACAAAAATTTTATTTTCCAAAGAGAGAATTCTTATAAATATAAATGTTTTTAAGATAAAAAATCAATATTAAATTGATTAAAATGACATAAGTTGTATTTATTATAATTTAATTTAAAATATTTTAATTTTTTTAAAAAATTTAAATGAAAATTGAATTTATAAATTCTTTGAAAATGCATTTTTTTAATAAATCATAGTATTTTGACTTTTCGTCGAAAAATTATACTTTTTAGAAAATTATATAAAATTTACTCTAAGATAAATTTAATCTCGATGATTTATGAAATGAGGTCAATTTTCTAAAATATAATTCCAAATAGTGGTAAAAATTAATTTTAAAATACGTACTCAAAGCGTGACGAAATCACCTTATAGAAAAATTCAGTATTTAAAAAATGATTTATTTTCCTTTGAAATGATTATTATTTTATTTATAATCAATAAATTACCATTGAATTTACTTTATACACATTTAAACCATATAATTTTTATAATTTATTTATTCATATCCACACTCACCAATTTAATTTCTATATTAGAATGATATACTATTTTATGGATCTTTTATTCTCAAGGTTGTGTGTTTTTAAAGCTATAAAACACAATGTTATCCTTTTAGAATCATAGTGTGTTACATTTTCCTCACTTTAAATAAATTTTATCATTGATATTTGAACTCACACTCTGAAAATAAGGGAAATCCATCTGGAAATACCTTTATTGAAAACCGATATCATAATTCGGTTTAACAAAACAACCTATTGAAATAGAGAAATGAATGTATAAAGGTCATCTAGAATAACTCATAACTAGGTTTCCAAGTACTATAACTATAGTGGGAAGTGCAAATTTGTACATGGAATAAGAAGAAAAAGATTATATTGACTGATATAGACCATTTATTACAAGAAATTAAATGTTTAAAAGAATGTTAATGTCCACAAATCTATTAATTTGTGATGAATTAAAAGACCCCAAATTCCTTAGATACAAAGGTAATAAGATAATATTTTTTTTGTTTTTGGATTCTTTTCCTAGTGTTAAGGTATTTTTTTACCATCATTATTGAGAAATTGTATAATATACTTATAATTTTATTCTTTGGTTATTATTCAATAAATTTTCACTTATTTTATTACTCTAATAAATGAATATCCAAGATGAGTTTTTTATGGTCAAATCACTAAAATTAACTATTAATAGTTCATGAGATCCATTAAATAGTGACAAGTCTTTTGGTACATCTTCAAATATTTAAAAAAGCCAAAAAATTTCGCATGAACTTTCTAATATAATATATTAATATGTAAACCTTTCAGTAACACACTATGTTCATATTAATTCATTCAATAAGTATTTATACATAATATGTTTTAAGTAAAAAAATAATACCAACTAGAAAATCACTTAGTCATGTAGTAGACACAACACCCTTGTCACCCTTTGGTTGTGGGTTTAAACCCCGTGTATTTTACAAATTTGATAAGTTTTTACCTAGTTTGTGAGTTTTCATTTTTATAAAACAATACTACTATAATTCCAATAATATTCCAAAAAATATGACTAATATCCTCAGAATTAATTTTTTTTTCCATAAATCACTGTTTATTCATAATGGTCTTCTATACGACTTATTCTTTTTCCTCAAAATCAAAAAAAATATTTGTCGGTTGTTATTACTTTAACATCAATGATCATATTGACCCTAAAGTCTATCAATTCCATTAATCCCATGTATAAAAAATTTAAAGGAAATCTTCAGTCCAATTTTCTATAAACCATATACTAAAAAATGGGTTGTATTTCTATAAATGTATATATAAAGATCCTTAATCTTGATAAACTACCATTTGATAAAGATTCAGAAAGAATTTTTTAAGACATTAAACTTATGATAAACATTAAAATCATAAAACCCTGATTGTATCCATAAATATTAGGTTAATATTACATGAAGACACATATGCTTACATAATATATTAAATCCTTAAATGATTCATGATTATTATATGAAAAATACCATTGGTAAAAATAATTCTACAATATAATTTTTGAATTCAAATAAACAAGCAGTATAATCCTTAAACGTCATCTATATTAATAGAATAAGATCCAAATTAATCCCATATATTCTTTTTAGGTATATTAATATGATTATTAGGCTATTTGTTATCTAGTTCCCCATCTCCTTTCAATTGAAACACTAATTATTAGAGGTTTCATTCTTATCCATGCATTTATATGACTGTTGTCCTTTCTCTCCAAAATTGAATAAAACTCTCATTCCCTTAATGAAAGTACCAAGGTGTTTCTTTCAGCAATTAACACATGTGGAAAAAAAATTTATTTCCCTTATTCCCCTTATCAAATTTTTACTCTATCATCCTCTTATTCTCTTACATACCTTTGAAGCTATAATTATTGTATAATTATTTCTCTATTTTTATAGAACATGATATTATGTCCTTCTATGATGAGAATATTTGGGAGACAATCAACCTTTGAATAATTAAATTCTAACCATAAAAGAAATGGATAATATTTATCTTTTTATTACATACATAGTATGTATCATCCATTTCTAACCTTTTAATATTGTCTTTATAATTTTCAATATTTTCATCTTCGTTTTTACATAGAATCAAGAATTGTCTCTCAATATCCACTCATTTATCATGAATAATTTTTTTTCTAATAAGATTTCTTAATAACCATTCAATCAATGTTCATTTATTTATTTTTCATCCACAATGTTTTGTATCAATGAACACCATTCATCTAAATCTCATTAGATATGATAAACTTCCCTGAAAACCTTATGATTTTCAATGCTACATAGAGTAGGAAATATCTTCTATGTGGAACTTTTCCATTAATCAGCTAAAAATGGATTTATATTTTAATTTAATGTCAATGGTTTATAATGAAAAAAATAGTCTAACAATGTTACACTACACGGTGGATTTGTAGGCCACTTTGTATAAGAAAGGTTATTTCTCATAACTTGAGTCAACTATCCCAATATGATTATAATTTTTTTAGTTCCACCTATAGCTCCAACTCTATATTATTTATCATTACTAAGAATAAAATCTACACATGGGGTATGTGAATTTATAGAGTTCTCATTCATTCTAATTAGAACAATTTCTAAAAAATTTCATACACTAGATTTGATCATAACATTATGAATCATAAAGTATAATCCAAAAACTAGTGAAACCCTTAAGATAAATTATTTTTGTGCATGGATTATCTCATGATAATAAACATGATTTCTTTATTAATGTATTAAAATAATAAAAATATTCTCATATACTTCTTTTTGGTTTATAAATAAAATGTGAATTAACCAAATCATATCCCCTAGGAGCATCAAACTAGGTACGATACATGGTAACACTCTCCATGAAATTGAATTATGGCCAAGATATACTTGACCAACTATTTTTAAGATTATTACCCGAAGATACATCTGGGTTAAGACCTTGTCCACTTGTAGTATCTAGGCAAGGATGAATTGCTGGGAAAACCATATAATCTATATCTTACCAAATCTTTTTTATTTTCTTCTATAATTATCCTCAAAGCTTTTATAGGGTAATTTTATCTAATATAAGTTTTCCTTAATCTAGTTACCAATGTTTCTACAAAAATTTCCCTAATACCAACAATAAATACCCCGACCCTAATAGGCCAGAATCTGTGGTTACTTTATTACAGTAGCACTAGATACAAGTAATCACATCCGGAAGGACTGAATTGTTTAGTAGTATTGGTAAACTATATGAATATTTGAATATCATATTTCAATTTAAAATATAAAATACAACATATTACTTTATTCGATAGAACTATAATTCCCTTTAGCTTATCCCTGAATATCAAAGATAATACAATTCCAATCATCCTAGGGAAATGAAAAATAAGAAAATGGTGGGCTCTAATGATTAGTAAGGGTATGAATACAATAAAATATATCATGAATAATAAGTTATAATAAATATTACAAGTTAAATAACTAAAAAATAAAATTTAATAAATAACTTAAATATAGAGAATAATATGGAAAGAATAAGTGATCAATTAATTTCATATAAATAATCACATGATTATGAAACCGATCCATGGGTATTTTAACAAATTGAATAACCAAGTGGGAATAAATAACTAATCTCATAATTAGGTAATTCATAATTTATGATACCATTACCAAACCATCAAGGACTCATGCTAATGAATTTTATATAAATGGATAAGGCTTCAACCAAATACTCGAGCTACTTTGTCTCATGAGACCTATTGATGTATTGGGGGGCTCTAGCTATCCCCAACCATCATATACTAAGTCCAATTCATTCCTCATATAAATGGGTGAAACATAATCAATATAAGGATTCATATTTAAAAACTATCATATGAAATGTTAATACTTTCTCCAATCAATAAACATAATCAATAACCATTTAGAGTAATATGACCAATGGTATCATAATAGTACATCCTTGGTCAAACTGATCATAAAACATGTAATGAAATAATAATTATGATTTAATTACAAAATATTTCTAGTGGGTATTATGTTAAATAAATTTTATTTTAGTTGATAAATAGAAACACTGTAAAAATACCATTAAAAATATTCTTGAGGAAAATATCATTTTCACTTTAAAAATAAATTTTGAAAACAATTAATTTTCAGAATATTAAGAGAATAATTTTCTTTAGAAATATTCTTTTAATATTGTAAAGGAATCTCCAAATAATTGAGTTTTCAAGATTTTGGGTAATTGCGCACATGCCGTATAAGTTAATAAAACATTCCTTTCAGAATACTATAAAAAGTTTAAAAAGTTCCTTATTCAGAAAAAAAAAAATAAAAAGATTTATTTAAAAACATTTTGTAAAAAGGGAAAAAACTTGGAAAAATTATTTAATAAATCATTATGAAATTTTTTAAGGGTTATTGTAAATAATTTTAAAAAACATTTATATAGAAGAAAAAGGGTTTTTGACTGAATAGAGAAATGAAGATGGTTTTCCATTAAAAAATTAGTTTCCTCTATTTTGTTCTTAAGGAGAGGAAAATAAGAAGAAAACATGTATTATCCATAAATAAACATAGGATAATAAAATTAATTATTTTTTCTGAAAAATAGATAATAATATTTATCATTGGAAACTTAATCATGAACAATCCTGATAAACAATGAGATTTTAACAAAAACCATTACCAGTTTGGTAACTTATTAATGATAAAACCCATGAGATAAAAAAACCCAAATCAAATTTCAAATACCATTATGATTAATAATTTAATTATATATAATTTAAAATAGTTATTATATACTCCACACAATAAAAATAACTATTTAATATTGCTTATGTATCATAGAAATAAAAGGGAGATGAGAAACCCTTATCCTAGGTCTGATTCACTACGCATGTGTACATGAAAATATTATAATAAATATATATTTATTATAAATCTATTAATTAAACACAATAATATATTTATTTCAATATATTATTTAATTATTGAATTTTATGTCCAATTTATTAAAAATTATTTTTTAATGTTGTTATTTCGGGTGATAGTTGCTTTGTTTTTTGTTATGTTTGGGTTTGGTAATTTCGACCATTTTATATTGATCATGGTAAAATAAAATATATATTGTTAACCATGATATAAATATCAAATTTAATAATTATATTATTATTTATAATAGTCCATTAAATTTAGAGATGGGAAAATGAGTTACACTATTCATGGTGATGATAGGTCGTACGTATACAAGGATGTTGTTTCTATTTTACAAAATATGGAAGGTAAGATAGGTAAATAATATTTCACCGTTAAAGAAAAATTAATATATAAAATAAATCATATATAGTCATTCAATATATCATTATAACCATATATGTTAAATAAATGAAAAATATTTCACATCACTACACAGAAGTGGGTAGTCCACATGTACGCAGGAGAGACATTATTGTTTTCTAAAAGATTATAAAATAAAAATAAAAGGTTATATTTTAATTATATATTTATATAAATTCAGTAAATATTATATAAATATGTTAAATACATCATTATATTTAACCATGATAGGTAGTGATGGAAAACGAATTACATCAGTTTGTGAGAGGGTAGTCCGCCAAACACACAATCAATAGTTTTTTTCCCATTTAATATAAGATTAGATGGATATAAGTTATTTAATTAACATAATAAAATCTAATTATGTAGGATATACTAGTTTTGGTATTTTTTAATAGTAAAAGAATATTTGATATAGTTAGAAGAATAAGTAAAATAAAAACACATGTTTAGGAACTTTACCTATTCTTTCGGAAACCACCTTTTGTTTATACCTAAATCCATACTAGATTGGATTTTGGAAACAAAATTCATATAATATATTGGTAGGGATTTATAAAATATATTTTTAGGTATTTATATGACCAAAATCCTTTGAGTGTGTGAATAGGAGAGAAGTGGGGGTGACCTTTTAAAAGTGGGTGATATGACACACTTGAAATTTTTGAAAATAAAAACTGCTATCCTTGTTTTTCACATGAAAAAATCATCCATAATGGTTTATCATAATAAATATATGGAGATAAGTTTTAAATATGGTTTTAAAATAGGAATTTTATAAATTTTTAGGTCATTTTAATCCTTATCATTTTAGTTTAACTCACGATAAACCTGTCTTAATCTTAATCACCATAAATAAGTTTTTCTATTTTTAATACATATTATTTTTAAAAATATGTAATACATTATTAAAAACACCATTCATATATGTGGTAATATATAATTTAAAATTTACCATGTCGACGTGATGAAAAAAGTGGTTTTCCAAAAAGAACATTTTCATAAGAATAGAATGTTCGAATATCAAAAATTAAATATGAAATTGATTCCAATGAAATAAATTGTATTTATCATCATACAATTTAACTAATTTTTCTTTAAAAATATTTTTAAATAAAAATTTACCTTTTAAATTCTTTAAATGAAAATGTTGTTTTCAATGAAACTCAATAATTTTCGCTATTCATCGGAAAATTTATAATTTCAAAAAATTATCAAAATTCAATATAAGATAATTTAAATTTTTTGATCTAAAAAATTAATTCCATTATGTAAAATATTTTTTAAAAAAAATTGGAAAAAATTAATTTTTAATTAGGTGCATAACGTGTGACGAAATTACCATTTAGAAACATACATTTTTCAGTAAACATTTGTTTTTATTGCAAATGACTCTCATTTTATTTCTAATCAACAGGTGAAAAATTAATTTATTTTATACATGTGTAAAACAGATTATTTTTATAATATAGTCAGTAATATTCAAATCATCCAATTTAAATCCTAGGTTATAACGATTTACTAATTTACGGTTCTTTTAGAATCATGATTTCATATATCTCAAGCTATCTAACTCAATGATCTCTTTTTAGAATATTATTGTGTTACACCTTAGGGTGCGCATGCTCTATGTGTTATGAATAAATATGGATTGATGCAACTCTAAAATGATTACCATGAACAAAACATGATCACAATCAAGAAAAATTATCATGCACCTCATATTTATGACTTATTTAATCAATTTCAGAGAGCTCAATACTTTTCCATGATTGACCTTCAATCTAGATATCATCAATTGAGGGTCAAGACGTAGGCTATTCCTAATATATTATTCCATCAAGTTATTTAATATATGAGTATATAGTGAAGCAATTTTCTCTTACCAATTCCCACACTATCTTCATAGATTTTATTAATAGTCTTTAGAGATAACCTTGATCAATTTGTGATAGTCTTTATAGATGATATTATTTTTTATCAAAATTGAAAGGAAGAACATGAATATAAATTAATAATAGTACTAAAGATAACAACCTAGAACTTTGTATCCCAGATTCAAAGGACATTTTATTACAATTTAATAGATACAAGAGATCACATCACCAAGGATCAATAGGTTTAGAAGTCTTTAAGAAACTAGATACAAACATGGTTCCCTTATGAAATTGAAAATTAAATATTATACATAATAAAATAAAATAAACTACTTCTTATCACTTATTAAAAGATTTTATTTTCACAACCTGGGGAATGGAAACAAATAAAAGCGTGAGATCAAATGCTCAGTAAGGGTTGCCTGAATCAATAATATGTGAAGAAAACTCAATAAGTAGTAATAATTATGTCAAGGTAAGTTTCTGAAAAACACATTCCATAAATAAAATAAGAATTAAAATGCATCCATATTTTTTTTCAGAGTGAAAATATCATATAAATTAATTAATAAATACAGAGTGAAGATAATGATTAATCATTGGAAATCAGTTATCTAAAACATCAACCGTTATACTTTCAAGAAAATTTATGTCTATAGGTAAAAACTAGTATAATTCTTTTGGAAAACAAACATTAAGGGTTTGTTGCCAACTATTTTGTCTCATGAGTACTGTCAATGCATCAAGGGGCTATCTATAACCAAGTTCCACCCATGAATTCAAGTCCAAAGAATTATATATACATATATTAAATTAAAAAACATTCCAAGAAAAAACCGTATGTAAAAATGGTATATGGCTAAGGAAATAATCATATCCAAGATATAATAAATATGTATATTTCATGAATTCTTCATTGAATTATGATAATTAATAAAAGGGAAGTATACATACACACCACACAATTAATATGTTCTTAATAAAGAATATATCATGATAAATTATCTCCAGCTTAAATGAAAAATGTAAAATGAGTTTTTAATAAACTTTAGTAAAGTGACTCTTTATTGCAGTTTAAGGAAAAATATCTTAGATACTTTTAAAAGGGAAAAGGTGTACTTGTTTCTATAAAACCAATAATTAAAACACTTATTTTTTATGTCAAAATGAAGGATTTTGTAATGGTAATTGGGAAGTCCCCTTAAATTGGGCTTGCTTATCGGGAGGAATTGAAAAGAGAACCTTATAAAATATGTATTTACCCATCAAAGAAAGTATAGTCGAGCTAGGTAAATAATTTTGGAACATACAAAGAATTTATGAGGATTAAAAAAATAATTAATTATTAAAATGGGCTAAATAGTGTGAAAGGGTAACCCAAATAAAAAATATAGATTCTGGGATAATCCCTTAACTTATGTATAAAAATGTTTTGCAGATGATCTTAATGTCCTTGATAATAACATTAAATCAATCAATTAATTCAAAAACATTTAGAAAAAAATTTTATTTATTATAATTTATTAAGTTCATTAATGGAATTTTTATGAGTTATAACATATAATTTTATCATTGGGGAGTTTTTGTTTACTTGGTTTTCATGACTGCTTTACTCATCTAATTGTAGGAGAAATCATGTTAAATGAGAATAGTTTTCCATAATATAAATTTTATTTTATTAATGAAATTAAATTATCTTAAATTTTTATATACTTAATTCTGTAATATGGTATTAATATGAATCATTAGATAAAACTTTAGTGATAATCATTTTGATTATTTTGGCATTTTTTATCACTATGATCTAGTTTTATTTTAGAAGTTATTGTTACATATATATACAGGTTATATAACATAAAATAAGATATAATAAATATATTATAATTTATTTTATCCATAAAAATGGTTTTAAGACCAACCTTGAAGTCACAATTGAAAAATGAAAACACACCATCCACAAAGGCGGTAATTTGGCACCTCACAGATGATGTTTTCATTTTTAGAATAAAATAAAGAGGAGAAGAAGGTTGATGGTAAAATTTACATTGAAATAATAAAATAATAGTATATATAATAAATAGAGTTATCATTAATGTTTTTACATTTGATGTGAGGATAGTATAAAAAAATAAAATAATGTGGAAAGAAAAGAAAGAATGTGAAAGAGGATTTTATCTCTTGAATTCTTCTATTTAAGAACCTCTTTAGGGAAATTGGTTTTGGATTTTTTTGAGACCAAGACCTTATACACATTAGGAAGAGTATTGAAAAGATTATTGGTTTTAAATTAGATAAAATTAATTTATTAAGTGGATTGAGGATAAGAGGCGGTGACAGGTAGTATTTATAGTGGAAAAGAGGGGTGTTTTTGGAATATTTTATTCATTAGTTTATTATTTTTGATCAAGGATATTAATAGTGATTATTCTAGTGAATAAATATAGTATGTAATGATTTATAGTTTAAAAAAATGAGTTATTACCTTATCTATTCATCATCCATGACTCAATAATTCATTTATTCATTTATACTGTAAATTACTGTATTTCACAATTTCCCAAAAAATCAACTATTTTAGAAAAATCCCAAAAATTCTCCCTAAATATTTTTTGATATGTATAACTTAAAAATGAACTCAATTTTATGAAAATAATTTTTTAGTTTTGAGAAATTTAATTTTCTTAATAAAAATTATAATTTACTTGGAAAATACAAATTTTATATTTATAAATGATTATATAACACTTTTGAAAAATTAATTAAGGTCTTATAAATTTATCTTATAATCCCAAGACAATAAAATATTAATTTTTGAATACATTTTATGAAAATATATTTTCTTCTAAATCTTATATTAATTATAAAATTTTAAATAAACATTTACATTTCAAAAAAATACGTGTAATTAATTTATCAGTTTTAAAGCATTTGTTTTCATAAACTATGATATAATTATATCATACATACATATATATATATATATATTTATAATATGACTTTTATTTATAATTTCATATGTTAGGTTACTATTATCATGGTCAAATTACTATTCCTAAGGGTCACATTACTATTCCAAAGGTTAAGTTACTATTTCATTGGTATATGTTCCTTGATTTCTTGAAAAAGCCTCTTATTTCATTCATTATTCATTTATAATGTTTTTTTGTGTTCTATATGTGACTATATGAAATAAAGTTTTAGGAAATTTAAGTGGTAAATTGAATTTATTTATAGAGGATACATAATGTAAAATCTTGCGGTGTTATTCTAAAGACCCTAATGAAGAAGAAAATTTATAGTTTTTTTACAAATTGTAAATTTTGGCTTCAATTTTTTTAATTTTTTGGTAATATAATCTCATGTGATGGTATATCTGTAGATCAATCAAAGAAGAAGGCTATTGAGCATTTCCCCATACCAACCATAGTAACTAAGATCTATAATTTTCTTAGATTAACGAGATATTATGGATGGTTCGTGAAGAATTTATTAAAAATAACTAGTCCAATCAGCAATTTAACTTGAAAGGGAGACAATTTTCTCTAGACAGATGAATGTGAGGGAAATTTCAGGGACCCAAAGAGACTATTAGTCAGGAAAACTGTTCTTACATTACCCTGTAGTGGAAAATGGTTTGTAACGTATAGTGATGTGTCCAAGAAATGATTAGTATGTGTTCTCACACAGAATGACATGGTTATAATTTATTTCTCATGATAATTGAAGGTTCATGAGAAAAATTAACAAACTCATGATTTTTTTAGCTATAGTAATTTTTATATTAAAAACATAGAGGCATTATCTTTATAGAAAAATGTGTGATATATATATATATTACAAAATTTTAAAGTATATATTCACATAGAAGTAGTTGAATATTCATAATAGGATATGGTTGGGACTGATTAAATATTATGAATCCTCAATACATTACCACCATGGGAAAGAAAATATGGTGGTCAATGCTTTGTGTCAAAATTATTATACTAGATTGTCTATGTTGAGGATAAAAAAATATTTCATATTTATGGATTTGCAAAGGATGGATCTTGAAAAATTAAAGGAATGGTAAAAATCATATCTTTATCAAATAACCGTTCAACCATCTATCCATGTGAGGATAAAAAAATCACAGAAGGATTATATAGATATATAAAAGAAGGCTAAAAATGTTCCTATGTTTAACCTTGATCATGATAGAATGATAATGTTTAGGAATCATGTATGTATTTCATCTGTATAATATTTGAATAAAGAGTTATTATAGGAACACTACTAAAAATTGAAACTATATACTCAGACCTATAACCATGGTAAATAAGGATTGTAGCGACATATATCTTCTTTCCACAACCATTATATGGAATGTGGAAGTATCACACCCCGCTCCCCCACTTCTAAACTCCCCTTGCAAGCTTTCCCATCCCCACTAACCTTGTGATCTTCCTGTTCCCCCTACTATTGTGAGAATCCTCCCCCAACATTTTCACCCCAACCTCCCACATCCCCCTCCGATGTGGCCACCCAAATTTATCACGATACTACTCCTTCATCGACAAAGCCACCCCACATACTCCCTGATGCTTCTCTCATTCGTCTTCAATGAGGCCTCCCCACCTTATCCTCTAACACACCTCGATGAGGCCACCCTACCTCCACATGATCCTCCTACTATGACAAGGATCTAACATGCCTTTAAAGAATCTCCAACGCAGCTCCGAAATGGCCACCTCACCTTCAAAGATCGTTCACCTTCAATGAGGTCACCCCCGATCATTGTCTTTCAATGAAGTGACCCCAAGTTACAAATTTATCAATCAAACTAGACCTAACCTCACAATACTCCCCCACCCATGAATTACCAATATCCCTATTCAGAAAACCAAGTGAAATCCACCCTTCCCATTCAAAGTATATGTCACCCATCCTTCTATTGAATTGCATCTTCAAAACTAGTTAGGGTTCCCCCAATTTCTCTTATAAAATTATTTTTATTTTGTTATAATATTTGTTTTGTTAGAAATTGAACCATGTTAATTTCAAGAAAATAAAATTTCATTCTTTTCTCCTAACATTAGTTACTTTTGTGGATCCCATAGTATTGTTGTTACACAATGTAATTTATCTACCATTTATATATTCTTAGACTCTGTCAAATGTATAACTTGGTTATATTTAATATTGATCCATGTTTATATTTATGTAAGTTCATAGTTGTGACTGAAAATCAAGTCTTACATTCCCTTTCTCAATTTGATCATACCCATCTTGCAATATTTTTTATATTACTTAGAGATTATAGGTATAATAAATTTTCCAAGAATTAATGCTTGATTTTTATCATGTTAGAGTTTATTTGATATCAAAAACTAAAAACATTGTTGGGACCACTTTGTGTATGAAAATTGCATTTGTTGTCAAAAGTTGTCAATGCTGGTCAAAATGAAGAAGGAGTTAAAGAATGAATCAAAAGTAACTGGAGATCAGCTAAAGTGAGGATGCGTGGAGAATTGTTATACAATCATATCATTGGATGTCATGCTTTGGAAATTATCCATGAAGATAATTCAGATGATTTTTGAGCTGATCCTAAGTTCAAAGCATATGTATCAAGGGTGATACATTGTCAACAACAAAAAATAATGGTGATTAAATACAAACGATGCTTTTATGATATGTATTTAATAAATACCATAAGTTCAGAGAACATGTGATGAAAGCATTATGAAGGAAAGGGGGAGAAATGATGATTCCCATCATATACAGTTTTGATTAGAAGGAATGATGCTGCTGGAAGATAGGGATCTTTCAGTACTTTTCATTGTAATTCTGAAGATGCTAAATCAAGTATATTAAAGAACATATATCACGATAGTGTATTTCGTTATAAAAGTTGAATAATTGATATGGGAAGTAGTGGAGATGGAAATGAAAAAGTAATGGACAATCTGGAGGTGGCATAAAGGAACAATTTAAGGTGGCACTGTTTTCTAGTGTTTGCCAAATTTTAGGGCCTGGAAATCTGGAGATGAAGAAATGTGTTTTTAAAAATGGATCTTGCACACACATTATTGAAGATGGTTTTGATTTTTGAGTGCAAGGCATGATTCAAGGTCCGAACATCTAAAAATTTAAAAGGCATGAAGTGCATATAAAATTGTGCAATGTGCACGAGAAATAAAGGCTACACGAAATATTAGCGAGCTACGCAGAAAATAAAGTGGTGTGTGAAATATTAGCGAGATGCAGGAAAAATAAAGCGGTGTGTGAAATATTGGTGTGGTGCATGAAAAATAATGTTGTGCATGAAATATTGGCATGGTTCGTGAAGTAGAGGAATGATGTTTTTCACACAATAGGTGTTTTGAGATTAGAAGCTCGAAAATTGGCAAAGGAATGAAGTGTGTGAAAAATAGAAGCATTGCGTGAAATATGATGTTGCGTGAAAGAGTTTTTACGTGCACGAAGAGGGTTTTATGCGCGGATTAGTGATTTACGCGTAGGGTCAAAAATGCCTATAAATATGAGGTGATCCCCTATAATTTGTTAAGACTTCAAACTTAGACAGATCCTGAGCTCTGATGCGTGAGAAAATTGAAGTATTGAGTACTGTGTGAAAAAAATAAGTGGTGCGCAAAAAAGAAAGCGCTGCATTAAAAATCAAGTGTTCCATGAAAAAAAAGAGGTGCCCAAAAAATCCAATTCTACACGAAACAGAGAGTTCTGCACAAAAAATTTAAGTGTTGATTGAAAACCTAATGTTGTGAGAAAAAGGAGTGTTGCGTGAAAATAATTTTCACGCCAAATGTCTTTTTTACACACAAGGATTGAATTTTAAGTGCATATCACATTGAAGGGTGTGTGAAAAATTTTAGGGTACCACAAGCCTTTAACAAGTGTTATGCACTCTTGAAGTGTCTGGAAAAGAGAGAGTACCTCACCCTCTGTGTGAAGAATAAATCACAAACAAGCGATTGGTTTTTTCAATCCCTCACGGTGTTTTGTGAAGAAGATCTCGGGAGTACACAAACGATGAATACTCACCCATGTAGTGCTTCATGAAGGAAGATTCATGAATCATCTCTGGCTCTGTGAAGAATAATCACGCATCCTCTACGTGAAGGAGAAGACCAATGGATCAGTCTACTTTTATAATGGTGAACACTCTCTGGTTGCACGATTTATATACACTAGGTGCATGTTTGTTGTTTCTTATGTGACGAGGAGACATATGTGAAACTAAAATCATGTTTGCACCAAGGAAGAAGGAATTATACTGATACAATCATGTATTGGTATTGAGAATTGAAGAAAGATATTAAGACACTATAGTACTATTCTGTATTATACTGTGTCAAAGAGAAAGAAGATAAGAAGAAGAAGAACAGAGTATGCCCAACTGAATGCTGAAAATTATTCATGGTATTTTGATTCAGATGATGCCAAGTGAACTGATCTTCACAGCCTGAATAATCACATTGGTATATGTGATTTTATCCTAGAAGAGAGAATAATTTTTAGTGCAGTTGGTTGTTGCACTAATAAGACGAAAGCATAAGTCTAGTGCAGTTGGAGTTGCACTAGGAAAGAAGAGAAGGAAAGAAGAGAAGGAAAGAAGGAAGAATTTCTTGCCTACTACTATGCAAGTAATCAAGTGAAGAGCACTAAACAAGACTAAGAGCAGAACCTACCTTTTAAAGAATGAAGAAGACTGTCTTCAAAGGCAGTATAAATAACCAGCTACAGGTTGCATGTTGGACTAGGCTATCACCAGTCCAGGGAAGATTATTTTTTCCCACCCCCTTTAAAGTGTAGGGACTCACACTGTCTAGAGGATTTTTTTCCTATCCACTCCACAGTAATAGCTTATCACATCATAGTGGAGAATCCATGAACTAGTCATATCCATGCATGGCAAGGATGTAGCTACTCTTATTGAGTGGTGAACCTTGTAAAAATATCGTATTCATATTTTTACTACTTTATATTATTGCATGTGACAGGGAAAAGATAATAAGAGAATCATGATCCTAATAGGTTAAGAGGTACATAGATAAAAGTTGGAATTGGTTTAAAAAGTCCCCAACACTGATTCGCCCCCCTCTGTGTGTTAGTTATATCCCAAACAGGTCATCTCAAACTTCTTATTGAACATATCACTTATTGTAAATTTTTTTAGAAGTGTTTCCCATTAACAAAATCCCTTTTCACAACCAATTTGTTCACATTTTCAGTAATTGAAAGAACACATCGTATTTTATAAAATGATTACAATATGTGATGAGGGTGCAAATAGTTTTCAATAACTGTAGTAAATAAAACAATCAATAATTTTGTGTTAATCTCTTAAACAGTTTTCACTATTTATAATTAATTTTTTCATGTCATAAAAGACAATAAATTTGGTGAATAAATAAATTTTTTCGATGTATTATATTTTTCATGAACTGTTGATATTTTTATAAGTATTTTTAATTTCTATTTTTACACTAAGCCATATTAATGTATTTATTTTCTATTTTATGAAATTTCACTTTTTGAGATATCATGATTTGTTATTTTTTACCTTGTTTTTTAATTTAGTAGTATATATGACAGTGTGACATGTAATTGAAAATATGGAGAAGGAATTTTTAAGCAAACGAGGTATTTTTTATTCATAAATAAGTATTGGGGATTAATTTTTTAATTGATAAGAATAAATTTGTTATGACCATTCAAAAATTTTCATTTTATATTGTTTATTCCAAATTTATAACACTTGTAATATTGTGATATTATTAGATTTTAGAGACTATAATAAGAGTTTTATAATCAGATTTATAGTTTTTTTCTAAAAAACAAACATAGGAGACTCAACTTTCCTCAAAATTGTTATTCACTGGATGAAGTTGTTATCATAGTGTATTGAACAATTTGAATTTTTGACAATATATGTCATTTTAATATAACAACTATTTATTTTCAAAAGATAGCTCAATCAATGCTATATGTAGTTTTTTGTGCACCTCATTAGATGACCCATTAGTTTTGATGAAAAAATTTAAGTGAAAGGAATCTTTATGGTCAGTTATCATATTTGTGGATTTCATTTATATGATAATCTTCGTTTCCATCAGTGAGTTTATTTTACGAGGTTAGTTTTAGGTAAAATGTTTTATTATTGAATGATCCCATGATAATTCTAGCCACAGGATTCCAAAATATGATTGTTCCTTCAATTTAACATTACTGTTTACTTCCTTTTAGGGTGCTCCTTTTGATGCAAGATCCTAAACAACTAACTCAAGTACTATGTCAGTGCCATAATTTTTCTTAACAGTATGTAATAATTTATCTCATATATAATTTACTTATATATTAAAAACTCATTCAAATACATTCATTTTACATTGTATTTATAATTTTTACTATTGTTTTAGTGATTATATTTTAATTTATTCTAGAAAATATGACTTTACATGTTAATTTTATTGATTGTTTTAGATTATATGGTAACATTTTCTAAAATTCCCAAACCGTAAAGTCCATTTAATTTATATGTTAATTTTATTAAATGAATAAACATCCAAATAATCATATAAACCACATGTAAATGTTTTGTCTTTTTTGACATAAGTATTTCACAATTTAGAAATTATTAATATATGAATTTATTTGTTAGTATAGTTTGTATGCTGCCAAAGAGCCTATACAAAAGTGATAAAGGCCCTTTATTGTCATCTTGGAGGTCCCGGGATCAACCCTTATTAGGTGCAGGTACCATTTAGTACCTTGTAGGAGGTGACATAGTCGATGACGTAGGTAGGAGGTGACACAGGCATGATGAAGGCCTGGTGATGTGAGTTTGATAATAAAAACATAAAACCACACTAGGATCTCTATCCATGTAATGGGGTTTATTACCATTGGTATAATGATCCATGTACTAAATATATATGTCTTGATGGGTGTGATATCCCCTGGGGGGATATAGCCTACCTCCCCGGCTTTTGTGTGTTTTGTGTGTGTGTTTGAATGTAATTGTAACCCCAAACACATAATATATATATATATATATTTTAATATTCTTATAATATTATATTTTAAATTTTTTTATATGTTCTTAATAACTACATGTTAATATATTTTTATATGTTTATATTTGAATGCAGTTTTAATCATGGATTCAATTATGAGAAAACAAGATCTTGATGTATCATGATTAGATGTTTGTGTTATTTTTAAAAATATAGATGTTCCTAAGTCATCCCAAAGATAATTGTTAGATCATAAACTATAGGGATATTTATCATAGTAAAAAAATTGATGCTTTAAACTTTGATTATTCTTTGTTGGTTCATCATTATTAGAATTATTTTAACAATCTCAATAGTGATAAAGAAGTTATTTTCATTGAATCTACCAAGTGATGACCTACGGTTATGATATTATTCACACTAGGAAAATGATAATTGTTAAAAATTCATTTTTACCTCCAGGTAACAAAAAAATTATTGGGTTTTTTTTTCTAAAAACAATAAATAATTTAACAAAAAAATTATTTTTTCGTTCTTTTTCTAGTTAAATCATATGTGATGAAATACATTTCACTATAGAGTGTGTGTTGGGCAATTAGTATGATAATTTTATTGTTAAATCAACCTTGATTTTATATTTAAATTTAATTAATTTTGTTAAGATTTTGAGTATAGTTACTCTTGATTTTATCTTTGTATTCAATTGTAGCTAAACACTTTAATAACCTCTCAATAGGAAATAGAGTTATTTCACTGTAGTTTAGTGTTAGTACTATACATCTAAAATATTATAAATTAGTAATTTTATGGTTTTAGGATATATATTGGGTGAAATCTATTGAGAAAAATTCTTATATCTAATTAATAAGTAATTTTCTTGGGTTTCTATGCATTTATTTAATCAATATTATTCAATACCATTAAATTTAGTTATTCATATTTCCATTAATATTTTGATTTTAAAAATTTAGTTACAAATATATTGTTTTATATTTTGTATGTATACAAAAACTTATTACTTTCATCACCAATTTTTTATCAAGAATATAATTATTTTTTTAATTATTCAAATTCTAATTTATGTGTTTTGGTTTTTTATATATTTCTCATTTCATTTCATCACTATTCATATATTATTTCCTATAATGAAAATTATTGGATTTTTTAAATTTATTTGGTTATTCTAAAATGATTACCTACCACATTAATGATATTTTTTATAATTGATTTTTCTTTTTTTCCTACTGACGAAATTTGCATAGGATTTTTTGTGGTTTTTTCAATGACAAAAATTAGTTTTATCCTAGAATGAAAAGAATTTGTTCAATTATACTCTCAGATAAGCTTAATAATTTCTAATTTTTTTTAAAACATATTATAATAATGTTATTATAAACATCATCAATTAAAATATAATCGGTATAACATATAAATAATTATTATATCATTTTTTATTTTTATTCTCTAATATGGGTTTTATTTTTCACATTTATAATTTTCTGTTACATTTTTATTCTTCATGGGTGAATGAAAAAAATTTCAATGTGATTCTATGATTTGAAAATTTCCCTTATAATAAATTAATCTAAAACTATTTTTATTCAACCTTGATGTACATTCATCCGTTGTGTTTCATTATTTCAATTTTTTATTGACATTTGTTTTGATTTCACACACTTTTACCAATATATGTCAATTCTATTTTAATATATCAGTAATAATATCATCATTTAATTAGAATATCTCTAACATTATGTTTAACTTTAAGATATTCTATTTTATAATTGTTATTGATTAATAATATATTCTTCAATATGAATATTATTATTTTGAAATATCATATCATCTAATTAGAAATATGGCACACATTCCTTCCATCAATAAAGAATGCTTCAATGGGAGAAGGTTTTAAAGATGATTATTCTAATCTATAGCTTTACATATTATTAATATATGAAATATTATTTCACTCTCCTATCAGCATGATATATTTTGGGTTTAATTCTTCACACACACCAAACATTCATCCACTACTTCTGTTACTATAGCTTCACATTCTCAAAAAGATCCACTTAAAAGAGGACAAGAAAACTCAGTACTAACATAAATGTATATATTTTTAACCCCTTTCATTTATCAAGGTTGTCGTAATATTTTTAGTGTATTTATTTATATTAATATTTATGTAAAATATTTTATCTACATTTTTATATTATTCCTACTAGTTATGATGATGTTTTAGGTCATAAGGTTGTTTCAATTTTATAAAATGAAAGATTCACTAGGATTTTATCTAAAAGATTTTAAAAGGGAACGAGAAGTGTGTTTAAAAACATTTCACCCCATGTAATTAACTAAAAGATCTTTGTTCTATATAAAGTTGACTATATAATTTTCAGAACGTATTGCCATTTTTTATTATCCATATTTATAAGATTTTATAAATAGAAATATTGGTTCACCCTCTAATATTTTTTCATCCTATACATCAAATTTTATTATTAATGACTTTAGAGTACAAAATCAAATCGATCTTCACATTCTCCCTAGTTTGTTTCAAACCCTCAGTTTTCTTTAAAAAATATAAGTCTTATTTATGTTTCAAAATTAAATATAGTAATTGGTTTTTAGAAAATCTTTTAGTATGATTCAATTCTGTCAGAATCTATATCATCCAGCTTCTTATGGTTCCATATATAAATATATATATCATTATGTATTTTTAGTGATCACCCATTTATATCAGTTATTGTGATCATTACTATCGTAAACACTCACTTTTATTATTATTTTATTGTTTTTATGATCTATATGATTTGTGATAATAATTTTTTTATTGACAAATGATTACTAACATATTTATTTCAATTTCCAGAATTTCATTACATTATTATAAAATTCAATTCATCATTACACTTTACTTTTAATATTTTTTAGTTTTATATTTACATCAATCAATTATATATTAACTTTTCAACATGAAACCACTTTCATTAAATTTGAACCTGACTTTAACATAATTTTACAATGATTAATAACACATTTTACAAGGCATGGTGGATTCAATACATTACTATGCTGATGGAAGAAAAAAAAGAAGTTCCATAAAGAGGTAACTAGAGAGGTAATGTTATTGGGAGGGTTTAAAGCTATCTTGATGAATAAATTTTCAGATTATAGGTGATTGACATGATTTTTATGGGAGTTTCATAGGCAATGATGGATGTGAATGTAGAGTTTCATATAGAATGATAGATTAGAATGGAATTCCATTGCTTATTAATTATTATTTTATTTTTTTCTATAAATTATATTGGAATTATTCATAAATATTTTATAATATGTTTTGTCGTTACTATATGTTACAATATATAAATTCATATACGCTAGATTTAAAATTATCATTATGATATCTTTGTCAAAAATTATGATACGAATTTTAATTGTTCATACTAGCAATAAAATATGAAACTATGAGTTATCAATTAAATTTCATCTCATATTATTCAAATTAATAAATTGAAACATAAAATTATATTACATTTTGAAGTTTGATGTGATGGGATAGGATCAAAACCTCACCAAATTCCATCTCTTTGAAATACAGATTCTAGGTTGGAAATCGCCCAGATTTGACTCATTATAAATCCCATTTAGTATTTTACAGGGAAGATATCCTTGTTGACTTACTGAAATTCCCAACACAGTTTACTTTTCATCATCTGGTGTAACTTTTGAACATATTAAAAGGCTAAAATCATCAACCTATACTATAATAGATGGAAAATTTATCACATTGTTCCCTCCAATGCAAGTAAGAATATATCTTTACCAAATCTAGTAGTAGTTGGGTTATTTTAAACTAATAATTCTTAATATCTCTACCATAACCCCTTAAATATAAGCATGCATAATACATGGAAGAAAATATATGTGACACTAATCAATTATATTTTTAATTTTTAATTTTTACTTTTATGATAATATTTTTATTTTTTATTTTAATATTTTTTTTTCAAGCTTTCAATCTATATTAATATTTACTATGAGAAATGGATCATGTAAATTATAGATATTGGGAAATAAAATCTATACTGGGGAAGCATCTTGTATAAGAGAAATTTGGTAGATTGTAGGATTAAAAGGATGTAATGGAAGCCCATCAAATAATGAGATTCAAGAGTTGAGAGAGAACCTGAAGAGAGCTCAAGAAGATATTGAAAGGATACACATGGGAGATGCTAATGGATGGTGCACCATTATACGACTCTTGGATTTCTAATGTGGAAAAAATTTCATGTTCTTTATATTTTTTAAGGTATTTTTCAAATAAGATAATTACATTTTTTAATCCAAGGAATAAATTTTTTATTAGTTTCACTATATAGTTCCTTCAACACCTCATCAAACATGGCTACATGATTAGTAAAAGAAGAATAGCTAACCTTGACCCAAGTATACCACTCAAAACAAAATTGAAAACCTAATCCAACACATATAACACATAAATTATGTCCTAATGGGATTAGTCAATTGATAATTCCAAAAATATCCCCTTATCTAGAAAACAAAATAAATTATAATTTTTTTTTCTAACCCATAATAGTGTGGGTCATTACTATCCCAAACATATTATTTTACATAAAATATATTTATTCTCATGTATATATAAGAAATAATCTTATTTATTCAAATATGATGTACAACCGAAGTCCAATATCTCCCATTGGTCATGATCATGTTGTTACCAGACTAACACTATATTTCCAAATAAAAATGGTTCCAACCCAAAAATTTATGACACTATCTATTTCCACTAAAATCTCAATAAATCATTGCTTATAGTGGTATTCATGAATTCCAAATTTACAAACATAATACCCCATTGGTTTATAATACTACTCCATACAAGTTTTTCACCATCTCGGTGTCACATCTGGGGCCACCTAACTATTTTTATTAGTAATCATAGTCTCACTAATGGGACTATAATTATAGAATAACTACTCAACATATAATTCACATTGAGATTCTATCTATGAGAACCAATATGTGACATAGCCAATCACCCTACAAGCCTATTTATGGAAAATATGTCTGGTTGTACCACCCAACTATCATACCATATCTAAAAGCTTCCATTTACAGAACTCACTATCCTAATGTGAATCTCATCATCCAACAATGATATCTACGTGCATTTTCTCTTCCATAAGTAACAAAGTCTCTCACATCCTTTCACCACCAAAAAACAAGAATCACTTCAAGGTTGGGATCCCAAATATGTTACTCCAATTTTTTTTCTAAAAACCAATCAATAAAATAATCACATGCTTAAATCATATATAGTGTGATCCCCACAAAGAGAATTTTGTACATCACCCCTTGAGAAAAACTCCCAGTGAGTTACTTCTTCAAACTTTCATCTCTCCTACTGAGCCACACTCATACAATCCTTAGGAACACCTATTAGGGACCAAAATCATATTTTTTATACTATGGTACTGAAATTTATTTTTTAATTCTTCTACATCAAAGAGGGACTCATGTCATCCTCATCAGGACATAAGTCCAGCAAAAATAGATTTATTTTATCTATCCCATTTGTATCCTATCATATCCAAAATTTATAAAAAAAACTAGGATAAACATCCAAATGATCATAACTTCCAAAAACTAACATAACTGAAGGTATCAATGTTAATTTTTCACATCCTTTAGAAATCATGTTCCTACCATGAACCATGTTAAAATCAAAATTCCCTTTTAATTACATAGATAAATCACTTATAAAACCATTTTGATTCACCTCACACCTAATTAAACATTATTCCCATAATATTTAGTTTTATCATTGGTCACATAACACCGATTACTGAATATTCTAATCCAAATATCATCATAATACCCTATGAAATCAGTGTTTCTTATTATATAAATTTCACACTTAAAAGTTCCCATTATCATCCAACCAAACTCATCAGACATTAAATCTATTGATATCACTTCATAACAACATATACACCACTCTTGAATAATAACCCATCAATTGTAATCATCTAAACTTAATTACCCTTCTTCCCATGTATTCAGTGTTTGTTAAACCCATCAAAACATGAAAACAACTCATACTCTGACATAAAAAACCCCTAAGAAATATCCATTAGACCTATATAGTAATAAGTCATGTATTATCTTGTAAATTAATTCTATATAACCAAAATATATGAATTTTAAATTATATACCAAAATTGTATATAATATAGATTTGATTTGAATGTACTAAATGAGCTTCCTCTTTTGGTTCCATGAAATACATGGTGTGTTAGTTGGCCTAAACAACATGTGGGGCAGAGAATTCACCTGATGTGCACTACAGTACACAATGAGGTATATAGTTCCGAGATACATGAAGAGTAAACCATGATAAAATCTAATTTTTTATTTGAAACAACAAAAAACTTTTATTGTCATGGGGTTTTATGATATATTTTATCCGATTCCGAGTATTATAAGTCATGAAGTTATGTTTTACCAAATTAGTTATCTGCTTTATTCACATTATGTATTGTGGCTCATGCTTCCTCCTTCTGCTATAGATTTTCCATAAGTGTTTCCCATGTACTACCCCATTTGAACCATCATTTACCCTCAATAGAGCTTTCCCATCCATCTATTTCTACACATGTTTGTGGCTATTTCATATTCAATAAAAGTAATTTCTACATCCCTAAAAGGATTAATTTTCCTCTTCAAGTTAGATGACTTATCACTTTATCATGGACTTTTTATGTTTTCATATGTGAATTGTGTACTACTTATTGATTTAAATTTCTTTTATGTGTTTCTTTGATTGGTAATCAGTTTATTTACTAATAAATATATTTTATTTTTGAGTTTTTAGGAAAAATTTAAATTTATTCTATGTTTTCTTTTGGGATTATAGGGAGGATATGTGTTCTAGAAATATTTAAGTTATACTTTTTTTTTAAAATGTGGATTTTATAGAAATTGTTTATAAATGTGACAATAGAACTGTCACGAACCGAATCTGGTCGCCTTCAAAATCGGCACCCGACCCGGTATGTGGCAAGACACGAAGGTCATTCCCGATCCCCATCTCTGAAAAAAGTTCCCAGGTATCATAAAATGATGTTTGGGAACTATTTACCTGAATTTTTAAACATAAAATGAAAAACTAAACCAAGAAACCAAAACTGGATTTTTTAAACCAAAACAACTTTTACAAAAATTCAGAACGGAATTACACAATTTTAAAAAAGATATGAAGACCATTACAAAGGTAAAAAACCATTAAATGACATCCCAAGAACATCCACATGGAATGATGCACCTCCATCAAGCGATCTCCACAACACTGCATCACGATGGACCACTAAAAACCTGAACCAATTACATTAAACCTTTACCCAAACCTGTGACACAAAATTAGAAAGTCTACATAAATCAAATGGTTTATGTATGGTGTGATCCAAATCCCTGTAGGATACCACCACTAAGAGATTCCATGTGATAAAAATTTAAAGACGAAAAGCATGCAAGTTTTCAAAAACATTAAAAGCTAGTTACAATTTCTAAAAGATGCAACTTTGAATAAAAACGGTTTTCAAGTGGGATAATTTAAACGGTTACAACTTTTAAAATAAACACCAAAGCTATTGAATTTTCCAGCCAAATGTACCCTATGCCAACAGTAAGTATAAAGTAACTAATGAGCACAAGCAATAGGAAATAACCCATAGGCACTAGCTAGCTGTGGGTCCTAGGTACCTCGTATCTCGGTGATAGCAACCATCACAAATATCCACTCTCGTGCACGACCCACTAGTAGGGAACATACCCATAACCTAGTGGTCCCCAATAATAATCATCATCATCATTTATTTAGAGTTGTAAGAGTCAATCTTTCTAAGTGAAACTGAGGCCAAACCCCACAGATTCACTAGCATACTAGTACTCGTCCACCCACCTAGATACCCCGGTTTTCCCCTTATGCTCAAACAAGTTCAACAAATCAAGAAATATACATTGAACATGAAAATAATATTTACACATTCTAAATTTACCAAACACCCCTTATTTATACCACACAAGTCACAAAAGTCCATTTTTCATTCAAAATGATTTTGAAATCCGGCTCACACCAAAATAGCCCACAACACATTTCACATTTCTTCAACACTTCCACAAAACCATTAAGAAAATTTATAAAATAATTATAATATATTTAATCTCATTTAAAATCCCACCAAAATGGAACATAACACTCCTTTCATAATCAAAAATTCAATTTTTCACATAACACTCACACAAAAAGTCCACATCACATTCACATTTCTTTCACACCTCAATATCTCCTTCATACAATTTAATAAAATATTTCCAAGATGATACATATCACATAACATAATTTTAAAAAAATAAATGTACGTTTTAAAAATATAATCCTACCAAAATAGTTTTTCAGTATATATTCTCCTCTTACACAATTCAATAAACCATTCAAAACTTTCATAAAACAATTTTAAGAAGTATTCCAAAGCTTTGCACATAAAACCCATTTCAAAAACATTTTTTTAAGCCAAAAGCACACCAATTTCATACAAAAACAAAATTTTCAGCCCAATAAACATGTAATAATCCACTTTAAAATGTTATATAATTACCTTGAACAATATCACAAAAGGTACCCATGAGAACAGACAAATCCATAAAACACTTTCAAGGAGTATAACAAGGTTACACACATAAAACCCATTTAGGGACACCCTTTTTTAGGCCCACATGACACTATATCATTACACAACCAAAATTTTTAGCCCCTATGAACAACTAATAAATCAATTCCACATTTTACAAAACTACCACAAGAGATAACACATGAAATACATTTGACAAATACACACTTCAAACAAAAATGTAAATTTAATACCAAATGCTTTACTATTTCTACCAAAAATGGTTTTTGCATAATTAAAAACATATAAGTAACATGAAAAATTATTTAATCAAGCAATCTAACTCAACATTAAATGGTTACCCATAGAATCACCTACCAAAATTGTCGAATCCCTCAAAACATGGTGCAAAATATGAACAACACCACCCCGACATCACAAGGATGATAAATTTAGCCTTAGACCACAAATTTTCACCAAAAAGACTCATGGTTAAACCCTAGGTATGAAACCTAGGTTCTGGACACTTTGGAACATAAAGAAAGAGGGATGAAACCCTAAGGAATTGGAAGAAGTGGAAGGGAGGAACACTAACCCTGAAAAATCTTGAAGCAATTACCCTGAATTAAACAAATGGGAATCTCAAAGCAACAAAACCTGATAGTGATGCCCGACTGATGAGGAGGAGGTCATGTGAAGACTAAAATGGGGGAACAAGAGTAAATATTGAAGGATATATGAAAGAATGAATTTACCTCTTTAAATCTAGGCGATTTGATAAATTCCGAGACGCATCGCCCTCCTTCGGGGTTCACATGAGTTCCAAAAATGAAAAACCGATAATGGGGGTGATTCTAGGGATAGTGTATTTTCAAGGGAGTTAGAATAATCGACAAAAATATAAAATTAAGGAGAGATATTAAAGATTTCTAAATGGTCCAAATTAATGTTGTGGTGTTATTAGGTAAGGGGAGGCCAAGTAGGAAATGGAATGGAATGTTTTTTTTGAAAAATGAAGTATTTATAAATGAAAAAATATTAATTTTTAAATCTATAATTTTGCTAACGGTTTTTCCCAAGTCATGAAAACACACCCATTTCTCCAAAAAATGCCTGGGAAACCCCCAAAACAAAGAAATAATGAAAATTAAATTAAAAATAACTTTAAAATAAGTTATGTATGTGAAAATTCTCCCCACCATGAAAACTTTCCACCCCAGAAAGTCACAACAATGCCAAATCAATAGACAAACCCAACATAGAAACCAAGGGGTACTCCCTTGCTAGGTTTCGCCGCCAAAGGCCAAAACACCTCCAGTGATCAATTATGGAAGGAATAATTCACAACCAAAACATACACCAATTTCATGAAAAAATCCAGCACATTTAGGTTTTATCCCAATGGAAAACTCCTGAAACTCAATATGAACAATGCTCATGCAATTTACCCAAACAAACAACCACATCGAACAAGGTTACACATAACTTGATATAACCAAACCATTGGGCACTCTCCAATACCAACGCTTACCCAAGTAAGATGTTGGTTGTTATATATCTCTGAAAAAGACTACCCACTTCCAATCCAAGACCAAGGACAAAACTATGTTTCTGGTATGGGGAGACACAAATGGACTCCCCACCATAAGAGACAACTTAATTTTTTTTTTCTGATAGATAATTGGAAAACTAACATGGGGAGGCCCGAATGGACTCTTTGGTACAAGGGGTAGACTTCCATTAGACATTTCCAAAAGAACATACATTAGACCCATGGTGGGTCTCCCCACTATAAGAACCAACCATCTTAACTGACTAGCATGGGACGATACAGAAAGACCTCAAAACTCAAAGAGTTGGGATGACCACAAGGTTAGTCTACATAGTTTGGGAAACTTTGTGCTAACCATGTGGATCCTTATAACTGCATGGTTTTTTGGGGCATAGTTACAATTCACCACGTGAAAACCTTTCGATCAACCTATCTAGACAAATTTTAAACCATTCTCCAAAAACACAATGGAAACCGAAGAGGAATGAAATGACATTGGGCGATAACATGGGAATGAGGCCCTCCATCTCTTTCCGCCAAAAGAGAAAAATAGATGCTAGATGGCAATAGAAGAGGTTTAAACTCTTTCCATATTTAATACTGAAGGTAGGACTTGTACAAAGGTTTAAATAACCCAGGTATTTCCCATGACTACATGCCAACTTCTCTTCGTGACCTATGGCTAGAGCTCAAAATATTGAAGCATCTTCAGCCTTAGAGTTATGATTTAGAAACCCCTATATGAAACATTTTCTTTTGGTGCAACAAACAACTACACTGCATGTCCCGATGGGTTCAAGAGATTACATACTCTAGAACTCACTTTACCAAAACCTAACATTTCACTGATACAAGGGATTAGAAGATGCACACACATCAAACCTTGTTTCTTCAGGTGAGAAACAAAATAAGGAGATGACACATATAAAAAACCATCTTCTATGATAAAGGATTTGAATTTTTTTCATAATGGAGATATACTCTCAATATAATAGAGACCCTTAGAGGATTGTACAACCTTCACCTTTATAGTAAAATGAGCACACGACATCACAAGGTGTCACCGGATATGACCATTGTAATTGATAGAAACAATACATGGAAAGGGATATTATGACAAGTACCCAAACAACACACAATCCCCGAATGTGGCCATAATGGCCTCTCATGACCAGATTTCCTACATTGGTGGTTTAACATGAACACATACTTCAAAGAGTCTATGAAGGACCCATAGGCCCTCTTAGACACCATCTAGACACTCATCCACAATAGACCACTTCCACCGTCGAAAAATCATGAAACTTAAGAAACTAAGGTCTCTTTCAACCTTCCACAATCACTCTCCAGATACAAGAGGATACACAAATCAAAGAATGAAATGGGTGTGTAATCAATCAACAAATATCGATAAAGTTCATTATATTGATCAACTGGAGGATTTTCAAATGACGAAACAATCCTTATTTTACTTCGGTTGTGCGCTAACCCTTAATGGGGGCATACCTTATCCAACGAGAGAATACAAGGACCCAACCAAGCTGGTCCATTGGTAAAAATTCTCCACAATAATATCCAAACACATGAAGGGAACCACCATAAAGGCAACCTGAAACATTTCTCAGAAGATACCACTAACCAAACTTTCAAGCTAGCTTACCGACTGAACACCAACCCAAAACACTATTCAAACAGGAGGGGTTCTTGGACTCAAAACATCCCACAACATCTACATTTTCAAAAACACATAACAAAAACCATCCTAAACCATTCATCAAGACATCATTTTTCTCAAGACCGCTAACCACGAGATCAAAATCCCAGTTTACAACTTAAAAAAAACTTTTCATAAACACAAAACCATTTAGATATGAATTAAATTTCAAGTTATTCACATTAATCTCAAAAAAATTCATCCCCATTGAGACACCTTTCAAAAGTTTATAAAACTCTATTGGAAACAATTTTTCAGAACCAACTTTAACATACTTCCTGGTTTCAAAAGAGGTGTAGACACACCATTTTTCCAATTCAAAACAAATATGAAATTTTACTTCCTCTATTTCAAAAATCAAACCCTTCCTTCTTTATGTGAAAATAATTTCACAAAAAAAACCTTATGCTTCTTAAAACCACGTAATTTTTTCTTTAAAATCGAACTTCTAGGATTTCAAAACTAAAGGACACAAGACAATGTGAGGGGGAACTATCTTCAGTGGTTGACATGGAAATATGGTTGGAGGCCATATAACAGTCACTTCACCATCAAATAGAGTGTTTTAGGGAAATATCTCCAGGTCCACATGGCTTTCCAGGCCCTGTGAGCTCATAGAGACCATTAGCCGAACGCTCTTTTCAATTCCACAAATCATCATCAAACCAAGAAAACCAAAGGAATCAGATGAATCTTGACTTCCCCTAGCGACTCAAATCCCATCATAATGTGTTCTAGTCAAGTTCACAACCCATAACTAGAATTTCATGCCCCAATAATCCTAACTCCAAACCATCCAAACTGCTCCCCAAATAACATGACCCAAAGAGTTAACATGAACCTCTTCTGATACCATTTTATCATGAACTGAATCTGGTCGTCTTCAAAATTGGCACCCGACCCATTCCGTGGCAAGACCCAAAGGGCGTTATCGATCCCCACGGGCAGGAACAATTGCCCATTTATCATAAAATGAAGTTTGGGAATGATTAACCTAAATTTGTAAACATAAAACGACAAACGAAACCAAGAAACCAAAACTGGATTTTTCAAACCAAAACATATTTTACTAAAATTTAGAACTGAATTAAACAATTTTAAACAATGTATGAAGACCACTACAAAGGTACAAAACTATGAAATTATAGCCCAATAACTTCCACATTCAAAGAGGCACCTCCCTCAAGCCATCTCCACAACACTGCATCACAACAGACCGCTAAAAACCCACACCAATGATATTAAACCTGTACCCAAACCTGTGACATAAAATAAAAATGTCTACTTACACCCAATGGTGTAAGTAGGGTGTGATACAAATCCCAGTAGGATACCACAACTAAGAGATTCCATGTGATAAATATTTAAAGACAAAAAGCAATCAAGTTTTCAAAAACATGAAAAGCTAGTTACAATTCCTAAATGATGCTACTTTAAATAAAAACAGTTTTCAAGTGGGCTATTTTAAAGGGTTAAAACTTTTAAAATAAAAACCAAAGCTACTGATTTTTTTTATACGAAAATGTACCGTATGCCGATGGTAAGTATAAAGTAACTAGTGAGAAAAAGCAATAGGAAATAACCCCTAGGCACTAGCTAGCTGTGGGTCCCAGGTACCACGTATCTCGGTGAAAGTAACCATCACAAATATCCACTCTCATGTATGAGACACTAGTAAGGAACATACCCATAACCTAGTGGTCCCAAATCATTGTCATCATCATCATTTAGTTAGAGTTGTAAGCGTCAATCTTGCTAAGTGAAACTGAGGCCAAACCCCACGGATTCACTAGCATACTAGTACTCGTCCACCGACCTTGATACCTAGGTTTTCCCCTTGTTCTCAAACAAGTTCAATAAGTCTAGAAATATATATTGAACATGAAAATATTATTTCCACATCACAAATTTACCAAACATACCATATGTATATCACACAAGTCAAAAAATTCCATTTTTCATTCTAAATGATTTTGAAATCCGACTCACACCAAAATAGCCCACAACACATTTCAAATTTCTTCAACACATCCACAAAACCATTAAAAAAATTTAGAAACCAATTATAATATATTTCAACTCAAATAAAATCCCACACACATGTCACATAACACTCCTTTCATAATCAAAAATTCAATTTTTCACATCACACTCACACAAAATAATCCACATCACATTCACATCTCTTTCACAATTCAATATCTCCTTCATACAATTTAATAAAATATTTCCAAGATGATACATATCACATAACATCCTTTTGGAAAATGAAATGGACCTTTTAAAAATATACTCCTACGAAAAGAGTTTTCTAATATAGTTTCACCTCTTACACAACTCAATAAACCATTAAACACATTCATATAACAATTATAAGAAGTATACCCAATATTTTCACATAAAACCCATTTCATAAACCTTATTTAAGACAAAATCACACCAATCACCTACCAAAATAGAATTGGTAGACCAATCAATATTTAATAATCCACTTCCAAATTTTATATAATCACCTTGAACAATATCACAAAAGATACCCCTGAGAACACATAAAACCCATTCAAAGACACACATTTTTTAGGCCCAAATGACAGTATATAATTACCCAACCAAAATTTTCAGCCCCTTTAAATAACTAATAAATCACTTACACATTTTACAAAACAACCACAAGAGATAACACATGAAATACATTTGAAAAATACACACTTCAAATAAATATGTAACTTTAATACCAAATGCTTTACTATTTCTACCAAAAATGGTTTTAGCATAATTCCCAACATATAATAAACATGAGAAATTATTTAATCAAGAAAACTAACTCATCCTTAAATTGTTACCCACGGAATCACCTACCGAAATTGTCGAATCATGTAAAACATGGCACGATATATCAACCACACCACGCCGACACCACATGGATGATAAATCCAGCCCTAGCCCACAAATGTTAAAAGAATAGACTCATGGTTAATTCCTAGGTATGAACCCGAGGTTTTGGACACTTTGGAATATCAAGAAAGAGGGATGAAACCCTAAGGAAATGGAAGAAGTGGAAGGGATGAACACTTACCTTAAAAAATATTGAAGCAATTACGCCGAATTAACCAAATGGTGAATCTAAAAGCAACAAACCCTGATAGTGAGGATAGAATGATGAGGAGGAGGTCATGTGGGGACTGAAATGGGGGAAAAGATTAAATATTTAAGGAGATATGAAATAATGAATTTACCTGTTCAAATATGGGTGATTTGATAAATTCAGAGACGCATCGCCCTTCTTTGGGGTTCAAATGAGCTCCAAAAATGCCAAACCAATAATGGGGGTAATTATAGGGATAGTGGGTTCGCGAGAGAGGTAGAATCATTGAAAAAAATATAAAATGAAGGATATATTAAATAATTAAAAATTATTTTTAATGCAGGAAATGGGCCTTTGGCAGGCCCAATCCCATAAATAAAAAATGAAATACACCATGATTAAGGATTTCTAAATGGTCCAAATTAATGTGGTGGTGTTATTGGGTAAAGGGAGGCCATGTAGAAATTAGAATGGATAAAAAATGTTAGAAAAATGAAGGATTTATAAAGGAAAAGAAATTAATTTTTAAATCTGGAATTGGGCTCACAGTTTTCCCCAAGTCATGAAAACTCACCCATTTCTCCAAAAATGCCTAGGAAACCCCCAAAACCAAGCATAATGAAAATTAAATTACAAATAACGTTAAAATAAGTTATGTATGTGACATGATCTATAGTCATAGTTTTCACCATGGCTACTAGCATAATTCCACTCTTACAAACTGTGGATATAAGTCAAACTATATCCATGGTTTGTAATAGAGGAAATAGGTCTACTACTATGGTTAAAACTATAGATATAGGTCTATTACCATAGTTAGAAACAATGGAAATTGGTATGTGTTGCTAATTCTATAACCATAGTTGTAAACCGTGGTTAAAGGTTTATTTCCACAGTTTGAACCATATCCATAGACCTATTTCAAGAGGTTTAAACCGTCGATATAGCCTACACCCTATTCCTATGCTAATAGGACCCATGACTAGCTGAACCATGGATAAATTATATAATCACGGTTAAAAAATATGGATATATCCTAATTTTATTGTAATGGAAGCTCATATTTCTTAGTTATCTATTCATTCTAGAAGTAAAATGATGTATAGATATATGAAAGAGTATTTCCAATGGGTTGGAATGAAGAGAGATATTATCGAGTTTTTATCATATAACTTTGTATGTCATCATGTTAATATTGAGAGAAAGAATTTTAATGGTATTTTATACCTATTATCCATGAAAAAATGGAAATGGGAAAAATAATTATGGATCTTTTCATTGGTCTCCCCAATTCATCTAAAGGGAGTAATTCTAGATGGGTTGTTGTCGATCTTCCTAAAAATTAATCACACTTCATTTCTATTTGAGAAGATTTATCTCTTGTTCATCATTCTATTATATATATTAAGTAATTTGTATGGTTTCATTGAGTACAAATTTCAATGGATTCTTATCATGATCTAAGGTTTACATCAATGTTATAGAGAAGTGATCAGGAACTCTTGATACTAAGTTGATTTTCAGCATTTTGTATCATCCTCATAGAGATAGTTTGTCTGAGAGAATGATTCAAACCTTATAAGATATATTCATATATTTTTCTGTGAATTTTAAAGATAGTTGAGATCAACTCCTTCTGGTGGTTATGTTTTTATACTACAATAATTCTCACATGAGAATTTAGATTACTCATTATGATGATGTCAACAGAATTAAGTATAGAACTCCAATGTAATGAGATTAATTTGGATAAATAAGAATATTGTAACATGAGGTATATGATGAAATGGTAGAGAATATTATATCCATTAAGAGACACATAAGGGTAGTACAAAGTTTATATAAAATTGACGCTGACAATCTCCAGTGTGATCTGGAATTTGAAGTTGGTGACATACTCTATCTATAAAATTTTTCACTGAATAGGGTAAATAGGTTAATAAAGAACGGATAACTAACCCCTAGTTATATATGAACCTTTGATATTTTTAATCATATCGGTATGGTAACTTATCTCCTGGTGCTTCCACCAAACCTCTCTCAAACTCATAATGTTTCCATGTATCTCTCCTAAGAAAGTACATACCCGACCCTTCACTTGTACTGAAATAATTGGTCCTAAAACTAGATAAAAATATTTCTAATGAAGAAAAATGGGTGGATATTATGTATTGTAGAGAAAAATTTCTATTTAACAAGACCACTCACTTGGTCAAAGTTTTATGGTGAAACCAGCAATTTAAAAAAGATACATGGGAACCAGAGGATATGATGAGGCATAATTTTTCTCATATGTTTGTATCAGAGTGATGAATTTTGAGGGTAAATATACATTAAGGATGGTTGATTTTAATTCCTTGAGTTTTTATGAAATATATTTTTCAAATAAAATTAATTTCTTGGATATCTTGCGTTACACGCAACCCAAAGTTTTAATGAACCATGATATATTATTATTATTATTATTTAAACATTAACGTTACAACCTAGCCATTAAATTTAGAAATATGAATAATAATAATAAAAATTTAAAATTATGTTTAACATATTTAAATAAATAAAATAAATTTATAAATAATTACTTAATTTTTAGAAATATTTTTATATGCATTGAAAATACCTTTTTCTAAAAAAACACTTTTATTTCACTTTCAAAACAAATAATAAAATTCATTTTTGACACTTAAATAAAAATTTACTTGAAAATATTTCAATATTTTTTAATAAACATGTTAAAATTACCTTATGATTAATTTTTGATAATTTTTTTGAAAAGAATAAATTATCACTGAATAGTGAAAATACTAATTTTAAAGAAAAATTAAATTTTTATTTAATGAATTTACAAAGATTTATATTGTTTAAAAATATTTTAAAAGAAATATTATTTCAATTATTTTATAATAAAACTAATTTAGTTCATTGAAATAGAATTCATATTGACTTTTTATATCAAAACATTATATACTTATGAAAAAAATTAATTAGAAAATTGTGTATTCCTCCCCTCTATGGGTTCACTTTTAAATTAAAATTTTCTAATTCTATGAATAGAGTTTGTAAAAATAGATTCAATATTTTTAATAATAATAATTAATATTATATAATAATATCTATATAAATTGTGGTCTAAATGAATTTTAAAACGTTAAAGAATAATTATTGGGGTTATGGTTAAAATAGGTTTATTAAGGGGTGAAATTTAAAAAATAAGGGTTAAAATGAACTATAAAATTTTACATTTTATATTGGATGGAAATATTTTAAAAGAATCTCATATGAGGTTCTATAATGAACCATTTTTATCCTTTTTAATTATTAATATGTGGGTACACTTTTTTCTTTCCAAAAATTCTAAATGTGTCCACCCCATAACTTATAAAAGGGAACCCACTCTCATATCATCTTCACACATCCAAAATGATTGGGTTTGGAAAATACCTTAAAAAAATTATTAATTACTTATCTCCCCAAAAATTATAGTTCTTAGTTTAATTAGGAAGACATCCTAAGAGGGATTTAGGTATAAACCTAATGTGGTTCTCTAAAGAAGAAAAAAACATTCATAAAATTATGTTTTTGTTTAATTTATTCTTCCATCTTCTTTAAATATTCTTCAAATATAATGATATAATAACACTAGTATATCTAATATAATATGTTTTTTTATTTTAATGGAATAACCTACACTTATCCCCTCTTCTATCAAATGGGAAATGAAATTGTCGATTGTGTGTACGACATCCTACCGACTCACAAAATGATGTAATTATTTTTTCCACCACTAACTCTGAAGGGTTGATATAATGATGCAGTTAAATTATATATATATATATATATATATGATATTAATATAATAATTACACTCCTGAAATTATAATCTCACAAATACCTTCTTACTTTCCATTCTTTGGGAATTTGATAACATTACTCATGTGTACAACAGATTATTGCTGCATGATGTGATATGATTCATTTTTCACATTCCCTTTAAGTTGAAGGAAATAATGATAAATTTAATGAAAATATATGATATGTATGAAATAAAAAGTACTTTTGATATTTCATATATTATTTACCTTTATTCCGCTCTTTTTTTGAGAAAATGGAAACAACATTCATTGGTACATACGACCTACCATATCAATGAATGGTTTAATTAATTTTCAATCAACAACTTTTATAGAGTACAATAAATAAATAAATAAATAATATATATGACAATTATATCATGGTAAATATTATAGATATTATGTAACCATGATCAAAGTAAAATCATCAAAAATACTAAACAAAAACATAAATCAAATACAATGAATTTCTGACCGAAAACGTGATTTTAACATGGAATTATTAATAAATAGGTAATAAATTGTTATTAGTAAATCATATATGGTAAGATAAATATTGATATATTTATTTAAATTATATATAATAAACCTATATTTTTCATAAAGGAGTTTTTAATGTGTATGAAAGTATTTGATACTTAGGGTAATGGATTTTTGTCTCACTTTTATTTATGTGACACACATGCCTTATACACTACTTATTTCTTTTGTGTGTTGTATATACAGATCATTAATATATTTTATTATTATTATAATGAAAACTATATGATATACATATCCACAAAATCATTTTTCTTCGATAGGGCTTATGATTCATGAGATTCCATAGTGGGAATGACCTTATGTTATTATCTATTTGTTTATCAAGACTATTTATGATTACACATACAATGATGCGATATTATGATCCAACTATCAATAATCACATTAATTTTCATATCCTATTTTTATTTCATGAAAATACATGTTTAAATTTCATTTCCCTCACCTTGTGTACTCAAGATATCAAAGTAATGTTGAAAGGAAAATCAAATTTTTTCTCTCTTTAGTCAAACAACCTTTTTTACACATGTCCATATTTTCAAAATATTATGTAAATAATGATTTTAATATTATAAAAAAAAAATTTAAATAAATTTATAATCATTTTTTAATTTTTAACTAATGAGTTTGAAGGAATATTCTTGTAACTTTACCAAATGAGTTACTTTTAACTTTTACCATTAATATGAACAAAAACTTTTTTTAATGTATAAGGAACGAATAGAACTTTCCACCATCATGAATATTATTTGTTTTGATTATTATTTTATAAATTTTAAGGATATTTTCAAAGAAAATTATATCCACAAATTTTTTTATTTTTTTTAGTTTAAAACATTTATTTGCAATGAAAAGTTATTTTTATCAAAAAAATGTTTCCGTTATATGATCTCCAAAATTATTTTCCAAATAATACATAATCCTTTGAAGATACTTAAGATTTAATAGGTATATAATCCAATGATACCATATTTATTCTTTCTTTATATGTTTTATGTTTATGATGAAAAGATTTTTATGAAACCTATTTCTTTTCCACGAGTTATCTATGATGAAATTTTTATGATACCCATTTATTTTCATGGGCCCTGACATGATATATATTTATTTTTAAAGCCACTTGTTTTAATTGTTTTTTATACGATAAAAGTTTTATAATCCTATTTCTTCTCATGTTTTATGATATTATGAATGTTTTATGAGAATATAGAAGATGTATGTAGGATTTTGATTATGTTATGTGTGAGATATATATCTTCCTCCAATGAATTGGGTAAATATTGATATACCCTAAGATAAAAATGGTTGTAATATGGAGTAATCCATATTAAGTAAGGAACATTATCCTATATGATATTATTTGGAGTGAACCATGATTACTATGATGGTTTCGAGATTGAACCCATTCCACTATGATAGTTTTAGTAATGATCTTTGACTATTAAAGGAATAATATTGTCACGACCCGACCCTACCCAAGCTCGAGCCGCAACTACCCCAAACCCACCTCCATAGGCCAGTGGCTGGAGACCAGTGCCGAAGGCACAACAACTCGGGGAGGCCTTTGCCTAAGCACCTATACACACACACACGCAACACACTCAATGAAAAAGTGCAGAGTAAAAGAAAAGACAAGCAGAGTAAAGTGAAACTGCTATATATAAACCACCAAAAGTGCATCGACCTCTAAACAGTACAAGAAAAGTGCTGAAAAGGAAAAAGGGGGAAAAATGTGCCCAACCAGAAAAGTTCCACAACCCAGCAATAGGTAAACAAAAAGAAATAGCTGACGGGTCTCCCACCTGGAACCCAGCCACGACCACCGCACGCGGTCCAAGCTCCCAAGCTCCAACGCTCCACCGAAGTCATGCTCCACCTGTCCGTCGTCTGCAAGGGCACATCAAGTGCGTGCAAATCCCAAGCAGGGGTGAGTATAAAAATACTCAGTAGGATACCTCGACTGCTCGAGGGAGCAACAAAGGAGGTACCGAAGGGTGAGCAGTAGAGCTAATAGAAAAGTAGAGGAGTACAACTGAAAGTGTAGTAAGAGTACAGTAAAGAGTCCATCTCAACACAACAAGAAGAAAGAAGGTAGACTCGTCCAAACACAAGGAGCTGGAAACGGTGGGAAGATGAACTTCCCGTCGAGTCTTCGCTACCTATAGTAGGAGATCAGACTCGTCCAACCATGAGAAGCTAGACACGAAAAGCACGTGGCATACCCCGCGCATCTTCGCCTCTCCTTGAATGAGAGTAACCAAACCTAAGATGTGGGTACTAGAACAAGGTATATAGAAGCCCATATACTGAACAAGAAGCCCGAACAAGGTCGTAAGGGGATCTCCATCCTGTAGCTCAGCCCAAGAAAAGAGTAGCCAATAGTTCCAGACATAACCCCATCATCGATGCCCAGCATCCTGCATGTCTGCCCTGAACCGCAAGCCAAGGGGCTCAATCACCGCACCTTGACACTATCCGCTTTGGGCGGCACTGAATCGCCCGCACGGTTTTAGATCGCGTCTCAAGAACGCCTCTTGGTGGTTAAAGTGCCCCTAGAACTTGAGAGTTCTAAGGAATATCAAACCACATCTTGTCACTGCCCTGTAGTCGAGAGGTATCCTCAAGGTCAATTCATCACAACACTGACCCGTATAACCAAGGGTCCCGCTCCGATAATCATGGAGGAAAGCCATAGACTAGCCTAGTCGATAGGACTGAGTATGGAATGGAAACAGGTGTCCCACTACCCAGCCCCGCTGAAGGGTAATTCATAACCAGATATCGGGTGACCCACTGCCCAGCCCCGCTGGAGGGTGAACCATAATACAGCGTTAGGCAACCCACTGCCCAGCCTCGCTGGAGGGTAAACCATAATACACCATCAGGAGACCCACTGCCTAGCCCCGCTGGAGGGTAAACCATAACACACTGTCAGGTGACCCACTGCCCATCCCCACTAGAGGGTAAACCATAATGCATCATCCGGCGACCCACTGCCTAGCCCCGCTGGAGGGTAGACCTGGAATAAGTTGACAAGCGACCCACTGCCCAGCCTTGCTGGAGGGTAGACCTGGAATAAGTTGGCAGGCGACTGACTGCCCAGGCTTGCTAGAGGGTAGACCCTAAGAGGTCGTCGGGTGACCCACTACCCAGTCTCTGCTGGAGGGTAGACCCTAAGTGGTCGTCGGGTGACCCACTGCCCAGTTTCTGCGGGAGGGTAGACCCTAAGAGGTCGTCAGGTGACCCACTGTCCAGTCTCTACTAGAGGGTAGACCCTAAGAGGTCGTCGGGTAACCCACTTCCCAATCTTTGCTGGAGGGTAAACCCTAGAAGCCAGCGAGCAACCCACATCCCAGCCCTGCTGGAGGGTAAATCCGAAGAATTCGATGAGTAACCCACTGCCCAGCCCCGCTGGAGGGTAACACTCAGAACTTCTCTGGACATCTCTACTGGAGGGTACAACACTGGCCAACCGAACACGGAGTGGGTATCGCGCGACGACCCAACTCCAGCACAACTCACCCAAAGGGGGTTCAGCGCCTGTTCGATAACTAGGTGTCACCAGCACCGCTACCGGCCGATCCATCGAGAACAATACCAGGGAGAGACCACTCAACCCTGCTGGTCAAACAAAGAGCACAGAGCCAGGGGAAAAACTCCACCCTACTGGTCAAACAAACACACAGAGGGACCCTCTACGTTGCGAGAGGTCAAAGTACGCAAAGCAGAACACGAAACGCACATGGGGCCCACAAGACTTGTGGCCCCACGTCAGCCCCAACTGAGCGCACAAACGTTCTCAGGTACAAACCAAACATACCTCCAAGCGCTCCCGTATACTCCCACAGTATACCTCGTCCTAGCCCAAAGGCTATCATGCACACGACACCCAGCGTCAACGCGAAGGCGTGACGTAACAACTCCACCTCAAAGGCCCAGGCACAGCCATCCACATCTTGTGAGTCATTAATATCACTCTCCCAAGAGTGAGCGATCACACACCAAGGGTCCACAACAAACAAGGTAGGACAAACCACCACTGAAGTACCTTCCATGCTTCCACATTTAATAAGACCGCGCAAGAGGCTCCACATGACCAAACAGATCGCATCGTTGTAGACCTCGCGGAAGGACACGTGGGTTAGACTACTTACATGCCTCCAACGGATATACGACGGAAAAGTCACCAACACCGCCTAACGCCAGAACGACGTCCCGTGATCCCGATCCTCAGCCCCGAAAACAGTCGGGCACATCGCACCATTGTGATCCCCTCGAGAAAACATGTCAAAAGAACTACTCACATGAGTTCAACGAATATTCGGGGAAAAAGGCACATTTCGGCGCACCGCACACGAGCGGTGCCACATGGGAGCTGCAACCCAGTCCCAAAACTCAACGAACGGATCGCACCATTGCGATCGTCTCGAAAAAGCACACAAGATGGACGACTCACTTGTCCAAAATGGTCGCCCGGTGATAAAGATGGAAAATCACCGCCGACGCTCAAACGACCCTCGTGGGCCCTGCACCATAGTGCCTAATTATAGTGGGAAGAATGCGCCAACGCGATGACCTCGAAAAAATAGCCAACATCGACTACTCATACGCCCTGAACAAACATCCGAGGAAAAAGTCGCTAAAAGCTGCACACAACTCAAAAGATGGGTCGTGGGGCCCGTGCCTCAACTTCAGCCTCAATACGTAAAACCACCCTGGAAAGCTCCTCCTCGATGCTAGGGTCCCAACGCCATGGACGGCGCTCAAAACGGAAGTCGGACGCGTCTGCACCGTCCAAAACAAGAATCTCGTGAAAAACGCTCGTCCACTTAAAGACACGTCGCTCCTCCATGGCCCCTCATTTAGGGAATTAAAAATTCCCAAAACTATCTCAAAGCACACTCCTAGAGACGAGGGTTACCCTCCCATAGACGGCGTGTAAAACGGACACCCGTAGTGATATTTACGGGTGTCCGAAACCAGAGGGGTCGAGCCCTTGGGCTGGACCGGCCTGGGCCAGCCCATGCCGGCCGGCCCGGCTCGCTGCGCTAGCCCGCGGCTTTTCCATGAAGGCCGGCCGCAAAACCATGGTCCACGCTTGGACCAGACGAGTTCGTTCGTCCCGCGGGTCTTGTTCCCCGCGCGGGGTCGCACGCCGCGACCCCGGTCCACCCTCGCCGCGGCTGTGCGCCGCCTGCCCCCCGAGGCGCTCGCCGCCACTGCGCCTGAATCCCCAGCCGCCGCCGCACCGATCCGCGCCACCGCTGCCCCGGAATGCGCCACATGCCGAGGGGAAGCCGCCACCACCGCCTCCTTGGACCGAAGCTGCGCCGCCATGGGAGCTCACCGGACAGCCGGAAACCACCGGGACAACCCCGAAATTCCCGCAACTTTCGGCGAACCCCTGCGGGCTTCTTCGAACTCGGATTTCAAATCCGAGAAAAGCGTTGGAAAGGGGATAAAATCTACTACGCATTCATTGGATTCACTCGACGTTTATGTAGAAATTTGACACATCAAATTGGAATCAAAGTAGGTTCGGGGATTAAAACGAAACGTTAAAAAAGATCCTACCTGCAGGGGCGTTGCCCGAAGCTTCACGAGCGATCTGCCGCCGCATCGTCGCCTTGCCGGGGTTGCCTCTCCAGAGGAGGAGGTGAGGAGGGGCTTCCTGCGCCAGGGATTGGACAAGTGTGAGGGGTAGGGGATGAGGTTTTAAATAAATTAAAAACAATTTTAATTAATTAACCCATAATTTTCCCCGCATCCGAATCCTTTGGAGAGGTCAAAATTAAACCTCCCCTAGGGTAAACACCACCTCCCGAGCACAAAAGTGGTCTCAGAATTTTAATCTGATACCCCGTTCAAAAGTTATCAAATTTAACGTCCAAAGCTGCAAAATTACAAAAACGCCCCTGGGGCCATTTTTCCCAAACGGCCCGTGCCTGCGAAAATTATACCTCTACTAGGGTAAACGACACGTTCCGAACACAACTGTGCCCTCGATTTTCAAATCCGAGCCATCGTTTAAGAGATAATCGAATTTCTCCATTAAAAGAATAAATTAATTTATTAATTTAGCTTTTTAACCTTCCGGAAGTGAGCGAGGGGTCAAAACATCCCGCACCGACATGTTTTATGTCGTTCCTAGGGTAAAAACCCCATTCTGGACCCATCCGTACACTCAGATATCTGATACAGAACTCCATTTAGAAGTTATCTCATTTATTTAGCGTTTCTAGTGTGAACGCACTGAAAATTTAATTCCAGCCACTCCGGGGCTCGGAATCACACAACGTCCGAAGGCGCTGCTCTGGAATATCATCAAGAATATTCCAAAGTCTTTCGTTGAAGAAACTGGGATCTTACATCATTCCCTCCTTCAAGATTTTCATCCCCGAAAAGAAAAACTAGGGAGCAACATCGGGTAGTAAGCCCACACCTGGATATCCCATACCCAGAAGAACCCACGCACAGCTCTGCATCACCAAACACAGACCAAAGGATTGATCTGTTCACGCGAGGTCGGCCCTTTCCGATGTCGTGCACCCACTCCAGACTTTGGTGTTAGGGAAAGGCGGTAGGGTACCTCGCCAACCCCTTGCAGGGTCTCAAACGGCCCGAAGGCCCTCGGGGGTATCACACATCCCCAGTCTAACCCTTACGTTCCATGCCGCGACTGGAATCACTGCTCGCACCTGGAACAAAGCCCGGTGATTCCGTTCTTCAGAATATCCATATGGTGTAACACCCAAGGATATCTGGTTACATGAGATTTCCGAGTCGATGTCTCTCACCCAAGACTCTCTTACACGCTCGGAAGCGAAGGAGTCAACACCATCGACTAAAGGATAAGGTCTCACACCTTTTTCCTTACCAACACAGGGTTACACTTGACACCCTATGTCACCCTCGTAACACCTCAAGCAAGGAGCAGGGAGAAAAGCCTTTCACACACAGAGCCTAACAATTCTACTGCAAAAAGTAGAAGAGTCCCAAGGGGTACCTCTCACTACCCCATGCTCTGCAGGACCGTAGACATCCAAAGCTCGCAGCTGTTCGTGGTCCCAACCGTCAGCTCCTAGAGCCTGATGTGGACGGCCTAGTGGTGATGGGGAGATCTTGTAAACTTGTCCCCCACTACCAGCTCCTCCCGCTCATCTGCTAGCACCACCTCTCTAGCCACTACTCCGATCAGGGCGCTGCCTCTGCCGTGGTGGTGCGCCTGCTACCTGCCCGAAGCTCATAGCAACTCGGGTTGGGTAGTCTTGTGCCAAGTGACCTCGCCCGTCACAAGCATAGCACCGACACTCTCTGGGCTGCCCTGGTGCCTTTCGGCGCCACTGTGGTGTACGACCACGGCATGGGATCCACTCACGGAAGGGCATCCGCGGCTGAGGCCCAGCGCCTTTTCACCACAGTGGTATACAACCACGTCTCTGAAACCGGCAGTGGTAAGGACACCTGCATCGAGGTCCTGTCCTCCGGCACCTGCTAGCTACGGCAGACGTCCTAGCTCCGTCGCGCCCACTACCACTACCAACCGCAAAACATGAAAGGAAGCCCTCTGTCACCAGCACCTTCTCTAGCACCCCGACATACGTGGAAATGCCCAAGGGTACTATGACAGCACAAATCTCTCAGCGGAGACCCTGATCAAACTTCCGCGCTCGGATGTTGTCGTCACAGACCAAGTCCAGGTAAAAGCATGCACGGTCAGCAAAACTAGCTGCGTACTTGGCCACCGTCATCCCTCCCTGCTGAAACTGCAAGAGCTCCTGAATCCGAACGGAGCGCAAGAAGGAGGGGAAAAACTCTTCACAAAACAACAACCGAAAGTCACCCCATGAAAGAGATGACTTGTCAAGAAGCTAAGTCACCAGACTCCACCAACGCCAAGATGCTCCATGAAAAAGGGTGGCTGCCAAAGCCACTCTCTGATCTGCTGGCGTCGACACAAGACTGAAAAGGCGAACCACGGCCTCTAGCCAAACCTCTACTGTCTGAGGGTCTGGCTCACCACTGAACCTCGGTAGTTCCTACCGCTGGAACTCACAGAGCGCACTCAACCTGCGCTCAAGCTCAGCCTGCTCTGCTGAAACTGCCTCCTGCTCAACAGGTGGGGGGTGCTGTCACCAGCCCACCCGGAGAAAGGGCTCGCACGATGGGTCCTGTACTGTGGCCTCATAGCTCACAGGGTCGTCGTCACGCACCCAAAGCTGGTATCCTGGATGGCTGTCTTCGTGGAGACATCTTGAATATTATCAAGGAGTGTCGCGGTCAGATGGGCATAAATGTATATAACACTAACCACGATGGGGAGCTGACTCAAGAAGGACCGTCAAAGACTCGATCCTATGTGATGCACAAAAAACTTTTCCCTGCAACAAGTGTCTCAGCATGCCGAGTCGACAAGTGGGTTATCAAGGTCCTAGGGAATGGATACGTTGGCCGCCGCACCATCACTGGACTCCTTGGCCTGAGAGCCGCTCTCGAGACACATTAACACTGTTTCCCAAAATCCCAACCAATTCCTTTTATTTTAGGGATGTCCGAACAGCGTCCCAAGGAACGAACCACCTCTGATACCACTTTGTCATGACCCGACCCTACCCAGGCTCGAGCCAAAACTACCCCAAGCCTGCCTCCATAGGCCACGGGCTGGCGACCAGTGCCGAAGGCAAAACAACTTGGGGAGGCCTTTGCTTAAGCACCTGCACACACACACGCAACACACTCAATGCAAAAGTGCAGAGTAAAAGAAAAGACAAGCAGAGTAAAGTGAAACTGCTATATATAAACCACCAAAAGTGAATCAACCTCTAAATAGTACAAGAAAATTGCTAAAAAGGAAAAAGGGGAAAAACACATTCCCAAACAGAAAAGTTCTACAACCCGGCAACAGGTAAACAAAAAGAAACAGCTGACGGGTCTCCCACCTGGAACTCGGCCACGACCACCGCACGCGGTCCAAGATCCCAAGCTCCAACGCTCCACCGAAGTCACGCCCCACCTATCCTTCGTCTGTAAGGGCACACCAAGTGCGGGCAAAGCCCAAGTAGGGGTGAGTATAAAAATAATCAGTAGGATACCCCGAAGGCTCGAGGGAGCAACAAAGGAGGTACCGAAGGGTGAGTAGTAGAGCAAACAGAAAAGTAGAGGAGTACAACTGAAAGTGCAGTAAGAGTACAGTAAAGGGCCCATCTCAACCCAACAAGAGGAAATAAGGTAGACTCGTCCAAACACAAGGAGCTGGAAATGGTGAGAAGATGAACATCCCATCGAGTCTTCGCTACCTATAGTAGGAGAGCAGACTCGTCCAACCAAGAGAAGCTAGACACGGAAAGCACGTGGAATACCCCGATCCTCTTTGACTCTACTGGAATGAGAGTAACCAAACCAAAGAAGTGCGTACTAGAACAAGGTATATTTAATCCCATATGCTCAACAAGAAGCTCGAAAAAGGTCGTAAGGGGATCTCCATCCCGTAGCTCAGCCCAAGAAAAGAGTATCCAACAGTTTTAGACATAACCCCATCATCGATGCCCAGTATCCCACACGTCTGCCCTAAACTGCAAGCCAAGGGGCTCAATCACCGCACCTTGACACTATCCGCTTTGGGCGGCACTGACTCGCCTGCACGGTTTTAGATCGCGTCTCAAGAACGCGTCTTGGTGGGGAATGTGCCCATCGAACTTGAGAGTTCTAGGGAAAGTCAAACCACACCTCATCACTGCCCTGCTGTCGAGAGGTCTCCCCAAGTTCAAGTCGTCACAACACTGACCCGTATAAAAAAGGGTCATGCTCCGGTAATCATGGAGGAAAGCCACAGACTAGCCTAGTCGAGAGGATTGAGTCTGGAATGCCAACAAGTGTCTCACTGCCTATCCCTGCTGGAGGGTAATTCATAACCATATATCGGGTGACCCACTACCCAGCCCTGCTAGAGGGTAAACCATAGTACAACATCAGGAGACCCACTGCCCAGCCCCGCTGGAGGGTAAACCATAATACACCGTCAAGGGACCCACTGCCCATCCCCGCTAGAGGGAAAACCATAATACACCGTCAGGCGACCTACTGCCCTGCCCCGCTGGAGGGTAAACCAAAATACATCATCCGACGACCCACTGCCCAGCCCCGCTGGAGGGTAGACCTTAATAAATCAGGAAACCCACTGCCCAGCCCCACTGGAGGGTAGACCTGGAATAAGTCGACAGGCGACCCACTGCCTAGGCATGCTGGAGGGTAGACCCTAAGAGGTCGTCGGGTGACCCACTACCCAGTCTCTGCTGGAGGGTAGACCCTAAGTGGTCGTCAGGTGACCCACTGCCCAGTCTCTGTAGGAGGGTAGACCCTAAGAGGTCATCAGGTGACCCACTGCCCAGTCTCTGCTAGAGGGTAGGCCCTAAGAGGTCGTCGGGTGACCCACTGCCCAGTCTCTGCTGGAGGGTAAACCCTAGAAGCCAGCGAGCGACCCACTGTCTAGCCCTGCTGGTTGGTAAACCCAAAGAAGTCAATGAGTAACCCACTGCCGAGCCCCGCTGGAGGGTAAAACTCAGAACTTCTCTGGCCATTTCTACTGGAGGGTAAAACAATGGCCAACCAAACACGGATTGGGTATCGCGTGAACACCCAACTCCAGCACAACTCACCCAAAGGGGGTTCAGCGCCTGTTCCATCACTGGGTGTCACTAGCACCGCTACCTGCCGATCCATCGAGAACAATACCAGGGGGAGACCACTCAACCCTGCTGGTCAAACAACGAGCATAGATCTAGGGGAAAACTCCACCCTGCTGGTCAAACAAACACACAGAGGGACCCTCTATGTTGCGAGAGTTCAAAGTACACAAAGCAGAACAAGACACACACATGGGGCCCACACGACGTGTGGCCTCATGTCAACCCCAACTGAGCGCACAAACGTTCTCAGGTTCAAACCACACGTACCTCCAAGCGCTCCCGTATACTCCCAGAGTATACCTTGTCCTAGAAATAGGCTATCGTGCACACGACACCCAGCGTCAACGCGAATGTGTGACATAACAACTCCACCTCAAAGGCCCAGGCACGACCAACGACATCTTTTGAGTCATTAATATCACTCTCCCAAGAGTGTGTGATCAAACGCCAAGGGTCCGCTACAAACAAGGTAGGACGAACCACCAATGGAGTACTTCCATGATTCCACAATTAATAAGATCGCACAAGAGGCTCCGCACGACCGAAAGGATCACACCGTTGTAAACCTCGCGAAAAAAAGCAGGTTAGACTACTTACTTGCCTCCAATGGATATCCGACGGAAAAGTCCCCAACATCGCCTCACGCCCGAACGACATCCCGTGATCCCAATCCTCGGCCCCAAAAACAGTCGGGCGCATCGCACCATTGTGATCCCCTTGGGAAAACACGTCAAATGCACTACTCACATGAGTGCAATGAATATCCGGAGAAAAAAGTGCATTCCGGCGCACCGCACATGAGCGGTGCCACGTGGGACCCGCAACCCGGTCCCGAAACTCAACGAACGGATCGAACCATTACGATCCTCTTGAAAAATCACACAAGATGGACTGCTCACTTTTCCCAAACAGTCGCCTGGTGATAAAGATGGAAAATCATCGTCGACGCTCAAACGACCCTCGTGGGCCCCACACCATCGTGCCGAATTACAGCGGGCAGACTACGCCAACGCGATGCCCTTGGAAAAACACCCAACCTCGACTACTCACACGCCCCGAACAGACGTCCGAGGAAAAAGTCACTAAAAGATGCACGCAGCTCAAAAGACGGGTCGTGGGGCCCGCGCCTCAACTTCGGCCTCAATGCCTAAAACCAGCCTGGAAACCTCCTCCTCGATGCCAGGGTCCCAACGCCACTAACGACGCTCAAAACATACGTCAGATGCGTCTGCACCGTCCAAAACAAGAATCTCGTGAAAAATGCTCGTCCACTTAAAGACACGTCGCTTCTCCGCGGCCACTCATCTAAGGAATTAAAAATTCCCAAAACTATCTCAAAACACACTCCTCAAGACGAGGGTTACCCTGCCGTAGACTGCATGTAAAACAAACACCCGTAGAGATATTTACGGGTGTCCAAAACCAGAGGGGTCGAGCCCTTGGGCTGGACCGGCCTAGCCGGCCGGTCCACCCGGCCTGGGCCGGCCCGTGCCGGCCGGCCCGACTTGCTGCACCGGCCCCCGGCTTTGCCGCGCGAGCCGGCCACAGACCCGCGGTCCACTCTTGGACCGGCCGAGGCCGGTCGTCCCGCGTGAAGACCCACGGGCCGTGGGTCTTGTTCCCCGCGCAGGGTCGCACCACGCGACCTCGGTCCACCCTCGCCGCGGGTGTGCGCCGCCTGCCGCCCGAGGCACTCGCCGCCGCTGCACCAGACGCCCCATCCGTCGCCGCACCGATCCGTTCCACCGCCGCCTGTCGAGGAGAATCCGCTGCCGCCGCCTCCTTGGACCGAAGCCACGCCGCCATGGGAGCTCACCGTACCGCTGGAAACCACCGGGACGACCCTGAAATTCAAGCAACCTTCTGCGAACCACTGCGAGCTTCTCCGAACTCGGATTTCAAATTCGAGACAAGCGTTGGAAAGGGGATAAAATCTACTACGCATTCATTGGATTTGCTCGATGTTTAAGCACCAATTCGACGCATCAAATTAGAATCAAAGTAGGTTCGGGGATTAAAACGAAATGTTAAACAAGATCCTACCTGCAGGGGCATTGCCCGAAGCTTCACGGGCGATCCGCCGCCACATCGTCGCCTTGCCAAAGTTGCCTCACCAGAGGATGAGGAGAGGAGGGGCTGACTGCGCCAGGGAGTGGACAAGGGTGAGGGGTAGGGGATGAGGGTTTAAGTAAATTAAAAATAATTTTAATTAATTAACCTACAATTTTCCCCGCATCCGAAACCTTTGGAGATGTCAAAATTAAACCTCCCCTAGGGTAAACACCACCTCCCGAGCACAACGGTGGTCTCAGAATTTTAGTCCATGACCCCATTCAAAAGTTATAAAATTTAACGTCCGAAGCCGCTAAATTATGAAAACGCCCCTGGGGCCATTTTTCACAAATGGCCCGTGCCCACGATACTTATACCCCTCCTAGGGTAAACGACACGCTACGAACTCAACGGTGCCATCAGTTTTCCAATACGAGCCACCGTTTAAGAGATACTCGAGTTTCTCCATTAAATGAATAAATTAATTTATTAATTTATCCGTTTAACCTTCCGGAAGCGAGCGAGGGGTCCAAACATCCTGCGCTGACATGTTTTATGTCGTTCCGAGGGTAAACACCCCATTCCGGACCCATCCGTACACTCGGATCTCTGATACGGAACTCTGTTTAGGAGTTATCTCATTTATTTAGCGTTTCTAGTGTGAACTTAATGAAAATTTAATTCCGGCCACTCTGGGGTTCAGAATCACACGCCGTCCGAAGGCGCTGCTCTGGAATATCATCAAGAATATTCCAAATTCTTTCGTAGTAGAAACCGGGTTCTTACAAATATTCTATGTTTATGTCTATGAAAAAAAATCTATGTCTTGTGCTATTGTTGTGATCTCTTGTATCATCTTGTTTTATTATATTATTATTCATGTCTTATAATCTAGAATGATTTATTGCCTGACTAATGCCTATGATTATATGGTGTCAACGGTATGGTTCTAAAAATTTATATCTAGTTTTCATACTCATATAATCTTGTTATATTTATATCTACGATGTTTACCCTTATGAAGCATCCTAACTCACCCATTATTATGTTTCTTTTTTATAGATTATGATAAAAAAATTTATGTATGACATGTCTAAGAAGGGTGATAATTATAAAGAACATCATGGGAGATTATTTAGTTAACTTATGAATAAGTTTCTTTTTGTAACCGAGTTTCCAAAGGTGATAGACCAAAATGATTCTTGTAAAGATATTTTTCTTATGTAAGGATCATTCATATAAAAATATGTAATATATATGTTTGAAAAGTTTGGGTTCCTATTGTGTGGGTGGGGGGGTAGTGGATTTATATCAAACATATGATTGGGGTGCCATGATTTGGATCCATTTCCAACGATGGGAAATTCAATAGAGTTAGAGGTCAGTGATGGGAGCCTCCATGAACATAGAGCTCGAATGGATATGGGTTCCAAGAATTTAGATCCAGATGCACAAACAACCATGGGATGGGCTCTCAGATCCAAGTGATGTATGCATATGTTTTCTGTCTATATGGAACTTGAAGCATAGATTTTTGTGAGATGGGTCCCCGAAGCCAAGGGACATATGGTAATGGATTCCAGGGATATGGAGTCTGATGCATAGACATTCATGGGATGGTTCCCAAGATCCCTGAGAATATGAATATAGATTAAATGGATATAGAACCACATGTACAACCTATTATGGTATAGTTCCCCAGATTTATGAGGATATGGTTATGGATGAAAATATTTGGTTCAGGGTGCACATAATTCCATGAGATGTGTCTCTAGAGCCATAATGATGTAGGGTGTAGCTACCATGGACTTAGATCTCAAAGTGGGGTGCCGTTGATTTATAACCTAAATATTTGGACTATAATGGGATAATAACCAATACTTATCAGTATCATTTAGTGATACCATTTATTTAGACCTAACAAGTTATTGGTTAGAATTATCTAAACAATGTACTCAGAGACACCCCAACACTGGGCAAAGAAATTATGGTTGATTAGAGTATTAGACCTGAGTATGGATAATAATTTCCCTATAATTTATTTTCTAAAATATTTATTTATCAAAAAATGTCACGTGAATATATCATTAGTAATGTTAATTAGTACATGACCACATTGGTCATTCCCTATCAAGTCTTGTGCTCACACACTACTGAGGCCGCTAATGAACATGGTTACCAGATAAGCTATCAAACTGTTATTATGGGGACATGTAGGGATGGGGAAAGAGATCAGGTTTATCATTGTCAACCAAAACAACTATGTTGATATTTGGAGATCAGGATGTAGTATGGAATACAGTGGTATTAAATAGATGTTTTTATCTTTTTCTATTTTGGTTAGTATATATAATCTTCCTAGTGGGAAGTCAGTTGTGTTTTTGACATGTTTTTTTGGAATTACTACATTATGTACTATTGATGGATGTTAATTCTTCCTATGTACTATGATATGTATGAACACTAGTTATTATTTATGATTTTTAACGTTTATACAAAAGGTATAGCCTCCCCTTGATACCTCCTTAGACCCCCAGTACTAGTTAGAATCCTCTATCATTTGGGGAGGTTCACCTGGGGCCACGTGGAAAACTAGTCTCATTATCATTCATATTGTGAGATTGGACATGATGTTATAGATATAGACCCCATATATATATAATCCCATACCCAGTAAATCTACGTAGAGTTATAGGATTCCATTCCCTAATCCCATTGGGGGGGATTTTCAACCCTATATTAGGATGTTAAGTGGATATTCCATTATGACTCCCCCATCAAGGTGGGTTTCCACTCATCAAGGATGTTCAAAATATGAGTCTAATCATTAATATGTTATTGTGGTAGATCATTCTTTATTATTTGTAATTCCCATATTTATCTTTGAATATAGATCAACCATCACATAACACATGGAATTTCACCTAGTGGGGATTTCTTGTAGCCCACAATACAATCCAAAGGAAGGTACATTATGTGATTTTCTGGGTACATGGCATGTATTTCATATATAGTTATCTTCCCATGTAATGGTAACCAACATGAAATAAAAAATATTAACTACATGGTGTGGTAACAAGGAAGATGTTGTATAGATTTGGGTTCTAAACCCCACATGAGTCTCATTGCTCGAGTCATGTTCCACAAGTAGTTACGTGGGGTGTTGGATAGGAATAAATATGGTATAAGCCCCCCAAGATTACCTAGGAATATAATTCATATATAGGTATAGAAAGCCTTATAGGATAACTTGATGTTTGGTCTAGACCACACAACCTTGTGATATTTTTCTATTTACAAAACCCCAACATTGCTTCAATGAAACACATGTCACATATTCATTCAAACTACGTGTCATGTGGTTGAGTATTTTCTAGAAAGTTAGCATCTTTCATAATATTCAAATCAACCTTTATCATTGTTGTTATTAACACTAAATAAATCACAAAATGTGTTGATTGACCCCAATTCCAACATAGAGGTAAGATTATGGCCATCAGTCATTAGAAATTAAAACTCCTTTCACCTTTCCAAGTCATCTTCACATCTTAGTTTAGGAAATAAACATATTTATTTCATCTTTAATATCCATAATTTTGAAAAAACGTCCCCCATACCACAATAACGAATGAAATGTTCATGATAAGTATTCATGGAAATAATAATTGATTTTAAAATGATTTTTTCAACTAAAACGTTTTGAATCACCAGACCAGCCAAATTCCTATGATGAACATATAAATAACAAAAGGGGAAATCCATAAACCAAAAAAGTGAGAATCAATAGTGAGTATATGTGATCGATTATCATCTACAATGAGAAATATTAGAAGAAACAAATAAATTTTCCCAGTTACTGAATCTATTTCTCCCAAGTCATATGTTAAAATTCATAATTTTATAGGGCTAGAAAAAGGTTAATTTCAAATCCAACTGATAAGATAAATAATATATAATCGCAGTGACATAAAAAATGAATAAATAGAAAACATAGCCCTACAATATGTTGGATAAATTACTATATAATAATGATTCCCTGTTGATGTCGATGGAAAATTCAGTTTGAACTGATCATCCCTCCACAAAACATCCTTTTTCTTTGATAAATTCTATTCCCACAAAGGATATCCCTCCAAATAAATTATAATGGGTTTAAATTAACCCTAGAAAATGTTTATAACTATTTTTATAGAGATTAAGATAGGTTAAATATTTAAAAAAATCAAATAAATTAACTTTTTTAAATTTATTTAATAAATATGATAGGGACTGCACATCATCTTAAATGTAAAGACCCCAAACATGATGTACATGGATGTTACATTACTTTTGAGGAAAACATAATACATAACAAAAAGCAACACTCATGTACCATAATAGCGTAGTATCTTTGGTAACTCGGAACATAATCTTCTAATCAAGGTGCATGATTTTCAAAATCACCCATAAAGATCTTCCACTTTTAGTTTTCTTACCTAAAACCTTTATTTATATCCTGGGGAAAAGAAAACATATAAAGGGTGATCTCAAATGCTCAGTATGGGTAAGCATGGATAAAATAAAACAAACCATATACATTTGAACTAAAAAACATGAAGATAATGTTTAAACATCAAAATCTTGAGCAATGAAATAAAACATGGCAGTATGTAAGGCATAGATCATATTGGGACTTCAATCATGATAAATTAGCATGGAAATAAATAATATAATTGTGGAAAACCATTAATCACTTGATATGAATTCCATAGAAGCCAAGACATTGATTCCAAGACCATCTTAGTGGACAAAGTTGCTTATTAAATCGAGTTCACTCCTCATTCCAGTCCTGTATCACTGAACCCGATTAACTTGCTGTTCCAGCCATGTCTATCTCATGAGATATAAATCTTTACCCAATGAATTGAAGGAAGATATAGGTATCATCCATCTTATAATGAAATCTTTATTACATGTGCCACAACATAAACATAAATCATTCATCATAACCCAAATAATAAAATGGGTTTCATAAATATCATCCCATCATAACATAATCCATATAAAAAATGGATATCATTTCATCATAAGAAAAGTGAAACCATGTAAATCATAGAGACATTATACTTGAAACATACACATATGAAATAATGTCATTTTGGATGGAAATTGGTTTTGATAAAACACTTGAAATGAATTCTTGAGGAAAATATCCTTTTTTTCTTCGAAATCAATTTATTTTCACAAAATGCCATGAAATTTTAAAAGAAAAGTATTTTGTTGAAAATATTAATGAAATATTGTAGAGGAATCACCATGAAAATTAGGTTCTATGAAACTTTAAAAATCCGTTCATGCAATATAATTTTAAAAAAACATTTTTCTCGTACTTTTTCCAAAAAAGTCAAAAAGTTCCTCGTATGGTAAAAAAATAAATATTCCTTACATACCATATAGTAAAACTAAAAAATGGGTAAAAATGAATTTACAAATACATGAAACCATTTTTAGAAAACAGTGATATGGATGATAAATATAACCTCAGTAAATACTTACGAATAAACAATCTCGGATAAAAACTAGATTGGAAAAGTTATCCCTTACCTTATGTCTGATATGCTTCGTATGTATCCGAAAATCCTGTATAATAATTTAAACAATGTCATTGAATTATTAAAGAATCATATTCATTGTTATGATATCATATATGGTTCACTTATGACTTTATATTACCCGTTCTTTTGTAAATTCCATGTTAAACCAGCGTTTTGGGTAAAATCGTTTCTTTTATCGTACGTGTTTCGATTTGTTGTTCTTAATTTTATTACTCATATCCTGATTATCTTAATTCTAGAATTTAAAACATGATTTATATATAATATATATTCAGTATATAAATATATATGATAAATAGATAAATGGAATGAAATACACCGTTCATGGAGACGGTAGGTCGTACGTACGCATGAACGCTGTTTTTGTTTCATTATTGAATTGAATGGAATTAATTAAATGAAAAATATATTTACATAAATCATGTATCATTATTATTTAATACATTTCATGATTACTTATTATATATATACTTTATAATCATACTTGAATGGTTAATCATGGAAAATGAATCTCATCGCGTTCATGGAGACAGTAGTCCGTACGTATGCACGAGGGATGATATCGTTCCCATAATTATTGAATAGAATTGGAGTGAATGATATAATATCTCAAAATTTATATGATTTTAGAATAACCATATATATTTATTCATTACACCATTATACCCAACCAAGTAAGGTGGTGGTGGAAAAACTAATTACACCACGGCGTGAAGACGGTATTCCGTACGTACACACGTGCGGTGATTCCATTTTATGTATGATGGATAGAAGGTGAAATGGGGTTGTTTAATATTTTTAATATCATATCAGTATATTATTGATACTTATTTTATTAATTTTCAATTAAACAACTAAATAATAGGAATTTTAAGAAGAAATAAACTTGAAAGAATCGGTAGAAGAGATTACCTCTTCTTCAACGCACCTCCTTTAATCTTCCTTTTATGGGAATAAAGTTGGTCTTTGGAGAAGACCAAATCCTCCAGAATGTTTCTGGGGAAGTTGAGAAGCGAAATGGGTAGGGGTAAGTCGATCTTGAAGGCTCAAAGTGTTGAAAAAGTGGAGAGGGAGGAGGTTCCCTTTTATAAGGGAGGAGGAGGGCACCTTTGGAAACCTTAAAAATATTAATTTATAATAAAACAAACCCCACTTAAAAACCAACAAAAATAACTCATATTCAAATATTTGATGAGATAGAGTTTTAATATCATTAAAAAATAAAATTTAGACATGTTTGAAATTTATTTTAAACCTTATCAACTTGATTTAGCCTTATTTAATTATTTAATCTTATTGGTTGTAATAAGATTCTAAATTTTAAATTGTTATAAATAATTATTTATGTGTTGTTAATTGTCTATAATTGGATAATTTATGAAATTTTATACCATATAAATTTTAATTTATAATTTTTAAATAATTTTTTTGATTTTTAAACAATTTTATATTATGTTATTTTTATAAAATAAGAATAATGTCAATTTTGACACTATTAATTTATTTTAATTTAAATTAAATTCGCATAGAAGGTATGTTCAAAATAAAATATTTAATAGATTATTAACATGTCATATTTATCTGGAAAATTCTAGTAGAATATTAAATAGTTAATACAATATTTATTTTAATATTTTCAAAACCATTTATTTGATATTTCATTCAATAAAATAATTTCAACATCACTATTGTGTCACCTTTAACGATAACTGTTTAATCCCTAAAAATTATAAATAAATTTAAATGATGTAGATAATTTTATTATCTTTCTGGATAATATTCATGTTCAAAGTTTCATGAAGTTATCACTAAATTGAAATTATTATACTTATAATATTTAAGAGAGTGACATGTTGTCACTTTTTTTTTGTTTTAATATTAATTAAATTATTATCATGGTAAAAAGTCCATAAAATTGATCTATTCTGACACTTATGTGATATTAGTATACTTTTAGTCATCCAATATAATTTTGGTAGGTGTTAGGGTAATTTTATAATCTTATTTTTACCGTTAATTAACCGATTTACCTTTAACTGTAGTAAAAAAAATTACCCTAGTTACTATTCATAATTTCAAATAAAGAAAAGTAACATATTAACATAATTTCGACCCAATGAATTCAAATATGGAATCCATTTTTCAAAATTAGAAACATTGAAGTTGTAGTAATTAATTTAAAATTAATTCTGTTGTTAAGAAAACAGATTTTAAAAGGTAAAACATTTCCAAAGATTGAAATGTTTTTACCTATGAATTCAATGTAAAAATAATGGTAATGACATAAATTATATTAAATGGAAAAAATATATTCTATTTATACTTTAAAACCATCAATATTATAATTTAATCATATAATTTATTGCGATGAAAAAAGTTGTTTTTAATTAAAATATAATGTGTTTTTACTATTCATTAAAATATGAAAGTTATCAGAATAATATGAAAAATTTATCCAAATTAAATTTTTATATCCTGATTCCAATGAATAATTTTATTATGTAAAATTGAATTTATAAACATGTCAAAAAATAGATTTAAACTGGGTTCACTGTCAAAAGGCGGCAAAACAACATTTTTTGAAAAATACTTATTTTACCCGAAAAATTTATTTTGTTCCCAAACCATGTTCTAGAAAATGAGTATGATGAATAATAATGTTATAAAATTCGAAATTTAGTTAATAATATTCATAACGGCTAGTCCATAATAATATTATAACAATATATCGTTGTTTAGTGAAACCTGGTATTGCGTACAACACACGCTATCGAGGAAGGTCGCGATTGCGTGTAATGCAAACCATGTCAGGGTTGCGTATTGTGAACAACTTTTTTGTTGTTGTGTATAACAAAATCCAACCATATTCCAGTTATAAATTGAATATATATATATATATACACTCAATTTTGCATAGAATAAATACTATCAAACAAACATGAAATTGTGTGTAACATGATCCAAGAATAGTGTTGTGTATACTACAAGCTAATACAGTGTTGCGTATAGTGAAAGATAATATTGGTGTAGTATATAAAAAAATACATCAAAGAAATTAAAAAGAATAATTTTCATAAAATATCGGGTTGTTACATTACCCCCCTTAAAATAAATTTCTCCCTCGAAATTCGTCACGGTTATAAATGGTTTTCTACTTGAAAGTTTCTTTAATAGAAACCCACATCATAAAAAGGAATACCAAAACATAACATTAAAAACTAATGTATGAAACATAATGGTTACCCAAATTAATTAATCACTGGGTTTCCACATAGAAGAACAAAGGTGAAAATATGGATATGGAAGAGAAATCTAACCATCAAGTTCTGATGGAGAGTGGCAGAGAACATGGCTATGAAAAATCCAACAATTACAAATCCATAAATTTGTGATGATCTAAGGTTCCATCTAATTCATTAGATATGAGGGCAATAGGACAAAATTTTTGGTTTTCAAGATCATTTCCCAAATGTTGAAGAATTTTTGAATTAAATGAAATACATACTTTATTTTGGTACAATCTCACTATTGTTCGTGCCTTGAATAATTTATACTTCATCTATTAAAGAAATGAAGTTGAATTTGCCTTCCATGAAGTGTTAGCGGATCATGCGATAGAATGATAGGTCATTACATCTGTCTCAAACATAAGGTTAGAAATAGTTATATACACAAGTCCATTTATGGTGAGATTAATCGTATACTGTTCAAAAATGGACTTATACTTCATCTATCATACCACTTAATAAAATAAAACCAATTTCTACAAACCAGGGACTTCATATAGGTCAATGGTAGGCGATAAAGGCCTGTTGCACTTCAGTTGTGGGTTCAATTCCCACAGCCTTTTCCGACGCGATGGGTTTTCACCCATCCTGTAGGATTTACTTTTTCTAAAACTCAATTATTATAAAATACCATCAATATTATCGAAAATTTTATATCCTTAAACAATACTAACTTATATACAACATAATTCATTCCAATCTTTAGGCTGATCTAAAATACTTCTATCCAAGCTCATAGTATAAAGAAAACAATTAATAGAAATGTCATCTACCGAGCAGGTGAATACCATCATTTATCCCCCATATATCATAAGATATATCTTGTTGGTCACATTCCAAACATGTGAATACCTTAATCTGGTATTCTCTAGAAAAATGAATACCCATTGAACCTTAGTTAAAACATGAATTCTATTAAAAGTTAACTCTTTCCACATACCAAAATCCCAAAATTTCTACATACGCAATCCATGATACCAGTCACGAACTCATTTCATTTTTTCTTTATCCCTTCATTATGTTCATATCATCTTCTTTACAATAATATTTCAATCACTTTTCATGGTTACCGGTTCCATATAATTATTGAAATCCAATACATAGATATTCCAAAATTCCACGATTCCATAAATGAGATTCCATGATACTATTTTGAAATCCCATTACATAAACAATTAATCATTCCACAAAATCATTGTCATACACAACATCAAAAATAGTGATCTCATGTGACTTCCCTTTATCCTTTGACTTATAAGGTTTCTCACATCGATCATCATTAACCCTTGGATTATGGAATTGATTAGCATAATGCCTAATTTCCTTGCACTAGAATCATTGAAGTGTTGGTGGAGCATTCCGTGTAGTCTTTTTTCTATCCACATAATTTGCTACCTTTTTCCTATTAATTGGACACTCAATTGCTTGATGACCTTCTTTTCTACACTTAAAACATTTTCTAGTACCTTTTTGGAAATCTCCACAGTGATTCTTTCCACACTTTGAGCATAAAGTATCATTCATCTTATTTTCACCATTGTTCTGTGAAATTTCCATGAACTCCATATTTCATTTCTTGTCAAAACCATGAGATGGATATGTAACACCAACTTCCAGTTCTACCTTGATAGAACAATGCACAATTTCTTCATAGCTACTGAAGACTATTATAACTAATTCTCTTAGAAGACTTGGTTTTAAGGAACTGAAGAATCAATCAACTTTACTTTCAAGTTGGATGATAAATCCAGATGCATATCTTGCAAGACTTGTAAAATTCTTTTCGTATATTACAAAAGATTCATCATCATTCTACTTAAGCTCACAGAACTCTTTTTCCATCTTTGTTCAAAGAATACAATGGAAGTAATTATTAAAAAATAAGTTCCTGACCTCATCCCATTCCGTGGATTCAATTTCATCTTGGGGATTCATATTCTTAATTAGATTCCACCATTGGTCTGCTTCACCTTCTAAATGGTAAACAGACAGAATGAATTTTTCTTGTTCTGAATAGGGAAGTATGGAAAATATATTTTCAATGGTATTGATCCATTGTTCAGCAATAAGTGGATTAGAAGACCCACTGAAAGAAGTTAGATGTTGCCTCATGAAGGACTCAATATAATATTGTTCCTTTCTCTACTCATTTGGAAGTCCAGAATGATTCATAGCTTGTGTAAGTATAACAATATAATTTTCACTCCATATCCCATAACATTGGTTTGTTTAGGAGGAAAATTATTACATTGTCTATTACATTAATCAACATGGTTCCTTTGGGTTTTAGCTACCGTCTAAAACCCCAAAAGAATAGTGTGAGAGGCAAAAATCATGCTAGGGAAAACAACATAATAAAGTGGGATTACATTCAATATCTAACATATTAGGTTTAATTATAATATCATTACCGTAATTCTAGGATTATAAAATATACTTATACTTAACCATAGGGACATACCTAGGTATACCGTAGAAATATCTCTAGGGATTTCCCTAAAGTTTTCACATCCTAGTTTCCAAAGGTTAACTAAACCTTTCCCCTGATACCAATTGTAGAGACCCCAAACATGGCGTACATGGAAATGACATTACTTTTGAGGAAAACATAATACATAAAAAAACCAACACTCAAGGACCGTAATAGTTTAGTGTCTTTGGAAACTCGGAACATAATCTTCTAATCATGGTGAAAGATCTTCAAAATCCCCCTAAAGATCTTCACCTTTTTGTTTTCTTAACTAAAACCTTTCTTTATATCCTGGGGAAAATAAAACATATAAAGGGTGAGATCAAATTCTCATTAAGGGTAAGCATGGAGAAAATAAAACAAACCATATACATTTGAACTAAAAAACATGAACATAATGTTTAAGAATCAAAATCTTGAGCAGTAAAATAAAACATGGAAGTATTTAAGGAATAGATCATAATTGAACATTAATCATGATAAAATAGAATGGGAATAAATCATATAATTGTGGAAAACCATTACCCACTTAACATTATTTCCATAGTAGCCAAGGAATTTCTTCCAAGAACATCTTAGTGGACAAATCCCCTTACTGAATCGAGTTCACTCCTCGTTCCAGTCATGTATCACTGAACCAGATTAACTTTCTATTCTATCCATGCCTATCTCATGATATATGAATTATTACCCAATGCATTGGAGGGAGATATAGGTCCCACCCATCTTATAATGAAATCATTCTTACTTATTCCACAATAAAAACATAAATCATTCATCATAACTCAAAGAACAAAATGGGTTTCATAAACATCATCCCATCATAACATAATCCATATAAAACAAATGGATATCATTTCATCATCAAAAGAGTGAAACCATGTAAATCATAGAGAAATTATACTTGAAACATACACATATGTAATAATGTCATCTTGGATGGAAAATGGGTTTGATAAAACACTTGAAATGAAATCTTGAAGAAAATATCCTTTCTTATTCAAAAACATTTTCTTTTCACAAAATACCATGCAATTTTAAAAGAAGAGGGTTTTTTTGAAAATATTCATGAAATCTTGTAGAGGAATCTTCATGAAAATTAGGCGTTATGAAACCATAAAAATCTGTTCATTCCGTATAAGTTAAAAAAACATTCTTCTCGTACCTTTGCCGGAAAAGTCAAAAAGTACCTCGTATGGTAAAAAAAAGAAAAATTCCTTACATAACATATAGTAAAAGTCAAAAGTGGGTAAAATGGAATTTAAAAATACATGAAACAATTTTTAGAAAACAGGTACATGGATGATAAATATAACCCCAGTAAATACTTACGAATAAACAATCTCGTATAAAAATTGGATTTAAAAAGTTATCGCTTACCTTATGTACGATATGCTTCGTATGTATCTGAACCTCCTGTATAATGATTTGAATAATATCATATAATTATTACAGAATCATATTAACTATTATGATATCATATATGGTTCACTTATGACTTTATATTACCCATTCTTTTGTAAATTCCATGTTAAAGCAGCGTTTTGGGTAAAATCGTTTCATTTATCATACGTGTTTCGATTTGTTGTTCTTGATATTATTACTCATATCCATATTTACATAATTATAGAATGTAAAACATGATTTATATATAATATATATTCAGTATATTAATATATATGATAGATTGATAAATGGAATGAAATACACCATTCATGGAGATGGTAGGCCTTACGTACACATGAACACTGTTTTCATTTCCTTATTGAATTGAGTGGAATTTATTAAATGAAACATATATGTACATAAATCCAGTATCATTATTAAGTAATATATTTAATGGTTATTTATTATATATATACTTTATAATCATACTTGAATGGTAAATCATGGAAAATGAATCTCATCGTGTTCGTGGAGACGGTAGTCCGTACGTACGCACGAGCGATGATATCGTTACCATAATTATTGAATAGAATTAGAGTGAATGATATAATATCTCAGAATCAGTATGATGTTATAATAACCATATATAGTTATTATTTACACCATTATACCCAGCCAAGTAAGGTGGTGGTGGAAAAACTAATTACACCACGGCGTGGAGACGATATTCAGTACGTACACACGCATGGTGATTTCATTTTTCGTAGGATGGATAGAAGGTGAAATGGGATTGTTTAATATTTATAATATAATATCAGTATATTAATGATACTTATTGTATTACTTTACAATGAAACAACTAAAGAAGAAGAATTTTAATATGAAAAAAACTTGAAAAAATCGGTAGAAGAGATTACCTCTTCTTCGACACACCTATTTTACTCTTTCCATTAAGGGACTAAAGTTGGTCTTTTGAGAAGACCAAAACCACCAGAATGTTGAAAGGATAGTGGAGAAGATAAATGAGACGGTTTTTGTCGATATTGAAGGCTCAAAGTGTTGTGAAGAGGAGAGGGAGGAGGTGCCCTTTTATAAAGGAGGAGAGGGGCACCTTTGGAAACCTCCAAAATATTAATTTAGAATAAATCAAAACCCACATAAAAACCTCCAAAAATGACTCATATTAGAATATTATATTATATAGGGTTGTAATATCTTCATCCAATAAAATTTAGACATTTTTTAAATTTATTTTAAACCTTATGAACTTGATTTATCCATATTTAATTTATTTAATCTTATTGGTGGTAATTAGATTCTAAATTTGAAATTGTTATAAATAATTTCATATGTGTTGTGAATTTTTCATAATTGGATAATTTATGACATTTTATAACATATAAATTATAATTTATAATTGTTTAAATATTTTTTTTGTTTTTTAAAAAATTTTAAATTATTTTATTTTTATAAAATAATAATAGTGTCAATTTTGACACTATTCATTTATTGTAATTGAAATAAAATCCAAAAGAAATATATGTTCGAAATAAAATATTTAATAGATTCATAATATGTAATATTTATCTAGAAAATTTGTGGATAATATTAAATAGTTCATACACTATTTATTTTAATATTTTTAAAACCATTTATTTGATATTTCAATCATTAAAATAATTTCAACATCACTATTGTGTCACATTTAAGGATAATTATTTATGCCCTCAAAATTATAAATAAACTCACATGATGTAGATTATTTTATTAGATTTCTGGAAAATATTAATGTTCGTAGTTTCATGAAGTTTATCACTAAATTAAAATTATTATACTTACAAGATTTAAGAGAGTGACATGTTGTCACTTTCTTTGGATTTCATAATAATTAAACTATTTTCTTGGTCAAAAGTCCATAAAATGAATCTATTCAAACCCTTAAGTTATATGTGTCTACTTTTAGTCATCCAATCGAATTTTTTCATGTGTTAGAGTAATTTTATAATCTTATTTTTACCCATAATTACTCGATTTACCTTTTAAGAGCAGTAAATAAAAATTACTGTAGTTACTATTCATAATATCAAAAAAAATAAAAGTAACATATTAACATAATTTGGACCCACTTAGTTAAAATATGGAATCCATTTTTCAAAATTAAAAACATAGAATATTCAGTAATTAATTTAAAATTAATCCTGTTGTTAAGAAAATGAGTTTTAAAAGTTAAAACATTGCCAAAGATTGAAATGTTTTTAGCTATGAAATAAATGTAAAATTAATGGTAATGACATACATTATATTAAATGGTAAAAATATATTATATTTATATTTTAAAACAATTAAATATTATAATTTAACCATATAAATTATTGCGAGGAAAAAGGTTTTTTTAATTAGAATATAATGTGTTTTTTCTATTCATTAAAATATGAAAGTTATCAGAATAATATGAAAAATGTAACCAATGTAAATTTTTATATCCTGATTCCAAAGATTATTTTTTTCAAATTGAACTTATAAAGATGAAAAAAACTAGATTTATGGTGGATGCACCATCAAAAGGCGGCAAAACTGCATTTTTTGAAAAATACTTATTTTACCCAAAAAATTTATTTTGTTCTCATACCACGTTCTAGAAAATGTGTAAGATTAATAATAATATTATAAAATTAAAAATTTAGTTAATACTATTCATAACGGCTAGTCCATAATAATATTATAACAATATATCGTTGTTTAGTGAAACTCGGTATTGCGTACAACACACGCTATCGAGGAAGGTCATGATTACGTGTAATGCAAGACAAGTCAGGGTTGTGTGTAGTGTAAGACTCCTTTGTTGTTGCGTATAACAAAATAAAACCATATTACATTTATAAATTGAATATATATATATATATACACACTCAATGTTGCGTAGAATAACTAATATCAAACAAACATGAATTTTTTTGTAACACGATCCAAAAATAGTGTTGTGTATACTACAAGCTAATACGGTGTTGCGTATAGCGCAAGATAATCCTGGTGTAGCATACAAAAACAGACATCAAAGAAATTATAAAGAATAATTTTCATAAAATATCTGGTTGTTACATTAGAAACATATGTGAACAATGTATATGCTCCAACTAGGTTAAACACAACATTATGGATTCAATGATAGTCTCTGTTTCCTCGTGTGAGACACCTTTTGAGAGATAAACCATCATTTTTAAAATTGGACATGGAAATGAGTTAATATATTTTATATATCAAAACTGGGGCTCAATAAATCCCGAAACTCAACCCTAACTCCATTATATGTTGAAGAAATATTACTTAAAATATTACAAGGTTCTATTTAAAAGACTATATTGATTAAAATATACCTGCATTTAAGGATTTTTTCCTAAAAAGTAGGATTTACTCAAACATGCAAGGGTACTGAGCATGCATATATTTCTTATTTAATTTTCCAACCCCAGTTACCCATAGTTGGTGCATTATTACACAACATTGGCATGATCACAAGCGATCATGTCCTGAAATACAGATCAATTTAGTATCCTTGGTTGTAGTATATACAAACATAAGTTTTACATTATGTTATGAAATGAAAATAAACAACATTTTGTCTGATTTTAACACCCACAAATCCCCTAGACTATCCCTACAGGTCAATCATAAAATACTTCTATGCATCCTGGGAAATATAAAACATAAGAAGGGGTGATCTCAAATGCTCAGTAAGTCTAACAATTTAGTGGAAACTATCATAAATAAGAATAAATATTTAAGGCAAGGTATAAGACTAAAACACAAGCCTTTTAAACATAACCCTCAACATAATATAGAAATTATAAATAAAATAATTCAATTTACTTATTCACGTGGATATTCTACTAGTCTAATAATCACATGTAATCTCAATAGCTAATTTCATAATGTTGGAATGCATAAGGCGGGACATCATAACCATATAGTCAAGGCCTAATGTCAAGAATACCAATAAAAATTTTGTAAAGGCCTTGTTCTAAGAAACTAATTTGTCTCATGAGACCTACTGATGCAGCGATGGGCTATAGTAGGCCTCACGCCTCACTTACTAAGTCCAATGCATTCCTTATTTGAAAATGTTGAAACATAACATATATATTCATATTAAAACTAGCATACCAAATGTCAACACTTTAACTATAAACCATGAGTGTTATAATAAAAGAATATCCACATTCAAATATATCACAAAACCATCAATACAATATGGAAGATTTTATCATAATAAATCAACTTTATACAAGCTTAAAATCCAACAAAATATGTTAACATAGATGAAATCAAAACTATTTGAGATAAACATCTATTTTTATTTTGAAATCATTTAAAATTCATATAATTATAAAAGAAAACAATTATTTTGAAAATATTCTTAACAGATTATAAAGGAATATTTTAACGTGTTATAACGGTGGAAAATTGTTGCACCAATCGTATAAGTTAAAAAAAATTCTTTCATTAATTTGTCGAAAAGGTCATAAAGTACCTTGTTTGAAAATCGACGCAAAGATTACTAGAAATTTTTTTTATAAAAATTCAATCAAGGGTAAAAATTCCTTAATCTCATAGTATATTAAATAGTAATTTTATTGGAAATACATTTTTAAGAAACATAGATGTGGATGATAATGAAGTCCCAGTAGATACTTATGTATAAACAGCCTTAGATAATAAAGAGATTGTAAAATTTATCCGGTACATTATACTCTTCCTTAGTAGAGGGTACTTTAACCTACTATATAATGGTTATATAATTGTTATTAAATTATAAAAGAACTACATATAAAAAGGTGATATCATATATGATATTCTAATATTGCTTTGTTAATAATATTTCAGTATTATCATTGTTTCAGGAGTTAACTGATTCATTTAACTTTAATGTTTGGTTACATAAGTCTAGTTTTTTATGGATAGGATGTACTTGATTTATATCCATAATTATATTATGTTATTAATGATTATTCTTAATCATCAAATGAAAATTATTCTTGAATTGTTATGATGGGAAATGAAATCTCATCGCGCTGTGGAGACAGTAAGTCGTACGTACGCACGAGCAACATTATCATTCTGTTGATGGTGAAATAAAATATATTTGGAGGGTATATTATATATACAAAATAAATACCATGTTATATTTATTATTTACATCAATTATAATCATTATTATACCCATCCAAATAATTATGTGTTGAATAACAAACTACACCACGACGTGGAGACGATAAGTCGTATGTACGCATGTATAGTGAATTTGTCATTCATAGGGTGGATAAGATAATAAATGTGGTTGTAAAATAATTAAAATAACATCAAATTATTTATAAGGTATTTTATTTATTATTTTGGTAAGGAACTAACAATGAAATATGATGTGGAAGAAGAAAAAAACTATGACACGGGTGATGAAATAATTACCTCTTCTTCGGGTTATTAATTTTGATTTGAACAAAAGGGATCCTTAGATTGGATTTAGGATCAATTTAATGAATCTAGGTTGCATTTAGGGTATTTGGGAGGATATTTGAGTGGGTTTTTGATAAAACAAATGGATATTGGTGGTGTGAATTTGAGATAAGGGGATGTTCCCTTTTATAAAGGAGGTGAGAGGGACTTTAGTAAAATCTTGAAATATTATTCTATTATAAAATTATATTGGGTTTCAAATTGGTAAAAATGGATTTATTTCGAGTATACTGTAGGGATGGGTCGAAATATTCTCATCCAATGGGTTTTAGACATGTTTAGGTTACCATATAAACCTTATCTTTTAGATTTGGTTCTTAGTTAACATTTTTTACCTTTACCATGTCTTCCTGTATTTTTATATTACATGGTTAATAATCTTACTATAAAATTCAAAGAGAACCAAAAGTGGTTCATTAAGGACATATATAACTTTATCTAATTACTTTTTCCAAGTATTATATTTTTAGGGATATTATATTATTTAAAAAAATAAAATTTGTTTTTAAAAACTCATTTTTGTCAATTTTTACACTATTTAGTATTTGGTTTTTGTGAGAGTAATAACAACTTTTTTAATTCAAAAAAATACATTTAATAAAATATAAAATGTCATATTCACATAGAAAATTCTTGGATAGAATTAAGACTTTAAAACTATAATTATTTTAATATTTAAAATATCATTTATTTGATTCTTTCATTAATAAGGAAAATACTAAAACATTATTGTGTCATAAAAATATATATTTATTTGTTGGCATAAAATTATAAATAAAATATCATGATCTAAGAAATAATTTTTTCTTTTTAATTAATATTTATTATCGAATATATAACTTATATAACCTTAAATAAAACTGTTTTACCAAATGATATATGTTTATGTTACATTTTCCTTAACATTAGATTAATTTTAATATAGTATCATTTTCCGATACAAGTGGCTCCATGGGGTCCCAAAATCAACGCAAGGATGCCCATGGTAGTAAACATATTATAAAACAAGTTTAGGACACGTGTTAGTGTAATTTAATATTATTATAATATTATTTTTTACCCTTATTTACCAGATTTACCCTTTAACCATGGTAAATAAAATATTTACTGAAGTTACTATTCATAATGTCTAAAAATAAATGATAACTATTTACATAATTTGGAAATTATTAATCCAAATATGGAATCCAATTTTCCAAATTCAAAAAAACGAAGTTGTAGTAATTAAATTAAAATTAATTCCGTTGGCAAAACCAAAAAGAAGGTTTTTACGAAGTAAAAACTATCAAAAGATTGACATGTGTTTATGTTAAATGTAATTGTAAAATTACATTCAATGATCTAAATTATATTAAATTATAAAAATATAATCTTTTGATACTTAAAAACCACTCAAAATTTTAATTTAGCACTATAAATTATTTTTATTAAAATAGTTTTTTTAATAAAGTTTTGTATTTTTCACAATTTACCAAATTATTAATGTTATCATAAATGTACCAAAAATTCACCTTAAACTAATTTGGTTATTCATTCACAATATTTATATCCTTTATTTGAACATTATTTTACTCACTCAATGTTATTTCACTCCCATCCTCTCCAATAATTGAATTTCGTAGAGCTATTGGGGGTGGATCCTGATGAGAATCAGATGGAAACATTTCTGCTATAAAGATAAGGTATTCATTATCATAATCAAAAATTGTAACCTACTTCTTATTACAATAAATTATTTAATCATGGTCTGAAAGATAATACCTAACTAGTATTATATCAAATTCAATCATGGATAAGACAATAAGATTAGCAGATAAAGAATGTCTATATTCTATAATGGAAACTGATTGACAAAAATTTGTTGCTATGATACTTCCCTTATAAGTTTTGACTGATAAATCCATTGTTAAGTCAAATTGGAAATATAAAATTTTCTTGGAAAACAGGGAATATATGAAAGAATTTTATGATCCCTAATCAAATAAATCATTGGCTAATTTTTGGGAAATGATTAAATTACCTTCCACCATGTCATTATGAACTTCAACCTCAACAGTAGTGATCAGATAAACTTGGCCTTGATCCCTTGGCATTCTCTGAGGTAAATTTCCTTGGAACTTAAGATATTTATTTTTATAATGCCCTATTTCTCTATAATTGTATCATTCAACATTGATAGCCACTTTCTTTGCCTTGCAACCACGCACTTGGTGGCCTTTTTATCCACATTTGTAAAAAACTCCCATCCCCTTTAGGAAAGTACCAGGGTGTTTTTTCCCACATTTACTATAGTATGGAAAGTAAAATTTTACATTATTCTCCTTATTTCCTTTTTATAGTGTTCAGTAAATTTCTACTTCTTTTTCTTCATATTGAAGTCATAAACATAGAGAATTGTTTTTCTATATTGATTGGACATGAGACTATATCTTCATAAAATGAGAAGTATAGTGAGACTAATACTTGATGGAGAAATGGTTTTAGCCCATCAAGGAATCAATCAGTCTCACTTCTTGGGTTATATATATCATCTCAAATATTCCTTTCTAACCTTGTAAATTTAGCCTCATACTTTGCGACATTCTCATCCTCCTTTTTCTCAGACTCAGAAATTTCCTTACTATATCCTCTTGATGTTCACGAGGAAAGTATTTTTCTATAAAATTCTCTTAAAACTCCCTCCATTCCATATTTGATTACTCTTCATTATCATTTGTGTTTTGAATTAATGACTACCATTGATCTACATCTCTTGTGAGGCGATAAACTACCATGAAATTTTTTTCCCTTCCACTACTCCCCAAATCATGAAATTTTTCTCTAAGGAACCTATGAATTGCTCACCTATAAATCGATTTGATTTGGGTGATCCATATGGCTAAGGTTATTATTCATAACCTGAGTGAGTTTTCCTAGTATGGTTATAAGATTTTCATAACCAGTTTCATCACCAGCTCCACGATAATTATCTTGAGTAGGAGGGAAATACCTACATGGATTATGTGCGTTGATACGGTTTCAATTCCTTCCACTAGGCTCCATTTCTAAACAATGGATTACACTAGGTTAGTTTTTTAATCTCAATACATAATTCCAAACTTTTAAAGTACTTAACATAAATTAAATAGTTTATGTTTATATTCCATAATCATAAAAATGTTTTCTATGGGGAAATATTTACTCATAAATCTTTTATAATAGTTTGTAAATAAAATGTAAATTATCCTAAGCATATCCCCCAGGAGTGTCAAACCAGCTGGATAGTAAGGCCCGTTCTCGTGTACTTGGACTCCCAAGGTGAAGCTCAAAACTTCTTGTTAGAGTTTTCACTTCTAGGTATTTCTATTCCCGAACCACATCCACTTGTAGTATCCAGATAAGGGTGTATTGCTTAGAAAACCCACATAATATCTACATTACCAAAAATTTTGGATGTTCATCTATACTAATCCTCAAAGTCTATATTAGGGTAATGTTCTCTAATAATATTTTTTTATAAATATAGTTCCCAATGTTTGTACTTAACTTCCTATGATACCAATTGTAATTCCCTTACCCCAGTTACCCATAGTGAGTGTATTATTATATAACATTGGCATGATCACAAGAGATCAAGTCCCAATATTCCGATCAGTTTTTAGCCATGGAAGTATAGATACATACATAGGTTTTATATTACATTAGGGAATTAAAAAAAACAAAAAAAATTCTCCTTTGAACACACTCATATACCTTATCCTATCCCTGTAGGTCAATCATAAAAAACTTATTTGCATCTTGTAAAAAATAAAACATAATAAATGAGTGAGCTCAAATGCTCAGTAAGAATAACAATATAGTGTGATCTATCATAACTACACATAAACATTTAAGGAAATTATAAGACTAAAACACAAGCCTTTTAAACATAAACTTCTATGTAATATGGAAAATATAAATCAAATAATTCCATTTACATATTAACATGGATATTCTACTAGTCGAATAATCTCATGTAACATAAAGAGATAATTTTATAATGATGAAATGCATAATGTCGGTCATCATAACCACATTATAAAGGCCTTGTTCCAAGAATAAAAATAAATATTTTTCAAGGCCTTTTTCTAAGACACTAATTTGTCTCATGAGACCTACCAATGCATAGAGGGGCTATAGTGGGCCTCGCCCGTTGCTTACAAAGTCAAATTCATTTCTCATATGAAAAGATTGAAACCTAACATAAATATTAGTATTAAAACTAGCATACTAAATGTCTATACTTTAACTATAAACACTCATTGGTATAGAAATAGGACATCCATATTCAAACATATCAAAAAACCTTCAATATAATATGAAAGATTGTATCAGAATAAATCAACTCCAAATAAGCATTAAATCAAACAAAGGATATCGAGATAGATAAAATAAAAACTATTTGAGAGAAATATATCTATCTATTTTGAAATCATTTAAAAGTAATTTAATTATAAAGAAAACATTTATTTTTAAAATAATCTTATAATCTTATAAGGGAATATTTAAAGGTGTTATAACGTTAGAAAATATCCGCACTCGTCATGTAAGTTAAAAAAACATTCTTTCCATAATTTTTCAAAAAGGTCATAAAGTACCTTGTTTGGAAAATGACAGAAATATTAATTTTAAAAAAAATTATAAAAATTAAAACAAGGGTATACATGAATTTAACCCATATTCTAGGAAATAATAATTTTTTTTGAAATACATTTTTTAGAATCACCAATGTGGATGATAAAGAAGTCCAAGTAGATACTCAAGTATAAACAACCTCAGATAATAAAGAGATTGTGAAATTTAAACCTTACTTTGTACACTTACTTAGTCAAGGGTACTTTAACCTCAGGTATAATGGTTAAATAATTTTTCTTAAATTATAAAATATCCACATACATAAATTTGATATCATATAAGAATCTCTAATATTGCATTGTTAATAATATTTCAGTATTTTCATTGTTTTGGGAGTTAACTGATTCATTTTCATTTGTATGTTTTGTTACATAAGAAATATATGTTATGGATAGGATGTATTTGATTCATATAAATAATGATATTAAGTTCTTAAACATCATTCTTAATCATCAAATGAAAATTATTCTTGAATGGTTAAGGTGGGGAATGAAATCTCATTGCGTCTTGGATACGATAAACCCTACGTACGCACGAGCGAAAATATTATTCTATTAGTGGATAAATAATTTTTATTTGTATGCCATATTATATATAAAGAATAATTAACATATTATATTTATTTTTCAATTCAATTATACTAATTATTAGGCCAATCCAAATAATGAATTTTTGAATAAAAAACTACATCACAACATGGAGACGGTAAGTCGTATGTACTCGCGTATGGTGACTTTGTCATTCATATGATGAATAAGATAATGAATATGGTTGTTCCATTTTTATAATAAAATAAAAGTATATATAAGGTACTATAATTATTATTTTGGTATGGAAATGAAAAATAAAGAAGAAGTGGAAGAAGAAAATAACTATGAAAGAGGTGATGAAATAATTACCACTTCTTCGGGTTCTTCATATTGATTTGAACAAAAGGGCTCATTAGGTTGGATTTATGATAAAATTAAGGTCTCTAGGTTAAAGTGAGTGTAGTTGGGAGGATATTTTAGTAGGTTTCGGCCAAACCAAATGGCTTTGGAGGTGTGAATTTGAGAGAAGGGGAAGTGTCCCTTTATGCGAGAGGTGATTGGCACTTTAGAAAAAGTTTGAAATATTAGTCTATAATAAAATTATTTTCTATTTATAATAAGTTAAAATGGATTTATTTCGAGTATAAGGTGGGAAGGTTTTTAAATACTCTTAACCAATAAGTTTTATACATGTTTAAGTCACTATATTAACCATATCATTTATATTTAACTCTTAGATAAATAGTTTAACTTTTACCATCTATTTTTGTATTTTTATATTACATGGTTAAAAAACATACTATATGATTACAAGAGAACCAAAAGTAGTTAATTAATGACATATATATCCTTATATAATTCATTTGGAAAAATCTTATATTTTTAGGGATGTTATATCATTTAATAAAATAATATTTGTTTTAAATACTCATTGATGTCAATTTTGACACTATTTAGTATTTGGTTTTTGTGAAAGTCATAACTACTTCATTAACTAGATAAAAATACATTTAATCAACCATAATATTTAATATTCACCTATAAAATTAGTGTATGGAATCAAAAATTTCAAATTATATTTAGTTTAATATTTATAATATCATTTATTTTATTTTTTCATAAATAATGAAAATACTGCATCTTTATTGTGTTATAAATAAATATATTTATATGACGTCTAATAATTATAAATAATATACCATGATGTTGGAAATATTTATATATTTTTAATTACTATTTATATTAGAAACTATAACTTATATTACTATAAATAAAAATTGTTCTACTAAAATATAAATGTTTATGTTACATTTTCTTTAACTTTTAATTAATTTTAATAAAGTTTTATTTACACTTACACGTTGCTCCATGGGGTCCCATAATCGACCCAAGGATGACCACGGTCGTAAATTTATCATCAAATAGGGTTAGGACACATGTTAGGGTAATTTAATATTATTGTGATATTACTTTTTATCTTTATTTACCACATTTACCCCTTAACCATGGTAAATAAAATATTTACTGAAGTTAGTATTCATAATGTCTAAAAATAAAAGATACCTATTTAAAATATTTGAAAATATTATTTCAAATATGGAATCCAATTTTTAAAATTCAATACATAGAAGTTTTAGTAATTGATTTAAAATTAAACCCTGTTATCAAAACCAAAAAGCGGGTTTTTAAAAAGTAAAATCGATAAAAAGATAAACAGGTGTTTTTATACAATTTAAATGTGAAATTATATCCAATGAAATATATTATATTAAATGATAAAAATATAATATAATTATAGTTTAAAACCACTCAAATTTATAATATAACACTCTAATTTATTTCAATTAAAAAAGACATTTTTTATTAAAATTTAGTATTTTTCACTATTCATCAAAATATGAAAATTATCAGAAAAGTACCAAAACTTCACCGTAAGCTAATTTTGTTATTACAAATCCAAAAAGGAGTTCATTTAAAAAAATTATAAAATTTCAAAAAGTTGGTATCACTATTCATAGCTACTTTTTAAATGGCTAGTTTGATTGGTCATGGTGTGCTAGAACGTAAAGATGAGTGCATCACAAGCTATTGCATTATTAAAAGAGAAGAGTACCTTGGCAGCCTAGGGTGTTACATCTTATACTCACATGAGATCTCTAGAAGATAACCATACTCTCAAAGAACACACATAAGGTGAATCAATCTCTCATGAAGGGTCCTCTTCTATCAATCCTCGATTACCCATTGGTAATCTAAAAGGTAGTTTTTTTACTTAATGTTTGTCTCACCATATTCGATAATGTAAAATGGGTCATGCATTTATATCCTTGACTGTGGCATGTGGAATATGTCAAATACCCAATCTAATGGTGGAGGTAAATATATATGATACCCAACCTCCCCAATATGATGAAAAATTAAAAAAATACTAACGAAACTTGGAGATATCTTCCCACACCATTCAAATATCATCAAACTACACTAAGCTGAGATCATTAGCAACACATGGTCTCCATCACTGAAAACTAAGGGCCTCTATTCTATATTCACATTTTACATATTATTGATGTAGTCTATTTTCATCCTCTCCTAGATTATCTTCACTTTCATAATTGTTATTTCTACCAACATTGGCACTATATATTTCGATTCTCCCAATTTCAACTAGTAAAGCGGCGAACAACAAAGATATCCCATAAAGGGCCTTAAAAAGAATCATAAAAATGGTAGCTGAATAAATATTTTTTATGAAAAATATACCAATGGTAGGTGATCTTCCCATATTTGGAAAAATTCTAAAATACAATATCGTAGAATATCCTCTGTGAGTTGAATAGTCATCTCAGTTTGGCTAATTTTTGGGGGTTAAAATACTATGATAATGCATAATTGGGTCCCAAAATACTGTAAGAACCTCTAAATATCCAAGATGTTGAATGAGAATAATATTCCAAGATTATAATTAAGGGAACACTATAATTTTAGATGATCTAATGCGCATACAAATGTACCAATATTTCCACTAAACTCTTCTCTCTGATGGAGAGGAAGTTGGGGGACTTAGTGAGCTAATTTAGGATCACGTAGATAGATATTTTGACCTCTAACCATTTAATTAATTCCTATAAAAAATTTCTGGATATACCATCCCTCTTTTACTTTGGAACCATAAGGTGTTGATCCAACATTGCAAGAACCTTCGGATCAACAACCACCTACTAAAAAGTGAGGCCTCAAAAGATGAAATTTTTATTACTTCTCTTTACCCCTAACCACAAAAATTGACACTGAAGATCTTGGAAGATATTTTCCACAGCATGAAGTACAGTTAAATTATTTTTATGAAAATTTCTCAAAACCACTACTTGAAGCATGAATATAACCATAGTATTTCCTTGGATGAAGATAATGTGATCCTCTCCTTTATATAATCCTTCAAGATCTTGTCATGTGACTATCTAGTCATAAAATAACACACAATTAACATATCCAAGAAATGAAATATAGAAGATAATTGGTCAAAAATATTTATTAGGGGTATAATTCACCCCATTTATCCTCCAAGGTTAACTATAATGAGTCCATATACTCTAATGTGTCTGCTAGTAACTGGGATTCATACATTCTTCTAAGAGAATTTACTACCACATTTCTATTCCTAGGATTATATACTATCTCAAATTTATTTTCATATAACAAATTTATCCATAACATATATCTATGGTTTAGATCTCTCTAAGTGAATCTATACCTGATACTACTGTGGGTATAATAGAAAATGAACCACTCACCAAGAAGGTAGATCCACTACATCATTAGGGAAAAAAACACCACTAACAACTCCAATTCTTGGGTCACATAATTAAACATATGAGGCCTCAATTTTAATGATCCATAAGAAATAAATTCCCACCGATTATTTAACACATAACCAACACAATCCTAGATGAATTAAAGAAAACCATTTACTCAACTTCCACTTCTAACAGTCACAAGAAAAGAGTCCTCATCAATCTCTGTTGTAACTCTCCAAAGGAATCCTAGAATCTTTATAACTAGAAAAAAGTATGAAAATTTCATATCAAGGTAGTCAAGGGATCTAGTATCCTAAATAAATATTGGATGAATATCTTATATTAACAATCAAATTTAAGAAATCTCCAAACCCCTGAAACAATCATGGATGGACCATAATCTAGAGCATATTCAGTCTTATATGGGTTCATAACTACTCCCCCCTAGATAACATCTCCCATAAAGTGGAATTATCTAATCCAAAACTGATGCTTCAAGAGTTTCCCATATAGCCGATGCTCTCAAATTACATCAAGGAACACCCTCAAATTCCCTGCATAATAAGCCTCCAATTTTTAATAAATGATAATTTCATCAATAAAGAATACCAAAGCCTCATCTTATAAAATGTCGTAAGATATATTTCATGGGTCCCATAAAATATAATTGGGAATTCTTCCCACCAAAGGTCATCATAAAGTATTCATAATTTATAAAGTAAAATTGGAATTCCATTTCTTATATGCCCCCTTACAAACTTACACCTAGTGATAACTTAACCTAAGGCCAATCTTTGATATTCACATTTCCCCTTTTATATAATCAATGATGTCATCGATTCTTAGTTGTGCAAACTTTTTCTTAATAGTTATATGGTTCAGAATATGGTAATAAACTCATAGCCTCAGGATCCCACATACCATTTTCATGAATAATACTGGAGATGCCCAAGAGGACACAATGGTTCTGATAAAATCATTAATCTTATGGTCTGCAAATTACAATGTCATCTCTCAAAGATCAGTGGGGACAATCTGATATACTTTTAAAGATACCAAATCTGCCTCAAGATGTAAGTCAATAAAGAATTGGATCTTATGATGGGGAGGTAAACTATGTATATCCTCAATAAAGACATCTAGTTACTCCTTTATAACTATATAGAACCAAATTTACATTGATTTTATTTCACCGAGATTAATTCTAGATGATTGATAGGAAATTGGCTTTATTAACATGTACATGAGACCAACCTGATCTAACTATAATTTCTTCTCGTGATTGAAGTAGAATCATTTCCCATCATCTCGAGCTCACTATATCATCTATAAAAAATAACCAATCTAGGAATGGACCATGGATATATTATCTATACCAATAATTACATCATATGACCTCATCATAGAGATAATGTGTTCCCATAAAAATTTATCTCCCTAAAGAGATAATCACACCACCGACAGAAATGTGTGATCATAGAATATACACATGTAGGAGTCTCCAACCACAATGGTTGTGATAGAATATCCATTCAAATATCCAGTTATCAAATATGGGAAAAGGATATGAATTAATTAATTACACTTATGTCTATAAAAAAATTAGGTGAAGGTGGAGAAGTCAAAAACCAAAACTAAAATCATGCTAGGAGCCTCTGGTTTATAAGACTCAACTACCTACAACTAACCACTTCCATATAAACCCAGTCTATAATCATCATTTGGAATACCTTGAAGTTATAGTGCTGGCATTTGATCATAATGTTGACCACCTCCTATGGCTCTTCATTCTATTATTCTTTAACCACCTTACTATAGAACACCTTACTCACATTGTTGTCTCTACCTCAATGACTCATCTATTTTCAATCTATTGGTTTCTAAATGAATGATTAGGAAGTCTCATGATATATAACCCTATCCATCATAGGCATAGCATATATTTACATATATACAATTCAATCCTTTCCAAGATCCCAACACCATTGATCCCAACATCTGATCCTTAGCATTCAGTTTCCTCTTGCATCACAATCAACATGCAAGTCAATCTTATTACATGATTAATGAATTTTATACATGATGTCTACTGACTTACCATTCCTCTTGATTTACTTTGAGTAATTAGTTCTCCACCAATAGGTCCTAATCAAATACCCCAACATAGTAAGTACTGTAGTGGGTAACTATAACAACTCAAATATCTCAAAAAAGTACACACTTGAACTTGTATTCTTAGAATAAGTCATAATGAACCATATCAAGAGAGTATCGTGTGATTCTATTAGATGTTGAAACATACCCATAAGCTAACATAATTCCCTATTTTATCTCAAGAGTATCCTATATTCATACTGATCGTTGGGTCATTAGAAAATAATTTTCCCAAAAGAGATACGAGGATTCAATCCAAGGAAGAGTTGCCACTTTTTGATTCTAAGTCAAAAATATCCCACATCACCCTTCTGATCCAAGGATTAGGCTAGCTAAAATAACCACTATTTATTCAGGAGAGTTCTGAACTAGAAGGAATACTCAAAACATTGATTCTAGCTAGTCCTCTACTATATATGGGTTTGGATCTCCCTAAACATGGCTACCCCTATCTATAAAACTAATAAAGCATGCTCAACCTACACACATCATCATCCTAAACTACTAAAATGATATTATTCTCACAACTTGCAAAAACATCATCTTACACTATAAGGGAAATGTTATGATCATTGCTTTATGGGTGGATGTGTTGATCGATGTCCGCCCAGTGGAAACAACTATTCAAAAGGCCACTAATATAAGGATTCATTGCTATTTTAATCATCATTGTGATACTGCTGTAGAATATTGAATGTTTTTTTTTCATGTTTGAATCCTGTAATAGTTCATGATTGTAAAATAACTAGATTTTATGATTTTATTTTAATAAATTAAAATTATTTAATGGATATCATTTCATGATACATGAAGTTAAACATGATTTATACTCAACACCAAGTTAATATTACACTGCACACAACACTACGTTTTGGTTTTTGTTATGTGAAAAACTTATTTTGGAATGTGTTACATGTTATACCAATTTTATAATGCATTACACACAACATTGAGTTCCTTAAATAGCTTTCATTACACTCAAGGCCTAGTTTTTCCAAACTAAAAAGCTATTAATAATATTATTAAAATATTATTATAGTTATCACATAACCCTTAGCATGGTTAGTATTAAAATAATTAACTAAATTATGAAAATATTATTTGTTAATTTTTATAAAATTAATTCTCTGGTAACATATTAATTAGAAATAAGAGTAAGAATTGTTTGAAAATAATTAATTTCTTTTTCTGAAAAACTAATTTTTTTTTATTCACAAACACATTTTACCTAGATAAAATAAAAAAACCACACGTGATGAATGATTTTAATTAAAATTATATATTATTTATTCAATAAACTATTTTTTATTCATATTATGTGTTTTCTAGATAAGTGATATGAATAAATCCAATTTGAGGCTTGAAAAGATGTATTTCTCTAAATTGAAATTTTACTGACTTTTAATGGATCTCTTATTAAAAAAATAAATTCTCAACATTTTATAAATTCCATTTAACAAATTAGACTTTATTTTTTAAAGCATAATGTTAAAATTATCTTAATATTATTATTTAAAATGTTTTTGTAATGATTTATATTTTCCCAAATACAGAAAAATACTAAACTTTAATTGAAAACTACCTTTTTTATCGAATTATTTATATAGTTGAATTATATTTTAATTTTTTAAAGTATAATTAGATCAATTATACATATATTAATCCAATTTTGGTTATTATAATCACTTTTAAATTGATTATGGATATAAAATCATTTCAAACTTTTGAACATTTTAACTATAAAGACCACAAACTCTTCCCCCCTCTTCACACCTTAAAAACCAATTTTTTTTCAGGAAATAAATACCAAAGTCACTTCTAAACATCCATACCTTCACCCAAAAAGCATTACATTGGGAATAGATCCAACCAAGAAAGTCCTTTGGTGTAAACCAAAAGGATACACTCTAATAATAGGTAAGGTTTATCAACAAAAATTTTTGTTTTATTTTTTTTCCCAACCCCCTTAGATTATTTTTATATTATTCTTATATAATATCCAAATTAAATCAAATATAATAAAATTTTATTATGTAATGGTTACAACCTACAAATTAAACACTTATATTATATGGGATACACTATCAACATTCTATAGAATAGAAATGTAGATGTAGATTTTTCAACTACAAGAGAGGGGGTTTAATTTTAGGTTTAAATTTTTTTGATTTTTTCCGTAAGAAAATATATGTTTAATAATGTTAAAAAATATCTTTTCAAAAATCCTTTTGAGTTCATACAAAATAAACTAACCTGATTAGGATCTGAATAATGGATATAATAAAGAAACATAAGACAAGTTTACTTAAGGAAAAATTATACCTTAAAGCGTATATAATCTTATTTATATCATAGTATACAAGTATAAGAATTTGTAAAAATGTTACACTTCCTATCTATAAATAAATGTTGTGGAAATAAAAATCCCAACAAAATAAGACATGTATAAAAAATATTTGAACACAAAGAGAAGGATATCAAACAAACTTGGATAAAAGTCCCCTTATTTATAATTTCAAGAATGTCAATCTAGGTATTACCTTGATATGAATATCATTATCTGTATTACTACTCACACAATCCCTTGATCTCTATAGTGATCAATACCTCTATATTTCTATCCCCATAATCCCTCAATTGATTAGAAATAGTCAGAATAACACTATATAGGATGAACAAGATGTTCATATCTTGAAAGAGTTGTTCACAACATTCGCACAAGGCAGGTTAAGTAGAGCTTTCACAGCTTCAACACAGAGAACCAAGAAATCAACTCTTGATTCATAGCTCACAACAAAAACTCTAGCATAATGCATATTCAAATGAAAAGATATTTATAGGTTAAAATCCCAATGGTTGACTTACTCCACTAACAGTCATATTTTTCCTTAAATTTAAAAGGGACCGGTGAACGTGTCTTTCAGCCAACAGTTATGTTAAAAAAAGCATTTACTACATCATTTCATATTATAAAACATGGGAACCATTAACATGACTTATAAACATTAACATGATTAGTATCTGATAAAATGAAATGTTACTTTATTGAAATGAAGTAACTATAAGAAATGTATTTAATCATATTCATAAGGAATTTTAAAACAAAATCTAAATTTGGATGAATTTGGAAGCTGATTTTTTAATAACTAATAGTCAGATTTTAGAAGAAATCAGAGTCTAATTTCAGAAGAAATTGGGACCCGATTTCAAAAGAAATAGGGGCCTGGTTTTTAATGAAATCTGTGTTGGATTTAAGTAGAAATCTATGTTGGATATCATAATAAATTAGAGTGGATTTTAGAAGAAATAAAAGCCTGATTTCAAAAGAAATCAGGCCTAGTTTCAGAAAAAATCAGGACTGATTTCACAAGTATTTCAGATTCCTACTCTAATACCAACTATAGGATCGAAATGTCGACGTCTATTTCTCAATTACAATAGGGGGGGGGGGGGGGCAATTATGTGCTCAAAAATATTTTTTTATCCTTAATAAAGTCTCTATTTAACAAAGTTAAATAATATGTATTCACAAACCCACTTTAGTTCTTAACAAAGAAACTAACTTTCTTAGGATCCGATTAATAAATAAGATAAATAAACTGATGAAAAGTTTACTTAGGGGATGATATCACCTTAAATAATAAAAAATTATATTTATATTATACAAGTATAATAATGTGTAAGAAAATTACACTTCCTATACATAACAAAATAAAGAGGAAATAAAATGTGTAACAAAACAAGACAAGTATAAGAAATATTTGAACACAAAGTAAAGGGTATCTAACAACCTTGGATAAAGATTATTTGATTTATACATTCAATAAATTCTGCCTTACCCACATCAGGGTAACCCCCTGATAAAGATCAATATCTATCTTTCTATCCCTACAAGCCCTTGATCTCTAAGGTGATTGGTACCTCTATCTTCTTATCCATGAAAGACCTTAATTGATCAACAATAATAAGAAGCACACCAAACATGCTGAAAAAGATGTTCATAGCTTGAAGAAGTTGTTCACAAAATTCACACATGGTAGGTAGATTAGAGCTTTCACAAATTCAACACATATCTCCCTAATATCAACTATTGATTCACATCTCACATCAGAAACTTTAGTGCAGAACTCATTCAAATGGATGAGTATTTACAGGATAAAATCCCAATGGTCGACTTCATCCTCCAATGGCCATATTTTTCTTTAAATTTTGGAGGGACCTATACACGTGCCACTCAACCAACAGTTAGGTTAAAAACTATATTGTACGATATCATTTCATGAAATAAAACATGTGAAACATTACCATGCTTAAGAAATATTAACATGATTAGGATCTAATAAAATGAAATGTTACTTTAATGAAATGAGGTTACTATAAGAAAGGAATTTAATCAGATTATTAAGGAAGTGAATAATGGAATATAAATTTTTATGAATTAATTATATAATTTTTGAATAAATTAAAGTCCGATTTCAGAAGAAATCAGAGTCTCATTTCAGAGTAAATCATATTCTTATTTTAGATGAAATCTGAGCCTAATTTCAGAAAAAATTGGAGTATAATTTCATAAGAAATAATATTCAAAATTATGGGGAAATGGTATTATAAAAAACTATAAGGTTCTAAGTTAGATAATGATCTATTTTTTTAATTAAGAATAATATGGTTAGACTTTGTTTGAAAAAACATTCAAAAACAAAATGGTATTGTCAAAAACTATTCTTAGAGAAAGAAAATTTCCCTTAAGAAAAAATTTCATAGAGAAATACAATTTTACTTAAGAGAATGTTTTTGTGTCTTTAAAAACATAAAGTATTGGAAATGTTATAAGGAAACTTATTGACTAAACACGTTCGTGTGTATGGAGGACTACCCCCTCACGAACTGATATTGGTCATTCTTCTATTACCACATTTAAAGGCTGGGAATAATGATAGATTTATTGTTTATATTATATATATATACATATTTTTTGGATTTTATTATGATTATAAAATTTTTATATCCCACATACCTTCGTGCTATCTATTTTGTGGGATATAATAATGTCGTTCGTGTGTACGACAGAAGACAGCGTCGCGAAGCGATGTGAGTCATTCATTATTTATAAAGAATGAATTAAGGATGAGTTGATTTAAAATATGTGATATATATGACATAAAAATTATTCTTTAATGATAATATATCATGTAATTTTATTTCTTTTAATCTGATAGAAAAAATGCAAAACGTTTTCATGCATACGTATAACCTATCATCTCCATGAACGATGTACTTCATCTAATATTTCTATATTTTATATATTTTTATCAATACATATATAATGAATATATATGATATTTATATCTAGTTTATAATTTTTTATAATATTAATTCATGATCAAATTAAGTGGACTAATTATAAAATGTCAAAACATGTATGAAAAATAAAGCGATTATTACCCGAAACAAAACATAAACATGGAATTAATAATAAATGAGTAATATAATATCATAAGTAAATAATATATGGTATTATATATATGAATATTTTTATTTGATATATTTATAATAAACTTATATGTATTTCACAAGATTTTTTATTGAGTATGAGCAGTGTCAAGACTTATAGTAAGGGGATTTCTAGTCTCAAATTTATTTTTGTGAGACTTATTCCATATTCACCACTTGTTTCTTTTGCATGGTGTATATAATAAAATTTGACATGGTATATCAAGATTTTAATTAATTTTATGATAATATAATCATCATTTTTTTATTCATTAATGTATCACATGATTCAATGGTTACACAACTAGTAAGGGATTTGTATCTAACTTTTAACTTTTGTGAGAAATGTGTTATATTTTACACCTGTTTATTCAAAGTGGAGTATATAATACCAATGAATATATTTTATAATTATTATACTAATTTTTTTTATTTCTATTTATATTTATTGATCTATATTTCATTTTGTTTACAATTCAAATGTTACCAAATCGGTAAAGAATTGTCTCGATTTTTCTTCAATGAAACATATAGTATGATATGCACCTATATTCTTACATTGGGGGTACAAACATCCCATTTAACATGATATATCATAAATTTATCTATTCTAATGATATTTTAATTTCTAATTTATGTTATTACTTTATGGGGTTTACGATTAAAGGGTACCAAAGTGGTAATAATTTATGTTACAATTTTATCATTTATCAGAATAGTTTATGATTATGATTCCAGTGATAAAATAATATGATATATCAATAAAAAATATTATTAAATTTCTTTTCCTATGGTTATAAATGATATATTTATGTAATGTTACCATTTCTACACTATATGGTAGTAAAGTTAATTAATAAAATGTTATTAAGAATATCTGACCTTATTTCTCTCTTCGGTCAGAAATCTATTTTATTCAAAAAACATATTTTATAAAAAAATTAATTTCTTAGACGATCTATTATGATCATATTCAAGGAAAGTGATTTTAATTTTTTTATGTTTTAACTAGTGTTTAATATGGTTTTAAATATTCCTCTATAAGTATTCAAGGTTATTTTCAATGAAAAATTAATTCAAAAGATTTTATGATTTAAAAAGTGTTTTTCAAAGTGAAAAAGATATTTTCCACATGATTTTTGAACGACGTTTAAATCACAATTCATAATTTTTAAATTTTATTTTCAAAGAAAAGTTTCTTGAAAATTATTTATGTCTTAAATAAATAATTTTCAATGAAATTTCATTTTCATTAAGAAATGAACCAAGGGAACTCTAAAAATACCTCTTTATCTAAGATGACATCCATTAATATATTTTATTCTATACTGGGGATACGATTCGAAGAAACCTTTCTTGTTCTTTCTTTTAATGTTTAATATGAAAAGTTTTTTATCATACTAGCTTCTCTTCCGCGGGTTATACCGTGATAAAACACTAATGAAACCTTCTTATTTTGACGAGTTATGATATGATTATAAAACATGTCCCTTTTCCACAAGTTATGACATGATTACATGTTTATGAAAACCATTTCATTTCATGGGTCATGATATGATGAATGTTTTTTATCTTTTGACACACATATATATAATTTCATTATGTGATGGGTGAGACCTATATATTTCTTCAATGCATTGGGTAATGATAAATGTTTTATATGATTAATGGGTACATGGGAGGTCATCCCAATCCTACAAAAATAGGGTACATGAGGGTTCATCCATAACCAACAACAAGATGGTACATGAGAGGTCATCCCATGCCTACAAGAAGAGGTAACATGAGAGGTCATCCTAATCCCAAAATTAGTTGGTACATGGGAGGTCTTCCCAATCCCAAAAAAGGTATAGAGGTGATTAGGTGAAGCCTGACATGTTATGAATGTCTTGGTAGGTATCCGTGATATAATATTTTCGAAGCATATGTGTATTCCAAAAATTTCATTCCTTCTGCCATTGTTATACTGTCATAGTTCATGTTATTTTATTATCAAATGATTCATATCTTATGAAATGCCAATATTTATTCCACAATTGAAGATTATGATCTTTTATATGCAAGGTATTCTTTTCAAATGATATTGTCATGTTATAATTATGTATCTACCTTGTTTACCCATACCGAGCATCTGATGTCACTATTTCGTATGTCTACTTTATCCATTTTACAAATAATGGTTTTATGTATGAGTTCTAAGGATTGTTGTTTATGGGAGATGATGATGATATTTCACCAAGTTATAATATTTTGTTTCTAATTTTCTGAAGGGAATAATCTATTATGATTCTCGAACACGTACATTTTTAATTTCATGAATATTCATATAAAAGGAATCAGTATCCATGTATTGAAATCGTGGGTCTATGTTATTGGTATCAGAGGAAAGGATTATTCAACCATTAGAATCTAGGATGAGAAAACATTAGTGAGATCGCCAAGAATATTTCTAATCATATTTTTAGGTATGTATATTAGGATAATTCAATGGACGAGTCAATGTATTAGAAAATGGGCCGACATTTTGGTAAAGGATAGAGTTTGTGGTTCTCTAGCAACACATACCTACCTAAATACAAAAAGTGGATATGGCTTTAGAATATATGTACATAGAGGTAATAACCTTGAAAACACCGTATTGAGCTAGACTCGATCAGGAACTGGTGCACAACCATGGGACTTGTTTCACACCTGGTTTGACACCCCTGATTGATATGATTTGGAAATTAACAAACTCATTATAAAACATCATGAAGGATTTTAATATATGATTATTATGAATAACATAGGATTAACATAATGTGTCATATATTAAAAAACATGTTTCATGATTTAGGCATCATATGAGTGATTTTCAGGATTTTGTGGTTTTCCACTTGGATTAGAGATTCCCACACTATGATTTATGGTTTTAGTCATTTGAGGAAAACATAATGAATTTTGTTAACATTGAATACAATATATGATTTATGGATGAGAATCCAATAATAATATTTATTGGAGAAAATAAACATGTTATTGTTCTAAATTAGTTGTCACATAACTTGGTTAAAAATGTGCACCATAACCAACATTCAGAATTAATAAATAAGATAAGGGAAAAGTTTTTTAGTATTTCAGGTATTAGAGATGATGGAGGATATAATATTCACTTTCCTATATGTCAAGAATGTGTGAAGAGTAAATATAGGGAATATATCAAAGCGATGAGAATATGTTTTGACTATAGAAAAGAAGGACACAAAGAAATGAACCTCAAAGGGAAAATGAAAGGTTATGTTAATTAAATAGATGAAAATAATAGTCACCCTATGATGTCATATAATATTGAGTGCTTTATTTATGGAAGGTATGAGAATTATAAAAAATCAATGACCTAAGTGGAAATATTATTAAGAGAGTCAACAAGGAGTTGTGACTAAATGTTATAATGTTGATGATGGGGAGAAAATGAATGATATATGAACAAAAAGAGATATTAAGATTTTTTTTTGAGTAATCCTAGTAAATAGATTAAGGATGAGTTTGAATAATTGATGTTTTTTAGTATTTGGGTTAAATAATTATGAATTGTGAAATATATAAGTATTTTTTAGTAGAAGGTTTTTGTTATGTATTTGAAAGAATATGTATAATGGTATTGATGACCTAGAAATGTGACTTAATGAAATGTTTGTATTTTTATGAAAAAACATTAAAAAAAGTTATCCCATAATATTTTCATGATTTTGATAAAATGGGGTTTAGTTTGGATACACATATGTTGGATAATAATAAAATAAATTGGATAATATTAATGACCTCAAAATTAAAAAATGAATTGTTGAAAATATAATTTATTCCAACATTAAAGATGCTTATATAATTATTGGATCTAGAAAATATTTCTAATAATCTATTTTCTATGTAAGGAATAAAGGATCATGTTGGTTTTAAACCATATTTTATGGTAATTAATGTATTAATCATGTTTCAAGAGAATACATGATGAATTTATTCACATGTTTTTTATATTAAAACAAAGAGATACATTATTATTTATGGTGGATCATTGTTAAGATTATTTAGTGACCTTCTTTCTAAAGATTTATATTTTCAAATTTTGGATGGTTGAAAAGGATAACCATTGGTGGAATGGTTTAAGTTAATCTTTGGAAGATGTTGTAGTGGTTAAATTATTGTCTCTCCAAATAGAAATTTATGTATAATGATAACCTATGCTAGATTGTTTTTATGGTGATAAATAAAGATAGACAGAATAAATTATCATTCTCTTTATGGATCATATTATATGTTAGTTAATCATTCATAAAAACCAACCTATATTTTATAGAGTAAGAGATGATGTGAAATTTGATGAAGGCACAACCAATTGGTGAGATTGTTCATATAGAATTAAATCAAGTAAGTATATATTATCTTGATTTTTTTTCAATTTTATAAAAATGCTCTTAAAATAAAATTTTGTCCTATTATCATCATTTTTATGATATTAATGACATTTTTCATGCCTATTTAGTTTATTGTTTTATGATATTTATATTTATCCAGATCACCCACATTCTTATGATAAATGATCTATATAATTCTCTATAATTATTTTCACTTTTCTTTCATGTCCAAATATCCCCCTCCCACTTATGTTCTCTTATATGGAAACCTAGTTATGAGTTACTTTGAGTAAGCATTATGTTTCAAACATTATTTTTTAAAAAATATGTTTTATTATTCATTTTTTTGATGTGGGTTCCAGTGAAAGGAAATTTCAAGTATTAACACTTCGATGAACCAGACATATTTCTAGGGTGAAATTAAATTTAAGGAGGGTAGAATGTAACATCTCGGGTTGTTATGATTTTTTTTGAATAAATTAAAATTCTTTGATGGATTGCATTGCACGCTACACCATGTTAATATTTCTTTATACACAACACTTAGTTAATCTTATATCACATGCAAAATTGATTTTATATTTTGGTATATAAAATCATTATTATTACTTGTGTTTCAGAGAATACTAATTTTAGAATGTGCTACACGCAATACCAAGTCTGTTAAATAGTCTTCATTACACGCAAGACCACATTTTAGCAAATTGAAAAAATGTATTAATATTATAAATAAAATATTTTTAAACTTATCACCTATCCATTGGAAAGGAGGGTATGAAAAAAATTAGCTAAATTATGAAAATATGGTTTATTCATGTTTATTAATTGAATTTTTTGATAAAATATTAATTAAAAATTAAAGTGAGAACTATATGAAAATAAAGAAACTCCTTTTATGAAAAAACTATTTTTTATACACAAACACATTTTATATCAATAAATTAAAAAATAAAATAAATATGAATGATTTTAATGAAAATAATATATTATATATTCAATTAACTATTAAACATTCATATTTTTTCTAGATAAGAGATAATAATAAATATAATATTTTGTATTAAATATATATTGTTCTAAAAGGAATTTTACTGCCTTTTAATGGTGCAATTATTTTAAAACAGAATTAAGAAACATAAATACATTATATTCGTAAAAATGATCATAATTTTTGAAATATGAAAATCAAAATTATCTTAGGATTAATTTTTTTTTCTATTTTTCCAAAAAAAACATTTTTTGATTAATAGTGAAAATACAGAATTTTAATTGAAAACATCTTTTTTTGAATTATTTATGAAATAAAATTATATTTTAAATTGGTTTCAAAGTATAATTAGATAAATTATATATCTATTAATCCAATATAAGTTATTTTAATAAATTTAATAATGAAATTGGATAAAAAAACATTTCGAACTTTCAAACATTTTCAGTTTAAATACATGTTGCCTAGTCCCCTTGGCAAGATCAATTTTAAATTAATTTATCCCAAATGTATGAATTTAATTTAAAAAAATTAATTCCATCTTTTAAAAAATAATAATTTATATTTTATAATAAGTTCAACTAAGTTTATTTACCATAATTATTAGTGATATAGGTAAAATTAATCATGATGATTAAGAGAAAAACAAGTATACAAAGGGACTAAACATTAAACATAAGAAGAAAATGGAAATAAACATGTCCAAAAACCATTTTATGTACATATTTCAACATTATAACTTTATGTATCTAATTTTTTGCATTATTTAAGCATTTGGATATGTAAAACTGTGGGTACAGCTGCCTTTATTTTTAAAAGGGCTAAGTATTTCCCCTACAACACTTATGAAAGGCCACCACATATTCCCTTGTATTAAAATATTAAAAAAATAGTTTAGAAAATTATTACCAAAATAACTTATAAAAACACCTCCATTTATCCTATAATCCTTCCCTTGTATATAAATCTTGTCAACGAAGTCCTTTAGATAAAACCAAAAGAAGATACCAGAAGAAGTAATGTTCATCAACAAACTTTTTTTCTTCCTCAAACACCTTCAATTATTTTTATAAAATGATTATATAATAACCTCAGTATCTTAAATATAGTAATATTTAATTATTTTAAGGGTATTACCTAAAAATTCACACACTCCCACTAAATAGGATGCACAATAATCATTCATGTGTATGGCATACTACCACATCCCGAACCAATGTCATTAGTTATTCTATTAACACATTTAAATGTTGAGAATAATGATAAATTTATAGTTTATATATGATATATATTATTTTTACAATGTTATTATTATTATGAAATTTTTATATCACATATACTTTTACACTTTCAATTTTCATGGAATACGACGTCATTCATGTGTATGACATGCTCCCACCTCGCGAAGAAATGTGATTCCTTCATGATTTACATTTAATTTATTGAGGATAAGTTTAATAAAAATATATGATATATATGAGATAAAAATTATTCTGTAATGATAATATATCATATACTTTTCTATCTTTTAATCTAACAAGAAAATGGTAACAACATTCATGAGTACATATAGTATACCCTCTCCATGTACAGTGTATTTCATTTCCTATTTATATCTTTTATAAATTACTAAAAATACATATATAATAAACATATATGAAATATTTGTCATTATTATGATTATGGAGATGATTAAATCATGATCTAAGTATGATAACTAGGAATAACATGCCAAAACATGTACAATAAATAAAGAGGTTATTACCTGAAACATAACTTAAACATGGAAATGATATAAACGATTACTATAAAGTCATAAGTAAATCATATAATGTATTATATATTTTAATATGGTTTTTTATAAATTTATAATAAAATTATATTTGTTTATTGGCAGTTTTAATGAGTTTGACGTGAGTCTAGACTTATGGTAATGTGATTTCTAGTCTCTATTTTATTTCTATGAGAATTATGCAATATTCAAAACTCATTTTTTTTCATGGTGTATATAATGTCATATGAAATGTTATATAATGGGTTTAATTTATTTAATGATATGAAATTAATCAATTTATTTTATTATTTCATGAATCTCATGATTTAATGGTTACTCAAGTAGTAAGGGATTTCCGTCTCACTTTTAATTTTTATGAGACACATGCTATATTCAACATGTATTTATTCTATATGGTATATATACTATCCATGAATAAATTTTATTTTTCTTATAAAAAAATTCATTTCTATTTCAATATCAATTTATGTATTTTTCATTCATGGGTTTTACGGTACAAAAGCTACCAAAACAATAAAGGATTTATGTCTCAATTTTCTTTCTTTGAGATGCATGTTATTATATGCACCTATATTAATTAATGGAGTGTATATAAAGAAAATTTGAAATGTAATATCATGAATTTATCTATCCTAATAATATTTTAATTTCAATTTTATATTATTACATCATGGGGCTTATGATTCAAGGTTACTATAGTGGTAATAAATTTATGTTACAATCTCATCATTCATCGGGATTGTTAAAGATTAAAATACAATTGATAAAATATTATGATCTATATCATTATAATTATCATGAATTGTATTAAACTATAGTTATTAATGATATATTAATGTAATTCTACCATTTTTTGGACTCTTTGGTACTTAAGATAATTAAAAAATCTTTTTAATAAACTCTGATGTTATTTCTCACTTGGGTCAAAAATATATTTTATTCAAAAACTATGTTTCTAAAAATGTTTTCAAAAAGGATTTAAAATGTTATTTTATACCAATTTTCAATGAAAATATTTTTTATTATTATTTCAAAAGTTTTCAGAATGTTTTTTAGAGATTCGTTTATAAGTTTTCATGGTTACTTTCAATGAAAAATGGTTTCAAAATGTTTTATTATTTAAAAATCATTTTTCAAGGAGGAGATAATATTTTTCTCACGAGATGTTTTAAATTATTTTTAAAGCTTACATATTTTGTTTTAAAAGTGGTTTTCAAAGATTTTTTATTTATAAAATATTTTATGTCTTACAAAAAGGATTTTAAAATGATGGTTATTTTCCCTAAGAAATGCTCCAAGTGATCGTTCAAAATTCTTCTCCATCTAAGATGGGATCCATTAAAATAGTTTAGGATTTACTAGGTGTATGATCCAAGAACACAAATAATATTATTTAAATAAATGGATTATTAATAAGATGAAATATTTTTTTATGAACCCCTTTTATCTTAAATGGGTTATACCATGTTAGAACACTTATGAACACGCTTCATTTCACAGGTTATGATATGATTATAAATTTTGTTTCTTTTCCAAAAGTTATGATATGATGACATGTTCATAATTCCATTTTCAGTTCATGGTTTATAAATTATGGCACACATATGTATGACTTCATTATGTGATTTGTGGGACCTATATATCCCTCTAATTCATTGGGTAATGATAAATGTTTTTTGAGCTCAAATGGTACACATGCGGTCATCCCAAGACAACAACAAGAGGTTACATGGGATGTCATCCCAAGCCCGCAACAAGAGGGTACATGGTAGTTCATCCCATTCCTACAATAATATAGTGCATGTTAGGTCATCACAAGCCCCAAACAAGAGAGTACCCTAAATTTCATCCTTTTCCCAATGAAATTGGATACATGAGAGGTCATCCAAAGTCCGAAGTAGGTACAATGGTGATTATCCCAAACCCAACATGTTACGAATGTCTTGGTAGGTAGCATTAACATATTATTTTATAAACTTATGTGTATGTCACAAATTCTATGTCTTATCCTATTTTCATACTCTCATGGATCAGGTTCTTTGATTATCTTTAGATTCATGTCTTATGAAATTCCAATATTTGTTCCATAATTCAAGAAAATGATCGTTGATATATAGGGAATTATTTTCAAATTTTATGCTCATGTTATCATACACTTATGCTCATGTTATGATTATGTATCTCTCTTTTTTACCTTTACAAATCATCTTAATTAACCGTTTCCTATGTTTCATTTACCCTGGTTATGAAGAATGGTTTTACATAGAAGTACTGATGGGGAAGATCTTTACTGAAGATGTTGAATATCTTTCACCAGGTTAGAATATTATGTTTACAAGATTCAAAAGAAACTAAACTATTATAGTCCTTGAGTATGTACTTTTTTAGTTACTTGAATATTCATTTAAAAATATTTAACATCCATGTATTTAAATCCTAGTTCTCTTTAAAGATAAACCGTGGTCAAAAGATCATATCAGTGGAGCTGAATCAAGATGTGCATGAAAACCACATCCCATTATTATATGTTGCTTTTTTCCATGTTTTCCTTACAACTTGTGTCTCTGTGTACCATATTGACAAGAAATATATCGATGTCTTGGTTAATATATATGTTAGCCACACCACTAACACTAGGGTCTCTGGTTTGAGAGCTGTACAAAAGATACTTTAAGACCATTTTACAAAGTCCCAAACCAATCCTCACAACTAAGTTATCTCTAGAATTAATACTAGTATAACCTTGGTGATCTGATACAACTCTATCATGACCTGACCAACCAGGTCTCACATGGATGATAGTAAACAAAGTGTGCCTCTCCATGTAGACCTTCATTAGGTTAGGGGTATGTGACTAACAAAGAGTAGGAATATTACAATGAAAAGATTTCTTATCCTAATTTACCTACACACAAAAACAAACACATATCCATAAACACTAGAGGAAAACCATAATGTAAAAAACAATGAATAATAAATTCATGCAGATCCTTTAAAATATCATAATAGAGTATAAAAAACATGGAAAATTTAATAGGGAAAAATTTGATCCTAACAACTAGAAGGTAGGTTCAACATGAAAAATAGAAATAACAATATCCCAAAATGAAACTCTATGTCCTGAACATGACCTTTATAACTACATCACTATGAGTCAATCACTCTCGAACCCCTTTATTTCTATTTAATATCATTTCATCTATAAAATATATGGAATGTGCATGAATATCTCATGAAGGAATGAGTATATACATACCAAGTAGGGCCCCACAAAATAAAAAATAAGTAAAACACCAAAATTCAGCTAGCTCATTCCATAGATAAAAGGGTAAGGAAGTGATAAGAATCCATAAATGATCATAATAGGTACTCAAACAATAGTGTATTGCATAAGTCTGGACAATAATTATAAGGTTTCTGATGGTATTCCAACATCTCTATGTCATATGATCCTTCATCCCACACAACCTCGATGTTTATATCATGGATAATCCCATTCCTCTAGTAGTAGAGGAGGGATGATGACACCAACAGAGGATCTCACACCCCAACCAAGCTAATTAGATATGGGGATACCAACCCTATATGTATAAAATCTTGCACCCTATAATTGTAGGGGATACCAATCCTATCAGATTCATTGTTAAAGGACCCTTATACCCAATTCTTTGGGGGGATTTTTAATCCTAACTCGATATAGTATGAGGATACTATTACCTGAATAGTTTATCAGGGTGGGATGTATCTTTATGAAGATATCTAAAAGATGTGGCTGATCTCCAAGATGATGATGTAGTTGATTAGGCTCACTTTTACATAATTACCATATATATATATATATCCATTGTGACCCACATGTAATTTATCTAATAGGGGGAAAATTTAAAGACCCAATTCAATCCAAAAGAATTGTACATGGTGTGCTTCCTAGGTTACACAACATGTAGTTCATAAGTAGTCTTATTTCAATATATTGGAACCCCACACAACATGGAAAACCATAACTATACTGCTTTTGTGACATGAAAAATGATGTTTTGGTTTAGGTTTGAGACTCGATGCATGACACACAACCAGAGTCTCATTCCATTGAGAGGTATACATGTTTTATTTTAGGCACGCAGAATGTCTAGGCCACCCATGTTTCCCTAGGTTTGTACTTTTGGTATATTCTGAGAATAATTTCTAGGGTTAAACAATGTGTGGGGTTGACCACTTGATGGTGTGATATTTTTATCAATATAAAACCTTAATTTTGTATAAAAAACACATGGTGTGTGTTCTTCCAAACTAAAAGCTGTGTAGTTGGGTATTTTCTTTAATGTTAGAATCTTCTTAAAGATTCACCATTTCTTTCGTCCCTTATATGATTACTGATGAAGAATTTGAAACATATATGGAATAAAATCTATTCCAATTCATAATTCACATACAAGACACCACTCATTTGAAATTAAAACCACTATTTTATTTTCTAGTCACTAACATATCCTAATTCACACAAAAAATTATCTTAATTCCCTCTTAAAATCCAATTGTTGTGAATGATCCTTTACCATACTATAATCCTTGATTCTATTCCTGCATCAACACTTCATGTAACTGATGAAATATTTCAAAAAAAAGCCCTAGGAAAAAAGTCGAATCACTAACAAAATAAAATATTATTCATGAAAACATAAATAACAAAGGGATAAATCCCTAAACCAATATGGTTAGAATCAATGATAAACATATGTGATTGGCCATAATCTATGGTTGAATTAATCCAAAGAAACAAAAAATAATTCTATGTTATGAAACTAATGATTACAAATTCATAGGCTTTAAAAATGTAATTTAATTGGGATAGGAAAAGGTTGATTATTGATTAAATTTATTAGAGAAATAATATGTGATAAAAATTATATAAAAAATAAAGATAAATCAATAAAAGATGAGGCGTACCTCAACAATGGATCGATCATGATTGGTGAATGTTTCTATGTCAATGTAGATAGTGAATACCCTTTGAATCAATCATTGATTCACAAAACTCCCTCACTCATTGATGAATTATTTCCACAAATATTCTCTCTCTCAATTCATAGTGTTTGTGACTATTACTGGATAATAATAATAAAATGGTTTATATATATATTTTTCAATGTATAAAATTTAATAAATATATTAAATAAATAAATTTTAATTTATTTAATAACTCCAGTTACAATCACACATCATCCCAAAACCCAATACAGAAAATTTATATGTTTCACCTTGGGTAGACCCCAATGTCACAATTCAACGATGGTCTCAATTTCCTCATATGATATATTTTTGGAAGATAAATCATCATTTAGTAAATTAATCATGCATATATGGTAAGAAATATAATATTATTAATATATCAAAACTGGGGTGGTAGAAAGCCAAAAACATCACACAAGCTCCATGAAACCCTTTAGAAATAGTAGTTGAAATATTCCAAGGGACTATTTACAAAAACAAAAGGTGTTAAAATTACAATCCAGACAAATTTCTTGATCATATATGGAAGAAGATAATTTTTTGATTTTTTAGAAAAGGGAAGGAAATATTGGGAAGCTTAATAGAAGTTAGTTAAATGATATTTGTTACTTGAGGATGATAATTAGATATAATATCGAAATGGAAAAATATTTTACACTTTTGGTTGTTATGCTGTATTTTTTATCAACTAGAACAGGATTGTAAGATCATGTGCTGATGCTCAAAATATAGAGAAAAATATATTTTAGATTCTAGAAAAAATAGGGACATTCTAAGAGCCCGTACAACATTTGATGACTAGATTTTAATTAATAATAATTGTAAAAGAATTTAAATTTCAGTTAGAGTCATTAAGGGAACACTTTAAGGGATATTTTCATAGTGATCTCATGATTTTCACTATGACTATGTTTTGCAGGGATAATTTTTTAATTCCAATCAAGTTAATTTGGTTTAAATAAAATATTCCCAATTTTAATTTTTTTGGTTTATAGAACATATTAGGACACAAATGTTGCATCTTGAAGGATACATATGTGAAATTAATGTTTCTAGAGATATGATTCTCGTTCCATGAAACACGTATTACACTATCATAAGTTAAACCATCAAATATATTTAAAGGATAATTCACCATGGAACCCAACCATATAAAATATATAAGGATATGATTTTGGAATCCATAGGATTGTTTTTGATGAAATATTTGTACATTATCTGAAGAAAATCCTACCATCATGATAGGTTCAGAGGTGAAGAAGAATCCAAGAATCACACTACAATTCTCAAGTAGTTATATGCGATATTTTTTTCTAGATTTTGTGGTTTTGATTATTGAATGGAAACCTTTCCATGAAGAGTAGTATCGTTCTGTGAATAATGTGAAGTTGTAATGATCACACCATGTAAGAAGTGATTAATCCATGAAGGGGTGGTTTCTATATTCCCTTTAATATTTTATTATATTTTAAAAGGATGAATAAACTATTTTGTTTCAAGGATTTATTTTATTTAACTAGCATGCTTATGACGACATTAAAATTTGTGGTAGACCTGGAACAATATTAGTAGAGTATAAAAATTAATAATCAATATCAATACTTGGTTTAAGTATTGTTTACATGAATAATATATTAAGGAACAAATATTACATGTTTGGGAGTATAAAGTAAAATATAATTGAAATATTCAATTGATAAGAAGAATAGGTAAGAGATGAATATTAAATGAACTCTATTGAATAACTGAACATAAATATGAAAACAATTGTAGGAAACACCCACACAGTATTGGTGTTTTTATTTTTTTGAGAACCATTTTAAGTGATCACCATAACATATTTTCATTTTATTACTTCCTTATCTCGAATTAGTGATAAACGAAAAAAGAATAGGGATCACTTCTAGATAAGTAGTGTGCTATTCCAAATCGATTGAAACACTCACAATGTATAGTCTTAATCTTTAATACATCAACACACTAATGGTTTGTGACAACATTTGGTTCACTTCTTTGTCTTGTTTTGAGTATTTATTATTATTTTATTTATCTTAAGAGTTTTGGGAGCTAAGTGTTAAAACATAGATTTTTTATAAAAATGGTCTTGCTTGTATGATTAGTTCATGGTTAGTGATAAAAGTGTTCCGAACCATGTGAGATGGGTAACTGGTGGATAATGTGGATTCACATTTTAACTATAAAATTGTCTAAACCTGAGGTAATCCCCAATAATATATGTTTCTTTTTATATGGGAGGGGTAACCCACTCGGTAGTAACATGGTTTTCCAAACCATTCAGCAAAACCGTGCACCCCTATATAACTCATTAATAATGAATAAATTACTCCTTTTACCTTGTGAGATTTATTTATCTTTACCCTCATTCTCTATACACTTACACGACTATCCCTATCTCATCCATGGATCTTCTTCTCCCTTTCTCCTTTATTAGTTATCCTTGACTCTTGGTTTATTTCTTTATGGTAAAGTGTAATTTCCTCATGATTAATCTTATATTATTCTCACCTTACCCTTATTTTCAATTATTTTGATGTTTTTAGGAACCCAAGGTGCCTCTGGGGGCCAAGCCCATGGCTGGGGATTGGGTTTTTTTGAAATATATTTTTAAATTTGGGCTTTTGATGACCATATATTTTCATTCATAGTGGTTTCTAATGAGGCCGGTGCGTTTAGTTAAGATTCATGTTATGTTACTCTACCTAATGGTACTTTCCCTTGACAAACCTATAATACTTCGGTTTCCTTTTGTAAAAATTGATATATCCTGATTTTTATGAGTTTTTATGGTTATTATCTAATTTTTCATGGTGATTCATGGAATGTGATGGATTCAAATTCATTTTTAATGAATTTCCTTAAAAATAAATTTTGTTCCATGAAAGTGTTTGATGAAATGATTAATAGAGGACAAGTGGATTTGAATTAATTTGTTTAAGGTGTTTCAAATATAATTTAACTTGTATTTGGTATTACCTTATTTATGTGATTTTGGGAATGGATTATGTGTTTGATTTTTTTAGAGTACATGAGAGACCATAAGTGAGTTGGTAACCCTAAAAGATGGAACTCATAGTATAGAATCTGTGTTATAAGGACCCAACCTTATTACATTACATAATCATGAATTTAGTAAAGAAATAATTTCCTTTCAAAATTAGGATATTTTAATGTTTATATCTTTAGAGAATTTTGGAATGATAAATTCATAACATTGCACATTAATACATAGTGGATACCAAAAACCAGTATTCATTTCTTCCAAAATATATATTTTTTAAAATATAACATGATTTTTTTGAAAATTATTCAATTATTTAACTTGTCTTAATTGTTTTTCTGAAACATTCTTATAACCTATGAAAATAATTTAAAAACATGGGATGAGAACAAAAATCTTATGAGGGGATATGAAAAGTAGGAAAGAACATATTAGTCCATGAATACTTGTAAAATATGAACTGACTTTCAAAAGACATACTTGTCACCCATATATACTTAATTTGTGAAACATGAGATTTCAACAAGATCCCAACAAAACATAATAACATAAATATAACCATAAAGCTATCTTGGAGAATTACTTACATAATCTTTAAACCCTCTCGGCTTCCTTATAATTTGTAACCCTCATGGGTACCTTAAAATTTCTGTAACCATGATGGTTACAATTGGAGTAACAATATGTTCAACCTCCAACTTACACATACCCATGAATTTGAGGGAGATATAGGTCCCAAAATTCATCATAAAAAATGACCAAGAACAAGAACAAAATCAAAAAACATAAAAAATGCATAAAAAATTGCTTTTGAATTTTGGAAAATAGAATTTTGAAAGAGGGTTTTTAAAGAAAAGATCCTTACAAATATCATATAATTTATGTGATACATAATATAGTGTATGGAACTTATATATATGCTATATATACACATAAAAAAACATACTATAAAAAACCATCAGACAAAAAAATTTAATACCACATAAATAATTAAGTAGAATGTTAACCCAAATAATGTAAATCGGGCTATGAATTCCCTTACCTTGGGCTCATCTTAATTATAAATAGTTTAAACCTTCTATATAATGATTTAAACAATGTTATTAATATCTTATATAAACTTATTCATCTTTATAGTATTTTATATGATCATTTCATTACACCATTTCACCCTTTAATTATTAGTAATTTGTTCCTTGCATTGTTTTGGGTGCGTTCTTTACATGATTTCAATGATCTATTCATGATTGATATTATTGTCTATTGTAAGTGAAACTCAAGAATTTGAAAGGAATGGTATTTAAATTTTTCCAGTAAAAAAAATTACACCACTTAACATTTTATATTTCGACATAATGATGATTCATAATTTAAAACATTATGGATATTTGTTTAGGTTATTTAGGTGATTCTTCGATTGTAATGAACTCATTTTGTTTCATAAATTAAAAAACTTGTGTAAAAAATGAATCCCAAAACTAATTTAATATATAATAAATAAAATATAATCTATTTCAACTATATAAATGGCTTTATGAATAGTCTTTAAAAAAGTGAAATAAATTGAAATCACATCGTCCAGGATGTCGGTAAATCGATACATCACATACAATGTTTTAATTTAATAAATAAGTGGCATAGGAGAAGAAGTATTCTAGTGTGTCTCCCATAAACATGATGAAATAAAAAATATGTGAGATATGGGATAATTCATACCTTTTGGATAAGTAGAAGTGAGAAAGGATATGAATAGAAAATAAAATAAAAATAAAGGAAATAAAACAAATGAAGTTGTTTACCTCTTGATCTCTTCTCCTTGAGATCCTCTTTAAGGACTTTGGTTTTGACCTTTTGGTGAGACTAGAAGCTCTTGAATTTGGGTAAGAGACTTGGGATTATTATTGGGTAGAAAATAGGTAAGGTACAAGGCCTGAGAGGCGTGGGAGGAAGAGTACAAAGAGGGTGGAATTTATAGTGGAGGAGAGGAGGTATTTTACATTATTTTAATCATTATTATAATATTTTTTCTCAAGGCTATGAATATTCTTAATTCATGTGATCCCAAATAGTAAATGGCATTGTAGTTCGAACCAATTGGTATTAAATAACTTATGATGTCATAAATAGTGTATTTAACTGATAATTTGAATATACAGTATTTTGTTGTATTTCACTATTCATAAATGATTCTGAATTTAAAAAAACTCCCAAAAAATCACCTTTACCAATTTCTAATGTTTATAATTAAAAAATGAACACCATTTTTTGAAATCAATTTTCTAAATATTATTGATTTAATTTTTAAATAAAATCATACTTTATTAAAAAATTGACAATTTTAAAACTATAACTTCTTTTAAATCACATTGAAAAATTAACCAAAATGTCTTCATCTTAAATAATTACGAAAATAAAATAATAAGGCAATTTAATATTCATTAGGGTCATATTAATATTCAAATTACTATTCTTACAGGTATGTTAGTATTCACTAAAAATCATGTTGGTTATATAAGACTCTTAATAACTTGCTGAACATAATTGTAGATGACCGTTTTTTCAAAATTAAAATTATATAAGTGGAAAATTTATATGTAAAGGTTAGTTATAAATATATACTTAAAATAAAATTTCCTGAATTTCAATTGTTTTAGAAAAAATTGGGATGTTACATGTGTTATTTAGGGTTAGTGGCCTTGTTAGATAATGTGTTCTAACACGATGGATTGGTTCCCCATTGATACAATTGTGCTATCAGGAATAGATTACTAGTTTTTTTATGTTGGCCAGAGTTCCTAGGAATAGTCATAGTTTCCTTAAATACAAAGGTTGATTTAATGTTGTTTGTTCCATGATACTTATTACATATTTAATGTCTGAGATTATGATATTTTATATGTTTTCTTACCCTCTATTTCACAATATTCTATCAATTTTAGAACATAGCCCTTTTATATATACAAAATGTTATTTTTGAAAAGGTCTTCAAAATGTAAATATTTTTAAAAATATGTTTTTTAATATAAAACAAATGGTGCGTATGATGATATTCATTATGAAGATTCATGGTAGTATACTATTGGCCTTTGGCCCCACACCCTCTATATTTTATTGGGCCTATGAAGATTTGAGTTTTCAGGGTACAAGTAAGGGAAATTATTTTATGAAGATTGGCTTATCTTCCTACGATTCATTATCCTTCATTATTCTCATAATGGATGGGACATAGGTCATGAGAAGTGTTGGGATCATGTGAGTCATTTTGGGTTCCTCTATGGGTTGGGTTATTTTGAATCAGCCTCTTCAACCTTGACCTATTTTGTTATCATTTTTAGATAGATTTTGGAGGATATTTTATTATGTTGAATACTTGATATTCACAATTTATGGTTATACATGTAGCTTCTTATAATTTGTATATCTATTTATATATTTTGAAACTATTTATTTAATGTGATGTACATCCAATATATAGATGGGTCATTTTTTATTTTTGGTAGGTATCCATGTTTTAATTATTGGATTATGAGGGTGAAACCATTCTAGAAGTGTTTCATTGTTACACGGGGGTTCTTTTCACCTTCACATGGAGGTTTGGATCAAGTTTCCAGCTTTTTGGTGAGCTGGGTTTGGTGGCGGTTGAAGTCGACCTAGGACTATTCATTATGAAATGGTATTAAATACCTCTTGTTATTGAAGGACTAAAGGTTGTATAGAAATAGGACCATTATAGTGTGATAAGTAGGTGTGGGAGTGTTCTTTAACAACTCTTCCACATGTCAAACAATGAGTTTCCATGGGTGTTCAAGAGTTGTATCTTGAATCTATGATTAATTTCAAGTTATCTTGATGAGATTTGATATTGTTTCTTATTTTTTATTTCTTTTGAAAATAACCCAGTTTATGTTTTGAGAAATTTATAATATCAATATGATATAGGAGAGGAAATAAAAAGTGCATGGTTTTGGTGAATAAATAGTGAAAATGGGGTGCAACTTGAGTGGTAAGGTCTCTCATCTTCCATATCCATTTTGCATGAATAATGAACAATTTTTCAACCCTTGGGTCCAATCTGTACATAGTGAGAAAATTTAAAATTTTAAAATTGTCACCCCTTTGGAACTTAAAACTACTTTGATTAATTTTATATCTTGGATCAGAGTATCTGAAACAATTTTTATTATGTAATTTTGTGTTTTGGTAGTTAAATTTCGAATTGATTGTGTTTTCAACTTATGTTTTGAAGATTATGTATCCAGAAGAGGCCTATAAGAACCATAAGAAGGAAGATCCATATAATACACCATAGAATATTCTTTTAGTGTACAATTACATTATTGATTTAGTTATATGGACTGTCTAATCATTGGTTCATAAGAGTGTAAGAGATCAAACATGGTTGGTGGAAAACACTAAATAATTCACAAAGAAGAATATAACCTTTTTTATATTTATAAGGGACCTAAAAAAATAGAGTAGATATAAAATATTGAGAATATATTCCATTCTCATATGACCCCTATGAATTTAAAGTTTGATTATTTCACCCATATATTGGAGGGGCTGAGTAGAAGGTGGCATGAATCCATATTGCTATCCAAGTTTCATAAGGTCCTCACTTGGAATGTTTGAAATATGTTTCTAAGTCAATAGTTTTATAAGGATAGTTTGAGGGTGGAAAATTATTATGATATTGTGACTCTAGGAAAATAGTGTTGTTTGGAAATAAAGTATTCCCATCGTTTCATCGAGTTGGTCGAATTATCTTCAGATATCATCACAAATGATTATCTTAAATCACGAGGCTTCTAAATGGGGTTAAACCCTAATATCTTGGGAAATATCATTCATTTATTCTTTTAAATCTACATAGACATGGTTGAGAATGGTTTAATGGAAGATATTAATATAAAAATTTTAAACGTCCTCACTGGTACCCCTTCTCTAGTAGGTACAATCAAAGTTATTCTTTAGGAAAGAAAAGGAAGAAATATGGGGTTCGTCATTCTTCAAATTTCTCCCCATTAAAATTTTATGAGAACAAGGTATTGAATTGATTCTAGTTTGGAAAATCAGGCCACACTAATTCAAAATTCAATTAGGTTCCTCTTATGTTCAATTATTGTATGAATCCATTCCATTTTTAGTAATTTTGAAAAAATAATCAATAATTTGAGTGGGATATTTCTTCACTCGAGGCTCCTAGGTTTTTTCTAAAGATTATAAAGTTAGAGGTGTCACTCTTAGAAAAATGGGGAGTCTCATCCGATTAAGAATATTCAAGGTGGATCCAAGCCAATGTGCCTACTTGCCGATAATCTTATTTCGTAGGACATTGATGTGGGTCCAACCATCATGAGAGGTATGATTTTTATTACTTATTCTATGGAGTTTTCATTATTAAATGAAAGTACATTAGTTTCACCTATTTTCTCTATATTATTTTATTCCTAAGTACTACAATCAAAGTTATCTCTATTCTTATAGGGTATTTACACTCAACTGGGAAAGTGGAAGGTGTTGGGATCTAAGTTTATAAAGTGATGTGTTGTGATTTACAAATTAGAGATAGCCTGGGATTTCATGGTCCTTAACTAGAAATTTTTTTATCAAATCATTAGTATGGATTGGATGATTAGTTTCTAAGAAAAAATCAATTTCAATCACTAGAGGGTTTAATTAATTTTCCCAATAAGACCACTCACAGATTCTTGGGTGAGTGAGATACTATGTCAAAGAGGGAAGGAACTTTTAATCCAGATATCATAATGTTATCATGCTAATTATCTTCTTTTTATCAATGATGTGGTTGAGAAGAGTTTAGTTAGTGATATTCCAGCAATGTTATAATGATATCCTAAGGTAATACTAGGTGATTTTTTGGCCTTGATCCCCTCAGAGATATAAAATTTTCTATTTAATTGCATATTGGGGAGTATCCCACTTCCCTTATCATCCCACTAGATGGATACTTTCAAAAATAAGGAGTTTAAGGTCCATTTGAAGGATCTTAAGGGAAATTGATTTATTCAACCAAGTGTGTCAGCATGGGATAACTAGTCCTCTTTTAAGAAAATGTAGATGAAATCCTTTTAATTTTCATCAATTTTTGAAAAACTTTATTATTAATAATAAATGATCATTCAATATATTTTTGATATTTTTGATTAACTTAGTGTAGAAATATGGTTTTCCAACATTGAATTGACACCAGAGTACCATCAGTTGAGGGTTTGAGATGATATTGCTCCTAATACATCCTTAAAGAGAATGTATGAAATCTATGAATAAATTTATATACCTTTTAGCCTTATTAAAAATCCAATATTTTTCATGGATTTGATGAGTCATATATTTTATCGTTATATGTATGTTTTTTTGGTTGTATTTTGGATGATATTATATTGTATTCCATGTTAAAGGAGGAGTATAGAGACTATTTAATGGGGTTTTTTGGGGAACTTGAAAGTGAATGGCCATTTTAAATATTTTATAAATGTCATTTCTATATTTTAAAGGAAATATTTTTAAGATATGTGATATTTAAAAAAGCTATTTTGATGGATCCGGAGAATAACTAGATTGTAATGTCTTGGGAGTAGTGAAATAAAATATTTGAGATGTAGATTTTTCTGGGTTTATCCAAATACTACAAGTATTTTTTTAAAATAATTCTTTAATTTTATTTCACCCTTAACATCCTTGACTTAAAAGGGATTATATTTCAGTGTATTAATATGTTGGATATGTATTTTAAATATTTAATGATGATTTTGAATTTGACTCAAGTTCTGAGTCTCTCTATGATAGGTATGGATTTTCCATATATTGTGATGATTTAGGATTTGGATTGGGTTCATGTTGATCCTGGTTGATCATGAGATTTTTTATGTCTCTCATAATTTACACCCACAAAAAAATAATTACCTGACTCCTGACCTAGAGTTAGCATCCATGACACATAATTTAAAGGCATGACACTACTGTATTTTCAGGGAGATATTTATTGTTTATTCATACCAAAATATCATAAAGTGTATCTTCACATAGAGAGATTTATATATGAGAATATTATTTTGGGTGGAGTATCTTTAGACCCTAGAATTTGATAAAACATACATGACTAGAAAATCTAATGTAGTAGTTGTTTCCATTAGTAGGAAACTACCAACTCAAGAAGTGCATGAATCATAGGATGAATCGAACATGATGGACTTGTTTATTGAAGTTATTTTGAATGTAGATGAGGAATAAAATGTGCTTTTGGAATGTATATAAGTCATTATATCCTTAGATGATCATATTTGGATTGTTTAAGTTGAAGATTCTAATTTCTGGTGTATGGGAAACATTCTAAATACGGGAGGTACCCTGGTTGATTATTATTTGTCTCCCAGTGGTGTTATTTTATTTTAAAATAGTTTTTTAATCCTAAAACATTAGGGAAAGGGATTATGGATTGTGGGAATCAGTCTAGTTAGGCTATTCACTTCAAGGTTACCAATATGATTTATGGTTTGAAGCACCAGTATTAATGCCGAATGAGGAGATGGTCAGTTGTTGATTTATTTCACAATGACTCATTTTTCATTTCATCTAATCCAAGAATCATCATCCATATGTATTATTACACCCCTTCCTATTATTTTGTAGAAGTTAGATGATATTCCCAAGTATTTAGTGATTATATTATACCATTCTTTGAGTGGGAAGTGTTATTTATGGGTATTTATGGACTGGATGACTAAGTTAGCACATTTCCTACCTATTTAGAAGTCAATAAAGGTAGAGGAGATGAAACACCTTTATTTCCAAGAGTCCATGAGACATCAAATCATGATTTTAGATATCATGTCTGAATGAGACCCTCACTTCACTTCATAGTTTGGGAGTATCCATTAGGATGAAATGAGTTCTTAGCTAAAGTAAAGTACAATGTATAACAATTAGATGGATGGTTAGATTGGGTGGGCCATCAATATTCTTGAGGATATGTTGTGAGATTGTGTGGCAGACTTTGGTAGTTTTTAGAGAAATATATTACATTTGTATAATTTTACATTAACAATTGTAATAACCCATGTACTTATAAAATTATTTTATTCACTCCAGAATTAAATAGTTAAATCCATTATAAATGTAAAATGTAAAAGTTGAATTTATAGAAATTAAGGAATCTATACTAATAAAATATTAAAATTATATATGAGGGTTTAAAATATAATTTATTTATAATATCATTGAAAATATGGTATAGTTATATCACTGAATAAGTAAATAATTTTTTGGAAAATGATAAATTAAGTGTTGGTGTCTTTTATAAGTCATAAATAATGAATTAAAAATTTATAATTAATATAATTATATAAAAGAAATTAGATTTTTGTAAAATAGATTCATAAATTAACATCTTTTTCCAAATGATTATGAGATATTTTTATGAGACCTTAATTAATTTTTCAAAGTGTTATAAAATCAGTTATAATTTTAAAATTAATATTTCTTCCAATAAATAAAAAATTTTATTAAAAATTAAATTTATCATATTTAGAAATTTATTTTCATAAAATGGATTTAATTTTTTAATTCTCCACCTTGAAAAATGGTTGGGGTGATTTTTTGGGATTTTGTAAAAATACATGATATTTTGGTGAATAGTAAATACTGTAATTTATGGTATATATAAATTATAATTTAAATATAATATTCCTTGAGTCAATGATGATTTAATAACATTAATATATAACTCACATTAATTATTTTAATATATTAATGAAAATTATCAAAATATTCATATTCTTGTTCTAAAATAATAAATTAAATAAGAAAATATTAAAAAAACACATCTCTCCTCCACTATAGATACCACCCCTCATCATCTCTTCTGTCCATAACCAAATTCCTTCTAGATTGTTTAATTTCTCCCCAATTCTAAAATAATTCCCTTTTATAACTTCTAATACCTTATGTTATCAAAAAAAATGAGAAAATCAAGTGCCTTAAAGCGGTTCTCAAGGAGAATAATTCATGGGGTAAAATCCTCGTTCATTTTTTCTATTTTATTCTCAATTTATTATATTTTATTTTTCTATCCTCACCTAACCACATACAAGTGATATGATAACTCAATTATATCACATTTACTATAATTTTACTATGTAAATGGAATATCCATAACCATACTTCTCTTCTTCTCCTCTTATTCTAAAAAAAATGAAAAAATTATCCATGATGTGTCGATTTACAATCATAGTGGATGATATGTTTTTATTTTCATTTATCACCTTAAATTATGGTCATAAAAATATTATTATGGTTTAATTAGATTTTATTATACATATTATATGTTATATAATGTTATGTAACCAATATATAAACAATATATAAAATAGAATGATATTAGTTCACGATGATCGTAAAATCCGCCAAAATAAATTAAATAATTTTCATTAATAATTTATCTAATGAATCATCCACATATAAGAGAAAAATTATATATATAAATATGGAAAAATATTAACACCATTTTATTGCACTGCTATATTTTTTCTTCCATTTTTCATGAAAATCCATAATTAATCAAGCCTAGAAACTATGAAATAAATGAACCTGAAACAATGAAAATAGCAAAATATTATTAATAAATGGGTGGAAATATGTTATAAGAAGTTCATATAAGTAATTATAAATAGTAATATAGTACTATATAATATTAATAACACTATTTAAACAATTATACAAGAGGGTTTAACACATTTTAAAGAATTCAAGAATGAGGTAAGGGAAATTTCCTTAAAAAATCCTCTTCTAAATTTATATTTTTTTTAAAAATTAAAAATTATTGTTTTTATAATGAAATTATTCTTATTTTATTATTATTTTATTGTTCTTGGGAATTTTTAATTATGAAGGTTGGGATCTATATTCTCTCTCCAATTCATTAGGTATGTATATTTTGGAGGCTGACCATAATTGTTACTCCAAGTGTAACTGTGATGGTTACCCCATAAGGTAGTCATGAGGGTTACATTATAAGGTAGTAACGAGGGTTACATTGTAAGGTAGTTGTGAGGGTTACTATTCATATGGTAGCTGTGAGGGTTAAAATTTGAATTAATTAATTTCCCAAGCTACCTAAATAGTGTATTTATGTTTCCTATTTTTTATTGAAATATATTGTTTTCCCAAAGTATGGGATAACTTATGGGTGAGATGTATGTTTTTGGGAAAATGATTTCATTTGTTTATAAAGATTCATGGAATAATATTATTTTTTCATGTTTTGATGACTCTTACTATGAATTTTTTTTCTCATCCCACATTTTAAAATGTCTTTCACAGGGTTTAAGGACGGGTAAGATAAAAGAAGAAACCAAGTTTAATGTTATGAATATTTTTCATGAAAAGAATTTATGTTTTATAAAAAAAACTTGTTTTTTGGAAGAAATGGATACTGTTTTATGTAATATCCTCTTTGTATGATTATGGGTTTAAATATATGAATAATTTCATAATTCACTAAAACATTAGACTGAAAACATATTTGGGAATATAATAAAGTAAATTCTAGTTGAATTAACTGGATTATGTAATGCATAATATTAATTCCTTATAGTAGGAATCAGAGTACAATTTATATAACTTTAGAGGCTAAGATGATGTTAATAGAATAAAATAAATGATTTTTCCTAATTGATATGTTTAAATTATGTATAATTTAAATATTAACATGTCTCTTCATCTAAGATAAGTATGTTCAGAATGGTTTTCTGTAGAAGAAATAAGGAATCTGAAGTAGGAAGGCACCAATAAGATGAAATATTTATAAATCAGTAAATATGAATGGTGGGAATTAGAAGAGAACAGTTTGTGACAGTAATGGAGCAATTTACATAGACTATAAATGGTTTTAACATTCACGAAAGAGAACATCTAGAGTTAACAAAAAGGAATAAAATGATAGTGGAACATTTTATAAGGAACCACCTCCTGCTTTCTGTGGATCTTCTGACCCAGTGGCGGATGAAGGTTAGATTAAATCCTTTTAATATATATTGGATGTCATCGAGTGTTCAGATAATCAAAAAGTTAGTATTTCTATTTATTTTTTTTAATATGAAACTGATTAGTCGTGTTCAATGGTCATGAATATCTGAGACATTGAGGATATTGATGCCGTAGAATGAGATGAATTTAAAAATCCTTTCCTTGAAAAATATTTATCTATGGTGGTTCAATATAGGATGGAAAAGAAGTTAATTTAATTGAAACAAACAGAGGAAGATTCAATGTCCATTTATGAAGAAAACTTCACTTGAATGGTATTGTATACTCTAAACATTATTTGAGATATTGATTGTAAAATCAATCATTTTTACTCTATATTGAAGCCAATATATCAAAGGGAATTGGATTCCTATGAATTAAATTGTTATGGGAAACTTTTTCAATGTTCTTAGAGGGTAGAAATAGAGTTTTTTATGATCACATGTTATTTGACAATAAGAAGAAGAAAAGTTTCATGTGGATAGAAATGAGTAACAATCAATCAAAGAATTCAGAAGGTAAGAAATCTAGTTTAATGTTTGTGGGAAGTATTGAAAAATCACCCTGGGTAATGCCTTAAAATATCTAGTAAGTGTTTTTGTTTTGGAATGTACTGACATATTTCCTGATATGGAAATGAAAAATATCTTAGTGTTGGTATGTTTAATTAAAATAAGAAAACTGTAAAGTGTTTCAAATGTGGTGAGATGGGTAATTATGCAAATACCTTTCAAAAGAAATATTTGAATAATATAGATTAGCAAGATTATAAGCATAAAGAATTATTGAAATCTTTTGCGACTAATTTAATAGATGTTGGAAAATCCAATGATGTGGCATTAAGTAATTTGTTTGTTTACTCGTATTTGTCTAATGTATTGTTAGATATAGGGTCTACACATTAATTTATTTCTGCAAAATGTTCAACCAAATAGAATATATCACCTCAAAAAATTAAGTAAGATATTATGGTTAAAACACTAGGGGAAATATTAAAGAAAAAATTAATTTTAAGAATATTCCTACTGTTTTAGGTTGAATAAAAATACATACAAACATTATTGCTATTCCTTTAATAGTGTTTTCTATTATTCTAGCTATGGATTGACTTTCTGTTTATCAAGCTAAGATTGATTATAAAATTAACACAGTTTTTTTTAAAAAGAGTTTAAGTTTATATACAAGAATTAACCCATACCATTGATAAAATATCAGAAAGATGATTAACTGTTAAAATAAGGAAATGAAATTTATATTTCACATATTTTTGAAATGATCGAATAGTTCAGATTAATTATTTTTCCATGGTAAATAAATACAAGGATGTATTTCCTGATGATTTTATTAGTGTTATAACTGATTGGGGTAATGAATTTACTATTTACTTAGTTCTTGATTCAAATCCAATCTTAAACCCCCTTATTTAACGGCTCAAGTGGAACTTATAGAATTTAAAAAGATGTAGCACAAGTTTCTTGATAAAGGTTTCATTCATCCTAGAACTTCACCATGGGGTTCTATTTTTTTTTGTAAAAATTAATGATTATTTTATGAGACTTTGCATTGATTTTAGAGCTTCGAATACAATTACTATTTGTAATAAGTATGAATTGCCTTATATTGATGAATTGTTTGATCAACACCATAGAGATAAGCATATTTCCATGATTGAATCAATATGTGAGTACCATCAACTGAAGGTGAAGGTGGATGATATTCTGAATACAAATTTTTATATTCTATATGGGAATTATGAGTATTTTGTTATGCCCTTTGGTTTGAAAATTTTCTATTCTCTACTAATAGATATTATTTATAGAATATTATGTGAATATTTAGATATTTTTTTCATTTTATTATTGATGGTATTTTGGTTTTCTAAAAAATTTATAAAGATCATGAAATTTTTTACGGATTTTCCAGAAAACTCTCAAAGTGAAGATGTTATATGGGAAATTTAGAAAATTTTATTTTTTATGGAAACATATTTATTTTCATGGAAAATTTTTAAATAAGGATGGAATAATAGTTGATCACACAAAAAGAAGCTAATGAATGGGAAGGACCTGCAAATGCTTAAGAGATTTATATTTTTCGTGGATTAGAAGAATATTACTGATGGGTTGTTAAAAACACAACACAAATATCTATCCCACTAACTAAGTTAACAAAATAAGGGGTTGAATTTATTTTGAAAGAATAATGTGATGTTTTTTTGGGAACTAAAAAGAATATTGGTGAATTCCCATGTTTGGGAATCACCTTCCAAAAATTTTGATTTTTTTCATCTAGTGTGATGCTTCATTGAAGTTACTTGGTTTCATTTTGATGCAGAATGATCAGACAATTACATGTGCTTTAAGAAAACTGAAACCCCATGAGTTAAATTATCTGACACAAGATTTAGATTTAATAGTTGTGGTTTTTTTATTCAAAATTTTTGATTCATTATTTAAATAGATCCAAATGTGAAATTCATATTGACTCTAGAAATTTGAAGTATAGACTTACATAGATGGAATTGAACATGAGGAATTGAAGATGGCTGTAAATAATTAAGGATTATGATTTCAAAATCAATTACCATCCTAGAAAAGAATAAATGTGGAATATTCCTTGAGTCAAAAAAAATAATTCTACGTTTACCACAATATGTCTGGAATATGACCCCTTGGTTAATGATTTGATGATTTTTAGCATGGAAGCGGTTATTGAAGAAAAATCCTATTTTTTTCCCGGTGTCTGTGTAGTCATCTCTCTGAGAAAGAATTAAGAAATCATTGAAGGAGAACCCTTTTTTTACAAAAAGGGTATATTTGGTTAAGAAAGTAAACTTTCTTGAATTTATTGATGACAAATATTGTTTCTTAAGATTTGAAAAAAGATTAGGTGTTCCTTGTAATTCCAAACTAAAGAAAGAATTGTTAAGTGAAGCTCATAGTTATCCATTTTTAGTTCAACTTAGAAGCACTAAGATATATAGAGACCATATGAGTATTATAGGTGGGATGAAATGAAAAGTTATATTGCTAATTTTCAATGAAATTTTTGACTTTTTAGCAGGTTAAATAAGAGAGATAACTACCAAAGGGGATGCTTTAGCCATTTCCAATGCTAGAGTGGAAATGGTAAAATATATTCCCATACTTCAGTTTCGTACTTCCAAATATTTCTAGAGGTAATAATTTGATTTGGGTTATTGTTCATTGATTGACTAAATATTCACATTTCCTTTCTATTCGATATACTATTTCTTTAGATCAACTCTATCAGTTATACTTCAAAGATATTTTCTAGTTACATGGTGTTTTTATCTCAATTGTATCTGGACGTGATCATAGGTTCACTTATAACTTTTATAAAGGCCTTAATAAATCATTTAGAAAAGATTTAAATTTTAGAACTTCTTTTCATCCTCAATCTGATAGACAGACCATGCGTACAATTCAGTCATCGGTGTAAATGATTCAATCTTATTCAATGGATTACCAGGGATGTTGGGATCGACATTTTACTTTATTTTAGTTTTATTATATTAAATGTTTTCATTGTGGTATATCAATGGATGCTTTTGAAAAATTATATGGAAATTAGTGTAAAACTATAGTATTTTGGGATAAAGTCTGAGAAATGAAATTGATGGGTCCATAATTAGTTAAGGAAGTAGATGAAAAAGTAAATATGATCCAACAACATATGAGGACATCTCAGATCATGGAGAACAGTTACGCAAATAACAAAAGGAAAGGATTTTATTTTGAGGTTGGTGATCATGTTTTCCTTAAAATCTCTCCATAGAAGAGTTTTATATATTTTTGCAAGAAAGGAAAGCTATGTCCAAGGTTTTGTGGACCTTTTGAAATCTAATATAAATCGGGACATTTTCTTATTGAGTATCTCTACCTCTGAGTTTATCATAGGTACATAATGTTTTTCATGTTTCTATTTTAAGAAAGTATGTTCTATATTCATCCCACTTTTTGTGACCAAAGTAGTTAAGTTGGAATAAAACCTTTATTATGAGTAAAAAGTTATTCAGATTCATGATTGTATAGAGAAAGTATTGTGCAATAAAGAAATTAATGAGGTTAATGTTTTGTAGAGAAACCACATGGTTGAAAAATAAACATGGGAATTTGAAAATAATATAAGGTAAAGGTATCCTATATTTTTTAATATGTAAATAAAAATTATGAGGAAATAATTTCAAAAATGTTGAGAGAATGTAACAAGCCAAGTACTTATAAAATAATTTGTTTTTATTATGGAATTAAATAGTAGAATTCATTATAAATGTATAATGTAAAAAATAGTATTTATAAAAATTAAGGAATCTATAACAATAGAATAGTATCCTTACCTATGAGAGTATAAATAAATCACATTTATCATATAATTGAAACTATGATATATTTATTTCATTGAAATAACTATTTTTTTAAAACTCATAAGTTAAGTGTTGGTATTTTATAATTCATAAATATTTAATTATGACATTATAATTAATATAACAATTTTAATGAAAATATATATTTATAAAATATGTTCATAAATTAAATCATTTGTTATAATAATTAAAATATATTTTTATGAGATATTAATTAATCATTCAAAGTATTATAAAATGAGTTATAATTTTAAAATTAGTATTTTTTAAGTAAATGATGATTCTAATTAAAAATTAAATTTATCATATTTATAAATTTATATTCATAAAATGGAGTTTATTATTTAATTTTACACTTTAAAAAATGGTTAGGGTGAATTTGTGGGATTTTTTTAAAAATACTGTATTTTTTGGGAATTGTAAAATATAGTAATTTACTTTATATATACATTATAAGTTAAATACACCATTTCATGATTAATTTTTAATGATATCACCATAATATTTAACTAATCTTCGTTAATTTAAAATATTAATTATAATTCTCAATCTATTCATAGTCATTATCCAAAATAATAATCTAATGAATAAAATATTCAAAAAACACCCCTCTCCTACACTATAAATACCACCCTTTACTGCCTCTTCTCCCCTCACCAAAAATTCATTTAGATTGTTTATCTTATTTACAATTAACCTCCTAATCCTCTTTCCTATTCCCAATAATTTCTGGTCTTAGAAAAAGTCCAAAACAATGTGCCTTAAGGAGGTTCCCAAGGAGAAGAATTCAAGAGGTAAAATCCTCTTTCATTTTCATCTATTTTCTTTTCAATTTATTTTATTTTATAATTCGATCCTCACCTACCCTCATCCAAGTGATATGATAACTCTATTGTCTTAAATATAATAGAATTTTTTTAATGGAATATCCATCATTAAACATTTCCCCTTCTTTACTTATTCTAAAAAATGAAAATATTGTTCGTGATGTGTTGATTAACCAATATCACGAATGATGCATTTTAATTTTATTTTATTGCCTTAAATGATGATCTTAAAACCATTATTATGGTTAAATAATATTTTTTTATACATATAATAAGTTATATAATGTTCAAAAACTAATATATAAACATGATATTAAATAAGATGATATAAGTTTGTGATGATCGTTAAATCTGCCAAAATAAATTAAATAATTTTAATTGATAATTTATCTAATGAATAATAATCATATAAAAAAAGATAATGGGATTATGTAAAAATATTAATAATATTTAATTTCACTTATGGTGTTTTAATTCCTTTAGTCCCAAAAATCAATAATTAAACAACCATGGAAACCATCAAATAAATGCACCCAAAACAATGAAATTAAAAAAATATTATTAATAAATGGGTGGAAATATTTTATAATAATATCATATATGGAATTATATATATGTTTGGTTCTATAATATATTAATAACACTATTTAAACCATTATACGGGTGGTTTGAACACATTTGATGGATGTCAAATCTGGGGAAAAAGAATTTTCTTTAAAAATCATCCTTTAAATTTCAATATTTTCAAAATTAAAAAGGATTGTTTTTTAATGAAAGTATTCATGTTTTATGATCATGTTTTAGTTCTTGGAAATTTTTTATTTTGAATTTTTGGACTTATATCTCCCTAAAATTCATTGGGTATGTTTATTTTTGAGGTTCATCATAACAGTTACTCCATGTGAATCTATGAGGGTGACACAATAAGGTAGTCACGAAGGTTATATTGTAAGGTACCCAAGAGGGTTACATTAGAAGATAGTTTTGAGTATTACAAATCATATGGTATTTTTAAGGGTTAAAATTTTAATTAAGTTATGCCCCAAGTAATCTAAATTTTTTATTTATGTATTTTACTTTTTATGGAAAAATATTATTTTCTCAAAGTATATGATACTTTATGTTTTAGATGTATTACTTTGTAAAAATGATTCCATATGTTTATAAATATTCATCGAATAAATGTTTATTTTATTCTTTTTATTTCTCTTAAAAATATTTTTGTGCTCCTCCCAAGTCTTAAAATGTAATTGACAGGGTTTAGGGATGGGACTGAGAAAAGAAGAATCCAAGTTGAATGTTGTGATGATTGTTTGTGAAAATAATTCATGTTTTATTTAAATATTTTGTATTTTGGAACAAATTGACAGTATTTTGAGTAGTATCTAATTTTTATGATTATAGGTTTATGAGTTAGAATCATTTTCTAATTCTATAATTATATAAAATGAAAAGATATATGGGAATTCAACAAAGTGAATTATAATTAAATTAACTAGATTATGAAATGTTTATGTTTGAGTCCTTATAAAAATAGTTACAAAGTTGAGATCAGGAAATCTCCATTTTATTCTATATGAAAATGGTTTTGTTGGTTTCCCATATATTTTATAGACTTGAGTGAGAATTACTTTTATGGAATGAGTATCATTAAAAGAATTATTCCGATATTAGATGCACTCTGTTATAGTTTGTCGTTGGTGATCGGGTGTTTTAAAATGTTTCCAATATGTTGGGACATAATCATTTGGGGAGATAGGGTAAGATGAAATTTTATTATATAAAATCATTTGTGGTCATTGATAACCCTTATAAAGGGGAATATCATTTATAATTTACATCATAGATGACATCTATCCATTATTTGTTATAGGTCAACAAGATAGAGAATTATCATTCAAATCTATTAAATGTGATTTAATGGGAGGATATATAGATAGATTATGATACATATATTTTTGAGAAGGCACTTTGAATCATGGATTATAAAAAAAGGTACATAATAGAAATTTTATTCCTTTAATCTGCGTATTGTGACAGTGTGGCCAGGATACTCATGATAAAAGTGAGCAGGAATTGTTGGTGATGGTGTAGTGGCCTCAACTTTTCATATATTTAGAATCTTAATGAATTTATAGGTTCATAAAGTTGAATGGTGGGGATTATTTTGACAACTATTGGGGTAATTATAGGTATTAATTTGGGTTTTTTATTCTTATTTGACTCATTTTAGAGTTTTTGGGGTTGAGAGTTAAAAAAATCGATTTTTTGGAAATATAGACATTCGTGCCCAATTAGTGATAACTATGCCACTAACCATTCCAGAGGGGTGTTTGGGTGACAAAAATATTTTTCACAGTTACTATAACATTTTTTTAACCATGTTGTACACCAATAAAATTCATGAACCTATTTTTATAAAGGAAGGGTGACTTGTACAATTGGCATATAGATTTTCAAACTATACAACCCTGTCTAACTAAATAAAAAAGTGAAAATTACAACTTTCCATTACAATTTTATCCCTCTTTCCATACTTCTAAAAAATCGAATGAGAATACATCTCTTATCCATTGAGATTGTTATTCCTTTCTCCTTTGGTAGATCTCCTTGTTTATTGGTCGATTTATTTAAGGTATAGTGATATTTCTTTGTGTTTCCTCTTATCCTTTTACCCTGTTACCTTATTCTCCCATTATTATAGAGTTTTTCAATACCTAGGTTCCCATTGAGAATTAACCTAGGGTTATGTATCTTGTTTTTTTGAAATATATTTGTTTCTAGGCTTATGAAGACCCTATATTCCTATTATTAGTAGGTTTTAACAGTGGTGAAACGATTTATTTATATTTATGTATGTGTCTCTACCTAAATGGACTTTCCCATCATATACATTTAATTTTCATATTTAATATAGTTTAAACTGATTTATCATATTATTTATGAGTTATTGAGGTATGTTTTATGATTTTTCATAGTTATTCTAGGTGAAAATTTGATTTAGGGGAATTTGAAATTTATTTCCTTGAAAATCAATTTTATGTCATGAAATTGTTTGATGAATTTATTTTAATAAGAAATGTTACCTCTAATGAATTTTTAAATGGTGTTTCAAATGAAATGTACCTTCTAATTTCTATTTCATTATTTTTTTTGATTTCCTATAATAACCCAAAATTCTAAAATATGATTACTTTTAAATAAGTAATTTTGGACTCCTTATGTGTTAATCATGTTTTAATGATCAAAAATCCTATACATTCTGTAATGTTTGCTAACAATGTTTAATCTATTTCAAGTCATGTGTAAAGATGGATGATTTATTTATTATTTATATAAATGGTCTCAAAATCTTAATTTCTATAAATCATGTATGATTATTGTAAAATATATTTAACTTTGTTCTATAATGATTTCTTTTATGAATGTTTAATTCTAATTCACTCTACGGATATTACAGTTGAAGTCTATACATATATATTTAGCTAATTCTAAGAAATCGTGAGTCTGCCACCGATTTAGTTTTTTCAGAAAAATGACCCAGACACTGTGACCCAGACCTCATGACCCAGACACCGTGACCCAAACACCGTGAGCAGACAGCGTGACCAGACACCGTGACCTAGACAACGTGACTAGCCATTGTGACCAGACACCGTGATCCTAACACCACTTCTGTGTTACCAGTTCCTGATCTCTATAAAACTATTCCATCATGAATATCTCACCACTCAAAGGAAAATAAGGAGACAATGATTTGTGGTGACACCATTTCCAAGTGACACCGTTTTCAGATAGATTGTGACACCATTATTTAATCTATTTTTTTTATTTTTAAGTTAATTTATTACTGTCATATTTGAGTCTTTTAAATGCACTGACATAATTAATATATCTTTCTAGACATGTCACCTAATATTACGGTGTACGAGGTGCAGAATACATTATTTTTATCAACTTCAACACATGAACACTATGAATAAAAAGAAAGGCATGGCCCTAAAACATATACGTGCTATAATAGCAGAAGTGCGAGTATTTTTGTGAAATTGAAGAACACACGAAGAATTCACGAATCCAAAATCTAGAATACCATATATCAGAGATAATAACGTCTTCAAAATAAAAAATTCTCAAATAATGCAAGCCATATTAAACTGGAAAACATAGTACTCGACTTGTGATACTCTTTTTTTCTCAAGGGGACCCGATTCTTAAATCTGGTTCATCCTAAAAGTCCATAGATGCATAGAATAACAATGAGATCACTTATAACAAAATCTCAACATCTTTTCATTATTGTGTATTGTTTTTAGCTTTTGAGAAGTGTGTTTGTGTGTCTGTATTAAAACACACACAGTCTTCTACACTAAACTGAAGGATACAAGATATCATACCTCTCATATCTTTTTTCACTTGTTTACTCCCACAGATATGTGTGTAAGAGGTCCCTATGTGACTTGGTAGTTTATACCCACAAAAAAATTGTGGAAGAGGTCATGTAACCTGGATATTCCTGTTCATTGTTATTTACCCCTATCATGGGTGTGGATCAAGTTTATTAAAAAAATTGTTTATTGGTAGGTAATCACAATGTGGGGTTGATTAGGTCTCGTATTAAGATTGAACCATTTGTTTTATATCTGCGGTGTTTTTAAATTAGGTTTCACCATTTTACTATATAATACAAAAATCACTAGATTTACTTTGATAGTTAATCTTGGAAGGAAGTTATAACTTTTTTTCCGTATTAAGATATTCTCAAAAGTAATATTAGTAACTGATATTAAGATTACTGAAAATTAATCAATATTTTGAGAAGTTATTTAACTAGTAAAAAATTTATAACTGTATTACTTTAATTAAATAGGTTGTATTTTTTTATTGGGGAATATTTTAAGAAAAGTTTTCAATCAATTTTTTTATAGATACTCAATCCCCCCCTTTTGAGTCATCTACTCTGACCAAGATTTGGTATCAGGGGAGTTTTTTAAGAGTCTATTATTGAAACTATTCAACTGCGGTTTAAGTTATAATTTAATGATTTTTAAATTTATATCAATTATAAATTTCTATGTCTTTCAAAGTATTACTTTATTATGTATAATAGACTAGAAGTCTCTACAACAAACATACCACCATTCATTAATGGAACCAATTGTGCCCAATGAAAAATCAAAATGAAAATGCATTTAGAAAAGTATGGGTTTTGAAATTTGTTCTTCAATTATAGATAAGTATATAATTACAGCTATTGATAGAATCACATGGGATGACACAACAATGATTGCCTACAATAACAATTTAAAATCCATTAATGATCTATATTTATCTTTAGGAGAAGATGAATTTAATAGAATTTCTGCATGTAAAACTACCAATGAAAATTGGGATACTTTTTCTCTTTTACATTAAGTAACTTCTTATGTGAAAGAAATGAGACTTAATAATTATACTATTAAATATGATAACATTAATGTGAAAACTGATGATCCTATTTCAGAAAAGTATCTTAGGTTCAACGAAGTTGTCAACATAATAATTTATCTTGGAAGAGATGTCACTTCCAAAGAAAAAATCATGATGATTCTCAGATTCCTTCCTAATAGATAGAGAGGAACATCTATCTCTATTGGATCATAATGTGACATAATCATGTTACCTATAAAAATCACTTTGGGAAACTAATAATTAATTAATTGGAGTTGAATCTGAACATATATGAGGAGGATGAACCCAAAAGAAAATTTGTTGCATTTAAGACCACCACCTCTAAACACAATGAAAAAGGAAAATTGAAAGCCTCTATAGAAAGTTCCAGTAGTGCATAATCATCACCTGACCATGATGAGGAGATAGATCAATTAACAAGAAGGTTTAAGAGATTTTACCAGAAAAATAAATTTTTTAGAAAGCCTAACTTCAAAGGAAGAAAACATAAAAAAGGAAGCTGTAATAAATATTGGAAAATAAGTGACATGTCCGATGAGATAGTATTCTATGAATGTAAGGAAATGTGACATGTAATGGCTGACTATCTCAAACTCAAGTACAAAAATAAATATGTGGTCAAATATAGAAATTATAAAAAGGAAATGAATGCAACATGGAGTGATTATAAGGATAGTTCAAGTGACATAAAATATTCACATGATGAACAAGCTAATAAATATAATATGTGTTTTATAACAAACACATCTGAGGTAGAACTAGAATCTAATGTACCCAATTTGTATTATTCTGGAGGAGAATGTGATTATGAGAATATCTAAAATGAAGAAATATTTGAGTACCGTAATATGCTTGAAGATAGATGTAATGAACTAAATATAAATACAAGTCTTTAAAGAAACAACATGCTCTTAACTCAACTATTAAATTGGAAGTTACTGTATAAAGGGATAAAATGTACAATTACTCAATAAAAACAATGAACTAGAGCTATCTAATGAGAAATTAAAAAATGACCTTGAAAGGTCTACTAATTGTAAAGATACTTTGGTAAATATTCTAGGTAAAAATATACCTCCTTATTATACTACTGGCTTTGGCTATCAACTTGGTAAAAGAGATATTGAATGAACTAATTTTTTTTCTAAATCTAGGACAAAAATATTTAATCTATGTTCTGGAAAACATTTAATTAGTTCAAATTATGATGCACTCTCTACTGTCTCATGATTTTCTAGACCAAATAGTGATTAGTTTTCAAGCATATTAAATAATTCTTATAGGAAACCTATGAGGTAGATGTGGGTTATTAAAACACTAGTCACTAATATTACTAGACCCAAACAAATATGGGTACCAAAGTATTTTTTCATATAACTAGTTTGTAGGAAAATTACGTAAAGAGCTTATTTATAAGCTTATGGTACTCGGACAGTGGGTGTTAAGGATACATGATAGAGGAAAATTCATGCTTCAAGAACTAAATAAACATTTATGGTGGACATGTAACCTTTGGTGACAATGCCAAATGAAAAATCATTGGCCTTGGAAAAATCGGTAACTCTAACTCAATTTTAACTTCCAAAGAACATTTTGCTGATGGATTTAAATATAATCTATTTAGTATTTCACAACTATGTGATGATGGATTTCATGTTAAATTTCAAAATGATTCTTACAATGTTATTTATTATAAAAACGAATTAGTATTTTCTACATTATGAAATGAAAATGTATACTATGTAAACTTAGAGTCTTTAGTCTCTCAAAATGATTTATGTTTAAATGTATTTCACAAAGAGTCTTGGTTTTGGGATAGGAGATTAGGACACTATAAAATCACTCCCATAGATAGATAACTAGAAAAAGCTTAGTCAAATATCTACCCAAACATGAGTTTTTAAATGATAAATTGTGTAATTGTTGTTATAAGGGAAGGAAACACAAAATTTCCTTCAAACCAAACAAGGAAGTTTCATCTTCTCAACCTCTCGAACTGGTTCCTGTGGATTAGTTTGGACCATATAGAGTTTATAGTTTTAATTGGAAGCACTATTTTTACGTTCTTGTAGATTAATTTTATAGATATAAAAGGGATTTAGTTTTAGCTCACAAAATTGAAGCCTACTCTCACTTTACTAAATATGATAAAACTTTAAAAAATCATAGTGGACTTAGAATTAAATTCATAAGATGTTATCATGGATGTGTGTTTGAAAACCATGATTTTGAATCATTTTTCTAAAAAAATGGTGATAGTCATAATTTCTCTTCCCCTAGAACACCTCAACAGAATGGAGTTCTTGAAAGAAGAAATAGAACCTTTCAAGAGATTTCTAGAACCATTCTTAGTGAATATGAATTACTTATTTATTTTTAGGCTGAAGTTGTAAATACATCATGCTATATTATTAATAGAGTACTGATTAGACCCTTTATTAAAAGAACTTAATATGATTTATGGAAAAATATAAAACCCTAAGTAAGATACTTCAATGTTTTTGGTTGGAAAGTCTCTATCTTTAATACTAAAGACATTGTTCACAAATTTTCATCCAATAGTGACTAAGGAATTTTTGTGGTCATTCAATATCATGTAAAGACTATAGAGTGTTTAAAAAAATAACTAAATGCGTGGAAGAATATTTCCATATAAGATTTGATTAAACATATCCGAATGAGCCGAAGACCAATCTAGATAACCTGGAGGATGATGTGTCAAATCTGGATATTAATTCAAAATCCTCTAACCATCCTATAAAAGAATATATAAAGACTTTTAGTTATGTAAATTCTTAAAATTTAGGATATAATAAACCCAAACCTATTGAAGAACCTAAAATCACTAATCCTTATTTTTTAAGAGCTATTAGAACTCTTAAAACCATCATTTAGATGAAGGTATAGGATATTTAAATAAAGAAACTAAAACTACAGATTTTATTAGAAATCGGGTTGAACATAATGTATTATTGTCACAATTGAACCTAAATACATTAATGATTCCATTAATGATGAATTTTAGGTGATTTCTATTCAAAGAAGAAGTTAATCCATTTGAAATGAACAAAGTCTGAAAACATGCTGACAGACCCAAAGAAACATTTACCATAGGCACTAAATGGGTGTTTAGAAATATGGTTGATGAAGCTGATAAGATAGGCAGAAACAAGTATATATTGGTTAAACTAGGCTATAGTCAAGAATAAGGAACTAACTATGAGGATACCATTTCACTAGTAGCTAGACATGAATCCATCAGAATTCAACTTTCTTATGCTGCACATATGCATTTCAAACTATATCAAATGGATGTTAAGAGTGATTTCCTAAATTGGTATATAGCTGAGGATTTCATTGTTGAGAAACCCCCTGGTTTTAAAAATCATCATTTTCCAAATAATGTATTTGAATTAACAAAATCTATATATGGTTTAAAACATGATCCATGATCTTGGTATGATATATTAAGTTTTAATTTTATTTAAAAAGGTTTAACAAAAGTAATAGACAATTCTATCATTTTTATAAAACTAATTTCCAATGATGTTTTAGTAGCTAAAATATATGTAGATGATATTATTTTTAGATCATAAAAAAATTATTTATGTATTGAATTTTCTAAAATTATGCAAAACTATTTTGAACTGAGTTTATTGGGTGAACCAAAATTAATTTTTGGATTTCATATCTCACAAAAACAACGATGTTATTATTTTAAATAAAATAAAATATATTAGAGATCTTCTAAAACATTTTGGCTTGGATAGCACTAAAATTAGTGACACTCCAATGAGTACTACTTGTAAGTTGGATCTTGATGGGGATGGAAAATATGTTGAACAAACCACTTATAGAGGAATGATTGGAAGCTTACTCTACTTAAATATTATTTGACCTTATATTATGTTTAGTGTATGTATGTAAGTTAATTTTCAAGAAAACCTTAAGGAATATCATTTAAATTATGTTAATATAATTTTAAAATACCTCAAGCATACACCTAATATAGGGCTGTTCTATCCCAGAGGTTAATCATTTGAGTTCGTTAGTTATTCAGATGCTGACTTTGGTGGATGTAAGTTAGATAGATAAAGAACCTCAAGAATATGCCACTTTTTACGAAAGTAACTAGTATCATGGTGTAGTAATAAAGAAAACTTTGTTGCATTATCTACTACCGAAGCTATGTATATAGATACTGGTAGTTGTTGTGCACAAATTTTTTGGATGAAACACAAACTACTAGATTATGGATAGCAATTCAGGAATGTACATATAAATTGGGACAATAAAAGTGCATTAACATCTCAAAAAATCATGTTTCACACTCTATGACAAAACATATTGATGTAATGCATCAATTTTTGAGAGACTGTTATAAAAAAGGTGATAACACTTTGAAATTCATTGAGACAGAATATCAACTTGATAATATATTCACCAAACCATTAAATTATGATAGAATATATTACTGCATACACGAATCAGGAATGATAAATCTTAAGTAGTAAGTGTACTATTTAATAACTTACTATTTTAGATTTTACAGTTTCACATTTAATTGTCTTAAGATTACATTCTAACTCTTATAATTCTATAGTTTACTTTCGTAAAAGTTGGTGTTTCATGTTTATAGTCTCATAGTTACTATCACTCGGTTACGGCCAGGCACATACTATTTCAAACAATATGGTTTCACCATTTAGAAGTCACACAGTTGAGATTTTGTCATTAAAACCTGTTACGGTTTCACTGTGAAAAACTGTTATGGTCTCATCATGAAAGTTTGTTCCTGTCTCACCGTAAAGACACATTATATTTTTTATTTACACATTATAACCTGTATCGTTGTACTTCATTATCTTATTCTTTTACTTTCTCGTGATTTTGAATTTGTGATGGTTGATATACCTAAATGATAAAAATGAATGAAGTTTCACTCTTTTCTTCACTTTAGACTTCTTCTCTCAACCCTGATACCTATCTCTCTCTCTCTCTCTCAAACCTTTGTTGAATGACCAGAATGAAATTCTCATCCTCATAAACTTCTGAGAAGTGAAGATCAATGAAGACGTTGAAAATATCACCAAAGATAGCACTTGAAGGTCCTTTGAAATCGATCTTGGTGATCAGAATAGTGGTACCTGAAAAATAAATCTTTCCCCAAGTAGATATTGTCAAGTCTTTAGTATTGAAAGTACTAAAAGAGAATGGATTGACAGATTGGTTCCCAAAGGAGACTGGGACGATATATCCAAATCATATTGCTCAGTTTTATCAGTTCATTCAATTCTCTTTTGATACAGAAGATGGTTTTGTTGTGAGATGCTGGATCAATGGCCAAAGATGCACTTTTTCTTCAATGTCATGGGCTACCTGACTAAGGATACCTCATGGAAGCATTTTTTGGGACTATCAAAGAGGTACTCCTCCTCAAAGTTAAATCATGGTTTTAGAAGAAGCCTTGGGAAGATTGACAGACAATGAAATAAAGAGAAGAGTTATTTCTACTAAGCTAGATGGTGAAACCAGACTATTGTATAAGTTTGATCCGAATCTGATTCGTCTATGAAAAGAATATTTTTCAACACTCAAGTATCAGGATGTATTTTTGATACATCTTATAAAGAATGAACACAATATTAACCTATGTATGTATGTTATACTTTATATGTATGAGTTGATAAAGACAACCTCAAAATAACCTTCTTTATTCTACTCATGGTTAATCTCTACTATGATTCATGGTAAAGGGACGGTTAGGCCAGATGAAGAAGTTATTAATGACTATGAATTTTGTATCTTAAAGGTTATAGTCAAAAGAATAGAAATTAGTTGGAATCCATGGAGAAATTCTTGGGTAGAAGATAATGACTGGGTATATCAAAAGTTCAATCCAGTTAAGCATTCTTCAAGACCTATGGACATTTCTGATCCTGGTGGAGCCATATGAAATCGTTAACTATAATTTTGATGAGGTAGAAGAAGAGGTTGTCGCACATACAGGGAAAACTGTCCTAGATAAGGAAGGTAGTGAACATGTTCCTCAATTCTTAATTGAGAGGTATGTACCTATTCATGAAGAATTGTTTTATCTAGAAGAAGAAACTACTTCTAAAGTTGAAACTGTAGTGATTGAAAGGGAAAGTTATGTCATGGAAGAGAATTTAGAAGAAGAAATTTATTTTGAGAAAGAAGGTGCTTATAAGAATCACCTAGAGGAACAGGATATTCTTGAGGTTATCCCATCTACTGAAGAAATAATGGAGAAAGAATTTCAATTGACTAGAAAAGAAATGGGTGAAGATTTTGGGGATAAAATTTTGGAAATAGACCGAAGATAAAAATCTATTAGTCCTGTGAGAGATACACCTGTTGAGGGGGAGAGGCACCCCAATCTGAAAAGTGTTGATGTGTGTAATCCAGTTGATCAAATCTCTATGGATACAAGGTATATATTCTCTATATATTTTGATATAAATTATTCCCATGTAGCCTTATTTAATGGTATAGATCTGTCTACTATGTTTCAATTGAAACTAGTATCTTCTCCAGAAGTTATCTCAGCAAAGGAACCTGAGCCTCTCTCAACATCTATTTTTGAACCTTCACAAGAACCTTATAACATAGAAAGGATGTTTTTAAAGCCTTTTGAGCTACCTTTTTGGCAGGAGTTGAAAAGATCATGAACACTCAACCTGCTCCTATAACCAACTTAAGTGAAAGAGATACTTCCCTTAGTTAGAGAAGACGATTTGGAAGATTCAGCCAAAATTGCTTCATGAAATTCAAGAGGTCAAAATTGAGAAAAAAATCTAAGTTATGAAGTGAAGTATCTCAAAGATATGGATGAAGATATGCAGGGAGTGTTGAAATCAAGACCAGAACCATTTTTTCATCCTGTTGAGGATTTTAGTGATTAGATTCCATAGAATGTTGCCTCACTAATTCAACCTAACCAAAATTATTTATCTAACAAGGAGGTTGAAATAAAATATTTAAATAATTGTGTGACATTGTTATTGGTCTCAACAAATTTACTGATGATTATAAGTGATATTTCCACAAAGTTATAAATCAACTGATGTCCCTTACAGCAGCTATTACAGCTTCAAGTACCTCTGGAAAATCATGTCAACCCTCTCTAGACATTGATTTGCTTAGAATAATTGTTAAGGAAGAATGTCAATAAGTGCTCAGTGGCATGGAAAAAGAGTCTCTATCAATGGTTATCAAGAATATTGACCGAGTTATTGATCTGGTAAGAATTCAGCTCAAGATTCCAAATGATGCTCAAGAAGAAATTAATAATAAAGTGTATTTCTACTTTAATAGGATTTTCTCTAAGCATGATATGAAAAACCATTTCAAGTACCTTGTAGAGAATCTGAAAATACCTCTTCTCAGTCATGATTTCAAATCTAATGTTTATAAGGTGAAGGATTTCACTCCTTTATTGGACATTTTCATCAAGAACAAAGATGAATTGAGAATGTGATGCAGTATGGTGATGAGATTATTGGTGACTTCGTCAAGCTATTGAGGCATTTTCTTCATGTGTGGAGCACTAATGTTGGGGATACTGAAGCTGAACCCTTGCAACCTGGTTTTCATACTTCCTCAATCACGACCTTTGCCTCTACTTCTATGTGTGTCTCTCGAGCTCTGAGTTAGATCAGATCTGTTGTCCTTGAACAACATTTGTCGCAGTCTTCCACCAAACCTACCTTGGCCCCCTGTTTTTGGTGGTCTCCCTCTACCTTCTCTGTCATTTGGATCTCTTTTTTCTTTAACTTCTCCCTCTACACTTTTGGATTATCCTAATGCTGCTGCCAAGGGTAAAGAGAAGAAAACTAGTGCTGATGAATAGTGAACAATATTTTTTATAGGGATATTTTTTATATTTTTCTTATCTAATTTTTGTAATGACACATCTTTATCCATCTAATGCACATTGTACTATTCTTTTATGTTCTCTTATTTACTTTTGTACTCTTTTTCATAATCCCAAAATGGGGAGAGACATGCATTCATGCACTATAAATGCACACTAAGGGAGAGAAACATCCACTAAGAACAGATATCTCACTCACATGACTTGTGATCATAAAAAATCGGGATATTGTTGGACTCCTCATATGTAAATCATGTTCTAATGATCACAAATCCTATACATTTAGTAAATCTTGTTAATCTTGTTTAATCAATTTCATGTATGGTGTAAATATGTTTGATTTATTTATGCTTTACATAAATTCACTCAAGATCTTAATGGCTATAAATTAGGTTTTATTGTTGTAAACTACATTAAACATTGTTCTATAATTATTTATTTTATTAATGATTAAGTATAATTCCCTTTTTTAATATTAGTTCTCATATCTATATACAGGCATTTGGATAAGTCTGAGAAACCTTCAGTCTGCCACTAGTTCTGTTTTTCTGGAAAAGGACCCAGACACCATGACCCAGACACCGGGACCCAGCGCCTGTGACTGAGACATTGTGACCAGACACAATGACCAGACACCATGACTCAGTTACTGTGACCAGACACCATGACCAGACACCATGACCATACACCATGACCAGACACCGTGACCAGACCCCATGACCAGACACCATGATCCTCACACTATATCTATGATACTGGTTCTCGATCTCTATAAAACTATGCCATCATGACTGTCTCAAGACTAAAAGGAAAAGAAAGAGACACCAATTCGTGGTGACACTTTTTCCATGTGACATTGTTTCCAGACGGACTGTGACACCATTATTTAATCTGTTTTGTCATTTTAAATTTGATTTCTAAAAGTCATCTTTGAGTCTTTTAAATGCACTGACATAATTAATGTTACTTTGTAGACATGTCTCCTAAAATTATGATGTATGACGTAAAAAATACATGCATCCAATTAGCTTGAATATATTCACTCCATGAATAAAAAGAAATGTGTGGCCCTGAAACATATATGTGGTAAAGTAGCAGAAGTGAGAGCATTCTTGTGAAAAGAACAAACACATGAAAAAAGATACATATGAAGAACACACAAAGCATCCAAGAATCCAAAAGCTGGAATACTATAGATCCAAGACAAGAATATCTTTGAAATATAATGTTTTAAAAGAACCCGAGTTAGATCTAACTAGAAACCAGAGAACTAGACTTGAAACAATTCCCAAAGAGGGGAAGGATGTAACATCCTAGGTAAATAAAGAATATGATATTTTTATATTTATTAATACTTTTGAATTAAATATTATGTTTACTTTAAAGGGGATGTTATGTTCAATGGAATACCCCACACAAAACAATGGGTTTTTTAGAAATCTCTTGTTGCGCGAACTATTGAGACATACTGAAAAAATATAATAAAATAATTTTAAATGGTAGTTAATTACTTGCCATTATATTGTTGGAAATAAACAAAATTCACTATATTATGATTATAAATGTTTTTTAATGTCTTTACATTCATCCAATAAATGTTAGAGGCTTAAAATGTGAACGAATCTAATTTTAAGAATAAATACTCTAATATTCTTTAAAAAGATGATTTAGCTCCTTTTGATGGAGAACACATTTTAAATATATTTTTTGTCACTTTTATATATTTAATTTGATATAATAATCTTTATCTTTAGAATAATGACATCAAAATTTACATTGGGTAAATTTTTGGTATTTTTCTGAAAAAGCTCATTTTTAATGAATAGTGGAAAATACTGCATTTTAGGTCAAAACTGTCTTTTCATATGATTTATTTATATGCTTATATTATATATTTAAATGGTTTGAAAGTGGTATTGGATTATATTTTTACTATTTAATCCAATTTTGGTAATTTTATGTAATATCAATTTGACATTGGACACAAACACATGTCAATATTTTCGTAGTTTTTACTTCTTAAAAACACGCTTTCAAGTTTTGGCAACAAAAATTAATTTTAAATTAATTAATGAAACTTAAATGTTTTAAATTTGGTAAAATAGACAACATTTTTTAATTTAGAATATCATAATTAGCTTTAGGTAAATTTTTCGTATTTTCATAAAAAGGTTAAATTTTTGATGAATCGTGAACAATAGTACATAGTTGATAAAGACTGACTTTTTTTATTTAAACAGAATTTTTCCACTTCTATGAGTTGAATTTCAAAAATATTACATACATGGTTCTCATCATTATATAAAATGTGTTTCAATAAGATGTAAATAATTTTTGGTGAATAGTAACTTTTGATTTTTATTTAACGTAGTTAAAGCTAAATACGGTAATCAGGGTTAAAAATATTATTATTATAATAAAAAATTATCGTAACAAAAGCCCTAACCTTATTGGATGTGTCATGGATGACCAATACAGTACTTGGGTAGAAACGTTGGCCCTTTAAGGCCATTTGGGTAAGATAATGATAATAATAAATTTTTATTTAAAGTAAAAAATAAAAATATCAGAAACATGTATTGTTTTTTCCAAACAATTTTAATACGGGGATATATAATGGATATATTTGACAATAAATAGTAATTAGAAAGAAAAAAATATTTTCCACATTTTGGAATTTTATTTTTAATTTTTAGACATCATATAAATAAATTTATTTATGACACAATGATGATATAATGATTACCTCATTGTTGAATGTTTTAAATAAATTAGATTATAAATATTTTAAAAAATTATTTTGAGACTTTTTATGCCCTTCAATAAATTTAGAGATGAGTATGGCTTTTTATATCTAAATTAATAAAGGTTTTTCTAATGAATATATTTTTTTATGAATTTCCAAAAAATCATGATATGAATAGTATAAAAATTTTCATAAATGAGTTTTTAAATAAGTTAATATTATATTAAATGATAAAATTGTCCTAAAAATCTATTATCATTCCAAATGAAAATTATTATGTTAAAAATCTCATTAATTATCATTTTAGGGTCACTTGTAATTTTATAGTAAATATATTAACCATCTAGTATGAATATACAAGAATACATGGTAAAACTAAAATAAGTTAACAAGGGGTTAAATAAATAAGAGAAGGATTAAAAAATATCCAAAACCTATCCAATTATTATTTGATGATTTTAGTTAGACCTATATTAATATTATATTATAATTAAATTAGTTTTATACCTTTTTAAATGGAATATTATTTTATAATAAAATAATATTTTCAAAATTTCTTAAAGTGCCCCTCCTCCCTCTTATAAAATGCCACCAACTCTATCCCATTACTCACACCTCTAAATCCTCTATTATCATCCAAAAACTGTTAAAATAATATCCCAATATCCATATATTCATCCTAGAAGCCTTACCGCAGGTATAAGTCACTTCAAGAAAGCCTTTTGGTTCAATCAAAAAGGAGTTACCCGATTTAAAGGTAACTATTTCCCTCTAGTTCTCTTCTTTTATTTTACTTCTTCACTCCCAATGCCCTTTTTATTTATTTTTTACAAAAAAAATAGTATCCTCAATATAATAGGTTTTTTATGATAGGTTTTCGAATTATACTTCCACACACCTCCATCCAATGGATATAAACATATAGTTTTTGTGGATGGCGAACTACTGCCTCACGAAACGAGGATTGTTTAGTTATCTCCTACCGCCTCTCATGGTGTCCATTAAGATAGCACTCTATTTATATGTGATATATATATATATATATATTTTCTATATTCTTATATTTTTTCATTTATATCATATATTTATTGTCTCCATAATGAATAAATATGATAATATCATTTGAGGAAGTGCGGACTACCACCCCCTCAATGTGATATGACTCGTCCGTGCCATACACGGAATGTATAAATTATGTTGTTAAAAAAATTATCTATTATATTAAAAACTTATTATAATATACTTATGTATCATTAAGTTTTTCATCCATTAAATATGAAAAAGAAATTAAAGAAGCGTTCATACGTACGTACGACCTACCATCTCCATGAACGGTGCATTTCATTTCTAATCTCAAAATTCTATGTACTATTATAAATATATATATATATATATATATACATATAATATATATATATGATATCAAAATCATGAATATCATTCTTGAGATAATGTAATTTCTACCACATGGCCAACTTGTAATTATAAGAAGTTCATTTTTGACTTAAGTACCAAATATTGACAAAATGAACATTATTGACATAAAAGATTATATAATGTTTATAACGTTGTAATAAGTGACATTAAAGGAATAATATACTTTAAAAATGTTCTAAAGCAAGTAGAAATTAACTTCAGTTTATTATTTAGGAGATTAAAGAACAAACGAGTCAAGTAGGACATGAGGTAAGGGACTTCGTCTCAACCTCCTTTCGTTGAAGCATATTTTTATTTATACATGACATTCCATTATACAGTTTATAAACCCCAATGACTTTTGATTTCATCCATAGGGAATATTTTTTATATAAATCATTTTACTAAATGAAAAAAATGTGTCTTTTTATCGTACACGATGATAATTAACTTTTCACTACCAAAGGCATTGTTTGATATTTGAATTCATTAACAAGACACCATGTTTTTAAAAGGAAGATAGATACCATATACTATTTTTATATATTTTACTATCAAAAATGGTTTTGGGAATGGATTGATTATGTTAATATATTGAAAAAGTATATTGTGATTGAAATGTTGGAATGTTAAATTTCATTTACGTTTGTTTTATGTGTTATGAATATGTTATTATTCTTGGTAATTGTTTACATATATGTGTGGTTCCATGATAATCCTAGTGAGAATGAGCCCAAGATAGCTCTCCAATGAATTGGGTAACGTAATGGTAGTAAACGTTAATGTTTCTCCAAAGATATTTAGGGAATATACTATGATGGGTATTCCAAACGTAACTCTCTACATAACTATGAAAGCTATAATGTAAGATTGATATGGATGCCACAAGTTACATTTATAATTTCTATGTGTTTTTCATAATTTTTTATTTTTTCATGAGGTATGTAAAAGAGATTATGTTTTGTTTGTATTGATGGAGTAATGATTTCTTTTTTTTTAATTTTATAACCGTTACGAAGCTTTTTTATACTTATCACAAGTTTTTGAAATATTTTTCACAGGGTATAAGGTAGGGTAAGTGAAAGGAAGAATTCAAGAATATTTATATCAAGAAAATAATTATAATTTTCTTTTATGAATTATTATTTTATGAAAAATGGATAATGAGAAGAAGTTTCTACTTTGTAATATTTGAAAAGTAATTTAATAATTGTGGAATAATTCTCTAAAAATCTAAACCTAAAAATATCTTGAATGTAAATTATTAACTTAATTCATGATTATAAAATGTTTAAGGCCAGGTCCTTATGGAAAAACTATTCCAAAATTTTTTATAGCTAATTAAAATTTTACATTAAAATAAATAAAAAATTACATATTTTTTAAAAGGAAGTATTTTCAAGAGAGATTCGGTTTTCGATTTCCTTGAAATCATAATAATTTTTTTTTATAATAATTCATTTTAGGTTTCTAAAATGAGTAACCATGATAATTTTTTCTTATATATATATATATATATACTTAATGACCAAAAACATTATTTTTCTAAAAACTATTTTTACATGATTAAGTTTGTTTATTTAAAAAACTATCTTTTCACTCCATTATAAATTTTTTTTCATAAAATTATTTCCAAATATTAAATTATAATTATCAATTTATTTAGAAATTTTAATCTAATCTTTTTAATTAAAGTTAATTACTAAAGGTATATGTGAATTACCATGGTAAAGGTAAAAGGGGGTAAATTGACTTTAACCGACTGTAAAAGACCTAAAAAATTTCATAAACATGTATATAAATAAGTGTTTATAATTTTTATCAACCAATACTTGTTTATGCTATAATTTTTTTCACTTTTTATCCATTTAACCTTGAATATATTCATGGTATTATTAAAATATTTAAAGGTGTTACCAATACTACTGTTTTTTTCACATATAAAATGTTTACATCTTCACCACTTCAATAAAAACATAAACTTTGAGTTACTACTTTAAAATATACCATTTTACACTCCTAGAATCCTACACCAATAAAATAACACCCTTCCCACTCATAGTTATCACAATCCCTTCAAATTCAAGGAGTCTTCTACGAAACAATCAAGTCCCCGAAATGAGTTTTATCTAATACATCATTTTCTTCTTAATTATATTTATTCAAAATTATTGTAAAAACACTAATATAATTATATTATTATGTTTTATATAAAAAAATTCAACAATATTATGGGAATTACCATTTTTTTCATATACACCATCATTTAAGAAAAAGAAAAATGTTGTTTGGGTGTTGTGTGTTGAGTCAATTAGGTTAACTTATGACTTTTTCATTCTTTCATGTTTTGAAATTCACAAACACATTATCTTAAGGAAATTTTTATTTTCCCTATGTTTCGTCTTTATAAGGAAATTTTTTCTTCCCCAAGAAAATTTATCCTTACAATATTTGTCTTTGTTCTATATTTTAGCCTAACTCAGTTTCTGTCTAAGTATAAAATTCTGTTTCATATCTTAAAACTCGGAATATTAAATACTTATATATAAAGAATTATTTTTTTAGGATTCGAATTCAGACTTCGAATTTTTTGAATTTAGGTTCCGAAATTTCTGAGTTCAGACTCTGAATTCTATGAATTTAGGTTCCGAAATTTCTGAGTTCAGACTCTGAATTATATAAATTCAGGTTCCAAACCTTCTATGTTCTGACTCTGAATTCTTATGAATTTAGACTCCAAACTCTTACGAATTCAGACTTCAAATTCTAATGAATTCAGACTCCGAACTTTGTATGTTTAGACTTCGAATTCTTATGAATTCAAACTATGAAATTTCTATGTTCAGACTCAGAATTCTTATGCATTCAGACTCAGAACATTGTATGTTCAGACTCTGAATTATACTAAATTTATACTCTTAATTTCTATGAAATTCAGACGTTGGAATTCTATAGAATTTTGGTTATGAATTCTTTGGAAAACAGAATCTGAATATTTATGTATTATAAACACCGAATGGTTTTTGGTTAGACTCTGAACTTTTATTTTTCCTTACACTCTGAAAATTGAATTTGGTTAAGTAAACGTATTTTTGATTACTCATTTTTTGGTTATAAAATGATATCTTTCATTCAGTTATTAACCAACCATTATTTGAGTGACATGTGTATAGGTCCCTCTGAAATTCAAGGAGAAATATGACCGTTGAAGGAGGTTGATGAACGTTGAAGATGTGCCTATAAATAGGATCTCATTTGAAAGATATCATAACAAGATTATCAATCAAGAGATTACATGATGCTGAACTATTTTATAGAGAGAGAGAAATTATTGATTTTTTCATACTAAACATCTTGTTCAGAATTGCTTAATGCGACTCTGAATGTTGCTGAGTACATTTGAGGGCTTCCGGGGATAGGAAGACAGAGGTTCCGACTACCTTGAAGTTTGAGGGCTTGTAGGGATAGCAAGACAGATTCTAATATTCATATCAAGGTCTTACCCTGGTGTGGGTAAGATAGACATTCTTGAAAGTATAAATCATGGGACCAATATCCAGGGTTGTTGGATACCCTTATTTTTGAGTTAAAAGATTTACTACGTGTTACTTGTATTGTTTCAAGTTTTCCACTGCATTTTTGGTTGTTGAGGAAAGTATAAATATCTTATACTTTCTTATACATGTAATCTGATTTGTAAGATTCTATAAGATTTAAGGTAGAATGTCACGAGCCGGCCCTACTGGTCTCGAGCCACAACTACCCTAAGCCTATCTCCATAGGCCATGCTGGTGACAAGAACCAAAGGCGTAACAAACTCAGGGAGGCCTTTGCCTAAGTACCTGTACACACACACACATCTCACTCGATTTAGAAGTGTAGAATCAATAGAAAACTAAAGGTCAAAAAACTTTAACCCAACCATAGTCATGCATCAAATTCTAGATTGGGAATAGTAAAGTGCTGAAAAGTACTGACAAGATACCAAACAAAAAAAAGGGCAAAACACACGACAACCCCGAAAGGTGCCACAACCCGGCAAAAGGTAAAAAAAAGTAAACAGTGAATAAGTATCACACTTGAAAGTCCTACAATAACCACTGAACGCTGCCCAAGCTCTTGTGTCCTCTACACTCCTCCGTAGTCTCCATCGACCTTTCTGTCATCTGTAAGGGCACACCAAGTGTGGGAAAATCCCAAACAAGGGTTAGTATAAAGATACTCAGTAGGATGCCCCGAAATCTCAAGGGAGAAACAAAGGAGGTACTAAAATAGTGAGCAGTAGATAGAACAGAGAACAGTGAAAGAGAACAGTAAATAGAGTGAATCTCAACCCAACAAGAGAAATAAAAATAGGCTCGTCTGACTAAGAGGAACTAGACACGGAAAGCATGTGGCATACCTAGCATGTATTCACACCTCCTAGAAGGAGAGTAATTGAACCCAAGGAGTGGGAATGAAAGTAGAGTGTGTGTATATATATATGCACAAAAAAACCCGAACGAGTGCGTAAAGGGATATCCATCTCCAATCTCATCCCAGGTAAGGTCGTCAATAGTCCTAAGGGTAGCCATCACTGATGCCCAACAGTTCCGCACATCAAAGTATCCTCATCACTGAGTCACACAACCAAGGATACCGCTCTGGTAAAAATGAAGAAAAGTCCTTGACTAGCCTCATAGAAAAGGAAGAGTCTGAAATAAGTCATCGGGTAACCCACTGCCCCGCCCAACTGCGGGGTAAACCCCAAAATGTCATCGGGTAAACCACTGCCCAACCCAACTGGAGGGTATACCCTAAAGTCAATGGGTAACCCACTGCCCAGCCCTGCTAGAGGGTAAAACCTAAGGTCAACGAGTAACCCACTACCTAGCCTCGCTAGAGGGTAAACCCTGATACACTGGTGTGTAACCCACTGCCCAGCCCCGCTGGAGGGTAAACCCTGAACCGGTCCAATAATTCTTCACTACTTGAACCATCTCTGGGTGTCGCTAACATCGCGACCATGAGTTGGGTTGGAGAATGTCAAAGGAACCCTTGAAAAACACCCTTTAATGATTCAACATTTAATGAGATATCAAAAGAGAATCCGTACGCCCAAACAGATTACATCATTTTAATCCTCGTGGAAAAACATGCGAGATATACTATTTACTCGCTGGAAACAGACTCCTGAAAAAAGTTAGTCAACACCACTTTAAGCCCATAGGGCATCTCATGGGGCCCAAACATTATTCTCAAAATATTTCAGACGAATTGCGCCATCAAGATGCTCTCGGAAAAACATGCTGAAACGACTACTCATTCGCCCTGAACAAATGCTTGATGAAAAAGACACAAAACGCTGCTCATAGCTTTAAAGGAAGCCCATGGGGACCATGCCTCAACTCCGGGATCAACCCCTAAAACCACTCTGGACCACTTCATCTCGACACCAAGGTCACAACACTGCTGATGACGCCTTAAATGGACATCAGATGTGTTGGCGCCAACCCAAAGAAGATTCCTGGTGAGGTACTTAACAAGCGCAATGCGCCACCGAACCCCCATCTTAGGAATTAAAAATTCTTTGAGACCATCTCAGAATCTTTGTCCTAAGGTGAGTATTTCACTTCTCTAGACAGCACAAAAAACGGACACACATAGTGAAAGATACGGGTGTCCGAAGGCAGGATGGCTAACCCCCTTAAGGATGGACTGGCCTGGTCCATCTGGTCCACCCGACATGGCCCGGCCCGCGGTCCAACCGCGTGGCCCGGCTGGGGACCCGTGGTTTCGCCATGCCAACTGGCACTCATGGCCGATATCTTTCCCTCGTGGAGACCCGTTGAACACGGGTCTCTGTCCCCTGAACGGGGTCACGCGCTGCGACCCCCAGTCCACCGGCGCTGACGACCTCCGCCGGCCGCCGCCACCTGGGACCTCCCCCGCCTAGGACTGCCACCACCTTGGACCACCTCCGCCTACCACTAGGAGCCCGCTGCTACCACTGGGATCCCTTCGCCGCTGCTGGGAATAGCCGGACCACTGCGCCGACTGCTGGACCGCCCTGGAGTGCCAGAAAAAGAAGAATTTGGCTTGAAAACATTCTGGGGTCACTCCGGACACCTCGGGACATGAAAATTCGATCCTAAATGATTTGTGGGAAGCTAAAATAAATTCATATGCAAATATCTAATTCCTTCAAGAATTGGACTGCATTTCTACACTAGAAATTGAGTTCAAATTTATATGAGGAATTTAAAAACGAGAATCTAAACTCTTACCTCACTGGGCGTAGCCCGTAGCTTCGTCCACGATCCACCAGAGCCGCCATGCCTTGAAGAGGTGGGGAGAGGATCTTGATACATCTTGAGAGAAATCCTCTAGGGAGAAAAATGGGGTAATGAAGAAGACATGGTGGTAGAATTGTTTAAATAGAAAAACAATTAAAAGTCCACCGGTAGGCTCTGTACCCGAACATTCAGCGGGGTCGGGGTTAAGCTGCCTCTAGGGTAAAATCCATGTTATTCGCGCAATGACAGTCTCAGAATTTTAATCCAAGCCTCTATTCATGGGTTGTAAAGTTCACGCCTGGGGTCACCAAATTACAAAAACACCACTTGTGTCATTTTACACAGAAGGGCCACGTCCGCGAATGTTATACCCCTCCTAGGGTAAAACGCATGCTCCGGACTCAATAGTGCCCTCAATGTTACCATCCGATAAAATTTTTAGGATTTATTCTATTTATTTGGCATTTTCAGTGTGAACTCACTTAAAATTTAATTCCGGCCGCACCGGGGCTTAGAATCACATGCCGTATGAATGCCCTACTCTGTAAAAACAGTAAGAAAATTTCAAAGTCTCACAAGCTCAAAACCCAGGTTCATAAATCATTCCATCCTTTAAGTTTTTCATCCCCAAAAAACAAAACTACAAAAATAGATCGGGATACTGAGCCCGCATCTGGATCTCCTATTCCCAGGTGCTCTCTTGTACCCTCTCGTGCTGCCACAACACACGAACCAAAGGAATGGTTCGTCCATGCAGTGTCTTCTCCTTCTGGTCCTCAATCACCACTGGGTGCTTCGCAAAGGTGGCTCAAATCTCGATGTCCATCTTCCCCCAGTTGTTAAAGTGCATGGGGTTGTGCACGTATTTCCTCAACTGCGACACGTGGAATATGTCATTCATCCTCTCCATCTACGGGGGTAGAGAAAGACGATAGGCAACCTCACCGACCCTGCACATGATCTCAAAGGGCCCAATGAACCTCAGGGATAGCTTTCCTCCCTGGAAAAACCTCTGTGTTACCCGTCGTGGGGAGACCCTCAGAAATACATGGCCTCCCTGCTCGAACTCCAAAGTCCTGCGACGAAGATCTGCATAGGACCTATGTCTGCTCTAAGCCATCCTATTCTGCCCACAAATGACCTGAACCTTCTCTATCGTCGCCTGCGCCAACTCTGGGCCCACGAGGGAGGTCTCCCCAACCTCCATCCAACACAACAGTGACCTTCAGTGTCTTCCGTAGAGGGACTCAAAAGTTGACATCCCAATAGTAGAGTGGTAACTATTGTTGTACACGAACTCCACCAAGGGTAGGTGGTCCTCCCAGCTCATACCAAAATCTAACACGCACGCCCTAAGCATATCCTCCAACACCTGGATAGTGCGCTCTACCTTACCATTAGTCTGGGGGTGAAAATGTGTACTCATTCGTAGCCAAGCCCCGAATGCCTCCTGCCAGCCTTGCCACAAACGTGAAGTAAACTGTGCATCTTGTTCAGAGACGATCGTCGAGGTTACTCCATGAAGGCGGACAATCTCTAGAACATACAGCTGTCCAAGACTCTACACTTAGCTCTGATACCTAATGGAAAGTAAGTGCGCCAACTTCGTGAGTTGGTCCACTATCACCGAAATGAAATCATAGCCCTTCAATCTACATGGAATCCCTGTGAAGAAGTCAATAGATATGTCATCCCACTTCCACTCCGGAATATCAAGGGGTTGCAACGACCCTGCCAGAACCTGATGCTCTTCCTTCACCTGCTGACAGGTAAGACATTGAGAAACAAACTCATCTATGATCTTCTACATTCCAGACCACCAAAACTGACGCTGAAGGTCTCTATACATTTTCCCCAGACCGGGATGTACAACCAAGGGAGATGTGTGGAACTCCCGCATCACCTCCTCCCTCATCTCTACTAGTACTATATCTCTCCCCTGGAACAGGATCTCATGATTCCCTCATTCAGAATACCCATAGGGTGCGTCTCCCATGTATATATGATCACATAACACATCACTGTCGACATCCCCCAGCTGTGACTCTCTCACATGCTCAAGGAGCGAAGGATTAAACACCATCGAATGCATAAAATTCATACCCTCCTGTTCCACCAAGGTCAGATGAAGGGAATCCAACTGCTCTGAAGATTCCCACACTAGATAAGCCTAGGACTTCCTACTAAGGGAATCTGCTACTACCTTGCCCTTCCCTAGAGTGTAGACTATCTCGAAATCATAGTCTTGCAGAAACTCTAGCTATAACATCTTCCTTATATTCAAATCCCTCTGAGTGAAGATGTATTTGAGGCTACGGTGCTCTGAGTAGAACACAAAACTCTCTCCGAGAAGGTAGTGTCTCCATAGCCTCAAGGCGAAGACCACTGCTGCCAGCTTCGAATCCTGTGTAACATAATTTTTTATGTGGGGCATCAACTGCCTCGACCCATATGTAATCACTGCCCACTGCTGCATCAGTACGCACTTGAGCCCAGCTCTTGACGTGTCGCAGTACACCACAAACTCAACACCCTCCTCTGCCAGCCTCAACACTGGAGCACTAGTCAGCCTCCACCTCAACTCCTTGAAGGCCTTCTGGCACTGATCAGTCCAGGTGAATGGATGTCCCTTCCGTATCAATGCGGTCAAAGGAGCATAAATCCCTAAAAATATTCCACAAACCTCCAATAGTACCCTGCCAAACCAAGGAAGCTCTGCACCACTGACACATTCTAGGGTGGCTACCAAGAAAGCACTGCCTCTATCATTACGGGATCAATGAACAATCCCTGCTCTGTAATGAAATGACCTAGAAAGTGAACCTCATGAATCCAGAACTAACATTTCGAGAGCTTCCTATATAGTTGGTTCTCTCAGAGTAAGTCGACTACCCTCCTCAAATGCTCTGTGTTCTCCTCTTTCATCACAGAGTAGATGAGTATGTCATCAATAAAGACAACCACAAAACAGTCTATGTACTGATAGAAGATCTGGTTTATCAAATCAATGAAAATGTTGGGGGAATTCGTCACGCCAAATGGAATAACCAGAAACTCATAATTCCCATATCGACAACGGAAAGCCAACTTCAGGATGTCAGCCTCACAAACCCACAACAGGTGGTTGCCGGATAAAAGATCAATCTTGGAGAACCACTTCACACCTTTCAACTGGACGAAGAGGTCGTCAATCCTCAGAAAAGGGTACTTGTTCTTTATCGTAGCCTGATTCAGGTGATGATAATCCACAAAAATCTACAGAATCCCATCTTCCTTTTTCACAAACAAAATTGGAGCTGCCCAGGGGGACACAGTGGTCCTGATGAATACTTTCTCACGAAGGTCCTCCAAGTAAATTCTTAGATCCCGATGCTTTGGGGGTGCCATCCGATAAGACGCACATGATATTGGGTCAATCCCTGGTTTCATGTCAATGCAGAACTGTATCTCTCATCTCAGAGGTAGTCCTATGACATCTTCAGGAAAGACGTCCATGTAGTCCTCTACAACGGTAGGGATCCGGGTTCTGGTAGTGCCTACTGCCCAGAGAGCCATGCTCACCAACTAATGAGAAAAAGTTCTCTCTCTCCTGTTCAAAGTACCTGTCTGCTCTTCCATGTGGTCTCCTTCACCCAAGATGGTGAACCTCATCCCATCTAAAAACAAGCCTCTTACTCGTCTGTGATGACAATTGATTTGGGCGTCAACCATAGAAAGCCAATCCTTGCCTAGGATGACAACATAAGGTTCTATCGTGATGACGAGTAGGTCCCACATGAAACTCCCTCCTCCAAATGACAGTTCGCATTGTCTACAGACAAAGGACACAAACGAGGAACTTCCCGTATGAACCATGAGGCTAAGTGCAGGTGTCAGAACCTCTACTAGAGGCTCCAATTCCCATACCAAAAGCAGTGATATAATGGTGTGGCTGGCCCCTGTGTGTACTAGTACAAAAGCAAGTGTAGAGTAAACACAAAGCGTACCTCATACCATCTCGTGTGCTGGGGGTTACAAACACCTATAGCCTGAAGCTTCTCGTGGCCCCTACCACCAGCTCCCTGAGCCTGGTGTGGGCCGCCCGGTGGTGGTGGTGGAAGGACCTCGAAACACCATCCCGGACCTACAGGTCCTGCCGCTCTACCTACGCCACTTCCGTGAGGACCACAATGTCTTCGCATGGGGGATCCCTAGTCACGGCACTACCTCTGCGGCTACGGTGCACCCACTACCTACCATGACTGGTTGGTATGCCTAGCCAGACAGTCCCATGCTAGGTGACCCCATCCATCACAAACATAACACCATCTCTCTTCTTCTTGTCCTGGTGCTCCACAGTGCCAATGTAGTGTACGACCCTACCCCTGTGTCTGCTCATGGAATGGACTCCTCGACCAAGGCTCTGCTCTCTGCCGCCTGCCAGTCATCGAAGACACTCCTCTAAAGCGGCCACTGCGAGGCCCTATCAGCTGACATCCTTCAGCTAAGAAGTTCTCTATCATGAGCACCCGCACATGAACCCCAAGATAAGTAGGGATACACATGGGTTCCACACTGGCACAAATCTCCCTACGAAGACCCTGTACAAACTTCTGTGCCTGAAAGCAACTGTCGCAGATCATATTCTATGAGTAACATGTCAGATCAATAAATCGAGAAGAGTACTGCGCCATGGTCGTCCCCCCAGCTTCAGCTCCAGAATCTACTAAATCTAAACGGAGCATAAACAAGAGGGGGAGTACTCCTCTCATAGGAGCTGATGGAAGGTATCCCATGTGAGAGATGACTTGTTATGGGTCTATGTAACCAACCTCCACAAACGCTCATCCATCTTGAGGAAAAGTCTGGATTTTAGGGATACCATCTTGTCCGCTGGTGCTTGTACCAGCCTGAAAATTCGGTCCACGGACTCTAGACAGTCTTTTGCTACCTATAGATCTGGGTCCCTGTGGAACTTCTGCAGCCAGTGACATTGGAAGTCTCGGAGCGCACTCAGCCTACGCTCAACCATTGCCTATGATTCATGTACTAAATTCCGCTCTCCAAGTGGAGGGGCTACTGCTGAAGCACTGGGCAGAAGGGGATCATATGAGGGTCCCTGAACTGACGCCTCGTCACCCGCCCGATCTTCGTCACGAACTGGAGAGGGTAACCTAGCCATCTACTGTCATGGGGCAATCCTAAAAATTATCAAGGATTACCGTGATCAGATGAGCATATATATATATATATATATAACAGTAATCACAAAGGGGAGCTAACTCAACAAGGATAGTCAAAGACTCAATCCTACCGGATGCATGTTCCAAAGATCCCTGCAACAAATGTCTCAGCATGCCGAGTCAACAAGCAGGTTATCAGGGTCCTAGTGAATGGATTCGTCGGCGGCATGTGCCATCCCTGGACTCCCTGGCCTGAGATCCGCTCTCGAGACACATTAACACTATTGCCCTAAATCCCATCCAATTCCATTTTAGGGATGTCCTAACAACGCCCCATGGAACGAACCACCTCTGATACCACTTTGTCACGAACCAACCCTACCAGTATCGAGCTGCAACTACCCCAAGCCCGCCTCCATAGGCCAGGGTGGGCGACAAGCGTCGAAGGCATAAAAATCTCAGGGAGTCCTTTTCCTAAGTACCTACACACACACACAAACACACACACACAGACACACACACAGCTCACTCGATGTAGACATGTAGCGTGAAAAGAAAACTAAAGGAAAACGAACTATAACCCAACCACAGTCTTGCAAAAACATCTAAATAGTGAAATGTAATGTGATGAAAAGTACTGACAAGCTACTGAATAGAAAAAAGGGAAAAACATGTGCCCAACCCGAAAGGTGCCACAACCCTCCAATAGGTAAAAAAAGTAAAAAGTGGACGAGTCTTACAGAAGAAGGTCCTACTACAACCACTAAACGCAGCCCAAGCTCCTGTGTCCTCTACGCTCCTCCACAGTCTTGATCGACTTGTCTATCGTCTGTAAGGGCACACCAAGTGCGGGAAAAGCCCAACCAGGGGTGAGTATAAAGATACTCAGTAGGATGCCCTGAAATCTCGAGGGAGAAACAAAGGAGGTACTAAAATAGTAAGAATTAGATATGACATAGAAAAGTGAAAGAGAATAGTAAATAGAGGGCATCTAAATCCAACAATAGAAAGAAAAATAGGCTTGTCCGACCAAGAGGTTCTGGACATGGAACACACACAACATACCCCGCATGTCTTCGCCCCACCTAGAAGGAGAGTAATTGGACCCAAGGAGTGGGAATGAACGTACGGTGTATATATATATTCTGAACAAGAAACCCAAATGAGTGCATAAGGGGATCTCCATCTCCATTCTCAGCCCAGGATAAGTCATCAACAGTTCTAAGGGTAGCCATCACTGATGCCCAAATGTCCCGCACGTCAAAGCCGCCTCATCGCTGAATCGATCAACCAAGGATCCCGCTCCGGTAACCATGGAGAAAAGTCCTTGACAAACATCATAGAAAAGGTTGAGTCTGAAAGAAGTCATCGGGTAACCCACTACCCAACCCAACTGGAGGGTAAACCCTAAAGTCAATGTGTTATCCACTGCCCAGCCTCGTTGGAGTTTAAACTCTAAGGTCCATAGGTAACCCACTACCCAGCCTCGCTGGAGGGTAAACCCTGCTACGCTAGTGGGTAACCCACTACCCAGACCCGCTAGAGGGTAAAACCTAAACCGGTCTGATAATTTTCACTACCTGAACCATATTTGGTTGTCGCTAAAATCTTGACCACACGTTGGGTCAGAGCGCATCAGAGGAACCCCCGACCAATGCCCTTTCATGATTTCACAATTAATGAGATCTTGAAAGAGGCTCTGTATGCCCAAACAGATAACACAGTTGTAATCCACATGGAAAATCATGCGAGATAGAATATTTAATCGCTAGAAATAGACTTCCGACGAAAAAGTTATTCAACACCACTTTATGCCCATACTGCATCTCTTGGGTCCAACACCTCGGTCTTTAAAGTTGTCGGGTGAACTACGTTATCACAATGCTGTCGGAAAAACACACCGAATTCGCCCTGAACAGACCTCTGATGAAAAATCCGCAAAACACTACTCACAGCCTAAAAGACAACCCATAGGGCCCATGCCTCAACTTCAGCTTCAACTCCTAAAACTACTATGGACCACTTCTTCTTGACTCCATGGTGACAACGGCACTGACGATGACTTAAATGGACTTTGGATGTGTTCGTGCCAACCAAAAGATGAATCCTGGTGAGGTACTTAATGAGCGTAATGTGCCACCGAACCCACGTATCAAAAATTAAAATTCCCTGAGACCATCTCAAAATCTCTATCTCAATCTGAGGATTGCACTTCTGTAGACGAAACCCAAAACGGACACCCGTAGTGAAAGATACGAGTGTCATAAGGTAGGGGGTGGCTAACCCCCTTAGGGCTGGACCAGCCCGGTCCGGCCGGTCCACCTGGCCTAGGCTGGCCCGCGCCGGCCCACGGTCCTTCCGCACAGACCGACCGTCGAACATCGGTCCACCCACGCTGACCGGGCCTCGTGGCTAGTCGTTGTCCCACACGGAGACCTGCCGAAGGCGGGTCTCGGTCTCCCGCATGGGGTCGTGCGCCACGACCCCCGGTCCACCCGTGCCGCCGACCTTCGCCCGCCGCCGCCGCCTGTGACCGCTGCCTCCTAGGACCACCACCGCCTGGGACCACCGCCGCCTGCCGCTGGGAGCCCACCACCGCCGCAGGGCGCCCGCCGCCACGGCAGGGAGCCTGCCACCGCCATTGGGAATAGTCGGACCGCCATGCCGACCACTGCGCCATCCTCTGGACCGCCTTGGAATCGCTGAAAAAAAGAATTTGGCCGAAAAACATCCCAGGGTCACCCCTGGACTCAACAATTCTATCCGAAAATATCGTTGGGAATCTCAAATCGAGTTCTACGAAAATTTGGCCCTCACATGAGAATTGGAAAGCATTTAGACGCAAGAAATTGAGTTCAAAAGTATTTGTGGAATTTAAAAATGAGAATGCAAACTTCTACCTCGCTAGGCGTAGCCTGTAGCTTCACCGACGATCCGCTGGAGCCGACGTGCCTTGGACCGGTAGGGAGAGGCCCGTCATACTTATTGAGAGGGATCCTCCTAAGAGGAACAATGGGGTAAGAAGGAGGATGGGGTGGGAGATGTTTTTAAATAGAAAAACACTTAAATGTCCACCGGTAGGCTCTGTACCCGATCATTCGGCGGGGTCAGGGTTAACCCGCCTCAAGGGTAAAATCCACGTTCTGAGCCCAACAGAGGTAACAAAATTTTATTCCGAGCCTCTGTCCAAGAGTTTTAATGTTCACACCTGGGTCCACCAAATTATGAAAACAACCCTTGTGAGTTTTTCCATAGAAGGGGCACGCCTGTGAAAGTTACACCCCTCCTAGGGTAAATGGTACACTCCAGACTCAATGGTGGCCTCAATTTTTCTATTCGAGAAACGATTTAGTAGTTATTCTGTTTATTTGGTGTGTCTAGTTTGAACACTCTTAAAATTTTATTCCGGCCACACCAGGGCTCAGAATCACACGCTATCTGAACGCCCTACTCTAGAATAACATTAATAAAATTCCAAAGTCTTACAGGCTCAAAACTCAGGTTATTACATTGAATCATTATCTATGTAAACATTTATTATGTTTAATTTCTGGAATCACATTGCCGGAATCAAGATATTTTGTAGAACTAAGGGGACTTGTGAATTTACCTTGTTTAACCTTGTTAAACATTACCATCTTTAAAAGATCCAAATGAATTTTTTAAAGTATACAATTCACCCCCTCTTGTATATTGGGAATCTATATAATTATTTTGATACTACAATCGGTATCATCTCAATCTTACAATTGGTATCAGAGAAGGTCTCTGATATACTTATATTCACATATAATTTTTCTTGCTCATGTTTTTCATTGTGCTATATTTTCCTTGCATTGGATATTTTTATCCTTGTTTACAAACTTTTATTAATGAAAATTTTGTGTTGAAAGATTTTCATTGAGATGGAAGGAATAAATTTTGGTTCTAAAGACAACATAAATCCTACCAGACCACCATTTTTGATGGGAATGATTAAAAATATTGGAGAGATCGTATAAAGACTTTTGTTATCAATACTGGATAGGAAAACTTTGTAATTATCACTAGAGATTAAAAGATACTTTATAAAAAAGTCAGAAATTATACTAATCGAGAGAAGTCATAATATCTACTTAACTATAATGTATGCAATACATTGTTGTGTTCCATGACCCGAAATATATATAGCCAGATTTCTTCTTGTGAAGCCGCAAATTGTATTGGGATTAAGCTTCAAGTTATACATTTTGGTAATTCCAAAGTTATTGAAACTAAAAGAGCTATGCTCAGAGCTGAATATCATGTTTTTTCTTTCCTTATGGAGAAAACATATGTAAGTTACAATAATGATTCATGACTATTGTCAACAATTTACAATCCTTGGGTGAGAAAGGATTAGATGATGAAGCACTTGTGGATAAGATCATAGACATCATGCCCAATGAGTGGGAATCTAAGAGGACAACTATAGATGTGAATAGAAAAGTTACACAGATATCTATTGATGAACTTTTTGAAACTCTTATTCAACATGAGACTAGAATGAGAGATTCTGACAAAATAAAGAAGAAGAATGGGAATGGAAGTGTTTCATTTACAAAAATTTTGAATCATATGAAATCCAAGACTCCTGAGATAATTACATGATCTAAATCTAAGAAGGTTGTTATTCATTCCGAATATAGTAAAAGTGAACAATGTGAGAAATAATTAGCCAATCTTTCTCAAAGGATGAAGAAGATAGTTGGGAAGAAATAATTTCAGTGTAGATACAATAAGAAAGAAAGAAAGTATAAGAAATACTCTAAAGTCAGTTTTTATGAATGCCAAACAGCTGGACATATAAGGCCCGATTGTCTTATGCTTAAAAGAAAAGATCGAAAAGAAAACCATTCTAAGAGGAATATAAAGACTTAATACAAAGATAATGCTAAGAATGTTTTGAATGATAATGACACATGGAGTTCCAATGGTGGAGACTCTTCTGATGAATCTTCAGATTACAAATCTTTTGGATTGATGAATCTTGGTATAATAGCCATGCTACCTATTGAAAATCATTTTTAATGGATAAGGTACACAATGATGAATCTATCATCAATATATACTTTAATTATAATCATAGTGATAGTAAATACTATGAATCCTCAGACAAAGAATCTTTTTCCGATGGAGATAATACTTTACCTACCTATGAAGAAGTGGCTAGGTTTGCTAAGCTTCTAGAGAAGAAAAATTCTAAAGTCAAGAAAAATATTTATTTGGAAAATTCAAGAAATATTATTTTTACCAAAGAAATATCAGATCTTTCTAATGATCATGGTAAGAAAACCCATGATTTTCAAAGTATTTCAAAAAACCATGAGGTAGATAATTCTAAGAAGGACAAACTTTCAAAGGATCTAGAAAAATTAATTTCCAGCAAAAATGTTTTCGAGCCTAACTCTAGTACTAAAACTGATGTTTTGAATGATAAGGACTTATTTATTATACTATAGTTGAAAATATTTTATTTGAGGAAGTGTTTGTCAAACTTTACCTAAGGTTAGGAAATATTGGATAATATGTATTCCCAAATTCACCCTCTAAGGAATAATTCTAGTTTAGGTTATACATGTTCAAATATGATTTTTAGTAACAATTATTTTGTTCCCCAATGTGACCCATTCTGCACTAAGTGTTAGTGTGGTGGACATTGAGTAGAAAATTGTTCCTTAAACAAAACCCATTCTTTAGGTTTTCATAAAGCTTATTTTTTTAATAAAAATGTGGATACCTAAAATTCTGATTTCTGAATTTTCAGGATCCAAGAATGTTTGGGTTCCGAAAGTCTAACTCTTTTATTTTGAGTAAAATAAGGAATGTACCAACAAAAATACTTAGTAAATGGATAGTGGATGTTCCCAACATGTGACTGGTAACAAAAACTTCTTTGAAAATATTATCAAGACGAGAGGAGGAAATGTAACTTTTGGAGATAATTCTATGGGATAAATTATTGGTATATGTAACATTGTTCTTCTTGAAAAAATATTGATTTCAAATGATTTATTTGTTCAGGGTCTTAAGCACAACCTCATTAGAATATGTCAATTATGTGATGAATGTTACCTTGTGAATTTTAGGAATGAAAAGTGCTTAGTACACAATTCCAAGGAAGAGTTTATGCTTTCTTCAAATAAGAAAGATAATGTATACACACTAAACACAGAAGACCTTAGGATCCAAGATCTACCTTTCCTTAGTGCAATGGAAGATCATTATTGGTTAGGGTATATAAGGTTATGACACTGTAACCTTAGGAACCTATGAAAATTCTATAAGAAAAGACTAGTTAAGGATCTTCTGGACGTTATATTTGATTCTTAAAAAGTTATTGATATTTGCCAGTATGGAAAGAAACATAAATCAATTTTTAAATCAGCTGGTGAAGTCTCAACCACTAATGAATTATAGTTAGTGTATATGGATATTTTTGGTTAAACACAATCTGGAAGCATTGGAGGAAAATATTATGCATTTTTCTTAGTTGATGATTACACTAGATTTACGTGTTTCTATTTTCTAGCAATGAAATCTGAAGCTTTTTCTAATTTCAAAAATTTTAGATCCCAATTTAGAAATGATAAAAATCTTCCCTTGATAACTATTCATAGTGATCATAGAGGAGAATTTCAAAATTATGATTTTGAAACTTTTTGTAATAGAAAAGGCATTACTCATAACTTCTCAGTACCCAGAATACCATGAAAAAATGGTGTTGTTGAAAGAAGAAATAGAATTTTTCAAGAGATAACAGGAACCATGTTGAGTGAATATTCGGTATCAAAACATTTTTAGGCTGAAGATGTAAGTACTTCTTGTTATACTATAAATTCTGTTTCGATTAGACCTTTTCTTAATAAAACTTTTTATGAGTTTTGGGATGGTAGAAAACAGAGACTTTCCTACATCAATGATTTTGGTTTCAAGGTATTCATTATGAATACTAAAGATAATATGCACCAATTCGCACCAAAATATGATGAAGTAATTTTCTTAGGATTCTCCACAACTTCTAAGGCTTATAGAGTTTTCAATAAAAATACATGTACTGTTGAAGAAACAGTACATGTCAAATTTTATGAAACAAATCGTTTTGTTTTTAAACAACCACAACCTACATCTTTGGATCTGTTTTTAAAAATTGATTATCAACCTTTGTTAGAAGACCTATCTGATAAGGAAAATGTTCAAGAAAACATTTCTGAAGCATTTATCCCAGAAGACATCCTAACCTATGTTGATGAATAGGTTTTACAAAAACCTAAACCAGTTGTTTCTAAAGAATCATCGCAGTGATAGTATCATTGGTGTTGTAAATAAACCTGTATGGACTAGAAGTTTCTTAAAAATGAAGTGGAACATCTAGCATTTCTTTCCCATTTAGAGAAAAACACACTAATGAAGCATTAGGTGATGAAGATTGGATAAAATCTATGCAAGATGAGCTAAATGAATTCGAAAAGAATAAAGTCTGGACCTTGGTTGAAAGACCTAAGGAAACTTCTATTATTGGATTAAAATTTGTCTTCAAAAATAAATGTGATGAAAATGGAATCATAGTAAGAAATAAAATAATATTGGTTGCTAAAATCTATAATCAACAATAAGGAATAGTCTATGAATAAAACTATTCTCCAGTACCCATACTTGAATCTATTTGTAATCTACTTGCCTTTGAATAATTTTACAATTTCAAACTCTTTCAAATGGATGTTAAATGTGCTTTCCTTAATGGTTATGTTCAAGAGGAAGTTTTTTTTGAACAACCTCCTAGTTTTGAAGATATAAAACATCATGAACATGTTTACACACATACAAAAGATTTGTATGAACTTAAGCAATCCCCTCAAGCTTGGTCTGATAGACTTACAAGATTGTTTCTTTATAATAGTTATGTGAAGGGAAATGCTGATCCAACCCTTTTTATAATAAAAGATACGAAAAATATTTGGATTGTTCAAATTTATGTTGATGACATTATATTTGGTTCAACTCAGCAATCTTTAACCAATTCCTTTGTGGATCCAATGAAATCTGAGTTTGAAATGAGTATGATGGGTGAGTTAACATTTATACATAGTTTTCGAATTTCACAAAAACCAGAAAGAATCTATATGTCCCAACATAAGTATATTAAATATATTCTTAAAAATTACGGATATGACAACACTAAGAGTATAAGTACTCCCATTGGTAACTCAAATTCACTTGATCTTGATGAAGCTGGGAAACCAATACATCAAACATCTTTTAGAGGTATGATAGGAAGTCTATGTTACATGACAACTAGTTGACTAGACTTAATGTATTCAGTATGCTTATGTGAAAGATATCTATCCAATCTTAAGGAATCTCATTTAAAGGCAGTGAAAAAGATTTTTCTCTACTTAAAGGGAACCATGGATCTATGACTCTTTTATACTTCTGGATGATATTTTGTTTTAAAAAGTTTTTAAGATGCTGACTTTAGTGGATGTATAATGGAAAGAAAATTTACATCCAGAACATTCCATTTCTTAGGAGATTAATTAGTTACTTGGTCATGGAAAAAGAAACACTCATTAGCACTTTCCACTGTTGAAGCTGAATATGTAGCAGTCAGTAGTTCTTGTGCTCAAGTGTTGTGAATGAAACACACACTCACAGACTATGGTATTAGTTTTACCAAAACACAAATTTTTTGTGATAATACTAGTTCCATTTCTATATGTAAAAACCCTACACATCACTCTCATACAAAACACATAGATATTAAGCATCACTTTCTTAAGGATCACACAAAAAAAAGAGATATCATTATTTAATTTGTCAGAACATAATATCAACTTGATGATATTTTCACAAAATCTTTACCATCTGATACATTTGAATACATTAAACAGAATTTAGGGATGATAACCATAAGGTAATCATCCTTATTAACTTCTGGTATAATTGTATCTCTTTATAGTAACAAACTCTTTTTCATAGGGGGAGTACATTTCCTTGTTTTTTAGTTCAAAATTTTTTGTGAGGAAGATTTTTATGGTCAAAATTATTCATAATAAAGATTTTTTTGTAGTTCAAAATTATTTGTAATGAAGGTTTTTGTAGTTCAAAATTTTTCGTAATGAAGATTTTGTATTTCAAAAATTTTCTTAATGAATATTTTTGTAGTTTAAATTTTTTTTAATGAAAATTTTTTGTACACAATTTTTTTTCATAGTCTTGTTATTTTTCGTAGTCAAAGTTTTCGTAATCAAATTTTTGGAATCTAAAGTTTTTCAAGAAGAGTTTTCCTCATTACAAATAATATACCTAGAAATCCAAAAGGTATGTTTCCTTTCTTAAATTTGTGTAATAATCGTTTATTTGTTTTTATTTTCATCTGTTTTTATAATTTTCATATTCTCTTTTCCTTAAATCCGAATGTTTTTTTAAACCTCAAAAGATCAGATTCTACCAAAATTTCCTTGCGGCTATCATTTCAACTATCAGATGTGATCAAAAGGTTTTTTAACCATTGGATTGAGTATTGAAGCCGAACCATCACTTCAATCGCCTAGATAAAGGATCCCTGATGGTTTTCCTACCTTGAAACTCATGCTCGTGCGTACTGAAGCTCTATCCTCCTACTTAAGCTCATTTTGAACTTCTTAGATCTTTCTTACTTCCAAATATCTTCTGAAGTATCCTATTATAAAGATATGTCAACTGTCAAACCATTCTCAGAAAGACAGATATACAGAGAAAGGTTAGTTGATCCGATGTATTTCGCAAAGTATGATTCTATTATCTCAAAAGAATATAATGCTGAATGGATGGGAATGTGTTTGCCTTTCAAAACCAGAAGCTCAGGATTTGGTTTAACCAGAATTGTTAATAGAATAATATGAGTCAGTAAATTTTTTTCAAGGAATAAGGTAGAATTAATTTTTCATTCAAGTGCTATGGAAATACATATAATCTTTCTTACACCAAGGCTGTAAGCTTGGATGGAATTCTTTTTGAAGGAGAAGCAGAGTTCTTCTCACATAAGCTACCTGATATTCTAGGAAGTTTCATTAAGGAAAAAGAAATTTCTTGTCTTGGTCATTCAGAGGTAATGGCTCCGAAGATTTTTCACCTGTCTACACATTATTGGATTCTTGAATTGTGGGTTAAAGGAGTCATCATACCAAGAAAAGGAGACAATGATACTTTGATGAAAAGTGATATGTTCATTCGGGATTTCTTGGTAAATATAAGGATGATAAACTTGGTTAAGCATATTTTAGTTATGATTGAGAATATAATGAATGGAAATATAAAGGCTCAGATTATTATGTATCCATCCATTATTTCAGTGATGATTGTTTGGTTTCTAGATTCCTTCAAAATCCCTTGCAAATCTAAGTCAAGGAATTTCAATGTCACGTTTTTGAGTGATGACACTCTGAGAAGAACGAAAGATGGATTTTATAAAGAATCTGAAGAATTTTAGGATCTTCTTGAGTAAGATGCTGAAGCCTTATCGAAGAAATAGAAAGTGGCTGAGGCTTCAAAAAAGGGTGCAAGGAAGAGGAAAGTGAAGGACGTGGAAGAATAGAAAAAAACACCAGTGGCTTAGGAAACCCAATCTACACCACCAAATCCAAAGAAGCAAAAAGCCTATCTTGATGAGGTTGTAGCTAAATGGAGAGAAGACAAGAGGAAATAGAAATAAGGAGAGCCTATGTATGGCTTGGACCTCGCCGAGGAAAAGTATTTGAAAGAAAAGGTAGCTGAAGGACATGAAATGATAGAGAATGAGAATAAGAATAAGAATAAGTTCTCTGAGGATGAAATATTACAATCCCTTCTAAAGGCTTCTATGAAAGAATCTGAGAATATTCTGATACCATAATCCTTCCTGATAGAATCTTTACCTGAAACACTTGGAAAGAAGTTTGCGACATCAAAAAAAGTCCAAGAAAAAGAATTATAAGAAAAATAAGTAGAAGAAGAAGAAGAATAAGGCGGCGGTGATTCCAAAGATTTGATAAAGAATGTTGATGATTTTTATGAGAAGGAAATTTCTTCCGAGAATTTATCATTCCGAACCTCTCAAGATGATTCATCAAAGCTTTATAATTCTAGTAAGGATGAAGATAAGGTAAAGACAAAGTAAACAAACCATCTGAAGAAGAAATCATTAATAAAGATATCATTCACCCAGAGGATGCTGAGGTAGGAGTTGAGAAGAAATAGGTATATGAAGATAAAATTTTTCAGCTATCTGATAGTGAACATGAATCCCCTGATGAAGAAGAATTTCTAATGATTGATAAGGGAAAACAGGTAGTAGTTGATACACCTACCAAGGATGGGGTAAAGAAGAAAGATGCTGGTGGTTCATTAAATAGGAAATCTTCTTATTAAGAAAAAGATTCCCCACCAAGCAGAATTTATAATGCGTAATCATAATTCCTTGGACATAATTTCGTAGTCCAGTCTTTAAAGAATCTTGTTAGAACTATTCCAATATTTCCAAGCATTGATTCAAGATTCTAGATGCTTCAACACACCTTAAACGAAAAATCATATTCCGCATCCATTGAGATGGATTAGTGTGTCAAGCTTAAGGATGATTTTAAAACCTTTTTCATAAAATATGAATCCCACAAAAGATCTTTCAAGAAGATGACCAACTGGTCCAAGAAAACAATAGAAGAAAATAGATTTCTTGATGAATTCCAATAAAGTGACAAGGATTCATTTGACACCGAAGATGTAAAGATGAAAGATCTCACAAATAGTTTTGAAGAAAATATCTCTCTGGAACAGAATTCCCAGATGCAAGAAGAAAAATATATGAATGGGAAGTTATTTTTAGTTATTCAGAGTTGGAAAAGATAAAGGGATCTCAGGATTGAGATAGAAGAAAAGCTTGTCAAGCAGGAAGAAGCCTTGAAGGATCATGCTGATATTCTTAAGGCTCAGGAAGAAAAGATCAAATCCTTAGAGAAGAAAGTAGAAGACCAGTATCAGCTTCTCAAATGAGCAGAAGAAGATCACAAGGAGATCAAGAAGCTCAAAACCATAGTAAAGAAGTTGATGCCGATGGAGAAGAAAAGATAATTTTGTTCAACTCTGATATCTTGTTATATTTCTTTCTTGTATAAATTTTTTCAATCCTAATGAATTTTTTTGTTCCTATTCGTATATTTTTGGTTGTCGTGTACTAATATTTCAGGTACCATATTTAATTTTCCATTCCCTGTATTCCTTTTAGAAAATCACAAAGGGGGAGAAAAGAAAAAAAGAATAATAAGAAAAGAAGAAATTTCCCTAAGAATGGGGGAGTTTATCTAAGGGGGAGTTCTTATCCATGAAGATTTTTGTATTCAATAAAATTCTACATATCATTCCAAAAAACAAGAATACGATCCTTAGTTCTTCCAAATCCTAAGGGGGAGTTATACATGCTCATCTTTTACCATGTGTTATGGAAGATAAGTTTTACTTTAAAAGCCCAGAAAAATATTTTTTAAGTCCTTATATTCTTTTTCGTAAGGATGTTTGTGCTTTCCAAAAAGTTGGGGATTGTTGAGTCAATAAGGCTTACTTATTAATTTTCCATACCTTTATGTTTTGAAAATAACAAATACCTTATCTTAAGGTAAACATTATTTTCCCTAAGTTTCATCTGGATAAGGAAAATTTCACTTCCCCAAGGAAATTTATCATTACCATATTTTTCTTTGTTCTATATTTTAGTCTAACTCATTTTATGTCTAAGTATAAAATTAGGTTTTATATCTAAAAGCATAGAATACTAAATACTTAGATATAGAGCATTCTATTTTATGGATTCGAATCCACGCTCTGAATTCTCTGAATTGAGGTTTTTAACTTTCTGAGTTCATACTCTGAATTCTCTGAACTTAGGTTCTGAACTTTCTGAGTTTAGACTCCAAATTCTTTGAATTCAAGTTTCGAAATTTCTAAGTTCAAACTTTGAATTCTTATGAATTCAGACTCTGAACTATTATGAATTGAGCCTCTCAATTCAAATTAATTCAGATTCCAAACTTTGTAAGTTCAGACTCCGATTTCTAATGAATTCCGACTCTGAACCTTATAAGTTTAGACTAAAAATTCTTATGCATTCAAAGTCCAAACATTGTATGTTCAAACTCTGAATTCTACTGAATTTGGAATTCTAATTTCCTTGAAATACATACTCCATAATTCTATAGAATTTAGGTTACGATTTCTATGGAAAACATAATCTGAATATTTATGTATTATAAACACCGAATGGTTTTTGGTTAGACTCTGAACTTTTATTTTTACGCACACCCTAAAAAATGAAATTGGGTAAGTAACCATATTTTTTCTTACTCATGTTTTGGTTATAAAATTATGCCATGCATTCAGTTACTAACCAACCGTTGTTTGAGTGACACATGTACATGTCCCTCTAAAATTCAAGGAGAAATATGATCGTTGGAGGAGGGTGCTAACCATTGAAGATGTGCCTATAAATAGGATCTCATTTGAATGAGCTTATAACAAGTTGATCAATCTAGAGATTACATGCTACTGAAGTGATTTCTAGAGAGAGAGAATTTATTGCTTTGTTCATACTTAATATCCTGTTCAAAATTGCTTCATGTGACTCCCAAAGTTGGTAAGTACATTAGAGGGCTTCTGGGGATAGGAAGACAAAGGTTCCGACTAACTTGAAGTTTGAGGGCTTGTGGGGATAGAAAGACAGATTCCGATATTCGTATCAAAGGCTTACCCTAGTGGGGATAAGAAAGACTTTCTTGAATGTATAAATCAAGGGACCTTTATCCAAGGTTGTTAGATACCATTCACTTTGTATTAAAATATTTACTACTTGTTACTTGTATTGTTTCAAGATTTATGCTACATTTTTGGTTGTTGAGGAAAGTATAACTATCTTATAATTTCTTATACTTGTAATCTGATTTGAAATATTCTATATGCTTTAAGGTAGAATCTGTATCTTTGTAAACTTTTCTTAAGTTTCATTTCCGTATTCACATTTCCGGAATCAAGCAATTTTGTAGAACTAAGAGGACTTGTGAATTTACCTTGTTTAACCTTGTTAAACATTACCATATTTAAAAGTTCAAAAAGAATTTATAAATATAAAATTCCACCCTCTTGTATATTAACCATATACATCATTATTTTGATACTACAATCAGTATCATTTTGATCCTACATTGTACATACTACCTCCTCCACAACGTAACATGTTTCTTTTTTTCCTTCACCACCATATAATGATAGATTTAAGAATGTGATTAAATTATATATATATATATATTTTTATGATATAATTAATATTATATCATGATAAATATAAAAACCTATCAATGATATGAAAAACATATGATCATGATTAATTTTATCATTTAGAATAAGCATCATAAGTGGATAATATTTTATTCAATTTGTGTAGTATTTTTATATCCATTAATTATTATTATATTCTAATAAAATTATCACATTAAAAGCTAATAATAATCATCCAATATCATTATGATTGTGGTATGATGATATTAAAACTAAAACACCTCATTATCATTCATTAAATCAAGGTATGTTCATGTTTGTGCTGGTTTGACCCCCTAATCGAACAATACTATAAAATTATGCCATGTATGAATAGTTGAAATTATTCACTAGTTTAATATGATATTTATATGTTAATAATATATTATTATGGTATGGTTATATAAAAATCTAACTCATTGATTAAGAAGCATATTTACTTTGTTAAGAATCACTGAGACTTGATCATCGCCAAATTCATCTTCGTGGTTCGTAAGAAAAACCGGTATGAAATTAAATTATAACATTATAAACTATATTGGAACATATATTAAAATATAATATATTATCTTGTAATTATGAACTTTTAAATAAAAATAAACATTGACACCTCAATTATGAAACTAGTACAAAAAATCAAAACTATAATCACTCGATGTGAAAAATTAGAAGAATTCATATAGAGAATGACTATTTGTGAAAAGTATGAATGAAAATAGAAATAATTAAGGTTATGAATTACGTTATTAAGATATATAGTTTTATAATATAAGATGATAATATAATTTTGGGGAATTCTAGACAAGATATATGATTTTGTATCTTAGTTTCCATTCATTGGGGAAGTGCTGTATTTTTGCAGCAAATTTAAATTATATGGTGTATATATTTTCAATTTGAGTTATAATATTATTAATTATAATTTAAAAATGGTATTATAAGATAAATAATAATCCCTCTATTTCAAGGTGTTTGTATTTTAATTTTTTTAATCCGTACGGCTTTTCCTATCCTTAATTCTCATTTTTTGAGGCATAATACATTTTCTACACCATTTTACCTTCGAATGATATTTTATTGATTTACTATCCCATGATTTTTATTTTACATGTATTTCATGGTATTTTATAGCTAAATAATTTCCCCTTATTAAAGTGTCCAACGATTCTATTGTTTCTCCAGTAGTGATGAGTTTTAGTAACTGAATAGTCATTCATTGAGTTATGATCTTTCATTGAAGTTATTTTATATATGATGGGTGAATTCTACCATGTTATTGTATAATATTTTGTTATCTAAATGTTTTATAGGGATATAAATTCCTTCTACATAAACTATTTGATAAATATTTCTCATTTCTTGGGATATTTTCTATTGGAACCATCCAATTTTTCCCAGGATGGCTTATAATCATTTCATATAAGTATTTCCTTATATATATACCCAATTCTCTATATAGTTTGAACATGAAATTTTACATCACTATGATTGAATGACGTTCACTAATAATGTATGATATTATATTGAAATTTTAATAGGAATTGGTATTCAAATTCATATTATTATTAGCAAGTTGACTATGTATTGTTTATACCTCTAACTTTTATCTCATGATGGTTTATGATCAGGTTAACTATTTTATTCACATGAGTAATGTATTTACATTTTATTTGTTTTTATTTAAATTTTGAAGGTTATTTTTTAGGTTGACTACATATAGTTTATTAATTTACTCTTATAGTGAATGAAATGGACTTAAAAAATTGATGGTAGGGGATAAAAATTAAATAAATCATCAATGAATCAATAGGTATCGTGAGAAAAAAAGTTTTGGTTTTAGTGTTTTACTCATCCCACAACAAGATATTTTATAGTAATAAAGTGTTTATATAATAATGTATTGACTACAAGCATGGTAACATGTAAAGTATCTTGGTACAAGTCCTTTAAAATTGGTATTTGATGTCTAATATTTTTCATTCCATCAATATAGGATTATTATTATTGATATCCCTATTTTTAATTATTTTCATGGTAATATAATGATTTTAGTTTCATGTTCATTATGAATTATTTTTTTTCTACCTATTCCTTTTGTAAATTTTTTTCCATGTTTATTCCATGATTACATTACTTATATGTTTTCATTATTAAGAATTTTCTCTCACCCAATCTTATGTTTAAATTTTACCTGTTATAAAGAATAGTAATACACGTGAAAGGTTTATGATTATAAAATGTGTGAATAAACTTGTGAGAGATGTTGTAGACTTCCAATTAATTTAGTAGTTTATTATAAATTGGTTAAATTGACTATTCGATACAAAGGAAACGAGATTTATTAGTTTATGCTGTGTATCAATTATCTGAATCAATAAACCTAATAAGATCCTATGGATAAAGGAGATATTGTATTCATTATTTATTTTTCAATTATGGATATTTTAATCTAGTCTTTTCTAACCTATATCAAGGAATGTATGTAAATTATGTGTTTATGAGCACTGGATATGGGAGTGCAGGTCTGGGCAGTTTTAATTGGTATCAATGGAAATGTTTAGATGAATTTGGATATTAGGATGTTTTGTGAGGATGTATTGATAAGTTATAGTTTTTCACAATTTCAAATGTATAGAAAACCCTTTGTAATAGTATTTGATTTGATTCCAATGTAATAATGCACATGTTTTTTGGGAATTAAGATTATATAACCCTAGTAAAAACCCAAGGAATAAGTTTAAGTATTATATAAATACCTCATATTTTGGTATATTATAGAGTATATGGGTTTTTTGTAAATACACCCTAATATAGATACAAACATGTGGATATGGCTGTGAGACATATTCACCTATAGATAATAACCTTGAAAAGGGTTGGTTTAGAATTAAATCAATAATTAATATGATGTATGGTTTGTGAGACTAAGACATCAAACCTATAAAGACACTCTTGAGGGATATGATTTGGTTAATCATATTATATTTGAAAGCCATTATGAAGTATTTATGAATTATGTTATCTAATTACATTAGAAAACATAATATAAAATGTCCACGGATAACCAAGGATTGAACAAGGGAGTCAAGGGTTTATCTATAAGTATCATATGTTTAAAAAAAATGGCGTCATAATGAATACATATTCAGATTGATGTTTTTATATTCATATTTTTGATATTATCAAAACCATTTTCGTTTTTGTATTTTATTTAGGATGTATCATAAAAATTAATATTATAAAGGCATGTACAAGGAAAATAATATATCTTATAATTGAATAAGGGATAATACTTAAATGGTTTAAAATATTATTATATACTTATTATAATTTAAAAGTTAGTTTAATTGTCTTACCTAAATTAGAGAGGTTTATATCCTAATATAAATTAATTCTTGACAAAATAGAATATTTTAATTAGTGAAGTGATATTTATCAATGGGATTGCGGAATATTTTTTTAGGATAATGTGGAACATCTAAGGATCATTCTCCAATAGATATTCATTAATTGATTGAAAACATATATTAAATGGTATTTATAATTTTGAAAAATTATTTTACGGTAGGGTTATATTATTGGATATAACTTTAGATGAAAAACATGATATAAGGATAATAATTAGTTTTAGTATATGTTTGATGTTGATATAACAAAGGGTGGATTCATTCTGAAGAAATCAGTTTGATGGTAAATGGTAACCTTGGGTATGATAATTAATTCATGATATTTTTGGGTATGTTCTTATCATTTTTGGTATTATAATATATAATGACTAGTGTGTGACCTTATGAACTAGTGGGTCATTCCATTTTAGTGTTAAAGATAAAATTAATTTTTAGAGGAATATATAATCACAACATGGTTTAATTTCTTAGAGAATCAAATAGTTTTTAATGGAATTTTACTGAGATTATATTATTAGGGTATATACATACATGGGTATATGATTGTTGGAATGGGTAATGTTTCTTGAATAAGGATAAGTATAATTTTTAGAGAAAATATTTCTATTATTTTTGGGATTAGGGAATTTTAAGAAATTTCATAGTAAGATGAGATATCTATTTTAGGATTAGTTTAATAAGTATAAGAGAACCCAAGTCAAAGTACCACATTTTAACCAATTTTGATATATGACATTGATATAGGTTGAAGATATTCTAATAAATGTTGAGTTTTAAGAACTATAACAAACATGATAGTGTTAAAAGTGAGACATCATGGGGTAAAATTTTTCGATGGTTATTTTTGACAAATCTCTTATAATTATCATTATTCACATCAATTCTTTTGGTTTTAGTAGTTTGTAGAACTATAAGTAACCATGGGTGTGAGGGACAATGTAGAGACTACTTCAATTAAAAACCCAATAGAATGGGAGATAGAGTGATAAATATTATGATTATTCCAAACCAAATATCATGAAAAATTTCTAACAATGTGAACATAGTCAAAGTACCAAAGACACCAAATAAGATAAAGATATAGTCTTACAACAGATAAATTGATGATAGTCATTTAATTTATAAGTGTAAGGAAAATAGATAATCTATATAATTTAATTTCTTCAACTGTAAAAGTGTTTGGAATTATATAACTCATTGTCCTAATCCAAGTGCCAAAAAGGAATGTAATCACCAAAAAACTAGAAAACAACAAAACACTAATGAAACTACAACTAATGAATAAAATAGTGAGTTTTCACTCAATATGTTCAAGTATCATATGTTATTTAAGTATTTACCAACCACTATATATTGAATTATAAAAATAACTAGTGGTATGATTACCAAATAAATCATTATTAGGGTTTATGGGAAGCTATTGCTTATGGATCTAGATCAATATCCCTTCATTCGGATTCTATGTGAAAATTGGAATGAATTATCTCCCTTTATAAATAAATTATAATATTTCTTTCCATAGATAAATCTTTTTCATTATTATGAATAAACTAATGATCATCTAGAGTTATATAGTTAACTATGAGGTCCCTAGAGTAATTTATCTGATCTGTTATGACAAATTATGAGGCAAAAATTTATTTAGTACCGAGGAGGGGGTGTAACACCCAAAAATTATAAAATGTTATTAACTATATAAAAGTTAATTTTTTTTATAACGTTCTCTGCCTGAAACATTGAACCTAAATGAAAACATGTTATATTTAAATAAAATATCAATATTTTGAAATAACCATTAAAACCTAGCCATTAAATTAGTAGGATTAAATAGGGGTAACATATTTTTGAAATATATGTATACAGAAAATAAAAGATACTTTACAAATGTATGAAATTTAGTTAGTTTAACTAAAACAAAAAATAAGATCATTTTTGGTTTTGACATATATTTTTAAAAAAAAATTCCACATATGGTATACATGTTTCTATTTAAATAATCATATGATAAATGATAAATTATTTGTGGTATTAATAATTGTATAAATCTATTTTTTGGGTAAATGAAATGAAATAAGAATAATATTAGTTAATATTTTAAAATGTCATTTTCAGATAAAAATGGGATTTTCTCATATTAAGGATTTTATTTAAAAATAGAATTTATAAAAATTAAAAATTAAAAATATTTAAATTCAATTAAATTATTAATTCCTCACATCAGAATTTACTTAGAATGGATTTTTTATAATTCTCTAAAAAGGATTTTTTTTAAAATATAGGATTTATAATAATTATAATTTTCATGATTTTATTACTATATTAGAAAAACAATTAATATTTAAAAACCATTAAATAATAAAATGTGAAGTTAATGAATAAATTTATAAAACTTGAAATATTGTTTTTCAAAAGAAAACCTATGCCAATGATTTTTATAACTAATTAAAATTCTACTTTATATAGATATAATTTTGGATATATTTTATTTAAAATTATTTTTTTTGTAAGGACCCAAACCTAAAAAACTCTTAATATATTGTCCTTAAACTAGATTTAAATTTCTATAATTCCAAAAAATATTTTTGGTTTATTGTTTTAGTTATTTAGGTTAAAATTATTACATAATAAACCCATATAATAAAAAGAGAATACTTTTACTTAGTGCCTATTTGTTTCACAATATAGAACTTTCAAATTAAACATGATTCTTTTCTTGAAAAAGAATCATGAATTTTAACATTAATTATTAATTTCCATTAACTATCCTTAAAAACTATGATTTTTTTTAAAACATGGGATGATAAAAAAATCTCCGTGAGGGACATAAAAAAATTACGAAAATTTTAGTCTATATATACTTATAAAATTTTTCCTTTTCGAAATAAATATTAGGTGAAAAATAAAAATTTTCTTACCCAATAAATAGACTTATCTTCCCAAATAATTTCATAAAACTTTTTATAATAAGTCTTAACGGTAAAATAAAACTGATTAATTTTCCTTTGAAATCCCAAAAACCTATAATAACTGCTTTACAAATATATAAATTTCATCCTTAAAAAATATAATATACATTATTTAGATTGTGAAATCATAAGAATTTAATAAAACAAATAGAAATTATAGATCAATCATGTAGGTATATTAAGTAATTATTTTAATATCACTCTTACTTATGGAGTATCCTTCATAGTTACATATGGAATAACCATGCACATGAGACTCAATCTAGTTATTGAGGACTCCTTAAGTGCATCCATGTGACTTGGGATCAAATCTCGGTGGAGACATATTTCTCGGCACTATAGACATTCTGTAGAAGTACTGTAGCAGGTATTGTAGCTGGAACTATAGAAGTACTATAGTAGCACTTCATTAGGTACTGTAGAGGGAACTGTAGAAGGTACTGTTTGGCAATGTAGCTGCCAGGACAATTCTCCCGTTTGGGTCTTCGGACCACCGATTTGGTCCCCAAGTCCTTTTAGGCCTTTGGGCCACCCATGCCTTTGGGTTAGTAAGGCCTTCCGGCCACCTCAAGGCCTTCTGTCCACCTTAAGTGAGGATGCAAAAAAGACTAATTACGAGAAATAATCTCTAGAAGGAGGATGGTTAATGAGATTTCAACATAGAAGAAGCTAAATAGATTGCAAGAATGAGAGGGTATGAAACCTTCCATCAGGACAACCCTCTGCTTGCATGGGAAAGCCTAGCTGAACTTCGATCCGAAGGTGGAGAGATGATTTCACAATGAAGATGCTGGGGAGGAGCAATTCCAAGTAGTCAGTCTTGGTTATATGTAATGTATGAATCCTATAGGAAATGAATTCATCTAAGGCCTACGAGATAGGTAATACTTATGCCTACGAGCCTTGTAAGGGTTCCACCTCACTCCTTGAAAGGTGGATCATCAAAAATCAATAAAAAAATGAAGGCCTTTAGGCCGTTGGAGGATGTGGAATAACCATCACAGTTATACAGAGAATAGACATCACTATATATTCCCATAATATCTAATGAGAAACCTAATCAGTTAACTGAACCCATTTAACTAATGAATTGGATAGCTATAGAGAGATTAAAAACTATTGGTTTATAAGGGACAACCCATAAACATAAAAATTTCCCAAGAACCATTACATAATATATAAATGTTTTCATAAAAAAACAATATTTTCATTATAAGAATGAATATTCAGATATAGATATATCCCTTCACATTAAAACCATTTTCTAAAAGCCAAAATTCACAAAATAAAGGTAAATATATTTTGTATGTAAATATAACATGGAATATTTTAATGAATCCAAACATAAAATAATAGTTACGGTGGAGAATAGTTGTTTTCATCATATATGTTATAATATATAATAATTTTTTACATTTTGTAAACAAATCCAAAAAATTATGTAAGATGATTAAAATTAAAATCTTTTAAAAGAAATTAAAATGATAAAAAAAATTTATTGTATAATTATTTTATTCCCATATAATATATCAATAACATAATTTAAAAAATTAGCTAATGGAAGAAGAAGATATTTTTAACGGAAAATTTAAGAGTTTGTTATTTCAAAATTAAGCCTCTTACCATGAGTCTGACTCATCATGTATTTTATTTATTTTCCTAAATAATTTAATTTTGTTAATTATTAAATTTTTGTATAAAAATTTTCAAGTTGATTATACCTTTTATCTAAATTATTACCTTGTTATAACAATTATGTAATCATTTAAGTTCATGTAATATGTTTTGACGATATTTGGTTCATAAGTCCAAAATGAATTTAGTAGGATGAATATGGTAAAAGTGATAATTATTCTATATTATATAGAATAATAATCATAATATAATAACCATTATTAAACATTAATTTTAATTCTAAATCCAATAATTAAATAGGTTTATGAAAAATGGATTACATTACAATCATGGATATGGTAGGTCGTACGTACACATGAGTAATGTTTCTATATTTCAATGATCATCATCGAAATAAGATAAGTATTATTTTATATTTACATAATTATAGTAATATCTCAAATATCATATTAATTTATTAAATATACTTATATATATTATCCAAGTGATTTGGTAGAAAAAAAATCACATCACTTCGTAGAGGTGATAGTTCACACGTACACACGAATGAGGTTATAATTTTTATGTGAGTGGAAAGGTAAGAAGATAAATGATATATTATTTTTCCAGAATGATAAATATGTAATTAATATCATATATAAACATTAATTCTATAATAATAATCTATCATTGAGATACGGTGATGGAAAATGAATTATATCAGTTCATAAGGCAAGAGTCCACCGTACACATGAATAAATGTATTGTTTTAAATTTGATGGATGAAGAGATTAGTATAAGATATTCCAATATCATGAAAGAAAATAATTATATTTAGGATTTTGGTGTTATTATTTTAACTTTTTTTAGAACATTTAAAGGAGGTGTAATGATAAACATAACTAAAACACGTTGTTAAGAACTATACCTCTTCTTTAGAAAATATCCTTTTATTAACACCTTAAAACATTTAAGATTGGTATTATTAACAATAAAATGACTCAAAATTTAATCAAGGGATGTTATTATAGAATTTGGTTATATATTGAATGAAATAATTTATTTTTAAGTGTGATGTAAAGAGGATAATGGATTCCCTTTTATAAGAGAGGGGAGGGGCACTCTTGAAATTTCTAAAAATATTAAATTAATATAACTTAATTTTCAATTCAAAATATATAAAAAATTACTTTTTTCTAACATATTATGAGTATAGATCCAAATAATCCATTAAAAGAAAAATTATAAATGTTTTGACTATGTTTTTACCCTTATCTTTTGGTTTTATCCCCTCATTAACCCTTTTAAAACATACCTTGAAACAAGGTTTTTTACACTTTGAGGCCCATGATAGTAACTATGAATGGAAAAAATATACTACTAATAAACCATGATTGAAATCAAAAACCATATCACAAGAAATTGGGTTGATTTAATATTTTTAAGTATTTTATATCATTTAATTAAATATTATTTATTATACCATATCATTAATGTCAATTTTAAAACTATTCATTAGTTTTACTTATATAATATCAAGAAAAAAAAATAAATTCAAAAAAATGTTTTAATATATCCCTAAAATTTTATTTTTATCTATAAATTCTTTTGATCACATTAATTATCCCATATTATACTAATTTTAAAATTTTTAGTACCTTTTTTTAATTTTTCATTTATTTGAATAATTACTTCATCATCGATGTATCAAAAATTAATGTAATTATTTATTAATTAAAAATAAAAAGTAAATTTACAAGATTAAATATAATTAATTATATTTTAATATACTATTTATAAATGAAAATATCTTCTAATTATCCCCCTGTTAAATATATTATATTTATTTAAAACAGAAGTGTGACATTTTTTACATTTCCTTACATAAAAAATTAGAATGGTCATAATGAAATCCTAATTAAAATAGACATATTACTAAAAATTGGATAACTATGGATCAATTTTACCTATTTAGCATAATTAATGCATGGTTAGGTACATATTATAGTCCTTAAAATTTTATTTTTAACATTAATTACCCGATTGACCCTTTACTGTGGAAACAAAATTTATTAAGGTAACAATTTTTATTGATAAAAAATAAAAGATAAATATTTACCAATTTTTGATTTCTAGGTTTCATAAATGGAATCAATTTTTTTAAATTAAAAACCTAGAAGTTGTATAATTTAATTTAAAACTAATCCCAAAAAACATGATGAAAAAAAGATTTTAGGAAAATGACTTTTAAGTATAAAATATTTTTATACTAAATTATTGTATTAATTTAATTTTAAAATCCATAATTAAATTATTTTACATTAAAATTAACTTATAAAATTCTAAAACTAATATAAATTATAATTTTTATTTTAAAAAACATTAAAATAAAACAGAGTTTTCAATAATAATCCATATTTGCATTATTCATTGAAAATCAATCTTTTCATAAAAAATATCAAAATTTCACCATAGGATAGTTATGATATTATTATTTAAAAAATGATAATTACATTATAAAATAAAATTTATAAAAGTCACATAAATTATTTATATTATTTTCTCACAAGAAGCAATGAAAAACCATTTTTTATGAAAACATAAATTTGAAGAATAAAATTGCTTTACTAAATCTAGAGTGATTATTTCATAAGAATTAATAAATAAATTTTTATTGATTATAATACTTATATATAATTAAAAAATTAGTTAATCCTATTCATTCCCACCAATTTAACGGATTGGTTACAAAAACCATATTTAAATAATAATATTTTGTAGTTTCTTCAAGCATGGTGTTGTGTGTTGTAGATGTTATCGATTATAATGTCATTATTTTAAAATATCTAGATATAATATTATCCATTTTATAAATTTCATCCCTTCAATTTGAAATCTAGGACTAAAATAGAGGACCCTAATTTTTAAAATTCCTTTTTTGATGTCCATTATCGTAAAAAGGGTTAGTAAAACATCCAATTAAAATGAGATAAAATGGAAGTATGAAAGACATCAAAAATCACACATAACAAGGTTTACATGTATGAAAATTTGTGGGAAGTGAAATAATGGGCATGGAATAAAAAAAGTAATGCTTATGTACTGAAAGAGAGTGATAAATAACATGGTCATGATAAAGTAAACTATTACAAATTCATAAATCTTTGATGGGTTAAAAGAACATTGATTTCATATTAAGAATGTAAAAGAATAATGTTTTTTTTCAATATTATTTTCCTAGAGTTTTGAAATAACATTACCATCTATATTAATGAAATATGGAAATATACTTACATGAGAAGTATACTTTCATATTCTAATCAATTTCAACTATAATATCATCTTCTTATCTAAATAGAGAGTATTTAAAGCACTTTTTAGGCCTAAAACACAAAAAAATACATCTAATGGATCAAACAATCCCAAAAAATGATTGAAAGATATTCTTAATATCATTAGATATTAACCAAAACAATAAATGTTTAGAACCAGATATGATAATTCCTAAAATAAATAAAAATTCAAATAATATAAATCTTTAAATCCAAAAAAATTACTTTGAAAAATAAAACTAATTCATTTTATAATAAACTATACCTATAATTATCTAATATATTATAATCCATGTTCAAAAACCAAAAAATCAAACGGATTTTATAACTCAAACATCTGAGATTAATTTAATAGTATATACAAAGAATATTAATCACTCTTAATGTATTATACCCAAAATGTATATGCCCTAATCTTATAATCTCCATGATTTTATATTCAATTAGTTAAATTAATTTAATAATTATTAATCCACATGAAAATCAAAAATTCAACCAAATTATAATTCTACCCTTAATTTCAAAATAATATTCCATAATGTTATGATTACCTTAATCATATATGGTTCCCAAAATCCTGAGCTTCTTCTAAAATAATATATATCAACAACTCAAAAAATCACTTTTAAATATCATGTTTATCTCTAAGAAAAAAAATATATTAAACAAAATGTAGTACTTCAGAATTAACTCAATATGAAAGATCATATAAAACCTAAAGGTTATTAATACCTTTAAATTTATTTCCACCAAAAGTGAAGTCATTATTACTAAAATAACTTTTATTATATGTTAAAAGTACGGTTTATATATACCTTAAACTCAATAAATGAATACAAAATATTATTACCATCTCACTACGCCATTTTTTAAATTTATAACCCCCTATAAAACATGGTTCTATATTTTGAAAAAAATACCTACTATATAAAAATATTGAGGTGTTTCATAATTGATAAAATACCACTATATAATAATTTTGGAACTCTATACGTAAGCACATCCTGAAAAAATTAACCACTCTTCATGTCTTATTACTTGATAACATATTCATATGAACTAATGATATTAATTATGTCCTTATTATTTATCAATACAAACTAAAACATGTTTATACTCAGGACATAACTAAATAATTCATTCCTTAAATCTAGAAATCAGTTCTTGATTTTATGATTTTGATATACATTTTTTTCTTCATGTATGAAATCTATTTATCTAGATTTAAAATAGTAAAGTAAATGGTGGTGTTTTTCTTTTTGAATTAGAGGGTAAATTGGGATTTTGAAATCATATAAAGGATACACCATGATCTATAGAAATTTCAGAGAAATGAAAAAGAGTTGGATGACTCAAATAGATTCTTATATGTGATTTTTAAGTTAAAAATATTTCAAAATTAAATAATTTTTTTCCCAAGATTGAAATGATTAAATAAAATATAAATTAAAATTATGTTGTGAAAGATCACATTCATTCCATCATGATAAATAATCCTTAATCTTTTTAAAATAACATCATTTAAACATGAAATGAATTATTATAACAAATAATCCATAAGGGTAAAGAAAATACCATTGAAATTTTATAATATTATAATACTTCAAACCCATTTTATCTAAATTTATTTATGATCTATCCAATAAAAAATATTATGAAACATAAATATCCATAACATTCAAACCATTATGGTAATGTATAATTTTTTTAACTTATGATCAAATAACATCCTAACCTCTATAGCTGTACAAACCATTCTATGGAACCATGTTTAAAGGCAAGACCTTAATAATTAATTAATATATTGTATTTATATTATTTGTCATTTTATTTCATTCCCAATGATATTTTAGGTTTACATTTTTATATATTTTTGTCATAATTTTACATAATAATCCCATATATTCCAAAAAGAACACTTCTACTGAGTATCTATTTTTTGAAATATAAAAATTATAATGTAAAACATGATTTCTTTTCATACAAAGTATTCATGAATTTTATCTAGACTTCATACATTACCTTAACTAAAATTAAAGGCTTTAAATTTTTTTAGAATAAGGTATGAAAACCAAAATATTATTAAGCTACATAAAAAGAAAGAAAGAAATTGTTAGCCTATGAATACATATAATAACTTGTCTTTCTAAAAATTAAATTTGGGATTAAAATAAAAATCCCATTTCCCTATAATTAAAATTATCTTCCAAAATAATATAACAAATAATTTTATAATAAATCATAATAAAAAATAAAAAATCAATAAACGTTCTTTGAAATCAGGAAAAAATCATAAGAACTATTAAAGAAAGTTATACCTTTCAACCATACGATGTATAATATTATTTCCTTTACCTTGGTAAATGATAATATTTCCATAAAAATACATTGTAAGTATATAAAAATAATGTTGGTAACTTGATACATTATTTTCAAATCACACTTACTTATAGATTAACCCTCATGGCCATACATGGTATAACCATCACATTTATACTTGGAATAACTATTAAATTTTATCCCCATAATCTCTTAGGAGAAACCAAACTAATTAAGTCTATCCCCTTACCAAATGAATTAGATATGTAAAAATGGCTCACCCACCATTGGGTTATAATAGAACCACATTTAATCATAAACAATTCCCATGAACCATAACATAGTGAATAAAATATTTCAACATAAAACCATTTTTTTTTCACCATAATAAAACATTTTCAGATATTGATATTTTTATTTCCTTTTAAACCCATTTTTTAAAAACTAAAATTAAAAAAATAAAGAAAATTGGGGTTTTATTCAATGAATTCATGAATTATTTTAAATGAATCCAAACATCATATAACGCCAATAGTGGCAGGAAAAGTCATTGTTTCATTATATGTTAAAATATAATATTCTATATTCAATTTTGTAAAGAAAGAATTTTTTTTAAGAATATTCAATTTTAAAAAAAATTAATCGAAGAAAAAATAGACATAAATGTAATTTATAATTATTCTAGTTCTATATAATTACATTCATAAAATAATATAAAAAATATGGATATATAACAAAAATAGAGTTTTAAGGGAAACTTTAAAAGAGGATTTTTTAAAATAAATATCATTATATTGATTTTGAATTATCATATATGTTATTTAAATTACAAAATAATAAACTTCTGTTAATTATTTAATTTATTGAGAACCTTTTTAAATTTTATTATTTCTTTATCACACATATTACAATGTTATAAAAATTATGTAATCATTTAAGTTTACATATGATGTTTTGACGATATTCAGTACATAAGTTCAAAATTGGTAGGATTACTATGGTTAAAGGTGAAATTATTACATAATATTTAGAATATTATTATTTCAATAATTTTCATTTGTATAAATCCAATATAATTTTAAATTCAACTGTTAAATACAGTTATGAAAAATGAACTGCATTACAATCATGGAGACGGTAGGCTGTATGTACATATGAGTAACATTTCCATTTGTCCAATACCATTTTGTAAAGAAGTTAATAATTATATTATATTTAAAGAATAAAAATAATATAATAAATATCATATTAACTCTTTAAATATTGTTATATATATCACCCAAGTGTTGTGGTGATGAAAATTGAACCACATCACCTCTTGGAGGTGGAAGTCCACAAGTACGCATGATCGATGTTATCATTTTTCAGTAACTAGAATGTTAAGAAGTTAAATGATATATTATATTTTAATAATGATAAATAGTTCAATAATAGTATATTTAAATATTAGTTCCATCATTTTAATCTAGTTGTGAAAGATGGTGATGAAAATGAATTACATCAGTTCAAAAGGTGGTAGTCCACCATACATATGAATGATGGTTTTGTTTTCAATTTATTGAAAGAAGAGATGTATGTAGTTTATAAAATTAACATAATAACATATATTTATATATATTATAAAATTGGTAATATTTTAGAAAATTTTTAGAATATTTTAAGGTGTTGTAAGGAGAAATATAACAAAAACATACAGTTAAAAACCATACCACTTATTTGGAAAATTTGTATTTTGTAACGCACTAAGGCCACTAAGATTGGAATTATACCCAAAATAATGCATTTAAAACATGTTAAGATATATTAGGAAGGTATTTATGGTCTATATATATATATATATATTTTAAAATGGGTTTTTAGTAAAAAATATCAAATACAAGATATTCGCTTTTATAAGCGAGGGGAGGAGCACTCTTGAATTTTTTAAAAATATTAAATTAATATAATTTAATTTTAAATTCCAAATGGGTAAAAATTATTTATTTTATTTTAGGACAATTATGGATCAAAATATTCTCGTATAATAAAAATTATACATATTTTTACAATGATTTTACACATATCATTTGGTTTTAACCCTTTGTTAACTCGTTTCACACTTACCATGACAACAAGGTTTTTAACTCTTTGAGGGTCTTGATATAAAAAATAAAGAGAAAAATAGAACATAAATAAAAAATGTCTGATTTTAAAAACAATATAATAATCAAATGGTCAGAAACATGTTTCTTTTTATAATTTTATATCATTTAATAAAATATTATTTATTATTACATATCATTAATGTCTATTTTGGAACTATCCTTTACATTGAATTCAATAATATTCAGAAAACAAGTGAAATTAAAAAAATAATAATACAACCTTAAAATGTAATTTGTATCTATTAAATTTGTGTGTCACTTTAATTCTCATGAATTATATTACATTTAATATTTTTAGTATCATTTATTTTATTTTTTCTACTATTAGAATAATTACTGCAACAACATTGTGAAAGTATTTAAGGTAAAAATTCCATAACTGTAATTTAAAAATAAAAAACCATGATGATTATTAATCAATTATATTTCGATATAAAATTTATAACATAACATAACCTCTGATTATCCCCGTGTTAAATATATTATTGTTATTAAAAACATGTGTCACGTTTTTTACTTTTCGTTACATAAAACATTATAAATTTTATAATCACATGTAAATGGAAAAAAGTCCATATGAATGAATATTTGATGATTATGGATAAAATATAATCATAAAATAGAATTAAAGTAAGGTTTATGGTTTTTTTCTAGTCTTTATCATTTTACTTTTAACATTAATTACCCAATTTACATGTTATTGTCATAACAAAATTTACTAAGGTAACTATTCATATCACCAAAAAAATAAATAGAAACTATGAAAAAAATTTGTTGCACATGATTAAAAATATGGAATAATATTATTAAAATTAAAAACATAGTAGGGTAACAAATTAATTTAATATTAATCAATAAAAATGTGATGAAAAAATATTTTCCAGAAAAATGACCTTTTTAAGCATAAAATATATTTTTATACTAAATTATTTCAAAAATATAATTTTAAATACCAAAATTTTATTATTTTTAGTAAAAATAAATTAAATAAATATTATAACTAATCCAAAATATAATTTTACTTTTAAAAAAACATTTATTGAAAACACAGTTTTCAATAATAATCAATATTTTCACTATTCATTGAAAAAACTAAATTTTTAGAGCAATATAAAATTTTACCATAATTTAATTTTCAAAAGTTAATATCTAAAATTATATTTTTTTTATCAAATAAAATTTATAAAAGTTTCGAAAATTAATTATATTACATGCTCACAAAAGTAAATCAAAAACCATATGATGAAAACACAACTTTACAGAATTAATGGTTTTATTAAAACTTGAGTGATTATTTCCTAAGCATTAATAAATATATTAAAATTAATTAAATATATATATATTCAAAAAAGATTTATTACTATTCATTCTTACTAATTTATCATCTAGGTTATAATAGTCAAATTTAAATAATAATATTTTGGGGTTCGTTCAACCTTAGTATTGTGTGTCGTACATGTTATAAAACATAATGTCCTTATTTTAAAATCATTTTATATTTCTTCTTTAAAGAGATATTTGGTTTTTTTTAATTTATTTAGAACCTCATACCCTTAATTTTTAAAAATAAATTAATTATTTTTCATTCAATTCTATATCCTTTATTGTTTCAACTTATATCTATTTAAAGATTTATAACATTATTTTTCTAAAAATTATTATTAAGATATTAAGTGTTTTTATTTTAAAATAAACTTTTCACACCATTAGAAATTTTATTTGGTGAATTTTTTTTCAAATTTGAGAATATAAGTATCAAATTAGATATAATGTTCAATGTCAATATTTTTCATCCAAAATAATTACTATGGTTTCAAATTAATTATCACGTTAAAAATAAAATGGGGAAATTGAGAATAAATAAGTGAAAAAGTTATAAAAAATTTAAAAAACATTCCTAGAAATGAATGATTGAAATTTTGATCAACCAAAATTAAAAAATCCCCTATATTTTTTACACTTTTTATCCCTTGAACCAAGAATAGTGTCATATAATTATTGAAAAATATAAAGGTCTTCAAAAAACCACAGTTGCCTTTACTTATAAATGGCTAACATGGTCACCAAATCCAGAAATAAATTACCTAAAAATTCCTCCTTTAAAATCTTCCATATCAATATGCCTATAACCCTCTCCCAATAACATAATCCATAGCCCACTCATATTAAGATTAATCCTTTAAAATTCAAGGAGACATCCTTGAAAAATTCAAGTCCCTAGTGTGAGTATTATCAATAACATTTTTTATTACATTCTTTTATATTTTTTCTAACCAAATTAATATAATGGAATTATTATCATCTATACACTGAAATTTTTCTATATTAAGGTTATTTTCATTTTTTTATATACCAAATCCCTTAATAAAAATTAAACCATTGTTCGTGTGTTGTGTGGACTAACTTCTCCAGGATGTTACACGTTTTGTTTTCCTTCACCACCATAGAAGGTTAGATCCAAATTTGATATTAAAGAGAAAATGTAACACCCTGAGATTTTATGAAAAATATTCTTTTTAATTTTATTGATGTCTTGTGTTGTATGCTACACAAAAAAGAGCATGCACTAGATGCATCCCTGACTTAGCTTGCATTAGACGCAATCGCGACCTTCCACGATAGCGTGTGTTGTACGCAATACCTAGTTTCACTAAACAATGATATGTTATATAAACTAGCTGTTATGAATAGTAATACCCACTTTTTAAAATTTTATAAATTTTATCTTTCGAAATGGTCCTCATTTTTTGGATTCAGAATATAGAAATTAGCCTATGGTGAAATTTTGGTATTTTTCTGAAAACATTCAATTTTTGATGAATAATGAAAACACTGGGTTACTATTTAAAAATCAACTTTTTTTTAAATAATTATTTATTTTATTTAAATGTATTTTAGGTCAAAATTGATACATAATACCTGTATAAGTTCAATGTAATTCATTGGAGTCATTTTATAATAATTTTAGATATATAAGAATTTTATTGAACATTTCACCGTCTTTTACCCACCTCCTAGGAGAATTTGTAAATTCACATAAAACATAATTTTACCGCTTCTGTGAGTGGAATTTTGAAAATACAAGAGACACGGTTAATATCAAGGACTAAAATTTGGTTCAATGAGATGAAAATAATTTTTGGTGAATAGTAACTTTTTACTTTTATTTACCACAGTTAAAAGCAAATAGGGTAATTAAGGGTAAAAATGATGTTATTATTACCCTAACACATGTCCTAATTCTATTTGATAAGTTTAATTCGACCAAAAACAACCTTAGGAATAAAATTTGACTATTTATGTCCACTTGTATTAGATTAGGACATTTATTATTAATTTATTTAAAGAAGGGTTAAAATAGTTAAAATCAAAGTTTAATAACTAATTAATTTTTAATATAAGGTTATGCATAAGATAAATTCGACTATAAATATTCATTATAATTCTAAAAATATTTCCTACATAATGGTATTTTATTTATAATTTCTAGACATTGAATAATTCATGTTTTGTATGACACAATGGTGATACAGTGATTACCTAAAGAATGAAATATTAAAATAATTGATATTATAAATACCCAAATAAATGTAATTTGAGACTTTTTATAAATTACACTAATTTTATAGGTTAATATGACATTTTATTATTGATTTAATTAACCTTTTTCGAACTAATAATTCTGTTATGATTTTCACAAAAATTAATTACCAAATAGTGTCAAAATTGACATAAAATAGTTTTTAAAACATATATTATACTATTAATTGTTATTTTATTCCTAAAAATCTATGTTTTGGAAAAATTACTTAGGTAAGGATATATATATTAATAATAAACCAATTGGGGTTCGTATGGATTGTTAGGTTATGATTATTAACCATATAGTGTAAGAAAACAAGAAGACACTGTAAAAGATAAATTATTTAACTAAGAGTTAAATCAAAATTACAAGGTTAAAATTATAAAGTAACTTGTATAAATTATATTGGTTGAGAGTATTTTGACCCATAAGCACATTAGCTTCGATATAAATCAATTTGGATGTATTATAAACTGAATATGACTTTATTATTAAATAATATTTTATGTTTTTTCAAAGGTGCCCCACTTCTCCCTTATAAAAAGGGCACCTCTTCCCTCTTCTCCTCACACCCTTTTTAGCCTTCAAGCTCGGCCAAACCCTGACAATTTCTCTTCTACACATCCCTAGAAACATACTATAGGTTCCGGTCTTCTTCAAAGACCATCTTTAGTGCCCTAATAGGAGGTTAAGAAGAGGCGCTTCAAAGAAAAGGTAATATCCGTTACCGATTCTTTCAACTTCATTTCTTCTTCTACTTATTCATATTTAGTTGTTTCATTTTAAAGTAATGAAATCAGTATGAATCATATAATTATATGTTATTATAAGTTTGAATCAACCCTATTTCACCATCTATCCATCCTACGGAAAACGAAATCGCCGCGCCTGCGTACGTACGAAATACCGTCTCCACGCCGTGGTGTAATCTGTTTTCAACTACCACCTTACTTGGATGAGTATAATGGTGCAAATAAATAACTATATATGATTATTTTAAAGTTATATTGATTCTGAAATATTATACATACACTTTGATACAATTCCACGATCATTGGAATGATATCATCGCTTGTGCGTATGTACGGACTACCGTCTCCATGACGCAATGAGATTCATTCTCCATGTTAACCATTCAGGAATTATTTTAAAGTATATATAATGAATAATAATGAGATATATGACATAATAATGATAATGGATATATATATATATATATGTATGTCGTCTACTTAATTCCATTCAATTAAATAAGGAAACGAAAATAGCATTGATGCGTACGTGCGGCCTACCGTCTCCATGAACGGTGTATTTCATTCCATTTATCGATCTATCATATATATATATATGTATATGATGAATATATATTATATATAAATCATTTTTTACATTCTGTAATTATGTAAATCAGGATATAAGTAATAATATCAAGAACAACAAGTCCAGACACGTACGATAAATGAAACAATTTTACACAAAACGCTACTTTAACATGGAATTGACAAACGAACGGGTAATATAAATATCGAATTGAAATATATATGATATAATAACAATGAATATGATTCTTTAATAATTCAATGACATTATTTAAATCATTATACAGGAGGTTCGGAAACATACGAAGCATATCGGAAATAAGGTAAGGGATAACTATTCCAATCTCACTCTTATCCGAGATTATTTATTCATAAGTATTTTCTGGGGTTTTTGTTATAATCCATGTACCTATTTTATAAAAATGTTTTCATGTATGTTTAATGGCCTTTTACCTATTTTTTAATTTTACCACATGTTATTAAAGGAATCTTACTTTTTTTAACACACGAGGAATTTTTTTTACTTTTCCGACAAAAGTACGAGGAGAAGGTTATTTTTTTAAATTATATGGTGTGAATGGATTTTTAAGGTTTCATAACGCCTCATTTTCATGATTCTTCTTCTAGGAGATTTCATGAATATTTTCAACAAAACCCTTTTCTTTTAAAATTTCATGGCATTTTTTGAAAAGAAAATGATTTTGAAGAAGAAATGATACTTTACTCAAGAATTCATTTCAAGTGTTTTTATCAAAACTATTTTCCATCTAAAATGTCAATATTTAATATGTTTATGTTTAAAGTATAATGTATCCATTATTTATATGGTTTTATTCTTCTTATGATGAAATGATATCAATTTTTTATATGGATTATGTTCTGATGGAATGATGTTTAAGAATCCCATTCTATTACATGGGTTATGCTATGATGTATGATTTATGATTTTGTGGAACATGAAAGAATGATATCATTATGAGTTGGGTGGGACCTATATCTACCTCCAATGCATTGGGTAATGATTTATATCTCATGAGATAGACATGGCTGCAATGGTAAGTTAATCCGATTCAGTGATACAGGACTGGAACGAAGAGTGAACTCGATTCAGAAAGGGACTTTGTCCACTAATATGGTCTTGGTAGAAATTCCTTGGCTAATATGGAAATAATATCATGTGCTTAATGGTTTCCACAATGACATGTTTTATTTCTTTGCTATTTTATCATGATTAACGTTTTTTTATGATCTATGGTTTATGTACTGCCATGTTTTATGTCATTGCCCATGATTTTGATGTTTAAACATTATGTTCATGTTTTTAAGTTCAAATGTATATTATTTGTTTTATTTTATGCATTCTTACCCTTACTAAGAATTTGAGCTCACCCTTTATATTTTTTCATTTCCCCAGGATTTAATGAAATGTTTTAGGTAAGAAAACCAAAAGGGGAAGATCTTTATGGGAGATGTTGAAGATCTTTCACCACGATTAGAAGATTATTTTCTGAGTTTCGAAAGACAATAAACTATTACGGTCCTTGTGTGTCTGTTTTTGTTATGTATTAAGTATTCTACAAAAGTAATGTAATGTCCATGTATGTCAAGATTTGGGTCTCTACAGTTGGTATCAGAGGAAAGGTTTAGTTAACCTTTGGAAACTAGGATGTGAAAACTTTAGTGAGATCCCTAGAGATATTTCTATGGTATGTCTAGGGATGTACCTAAGGATAAGTATATGTATATGTAATAGTCCTAGAATTATAGAAATGATATTAGAATTAAACCTAAGATGTTAGATATCGAATGTACTCCCCCTTTATTATGTTTTTTTCCAAAGCATGATTTTTGCATCTCATACTATTCTTTTTGGGTTTTAGATGATGGATGGAACCCGAAGGAACCGTGTTGATAAATGTAATGGAAAATACAATTATTTTCCTCCTGAACAAACCAATGTTATGGGAGATGGAGTGAAAAATCTTATTGCTATACTTACACAAGCTATGAATCATTCTGGAATTCCAAATGAGCAGAGAAGGGAACAATATTCTATTGAGTCCTTCATAAGGCAACATCCACCTTCTTTCAGTGGGTATTCTAATCCACTTGTTATTGAACAATGGATTGGTACCATTGAAAAGATATTTTCCATAATTCGTTGTTCGGAACCTGAAAAAGTCATTCTGTCTATTTACCATTAAGAAGGTGAAGCAGATCAATGGTGGAGTCTAATTAAGAATACGAGGCCCCGAGATGAAATTGAATCCAGGGAATGGGACGAGTTCAAGAACTTGTTTTTCAGTAAGTACTTCCCTCGTATATTTCGAACAAAGATGGAAAAGGAGTTTTTTGAGCTCAAGCAGAAGGATGATGAATCTGTTGGTATATACGAAGCGAATTTTACAAGACTTGCAAGGTATGCATCTGGCTTTATCATCCAACCTGAAAGTAAAGTTGATCGATTTTTCAGTGGCCCAAAACCAAGTATTCAAAGGGCATTAGCTATAAGAGACTTCAGTAGCTATGAATAAATAGTAAATTTTTCTATCAAGGTAGAACTGGAAGTTGGTGTAACATATCCATCTCATGGTTTTGACAAGAAACGAAAGATGGAGTTCAAGGAGAAATCTCAGAATAATGGTGAAAAAAAGATTAATGTTTCTTTATGCTCAAAGTGTGGAATGATACATGGGGAAGATTGTCTTAAAGGGACTCTAAAATGTTTTAAGTGTGGAAAAGAAGGTCATCGAGCAACTGAGTGTCGAAGTAATGGAAAAAGGGTTTCTAGTGATATGAATAAAGAAAAGACTGTAGAGAATGCACCACCAACACTTCAATGCTTCATGTGCATGAAAATGGGGCATTATGCTAATCAATGCCCTAATCCAAGGGTTAATGATGATCAACGTGAGCATTCTCTTAAATAAAATGATAAAGGGAAGTCACATGCGATCACTATTTTTGATGTTGAGTATGACAATGATGTTGTGTAATGATACAATGTCTATGTAATGGGATTTTAAAATAGTATAATGGAATCTCATTTATAGTATCATGGAATTTTGAAATATCTGTGTATTTGTCCATTGTGGTTTTCTATAAGAATATGGTACTGGTAATAATGAAAATTGATTCAAATTTTTTGGAAAGCAGATGATATGTGCCTAATGAAGGGATAAAGAGAAAATAAAATATTCCCGAGCTCATGATAGAAATAAGGACTAAGCGATATCATGGTTTGCATATATAGAATTTTTGGGATTTTGGTATGTGGAGAGAGTTAACTTTTGACAGCATTCATGTTTTCACTAAGGTTCAATGGGTATTAATTTTCCAAGAGAATACATGATTAAGGTATTCAAATGTTTGGAATGTGACAAAAAAGATATATATTATGATATATGGGGGATAAATGATGGTATTCACGTGCCTGTTATGTGAGCTCTCAAGTGATCATTTTCTTTAAACTATGAGATTGGACAGAAGTATTTTCGATAAGCTTAAAAGTTGGAATGGATTAAGTTAGACATCAGATAGAATTGTTTAAGAAAAGAATTTCATTTTGATATTATTTATGGAATGTTATAATAATTTAGTTTTAGAAAAAGGACAACCTGTAGGATGGGTGAAAACCCATTGTGTTGGACAAGGCTATGGGAATCAAACCCCCAACGGAAGTGCGACATGCCTTTATCGCCTACCACTGGCCTACAAGAAGTCCCTGTTTAGTAGAAACCAATTTTATTATATTAATCAGTATGATATATGAAGTATAAGTCCATTTTAGGAACCATATATGATTAATCTCACTATAGATGGACTTATGTATTTTTGATAAATATTTGATAACTTTTTCTATCCTTTTTTTGAGACAGATGGAATGACCCATCATTCCATCACATGATCAGCTAACACTTCACGAATGACAAATTAAACTTCATTTCTTTAAGATATGAAGTGGAAATTTTCCATGGAACGACCAACGGTGTGACTGTACCAAAATCAAAGATTTATTTCTTCTAATTCCAATTTCATCAAAATGATCTTAAAAACCTAAATTTTGTCTTAGTGTCGTTATATCCGATGAATTAGATGATAACTTAGATCATCACAAATATATGGCTTTGAGATTGTTCAATTTTTTATAGACATGTTCTCTACCACTCTCCATCAGAACATGATGGTTAGATTTCCCTTCCATATCCATATTTTCACTTATGTTCTTCTATGTGGAAACCTAGTGATTAGTTATTTTGGGTAAACATTACATTTCATACTTTTCTATTTAAAGATTGGTTTTGGTATTCCATTTTATGATTTGGGTTTCTATTAAATAAACTTTCGAGTAGTAAACCATTTATAACCCCGACGAATTTCGAGGCCAAAATTCATTTTAAGGGGTGTAGAATGTAACACCCCGAGATTTTATGAAAAATATTCTTTTTAATTTTATTGATGCCTTGTGTTGTATGATACACCAAAAGGAGCTTTCTCTACATGCATCCATGACATGGCTTGAATTACACGCAATCACGACCTTCCAAGATAGCGTGTGTTGTACGCAATACCGAGTTTCACTAAACAACGATATGTTATATAAACTAGCCATTATGAATAGTAATACCCACTTTTAAAAATTTATATATTTTATTATTTTAAATGGACTTCATTTTTGGATTCGGAATATCGAAATTAGCCTAGGGTGAATTTTTGGTATTTTTCTGAAAACTTTCAATTTTTGATGAATAGTGAAAACACTGGGTTACTATTTAAAAACTGACTTTTTATTAAAATAATTTTTTATTTTATTTAGATTTAATTTATGTAAAAATTGATACATAATACCTATATAAGTTCAATGTAATTCATTGGTGTAATTTTATAATAATTTTAGATATATGAAATTTTTATTGAACTTTTCACCGTCTTTTACCCACTTCTGAGGAGAATTTGGAAATTCACATAAAACATAATTTTTCTGCTTTGGTGAGTGGAACTTCGAAAATCCAACAGACACAGTTAATATCAAGGTCTAAAATGTGGTTCAATGAGATGAAAATAATTTTTGGTAAATAGTAACTTTTTTACTTTTATTTACCACGGTTAAAATTAAATAGGGTAATTAAGGATAAATATTATATTATTATTACCCTAAAACATGTCCTAATTTTATTGTATAAGTGTAATTAGACCAAAAAGAACCTCAGGAATAAAATATTACCATTTAGGTCCACCTCGATTAGATTAGAACATTTATTATTAATTTATTTTAAGAAGGGTTAAAATAGTTAAAATCAATGTTTTATAACTAATTCATTTTTAATATAAGGTTATGCATTAGATAAATTAGACTATAAATATTAATTATAATTTATATATATTTCTTACCTAATGGTATTTTATTTATAATTTTTAAAAATTATATAATTCATGTTATTTATGACACAATGGTGATGTAGTAATTACCTAAATAATGAAATATTAAAATAATTGATATTATAAATACCCAAATAAATGTAATTTGAGACTTTTTATGAATTAAAATAATTTTATAGGATAATATGATATGTCAGTATTGATTTAATTAACTTTTTTTGAACTATTCATGCTGTTATGATTTTCACAAAAATCAATTACTAAATAGTGTCAAAATTGGAATAAAATAGTTTTTAAAACAAATATAATACTATTAATTGTTATTTTGTTCCTAAAAATCTAAAGTTCGTCCAAATGACCTAAATAAGGATATATATATTAATAATAAACCACTTTGGGTTCTCTGAGATTTTTATAGTAAGATTATTAACCATATAGTGTAAGAAAACAAGAAGACACGGTAAAAGTTGAATTATTTAACTTAGAGTTAAATCTAAATGATAAGGTTAAAATTTTAACCTAAACTTGTCTAAAATCTATTGGTTGAAATTATTTCGACCCATACCCACTTTATCTTCGAAATAAATCAATTTGGAGCTATTATCAACCGAATATGACTTTTTTATAAAATAATATTTTAAGTTTTTCCAAAGGTTCCCCTCTCCTCCATTATAAAAAGGGCACCCCTTCCCACTTCTCTTCACACCATTTTGAGCCTTAAAGATCATCCAAACCCTAATAATTTATATTCTCCACTTCGCTATAAACATCTTATAGGTCCTGGTATTCTTCAAAGACCATCTTTAGTGCCCTATGTGGAGGTTAAGAAGAGGCGCTTCAAAGAAGAGGTAATATCCATTACCGATTCTTTCAAATTTATTTATTCTTCTACATATTCTTCTTTAGTTGGTTCATTATGAAGTAATAACATAATTATAACTCATATAATGATATGTTATTATATTTATGAAACAACCCTATTTCACCATCTATCCATCCTATGGAAAATGAAATCACCGCGCGTGCGTACGTACGGAATACCGTCTCCACGCCGTGGTGTAATCTGTTTTCAACTACCACCTTACTTGGATGGGTATAGTGGTGTAAATATATAACTATAAATGATTATTGTAAAGTGAAATTTATTCTGAAATATTATACATACACTTCAATACAATTCCATGATCATGGGAATGATATCATCGCTCGTGCGTACGCACGGACTACCATCTCCACAACGCGATGAGATTCATTCTCCATATTAACCATTAATGAATGATTATAAAGTATATATATTGAATAATAATGAGTTATATGACATAATAATGATACTTTATTTATGTATATATATATATATATCATCTACTTAATTCCATTCAATTCAATAATGAAACGAAAATAGCGTTCATGCGTACGTACGACCTACCGTCTCCATGAACAGTGTATTTCATTCCATTTATCGATCTATCATATATATATATATATATATATATGTATGCTGAATATATATTATATATAAATCAGTTTTTACATTCTGTAATTAATTAAATCAGTATATAAGTAATAATATTAAGAACAACAAGTCCAAACACGTATGAAAAATGAAACAATTTTATCCAAAACGCTACTTTAACATGGAATTGACAAATGAACGGGTAATATAAATAAATAAGTGAACCATATATGATATAATAATAATGAATATGATTCTATAATAAGTCAATTACATTATTTAAATCATTATACAGGAGGTTCGGAAACATATGAAGCATATCACACATAAGGTAAGGGATAACTATTCCAATCACGCTCTTATCCGAAATTGTTTATTCGTAAGTATTTTCTGGGGTTTTTGTTATTATATATGTCCCTGTTTTCTAAAAATGTTTTCATGTATGTTTAATGGCCTTTTTACCCATTTTTTAATTTTACCACATGTTATGAAAGGAATTTTTCTTTTGTTTAACACACGAGGAATTTTTTGACTTTTCTGACAAAAGTATGAGGAGAAGGTTATTTTTTAACTTATACAGCATGAATGGATTTTTACGGTTTCATAACACCTCATTTTCATGATGCTTACTCTACAAGATTGCATGATTATTTAAAAAACCCCTTTCTTTTATAATTTCATTGCATTTTGTGAAAAGAAAATTATTTTGAAGAAGAAAGGATATTTTCCTCAAGAATTCATTTCAAGTGTTTTATCAATACTATTTTCTATCAAAAATGTCAATATTTAATATGTTTATGTTTCAAATAAAATGTATCCATTATTTACATGGTTTTATTCTTCTTATGATGAAATGATATCCATTTTTGTTTATATGGATTATGTTATGATGGCATGATGTTTAATAATCCCATTCTATTATATGGGTTATGCTATTATGTATGATTTATGATTTTGTGGCACCCAAAAGAATTATTTTATTATGAGATGGGTGGGACCTATATCTCCCTCCAATGCATTGGGTAAAGATTTATATCTCATGAGATAGGAATGGTTGGAATGGAAAGTTAATCCAGTTCAATAATACAGGACTAGAACGAGGAGTGAACTCGATTCAGAAAGGGACTTTGTCCACTAAGATGGTCTTGGAAACAATGCCTTGGCTACTATGGAAATCATATCATGTGCTTATTGGTTTCCAAAATCACATTTTTTATTCCCATGCTATTTTATCATGATTAACGTTTCTTTATGATCTATGCCTTATGTACATCCATGTTTTATGTCATTGCCCAAGATTTTGATGTTTAAACATTATGTTCATGCTTTTAAGTTAAAATATATATGATTTGTTTTACTTTATCCATGCTTACTCTTACTGAGAATTTGATCTCACCCTTTATATGTTTTATTTCCCCCAAGGTTTAAATAAAGGTTTTAGGTAAGAAAACCAAAAGGGGAAGATCTTTATGGGAGATTTTGAAGATCTTTCACCATGATTAGTACATTATTTTCCGAGTTTCCAAAGACACTAAACTATTACGGTCCTTGTGTATCTATTTTTGTTATGTATTAAGTATTCCGAAAAAGTAATGTAATGTCCATGTACGTCAAGCTTTGGGTCTCTACAAAAAATATGATTTTTATTATACCATTATGGTTCTAGTATGTAATATTTAAGAGCCTATTATGATCATGAAAAATAAATTGTCATCATTAATTTTATCATTTAAAATAATTGTGGTAATATGATAATATTTCATTCAAATTGCTAATATTTTTCATATCCATTAATTATCATTATAATTCCGTTAAATTATTATATATCATGATAATAAAAACAAAATAATATCATTGTTATTTTTCAATCATGATATTACTATTAAACCATATCATAATCATTCGTTATATCAGGGTATGTCCATGTTTTGGTCAGTTTGACCCCCTAATCAAACAATTCAATTATTTTATATAATTGATCACTCTATGTATGATCCTGGACTTTTCTGAAGCAATATCAGGAATATTTTTATGTACCTTTTGGTTTTTATTAAGTTCTATTGGGTTGGGTTATGTACTGGGGTGTGTTTGGGTGATGTTTTAAGGATTTGGGAAGATAGGGGGTTGTGCATTGTTTGGAAAAACTGTGTGGAAGCTAACAATGTGAAAATGGAAGTCAACACAATTGGTTCAAGATTTTTCAAACTATGTTCCATTTATCCATATGGGTAGTGAAAGAATGCATGGTTGGCGCACGGTTTGTCCTAACCATGCTGACTCCTAGGTAAAACATTGCTTGTGGATCAATTTATTCCAAAAATTGGTTTTTAAACCACCAAACCCCCGAAACCTCTCTAACTTGACTAAAGCACAGTCTTATAAATTTCTATGTGTTCCCAAAGCCTTCTGTAGGGATTATATGGTGATCCGACCACCTTTTTTCCTGATTGAAATCCCGTATTGAAGATCTGATCTTCTCCCAGTAAGTGGAATTCGTCCCGATGCTTCTCCCATTATTTCTCTTATCTTATCTAGACATTTTCATGGATTCTCTCCCATGTTTTCTTGGATCTAAACCCATGAGTTGAGATGTAGATCTTTTATTTTGGATCTATATCTAGATTTTCAGTATCTTTATTTTCTTTGATCTTAGTTTTGGTTTATGGATATAGATCCGATGCTTGATCGATGACGTTGTGCCTCATAGATTTTGGGGATTTATGTTGGGATAACATTCCTCTATAAACCGAGGTAGGTGGTCTAAATAGAACTCAACATCTATTACTTTGATATGTGAATGTGAGTTTACGATTTTCTAGATTCTCTTGATAAAATATTTCCTAAATTAGATTAATTATGAATATGGAATTGAATTGAGGTTGCCTCGGTTATTAGTTGATAATTGAATCCTGGAACAAATTAAAGGGGTTTACCAAATAGATAGTTTGGATATTTTTTATGAGTTATGTTATTGTATTTGAGATATTGGTTTTATGTGTTAAGATAATTAATTGGGGGGAATTAATTATAAAATAATTTTGTTATCTATATAAGATAATTAATTGTGAGCAGTAATTATGTTATACGATATTAACAAAAGATAATTAATTGATAGAATTAATTATGTTCCATGTTGTTGACCCACGATAATTAATTAAGAGAATTAATTATGTGCCATGATGTGATCAAAGATAATTAACTGTGCGAATTAATTATAACATGTTGAGATTTGATATGGATAATTAATTGTGAAAAATTAATTATGGAATGAGAATTATTTTGATTGATAAATTAAATGAAGAATTATTTAATGGGGTATGTTCTTATTTAATTTTTAAATTAAATAATTAAATTTTAATTGTTTAATTAATCATCTGATTAGTAATAGAATAATGTGGAAAAATTATGAGAAATAATAAACAATTAAATGGAAGAGTTTTATTGGTTCTATACATGGAATTATAGACCGATTAGAAGTTGGGAATTGAAAATGGATTTCCTCCCGAACAGATATCCAAGCTTGAGATAATGGGGTGGTAGGCATGAAGAACTACAACGAATGAGAAAACAGGTGCTAGAGAAGATGGAGTATACTCAACAAGATTATGGTGCTAGGCATGATGACCTACACCAGATGGATGATAATAATGGATGATTATTCAACTGAGATTTGGGGTCCTAGGTATGACAAACTACAATAAATTATTGATAATAATTAATGATGATTCAAATGAGAAACATGAATTGAAACCCGGCCTAATGCGATGATTAATGAATAAATTACAAGTTGATAACTACTTAAATTAAGAATTGCATTTATTTTCTTCATAAAACATCATGCACTATCTTTTTATTAGAGTCATTTTATATACCATTGGGGGTGGCCTACATATTTGTACTCACACCCTATTCAATCTTCTTGATTGGCACCCGAGTAAACATTATTTTTTAAGTACATGATAAGGGAACGTACCGGGGATATGTTTACATTTGGGACGGGGGCTTGGGAGAAGGAACTAGACATATTTCAGGACCAGTATTTGGAGTCATTGTGTCATTACATTCAGTTTCATTTTAGACACTTGACATTTTCATTTTCATAGAATGTTTTAACATTTAGTTGAGTATTGTATTTTCATGTTTTGGTTATCATAGGGCATCAAATTTCTCTTATTATTTATATGATTTTGCATATGATTATTGTTATTTTCTTCCATTAGTGTTTTATTATAATAAAATATGGTTATTCTCTCCAAGACTGACTTACCAGACCCTCACTGCCAGTTGGTACCCTCTGGCATACATGGAGGCACAATTTAGGGCATGTATCCAGCCGTCTTGGGGCACCTTTCAGTGGATCCTGAGTTAGGAGATCACAAATTAGTATCAGAGGAAATTTATTTTCTTTCTTATTCATTTGTATTACTATTTTGAGGAAGGTAGATATGTGACAAAGAAGAGTCAGGTCTTGGTAATGAGCTCATGCATGGGTGTCGCAAGCTCATTTATGGGGGGGGGGGGAATTCGAGTACTCAGGATGGGATTGGTGGGATTGATGTTTGTTGTTGCATTTAAATATTATTTCACTGTAGGTGAAGCACTTGTGGTGTGATGTGATTTTTTTTTAAAAATTGTTGAATTTTTTTTCATGGCCTAAAGAGGCACGATACTTGAGTCAGCATGCATCATTCTATGAACTTGAGTTTGTTGTGACATGCATCATTCTAGGCACTTATAGGAAAACTGGTTATGGGTAAGCTGTTGAACATGAAATGTTTTTCCATTTTGTGAGACAGAAATAATAATGAAAAATGAGAATAAATGGGTGTCTAATGAGAACCATGATTGATGAAATGAGTATGAGAAATTAATTAATTGTTGATTTAATTAATTTTAGATAATGTGATTAATTAATGGATAGATTAAGTAATAATAGTTTTTGTACCCTTATTAATCAAGACCTAGGAGTAGGATGGTTAAGGGTAGTGATAAGGACTCAGTGTTGACCGTGTGGAGAGAAAAAGGGGAAAGGAAATGTTGAAACTTGTTGTTTTAGTTTCTTCCCTTACGTAAATGTAATACTGTTTCGTTATAAGACCTAATAAGTGTGCTTGTATTTGTACATATATGCCTATGTGACTCTTGTTGTGGGAGATACTGGGGGTATATCCCGGAATTAACATCAAGATAGGGAGCATGATGCACCATTGGTAAACTATGAGAAGGATTGGGAACATTTCCAAGAGAACATTTCACATTTCATGCAGTTGCAGGAGAGAGAACCAGGGCAGGTTCAGAAAAGTATTTCAGAGTTGACAAGGGAGTTTTAGCTACATCGAACTCATACTTTTACTAGAGAGGGTAGATCTGAGAGAGATAAATTATGGATTGAATCTTTAGATATGATACTTGACCATTTGGGGACTCCAGTAGAGAGAAGGGTCAAGTTGGAAGCTTATATGATACAGGGATCAGCAAATAACTAGTGGGACATTCAGGTGCGATCTCGATAGACTGGTGAGATGTTATGGATGGAATTTATATAGAAGTTCTTGGAATACATATATCTAGACACACTCAGACATGAGAAGGATTCATTGTTTATGAATCTAACCTAATTAAGCATCTCCATAATAGACTACTCGGAACGTTTCAATGATTTACAACATTTTTCTACAGCATTGGCATGAGATTCGGCTTCTTCAGCAAAATGATTTCATGATAGATATAGGTGTGAAATTATGTCCCAGATGAATATCATTAGGCTGAAGAAATTATCAGATGTGGTTAATCAAGCACTCATTTTAGAGGGGAGCCTAAAGAAGGATTCTAGTACTAGACAGGTGGTTGGATGATCAAGGAGTGTGCCTTCCAAGAGTAGGATGTGCTGTCATGAGACCCTTTGTCAGGATATTATAAATCACGATGGATAGTCAGGAGGAAAAATTTTACTAGATCCTTTTCATGTTATTTTACATCAGTACAGTATGTAGAGACACTATCATACACATTTTCCTTGACCACTAGTGGAGTGCCGGTTTTGTGGCAAGATGGGACACCAATAGAAGTTCGGTAGGAAGTAGTGATAGGCTTGTGTTGAGGGAGAAGCTGGTCAGAGTCAGAGAGTGGGAAGGAGATTTTCTACACAATATTTGTGTGGAAATTGGAGTTCTACTCAAAAAGGTGGTAGAGGTAATGAACATGATTCTTTAGGGAATGAGCGTCCGTATCAATAGAGTGGTGCTGCTAAGGGGAGTCAGGCGACTCCACAAGGAAGAGGGGCATGAAAGTTACATGTAGTAAAACCTACACTTGTAGAGATAGTGGCTGTTCCATCAACAATGAGAGGTACTATTCTAGTTGCTTCTACTTTAGCTAGTGCCTTGTTTGATACTGGTGACTCTCATTCCATTATAGCTGCAAAACTTATTAATGTCTTGAGATTGGAGGTGGAGTCTGTAAGCAGGGTAATGAACATCGATACACCATTGGGAACAAGGAACAACTATATCTGTTTATGAAAGAGATGTTCTCTAGAGATGGGAGAGTATTGTTTTCTTTGGGATATCATTTTCCTTGATATAACAGGATTCATCCTAATTATGGGTATATACTGGTTAGTCGCATACTATGCCTGCATAGATTGTTAATGAAGGAGAGTGACCTTTGTATCACCTAATGGTGACTAATATGTTATTCATGGAGAATTGGATATCCATACAGGCCATGTTCGGCTAATTACTCAACAATTGGGAGAGCTCACAAACCAAGTTTCTATTCTTTTGCAGGATGATTCGAGTGGTAGTCAAGACATCCTTCCACTGGTAGTAGAACTGTTTTAGGATTTCTTTGCTGAAGACATTTCTAGGTTTCCACCTGAGAGAGATGTAGAATTCACTATTGAGGTTATGCCGGAGGATGATCTAGTATCTAAACTACCTTATAGAATGGAACCAACTGAGTTTCAAGAGTTCAAAATGCAGTTGGTGAAGTTGGAGGATAAAGGGTTTATCCATCCAAGTATATCACCATGGGGATCACCTGTTTTTTTTGCAAGGAAGGCTGATAGAAGTTTACGCATGTGCATCGATTACCAGAAGTTGAATAAAATGAACATGATGAACCGATAGTCTCTATTCTATATCGATGATCTATTTTAATAACCGATGGGGGATTGTGTGTTCTTAAAGATTGATATGAGATTAGGGTATCATATGGTGAGAGTACAGACTTATGATATACTTAGAACTAATTTAAATAGTAGGTATGGCCTTTATGAGTTTTTCATAATTCCCTTTGGGTTGAAAAATTCTCTACCAGTATGTATGGCCTTGATGAATTGGATCTTTCACCCATATTTATACCAGTTTATAGCGGTGTTTGTGGATGACATCTTGGTGTACTCTAAGACTCATGATGATCATGCCCAACATCTTAACATCGTCCAAGGTCCACTGAGAGGAAATTGTATACACACCAAGCTAACTAAATTTTTGTTTTGGATTGACAAGGTACACTTAATGGGGAACATCATCTCGAAATAAGGTGTGGTAGTGGATCTAGAAAAATTGTAGGTAGTGATTTCTTGGGTGAATCCCACTAACATTTTTGATATCTGAAGATTTTTGGGATTATCCAGTTATTATATGAGGTTCATCCAAGAATTTTCATGACTAAATGAACCACTTAAAGGTTTGAAAAAGACTGGTATAATTTTTTATTGGAATGGATCATTCAATCATTCTTTCTAGGATTTGAATAAGCACTTAACATCAGCACCAATTTTAATCTTACCTGAGTCAAGCAAAGAGTACTCAATGTATTTCGACATATCTGGGATCAGACTCAGAGCTGTGTTGATGTATGTTGATCGAGTCGTTTCTTATTATTCATGGAAGTTGAGGTCATATGAACAGAATTACCCTACGCATGACCACAAGTTGGCAGTGGTGCTTTATACTCTTATGTGTTGGTTCCACTACCTTTTTGGGTCAAAAGTGTACAGTCTTTACAGTTCAAAAAATCTTGTAGTATATATTTTCATAGTGCGAATTGAATCTTCAGTAGCGTATATGGGTATAGTATATGAAGTCCTTTGATTTAAAAATAGAATATTCAGCTAGAAAGGGGAATAGTGTGGTTGATACCTTGAGTAGGGAAACCCATACTCTGTTGGTACATGAGTTGAGTGAAGAGTGGTAGATGGTGACTTTGATTGTAGAAATACATGTGGTAGTATAGGAGAGTCTGGAGAAGATGACTCTGGTTTCTATAGTAGTGGAGTCTACACTCTTTAGATGGATAAGGGACATGCAATATGGGGATCCATGGTGTTTATCCTTAAGGAAAAGCCTTGAATGTGGGGGAAAATCTTCAGAATAGATAATAGACAAGGATGAGACCATCTATGGGAAAAATTGGGTTTTTGTTCATATGAGTATGTGAGAGGAAATCATGTAAGAAGTTCAAGATTCGATTTGGGTGGTACATACTGGGGTGAAAAAAATTTACTGTGACCTATGAAGATAGTTTTGGTATCCAGGTAAAAAAAATGAGATAGCAAGTTTAAAAACTAGATATTTCACTTGTCAGCAGGTTAAGGAAGAGCATCAACATCCGGGGGGCATATTGTAGTCGTTACCTATTTCAGAATGGAAGTGGGGTGGGGGGAATATGGATTTCATGGAAGTAAATTCAAATAATATTAGGTATAATTTTCCTTTTTGGTTCATTGTGGATTGAATGAAGAAGGTAGAACACATCTTTCCTTTCAGAAAAAACTTTACAGTAGAGCAGTTGTGAGAACTGTACGTGAGAGAGATAGTTCATTTTCATAGGGTATAACTGACTAAAGTTTCAGAACACAATTATCTCTTTACATCATGCTTCTATAAGGGCTTATAGAAGGCACTTGGTACATAGATTCTATTAAATATGTGCTTCCAACCACATAGAGATTGGTAGTCAAAGTGTACCATACAGGTGTTAGAAGACATAGTGCGAGCATGTGTGCTTGACAATGGTGGATTTTGAGAGAAGTAGTTATATTTATTATATTTTTCCTATAAAAATAGTTTTTATGAAAATATATAGGTGGTACCATATGTGGAACTTTATTTTAGTCCTTTTAGATCACTTCATTGGTGGTTAGAGGTGGGTGAGTCAGAGGTGTTGGGGTCGAATCTCATTCAAGAGACATCAAAGCAGGTTCAGTGGATTCAAAAACAAATTACTACAACTATGAGTACATAGAAGTAATATATTGTTAGAAATAGATACCCCTTAGAGTTTACAGAGGGTTATCGTGTTTTCCTTCAGGTGTTTCCTATATTGGGTCACCATATAATACGGAGGCATGGCAGGTTAGAATTCAGGTTTGTGGGACGATTTGAGGTGTTGGAGAGAATCTGGCATGTGGCGTACCAATTAGCACTTCCAACAAAGTTCATAACTATAAATTATGTTGTCCATTTGTCACAAATAAGAATGAATCACCCCATCCATTCTTATGTGATTGAAGTAGAAGAGACTTATCTTGAGATAGATGCGTCCTTTAAGAAGTATCTGATACTTGTGTTGGGTCGCAATGAGAACGTATTATGGGGAAAGACAGTGCCGTTAGTTCATTTTTTTATTGAAACATGGAAACGTTCAAGAGGTAACATGGGAATGGGAATCAGACATGAGGGCTCAATGGCTCAATCTTTTTGGCTCCTAATCATAGAGATTTCTGGGAGTGCATCTTGAGGACGAACTGTTATAAGGTAGGGATACTGTGAGATCCCTGAACATTCAAGAGAAATCTCTGGAATTTTTTAAGTAATTTTTCATTCTTATTAAGTGAATTTGGGTTGGGTTATGACATAGGGTGTGTTTTGGTGACGTTTTAAGGATTCAGGACGATAGGGGGATGTGCATGGTTTGCGAATGGTTTGGCCAAACCGTGCATAAGCTAACTGTATGGACAGTGTAATTTGGCCTGGTTGGCATATGGTTTTCCTAACTGTGCACCATAAATCCCTGCAATAAGTGGAATAATGCACAATTGGTGCACATTTTGGAGTAAACATCCTATCTCCCATGTGAAACCGTGTGCACAGAGCAATTTATTATGAAAATTTGTTTCAAAACCACCCAAAACCCCTGAAACCTCTCTAATGTGACCTAGGCTCAGGCTTGAAAATTTCTAGGTTCCCCCAAAGTCTTTTGGAGGTATTCCAAGGCTATCTTAACACTATTATTCATGATAGAAATCCCATATTGAAGATCCTCTCTCTTCTCGATAAGTGGATTTTTTCCGATGCTTATCCAATTATTTATTTCATATTTTCTTGATATTTTCATGGAATATCTCGGCCATTTTCTTGGATTTAAACCCATAAATTGAGATATAGATCTAAGATTTTGGATCTAGATCATTATTTTCAATATCAATATTTACATTGATGTCAATTTTGGTTTAGTTATTTAGATTCAAAGCTTGATCTACGACATTGCGATTCTCAGATTTTGGGGATTTCCATTGGGCTAAATTTTGTCTATAAACCATGGTAGGTGGTCTAAATTGAACTCACATAGTCTTGATTTTGATATGTGAATGTTAGTTTTTGATTTTATAGATACCCATGAAAAATGATTTCCTAAATTGGAGTAATTATTGAAGTATAAGTAAATTGAAGTTTCCTCAATGGTTAATAGATAATTGAATCATGGATCAAATAAAGGGGGTTTCCCAAATAGATATTTTGGGGATTTTTATGGGTTAATATAGCTTAATTAAGATATTTAATTATTGTGTAAAGATAATTAATTTGGGGGAATTAATTATGAAATATTGTTATTGGCTATGTAAGATATATAATTTTGAGAATTAATTAAGTTCCATGATGTTGACTAAAAATAATCAATTTAGAGAAATAATTATGTTCCATGATATTGAGCAAAGATAATTAATTGACAGAATTAATTATGGGCCATGATGTAATCAATGATAATTAATTATCAGAATTAATTATGACATATTGATTCTTTATATGGATAATTAATTGAGAATAATTAATTATCGAAGGATTATTGTGTTAATTCATTAATTGACTGATGAATAAATTAATAGTTTATGTTCTTAGTTAAATTTTTAATTAAATAATGACATATGAATTGTTTAAATAATAATTGGATTATTAATGGAATAATGTGGAAAATTCTTGTGAATTAATAAATGATTAAATGGCTAATAATTTTGTGGTGACATGGCATTCTAGACTGATTAGAAGTTGGGAATTGGACATGGAGTTCCTCCCCAATACTTATCGAAGATTGTGATAATGGGGTGCTATACATTGCGACCTACGCCAAATGAGAAAAGGAGTTCTAGGCATGATGAACTACACTCAATGAGATTGTTGTACTAGGAAGGATGACCTACACCAAATGAATGATAATAATGAATGATGATTTGGCTGAGATTCAGGGTGCTATGCATGATGAACTACACCAAATGATTATTAATAATGAATGATTACTCAAATGAAAAACATAAATTGAAACTATTCCTAATGTGATGATTGAAGATTTAAAGACAATACGATAATAGTTCAAATTATCATTTTATTTAATTGCTTCATAAAACATCATGAACTATCTTGTGATTGGACTCCTTTTAAACACCCTTGGTGGTGGCCTACTGAGTTATATTTACACTCTATTCAGGCCACCTGATCAACACCTACGTAGACTTTGTTATTGAAGGACGTGAAAAGGGAATGGCCCTGGGATTGGTTTCTGTTTGGGATTGGAGCTTGGAAGAGGGAACCAGATGTGGTTTGGGACACGTATTTGGAGTTGTCGCATCATTACTTTCATTTTCATTGCAGACACTTGACATTTCCGTTTCCATAGCATGTTTTACAATTAGTCTTAGTGTTGTATTATCATGTTTTGTGTATCATATGACACAGATTTGTTTGGGTTACTCATATGCTTCCTCACATGGTTGTTGTTATTTCCATCCAATGGTGTTTTATATAGATAAAAGAGGGTATATTCTCCCCAAGATTGACTTATCGGACCCTTACAGTTAGTCAGAACCCTTTGGCGTATGGAGAGGAATGCTTGAGGAAATGTGGCCAACCTGCTCGGGGCACCGCACAGTGGCTCCTGGGTCAAGAGGTCACACTCTAAGAACTTATTTATTGGTATAATATTTTATAAATATATAAATATTGTTTTTTGAATATGGTAATGTTATATCAGTTTTTAACTCATTAATTAAGAAAATACCTTTCGTTCTTTAATATTCATCAAAACATGATCATTTTCGATTTCATAATCGTGGTTTATAAAAAAAATGAAATGAAATTAAGTTAATCCTTTATAAAATTTCATGTAAAATATATTCCTTTATATTATATTGTATAGTAATGATGACCATTTAAGGAATAATAAACATGGAAACCACTATTATTAAACCAGTACAAATGATCAAAACTATAAATAATAGATGTTGAAAATCAGAATAATTCATATAGTGAATGTTATTTTTGAAGAGTATGAATGAAAATGATCATGATTAAGGTTATTAATTAAGTTATTAAGACATATATTTGTGAAAAAAATTGGTTAAATTACATTCATGTACATTTGGACAAGCGGTAAGACTTTTCATCACAGTTTCCCTTCCATGAGATATGTATTGTATTTATGAACCTAATTTAATTTATGTGGTTTATATATTTCCTATTTGAGATATCATATAATTAATTTTGTTTTAATAGTTTTATTTTAAATTCAATTTTAATCCATATTTTGAAGTGGTTTTTATTTGAATGTTTCTAATATGTAAGGGTTTTCTTGTCACAATTATCATTCTTTAAGACATAATATATTTTATGCAACATGTTCCATTTATATGGTGCTATATTTGTTTAATTTTACATGGATTTTATTTTAAATGTATTTCATGGGATTTAATATCTAATTCATGTCCCCTTATTCATGTTTCTAGTGATTCAATAATTTTTTATGTACTGATGATTTTTGGTAGCTCAATTTTCATTCATTGAGTTATGATCATTGGTTGAACTTATTTCTTATAGGTTAGGAAAATTATACCCTTTAATTATATTATGTGTTATTCTATCATATTTTTTTGGGGATATATTTTCTAATCACATAAACCCTTTGATAAATATTTCTCTCTTTTTAGGATATGTTTTATAAAAACCATCCACTTTCTTTCTTCATATTTATTATGATCATGTTATTTTAATATTATTTTAATTTTATACATATTTATCTACATATTTTGAACATTAAATTTTATATAAATAATATTATATGATGTTCAAAAATAATGAATAATATTCTATTGATATGGGTAAAGGTATTAGTATTCCAATACAGATTATTATTGAAAAGTTGACGTTGTATTATCTATCCATATAACTTCTTCCTTTGGATGGGTCATGACCAGGTTTTACATTTTATTAACATGGTGAAAAGTTTTGGAATTCTGTATGTTCTGATTTAAACATTTATTATTATTAGAAAGGTTTATTATTATTTTTAATTCATTTTCTCTTACGGTGAATGCATTGGACATAAAAAAGGAAGGGTTGGGGCTTGAAATTATATATCCCCTTGACTCATTGATAGGTCTCATGAGACAAAACATGTTGTGTTTTGGTGAATGGATCTTCCCATAATAGGATATTTTCTTGGAATACAACCTCAACAATAGGATTTCATGACTATATCCTTTACAACAAGTGAAGTTTCTTTCACATGACCTTAACAATAGGTTTTTGATGTCTAACATTATGAATTCCATCAATATGAGATAAATATTATTAATATCAATGTTCACATTTATTATCATGGAAATATCATTATTTTAGTTTCATATTGATTACGACTTCATGTTTTTTACCTATTACAACCATAATGTATATGCCATGTTTATTCTATAATTTCCTCAGTTAGATGTTTCCATTACTGAGAAATATAGGCCACCCTTCTTATGTGTCCATTTTCATAGGTTATGGAAAAATTTTGTACATGGAACAAGTTTATAAGGACAATTACTATGAATTTATTTTTGGGTTATGTTGAATACAATTCCAGAATTAAGTTGTTTTATATACAACGGGAAATTTTTCCATTTGGTACAAATAACACGTGATTCATCAGTTTATGTTGATTCCTAATTCAATAAATCTCTAAACCAAAAAGGGTCCTTTGAATATAAGAGATTCAATAATCATTATTTATTTTTTAATTATGTGTGGTTATATCTAGCCTATTACTACTAGTACCAAAGTAATTATGTAAATTATGTGTCTATGAGAGATGGATTTGGGATAGTGGGTATGAAACATCACTTAATGGGAATGTATTATGTGTATGTTTGGTTATTAGAAGCTCATGGGAGTCCATTGGTGTGGTGTGACCTAGATAGATACAGAAATTGTTTATAATGTGTGCTAACTAGGGTTTATGGCCCAAATGGACAATTTTTTCTTGAAATATGTATTGGTTTCACATTGAAAAACTTGAGATATTATGGAAGGATGTTCAGGTTTCTTTATATTGGTTAGAGTTCCTTGGGATAGTCTTAGTTGACTTAAAACTATAGGTCGAGCCCAAGGTGTGTGTGTCATGTAGCTTATTTTCCATTATTTATTTGAGATTATTATTTATCATACGCCCTGAAACCCATAGTTTATTTTACTACATCATTGTTATTTGTGTTTTATAACATGGTTTCGTTCTATAAACCAAATCTTTTGAAATATTTTCAAAAATTAAAATGGATTTAGAAATGATTTTCTCAAACTAGAACTAATGGAATGCATGGTGATATACATTATGTATATTCAGGGTAGTATTTTATTAGTCTTTGGCCTTATAACCATCACATTTCATTGATAATGTGCAGTCTTAGTTTTACTGGATACATGTAAGGGAAATGGAACCATGTGGGTTATCCTCTCCATGAGATATTTTTTGCCCTTACGTATTCTTATGACTGAGGTGACTAGGGGTTGTGCAGAGTGTTGTGCTCACATGGAGAATTTTGGGTTCCTCAGTTGTTTGAGTTATTTCGTATCACCCTTTTTAAAATGGACCCAATTTAGAATCATTTGTATATATATTTTGGTTGGCATTTATTTATGGTTAAATATTTATGTTCATGAGTTATGGTTATACTTTCTACTGTTTATACTGAGGTTATATATTTTTGTTTTATGAAACTGTTTATTTATGATATGGGTTTCCAATATATGAATGGGTCAAAAATGATTTTTGAAAGGAATCTACATGTTTTTTATTTGATTTTGATGGAAAATACATTACATAATGGTTATATTGTGATGCCCTAGTGGTTGTTTCTATCTTTTCATGATCAACAATGTTCTTGGAGAATTAAACCATGTTGGGTTGGGTTATGAGTTTGGTATACCTATTATAATTCATTTGAAAATGGTTTCATATCCCTCGTTTTATTGGAAAAATAATGGTAGTATAGGGATATGACAATAAAATCTCAAAAGATTGGTATAGTGGAGTTCCCAAATAGCATATCTTCATGTCAAAACATGATTTACTAGCTATGTCAACAAGGTTCATCTTTCTTTTCAGGATCATACCTAATTAATGGTCCACAGTTAATTGTGTGTGGATTTGAGTAGTGTCTTGATGGATAACTTCCTACGAAGTTTCCTAGGGTGTGTGAGAGCATGGAAAAGGGATACGAAAAGAACTTGTTTTGTCCTATGTGGATGGTCATTATTATGATAAGTAACTCTATATGGAAATTTATTATAGTGTTATGGGAAGGAAACAAAGGTATTATAGGAGAACCAAGGGGTTAGATGACTAGGTCCATGACCTTGGGAGGTTGGGTTATGAAAAATTATATCAGATATAGTACTCAACTATAAGTTTAATGGAACTATTTAGGATTGATTTGTAGAGTCTACAATAAATGTGTGGTGAATTAAAGGGAGTGGAGAGTATAATACTCATATAAAATTGAGGTTAAAAATACTAAATTCTACTACCCATGTCTACAAGGTGGTCCTTTATTTTCAAGATCCTACCAAATTAGAACTCCATAGTTAAGTGTTATATGCATAGATTAGTGTCAAGATGGTTGAACTTGTTGAGAATTTACCAGGATGTGTGTGAGTGAGGAAATATTACACTAAAAGAACATGTGTTGACCTATGGTGAAAAAATTATTATGATAAGTTACCATAGTGGGTAATAACCTACAATGTTCTAGGAAGGGAATAAAAGTTTTGCAGGAGACCCAAATTGCTACATGGATAAGTATATGGCCTAGGTTGCTCAAATCATGAAACCATGAATTCCCCTTGGAATAGCCCATTATGGTGATCTAAGTAAAACATGTGTATCCCTACATTAATTTTTTATTATAGTTAAATGTGTGATTGAAGATTTAAATATTATTTTTATTCTTTTTAATAGATGAACTTCCCTAATAAACTCCTATAATAGTGTGTATTGAGCCTTTGGGAACAAAATATGGTTATTATATGACTAATAAAATATAGTGTAAACGTTAACCCTATACATTCATAAAACTTATACTCAATAGAGTATTTTCAAAGTTTATTTTTATAAATCAGGCTGAACAAACGATCTTTGTAGTAGTGGTGGAATTGTCCAAGTTTGAGTTAATTCGACTCAATTAAAATAATAATTTTAAAAATACTTATTTATATTTTAACTAATATTTATTATTGAATTATTTTTTAAAAATCAACCATATACTTTAAATTAATATTTTAATAATTAAATATAATATTTTAATACATTTTATAAGTATTTTCATCATTATATGTTTGATATGTCCTAAATTGTTTGAAAATATTAATGTATTAATTATTTATATAATAATATTATAAATAAAATAAACGTTAAATTAATTTATTTTTATAAAATTAAATCATAAACTGATCTTTCAATTGTTCTTTAAATGTCAATGAAATTCATTGTCAATGAAATGATTTGAAAATATATTATGATGTCCATAATTTTTATATTAACTTATCATCACTTTATTGAATATCATTGGACTTTTACAATCATCGTCATCTCTACAATATTAATCATCAATATTGAGTGATAATTTCATATAACAGAACTAAATAAGAAAAAAATGTAGACTTATATTCATTAAGACCAGAGTGGTACGAAAAATATATATATCCTAAAATCCTCATAGTACACTACACAATATATGGGTAGTTTTATTTTATGAAATAAATTTTATTATAATATTTTGTAATATGAACCACATGTGTTATGATTGACTTAATATGAATCCATTAATGTATATCTCATTCCTAACAAAGTGTTGTCATAAATAAAACCATTACATCATTTGATAATGTGTAAGAAGAGTTATACTTATTATATTAAACATTTATCATAATTTGAAATTCAAGGATTAATAAAAGTTTGGTTATTGTTAAAAAAAGTTTAATAAATGGTTGTTACATATTATTGTTAAATGAATGATTCTATGAATGTCCATAACACTTAATTTCTCTTTTAGTCAATGAATGATAAATAAAAAATAGGGTAAATATTTATTTTGAAATCATTATAATATTATATAAATACTTTTATTCAAAACTCTCTCCTATACCATTCTACATTATTTAAATTAGGTGGTAACATTGTAAAGACCCGCAAATTTCAAGGAAATTTTTTTCTTAATTTTCTTTGGAATTTTACAAGAGCGCAGCTTCAGACGGCACCTGATTCCGAGGCCCGGTGTGCCCGGAATCAATTTCCGAAGTTTGGCTCGGGTACGTTCAGTGAACGGACGAGCGGGTTTTTCTATCTTTTGAACCGGTGCCCGGAATCAAATTCTGAGGGCACCGATGAAATCGCAGCGCCGGTATTTGCTTAGAAACGCCTCTTCCGGAGTTGCGTTTGCTCAGACGTGGTTTTTAATTTTTACGGCTTTAAGTCAGAAATAAAATAAAGTTTGTGCGACAACTTTATTTTATTTCACTTAAGCTGCTTGGAAGCCACTTGAAGTCACTTAAAGATGGCTTGAACTGAGTTGAACTGGATAGGATGCTATCCAGAAATATCCTACCCCTTGGTAAGATATTTGTGCGGTGGGACCCGCACGAGCCACGCCGTTTCTTTTGCTAAGTAACGCACCCGCGAAAACCCGTCAAAGTAACTGAAAAGTCAACCGACGCGTTTTCTTTAATTCTTAACAGACCATTTAATTGGGCGGTTTATTTCGTAAATTAAATGGACTGTTTCTTCGTGAATTAAATGGGTCGTTTCTTTCGAATTGATGGATCGTTTCTTAACCGGTTTCGTGTTGGCATGTTTATAAAATAAGACCAACCTAAAAATCCTTGGAAAGGATTTGAGAGAATCCTCGTTCCTCCACCATCTCCGCGAAGAACGCGAAGAACGCGAAGAACGCGAAGAACGCGAAGAACGCCGGCGACCGGAATTCGACGACGCACACCAAGATCTGCGACGTCGACGAGATCTACCCGCGACATTCTTCGGCGACGCTTCTTCTTCCGCGGCCGACCCTCGTTCGGCAACAAAGGTGAGAATCGGATCTTTTATTTCTCCCTTTTTAAATTTCAATATCAACGGATTTAAACTAATTAAATCCGTTTGATCTTGATCCGGAGATTGGCGCCGCGACGCCGGATACCGCGATGACGCGACGATCTCCTTCCTCCGCGACGAGCGATTCCGCGACGACCCCTCGTCCGACGACGACGACAGCTGCGAGGTAAGGGATGCTGGATTGTGTTATCTTTTTCCCCGTGTTTATTCTTTTTAAGTAAAGAACAAAATCTCCGACAATTTTAATTTAATTAAAATTGTTGTTGATTTTCCCTCCCGGTGACGTTTATGACTAACGCGGAGGGTGCGGGTCTAACGAACAAGACCCGACAACCCTCCGCCGATCTTCTCTTTTTGGTGCGGATTTGGCGGACGACGACGAACCGTGCGGCAAGGGCAATTTGTTGGTTCCGCAGTGAAGATCGTCCCCCGGGAGGAGCATCGGCGCAGACGGGAAAGAAATCGGGCCACCGGAGCATCTCCAGCGGCCCGCGGAAGGCGGCGGCGGCACGGGTCGCCGGCGCGGCGGCGCCGGCGACCGGAGGCGGCGGCGCCCGGCGCGCCACCGTGGAGGAAGCCCGCCGCGGCTGAAGCCGCGGCGGCAACGGCGGCCGGTTCCGCGGCCGCGCGGAACCGGGACGGACGCGGCGGCCCGGCCGCGTCCGCGTGACAGGCGGCCCCCCGCGGGGCCGCGGTTTCCCTCAAGCCGCGGGTTCAACCCGCGGCGGCGGCGGCTCCCTCGGCCGCTCGGCCGCGGCCGAGCCGGCCGGTCCGGTCGGCCGGGCCGCGCCCAGGCCGGACCGGACCCGGCCGAGCCGGTTCGGGCCGGGTCGGGCCGGCCCGGTTCGGGCCGACCCGGTTCGGCCGACCCCAGGGGGGGTTCGGGCCGGGTCGCCCCGGACCCGGAACCCCCGTTTCGGGCCCTCTTCGGTCCATCACCCATATCTTGGGCCTGGGACCTCCGATTGACGAACCGTCAGCGGCTACGCGGTCCTTGGATCGAGACGGTCGTTTCGGTATATTACACTCAAGGTTTCGGAAGACTTTGGGTTCGGCCGGGTTGGTTCGTACACGAAACCAACCGGGCCCTCGGAGCAGAAACGCTCATAACTTGAGCTACGGACGTCCGAACGACGTACCGTCAGCTGTGGTAGTTTCCTCTAAGTGAGACGGAACTTTTGGAATACTCCGCCCGAGGATCGGATACAGGCGGAGTACGGTCGGGTTGGTTTTGCCCTAAAAACCAACCGGGCCCCTGGGACGAAAATGCCAATAACTCTCAGACTGGGCGTCCGATTGACGCGCCGTCTGTCGCGTTGAGATCCTGTTGTCGATACGGAACTTTTGGATACATCAACTTCGGACTACGTGTCAGTTGATGTATCAGCCCCTCGGCTCGTGGAGCGGACCCTCCTAAACGAGCTCGCTTTGTGCGGGAACCCTAGCGCTGGCTGTGACCTCGACGACAGAGCAGAGATCCTTCGTGGACTGCGACGACGGCAGAGCAGAGATCCTCCGTGGACTGCGACGACGGCAGAGCAGAGATCCTTCGTGGACTGCGGCGACGACTGTGCAGAGATCCTCAGTGGACTGCGTCGACTACTGCACTCAGCGATCCCATGTGGATCAGTGCCTACAGGTTCTGTGTGATCCCGATCCTACGTGGGTCCTTACTACCGGTTCTGTGTGAGCCACTGCCTACAGGTTCTGTGTGAGCCCGATCCTGTGTGGGTCTTCTGCGGGGGTTAGTACCTATCGATCCTTCGTGGGTCCGACGACTTAGACGGATCAGTGATCGTCTTTGACGTCATCTGAAAAAGTATACCTGGTTGAGCTGAATCTTATGTTACTCTCCTTTGTGGATTGTGTTGAACCATCCTTTGTGGATTTACTGTTTACTCTCCTTGTGGATTTGAGTCTTGCTTTCCTTTGTGGATTGAGTTGTTCTTGAGCTCGTGAGCAGAGCTAGAATTGGGGACTTAGGTATATGTATGGGCATATACCTAAGTCGAGTCAGATGTTACTTCGTGATTGCATCTTTCTTTTGTGCCATATCCTTTGTGGATTTCGGGAGACCTTCGGGGGTCTCGGGGTCCTTACTGAGTAGCTTGTACTCACCCCTGCACGGGCTATGCCCGCACCTTGTTGTGTTGGTTGCAGACGACGGACAACGCTGATCACGGTCGGGGCGTGGAGCAGGACGGTACCTGGAGGTGGACCACTGGGCGGGACGTGCTCGGAGCGGACGTGGGACCCGAGGAGCCTGGAGGCTATCTGTACCCACCCTTCAGGTGGGATTGCCAGTGGACGACACGAGGCCGCCGTCTTTTCTTCAGTTGCTGTACTTTACTTTTCAGTTGTACTTTACAGTTGGGCTTGTATTTCCGGCCCCTTTACTTTTCTGTACTTTACTTTCCGCTTGCTGACTCTGTGTGGTTGTTACTTATAAAGGCAATGCCTTCCCTGTTTACTGGGATTTTACGCCTTGGTGCTAGTCGCCAGCCCCTGGCCTATGGAAGGCGGGCTTGGGGTAGTCACGGCACGGGCCCCGAGGACGGGTCGTGACAAATTGGTATCAGAGGTGGTCGGTTCTACCGTAAACTCTGATCGTCCTTTCTTTCTATGTGAAGCAATAGTGTTTAGTGTATTGAGTGTGGTTATCAGTTCAGGGAGCCCAGTGTTGGTGCGGCGGCCGACGTATCCGTACACCAGGACCCTGACTCCTGATTTCCGACTTAATGCATGAAAACATTGATTGCGTGTGTGTTTCAAGTTTTCTTTGTGATTGCTTGTGTCAGCTCACCGGGTATACTGATCTGCTTTATGAAAGTCTCAAGTTTTCCTTGTGATTACTTGTGCCAGCTCACCAGGTATACTGTTCTGACTGTGGTGCTCTTGTTCTCCTTTTCAGGATGGCCCCGCGACGACTGCCAGCTAGGGTTCCGAGTGTAGGGCGCGACGGCAGCCCACCGAGCGACGAGGCCTCGGTGCAGGGCCCTTTGCCAGCAGTGGCACCGGCGGTAGCTTTACCCGCCGAGCCACCGATGCTTCCAGTACCAGACGCTGACGATGCACGTCGCCTCAGGGCACTGCACGAGTTTCAGGGCCAGCGACCGCCCAGGTTTCGCGGTGAGGCAGACCCCCAGGCCGCCGAGGACTGGCTAGAGGCGGTGGTACGGATCTTCAGGCTAGTGAGGACACCAGCGGATCTCATGGTGATTCTCGCAGCGAGCCTCCTGCAGGCGGCGGCAGGACGATGGTGGAGCCTGATGCTCCAGGTTCACGATGAGGCATCCCTGCTCTGGACGGACTTCGAGAGCCTCTTCCGCTCTGAGTTCGTCCCGGCCACCCTCCGAGCGGTGCGCATCCAGGAGCTTCTCCAGCTGCGCCAGGGCAGCATGACAGTCGCTCAGTACGCGGCGAGGTTCACGGACCTATCTCGCTACTCGACCGACATGGTACGGGACCCCTTCTTCCGGGCCCGGACCTTCGAGCAGGGCTTGCGACAGGAGATTCGGGCGTCGCTAATCTCCCTCAGCATTCCGACCCAGGCGGGAGTGCTGGAGCGAGCCCTCCTGATCGAGAGCTTCCTGGCAGAGCCTTCTTCAGCGGCGAGACCTAGCGCAGGGCGGCAGGTAGCTGAGTCATCGGCAGCAGGCAGCCGACGGATGACTCACGGGTCCAGGCAGACCAGACCCCCTCGCAGACGGCCTCAGGACACCGGCTCAGCGGTGCGGGGCACACAGCGGAGTGCCAGCCTTTCGAGAGGCAGGCTGTGCTACTCTTGCGGCGGGCAGGGTCACATGGCTCGTGACTGCCCGACTCACCGATCAGAGGAGCAGCAGACGGTGGAGGGGCCACCCAGGCAGAGGCAGAGGGTCGACCGTGGCGGTCCGCAGGGAGGAGGCGGACGAGGCAGAGGAGCTGGCCGAGCAGCGGGTGGTGGGCGACGCTTCCAGGCTCTACCCCCACCACCACCAGGAGGGACACCTCGACCACAGGGAGCTGGAGGGCAGGGACAGGCCCAGCTCCAGGCAGTGGAGGCCTACGACCCCGACATGCCAGAGATGATTTGAGGTACGATCTGTGTCTATTCCACCCTTGCTGCAGTACTTATAGACACAGGAGCGAGTCACTCTTTCATAGCCTCTGCCGTTGTTCGGAGCTCGGAGATTCCGACTGAGCCGTTGGCTCGATCCTTACGGCTAGAGACTCCTACGGGAGCAGACTCGACGATTACGCACTGGTGCCGGCAGTGTGAGCTTACTCTAGGAGGCGAGAGCTTCGGCTGGGATCTCCTTTTAGCGGCGTCGAGGCCTTACGACGTCATCTTGGGCATGGATTGGCTATCCACGGTTCATGCCCAGATCGACTGTTTTAGGCGCAAGGTGCGATGTGTTCGTACCGACGGGAGCAGGTTTACCTTCACCGGCGAGAAGGGAACCTTTGCAGCACAGGATGGACTTCCGCGGAGGAGAGTGCAGCCCATCTCTCATCAGTTGGCTAGCCTCATCCTAGGAGCAGTGGACGTGCGGAGTCCGGCTTTTCCTGCAGTGGTGGACCAGTACGTGGACGTCTTTCCCGACGACGTTCCAGGGCTACCTCCTCGTAGAGAGGTAGACTTTTACATCTACTTGTACCCCGGGACAGCCCCGATATCTACTCCAGCATATCGGATGGCCCCCGCCGAGCTTCGAGAGCTGCGGGTACAGTTGGAGGACTTGCAGAGCAAGGGGTTTATCCGACCCAGTGTTTCACCCTGGGCTTCCCCGATTTTGTTCGCCAAGAAGGAGGACGGGAGCTTGCGACTATGTGTCGACTATCGTCGCCTGAACCAGGTGACAGTGAGGAACAAGTATCCGCTGCCACGGATTGATGACCTCTTCGATCAGCTCAAGGGAGCGCGGTGGTTCTCGAAGATAGACCTCCGGTCAGGCTATCATAAGCTCAGAGTTCGAGACGAGGACGTACAGAAGACGGCCTTCAGGTGTCGGTATGGCCATTATGAGTTCTTGGTTATGCCGTTCGGCGTAACCAATGCTCCAGCAGTGTTCATGAGCCTCATGAACAGGATCTTCCAGCCATACCTCGACCGATTTGTCGTTGTCTTCATTGACGACATTTTGGTATACTCGACGACTGAGGAGGAGCATGCCTACCACCTGCGAGTTGTGCTAGACACACTCCGAGAGCACCAGCTTTATGGCAAGCTCTCAAAATGCCAGTTCTGGTTACGTGAGGTCCATTTCTTGGGGCACGTCATTTCTGAGGCGGGAGTTGCAGTGGATCCCGCGAAGATCGAGGCAGTGCTAGCTTGGGAGCCACCCAGGAGCGTGACAGAGGTGCGGAGCTTCTTGGGCCTAGCGGGATATTATCGGAGATTCGTGCCAGACTTCTCCAGAGTTGCATCACCACTCTCAGCCTTGACGAAGAAGGGGAAACCCTTCGTGTGGTCAGACAGATGTCAGCAGAGCTTCCAGGAGCTGAGACAGAGATTGACCAGCGCACCTATCTTGAGGTTGCCTGAGGAGGGAGTTGGGTACGTAGTTTACTGCGATGCATCAGGGACTGGACTCGGGTGCGTCCTGATGCAGGAGCGGGCCGTGATCGCCTACGGATCACGTCAGTTGAGGCCGCATTAGCAGAACTACGCCACTCATGACCTGGAGTTAGCAGCAGTGGTCTTCGCTCTGAAGACTTGGCGGCACTATCTGATGGGCGAGCGCTTCACTGTCTTTTCTGACCACCAGAGTCTCAGGTATATCTTCTCTCAGAAGGACCTGAACCTGAGACTGCGGAGATGGCTTGAGTTCCTCCAGGACTATGACTTTGAGATAGTCTATACTCCTGGGAAGGGGAACGTGGTAGCCGATGCCCTCAGCAGGAGGACGGGCATTCAGCTACTTGAGGAGGCGACGGAGCAGCTAGCCTCCTTGCAGATATCCTTCGTGGATAGAGACGGAGCAGCCTTTCTTCAGTCTCTCACAGTCTCTCCTCCACTTCTACAGCGGGTCAGAGAGGCTCAGCGTGGGGACGCTGACTGTGAGACCCGGCGTGCACTGATATCCTCAGGTCAGGCGCCTGATGGTTTCTCCCTTGGAGCAGAGCACGACATCCTTTTCAGAGGGCGTACCTTCGTACCAGTTGCTTTACGAGAGGAGGTGCTGAGAGAGTTTCACACTTCTCCCTAGGCGGTACATCCCGGAGTGGCGAAGATGTACCAGGATCTCAGACGACAGCACTGGTGGCCGGGCATGAAGAAAGCTGTGGCAGAGTTCGTTTCACGATGCCTCACCTGCCAGCAGGTGAAGGCAGAGCATCAGGTACCAGCAGGTTTGGTACAGCCCTTGGAGGTCCCGGAGTGGAAGTGGGATAGCATATCTATGGACTTCGTGACTGGACTTCCACGTACTTCCAGAGGTCACGACTCAATTTGGGTGATTGTCGACCGACTCACCAAGTCGGCACACTTCTTACCCATCAGAGAGCAGGGCTCAGTGGAGAGCTTGGGACGTCTTTACGTCCAGGAGATCGTACGGCTTCACGGTGTGCCATCGTCTATCGTCTCCGATCGAGATGCTCGTTTCACTTCCCGGCTTTGGAAGGGGTTGCAGGAGGCGTTCGGGACGCGGCTCCATCTGAGCACAGCCTTCCACCCTCAGACGGATGGTCAGACGGAGAGGACCATTCAGACACTCGAGGACATGCTCCGTGCATGTGTTCTCGACTTTGGTCGCAGCTGGGAGGACCACCTACCCTTGGTGGAGTTCGCGTACAACAACAGCTACCACTCCACCATCGGGATGGCACCATACGAGGCGTTGTACGGCAGACCCTGCAGATCACCGTTGTGCTGGACAGACCCTGGGGAGTCAGCACTCGTGGGACCAGAGATGGTCCGAGCCACGACAGAGAAGGTCCAGATCATCTAGGAGAGGATGAGGACAGCTCAGAGCTGGCAGAAGTCATATGCTGACAGGAGGCGGAGGCCACTAGAGTTCGAGGATGGCGACCACGTCTTTTTGCGTGTCTCACCTCGACGTGGTTTACGGAGATTTGGCCGAGGCGGCAAGTTGTCTCCACGCTTCATCGGGCCTTTCCAGGTCCTCAGCAGGATAGGAGAGGTGGCTTATCGCCTGGCTCTACCACCTCAGTTGCACCGGGTGCACGACGTCTTCCACGTGTCTCAGCTGAGGAGATACGTGCACGACCCGACGCACATCATCGACTTTGGGGAGCTGGACGTGGACGATGGGGCGACTTTTGCGGAGGTTCTAGTGGAGATCGAGGATCGACAGGAGCGGGTCCTACGTGGGCGGTCGATTCCTCTTGTGCGCATCAGATGGCAGCACGGGAACCTCCAGGAGAGCACTTGGGAGCGGGAGGCTCAGATGCGTGCTCAGTACCCCCATTTGTTCCCCTAGTTTTTGATGTATCTTTACGGGGACGTAAAGCCCTGAGATGGGAGTAATGTAAAGACCCGCAAATTTCAAGGAAATTTTTTTCTTAATTTTCTTTGGAATTTTACAAGAGCGCAGCTTCAGACGGCACCTGATTCCGAGGCCCGGTGTGCCCGGAATCAATTTCCGAAGTTTGGCTCGGGTACGTTCAGTGAACGGACGAGCGGGTTTTTCTATCTTTTGAACCGGTGCCCGGAATCAAATTCTGAGGGCACCGATGAAATCGCAGCGCCGGTATTTGCTTAGAAACGCCTCTTCCGGAGTTGCGTTTGCTCAGACGTGGTTTTTAATTTTTACGGCTTTAAGTCAGAAATAAAATAAAGTTTGTGCGACAACTTTATTTTATTTCACTTAAGCTGCTTGGAAGCCACTTGAAGTCACTTAAAGACGGCTTGAACTGAGTTGAACTGGATAGGATGCTATCCAGAAATATCCTACCCCTTGGTAGGATATTTGTGCGGTGGGACCCGCACGAGCCACGCCGTTTCTTTCGCTAAGTAACGCACCCGCGAAAACCCGTCAAAGTAACTGAAAAGTCAACCGACGCGTTTTCTTTAATTCTTAACAGACCATTTAATTGGGCGGTTTATTTCGTAAATTAAATGGACTGTTTCTTCGTGAATTAAATGGGTCGTTTCTTTCGAATTGATGGATCGTTTCTTAACCGGTTTCGTGTTGGCATGTTTATAAAATAAGACCAACCTAAAAATCCTTGGAAAGGATTTGAGAGAATCCTCGTTCCTCCACCCTCTCCGCGAAGAACGCGAAGAACGCGAAGAACGCGAAGAACGCGAAGAACGCCGGCAACCGGAATTCGACGACGCACACCAAGATCTGCGACGTCGACGAGATCTACCCGCGACATTCTTCGGCGACGCTTCTTCTTCCGCGGCCGACCCTCGTTCGGCAACAAAGGTGAGAATCGGATCTTTTATTTCTCCCTTTTTAAATTTCAATATCAACAGATTTAAACTAATTAAATCCGTTTGATCTTGATCCGGAGATTGGCGACGCGACGCCGGATACCGCGACGACGCGACGATCTCCTTCCTCCGCGACGAGCGATTCCGCGACGACCCCTCGTCCGACGACGACGACAGCTGCGAGGTAAGGGATGCTGGATTGTGTTATCTTTTTCCCCGTGTTTATTCTTTTTAAGTAAAGAACAAAATCTCCGACAATTTTAATTTAATTAAAATTGTTGTTGATTTTCCCTCCCGGTGACGTTTATGACTAACGCGGAGGGTGCGGGTCTAACGAACAAGACCCGGCAACCCTCCGCCGATCTTCTCTTTTTGGTGCGGATTTGGCGGACGACGACGAACCGTGCGGCAAGGGCAATTTGTTGGTTCCGCAGTGAAGATCGTCCCCCGGGAGGAGCATCGGCGCAGACGGGAAAGAAATCGGGCCACCGGAGCATCTCCGGCGGCCCGCGGAAGGCGGCGGCGGCGCGGGTCGCCGGCGCGGCAGCGCCGGCGACCGGAGGCGGTGGCGCCCGGCGCGCCGCCGTGGAGGAAGCCCGCCGCGGCTGAAGCCACGGCGGCAACGGCGGCCGGTTCCGCGGCCACGCGGAACCGGGACGGACGCGGCGGCCCGGCCGCGTCCGCGCGACAGGCGGCCCCCCGCGGGGCCGCGGTTTCCCTCAAGCCGCGGGTTCAACCCGCGGCGGCGGCGGCTCCCTCGGCCGCTCGGCCGAGGCCGAGCCGGCCGGTCCGGTCGGCCGGGCCGCGCCCAGGCCGGACCGGACCCGGCCGAGCCGGTTCGGGCCGGGTCGGGCCGGCCCGGTTCGGGCCGACCCGGTTCGGCCGACCCCAGGGGGGGTTCGGGCCGGGTCGCCCCGGACCCGGAACCCCCGTTTCGGGCCCTCTTCGGTCCATCACCCATATCTTGGGCCTGGGACCTCCGATTGACGAACCGTCAGTGGCTACGCGATCCTTGGATCGAGACGGTCGTTTCGGTATATTACACTCAAAGTTTCGGAAGACTTTGGGTTCGGCCGGGTTGGTTCGTACACGAAACCAACCGGGCCCTCGGAGCAGAAACGCTCATAACTTGAGCTACGGACGTCCGAACGACGTACCGTCAGCTGTGGTAGTTTCCTCTAAGTGAGACAGAACTTTTGGCATACTCCGCCCGAGGATCGGATACAGGCGGAGTACGGTCGGGTTGGTTTTGCCCTAAAAACCACCCGGGCCCCTGGGACGAAAATGCCAATAACTCTCAGACCGGGCGTCCGATTGACGCGCCGTCTGTCGCGTTGAGATCCTGTTGTCGATACGGAACTTTTGGATACATCAACTTCGGACTACGTGTCAGTTGATGTATCAGCCCCTCGGCTCGTGGAGCGGACCCTCCTAAACGAGCTCGCTTTGTGCGGGAACCCTAGCGCTGGCTGTGACCTCGACGACAGAGCAGAGATCCTTCGTGGACTGCGACGACGGCAGAGCAGAGATCCTCCGTGGACTGCGACGACGGCAGAGCAGAGATCCTTCGTGGACTGCGGCGACGACTGTGCAGAGATCCTCAGTGGACTGCGTCGACTACTGCACTCAGCGATCCCATGTGGATCAGTGCCTACAGGTTCTGTGTGAGCCCGATCCTACGTGGGTCCTTACTACCGGTTCTGTGTGAGCCACTGCCTACAGGTTCTGTGTGAGCCCGATCCTGTGTGGGTCTTCTGCGGGGGTTAGTACCTATCGATCCTTCGTGGGTCCGATGACTTAGACGGATCAGTGATCGTCTTTGACGTCATCTGAAAAAGTATACCTGGTTGAGTTGAATCTTATGTTACTCTCCTTTGTGGATTGTGTTGAACCATCCTTTGTGGATTTACTGTTTACTCTCCTTGTGGATTTGAGTCTTGCTTTCCTTTGTGGATTGAGTTGTTCTTGAGCTCGTGAGCAGAGCTAGAATTGGGGACTTAGGTATATGTATGGGAATATACCTAAGTCGAGTCAGATGTTACTTCGTGATTGCATCTTTCTTTTGTGCCATATCCTTTGTGGATTTCGGGAGACCTTCGGGGGTCTCGGGGTCCTTACTGAGTAGCTTGTACTCACCCCTGCACGGGCTATGCCCGCACCTTGTTGTGTTGGTTGCAGACGACGGACAGCGCTGATCACGGTCGGGGCGTGGAGCAGGACGGTACCTGGAGGTGGACCACTGGGCGGGACGTGCTCGGAGCGGACGTGGGACCCGAGGAGCCTGGAGGCTATCTGTACCCACCCTTCAGGTGGGATTGCCAGTGGACGACACGAGGCCGCCGTCTTTTCTTCAGTTGCTGTACTTTACTTTTCAGTTGTACTTTACAGTTGGGCTTGTATTTCCGGCCCCTTTACTTTTCTGTACTTTACTTTCCGCTTGCTGACTCTGTGTGGTTGTTACTTATAAAGGCAATGCCTTCCCTGTTTACTGGGATTTTACGCCTTGGTGCTAGTCGCCAGCCCCTGGCCTATGGAAGGCGGGCTTGGGGTAGTCACGGCACGGGCCCCGAGGACGGGTCGTGACAAACATGACATGGACACTAAGGGTGGTCTTAAGGTTGATAATCATGATTTCATCACTAATAAATAATATGATAAGTCAAGAGTATTTTGGTTGTTACTAACTTTTTTTCACTATGAACACTAATAAAAATACGATTGACATAGTACCTATAACTACTCCTTATGTTCTACATTTTTATGAGATTTAACATAAACCACTTACAAAGTATTTTTTTGGGTTTTGATGTTTCCTATTTTAGATATGGTAATTTAGATTTATAAAAACCCATTAGTGTTACCAGAGAAATTCCACTAATGGTTAGAAGAAAATTGAATTTTTAAAAAATACTGCAACTTATGATAAAAAAGGACATCACATAGTTTGATATATGGTTGATGTATATAATTATTGAATAATGTAAGCTGTGACATGTAGACATCAAAGGATATGATGTATCACATCAAAATGATAATTATTAGATTGTATATTGATTTTTCAAAATTTATTTTTTCATCTAAAACAACCTATATCATTTTTTATCATATTCTATAACATAAGGTGCAATATGGGTTAGCTAATGAAATCAAAAAATATAACAATACACCATTATAGTTAATTGACTATGTTAAAAGATATAACCCAATTCAATATCAGGCATTTTAATATATTGATTGTTATAATATTTATATGACACATGATATGATTATAAATAATATTAGAAAAGAATTACATAAATGGTATAAAAAATAAGTTTCTGTTATAGTTTTAGGATATAATATAGGATATTTTACTATAATATTTTGACGCATGGTATATAATATTTCAAATACTGTAGTTCTATAATAAAAAATTATAAATGGGAAACTATATCATATAATAAAATATAACCATATCATTTAATTATATATATAAAAATATTTTTATCTATTTAATAAATTACATAATTATCTATAAATAATTAATTTATAAATTTAATAATAAACTAAATAATAATTTGAATTGCACAAGAAACTTCTATTAAGTTATTGTATAGTATGAAGGAATGCATAAATAGTTAATTTGAATATGAAAAATGGTTATAATTTATGTCTAGAATAAATTGGTTTGGGATTAATGAAGTAGGATTAAGAGTGGATTTTTAAAGATTATGGTCATTACTGTAGTCGAATTAGGTCATCTGCATAGTAGTAATGACACTAGTATAGTTTGTGATAGGTTGGTTTAAAAAAACTTTTTTCAAAATATTAATTTTTTATTTTCAAACTATTATTTAAAATTGTATAATTTTTTTAATTTTTTTAATAAATTTTAAAAATATTTGAAATAGATAAATTCAATTAATATTGGAATAATTTAATACAAAAAATGTTACTACATTTTATGATTTACTTGAATCATTATAAGTACAATACATCCTAATTTTTTTAACACACATTAATTTATTAACCATATTTATAATAATTATAAGAATGAATTATAACATTATAATATATTTTATATATAAAATAGAAACAAAAACTTATCATTCAATTTTCGATTTGGTGTGTATAGAATATTTTGAAAATATATTTATTATGTTCATAATTTGTGTTTATTTATTTTATTTTCTATATATACGACTAGTCTTTTTAAAATCAGAATATCTATAAAATATATATCATCAATCTTGAGTGATAGTTTTACAAAACATGACTTACTACATAATAATTACACCTATATACATAGAAATATTAGTGTTTGGGGAACATGATATTATGTAAAATTATCATAACATATGGTATAATACATGGGTATCTATATTGTATGACATTAAAAATTCAATGATGTGTTGTATGATGTACACCTTAAAAATCATAATTAGATTAATCTGATTTTATCATTAGGCATCTCGATCCTTCTATTAAGTTATCATAAATAGATTTTCCACATAATATGATGCAATTTAATTGGTGTTAAAATTGTTTTATTAATCACTGAAGTGATTATCAATTAAAAAACGTTTCATTTGAATAAAATAATTTTTTGAAAATGGATGTAACATACAATTTTTAAATAAATAATATTGGAGACATTCTTAAAACTCCCAAAATCCTTTATTTAAGTATGTATGTGTATTAATGGGGTATTAATATTCATTGCAACATAAATTCAATAATATATTACCCATTATGATCAAAACTCTCTCTTCTCATACTCTCCACTACATAAATGAAGTGTTAACATGTGATTGAATGTAATGGTAGTCCTATAAATTAAAACCTAGATTTTATAATTGGTAGATCATATGATAAGTCAATATTTTTTGGTCGTTTATAATTTATTTTCATCAAACATATCTAAATGATTATTATAAACACAGATTCTATAAATCTTATTTATATTCTTCATTGATTTTATTATTTATCTTAATCATATTATAATATATCTTGGTAAGGATTTTGTTATTTTATACTATATTTATTTTATTTTATACATAAATAAAACTTAATATTGGTATCTGAGACACTCGAGTGAAGTTTTGAAGATATTTAAAGCTTTTAAAAAAGTGTGAATAATATGGTGAACAAGGATACCATATAGTATTTAATGTAGATATTGTATCATATCTTATCACATCCTAGGATATGATATATTGGTATTATAGGATAAAAATTTTCAGGGTCAAAATCTAGTAGTTTGATAGTTTAGTTATACTCTATGATTGAGTATGTCATGAGGTATAACACATATAATCTCTTATGATGTGTTATATCAAAAACTGAAATATGGGTTATCCAAAAAAATCATAAAATTGAGAATCATACCATAATTATGTAATAAGGTATAACACAATACAATATCAAGGATTTTAGCATATAAAAAGCTACAATATAGAGATTTAATTGGATTCATTATGAATCTTATTAAGTGGTAAGAAGGTCATTAATATATGACTAACGTTTTATTAATAGTCGTAAGACATGATATATAATATTTATAACACCCATCACTTTCAAAATTATTCTAGAAGAATTTAAATAATGATTTTTGGGTATTTCTTCATGTTTGATGTATAAAAGAGGTATAATATCAGTTAATGTGTTGTATATTTTAGGATTTTCATATTGATAGGGTTATTGTGTAGCAGTTGAATTCTCACTAGAAGTAAGATAAGGTTGAATAATAGTTCTAATGGTGGAAAATAATAGGTAGTGGTTACTTTATTTCTATTTATCTTCCACTACTGGGTTCCCTGTGTTTTGGTGAAGGGACACTAAATTTTTTATAGACCATTAAAAGTAAAGTGGATGGAATCAGAGGTCTAGTGGAGGACCTGGATATTTTTAAAATAGAGGGGGAAACATATTAATTTTACCCCTAACATATTTTGAAATCCTAAGAGTTTGTGGGTATAGAAAATGTTTATGGATGGGTGGGGTTCTCTCTTTCTATCAACATACTCTCCTCTTTATCTCTATCATTAGGGGTTTTTGTTTGTAAAATTTAATATTTGTATATGAAAATGAGTTTATAACATTTATATGAGGTTAATCTATACACTTTTTATATATTTTTTCTTCATCCCAATTCTAGATAGGTTCTAAATTATTCCTAGGAATTTTTCCACATTATTTATTGATTCATCCTCATAGAGTGGATTCATATAACGAGTCCTGATATTCATGAAATGGTTAACATAAAAGGAAATTGAACATAACCACTTTCTTAATTTAATGTGTTTTTTATGTATATATACAAAATGCAATGTAGATAAATCAAACATAAGAAACCCATATTGGGTTTCCGTAAATTTATGATTTAAATAGAAAATTTTTTTAGACGTCGGATGGTATTTAAACCACCAAAAGATGAATATTAGGATGGTCCAATGATATTTATACCTAATGAGACACATTTTATAAAGGGGTAATGATTACTATGGCGTGACTAGTTTAAGGTGAAATTAATGGACCAAATATAATAACTGTGTCACTATGAGTGATGGGTTATGAGGGTAATTGAATCATAGATTGAAGTGTGATGTAATAAACCTTCATTAAAACTGTCAATGAGTTTACAATATTTGTGGAACCATTAAGGTAGAGAAATAAAAAATAATGAATGGGGAATAACATACATAGATTACCTGGCGAGTCTTAGTATATCCTGATAATGATCTTATAATTGTGAAAATGAAATTTTTGGTTAAAGGAATTGTCTTCCACAGTGTGATGTACATTTTGTAAATTTTGTATTTTTTAAATGACCATGTTGTGTTATATTATAATGTTTTTTGAATTTTAAATTTCATTATCATGGATGTGATGAAAAATTATGGGTATTACATCAAATCAGAGTATTAATTTCTTGAGATAATAATTGTGTCACAAATTTATTGGGAATAATAAAGATAGTCACAAAATAGTTAAGAGGATTTTATTTTGGGGATTATATATGAAGTTATCTATGGGATATGTAATATATGAGGTAGGGGTATCACAATAATAATAACATGAATAAATTTTGGTTTTTATGGATATATGTGGTGATGATTTTGGAAAACTAGAATGATATAATTTTTTTATGTTAGTTTAAACCAATATGACTTGTTTTACAAACCATAATGATTATGAATACCATGTAAATATTTTATAGGGTATTTCGTTATACTACCAGTATTCTAAAAAACATCGAATGGTTTATTAGTGTATTGATAGTAGCGAGTAGTGGTTTAAACCATATCTAATTAGTGAGTGAATTTTAATCTATAACAAATACTCTAATGAATATTTTTTATGATTAGTAGTGGTATAAAATGATGGTAATCAAAATATAACTAGTAATAATAAATTTTATGATCTAGTTCAACACCACCCATTATACAATAAGACTACTCATTTAGCATTAGAATGATAAATGTAATTTCATAGAAATAATTAAATAAAAACATTTTAGTAAAAGAAAAAACAATATAATGTGATATAATATTACAAAAAATTCATATAATATAGTAGCCCAAATATAGTATACAGAACCTATCAAAATTTTTCGAACACTGAAAAATATGTAAAAATATTATAATGTCATTGAATTCTCACCAATGATATATCAATAAATCTCATTTGGTGTATCATCTAGGTTTCCCTAATACGAGGCATGATCTTCATTATCCAACCTGTTTCCAATTTTAGGTGTCTTCATTAAAATAAATTTAGAAAATATATTGGGTTTGATTAAACATAACAGAAACTAATTTTATTGAAAATAATTTTCATTTAAATCCAAACTGATTATATTGTAAGTATTTATAGTACCAATTTAGTCTGTATTATTATATATGAAACTACTTCGAGAACATTCAATTTTATGTTCTAAAATAAATTAGTGAGTATATTCCATATAGCTATAAATTTCTAATATTGGGATCTTTCAATGACACAAACTTTTGTATATGGAAATTTCCTTCTGAATAAACATTCTTGTGTCATATCTAACAATATTTAATACTATAAAATCCATGAAGCTGGCCAATAATATTTTTTTATTAATGTAGAACATTACATTTAGAGAATATATATGTTTATAATATGAATGTTGGGAATTATAATGAATGATAATTATAACTATTGGCAATGTATCCATTATAATATGTTTTTTAGAATTAGTATATATTAAAGGGTAATAATAATAAATAGTTGATGTAGAAGGGTAAATGATGGCCTCAACAAATAGGCTCATCCCATATGAAGCTCATTTTTCAATGATTTTGAGGGAAAAAATTTCACTAGGTTTTTCTTTTGACCAAGCACAAATATATCTTCAACAACTGATTCTTGAGAAAAATCATCTTTGAGAGAAGTTCAAGTTAGAGGAGATCACCACCAGATCAATACTGGATAAACCCCCCATTGAATATACCACCTTTAAACATCATTCGATGAGGGAATATCTTGGTGTGGTATAGGGTTATGTATCTAGGGGTTATGTATAATTAAAGTGTAAATTACATATAGATGAAATAGTTTTTTCACCAATACTATTTTTTCTGACATGCAGATGAATTTGATTCCATATTTTAATCAAAAGGAGGACATTAGATAATGGTTAAATTTGGTAATTTTGGGTATAAATAGTAAAATAATAGTTGTTTGTTTACTAATGAAATATTAAAAGAACTTCAATTAAATAAATGTATTAAATATGATATATTAAATGTTTAAAATAAATAAATATTACATCTATTTTTTAAAAAAATATATATGTAATACTTCCATTAAAATTTATTTTTATGATATATTAAAGAATAATTAATTTCATAAAACGTTTTTATAAAAAATTAATTATTTGTAGATAAATAATAATATAACTTTACAAAATAATATATTTTAAAAAAAACAGGTTGGGGAATAGACTACCTTTACAAAATAAAAAAGAAATCCCACTTTTAAACCGAGAAAAGAGATAACCCTAACATGAACCAGAAGACCAATGGTAAAAATGACCAATGCTAAATGGACCTAAGGACCCAGGGGTCAAAAAGGATGAAAAATGGTCCAAAGGCCTTGTGTGGGTACTCTTCATCATGCCAAGTCAATAGAATAATGTAACACCACCCACATTGACATTGAAAATCACACCATGATGCCAATAAGAAAGATGAATTGCCCCTGCCATGAACCATTGCTTCATATAAGAAATGATGCATCATGGTAGGGAATCTCTCAATCTATGGTGTTGAAGGAGGGATGGATGATAGTGTCCGACACACCCATCTCTATTTCAAGAAATCCACCTGGTGATTTATGTTTGGCCCTTAATTGCTTCACCTTTCTATTTCTTCGCAACTTCAATTTATCCCCATGTTTGGATAGACATGTGTCATGTAAGACCTTCATCCCACATTGGTAGACCAAAGGGATAAAAGGATTGATGATGAGTTCCATTACACCTATCCATCTAATCGAGACTTCCCAGACAATAGTTACATCCCTCACTGTATACCTATTGTATGAAGTTGTATATTTTTTCCTTGTCACACTATATTTTTCTCACAAGGGTAGTACTGAAGGCCCAAAGGCAATAAGTCTAATGATATCATGTTCTTAAGGCCCAGTTGTAAATGACCAAAGAGAATACCCAAAGTCCAAAGGGTTTTAAAAACAAAAATTTATCAATCATGGGTGGGACTAAATCTCCACCACCCTCCCTATCAATCTCTTACACTGAAACAACACCATCATTGCTTCCCAAATCCATTCCTCCATCACTACTAAAAGCCACAGGTGCTACTATCTTCTAATATTCCATTTAGCACTGAGTGCATGTCATCGACATCGTTTGAAGCCATGAATGCCACCTCCACTCACCCTGAATCCATCCTTCACCAAAGTCACACAACCATCTCCCCTCGATGCCACACCACCATCACCACGTTATCCCACATCCACCAAAACCGGTCCAGTCACAATCTCACAATAAAGACACACCACTACCACTACCACATATGATACTCCCACCCTATTATGCCAACACCACAATGACGACGCCGACACCACAAAAATGTAAAACATCTCTTGATAAAGACATTTGACCAAATATAGGTTGAAATAATCATACATAGAAAATATATGAACATGGAATAAATGAATTCAAATGGAGAAATTGGAATTCCAATACTGGTTCTATATGAGTGGGAATAACAAATCACTTGTTTTTTTTGTGTTTTCTGATTTTATCAAATGAATTGGATTAAAATAAATAGAAAAATATGCTCAAAGGTGTAATTACCAATTACTCCTTTTCAGTTGAGTCCAAAGGAAGCATCGACGCTACCACATTCCCCCTAAAACAATTTTTTTACTATTTTATATACTCTTTTTTATATATTTAATATTTTTATTATTTATTTTTGTTTTGTTTTGTTTATATATATAAAAAACATTTTTATTTTGAAATTATCCTATATTTAATTTCCAGTAGTATAATAATTACAACAATCTGGATTCTGATAGAAACCCCCGGTCATGGGTCTCTTTTATAAGAGGGTTTTTTCTAGAAATTATTCTTCATTTATAATGTGCGATTCAATTTCTCTGTTTTCTGTGTAGAACATTCTACATTTCCGATGTGGGATTCAGAAATATTTCAAGGACATGGAATTGAGAGCTTATAAAATATAAAATATAATACATATATAAATGAAAATTAATACATGGATTAAAAATATTATAAATAGTCCAAAATAAAAATAATTTAATAAAAATGTAGATGAAAAATAACATATAAGTTTTCAAATCCACCAAATTGAATCTTAAAAATGTTTCAAGTATGTGACTTTTCTAGCCTATAGAATATAAACTATAAGACCAATATAAATTAAAATTAAAACATGGTTTAATGATATGATAAATATTGGAAAATAAAAATAATTTCATAAAAAAAAGTTAACAAAAAATAATGTATATGTATTCAAAGACACCAACTTGGAACTTAAAAATGTTTCAAGCATGTGAATTTGAGAGCCTATAAAATATAAACTATAAGAAAAATATAAATAAAAAATAAAAAAATGTAATAAACATATAAGAAATTGTCAAGAATAAAACTTATTTAGTAAAATATTTGGATGAAAAATAATTTGTAATATTTCAAAGACACCAACTTGAAACATAAAAATGTTTCAAATATTTGAATTTTAAAGCCTATAAAATATAAACTATATGACCAATATAAATGAAAATTAAAAAATTTATAAAAAACATAATAAATTGCCAAAGATAAAAATAACTTCATAAAAAATATTGATGAAAAATAATATATAATCTTTCAAAGCCACCAACATAAAACAGTTTCAAGTATGTGAATTTGAAATCCTTTAAAATATAAACTGTAAAACCAATATAAATAAAAATTAAAAAATGTATTAAAAATTTAATAAATAGTTGTAAATAAAAAAATCATAAATATTGTTAATGAAAAATAATTTATAGGCATTCATAACTACCAACAACAAACTTAATAATGATTCATGTATGTGACTGTGAAAGACAATAAAATATAAAATATAAGACGAATTATTTATTTTCAACTATTTCTTATAAGTTTAATCCATGTCTTAATTATTCTTTATAAGGCTCTTATAGTTTATATATTTTAGGCTTTCAAAGTCATGTAGGTGGATTTGGATTCTCCTTGACATTCCTTCTTTTATCTCTCACTTCTGCGTAAATTTTATACCATTCCTTTAATTATAAATTATTTATTTTATTTATGAAACTATTTTTAATTTTAACAAATTTTTAGATGTTTAGGAAATATTTTGAATTTTATTTTTATTATTTTTATACTCTATACTTTATAATATTTTAATGTTAGCTGCATGAAATTTAAAAATTATTCATCGGTTTCAAGTAGTCGACTTTGAAAGCTGTCAAATATAAATTGTGCCTAAAATATTAATGACAATTGAAACACTAGATAATCATATAAGGACGAATGATAGTAATAATAGTATATTCATTTTAGTAGAAATAAAAAATATTAATTAATAAGTAAAATCAATTTATATGCCTATGGCGAGGAGATTCTGTCCCACATGGAGGTCTGTGAATAGGACACCCGATTTGAGTTCACTGTGGAGTCTGATGACCTGGAAAGGGTTGATCCTCAGGCACTGAAACATATGCTATTATATCCTACACCTATGTGTTAGTGGGATGAGCTGCCAACATCATGTCGTACTGTGCACCTGATCCTTCTCCCACTAGAGTAGTAGAAGGACATGGTATCACTATAGTGGGGAACCAAGCATGCGATGAATCTAGACCCCAAGGCTACGATGTATCTGGAACCCAAGGCTCTGATGGATCTATACCCCATGATAGAGATAATTGTGGATATATTATCAAGAACCATGGATCCCATGACACTTGGGGAACATCCCCAATCAGCTGAGGCTGAACTACCAACGGGATAAACTCTACCTATGGACAAGGTGAGGGCTCACGTGTAGCACATTGATTTCTACGTCATCGTCGTCATGGATTCTCAGCACTAGAAGCTAATGCATGATGTTCCTCCTGGGTAGAAACCTCTTATATTTTCATTGGACTCTTGAAGATGCTCTCGGAATGTGATTGATAACAGGACATCTGCTCCAGCACTTTAATATGGACTGCTACCCTGCAAAAGACCCCCTCATCTTCTTCATCACTCAAGAAAACAAGATGATTTGTGTGAATACCCTATAATGTGATAGAAAATAAATAATAAAATAGTTCAATAAATAAACTAATGAAAATTTATTGACTCAAAATATTATGAATCTCTCCGCCATGTTGGGTAAGATAATGTATAGGCTTCAGTCTATACCATGGCTCATAATTGACATGATTTGAAAGAAGGAATTGAATCGTAGGTACACCCTAGATACGGAACTCTGCACATTTGTGCCAGAAATTGAGATAGTCGACATATACTCGGTACTACTCCTCATCTTGTCTCCCTTTTATATTCACTTCATGAAGCCTCTTTGTTTATCTCGACGGTAATGGAATTGGATAAACACAATAATACTTGCACATGACTCTATCAGGATACTACCAAACAATAATATGGATGTTAATAAGGGGAACTATAGCCATATCATCCTCAAGCCCAATAGTGAATTATGGTGGCAACTGGTCCAGTATAGTCAAGTATGGGAGTCATGTAATCTGAAATGACATGTGACCTTTTTCAATAAATATCCTTACTAAAAACCAAAATTGATGCTATTATTAAATATCTAAGACTATAACAGATTTTATATGCAAGCCTGGTCGGGAAATAGAAATTCTAACTTGAGATGATATGCGCCAAAATGGTGTCTTTGAACCATACATAAATTGTCTCTCTGAAAGAACCTATAAAATACAACATTTATAGTGATAAATAATAAGAAATCAAATTCAATAAACCATAATATCATTAGGAAAAAAATATGATTGATCATACCAACGTCCACATGGAGTATCATGCAACACCCCCATATCAAGCGGTGGAAGATCAAGCTGGGGACAAAATGAGAGGAAGAACTCTGATGGATATATCTAATTAAGGATTACGCATCCCCTGATATATGTGCAGTCACTATGAGATACCATGCATAATGCTCTATATGTGTATGCCTAGCCAATTAATCCCCGGTTGTACGTCCTTCCCCGATAAAAGTTCTCTAATAGGGATAGATACATTATGTGAATGTGCATACCCAAGTGATAAAAAAAGGGTCTCTCTAACGAGTCCCAATATATATGCATGAGAATAACACATGATAGTCTACTCAATAGTATCATCAGGTAAATGTTGAATTTTCTCTACTAGCCTGGTTATAGATATCGACCCTACATCTGTAGCCATACGACTAGCCAAATTGTTGATTCCTAACAATCACTAAGCAGGGTTTGTCCAAGATGAATGGGTGGGTCTAATAATGGATTACCCCCAGATAAAAAGATTGAGAAGCACTTATATATTCTGGAGGGTGGTGGTCATATCTCCCTCAGGTAGGTGGAATGTGTGTGTCTCTGGTCTCCTCCTCTCCATGAGTTCATCATGAAGCTGATGGTTGAAAAATGTGAAATATTTTACAATAATGTCGTAGAAGCCAACACAGTGCATGTATGGTCTAATTATATGTGAAGGCTCCCTGTGATGAAAATGGTGCACTCGATGCCCCCTGATCAGCCGATCCTCATCACTATCTAACATTACTTGAAAAACATTCCTATACTACTCAGTGAGTAGTATTTCATCCTCCATATGTATATAAACAAATTAAATGAGTCGGAAATAAAGGGTCATGTCTTCATTTTTTTCAAATAATATTACTAAAATGTTGTTAAGATATGATTTCAACTAGAAAAGTGTGTTTTGAAAGATAAGGTTTTATATATTTATATATATAAACATTTTTTTCATTATGTAAATGTTTATTAGAAAATGGTGTGCTTTGAATTTTATGTTTGACTGTCCACATGATTGTATGTTTCATGATTATTTTCTCACATGTACAGCTCATTCTGTAACACTAACTGAACCTCAAGAAATAATTTTTTATAAATGAACCATGATGCAGGAGGAATGGTGATAATGATGACAGTGATGACATAAACTAATTCCATCACCATCATTTCTGTCACTATTCCTCCTACGCCATGGTTTATTTCACACAAATTCTTTCTTGATGTTCAATTAATGTTACAGAATAACCTATTCTAACCACTATTGTTGGTTGTGTACTATAAAAATCTCCTTGATCAATCTCTATAGCTTCCCTGTTGTTGTACACACAGGTAAAATAAGAATCCATACGTCAAAAATGTTTTCTGATCATGATTCTGATAGTGTAACTAATATTGAAAAAATGGTTGATCATATAATATTTATCAAAATGAAATTTTATATCGTATTTTTATACCATAATATATGATACTATAATTTCATTATATAAATTTTTATTAGAAAATCAGCCCCATAATGTTTTGAAAACTAAGGTAAAAAGAATTGATAAAAACATATAATTAACAATATGAAAATATCACAATGAAGAAAATTCATCATTAAGGAAGAGAGTGTGAACTATACCCAACAATGTTAGGGAATCATTTCGGGTTATGTTTTTATTGATGAAATATAGTGCATCCCATACTCTTCCCTTGCTCATTAGGCCATTCTATCTAATTCTGCATCCTAATATACTTCAGTCTCTCATGGGTACGTAACTGGTTGATATCAGGTATCACAATCGGCTGGCCTTCAGGCATTGGGATATAAAAAAACCCCCCAATAGGAATCCCATGGTTCAACATAATAATTAACAATGGTGTCCATTTGTTACACTAGACCAACATATGCTTCCCATGATTTTCTCACAAAGGCACATGTTGTGATGGCTTGTTCGCATGGAGACTGTAAGACATAAATATTTCTACATTATCATTACCTCATTTCTATTAATACCACCATTTTTTCAGCAATTCTATTTGTGATGGGTTCCAAATTCTTTTGAACTTCAAATCCAGAGTTTTATCATCAAAAAAGGAAGACATGGTTACTAGAAGCTTCTTCTATATTCTTTTTAATCTCTCTTTGAAAGTGTCTTTCTAACCTTATCCCTTTCAGAATTAATTCTGAGGAAAGATTTTGTCTATCAAAAAATTAATTCACTCAATGATATAATGTCTCCTAAACTAGGGAAGATATAGCTAACTTGTGAAGTCCCTTGAAGACAACATTGATTCACTACACAATGTTTGTGGTCATGTATCCATACCTCTTCCCCCTATCATATTTCAACACCCATTTTTATTTTGAAATATGTATCATATAATCATCAAATTTTTTATTAGAATTGTGGATTTTTCCGAAACATTATTCATACCACCATTGATCTATATCTTATGATACATATACGAGATGATATTTCACCTAAATTGATTTAATATTTATGAATAAATTTTAAAAAATAACAAAGAAAATGAGTACCAAGCCTCATGAATTACTTATTCATTGGGTTTACATGGATTGTTTTCCACACGTTGCTAGAATTGTGTATTATATAGAACCAATGATGTGCATCTGGGGATTTCTATGTATCAGGGTCCACATTTCATGACTCATTAATTGACTAATGCCGATCAGATATAAAAAATACACCATGAATGTTGGTGAAAAGGTTACTGATACATGACAAAAACCAACTCCATGATTCATAGTTTTCCTTGTCCACAATGGAAATGGAAAGAGGAAGAGGTTAACGACTTCCATATTGGGTTTCCTCAATCAACAACATGACCTTGTATTTTCTTTAAATAAATTATCCATTAATATAATGAAATGTTTGCTGAAACAAAATACAGAGATACTGTTGAGGAATGACCAAAACAACCGATGAAATTGAACACGGGATGGATCAAGTAAGTTATCTTTAGACACATGTTGATTTGTTTCAATATGTAAGGAAACATGGTTATAGTTCCTCGGGATGGATAGAAACTGTGGAAACACCCGATACAATTCATCCTAATCACTATAGACCATCACAATTGCCTTCTGTTTCACCATCCATACCTTATTGAATGAAATATTATAGCTGAATTTTTGTTGTATACTATCTTGAAAAAGTGATATAGTAACTACTTGGAATGTCCTAATCATCATAATGACAACAGATAACACAAATTACGCATCCAATTAGGTATGATCTTTTTTCAGTCTTGGCTAAATGCAAGCATGTGATTCCTGAATCCTCGATATTCTCCAACCACCAAATGAAATTTCTAGATTCACCATAAAAAGGAATATGTAATCATCTCAATACTTCTCACACCATAGGAGATATTTACTTTGGTCTGATTCTGGAACTATATATATGAAATGCATCTCAATTTGAAATCTCTTTAGTATGCTATTTAATGGATCCTTATTGAGTAAATTCCTTCCAACATATAAGGTTTTTCCAGGATAAATAATCCAATTTGGTACAGCTCTGAAAAAAATAGTTACAGGTCTGAGAAAATTACCATCAAATTCTAGTTCACATGTCATTGCTTCTGTGCAAGATAAAAAGAGTGTTGGATGGTTTATTTTGGGTTGAAGCTACTGTATAACTAATGCATTCCTAGAAACATCCTCTCCATGTTCCATTACTCCATCATCATAAGAAATGTTGTCACCATCTTTTTTTTCATTATGAAATTTATCATCAAAAGATGGATTGACATGTATATATGGGGGATCATCTAGTTTTTCCTCTTCTCCGTCATTTTTAATAGGCTCAATTTCACAAAGAATACCATTTTCTACCACTCTTTTATGTTTATGTCTTCGTATAACTAGATTATATTGGTGTACATTTAAAACATCAACATATAACTCCATCATGGTACCATATCCTAGCTTAGAAAATAAATTTATTTCTTGGAAGCACTACACTTTAGCAACCAATGGAAAAGAAAGATTCTACAGTGATGATTGGAATTGAAAATGTCTATATCTCAAAGACATGATCTCTTGATCAGTTCCTAGGTTTAAGGAACCACAAATTCTGTATTGAAGGTCACATAGAGTTACAAAATCAGATATACTAACCATATTTTTTGGATGTATACTGTAAGAAGAACCTTTCTCAGTTTGAATAAACTCCCCGTAGCAGTACACATAGGCAAACATGACTCTCTTCGTAAAAAATGTTTTTTATTAAGATTATGATATTGTAACCAATATAAAAAATTATGTTTGACCATATAATATTTATTAGATTTTAACTTTAGGATTCCATTTTATTACCAAAAAATATGAGAGTAATGATTCATTATATAAATTTTTATTAGAATATAAATCATATAATGTTTTGGTAACTAAAGTAAAAAAGAATATGAAACATCAAATTAGTTTATTTATCATTGATAAAATGAAAATTATGATCAAATAAAGTGACATGGATAAGAAAATATACATTAAATAACACATTAATGCATTACAACATACAAGAAAACCGTTAAATTTTTCAATAGAATACAATTTGGATGAGATGAACCCCACTTAGGACATGACGTAAAATCTTGCTTATTTTTAATTTTACCTTAATAAAATCTTCTAAAGATATGTATTTAAATTTTGAATTTTGATAACATTTGAGACTACTAATAAAATACCTTATATGTTATTAGAAGGCAAAAAGATTTCCAAAATTCCATAATTAAATACATATCTTTCAAACAAGTTATTAAAATATCAATTGAAAATAAGATGCATTTTACCAAGTGTCTGAATTGAGCCTCATCCCATCCAAACCTCATTATATTGAAAAAATTAAAGGTATTTCTTGTATTTTTTGAAGAATTAATGTGCTATTTAATGTCTTTTTATACTCCATTTCACATTATATGATCATAAGTATGTTTGACGACTCTTTATATGCATTAATTTTGTAATCCTACATTATTAATTAATTAATATATAAAGAATCATTACTAATAATAACTATAATTTCTAAACTATATAATCTCTATGATACTAAAAATTTAAAACATTTTCTTATATCCTAAAACATGATACAAAGGATTATTAGCAATATTTATACTATGTTAACAATTCTTTAATCACTTGTTAATCATTACAAAGTTATTCATTAGTTAATCATTTTTCAATCACACTATAATCATTCCTTATTCAATAATTAATCATATGATATTAATTAGTTAATTTTTTAGCTTATCATTGTATGTATTCATTTTTTAATCCTAAGTCATTCATTAATTAATCTATATTTAATAATTACTAATAATCATAATTATTTATAAACTATTTATAACCTGTTAAACTACATAATATATAACATATTTAAAATTAACTAAAAATAATTCAATTACTAATAATAATATTCATTATTTAGTTCCTTTTTCCCAGTATATTTCATTTTATATGATCATAATCACCATTTTAACTTTACTAAATATACCAATTTTTTTCCTAGGTTTTTCAGTAGTTTATAATGAATATATGAATCATATAATTCATAACCCCTGGGACTGTCAAACCAGTAGTGTTGAATGTTATGTTTTCGTGCATCAGTTCCCAATCGAGTCTAGATCAAAGCTATGTTTTGGAGGTTTTACCCCTTGGTATATCTGTGATAGAGCCAAATCCACTTGTCTGTATCCAGAAAGAGGTTTTATTTCTTAGATAACCACATAATATTTATTCTACCCAAACATAACAATATTTAATAATAATTTTGGCTATACATAATTTATACTTAATCATTATTAATAATAAGAATTATTTTAAACTATATATAACTAAGTAAACTACTTAATAAAAAAATACTGTGAACTAACTAAAGTACTTAAAATTGAATTATTTATAACTAATAATAATTCAATTAAATAAATAAAAAACATCAATGTAAATAATTTTTTTTAAATGATGCTTCACAAAATACCGGGCCTTCTTTTGGACCACCAACTACACCACACGTGAAAAAGAGATTTTTAGATAGAGAAGTAGTATGATGAAGAGATATTGGGTAAAATGGAAGTGATCAGAGGGGGGGGGGGATTTTAGAAGGTGTTGAAGGAAAGGAGACATCAGTGGTCCCACCTTTCACCTTTACCTTTGGAAAAAGGTGGCACCACTGATTCATCCCTTTTCCTCAAGAAAATGAGAAAGGTTAAACCCCCCTAATGCCTTTTCCATTCCATTAATATGGGCCAAACATGGAGGGGGGGGGGGGGTGGGGTGGGAGGGGGGAGGCAGCATAGCCACTATCTCCTTTTGGAATAATCACAATGGTGTCATCGAAGATTCCACCTTTGATGCATATTTATCAAAATATTTTAATCCTATGCATTTTTTAATTGTTTTTCATAAAACACATTAAATAAATCACAAAAAATCACAAATGCCACCAGACTAGGATTCCTGATGAAAGAGGAGTGAATATCAGAAGAATTCTTATAGATAATGTTATTTTTAAAATTATGAATGAATATGGTCAAGATTAAGGTTGCCAATTATGTTATTATGATATATATTTTTGATAAAAAATTGGTTAAATTAAATTCATTTACATCCAGACAAGAGGTAAGTCCTTTCCTCACAATTTCCCTTCACTGAGATAAGTATTGTATTTATGAACCTAATTATATTTATGTGGTGTATATATTTTCAATTTGAGATATCATATCATTAATTATGTTTTAATAATTTTTTTTGAAATTCAATTTCAATCCATATTTTCAAGTGGTTTCAATTGGAAAGTTTCTAATATGTATGGATTTTCTTGGTTATAATTCTCATTCGTTGAGACATAATACATTTTATGCAACACGATCCATTTATATGGTGCTATATTGATTTAATTTTAGATTGTTGTTTTTTAAATGTATTTTATGGGATTTAATATCCAATTAATTTTACCTTATTCACATTTCTAGTGATTCAGTTATTTTCCAAGTACTTATGATATTTGGTAGCTCAATTTTTATTCATTGAGTTATGATCATTCAGTGATTTTTTTCATATTTTTTAAGATAATTATACACTTTAATTATATTATGTGGTATTCTATCATTTTTTTTGGGATATATATTCCTATCACATAAAACACTTGATAAATATTTCTCACTTATTGGGATATGTTCTATTGAAACCATCCACTTTATTTCTCCCAATTTATTATGACCATGTTATTTTAGTGTTATCTAAATTGTATAACTATTTTTCTATACAATTTGAACATTAAATTTTATATAAATCAGGTTTTATGATTTGTAAAAATATTCAATAATATTATATTGATATACGGAAAGGAAAAAATATTCCAATAATGAATATTATTGACATGTTGACTATGTATTTCTTATCCTTCTATCTTCTTCCTCTAGACAGGTCCTGACGAGGTTATCCATTTTATTAAGATGGGGAAAAGTATGGGAATTTTTTATGTTTTTATTTCAACATGGATTATTATTGGAAAGGCTTATTATGTATTTTTTATTGATTTTCTATTACGGTGAATTTGTTTAACTCAAATAAGTGATGGGTAGTGATCAACACTATATAGCCCCTTAATGCATCAACATGTCTCATGAGACAAAACATGTTGGTTTTTTGTGTATGCATCTTCACATAATTGGATATTGTCTTTGAATAAATCCTTGACAATATGATTTCATGACTACATCCTCGACAACAAGTGAATTTTCTTTCACATGATATTGACAACAGGTTTTTTATGTGAAACATTTTGCATTTCATCAATATGAGATCAATATTATTATTATCAATTTTTTAATTTATTATCATGAATATATAATGATTTTAGTGTCATATTTATTATGTCTTCATGTTTTTTACCTATTACTGCCATAATGTTTATTCCATGATTTTATTAGTTATATGTTCCCATTACTGAGCATTAGAGTCACCCTTATTATGTTTCCATTCTTATAGGTTATGGAGAAAATTAGTACAAGTAACATGTTTATAAGGATATTAATTATGAAAGTTTTTTTGGATTCTTTTGAATAATTTTCATGAATTAAGTAGTTTTATATATAATGGTAAATTTTCATATTTTGTACAAATAACATGTGATTCATCAATTTATATTATTTCCTTATTAAATAAATCTCTAAACCTAAAATGTTCTTTTGAATATAAAAGATTCTATAATCATTATTTATTTTGTAATTATTTATGGTTATATCTATTCTATTATTTCTAGTATCAAAGTAATTATGTAAATTATTTTTCTCTATGATATGGATACGGGATAGTGGGTATGAAATATAACTTCATGGTCATGTATTAAGTCTACATTTGGAAATTATAATCACATGGGAGACCCTGGGTGAGGTGTGACCTAAATGGATATAGAACATGTTTATAATGTACGCTAACCAGGGTTTGTGACCCAATTGGAAAAAAATTTCTTACAGGTTGGATTGGTTCCCCATTGAGACAATTGATCTCTTATGGAAGGATGTATATGTTTCTTTATTTTGGTTAGACTTCCTTGGGATAGTCATAGATGAATTAGATCTATAGGTAAATACCATGTTATTTATGTCAAGTATCTTATTTTCCATTTCATGTTTGAGCTTATTATGTTTCATATTCCATTTAAACCCTTAGTTTATTTCACTATATCATTGTTATTTGTGGTTTATAATTCGTTTTAATTCTATAAACCAATTTTTTTGTGAAATATTTTCAAAAATGAAAATGAGTTTAAAAATTATTTTCTCAAACTAGAACTAATAGAATGGATGGTGAAAGAAATTATGTATATTCATGGTATTATCATATTTCTCTTTGGCCTTATAACCATCACATTACATTAGGAAGGTGAAGTTTTGTTTTTATAGGATATACGTAACAGAAATGGAACCATGTGGTTTACTGTCTCATCCAAATATTTTTTGTCCTTACTTATTCTTATGAATGAGGTGATTGTGGTTTGTGTAGAGTGTTGGGATCACATAGAAAATTTTGGTTTCCTTAGCGGTTTGGGTTATTTAGTATCACCTTTATGGGAATTGTCTGGATTTGGTATCATTTATATATAATTTTTGGATGGAATTTATTTATGGTTAAATGTTTATTTTCATGAGTTATGGTTAAACTTTCTACTATCTATACTGAGGTTAACTATTTTTATTTTATGAAACTGTTTATTTATCGTATGGGTGACCAATCTATGCATGGGTCAAAAAATAATTTTTTATGAAATCATGAAGTTTTTCATTATATTTTAATGTACAAAATATTCCAAAATGGTTATATTATGATGCACTGGTGGTTGTTTCTACACTAGGATGATCAATAATGTTCGTGGAGAATTTTATCATGTGGGATTTGGTGATGTGTTTGGTCTACCAAGGAAAATTTATTAAAAATGGTTTCATATCCCTCTTTCTGTAGGGGGACTAAAGGGAGTATTGGGATATGACCATAAAATCTCAAGAGTTTGGTATAATGGAGTTCCTAGATATTTATTCTTCATGTCAAACCATTAGTTACAACCTTTTTCAACAAGGTTCATATTTCTTTTGAGTATCTTTATTAATTAATAAGATATAGTAAATTGTGCACGGATTGGGGTAGAGTATTGATGGGTAACCTTCTACTAAGTTTCCTAGGGTGTGTAATAGAGAGGAAAAGTTATACTAAAAGAACATGTGTTGTCCTATAGTTATAGTAATCATTATGATAAGTAACTCTATGGGGTATTAAATTGTATTGCAATGGGAAGGAAATAAAGGTATTATAGGAGACCTAAGGGGTCGGATGAATTGGTCCATGTCATTATGAGGTTGGGTTATGAAAAATTTTATCATATCTAGTACTCAACTAGAAGTCTAGTGGAATAGTTTAGGTTTTATTTATAGATTCTACAATGATAGTGTAGTTATCCAAAGGGGGTGATGAGTATAATACTCCAAGAAAATTGAGAGTTAAAAGACTAAATGCTACTACCCATGTCAACAATGTGCTCTTTTCTTCTCAGGAGCCTACCAAATTAAAACTCCATAGTTAAGTGTTCTTGGCATGGAGCAGTGTCAGGGCGGTTGAACTGGTAAAACTTTTACCAGGGTGTGTGTGAGTGAGGATATAGTAAACTAAAAGAACACATGTTAACATAAGCGGTAAAACGTTATTATGATAACTGTCCCTTGAGGGTAATAACCTTCAATGTTCTAGGAAGGAAATAAGGGTATTGTAGGAGACCCAAATTTCTAGATGGATAAATCCATGTACCAGGAAGGTCGGATCACAAAACTATGTTTGCTCCTTGGAATAGCCTTTTATGGTGATATAAGTAAAACATGCATGTCCCTATTTTTTAGTATAGTTTGTGTACATGAAGATTTAAATATTATTTTTATTCTTTTTAATTGAATAATATGATCCTATGGGGAGAAAAAGGGAATAAAACACCTTAATTAACTCATCTCTTAGGTTATATTGGGCCTTTAGAAAAAACATATGGTTATTATATGAATAAAATATATTTTTTAAATGTTACCCCTATACCTTCATTCAAGTTATACTTGATAGTAGATTTTAAGAGTTATTGTTACTAATCAGGCTAAATGATATAATCTTTGTAGTAGTGGTGGCATTATCCTGGTTTGAGATAATTCAACTCAACAACAATAAACTTTTAAAAATAGTTATTTATATTTGAACAATTATTTATAATTGAATAATTTAAAAAAATTAGAAAAAAATTCAAATCTAATCAACCATATACTTTAAATTAATATTTGAATAATTAAATATAATATTTAAATACATGTTATAAGTATATTTCATCATTATCTGTATGATATATCTTAAATTGTTTGAAAATATTAATATATTAATTATTTATACAATAATAATATAGATATAATAAACATTAAAATAATCAATTTTAATAAAATTATATCATAAAATGATCTTTCAATTGTTCTTTCATTGTCAATGAAATTATTTTTCAACAAAATTGATTGAAAATATATTATGATGTTCATAATTTTTATATTCATTTATCTTCACTTTTTTGAATATCATTGGAATTTTATAATCCTCATAATCTCTAAAATATTCATCATCAATGTTGAGTGATAATGTCATCTAACCCAACTAAATTACAAAAAAGAGTAGAACCACATTCATTCAGACAAGAGTGGAAAGTAAAATATATATATATATCCAAAAATTCTCATAGTGTACTATATTATATATGGGTAGGTGTGCTTTTTGACATTAAAACGTCATATAATATAGTATGATATGATCCCCATGTGTTATGATTGACTTAATATGACTCCATCATTCTATATATCATTCCCAAAATAGTGTGGTCCTAAATAAAACCATTATGTCATTTGATAATGTGCAATGAGAGTTATAATTGTTATAATAAATATTTATCATAATTGAAGCATTCAACAATTAGTAAAAGTTTGGTTATTATAACAAATAGTATATGAAATTTTTGTAACATATTATTATTTAATAAACGATGCTTAGAATGTACTTAACACTTAGTGTATCCTTTGGTCAATGAATGATAAATACAAAATTGGTTAAATATTTATTTCAACGTTATTATAATAGTATATAAATACTTTTATTAACCCCCCCACCCCCCCTCTACTATTACACTTTTCTTAAATGAGTTGGTAACATGACATGAATTCTAAGTGCAGTCTTAAGGTTGATAATCATGATATCATAACAAATAGATAATTTGATAAGTCAAGTGTCTTTTGGTTGTTACTAACCTGTGTTCACCAAGAACACTAATAACAATATGATCGATATAGTAAATATAACTATTCTTCATGTTCTTAATTTTCTATATGATTTAACTTAAACAACTTACAAAGTATTTTTCTAGGGGTTTTGATGTTTCCTTTTTGAGATATGGTAATTTAGATTTATAAAAAACCTAGTAGTGTTATCAGAGACATTCCATTGATGGTTTGAAGAAATTTGAATTTTTAAATAATAATGTAACTTATGACAAAGAATGATATCACATTGTATGATATATGGTTAATGTATAAAATTATTTCATAACGTCGGCTATGATATATAGACAACAAAGGCTACGTTGTATCACATATAAAAAATTATTATTGGATTGTATATTTGTATTTCATAATTTATTATGTCCTATAAACCAACCTATATCATTTTCTATCATCTACTATAACATAAGGTGTGATATGGGTTAGCTAAAGGAAGCATAAAAAGGAACATTACATCATTACAGTAATATGACTATCTTACAAGGTACAACACAATTCAATATCATTATTTTTAATATATTGATTGTTACAATGTTTTTATGACAGATGATATGTTTATAAATCATATTAAACATGAATTGCATAAATGGTATTAAAAAATAAGTTTCTTTTAGAGTTTTAGGTGATAATATAAGATATTGTACTATAATATTTCGATGCATGGTATATAATATTTAGAATACTAAAGTTTTATAATAAAAATTTATAAAGGGGAAACTATATCATATAATAAAAGGTAAAAATATCATATAATGATATATATAAAAATATTTCTATCTATTTAATAAATTACATTATTATTTAGAAATTATTAATTTATAAATTTAATAATAAAATAGATAATAATTTGAATCATACATGGAACTTCAATTATGTTATTATATAGTATTAAGTGATGCATAAATATTTAATTTTAGTGTGGAAATGGGTAAAATTAAATTATAGAATGGATCAGTTTAGGATTAATCAACCAGGATTAGCATAGGATTTTTTAAGATTATGGTCATTGGTCTAGTGGAACCAGGTCATCTACACAGTAGCAGCCACACTAGAATATTTTGTGATAGGGTGGTTTAAATTTTTTTTATAAAATAATAATTATTTATTTTCAATCTATTATTTAAATTTGTATAATTTATTTAATTATTTAAAAAAAATTAAAAATAGACGAAATTTATAAATTCAAATAATATTTGAATAATTTAATAGAAATTTTTTTTAATGCATTTTATGATTTAATTGAATCATTATAAGGACAATACATCCCAATTTTTTTAACACTCATAAATTTAATAACCATATTCATAAAAATCATAAGAATTTATTAAACAATTATAATATTTTACATGAATAAAATAAAAACATAAACTGATCATTCAATTTTTGATTTGGTGTGGATGGAAAGTTTTGAAAATCTATTTTTTATGTTCATATTTTATGTTCAATTATATTCTCTTGTGTTTTTATGATTAGTATTTTTATAACTATAAAATATATAAAATTTATATCATCAATATCGAGTGATAGTTTCATAAAACATGACTTCCTGATTAATAATTAGATTTTATATACATTGAAATATGAGCGGTTGGAGAACATGATATTAAGTAAAATTATCATAAAATATGGTATAATACATGCATAAATATATTGCATGACCTTAAAAATTAATGTTTTATTGTATGATATACACCATAAATATAATGATTAGATTAATATGATTTTATCATCTGGTATCTTGATCCTTTCATTAAGTTATCATAAAGAGAATTTTTACCTCATATGATGTTGTTTAATTGGAGATAAAATTGTTTTATTAGTTGATGAAGTGTTTATCAATTAAAAAAGGGTTAATTTGAATAAAATTATGTGTTGAAAAAGGATGTAATATACTATTGTTAAATTAATAATATCTGAGAAGTTCTTAACACTCAAACAACTCCTTCATTTAATGAAGGACGTTTTTTAAGGGGTTTTAATATTCATTGCAACATAAATTTCCTAATATATTACCCATTATGATAACAAATCTATCTTCTCATACTCTATATTACTTAAATGAGGTGTTAAAATGTCATGGAATTTAATGGTAGTCCTATAATTAAGAACCAGAATTTCATAATTGGTAGATCATATGATAAGTCATGTTTTTTTGGTCATTTACAATTAGTTTTCATCAAACATATCTAAAGAATTTTTATAAACATAGATTCTATAAGTCTTATTTGTATTCTTTACTAATTTTATTATTTATCTTATACCTCTATTATATCTTGGTTAGGTATATGTTATTTTACAGTATATTTATTTTATATTTTATATATATAACACTTAATAGTGGTATCTGAGACACTTGAGTGATGTTTTGAAGATATTTGAAACATTTAAAAAATTATAAAAACTATAGTGAACAAGGATATCGTATAGTATTACCTATAGATATTTTATTGTATCATATCATGTCCTAGGATATGATATATGGATACTATAGGATACAATATTACATGGTAAAAAGAAAGTAGTTTGATAGTTTAGTTATACTGTATGATTGAGTATGTCATATGTTATAACACATATAATCTCTTATGATGTGTTGTATCAAAAATGGAATATGGGTCAGCCAAATAAATCATAAAATGGAAAATCATACTATAATTATATCATAAGGTATAACACAAAATAATATCATGCATTTTAGCATATTGGAAGCTAAAATATAGAGGTTTAATAGATTTCATTATGAATATTATTAAGTGGTAAGATGGTCATTAATATTTGAATAAAGTATTCTTAATAGTCGTAAGACAAAAATATATGATATTTATAACACCCATAAGTTTAAAAGTTATTCTAGAAGAATTTTAATAATGATTTTGGGGTAGTTTTTCATGTTTGATGTATAATAGAGGTATTATATGAGTTATTGTTTCGAAATTTTGAAAAAAATTATATCAATAGAGTTGTAGTGTAGCAGTTGAATCCTGACTAGATATTTTATAAGGCACCATAAGAGTTCCAATGTTGGAAAATAATAGGTATTGGTTACTTTTTTCTATTGTAGTTCCACTAGAGGGTTCCCCGAGTTTTGGTGGAGGGAGACCAAATTTATGATAAACCACTAAACTTACGGTAGAAGGAACTGAAGATCTAATGGAGGACCTAGATATTTTTAAAATATAGGGGGAAACATAGTAATTTTATCCCTAACATATTTTAAATTAATAGAAGGTCTTGGTTATAAACAATTGTTGGGGAGGGGTGAGGTTCTATCTTTCTCTCACCATCCTCTCCTCCTTATATCTATCATTAGATGTTTTTGTCGATAAAATTTAATATCTATATATTATAATGAGTTTATAACATTTATATGAAGGTAATCCCTATAGTTTTTATATATCTTTTCCTCATCCCAAATCTAGTTAGGTTCTAAATGATTCGTGGGAATATTTCCATAGTATCGATTAATTCGTCCTAACCGAGTGGATTCATATAACGAGTCTTGATGTAAATGATGTTGTTAACATAAAAGAAAATTTAATATAACCATTTACCACATTTTATATGTTATTATGTATATATACATAATGGAATGTATATAAATCATACAAAGGAAACTCGTATTGGGTTTCTGGAAATTTATGATTAAAATAGAAATTATATTTAGAGATATTATAGTCTTTAAACCACCGAATAATGAATATTATGATGGTACAATGATGTTTACACTTAATGGGACATATTTTTTAATGGGATTATGATTACCAAGGCGTGGATAGTTTAAATTTAAATTAATAGAAAGAATATAATAATTGTATCACTATGAGTGATGGGTTATGAGGGTAATTGAATCATAGGTAGAGGTGTAATATAATCAACTTAAATTAAAAATGGTTATGAGTGTCCAATAGTTGTGGAACAATTAAGGGATATAAATAAAATATAATTAATGGGGAATAACCTTTTTATCTTACTTGTGAGTCTAGGTATATCGTGGTAATGATCTTATAATTGTAAAAAGGGAGTTTTTGGTAAAACGATTTATCTTCAACAGTGTGACGTAAATTTTATGTTTTTGCATGATTTATATGATCCTGTTGTGTTATATTTTAATTTTTTATGAATTTTTAGTGTCATTATAATGGATGTGATGAAAAATTAGGAGTAGTATATCAAATCGTATAATTAACTTCCTGAGATAATAACTGATTTTCTGATTTATTTGTACATATAATGATAATACCAAGAGAGTTAGGTGGGTTTTATCTTGGGCCTTATATATTATTTGGTCTAGGGGGATATATAAGATTGAAATAGGGGTATCACAATAATAATAATTGGAAATAATTGTGGTTTTTATGGATATATGTGTTGATTATTTTGAAAAACTAGAATGATATAATTTTTTAGGTTGGTTTAAACCACTACGAATAGTTTTCCAAACCACAATGAGTATAACTACCATGTAATTATTTTATAGGGGTTTTCTTTAATATTTAATTAATAATATATTTTAATTTTTTCAAATATCTACATATAGAACCAGTAGTTTAAAAAACATCTGATAGTTTCTCATTGTATTGATAGTTGTGAGTAGTGGTTTAAACCACATCTAATTAGTCAGTGAATTTTTAAACTGCCACTAATAAGCCAATTATTATTTTTTATGATGGGTGGTGGTTTAAAATTTCTCTAATCACGATATAACAAGCAATAAGAAATATTAGGATCCAGTTCAACAGCACTTATTATACCATAAAACTACTCATTTAGTATTAGAAGGACAAATATAATTACATAGGAATAAATAAAGAAAATAATTTTAGTAGAAGAAAAAACTAAAAAGAGTGATATAATATTACAAGAAATTAATCTAATATAATAGCCCAAATATAGTTTACACAACCTATTAAAGTGTTTCAAACACTGAAATATCTATAAAAATGTTATAAAGTCATTGAATACTCACCAATTATGAATCGATAAATCTAATTTGGTGTATCACATAGTTTTACCTAAGATGAGGCATGATCATTATTAACCAACTAGTTTCTAGTCTCATGTGACTTTATTAAAATAAATTTAGAACATATTTTAGGTTTTATTGAACATAATCCAAACTAATTTTCCTAAATGTAGTTTTCATTTAAATCCGAACTGAGTATATTATAATTATTTTTGGAACCAGTTTAGTCTATACTATTATATATGAAATTACTTTGGGAATATTCAATTTCATGTTTTTAAATAATGTATAGAATATATTCCACAATGATATATATTTTTTATACTGGGATTTGGAAATGACACATACTTTTATATATGGAAATTATCTCCAGAATAAACATTCTTGTTTCATATCTAGCAATATAGCATACTAGAAAATCCAAGAATCAGTCCAATAATAGTTTGATATTAATTTTAAACATTACATTTAGAGAATATATATGTTCATAATATGAATATTGGGAATTATTACCATTGATAATTATAACTATTGGTAATGTATACATTATAATGTATCTGTTAGATTTATTATATATTAAAAGGTAATAATAAGAGGTAGTTTTTGTAGAAGGGAGAAATGATGGCCTCAACAAGTAGGATCATCCAATATGAATCTTATTTATCAAATATTTTTAGGGAGGCAACGTCTATGGGGGTTTATTTTGACCAATCCCAAAGATAACTTCAATAATTGAGTCTCGAGAAAAATCATTTATAAGGGAAGTTCAAGTTAGAGGAGATCACCACCAGATCAATATTGGCTAAACCACCCCTTGAATATAACACACATAAACATCTTAACATAAGGGAATATCCTAGTGTGATATTAGGTTAATTATCTAGGGGGTAGGTAGTATGAAAGTATAAATTATTTTATAGATGAAATAATTTTTTCACCAATACCATATTTTTTAACAATTAGATGAATTGGATTTCATAGTTAAATCACGAAGGAAACATTAACTATTGCTGAAATTCGGTGTGTGTGGGTTCAAATTGTGAAATAATATTGGGTTGATTAATAAATAGAATTTAAAATAACTTATATAAATTAAATTTGTTAAATATGATGTACTAAATGTTCTGAATAAAAAAATATTACTACTATTTTTTTAAAATATATATGTTTTATTTTTATTAAAATATTTATATATTATAAATTAAAGAATAATTATTTTTATAAAATGGTGTTATAGAGCACTAATTATTTTTATATAAATGATAATATAACTTTATAAAATAATATTTTTTTTAAAAAATATTTGGTCATAGACCCCTTTTCCTAAATAAAAAAGAAAGTCCAACTGGGTTAACAGATAACCCTAACATAAACCAAAGGCCCAAGGATCAAAATTCTGAATGCTAAATAGACTGAAGGACAAATGGTTCCAAACCCCGAAACAAGGTCCAAAGGTTCTGAGTGGGTACTCGCCATCATGCCAAGTTAATATAAAAATTCCAGACAACCTCCATTATCATTGGAAATCACACCATGATGCCAATACCAAGGATGCATTTCCCTCTTCCAGGAACCATGCATCATACAATGAATAATGTATCATGTAAGGTCATCTCTCAATCCAAGGGGTGGGAGGAGTGATGGATGATAGGTTCCAACTCACCCATCACTATTTCGAGAAACCCACATGGTGATTTCTGGGTCTCCCATGCTTGAATCACATGTATGTTTCTTTTCAACCTCAATTTAGTCTCATGTATGGATAGATAGTTGGCATGTCATCCCTCCATCCCACATTGGTAGACCAAATGGATAAATGGATGGATGATATGTTCCATCACACCTATCCATCTAATCGATAGTTTCCACACAATAGTTCATTCGAACACTAACTACCTATTATATTGAGCTATATGTTTGTTCCTTATGACAGTGTATTTTTCTCACAAGTGTTAACCTAAAGGCCTGAAGGCATTAATTCTTAAGAATATGTTATTATAAAGGCCTAGCTGTAAATGACCAAAGAAAATACCCAAATTACAAAGGGTTTTAAAAACCCTAATATAACCATCATGGGTGGGACTAAATTGCTTCCACCCTCCCTATCAACCTCTTACGCCAAAACAACACCATCTTCACATCCCAAATCCACTACTAAGTCACCTCAAAAATCCATAGGTGCTACTATTTTTCTAGATTCCATTTAGCACTAAGTACATGTCATCGACATCTCTTGAATCCACGAATGCCACCACTAATCCCCCCGAATCCATCCTACACCGAATCCATCCCACCATATACACCCCACGCCACACCACCATTTCCAAATGAGTCCACATTAATAGAAATATTTCTAGTCACATACTCTAAATATAGACACACCACTGAAATTACCACATATGCTTCTTCCACCCTTCTATTCCAGAGCCACAATGATGACGACGACACCACCAAAATTTAATACAACTCCCGATAAAGATATTTGACCAAATATTGGTTGAAATAATCATATATAGAAAATATATGAGCAGGGAATACAAAATTTATTAGGGAGAAATTGTAATTCCAATCTTGGTTCTATATGAGGTGGAACAACAAATCACGAGTATCTTTAAATGTGTTGTATGATTTTTTTAAAAATATAATGGCTTATAATATTCTAAAAAATGTAGCAAAGGTGGAATTTCCAATTCCTCCTCTTGGTTGATACCAACGGAAGCAACGATGCTACCACATCTCCCCTAAAATAATAATTTTTACTTTTTATATGAACTTTTTTATATATTTAATTTTTTTATTTTACTTTATTTATATATATAATTAAAAAAACTTTTTCAACACAATTTATCTCATATTTAATATCCAAAAGTAATATCATTATATCAATCTAGAGTTTGATAAAAACCCTCAGTCATGGCTCACTTTTATAAGAGAGCTTTCCATGGAAATCATTATGCATTTTCGATTTGGATTCAAGTTCTCTCTTTTTTACATAACATTCTGCATTTTCGATGTGGGATTCAGAAATGTTTCTAGTACATGGATTTTAAATATTATAAAATATAAAATATAAGATCTACAAAAAAATTAAAACATGGATTAAACATATAATAAATAGAAAAAAATAAAAATAATTTAATTAAAAATGTAGATGAGAAATAATTTATATGTTCTAAAATCCACCAACTTGGAACATAAAAATGCTTCAAGTATGTGACTTTTCAAACCTATAAAATATAAACTATAGGAGCGATATAAATTAAAATTAAAACATTGATTAAAAATGTAATAAATAACCAAAAAAAAATTTCATAAAAAATGTTAATGAAAAATAATTTATAAGCTTTCAAAGACATCAACATGAAACATAAAATAAATTTTAAATATATGACGTTGAAACCCTATAAAATATAAACTATAAGACCAATATAATTGAAAATTAAAAAATTTATTAAACAAAAAATAAATAGTCAAAAATATAAATAATTTTCTAAAATATTTTGATGAAAAATAATTTATATGCCTTCAATGTCACCAACTTAAAACATAAAAATGTTTCAATTATGTGACATTTAATGAATATAAAATATAAACTATAGATCAAATATAATTGATAATTAAAAAATTGATTAAATATATAAGAAATAGTCTAAAATAGAAATAAATTCTTAAAAAACATTGATGAAAAACAATATATAAGATTTAAAATCCACCAACATGAAACATAAAAATGTTTCAAGTATGTGACGTTGAAAGCCTCTAAAATATAAACTATTAGACCAATATAAATAAAAATTAAAAATGGATTAAAAATAAAATATATATTTTAAAATAAAAAAATTCATAAAAATTATTCATGGAAAATAATTTATAGGTTTTCAAAACCACTTACTCGAAACACAAAAATGATTCATGTATGTGACTTTAAAAGAATATAAAATATAAAATATTAGTTGAATATTTTTTTTACCACTACTGATATGTTTAATCCATGTTTTAATTTTAATTTATATGGGTCATATAGTTTTTTATAGGCTTTCAAAGTCATGTCGGTGGATTTGGATTCTCCTCAACATTCCTCTTTCTCGCTCTCACTTCTGAGTAAATATCTTGCATTCCTTTAATTTTCAATTATTTAATTTATTTATGAAAATATTTTTATTTTCAAAAACATTTTTTATTTTTAGGATATATTTTAAATTTTATTCTCATTGTTTTATACTTTATATTCTAAAACATTTTAATGTTAGATATTTGAAATTTAATAATTAATCCCTTGTTCTAGGTATTCGACTTTGAAAGCTGTCAAATATAAATTATGCCTAAAATATTAATGAAAACTAAATCACTGGATAAACATATAATAATGTTTGTTAGTAATAATGATATCTTCATTTCAATAGACATAAAACAAATAAATTAATAAGTACAATCCATGTATATGTCTATGGTGAGCAGATTCAATCCCAAATGGTGGATTGTGAATAAGATTCCCACTTGGAGTTCACTATAGAATATGATGACCTGAAAAGGGCTGATCCTCATGCACTGGAACATCGACTATCGCATCCTCCACATTTGTGTTAGTGGGAGAGGCTTTCAACTGCATGTCGTATTTCACTCTAGATCATTTTTTAACTAGGGTTGTAGAAGGACATGCCATCATCATATTGGGGAACCAAGCATGTGATTGATCTAGACCCCATGGATACAATAGATCTTGACCCCAATGTTGTGATGAATCCAGACCAAAAACTAGAGAGAACTGTTGATATATTTTCAAGAAAGAAAAATGACATGCCGCCTGGGGCACAACCCCAGTCAGATGAGTTTGTATTGATAGAGGGCCGACCTCTTTCTATTAAATAAATGAGGCCTCACTTGTAGCACGATGCTTTCTACGTCATCATTATTTGGGTTCCTATGCACCTGCAGCTGATTTAGGATGTTCATCTAGGGTAATAACCACCTTTCATTAGACTAGACTCTTTACGATGCTCTCGAAATGTTCTTGATAAGATGACATCCGCTCCAAAGCATTAGCATGGACCATTGCCCGATTAAAGACACCGTCCTCCTCTTCATCACTCATGCGAACAAGAAGCCCTGAGTGAGTGCCCTGTAATGTGACACTAAATGAATTAGAAAGCAGTTCAATAAATAAACTAATGGAAATTTGTTGACTTAAAATCTTATGAATCTCTTTAACATGTCCTGTAAGATAGAGTATAGACTTTAGTCTATACCATAGATCATACTCAACCTACTCCAAAAGAAAGAATCAAATTTTAGGTACAACCATGATACAAAACTCTGAAGGTCTATGATAGTAGTCAAGATAGTTGACATGTACTCAGTGCTAGTCCCCATCTTTCCTCACTTTCAACTTCAATTCACGAAGCCTGTCTATTTGTCTTGGTGATAATGGAATCATCTGAACACAACAGTACTGGTGCAAGAATTTATCACGTTTCTACCAAAAAATAATATAAAAGTGAATGAGGGTAACTATTTCTGCGACATCCTCAATCCTAAAAGTGTAGTATGGTGGTAAATTATCCAGTATAGTCAAGTATGGAAGCCACATAATCTGAAATGATGTGTGACGTTTTTCAAAAAATCTCCTTAGTAAAAATCAAAAATTGATTCTATTATTAAATTTTTTTAGACAGTGATAGGTTGTATATTCATACCTTGTCGGTAAGAGACAGTCTAACTTGAGTTAATTTGTGCCCAAATGGTGTCTCATAAATATATAGAAATTGTGTCTCTAACCCCAACTATAAAATACAAAATATATGGTGAAACAAATAGAGATGTTAAATTTAATAACTCCTGTTATCATTAGAAACAAATAGAGATGGGAGATTATACCCGAATCCACACAGAGCATCATGGAGCACATCCATATCAAGTGGCAGACATGCAAGCCAAGTAAAGAATGAGAGGAAGCATTCCCATTCCTACATATAATAAAGGATGATTCATCCCCAAAGATCTGTGCGGTTACTGTGAGATACCCTGTATAATGCTTTGTATGTGTATTCCATGAAGGATGATACCTGTCTATACATCCTAACATGATCAAAGTCCTCTAACGAGTATAGATATGTCATGTACACATTCATCCCCAAGTGATAAGAAAAAAGGGTCCCTTCAATGTGTCACAATAAATATACACGAGCATAACACATGACAGTCTGCTTGTCAGCATCATCAGGTAAATGTGGAATCTTCTCCTCCATCATGGGTATAGATATCGAGCAGCCATCTATTTCCCTATAATTATCCAAAATGTATATGCCTAAAAATGACTAAGAAATACCAGGCCCAGATGCATGGGTGGGTCAAATAATGGCTTCCACCTATATAGGAAGTCTGAGAAGCACTACTACATCCTGGAGGGTGATGGTCATATATCCCTTAGGTAGGTGGAATGTGTATGTTTCTGGTCTCCACTTCTCCATGAGTGCAGCAAGAAGATGATGGTCAACAAATGTGAAATCTGATACAGTATTTCCATAGAAGCCAACACAGCGCAAGTATGGTCTAATGGCATGTGGAGGCTCCGTGTAATGAAAATGGTGTACGAGACGCTCCCGGATGAGTCAACACTCACCACCGTCTAACATGACATGATAAAAATTCCAATACAAGTCAGTGAGTAGTATAGAATCCTCCCTATTTATATAAACAAATGAAATTATCCATAAGTGTGAAATGTAAATAGGTCATTATGGTATTCAAAATGTTATGACTTTTAGAATGTCAAAAATTTCATGTTTATTCACATTATTTTATGAATTTGTTTTTACCAAAAGAAAGGGGCATGTCTTAATGTTTTTCAATGCATATTACTGACATGTTTTTAATATATGATTTTACCTAAAATATGGTATTTTTTAAGATATAGTTTTATATATTTATATATATAAACATTTTGTATTCGTTATGTAAATTATTATTGTAAAATGGTGTGCTTTGAAATTTATGGATTCCTGTCCACTTGATGGTATTTATCATGATTATTTTATCATATGTACAACTCATTCTGTAAGACTAACAGAACTTCAAGAATTAATTTATGAGAAATGAACCACGATGCTAGAGGAATGGTGATAATGGCGATAATGATGAAATAAACATATTCTATCACCCTCATTATTTTCATTGTTACTCCTATGATGTGGTTCATTTCACACAAATTATTTCTTGATGTTCTGTTAGTGTTATATAATTAGTTTTACTAAAAACTATTTTTGGTTGTGTACTATAACAGGAACTTTTCTCAGTTTGGGTATCCTCCCTGTAGTAGTACACACAGGTAAATCTTCACTCTATACATCAATTTTTTGACCATGATTCTAATAATGTAAGTAATACTAAAAAATATGGTTGATCATATAATATTTATTATACTCAAATTTTATAATGTCTTTTGATATAGTAATTTATGATACTAATATTTCATTATATGGATATTTACTAGAATATCTGTCACATAATGATTTGAAAACTGAGCTAAAACTAATAGATAGAAAAATATAATTTACAAAATGAGAATTTCACAATGAAGAAAATAAATCATTGTGGATGATAGTGTGAACTCAACCCAGCAATGTTAGGGAATCATTTATGGTCATAAACCTTTTAATGACATATGGTGCATATCAAACTCTTCCCTTCTATTATAATGGTATGTCTGAGTATGACATACTCTATAATACCAAATGTAGGATAGAATATATAAACAGGAGATACAAATACAAGAGAGGGGGTGAATTGTATTCTTTAAAAATCACTAACGAAATTTTTCATAACCAAAATTAACAACACCTCTATATTATATTATCATGCTTGATTCCAGAAAAGTGATTCCGGAAATGAAACCTAAAAAATGTTTACACCGACTAATATTCTTTCTTAAAGCGTATAAAATCCTATATATTCAGAGTAAATGTTTAAGGAAATATATGAATGTTATACTTTCCTCAATAACTAAATCACAGCAGAAAACAAAATATTACAAGTAACAAGTAGTATCTCATTTAACCCAAAGAGGTGGGTATCCAACAACCTTGGATAAAAGTTCCCTTGATTTATAATTTCAAGAAATTCAGTCTTATCCAAACCCAGGTAAGCCCTCAATCCGAAGATCGGTATCTGTCTTGTTATCCCCACAAGCCCTCAATTTGTAAGGAAATTGGAACCTCCGACTTAACAACCCAACGTCTATGATTTTAAGGAAATCGATCCTCTACACCAAGAAAATATGCACGAAGTAATGTTTGAATGAGCAGTTCAAAATTTTCTCCACGAAGCCTGAGAGTTTATAAGACCCTCTCTCTCTAGAAATCACTTCAACAACACTTTTTCAAAGATCAGTGTTGTAAAATTTGTGTGCTCTTTCAATTGAGCTCCTATTTATAGGCACAACTCCAATAGTCAGATCCCTCCTCCAATGGTCATATTCATCCTTTAATTATAGAGGGACCTGTATACATGTCACTCAAACAAAGGTTAGTTGATAACTGAAATCACGACATCGTTTTAGAACAAAATGTGTGTAATTATAAACAAAAACTGATATTCAGAATGAAGGTAAATGAATATTTGGTGTCTAAGTAAAAACTGAATTCAGAGTCTATAGTACAAGGATATTCAAATTCTGTTTTGTAGGAACTTGGAACCTTAATTATATAGAATTATGGAGTCTGAATTTCAAGGAAATTCACAGTATGGATTCACAAGAATTCAGAACCCGAACTTACAATGTTTGGAGTCAGAGTTCATGCTAATTCGGAGTCAAAACTCATTAAGAGTTCGGAGTCTGTATTCAATGAACTCAGAGTCATAACATAGAAAATTTTGTAACCAGAATTTATAATCTCAATTCATTGTCAATATTTACATAAGTTCGTAATCAGAATTCGATGTCAAACTTCGTGAATGTTTGTATCCAGAATTCAGAGTTGAACTTCCTGAGAGTTCATAACTAGAATTCAGAGTTGAACTTCATTAGAGTTCATAACGAGAATTCGGAGTTTAACTTCATGAGAGTTCGTAACCAGAATTCATAGTTGAACTTCATGAGAGTTCATAACCAGAATTAGGATTTGAACTTCATTAGAGTTCGTAACAAGAATTTGGAGTTGAACTTCATGAGAGTTTGTAACCAGAATTCAGAGTTGAACTTCAAGAGAGTTTGTAACTAGAATTTGGAGTCTAAAATAGAATGCTTCATATCTAAGTATTATATGATTCCGAGGTCTTTGGTTTCAATCTGATTTTTACACTTAGAAAATTAATGATTTGAGAAATGAAAACATGGAAAGGATAAATTTCCTTGGGGAAGGAAATTTTTCCTTATATGGGTATAATATAGTGTAAAATGAAATTTTCCTTAAGATAAGGTGTTTGTGATTTTCAAAACAATAGGAATGGTAAAGTCATAAATAAACCTTAATGACACCTCCTTACATGAAGGAATGGAAGAATAATAAAGAAAACCTTATTTACTCAACAATCTCCCTCTTTTTGGAAAGAACAAACATCCTTACGAAAAATAATATAGGGACTTAGAATAAATTTATAGTCTTTGAAATTATAGATTATCTCCCTTGTTTATGGACAATGGTGAATACGAATAACCCCCCCTTAGGCTATGGAACTCTAAGGATCATATTCAAGATTTCCAGAATAAGAATTTTCATTTGAATGTAAAAATCATCATAATGAGGAATCCCCCTTAAATAAACTCTCCCTTAATTAGGTAAATTTCATCTTTACTTAGATATCTTTTTACTTCTTCTCTTTAGAATTATTTTTCCTTCTCCCCATTTGTGATTTTCAAAAATATTTTTAGGGAATGTAAAAATAATAAAGTACCTAAAATATTATCAAACACACCCAAAAAAATATGAATCCATGATTTCATTTTGATTAAAAGGACTTGTACAAGGAAAAACAATAGAAGATAATAGTGGGATTTATTTTGTTTCTTTTTTCCTTGGGCATGATCTTCTTCATGATTGTCTTTAACTTCTTCAGCTCTTTGTGATCTTCCTTAGCTTTCATTTATAAGGCTGTGATTTTGTTCTCTTGAGCCTTCAGGGTCTCTTCTTAAGCCTCCATAAAGTCATCTTTCTTCAAAATATTTTCTTCCATCTCAATTCAAGGATCCTTTTCAGTTTTCCTGCTTTGTAAAAAATAACTTAGCTTCCAATTAAGATCTTTCACCTCTTGAATCCGAGAATTTTGTTCAACATTTATCTTTTCTTGAAAGCTACCTGAAAGATTTTTAATTTTGGAATCTTCGGTACCAAAGGCTTCCTTGAAATATTCTTGGAACTGATCAGGCTCTTCCATATCATCAATGATTTTCTTACACCATTTGGTGATATTCTTGCCAGATTTTTTGTGGGATTCATAGTTGATCAGGAAATTTTTGGGATCAGCCTCAAATATTAACACATCTATCCATCTCGATGGATACAGATTCTGTATTTTGGTTCATATTGTGCTGGAGCATCTATCATCTGGATTCAATTGCTGTAAAAATCGGAATGGTATCCACCGGCTTCTTTAGGGTATGAACCACAAAATCATGTCCCAAGGAAGATGACTCTGAATCAGACATTTTGCTTTTTGATGGTTCTTCCTCTAGCTCTATCAGTTTCCTCTTAAGGGTTCCTCCAACTTCTTTCTTCCTTAGAATATATTTGGATGGGGTGTTAACAACTACTTTTTTACCCATACTAATATTCAGAATGACTTATTCATCAGGATATTCATTATCACTCTCAAAAAATTTTACAATCTTATCTTTATCAACTTTCTCGTTTTCAGCACCAGCCTCACTATCTTCAGAATGAATTAAGTCATGATTAAGACTCTCTTCAACAGAAAATTTGTTCACTACCTCTTCTTCACCCTTCTCATCAGCTCCAAGAGTAACAAGTTTTGAGGATCCAGTTTGAGAAGTCCAGATTGAAAACTTCTCAGAAGAACTTTCCTTTTCATGATATTCTTAAACATTCTTAATCACATCATCAGAGCCAAAAATATTTTGGTCTTTTTTACTTCTTCTGCAGCTTCCTTCTCTTCCAAGATCATCTCTTGTGGGTTTTCTAGAGTCATAAACCTCTTACCCGGAGTCTCATGTAATGGTTCCACCAGAAAATACTTCGAAACAGGGATATTCTTAGATGAAATTTTAGTGTCCTTCAAAAGATATTGGACAATCTCTACCTCATAAATCTTATTCTTCATCATCTTTTCCTTGTCATTCTTCTCAAGTTCATTAGTAGCTTTCTCTTTCAAGGCCTCAGCCTTAGCAAGATCCAAACCAAACTGTTGCTCCCCTTATTTTCTATTTCGCTTATCCTCTCTCCATTTTTCTATGACTTCATTTGGGAACGATTTTTTGCTTCATGGGTTTAAGAGGTGCGGATTGGAATTTCATGCACTTAGGGGTTTTATCTTATGCTTCCACTTCCTTAAACTTCCTTTTCTTTCCTTCTTTCTTTGATGGTTCTGCTTTTTCAACATTTTTCGGAACATCTTCTGCCTTTTCCTCAAGTGGATCATAGAACTCAACTAACTCATTTGAGAAACCAACCATCATCCTCTTAAGGGTGTCATCACTGATCAGAATAACATTTCCATTATTTGCCTTGTAACTGTAGGGAATCTTGAAGGATTAGATACACCAGACTATCAGCTTGGAAAGTAAGGCTAGATACATGATAACATGAGCTCTCAAATCTCCATTTATGATATTTTCAATCGTAATGAGAATGTGTCTCATTATATTGACCTTATTTAGGTTTACTAAAAATTACAAGATATAAATGTCACTTTTCATCAGGGTGTCCTTGTCACCCTTCCTCGGTATGATAAACCCTTGGACCCATAGCTATAGAATCTGATTGTTGGTAGAAATATGGGAAATTTTTGTGGTCCTGGTATCAGTAATCCCAAGGCATTCCATAGCCTTTGCCTTAACAAAACATCCTCGAACCTCTGGAAGTTTGTGAGAGAAAAACTCGGCTTCTCCTTCTTATGATATCCCCATCAAGCTCACAGCCTTGGTGTAAGAGAGTGCATATATCTTTCCATAACTTTTGAAGGAGAACTATTCCCTACCATCTTCTTTGAAAATGAAAACTGACCCATAAAATTCTATAAAAACATATAGATAAAGTATATCCTGAGCTCATGTTTTTGAAATGGATACACTCTCCCATCCATTGAGCTTGATGTTCTTGGAGATAATTGAGTCAAACTTATTGAAGACGTTCAGATGAACAATCCTATCTGTGTAAATTTTCCATTTTCCAATCGTTTTAATAATAGACATATCTTGAGAAGGAGTATCTACAGACATTCGTACTTGAGTACATGTGAAGAATTTGGAATGAGATTTTGTTGAGGGGGAGAGCTTCAGTATGCGAGAGCTTGAAAACCGATGTGGGACAACCATCGGGGGTCCCCTTTATATAGGTGATGAAGAGATGGTTGAACTTATCATTTGAATACAGTGGCCAAATTGTTTTTTCAGATAAGATATGAAGGTTGAAATTAAATCCACAAGAAAAAATATGGTTAAATATGATCTTTTGAGGTTTTAAAATGAAAACATTCATATTTAAGGAAACTTGAATCCATGAAATTTTAAAAGAAAAATATAACAGCAAGAAAAAGGTAATTATGAAAAACATGAGAAAGAATCATACCTTTTGGATTGCTAGGAAGATTATTTATATTGAGGAATATTTTTATTGAAGAATATTGGATTCCAAAAAAACATGAAAAAAAACATCACTATATAAATTTGCAAAACTAAAAATTTCCATTACAAAAATTTCAAATCCGAAAATTTCCATTACAAAAACTTCAAATCCAAAAATTTCCATTACAAAAATTTCATGTCCAAGAATATTTGTTACGAAAACTTTAGGTCCGATGATTTTGATTATGAAAACTTCAGGTCTGAATATTTTAATTACGAATACATTAGGTTCGAAGATTTTCATTACGAAAACATCGTTATGAAAAATTTTGAAAACTATATTATGAAATTTTTTGAAAACTATATTACAAAAAAAATTGAAATATACATTATGAAAAATTTCGAAAACTACAGTACAAAAAATTTAGAAAACTAGATTACCAAAAAAATTTGATTACGATTTTTTTATAAAAAAACGTCAATAACAGATATACTCCCTCTATGAAAAAGAGTTTATTACTGTAAGAAGATTTATTTAATAGGAATTTAATGAAGAATATTACCTTATGGTTATCATTCCTATCATTTGTTTAATGTATTAAAATCTATCGGAAGGCAATGATTTTGTGAAAATATCATCAAGTTGATCTTGCATTCGGAAAAATTGAAGAATGATATCTCCTTCTAGTGTGTGATCCATAAGAAAGTGATGCATAATATCTATGTGCTTTCCACGAGAGGGATGTGAATGGTTTTTACTAAGGGAAAAGGCACTTATATTATCACACAAAACCTGAGTCTTAGTAAAAGTCAAGCCATAGTCTGTGAGTGTCTGTTGCATCCACAACACTTGAGAACAACGACTTCCACCTGCTACATATTCAGCTTCAACAGTAGAAAGTGCTATTGAATGTTTCTTCTTGCATGAAGAAGAAACTAATGAATCTCTTAAGAAATAAAAATTTTTAGGATGTTATCTTTCTATATATTCTATATCCACCAAAGTTATCATCCGAAAATATTTTTAAAACAAAATCATTTCTAGAAGTATAAAATAGTCATAAATCCATGGTTCCTTTTAAGTAGCAAAAAATTATCCTCACCACCTTTAAATAATATTCCATAGGATTGGATTGATATCTTGCACATAAGCATACTGAAAACATTATGTCTAGATGACTAGCTATCATGTAATTTAGACTTCCTATCATACCTCTAAAAGTTGTTTGACCTACTGGTTTCTCAAATTCTTCAAGATTAAGTTTGTTTTAGGTACCAATGGGAGTACTTATACTTTAAGTGTTTTCAACTCCATACTTTTTAAGAATATCTTTAATATACTTGTGTTGGGATATATAGATTCCTTATGGTTTTTGAGGAATTTAAAAACCATGGAAAAAAGTTAACTCACCCATCATACTCATTTCAAAATCATATTTCATTAAATCCGTGAAGGAATAGGTTAAAGATTGCTGAGTTGAACTAAATATAATGTCATCAACATAAATTTGAACAATCAAAACATTTTTATTATCTTTATTTATAATAAGGGTTGGATTTTATTTACCATTAACATAGTTTTTTTGAAGAAAAAATCCAGTAATTCTATAATACCAAGCATGAGGGGCTTGTACGAGACCGTACAAAGCTTTGGTAAGTCTAAAAACATGATCAGGATATTTTGTATCTTCAAAGCTAGGAGTTTGTTCAACAAAAACATACTCTTGACCATTACCATTAAGGAAATCACATTTCACATCCATTTGAAATAGTTTGAAATTGAATAATGCTTCAAAGGCAAGTATAATACAAATAGATTCAAGTCTAGCTACTGGAGCATAGGTTTCTTCATAGTATATCACTTCTTATTGATTATAGCCTTTAGAAACTAATCTAACATTATTTCTTACAATGAATCCATTTTCATCACACTTATTTCTGACTACCCATTTTAATCCAGTAATAGATGTTTCCTTAGGTATTTCAAGCAATTTCCAAACTTTATTCCTTTCAAATTCATTTATTTCATCTTTCATAGATTTTATCCAATCATCATCACCTAATGTTTCATCAGTTCTTTTTGGTTCTAATTGGGAAAGGAATGCTAGATGTTCTACTTCATTTCTTAATAAACATCTATTACTCACTGGTTGATTTACATCATCAATGATACTATCACTGGGATGATTCTTTAGAAATGACTGATTTGGGTTTTGTAAAACCTATTCATCAACATAGGGTAGGAAATTTTCTTGGGTAAATGTTTCAGAAGTATCTTCTTGAAAATTTACCTTATCAGAAAGATATTCTATCAAATTTTGATAATATTTTTTTGAAAACACATCTGAGGATGTAGGATGGGGTAGTTTAAAAACAAAAGGATCAGTTTCATCAAATTTAACATGTACTGTCTCTTCAATAGTTCAAGTTTTTTTGTTGAAAACTCTATATGCCTTAGAAGTTGTGGAGTATCCTAATAAAATTACTTCATCAGATTTTGGTGAGAATTTATGAATATTATCATTATTATTTAGAATGAATACCTTGCAACCAAAAACCATAAAGTAGGAAAGTTGGGGTTTTCTACCATTCCATAACTCATGAAGGAGTTTTATTAAGAAAATGTCTAATCAAAACTCAATTTATTATATAACAAGCAGTACATACAGCTTAAGCACAAAAATGTTTGGCTAAAGAATACTCAATCAACATGGTTCTAGTTATCTCTTAATGAATTCAATTTTTTCTTTCAACAATACCTTTTTGTTGAGGTTTTCTCAGTGCTAAGAAGATATGAGTAATTTCTTTTCTACTACAAAAAGTTTCAAAATAAGAATTTTGAAATTCTCCACCATGATCACTATGAATAATTTTCAATGGATGTTTTTTCGTATTTTTAACTTGGGATCTAAAACTTTTGAAATAAGAAAAATCTTCAGACATATTTTCTAGAAAATAGACCCACACAAATCTAGTGTAATCATCAATGAAGACAAATACATAATAATTTCCCCCAATTCTTCCAGTTTGTGTAGGACCAAAAAGATCCATATGCACTAACTATAATTCATCAGTAGTTGAGACTTCACCGAATGATTTAAAACTTTATTTATGTTGATTTACATATTGATAAGGAACAAAATTTTTTGAAGAATCAAATCTAAGCTCTGGTGGATCCTTAACTAGTCCTTTCATAGAAAGTTTTCATAAGTTCCTAAGGTTACAATGTCCTAGCCTTCTATGCCATAACCAAAAATGGTCTTCCATTGCACTAAGACAAGGTATATCTTGTAACCTAATATCTTCTATGTTTAGTGTGTAATCACTCTCTTGCTTATGGGAAAAAAGAATAAACTCTTCCTTGGAATTGTGTACCAAGCACTTATCATTCCTAAAATTAACAAGGTATCCTTCATCACATATCTGAATTATGATAATGAGGTTGTTATTAAGACCCTTAACAAATAAAACATTTCCAATCAATGTTTTTCCAAGAAGAACGATGTTATCTATACCAATAATTTCTCCCTGAGAATTATCTATGAAAGTTACTTTTACTAATTTTGTCTTGATAATCTTTTAAAAATAGTTTTTGTTACCAGTCATATTTCAGGAACATCCACTATCTATGTACCCTGTATTTCTCTTGGTACCTTCTTTATTTTCCGGAAAATAAAAATGTTTGACTTTTGGAATCCAAAATTTCTTGGATCTGGAATTGTTAGACAACCAAATTTTGGGTATCCAAAATTGTTTAGAAAAATAATCTGTGTTAAACCCAAGATATTGAACTTTATTCAAGCAGTAATTTTTCTTCCAATGCCGAAAACATTGACATTTGTTACAAAAAGTGGCTCTAGAAGGAACAAAATAGTTGTTTTTAAAAAATAGTTTTTGATGAGCATATCCTACTCTAGTAGAGTTTTCTTGAGGTATAATTTGGGAGTATATCTTGTCAAAAATTTTATTCCCAGAGGTAATGTTTTCAAGAAGCTTCTTAAGATAAAATATTTCGGATTTCTATTTGATGACTAAATTTCTTCCCTCAGGAATCATTTCCATAGAGTTAGATTTTTCCTAAAAAAATTTCATCTTTGAAATAACATTCTTAAGATCTTTAGAAAGTTCTTCTTTAACTGAATTGTCTTACTCAAGGACTTTAGAATGTTTTTCTAAAATCTCATCTAATCTCCAAGATCTCTAGAAATATTTGGAATATCTTTTGTAAGAATTTCTTCCCTAGTATTTTTCTTGTCTAATTTTTTATAATTCTTACAATTTTTTGCTTCAAGTAACTTAGAAAATCTAGATACTTCTTCATATGAGGGTATTTCTTCATTTTCTGAAGATGAAGTTTCTTCATTATAAGTAATATTTTTGGAATATTAATTCTTATCAATAGATAAATTTGTTAAAGCCTCAGTAGAGTGTACCTTGGCCATAACACATGTATTAAAAAAAGAATTAGTAGTAATGAATCCCATATTCTTCTGTGATGATGAATCATATTCAGAAGTTTCACTTTCTGAAGAGTCTCCACAGCTAGAATTCCAAGTTTCATTAAATTTAAGACTTTTCTTGTTCTTTGATCAATAGAATTTCATCTTATTCCTTTTTGAATTCGTTTCTTTATTATCCTTATTTGTCAAAAAAGGACAATTAGGTCTGATGTGAGCTATTCTTCTACATTCATAACAAGTAACTTCTCCAGCTCTTTTATCTCTGTAGTATTTCTTCTTGTACTTATTATGATTATTCTTCTGATCTATAATCTTGCTCATTCTCGGAGAAATATTAGCAAATTCATTCTATGACTTTTCTATATCACTAGATTATGATTGAATAACAACTTTCTTTGTCTTTGATCGAGATAATATTTCTGTGGTATTGTATTTCATATGTTTATAAGTAGTTTTAAAATAAACTCCTCTATTTCCATTCATACTCTTAACATTTTCAGCATCTCTCCTCATTCTGGTTTCATGCTGAAGAACTGTTCCAAACAACTCATCTAAGGAAATATGAGTGACTTTCCTGTTCTCATTAATAACTGTCCTCTTAGACTCCCATTCATTTGGAATGATATCTATGATCTTATCAACAAGATATTCAACATCCAAACCATTTTCTCCTATAGATTCTATGATATTCATGATAGTCAGAAGCCTTTTTGTACGTTTCTTACAAGTTCTCCATATGGAAAATTAAAACTATGGTATTCAGCTCCCAACATAGCTCTTCATGTCTCTATGAATTTAGATGTACCAAAATCTGTAACATTAATTTTCTTCCAGATATTGTTTACAGCTTCACACGATGATATTTGTCTATAGATGTTTCTAGTCAAGGAACAGAAAAATTATTTCAGACTCTGATGTTTTTTTGATATTCTGATTTCTCCTGGTTCGTAAAGGTTCTCAATTAATTATCTGTAATTTTATAATCTCCAATCATCATTAGATAGTTATCAAATCTAGTATTGATAACGGAAATCTTCATCCTATCTCCCCAGTACTCATAATCATTTCCATAAAAAATATAAGGTCTGGTAGGATTTATTTTATCAATAGACCAACATTTAAACCTGCCATCCTTAAGAATATCTTTGGCACAAAAACTTGTTAGTAGTATGAGTTTGTAAACAAGAAAAAATATCATAAGAAATGAACTAGATATTTTATCTCTAAGAATAAATGAATCTGAACTATATGAGTCTAAATATATGAATCCGAAAAAAATGATTCTGAACAAATAAATTCTGAAAAATACGAATCTGGAAAATGTAATTCTGATAATTCCCTTCTGAATCTAATAATGAGATTAATTCAGATTTAACCAACCCTCTAATACCAATTTTTATAATTGAATGTCTGAGTATGATAAAATCTATATTACCAAATTTAGGATCGAATATATAAACATGAGATACAAATACAAGAGGGGGGTGAATTGTATATATTAAAAATCCCTAAAGAAATTTTCCATAACCAAAATTCACAACACCTCTAAGTTCTATTAACTTGCTTGATTCTAAAAAATTGATTCTAGAAATGAAACATAACAAATGTTTACACCAACTAAAATTCTACCTTAAAGCGTATAAAATATTATAAAATTAGAGTACATGTTTAAGGAATTATATGAAAGTTATACATTCCTCAACAACTAAAACACAGTGAAAAACAAAATATTACAAGTAACAAGTTATAACTCTTTTTAACCAAAGAGGAGGGTATCCAACAAACCTGGATAAAAGGTCCTTTGATTTATACTTTCAATAAAGTCTATCTTAACCAAACCTAGGTAAGCCCTAAATCCAAAGATCGGTATCTATCTTGATATCCCCACAAGCCCTCGAATTGTATGGAAATCAGCACCTATAACTTCAAAACCCGAGTCTATGATTTTAAGGAAATGATACCACTGCACTAAGAAAATATGCACAAAGAAATGTTTGAATGAGTAGTTCAAAACTTTCTGCATGAAGCCTAAGAGTTTATAAGAGCCTTTCTTTCTAGAAATAACTTCAAAAACACTTTGTCAAAGATCAGTGTTGTAAAAGTTGTGAGCTCTTTCAAATGAGATCCTATTTATAGGAACAACTCCAATGGTCGACTCCCTCCTCCAAGGGTCATATTCTTCCTTGAATTCCATAGGTACATGTACATGTGTCACTCAAACAACAGTTAGTTGATAATTGAAAGCATGACATCATTTTAGAACAAAATGTGTGTAAGTATAACAAAAAAATGATATTTGGAATGAATGTAAATGAATGTTCGATTTAAAAACTGAATTCAGAGTCTATAATACAAGGATAATCGGATTCTATTATGTAGGAATTCAAAACCTTAATTCTATAGAATTTTTGATTCTGAATTTCAAGGAAATTCAGGGTCTGGATTCACAGGAATTCAGAACCTGAACTTACAAAGTTCGGAGTCGGATTTCATTTGAATTCAGAGTCAGAACTCATTAAGAGTTCGAAGTCTATATTCAAAGAACTCATAGTCAGAACATAGAAGAGTTCGTAACCGGAATTCGTAATCTAAATTCATAGTTGAACTTTACATAACTTCGTAATCATAATTCAGAGTTGAACTTCATGAATGTTCGTATCCAGAATTCAGAGATGAACTTCATGAGAGTTCATAACCAGAATTCAGAGTTTAATTTCATTAGATTTCAGAACAAGAATTCGGAGTTGAACTTCATGAAAGTTTGTAACTAGAATTTGGTGTTTAACTTCATCAATGTTTGTAACCATAATTCAGATTTAAACTTCATTATAGTTCGTAATGAGAATTCAGAGTTGAACTTCATGAGAGTTTGTAACTAGAATTCAGAGTTGAACTTCATGAGAGTTCGGAACCAGAATTCGGAGTCTCAAATATAATGCTTCATATCTATGTATTATATGATTCTGATGTTTTTTGTTTCAATATGATTTTTACACTTATAAATATTATGATTCTAGCAATGAAAACATGGTATGGATAAATTTTCTTGGGGAAGGAAATTTTTCCTTATTGGGGAAAAATATACGGTAAAATGAAATTTTCCTTAAGATAAGGTATTTGTGATTTTCAAAACAAGAGGAATGGTAAATTCATAATGAAACATTAATGGATAACCCATACATTAATGAATGAAAAAATCATAAGGAAACCTTTATTGACTCAACACCTTGTTCTCAAGGCCAGTCCATCTCATTCTGCATCATAATGGCATTCAGTCTCCCATGGTTACAAAACTTGTTGATGTTATGTTTCTCTATCAGTTGGCCTTGAGGCATTGGGAAACAATGAAACTCCCTAATAGGAATCCCATGGTGTAGCATAACAGTTAGAAATGGTTTCCATTTGGTATACTGTATCAACATATGATTCCCCTGCTACGTTCATAGAGGCACATGCTGTGAAAGAGTGTGCACATGGAAACTGTAAGGCCTAAAAGTTTCCACATTTTCACTATCTCATTTCTCACAATACCACTATTATTTCACCAATTATATTTTTTTGGTTTCTAAAATCTATAAAACATCAAATTGAGAGTCTTCTTGTTAAAAAAGGTAGACCTGGTAACTAGTAGCTTCACAAATATTCCTTTGAATATTAGTTTGAATGTGTCTTCCAAACCTTAGCCCCTACTGAGTTCTGTTTGAGTCCAGCATTTGCCTATCAAAAAATTACTTCACGCAATGATATAATGTCTCCTAAACTAGAGAAGTTATAGGTATCTTGAGAATCCCCTTGAAGACATCATTGATTCACTCCACAATGTGTTTGGTCATGTTTTCATACCTCTCCCCCCATCATATTCCAATGTCAATTTTTCTTTCAAAATTTAAATAATATAATAATAAAATTCTTGATTAGACTTGAAGATTCATTATAATTTTTTTAAACTAATATTGATCTGGATCATATGCTACAAATATGAGCTGATATTTCACCCAAATTGATTTTAACTTTATGCTAAAATAGTAAAATATAACAAAGAAAATGTGTACCAAGCCCTGTGATTGACTCCAATGTCAGTTCATTGTGGAATGTTTTCCACATGTTTCTAGAAATATGTATAATTCATAACAGATGATATGAATTTGGGGATATCCATGTATCCGAATATGCATTTATTTCCTCATTAACTACCCAATGTCGATTAGATATCAAATAGGAACCCTGAATGTTGGTGAAATGGTTACTAATACATGCAAAAACCCAACTCCATGATGCCTAGTTTTCCTTCTCCAATATGGAAAAGTCAAGATGAAAAGGTGAAATTTTTTCCTCTTGGGTTGCCGTAGTCAACAATACGCCCTCATATTTTCTATATAGAAACATTCCATCAATCTTAATGAACTATTTTCAGAAATGAAATGTGAAGATACATAGGAGGAATGCTTAGAACAACTGATGAAATTTAACAGGAGAAGGATGAAGTCGGTTATCTTGAGACACATGTTTATTTTTATCATGATGGAATAACCCTTGGTTATGGTTCCTCGGTGTAGATAGAAATTGTGGAAACACCCGATCGAGTCTTCCCAATCACCAAAGACCTTCACAATGGTCTTCTGTTTTACCATCCATGCCTTATTATTGGAAATATTATAACTGAATGTTTGTTGTATCTTATCTAGAACAAGGCATATAGGGACATCTTGGCATGTACTAATAATCACAATGATGATTGATGATACAAATTCTGCATCTTATGACGTATGATCTTATGTCAGTCTTGGCTGAATGCAAGCATGAGCTGCCTCAATTTTTGAGATTCCACAACCTCCTAATGCAATGTCTAGAATCTCCCTCACTTGGATTCTACAATCATCTCAATGATTCTGACACCACATCAGATATTTACAATGGAAAAATTACTAAACTATATATCTTTATTGCCTCTTAATGTGAAATGTCTTTAGAATTATTTTTAATGCATATTTGCATAGAAAATTACTTCCAACATAAAAGGTTTTGTCCAGCTCACGAAACCTATCTTTTATAACTTTGGGAAACTCAATTGTGGGTATGATAACATTGAAATCTTATTAAGGTACACATATCATTTCTTTTTTCCAAGACACAAAGAGTGGTGTAAGATTAATTATGGGTTGAGGCTGTTGTATAACTAATACTTTCCCAGAAACATCCTCCCCATCTTCCATTTCTCACTCCTCATCAACACTGTTGCCACCACTTGTTCCTTAATTATGAAACTCATCATCAAATGTTGGATTGACATGTATATATGTGAGATAATTTACGTTTTCCCATTCTGCATCATTTGTAATAGGCTCAATTTCACGGGGTATACCACTTTCAACAACTCTTGTAAGACTATGTCATCATACAACTAGACAATATTGTTATACAGTAGAAACATCTACATATAATTCCATCATGTTACGATGTCCTGGCTTAGAAAATAAATTTATTTATTGTACCACCTACACATTAGAAAAAAATGGACAAGTTAGATTTCGTAGTGTTGTAGGGAATTTAAAATGTATATATCTTATACACTTAATCTATTAATCAGGTACCAAAATTAAGGAACCGTATATTATGTATTTTGGATCACTTATAGTTACACAATCAGATATATTGACCACTATTTTTGGTTTTGTACTATAAGAATATCCTTGCTCAGTTTGAATAAACTCTCTATAGTAGTACACATAGACAAACATGACTCTCAACTTCAAAAATGTTTTTTTGATCAAGATTATGGTACTGTGACGAATATTAACAATTATGGTTTAGCATATAATATTTATTAGAATGTAATTTTAGGATGCCTTTTTATAGCTTAAACTATGATAGTAATGTTTTGTTATATGAAATTTTACATAATATAAGTCACAGAATTTTTTGGAAACCAAGGTAAAAAGAATAGGGAATATCAAATTAGTTTATTTATCAGTGATAAAATGATAATTATGATCATATAAAGTGAAATGGAGAAGAATCAATATATTAATTGACATATGAATTCATTACAATATACAAAAAACCTTGACATTTTTTTAATAGAATACAGTTTGGATGAGATGAGCCTCACATCGGACATGAGGTAAAATATAGATTATTTTAAATTATTAACTTTATAACATCTTCAGAAGATATATATTTAACTTTAGAATATTTAAAATATTTTTTCCTTCTAATAAAATTTCTTAGATGTTATCTTAGATTTAATTAGAAGGCCAAATTATTTCCAAAATTCCAAAGGTAAATACATATCCTTCAAAGATGTAATAAAGCTACCAATTGAAAATAATATGGATTTTACCTCATGTCTGAATTGATGCTCATCTCATCCAAACCAAATTCAATTGAAAAATGTCAAGGTATTTCTTGTATGTCGTAAAAAATTCATGTGTTATTTAATGTGATCGTTCTAATCCCTTTTATTTTATATGATCATAAGTATCATTAGATAATAATTATATGCATTAATTTTTTAATCATATGTTAATCATTAATTAATCTATAATTAATCATTACTAATAAAAGACTTTAATTTCTAAAAAATAAAATCTTCATGATAATAAAAATTTAAAACATTTTCTTATATCCTAAACCATGATAATAATGACTCTTAGTACAAATATTAATAAATTAATCATTATTTAATCACTAGTTAATCATTACTAAGTAATTCCTTAGGTAATAATTCTTCAATCACTCTGTCATAATTCTTTTTTAAATCATTAATCCTATCATATTAATTAGTTAATTATTATTAGCATATCATTTTATGTATTCATTTTTTAATCCTATGTTATTCATTAAATATTCAATAATTAATCATTACTAATAAAAAATATTATTTCTAAAATATATAAAACTAATTAAACTACATAATAAATAATATCTTTATAACTAACTATAAATAATTCAGTTATTAATAATAACTTTCATTCTTTAATGCCTTTGTCCTTGTCCATTTCATTTTATATCATCATAATTATAATTTTATCATTGAAAAATATAATAATTAGTTTTTCCTTTTCTGAGTTTTTTTAGTATATTATAATGAAAATATGAATCATCTAAAGCATAAACCGTAGAATGGTCAAACCTGTAGTGCATGAAGGCCAATTTTTGTGCACCAATTTCTATTCGAGTCTATCTTAAAGCATTGTTTTAGGGTTTTACCCCTAGGTATATCTGTGATAGAGCCACATCTAGTTGTTTTTATTGAGATAGTGTTTTTATTTCTTAGATAACCACATATTATTTATGCTATAAAAATTTTACAACATTTAATCATAATTTCTTCTATAATTAATTTATATATAATCATTACTAAAAATAATAATTATTTAATACTATATATAAAAATATAAACTACATAATAAAAAAAATTAAAACTAAAAAACAACTTAAAAATGATTTATTTAGAACAACAAAAATTAAATAAATAAATAAAAAACATTAACATAAAGAAAAAACACCTCTAAATGATTCTTCATAAAAAAAACAGGCCTTCTTTTGGACCACCGACTCCACCGCACAAGGAAAAGAGTTTTTTTAGAGGGTGAAGTAGTGGAATGAAAATAGATGGTGGAAAGAAGATATAAAGAAGGGGGTGGAATTTATAGGGTGTTTATGGAATGTCTTCATCGTTGGTGCCGCCTTTTTCCTTTACATTTAGCGAAAGGTGGCACCACTGATTCTGACTTTTCTCTTCCCGCAAATGCAAATGGTGGCACCCCATGCTGCCCTAGCCATATCTTCAATAAGGGCCAAATGCTTGGAGGGGGGGGGGGGGGCTACCACCTTTGGGCATAATCCCAAATGGGTCATCGGTGATGGTTCCTTTTTTTCATATTTTTTAAAATATTTTAAACCTGTGAATTTTTTAATTTTTTTCATGAAACAAAAAAACTCAAAAAATAAAAAATTTCACTACAGTAGGATTCATGAAAGAGGAGGAGGGAAGTATTAAAATGAGGTAGCACTATCATCGCCATCAGGATATGTGAGAACCACTATCATCAAAGATATGAGTTTCACAAATAATCCATTAATGAAAGGGGAATAATTTACGATTTCAATATATAAAATCATAATTAATTTTTATAAGCGTTAAATTTTTATTATGTTATAAAACATGCATTTATTAATAAATAAGGATCTTATTTAGAAATTAAATCATTACTATTAAGAAAATAAATTATTTAATATTGATTTAACACTTTTATTTATCATGTTGGAATTTTAATAGGGTGAATTTTAGGTATTTTTCATAAAATGATTTCTTTTTTCTATTTTTCATGAAAAGATGATTTTTTGGTGAATAGTGAAAAACCATATATTTGTCGTATAAGTACCATATTTTTTAATAGTACATGTGGAATAATTTATTGAATTTATGTAATGTATATTAATATTTTATTATAATCATTACTATGGATTCACAATCCCATTACTATCGAGTCACATGTTTGGTCACTATTTGATGATATAATATTTCATTCTATAACACCCCTAGCCTGCTTATAAATACCAAAATTCATAACCCCATATACCAACACATTATAATCCATTTATCTCACCCAAATTTCCTTAACATCTCTCTAAAACCCTACCCACATGGTCTTAGTGGTTTTGGTATCCCAAAAATTCTAATCTAAGAAGGCTTTAGGGGTGGGATGAAGGAGGATATCCACGAAAGAGGTGATTTCCTTAACCGAGTTCGTTCAATTTACTTATTCTTATGCATACTCTAAATTTATCCATGTCAAAATGACAGAATGAAATTAGTTTCATATTTATAATTAAGTGTTATTATTTCTAAGTTATATCAATTATCATATTCTCTCTCTCAGTAATTCTAAAATGAAATCAACTCCAACATTATTTTTAGATGACCATCTCCATGGATGATGTGTTTTATTTATGATCACCTCATTACATGGATGGTTTTAAAAATTTATTTAAATAAAAAATAAAAAATTTATAATATTATTAATTTTTTTTGAAAGGTAAATTTTTTATTATATTAATGATAATAAAAAATATTGGTCATAAAAATTTTAACCATCCAAAATGAGCATACCGAGATAAATTTTTTAGTTAGATTCTATTATTTTCAAACCCAATGATATTTAAAACACATGTTTTAATTGAATAATTAATTATAAAAAACAATAAAATCTTGGAAATTATAGAACTATTTAGAAAAACCTTTTACCATGATCAAAATACCAAAACAATTTTGATTAAATAAATGAACAACCCTAAGTGTCCAATGAGAGAAAAAATAATGATAAATAAAATAAATATGATTATTAATAGAAATTATAAAATGAAATGTTTAGATTTTGTTTGAAGAAACTATTTGATAAAATTATTCTGATCATCAGAAAGTTAGATGTACATACCAAGAAATTCCAACCTAAGGTAAGAGAAAATGCGAACTAACCTATTATTTTTCATATTATTATTTCCCTATCTAACTCATATTATATATTCATTATTATAATGAAATTATTCTATATAGTTCTTATATATCCCCTATATAAATACTTATATTATCACCCAATTCATTTCCTGGCTTATACTTTTTTTAATGTTCCCTTCATGATCTTATATATAAATAAGACTTCACTAAATGGGATTTTAATATTCATTATTCTACTTAATGTTCCAAAATTTTATTGTTTATTTTTCTTCTATTATTTCTAAAAATATATAATGTTTTACGGGAAAAAATTATATTTTAATTTATAGTTTTAATAAAAACATAATGCACATACCTTTTTCAAATATTCTTCATGCTTTTTTACCCCTCACATGAGAGGTTTATTTCCCAATATTATTATCCACTCATTTATTATGATTTTTTTTCACATGAACATAATTTTCATGAGAAATGATTTTTTAATAAACTTTTAACATCCAAATATGATTTAATCTTTTATTTTAATGGGAATAATTATTATATATCATTTGGTTATGCCTTAAAAAATATTATAAAACCCATTTCAAATTCCTCGGTTCTTCTTCTTCTTATTCATTAGGTATAAATTTCTAATACAAAACACATATGCATGAAAATGATATAAATGGGATGGGTAGGCCCAAAATTATGTATCCCTTTAATGAATTCAGTAATGTTTTCTTATCAAGAGATACCATGAATGGTTCATGGGCTGCTACCCTAGTACACATTGTTATGTTGTTGTGGTAGTCATTATTAACAATTAATTATAATCACATGATCTATGTTGTTTCCACATTATTATAATTCCATGATCTTACGATATAATATTCTAATTCTATGATTCCATGTGCTGTTATACAATCCCTCTCTTGTATGGTTTTATGATATACCACTTATCTTAAATGTATTACTTAATAACCATGCCTTACTCTAAATATTACCTTACCAGGCTTTATATTTCACCCTTTTCCATTATGTATTACCCTGGGTACCCTATGTAATAATAGAAGGTCAATAAGATTTAATAGAAAATTCATATTTTAAAATTAACACATTGGAGTTTATTTTGATGTCAATATATCTTGTAAAAAATATTTTAATGTCCGTAGACCTATTGATTTTTGTGTTGTATTATATAGAATTTTATATTAAAAATCATGAAATAAAATGTATATGAGACATGGGTTTATATAGTTGGTTTCAGATAAAGTTCTAGTTATTTATGGGGTTAGGATGATAAAACATTATTGAAAAACCCAGGGACAAGCCTAAGTATATAAAAACAAACTGAATTTTTGGTAAGGAAAAAAATGTGTGGTATTCTATGAAGGATCCATACACAGTGGAAGTGTGGCGGTTAGGAGGGCCCAACATTTCTTTTTCCATAACCGATGGCCAATCCAAGGTCTATACGATTATGAATGATAGTATCCACAGAATAAAATAAAATATTTTGACAAAGAGAATAAAATAATTGGATCCAAGAAATATAATCTTGCACATCATGTTTATATTTAATTTATTAATTTACGAAGAAATTAAATACATGTGTCTTTGGTAATTTATTTATTGATGATCTTTAATTGTCTAAAATGACCATTCTGGATTTTATTTTTTTTCTCGTGAGGATCCAAAGTAGAATCCCTATAGTAGTGATCCACACATTCTCTAATGGTCTTTGACCAACGCCACTCATTCTTTGGGTGATTTCACGGCGAAGTGAATGCCTTGTGTCGATCATTCATGATCACTCATTATTCAGTGTTGAAGAACATCTCTCATTCATTAGAGGGAGAGATAAGAGAATTCAACAGATAAAATGTTTGGATCAATAATTCTCAATTCATCAGGGTTTGGCATAATAGACGTACTTTCCAATTAATGGACATGGGGTTTTAATTATAGTATTTAATTGGGAAACAACAATTAAAAGCAATTATAACTATTTGAGATAACCCATGCCACAAAATAACAATAACAACTCCATTATTTTTGGTGCACCAACTCGCACAAAATTGAACCACAAATGAAATCCCATGCCACCAAATGATAACAATAATATTATTATTTCTTTTTCCAATGGGATAAAAATTATTTAATGACTTTTAAATATTTAATTTATCAATGGAAATAGTCTTTTTACATTTGAACTTATCATCAATTTATTTAACACCAAGAATAAAATAATTTATTCTATTAAATAAGTATTTTTATTTATATAATACTAAATAAATATTTATTAAATATTAAATAAAATAAATTAATATATTTTATTCCCAATCTAGTGAATAAATAATTATTTAATTTAGGTGATAATTTTAACTTGAATAAAATTATTCTTTTGTCTTGAGAATAATATTTATTCCATTAATTCAATTCAAATTGAATTTAATTGAGAACACCATAAACACTTAGTGTGTGACCCACACGGATTTATTCTCATAGTCATTAGGTGGGCCTGCCTAAAGACCAAGATTACTATCTAGTCATGGGTCATTGAAACCAAAGGAAATAACTTAAAGTATCAATGAAGATATCCACATATGAATGATCACTATGTAATACAGTACCTTTGTCACAATATATCATTATGTAGGTTTCATGATAATTTCATCAACCTATATGCTTGATATGTTATTCATTGACTACTTGAAATAAACATATCGTTACACTCTGGCCTTGAAATTTAGGGTGACAATTATATTTCAATGAGTGGGTCATGATATTAACTTCCAAAAATATAAGGGAAAAATCCTTCCTCGATTTATCCATTAATAACATGTCATTCATGACGCACCTAATGCACCCTACTTCCTACCATCAAATGACATGATGGATTTCATTAGTAAATAAAAGTGTTCACATAATGACACATATTAATGATAATATTAATGTTTAATAACCATTACACATACTTGCAGATAGAAATATTCAATGCCACCAAACATGCAGAATTCCTACTTGAGGGTCACTTCTCATAATCTCCCGTATTGGAGATTACTAAGTACAACCTTCATGATAAGAATTCTCATCCACGTATGAGTACTTTCATTGGAAAATATATATAAAATGTGCTCCATCACATTATTCCATCTCATCATAGATCTATATTAATGAATAATGTCATTGCACCTCAAAGTTCTTATCATAGTGGAGAACTTCTATGACCTTATTAGTGTGAAAAATACTCTAGGACATTATTACATTTTAATAATTAAGAAAAGTTCAAAATATGTTATAAGATGTTTAATATTTAAATACATTAAATTTTCATGTAATCAAAATACAAATATTTGGTTCTACGACACCAACTCCAACAAACTCTCACTAAAACTGGAGGCAACTAGAAAAGAATTTCAGTGCGCTAGTCCTCACATTGATGATCATGTTTCTATTGAATCCTAGATTTAGTAATGGGGTTTACCATGGAAATAATGTTCATAAAAACATCACAGCTCTGAGAATAATCTCTCAGTAGATGATACTTCCATAGTATGTGCTTCAACTACAGATGGGACCCTGGCTCTTTTCAGAGATCCATCGACGCAATGTTATCACAATAGAATCTGCGACCACTCCTTTCTTTGATCTCTTCCAGATCACAAACCCTCCATTCAAAGTGAAGATGTATCCCGTTTGCGACTTCATGTCATATTCACCAGTGTGAAAACTATAGTCTGTATATCTTATGAGGACTAGTTCCTCATCCCATCCATAAACCAAGAAAATATCCTTAGTATGCCTTATATACTTAAGGATAGTCTTGACTGTCATCCAATGGAAGACACCTAGATCAGCTTGATATCTTCTTGCCACACACAATGCATGGGTGAAATATGGCCTAGTACATAGCATATCATACATGAATAACCCAATCACTGATTCATATGGAATTTGTGCCATTATCTTTATTTCCTCATGCTTTTTAGGACACATTTTTGTGGAATGATGAAAGCTATGTGTTGCTGGAAACAATTCCATCTTGGATTGTTCCATACTAAATATCTTTAGTAACTTGTTAATGTGCGTACTTTGACTTAGGATAAGAAATATATTGGATCTATCATGATGGATATAGATTCGTAGAATATATGATTCCTCACCCATTTCTTTCATGGGGAAGAATTTATTCAACCATTCCTTAATATATTGTAAGACTGGTATTTCATTTCCAATAAGTAATATGTCATCCACATATACTATTAGGAAAATTAATGCTCCCCCACTAAACTGTTTGAAGACACAAGGATCACATTCCTTTTGTATAAATCAAAATTCCATTATTGCTTCATCAAAATGAAGGTTCCATGACATTGATGATTTATTTAATCCATAAAATGTTTTTTTCAACTTGAATATCTTATTTGAATCATTTAGAGTCTCTAAACCATGAGTTTGTTTCATATAGATATCTTCCTGAAGGTTCCTGTTAAGGAAGGCTATTTTGACATATATTTTTCAAATCACATACTCATGGTAAGAGAAAATGGCCAGTATAATTATGATGAATGTCATCATCACAATTGGTGAAAATGTTTCTTTATAGTCAATTCATTGACATTTTTTAAACCCGTTTGCAAGAAATCGTACCTTATATGTATTGATATCTCATTCTATGTCCACATTCCCATGAATATCTATTTTCAACCAAAAAAATTACATCAACTAGAGGATGTAATAAAAAAAGAAATATTTTTGGTTCATAGAATCCATTTCAGAAATCATGTCTTCTTACCAATTGACAACGTCTTTTCCATGTACTGCTTTCATATAGGTTATAGAATCATTATTATCAACTAATAATGAGTCACCAACCACAGTTACTAGAAAACCGTACTATTCCAGTTCTCTAACCTCTCATGTACTCCAACATAGTACTTGTGTTTTTGGATATAATATTTCTTTCATAGGTCATTTTGTAATATGATCTTGTACTAACTCTTGTGTAACCTAAGCCTCAACTTCATTGAAGTCTATCTCACCCCCACTATCTATTTTTTAAATGTTTTCCCTCTCATGTAATATGGTCTTTTTTTCACTATAAGAATTTTTTTCTAAGGGGTTGTATTTGTAATATCCCATTGTTTCCACGAGGTATCCTATAAAGGATCACCTTAAACCTCGAGGTGCGTATTTTTCACCTAAATAGGACATAACAAATGCTTCATTTCCCCACACATGTATATTCAAAAACATGTATTTTATTCTACTCTAAATATCATATCGAGTACTATTTATCTATTTACTTGGTAAAATGTTTAGTATGTGTGCCGTTATTTGTAACACATATCACCAAAAGGATATTGGAAGAATTTCGTGACTCATCATTTATCTCACCATGTTCAACAAGGTGTGGTTCCTCCTTTCACTTACACCATTCTACTATGGCGTCTAAGGAAGAGTGAGTTGGGATAGGATACCAAACTCATTTAAGTAATCAATAATGTATTGATTAAGTTATTATCCACCTAGGCCTATGTAGAGTTTCATAATATTCTTACCAAAATGGTTGTCAAATTCAATATTTTATTCTTTGAACATACCAAATGAATCATACTTATAACTCATTAAGAAGATATATCCAAATCTTTTAAAATAATTAGTAAAAGTTATAAAGTATAAGTACCCACCCCTTGCATCAACTGGAAATGGTCCACACACATAGGTATAAACCTATTCAAGAATCTCTTTTTCCCTTTTACCTTTCCCACTAAATCGGGCTTTGGTCATTTTTCCTTGTACACATGTGTGACATACACCAACTGGTTGTATTTTGAAAGAATATAAATATCCATCTTGATGTAAAATTTTCAAGTGTTTCCCATTTAATTGACCTAGCTGGTGATTACAAATTTGGGTGTGGTATGAGTCATGTGATGTATCTCCGTTATCGATTTCCAATACTTGGTTTGTCTAATTCAACACATAAAGACCGTTATATAAATGTGGCTCACCAAAACAGATGCTATCTTTGTAAAAGAAGAAATATTAATTTCCAAACATTAAAATAAATCCATCTATATCTTGTCTGGATATAGAAATATTGTTTTTGGTTATAGAATGAACATAATAAAAACCCTTAAACACCATGATTATCCTTGTTAGCAACATAAGGTGGTAGTCTCTGATAGCTACAACATCATGTCTGTCTCTATTGGATACTCATTGATATACCTCCCCTTGATAAATTTTATTGAATATACTTGGTTCTCATATTTGGATACTCATGTAAGCACAAAAATATATATAATACCAAATTTTTATAAATAGATAAATTTCACTCAATAACGAATGGACCTGAATCTTCCCCTTGCTTCTTTGGATGGATGTAGTGTTTCTTCTAGCTATCCTTTTACACATAGCGAAACAACAGGATTCATGTTCCATTGAACCCCCTTTGATATTATTTTTCTTGGAATGGGGTAAAGAAGCATTGGGATTAAATCCCTTTTCCATGTCCACTTATTTACCATAAGGATAGAAGGTTTTACACACGTCATTTCTTTTTCCACTTGTCGAAGGAGGATAAAAAGATATGGTAGAGACTTCTCAAAGTTGTTTATATTGAAATTCACAAAAAACTGGAGATGATCTGAGGGAGTACTGTGAGAATAAGATCGGTACCCAGTTCTTCAGGGATGTTAAATCCTATATCCTCTAGGTGATCAATGTAGCCAATAAGCTTTATAATGTGAGGCCCAGCTGGAGAACTCTCACCATGCATACTCTAAAAGAGTGCCTATGAGATATAAAACCATTCATGTATTTCTTTCTTCTTTTAATTGCTATAAAAGTGCATAAACATGATATAGGAATCCCTGATTTTGTGAGACTTCATGAGTTTACTAGACATTGAGGATAACATACAAAATTGAATATCAATTTTATCATTGATTTATTTCATATAGAAAAATAAATCTTCATCACTCACCTCTTGGGCAGGCAGATCAGGTAATGAGGAATCCATCACGTAATATTTCCATTCATGATGTATAATAACCTGAAGGTGTCTAAAACATTCCTGGAAGTTACTTCTAGTTATGATGTCGTATTTATCCAATATTGATCATAGGGATAGTGTGGTTGAACAATTTTTTATATTTATTATGCAATTAAAATTGTAGATAATTAGTAATTTCTTGATTATATTTTATGAGAAATAAATAATTGATTTTTTTTAAGTCTCCCACTATTTTATTAATTTTTAATGGCCCTCACCATTGAACATGGAAGGTATAGTTTCTAGGTAATTCTAGTTGAATGGATCAATGTTCCCCTTCACATCACCCCAAAAAGTCTTGGTCAAGCTATTTTAAGGTTTTTAGGTACGCATGTCTTTTCGAACTACAAGCTTGTTGCTCCTTGATCCGTTGAGTGGAATCCCAAATCCTGAAATACTGACTAAGATTTCCTTAACACTTTCCTCCAAATTTACACCATGTCTAGCAAGGGCTACTCCTCATGATGTAAAATGGTTAAGTAAACACAAAAAATTCATAATAGATTATTTTATAAAATTATAGGTCCCCAAAAGGGTTGTTCAAACACAAAGATTTATTTAATATTTACCTTATTCAAGTAAGAGAAGTATTATTCTGACTTAATATGTTTTTAATGATTTAAATCTCTGATGCATAAATTTTCCATATTTTCATTATCACATGTGTGTTAATATTAATTGGAACATACTCAAGTGACTAACCTTGTCTTGATAATATTTATGCATAATCTTGGTTTATTTTAGTTTCATTATTCATGCTCGTTAATTCATTAATTATGTATTGACAATAATACATCCATAATGAAAAACCATGAATCTGACAGAAATAAAATATCATAAAGGGAATGATCATGAGCTCTTGTAATTGTTAATTTTTTAGTGTTTTAAAAACTAACTAATGACCTAAGAGGGAGAAACCTTGAACCATTTATGGTTCATGTCTACAAGTTTCCATCTATCCACCTTTATATCTCCTTGGACTAGTTTTTGCTCATATACTTACATGAATTGCCTCCAAAATATTGGGAGATCCATCCATTGGATATTATTTTTTACTCATACGTAGGTGAGTAGTCCAAAGGGGGTATACATAAAAGAATCCATGGGCGTTTAGACTATATGTATTAATGAGGAGAGAATGCACATAGAAAAACAATTTAATTTAAAATAAATTGAAATGAAACCAATCATATACAGAGATATGTTCTTTCTTGTGATCATCCATCTAAATGATACAAATTATGCATTTAATAAAACTCACATTCAATTATTTAATCACTATTATTAAGATAAATCATGCTCAAATCTAGTAATTGTTATATATAATTAATAAATACTTTTATCTCAATCATTTTCTGAATTTCCCTATGATTCTCATGTATAACCTTGGAGGCAACACATTGAACTCCCATTCAAATCGACATGATATATCTTTATTAACATTACAAAAATAATAATGTTTTAATTTTGTGCAATTTGGTAAATTACATGGTGTGGAGTTATGACTACATAGAATTCACTGCATTCACCATCTTATTTGAAGTACATGCCTTAAAACTCGACATGTGTTGAGTAATTCAAAAATATTGGAGTATATGGCATGTCCAGTGGTCCCCATGCTGTGTTCTCTCCATGATACATGGTTACCAGTTGTCTTAGACATGTATGGGATACACATTTTGACCCTTGACCCGAAGGGACTACACACTGTGTCTAGTGGGACACACTGTGTGTAATCTAGCTAACCATGTGCTAGTCTATCATGTTCAACATGCGGTAAAAGAATTAACTACACCACATTTATTTAATTCATGCGACTTGAGTAATTTTTGAATTACTCATGATACACTGAACAGAACTACACAGTGTGTAATCTGGATCACACAACATGTATGAAAGATTACATGGCATGTATCTCTGAATACATGGTGTATACTATTGTGTTACCTGGACATAATTGTTGGTGCTTCCAGTTGAGATCCTCGATTTAATTTTACTCAAAAAATTATCCTCTTCTGTTATATATTTGAGAAAAAAAGGGAAAGAAAAATCTTAAAATTTAGATTACAAGAATGATTAAACAAAAAATGAAAAAGTAAATTATTAAATCCATAATCACCAATGAATTATTTAAATAACTATAAATGATGATGATCCTACTCTAATACAACATGAAGGTTCCACATGCAGTAAAAGTGTTGTATATGGGAAGTCCCAACTTTGATTTTTCCATAATCGATTATCAAAATGGGATAAATACAATGATGAATTCTATTCTCCACATATTAAAATCAAACATTTATAAAAAGAGAAAAAAATAACCACATACGAGAAATAGGATCTTCTAAATCAGTTTTATAATTAATTTATTAATTTTTGAAGAAAATAAATACCTTGTTCCTTGGTACTTTCTTCATTGATGATTTTTGATCATTCAGAATGACCCTTCTAGATTTTTTTAATTGAGCTCACGAGGATCCAAAGTAGAATCCATCTAACGGTGATCCAAATGTCTTCCAATGGCCTATGAACAATACTAATTGTTCTCTGAGTGTTAGAATGAAAATAATAATATTTTGCATCTATCATTCTAGATCGATCATTGTTTTCTCATGAAGAACTTCTCTCATTCATGAGAGGGAGAGATGAGAGGAGTCAAGAGGGAAAATGATTGTATTAGAAATTATGAATTCTCTAGGGTTTGGCACACTAGATGTACATGCATATTAATTGACATGGTGTTTCAGTTACAATAATTAATTATGGAAAAAATTAAATTAATGTATAATTATTATAGAAAACTCATGCCACCTAATACCAATAAAAACACCAATATTTATGATGCACCAACTTGTGCAAAAAAAACCATCAATGAAATCCCATTCAACATAATGATAAAAACATTATTTTTATTTCATAAAAAGAATTGATAAACATTATTTACCAACTTTTAAATAATTAATTTATCAACAGAATTTGTCTTGGTTTATTTGAACTCCTCTTCCATTTATTGAACATCCAAATAAAATATTTTGTTCTCTTCAATAAACATTTTCATTTAAAAACAATTAAATAAATATTTATTATTTTTTTAATAAAATAAATAAATATATTTTATTTAAAATCTAGTAAATAAATATTTATTTAATTTATGTGATCAATTTAAGTTGAATAAAACTATATTTCGATCTTGAGAATAATAATTATTCCATTGAATGAATTCAAATGGAATTTAATCGTGACCACTAGAAACAATTATTGTGTTACACTATAGGATGTTTTCTCATTGGCATTAGGTAGGCTTGCCTAAAGTCCAATATTACTAACTAGAAACGTGTCAAGGAACCCTAGGGAAAGAACGTAAGGTTGAAATAACGAATCCACATTCGAAACCTCACTGTGTAATATAATCCCTTTTCCTCAATATATCATCACGATGGTTTCATGATAGTGTTATAAACCTATATGCTTGATACACTATTCTTTGACCACATAAAATAAACTTGTCATTACACCTTGTCCATTGAATTTTGGGTGATGATTCTATTTTAATCAAATGGTCGATATATCAACTTCCATAAATGTAAGGGAAAACTCCTTCCTCGACATATCCATTAAAACACGTCATTCATGATTTACCCAATGTACCCTATATCCTTCCAACATATGGCATGATTGTATTTATCAGTAAATTAAAATGTGTGAGTTATGACACATATTAATGATAATCATAAAGTATGAAGATCATTATACACACTTTTAGATAGGAATATCTGATGACACAAAAACATGTGGGATTTTTACTAGCGGGTATGATCTCATAATCTCATGTATCAGAGATTACCAAGTGCTAACTTCATGAGAAGAAGTCTCATCCATTTATGGTGACTCACACATGAAAGTCTGTATACTATGTTTCCTATCATAGAATTCCATTCAACTTTAGAACTATATTTAAGAATATTATCATAGAACTTCAGGGTTCCCATCATATCAAGGAACTACTATCACTTTTTAACGCGAAAAATACTCAAGGAAGTTATAAAATTATATTCATTTAGAATAACTAAAAATATATATAAATAAGTTTGATATTTAAATTAATTAAATATTTATGTAATTCAAGTACAAATAGTTGGTTCTAGGACCCCAACTACAACATTTTAGAAATGAAATCCTAGTCTAGATATCATAAGTGGATACAAGATTTGTAATAGATTCACCTTGGGTAAATATACACGAAAAAGGTTGGTTTGTAATTAACTTTATCTCCACTCAGTTGAAAAAAAGTTGTCCTAACTAGACATCTGGTTTTTCACTCCTAGGGTATATGATCTGGATGATTCATAAGAATTTAAAAAATAGTATAAATAATTTTAATATATATTATTAGAGTATTGTGTAATTTGATGGTGTAATATATAATTATTTTGGTTAGAGAACCTAATAATAAAATGACCATGGGTAACCTAGATTGAAACCTAGTAATTTATATATTCGGACATACATTCCATTTATGATTTATTCTTTCTAAGTTCAAAATATTTTTTTTATATGCATAATATTTTAAATTTTCTCATAATTAACTTTTCTGTATTTTACAAAATAGATATAAATTTGAACAATCATGCCAAAAATATATGAAATACAAAAAATTAAGTATTAACCTAATGAAATGCCTAACATGGAGGAAGTATGATTCAATAATTTAATTATGGTACTTTCACAGTTGAATCATGTTGTGAATAATAATATAAATTTTATGGAACACCCTTCTTCAAAAAAGAGATAATGAGTTGAAATCGAGTTGTTTATGAAATAAAGGCCTCCCACTTTTAGTAGATATTCGGATCCCATAATCATAGAACAATGTATTAATTCCATTGAGAAAATATTATTTGTCCTTTAAATATTATAGAAATATTATGACATATTTGTTGAATGTCACCTAGAGGTAGAAACTTATCAATGGTGTAAATTGATCAAGAATACAAATACTAAAGAAGGAATAAAGTCCGTTATGATGAATGTTTTCAATACAATTAATTTTAATAAATAATTTACTAAAAATATAATCATTAAAATGGGAAGGGATTTCCTTGGACTAATGAAAAATGAGTATTAATCAATATATTATTATGGGGAAACATTCACAAGAATTTCATGCTACAACAATATATTTTTCATCAACCCCACAAGTAAGTTTGATTGCTTCTTTTTTGGATTAAAAACCACGTCTTTTAAATTATTTGGTTATTCAAATATTTTACATCTATGATGAAATTATTTGATGTGATCTTAATGTTGTGATGGAGATTGGAAATTCTCAATGATCTCATGGGGATAGAGATAAAAATAGGACATGCGTTTAATTTTATAAGATAAATTGTTAAATATACATGATGGAAGAAATTCCAACTACCCATTTTTCCTAAGTGTTGGAATAATCATCATGAAGATTACATCAATGGAAAAAAGATTTGTTTAAAGTTTGAAATAAAGGGATATTGATATAATGAATTTTTAAGAGAGTTGAAGAAGACTACAAATACGATGTGTGAAAAGAAATATCTAATAAATCGTCAAAATATGGTCTAATGTTTCAACTGAAAGGAATATGAGAACTATGTAAGTCAATTTTCTATGAAAAGGGTAGTCAAAGATATCTTATGACAATAAATTACATGTTCATGATATAAAGAATGATCTTATGTTATCACTACTATCGAGCTAGATTTTGATAATGAATTGGTGGTATGTACACTTATTATTCTTTCAATAATAATAAAATACTTATTTTATTTATTTTTTTTGCATTATTTCATATAATTCATGTATATTTGATCTATTAAAACACCACATAAAGACATGAAGGTAGAATTATTATTGAAAATACTAAGTGGTGAAATCATTTAATCTCAAGTAAATATGTCACTCAGTTAGTATTTATGGGATTAATCTCCTATAAATTTTTTTGAAACTCTCTTTAATAGAATTAGATTCTATATTTTACATGGATTCAATGACTTTATATATTTAAAAACTTAAATTTTTAGAGGCGCAAATAACTTTCCATATCATAAAACATAATAATATTCTATACTAGTTTAATGAGGAGGAGGGATATTCTTTGGAAACATCTCCAAAATCATGGGACTGTTTCATTAAGAGAATGAATATATAGATAAAATGATTGAGATAAAGGAGATGATAACCCATGAAGAAAATAAAATAATAAGGGAATACATTGAGGTATTCCATTGAGATTTATCTTCTCTTCCTCCTAACTGGGAGGTTTATTTCTCAATTAAACTTATTATAAGATCTCTAACCCTATCCAAGATTTCTAAAATAATGAGCCCCATTGAACTAGAAGAACTGAAGAAAAAACTGCTAGAGAATCTAGATAAGGGTTTTATACACCCAAATGATTCACTATGGGGTGAATTTGTGCTCTATATTAAGAAAAAATGTTTCAACGTGTCTCTACATTTATAATCCTGAACTAAATAAGATCATGATAAACAATAATTGTCAATTGTCACAAATTTATGACTTCTTCGATCAACTACCTAGGGCTGAATACTTATTTAAAATGGACCATTGATTAACAAATCATCAATTAATGAAAAAATCCTTGTATTCTCAATTTTTCTTATTTATAATGTACAAAAACAATGTGCTTATATTATTTTTTTGGACTCACCATTTCTCTAACAATATTCATTTTTTATTTAAAAGAGTCATTATAAATTATCTTTAGTTTTTTTTGTAATCTTTATAGTTGATATTATTATATATTTTAAATAAAAGGAGGAAAATATGGAGTGTTTGATTAATTTAATAAATACATTGAGAAAGAATAATTTAATTAAAAAGTACTGTAAATGTGAGTTTTGGATTGAGTGGGTAAAATTGTTGGGGAATGTAGTCTTAAGAAAGGGGATATTTGGGGATCCTTCACTGAAAAATGTTATTGAAGAATGAATTAAACCCAAATATATAATATAAGTTCATAGTGTACATGGATTAGGTAAATACTATAAAAATTTATGAGGAACATATCATGACTATAAAACCCATTAAATAAGATAACTTGTAAGGGAGTGATGTTTGTTTACATTTTTTAATGTGAAGAGAGATTTGAGCAATTAAATTAGAGGTTAATCATTTCATATACAGTCACTCCACCCCATGTTGGGAAGTATTCTATATATACAAAAATTCTTCAAAGAAAGGTCCTAATATAATACTCATGAAAAATTATGAAGTGATTGCCTATGTGTCTCGATCATTAATGATCCATAAATTGAATTTTACAATGCATGATCTAGAATTTTATAGAGTAATCATTACATTGAGGATTTATATGTTTTTTATTTATAGAGGGAAGTGTTACATATATACACATAAAGATATCTTGAAGTATATATTCACATTTAATGGGATAAATATGAGCTCATGATGATGATTATTGATGATAAATGAGCATGAATTCTCAATTCCCTACCATCCAATAAAGGTAGATAAATTATAAAATGATCTATGTAAATATGATACCAAAAACATATCCATGATGAGTACTGAGAATGGTCTAATATTATTATACTTGAAAAAGATAGATATGAGAATATTAAAGTATGGAACAACAAAATACCTTGCGCAAATAATTTATAAACCATCCATTATGATGAATATTACGGGAGGTCAAAGGGTTGATGTAATGATACAAAAAAAGGTGGGTTATATAAAAAATAGAAATACTCTGATTTATAAATGTATAGAGATGGAGTTTTGAGATTTGGGACATGGATATGTGTACCATCAAATCATAAGGTAAACACAGATTTATTGAATGTTGCCTCTCACTCCACATTCTCTATAAACACATTGAGAATGAATATGTTTAAAGATATTTGAGATGATTATTCAAGGTACAATATATAGAATGGAATTTTTTAATATATATCAAAGTTCCTAGTATGTCAGAAAGTGTAGGTGAAAATGAAAAAGACTAAAGGGATGATGAAACCATTACCTATACCTTCATGGAAATCGGAGGACATAACCATTTATTTTATCGTGGGTCATCCAAATATTCCAAAAATACATAATTCCATATAGGTTTTAATAGAATCTCTTATAAATAACAATAAATTAATTCTACATTTTAGAGTATTCTTTTCACTGAACAATAATGAAAAGATATATATCAGAGAATTAGTGATGTTATATGAAACACGACTGTCAATTATTTCATATTTAGATATGTGGTTCACCCCAAAGTTATGTAAAAGTATATAGAATTCCATGAAAACAAAGTAGAGACTCAGTAAAACCTATAAATCCTATATCAATGTCCAATATAAATAGAATTTCAAGATACATGGGGATATATTTAGATCTTACTCTATGTATTTCAATAGAGAATGAGATCAATATCTTACTCTAGTCGAGTTAACATATAATAACAACCACCACTAGTTCATTTAGATGGGTCATTGTGAAGACTTATATATGAAGAAATGTATAACACAAGTATTATGGGATAATGTTAGTGAAACCATGATTCTAGGACCAAAACTAGTTAAAAAAATGAAATTAAAGGTTCAGTCCATTTAGAAATATATCCAAGAAGCACAAATTTGATTGAAGATCGAAACTGACAATATTTGATGTTATCTAGATTTTTTAGTAATTAATATAATGTTACTTCATATATATCCATGGAATATAGTCATAAGGGTTTGATATAAGGGACATCTATGTCCTAGATACACTACCCACTTATATATTATAGATCACATCAATGTTGTGGCCTATATACTATCACTCCCACTAAATTGGAAACAGGTACATGACTTGTTCTATGTACCCCTATTGAGGAAGTAAATACCTTATCCATCACATTTACTAAATGCCACCATGATATAGTTAAAGTATTATCTCTCTTATAAGGAGTTGTTAGGGATGAACTTGGACCATATGTAAAAGTTACACACAACATGACAACTTACAATTGAAAAGTACACTGAAAAACCCGTAAGTATGAAGGGGAAACATAGGATATTGAAAAATAAATTAAATAAAATTACCTTCATTTTTTTTCTTAATGTATGAAATTAAATTTTGAGGTGTAAATTTATATAGGGGAGAAGAATGTAACAACATGGATGTTTATATATGGGAGTTACCTTCTAAATTAAAGTGAATTTTTTATATATAGTAATATAGTATATTATAAAAGAAATACACCATAGTAGTAACACTTTATTATTAATTTGTAACATTACATTTAGAGAATAAGAATGTTGATAATATTATCATTGGGAATTATGTGAATTGAGTATTATGACCATTGGTAATGTATATGTTACAAAGTTATTATTATCATTAGTGTATATTAATGTTAATAAAGAGAACTAATAAATATATAAGGTAGAAACAATAGGCTCATCTAGTAGTATCATCCATTGTGAAAATCATTTATCAATGCTTCATTAGAAGATAACATCGTCGGGATTTTCCCTTTACCCAGCCCAAGAATATCATCAATAATTGAGCATAGAGAAGAATTTTGTATGGGAGAAGTTCAAGTTATAGGAAATCAATAGCTGATAAATTTTGGATGAAATACCCCCTTAAAGTACAAAACTATCCCACCATACCTTGAGAAATATTTTTTTGTGATGAGGGGTTAAGCATCTAAGGGACATGAAGTATTAAAGTGTCAATGCAATTAGAGATGAAATGATGTTTAGTCCAGTACCACATTTTTTATTGTGTAGATGAATTTGTTAATTTTTTTGAATCAAGAAGTGAGAATTAGATAAGGGAAAATTTTGTATTTTTTGTAGAAAATGTAGAATAATATTTTCATAAATTAATAAATAAATATAAAATAGATTTATATTAAATAAATATGATCAATAATAAAAAATAGATTATTAAAATAAAGAAATATTACTTGTATTTTTGTCAATATATATATATATATATATATATATTTAATTAAGATAATTTTTTAGGAAAAATTTACGAAATCATAGCTTCATAAATGCATCCTATAAAACACTATTTATTATTAATATAAATGGTAATATAATTTTATGAAATCATAATTAACTTCATTTGAGAGTCATAAATTTTATTATGTCATTAAAACAAGTATTTTTCAATAAATGATGATTTTATTTAGTAATTAAATTTCTCATATTTAGACATTTATTTTGATAATATAGATTTTATTTTTAGAATAAGGATTTAGAAATAATATTATGATGAATATTTGGTATTTTTTAGAAAGAGGTAAATTTTAATGAATATTGAAATACCAGATAAGTACCATATTTTATGATAGTGTGTATGAATTCATTTTTATGGTTTTTAAAATTTAAATGAATATTTTATCACCCCCTAATTTTTATCTAACATCCCATTATTATTAAGACAGATTCTAGTTCAGTACTTAAATTTATAATATTTTATCTTAAATAACCCACTTATAAATAACACCCTTCAACACCATATCCTTAAAAACATTATAACACACTTAACTTGGTCAAATTCTAAACAAATCAATCTTAAACCCTCTTTCCCACAACCTATAGGTTTTGGTCTACCCAAAATCTAAATCTTTGAAGTCTTAAAGAGTAGTCTAAAGGAGGATAATCAGTGAAGATCTAATTATATTAATTGAGGTCATTCAATTTATTTATTCTTATAACCACTTTATATATCTACAAAACATAATTAAATAATTATATAATTGTCATATTCATACTAAAATGATCTTATATCAATGAAATATCAACTATCCAACTATATATTTCTCTAATTTAAAAAATAAATCATCTCCCATATTATGGTTGGTTCACCACCTCAATGGATTCGATGATTAATTTTTCATCACTGATTACATGGATAGTTTAAAAAATTAAGTAAATGAATTAAATGAATAAATAAAATATATATAATGTGATTAATATTATGGAATAAAAAGTGGGTATTATATTAATGATAATAATAAATAATGTTCATAGTAATTATAACCATCCTAATTGTGCTTATCGAGATTCCTTTATTAATTTGAATATATATTATACAAACTATTAAATATAATAAATATTTTTTAGTATAATTATAAATCATAAATAACATGAAAATTATAAATTATATGAAACTAATCTATTGGATGATTGTCAATGATCAAAATACCGAAACTATTTTGATGAAATTAATTAAACAACACGAAGTGGCCAATGAACACAAAAACGATATAATAAATGAAAAAAATATGATAGTAAATTGATATAAAAAAGAAATATATATATATAAATTCATTAATAAAGTATAACACATACTTAATGTAATTATTCAAGAATTGTGACACACCTCCCAAGCTATTAAAACATCCAGTAAGGGAATTTCAAAGCATGATTTTTATTTTTTTCTATTGGGATTTCCCTCTCAAACACAAATTAGATCATTACTATTATAAGTAAATTCTTCTATATTATATAAATATATCATTCCTTAAATGTATAATAATCTTATTCTCCCTTTTCTTACTGGGTTTATATAATTTTTTAATACCCATTCTAAATATTCTCTCTAAAGATAGCCTGATTAAAGAAAACAGTAATGTTCACTTTTTCTTTCATGTACCAAACCAGAAAGGTTTGTTTCATTAAATGATTTATAAAAATAATAAATATTTTATGGTAAAATATTAATGATTAATATTTATTTTTAGGAAACATTATAAGGTTATATTCTACAAATATTTGTTACCAATTTCTGAATACCTCGATTAAGAGGGTCATTTCTAGACATACCTATCGAGTCATTTCTTATGAATTTTCTTTAAATGAATATGATTTTCATTAGATATTATTATTCAACCAGTTATAAACATAAAGTTATGATTTAATCTATTATTTCATGAGAATATTTAAGACATTTCATTTTGTTATATAATATCTTACCCATCTCTATTTCATTTGTTCTCCTTATGCATAAGATTTACGTATGAATTATTTATCTCGAACATATATGCATGAATATATTATGAATGTGATAGGTGTAAATATTATCATACATCTTACCAATAAATTTTTTAATGTTTTTATCTCATGAGATAATATATATAGTGCACGAGCAATTAGCTTCACATACTTTTTTATATTGTATTGGAAGTAAGCCTTGATTTATTCTTATGATGTCATGATTCATGGTGTTTATACATTCATTTTACTCCATGATATTATGATATCACCTTCTTATTCTAGTATTCCATATGATTGTATGTGATCATCCACTTTAATGTTATTATGATTTACCTTTGGCATTACATGTATTACTTTATCAACACACTTTACTTTGATTATTACCTTAATAGAGTTGATATATCTCTCTTTTCCTTTTTGTATTTCCCTAGGGTTACTTATAAATTAATAAAATATTAGTGGGATTTAGGAACACAATACGTAGTTATAAATAAATACATTGTAGTTTATTTTTAATATAATGTATCTTTTATCCAATATCCCAAGGACACTAGACCTATTGTTTTATTGGGTGTATTTTATTGAAAATTATATCACAAAACATGAAATAAAATATATATAAGACTGGGGTTTCTATAGATATAATGTGTGACTCTTGCTATGAGGACATGTATTTGAGATATTGAATAATATGTCCCATGTTGGGATGCTTCATGTTCTAAATATCATTCCTCGATTACATAGGGGTGATAACTTGTGCGAAGGATTATGAGAGAATAAATGGAGAATTATTTTCATTTAATTTAAAAGAACTAATTACATGTAATATCATTATTTTATTTTAAAATACAATTTTTTTGAGAATTATACTACTATGAGGTAAACAAAAAAACATAGTGTAGTGAATGTAAATGACAAAATTTTTAACACAACACTACCAATTAATGTTGGTGATGACTATCCATTATGGATAGTATAACTTTACAAAATATATAATTCTAGACACCACTATGTACAACATGAAATCAACTACTTAGATCTATCACAAATGAATGTAAGAACATTTTCCTTTACAAAATTACAAAAAAGTACATCTTCATGCACATTAAAATGTTTAAGTGGTGTTGAGTACATGAATTCCTAATTAGATTTCCACTAAAGAAAATTCTAAGTATAATAAAAAATGCAATGTTTTTGTAAAGTAAAAAGTTCAGTGTCCTCCAATAAATAAAATCACAGTCTAGATACTTCATGTATATATAAGAACTAGAAAAGATGCAAACTGGGGTAATAACTATGAAAAAGGTTGGTAGGGAATCAACATGATATTTACACAGTAAACCACTAGTGGTCCTAACTTCACACATAATTTTTACACTCTCGGTGTAGTGACACTTACTATAGTAACCAAGATCTGGTGACTACTGTATTACATTGGCATTAATACAAAGGGAAAAATCCCAAAGGTTTGTCTAATTTAGCTGTTTTATATAACTATATGCACAAATGATAAAAATTTTACATTGGGAATATAAAATAAAACATATAAATGGAAAAAATATAGCATCCTTAATCTCATTAAAATAATTCAACGTTATATCCCAAAGAAAGGAAAAAAAGAATTGTGATCTCAATTACTCTATAAGTGCCACTTTCCATGGAAGATATCTTGATTCAATAAGATATAATAAATATGGAAAGGTAAATTACTAAACACACATCCATTTTAATCAATAACTGAACTATCATTTTAAGATAGGACATAATAAAAATTTCTAGGTAAATAAATGAAAACAGAAGACATTTAGTCAATAAAATGAGAATAAAATTCATGTAGAGATAATATTAATGGGAAAAATGTCATGTATAATAGTAATAAATTTATTATCAATTATGTATATGCTTAATTGTTTGATATCATGATCTTAGGCATCATGATACCTCTACGATCAAAAGCTATCATAAGACATTTGAGAACTTTGGGTAAAAACCCATTTAATTTGGCCAATTTATTTGTCACATGAGACCCATCGATGCATCGATGGTCTATATAATTAAGGGAACCACCAAAAATCACATATATAATTCATTTCCCATATATAAAATAATCAATTTAATTCATGAATAATTTTCATAATAAAAAAATATACATATTGAGTAAAGAACAAAAAATTATCAATATTACACTAGTTAATCAAAACAAAATTCAATATAAACAATATATGTACAATGGAATAAGGTTTTGGATACAATAGTATCGATGAAACAATGAGTATTAATATTTTAGTGAATTTTAATGTCCAATTATTACAATAATGTTAATGTTTTAAGTGAATTTAATGACTAAAAAATTAATCCAGAAAGTGAATACAAACAATTTATCAGGTCAAACTGATCATAAACTGTCCAAAGGAAGAATAATTGTAGGATCATTAAAACATACCTCACTATAGTATAATTAAAATAGAGCGTTATGTTCATCAATGAATAGAAAACCCATAAAATTATTGTCAAAAAAATTGTTGAAAAAATACAATTTTTAATTTGAAAATAAAATTTAAAAATTATAAATTTATAGAATAATTGGGAATGAATATTTTAAAAGAACCCTGTAAATATATAAATGAAGTCTCAAAATAATGAGTAGCTATGATGTTAGAAAAATTATGTACATGAAATGTACATAAAAACAAACATACCTTTCACAATATTATATGAAAAGAAAATAGTACCTTAATAAAAAATTGATGGAATGATTCCCTTTAAAATCGTTATAAAAGAAATAGATGTATTAAATTTTACATAATAAATCATTTGATTAAATATAATTACTTTTGTAAAGAAATTTTGGAAAACAAGGATATGGAAGAAAAATATATCTAATTCAAAGGTAAATAATATAAGTTTTCATTTTAAAATTTTAACATTTTGATCTAAGTACCAAATATAGTAAAATATGTAAGAATATATATAAAATACTAAAATATCCATAGTGTAAGATAATTATTGGTTCTTTTGAAGGCTAAACTATATGATTCCTTTAACATGACTATATGCAACCCTGAAAGAATGTAAAATTGTAAAATAGATTCTTACGACTTTGGTAACTTTGAAACTGTAACCCCCTAAAATAATAAACATGTATTGAGTCATTTACCATTATTAATATATAGTTATTCATGTTAAATATTAAAAAATGGAGGTATATAAATCACATAAAAATATATAAGTACATATCAACAAATATTTCTCCAATAAATGGAAATTTATATGAAATCTCATACCTCACACTTCCCATTAGTTTAGAACTCATTAAACTCATATATAGCTTCTTAGAAATTGTTAATAACACATAATTGAACTATATAACTATTTACTATATCACATATGATGTATATATAACAACTCATCTCCCATTTATTAACAACTTCATTATAACTATTGTTTCTTGTATTAATTCACTTTTTTCTCTTGCAAGTTTTTTCCTAAATGTTTCTCATCATGAAAATTGGATATAGTTCCATAATCTCCAGAATGATTTTAATGTTGTAAATATTTTTTTCATTAGATATATATTTATTAAATTTCATGAAAATTGGACATAGAAAACGAATCAAAATGCTTTATAGAGATGATAAGTCATACGTATGCACAAATGATGATATCATATTTTAATGGGAGACATGGTAAGGATGTGATTGACATATTAATTTTAAATAATCAATATAATTTCATATATACCATATATTTTAATAAAATTTATAATTATTACCTTTCATGTATATTTTATGTGAAAAATTAATCACATTGCTTTGCAAGGAGTTTGTCCACCGTACACATGAGAAACATTATCATTTTCTAAATGGAATGAAAATTAAGATTGTATATGTGATCTTATAATTAAAACAATATAATTTTATCATTAATATTATATATAAATAAATTAAATCTTCCATTTTATCCATCCTTGATAAGTGTTGATGGAAAACTAGTTACATCAGTTTGCAAGGCAGTAGTCCTTCGTACACACAATAAATATAGTTTGTTGGAAGGACTACTGCCTCGCAAAGTAAAATAAAAATGCTCATTTACGATTGTTTCCAATTCTTTAGAAGGCCTCTTTAGGTTTTCACCCAAATACATATTAGGTTATTTTTTGATAAAAAATGAATATAGTTTGTTGGAAGGATGGTAAATAATTAATTTGGGTAGGCCCTGGAAATAACAAATGACTTTGGAAGGGAGAGGATGGGTAGAGAGGGGTAGCCTTCAATAGTTGGGGGAGGGGGAACACATGTAATATTTGAAAAGAATGAATTACACCCACATATTTTTGATAAATAAGGACCCAAAATGGATCATTCCTAAATCATTGATGGAAAAAATTAATTTTACCTTATTAGATAATATTAATTATGATAATTATAAATATGGAATCAATTTTATAAATTTTACTTCATGTAATTTTCATAATTTAATTTAAAATAAAACATGCAGACATTATGAAAAATCAATTTTCAAAGGAAGGAATATCATAATTATAAATAGTATTAAATAAGAATTAGTAATAAAATTTATTAAAATGATATAAATTAAATTAATTTTAATAAAATTAAGCTATCATTTCATTTATATTTTTTTTTTAAAAAGTAGAAGGTGAATTCATTAAACAAAAATATTGTTTTTAATAAAAATTAATATGTTTCACTTTTCTTTAAAAAACCTATATTTTAAAAAAATACTAAAAAATTAACCTTAAGATAATTTATATATATATTTTTGATATTTTTTATTTTTTCAAATAAATTTTATAAATATTTTAAAATGTAATTTTAACATAACTGTGAAAATGAATTAAATCCATTTTATTTGAGAAATACATTTCTTTCATAAAATAATTATTTTACATTAAAATTGTTATTTTTAATTATTTATAATAATGAGATAACCAATGGACATACTTAAACAATATCATTTTATAAATAATTTTTTCTTATTCATACTCACTAGATTAATGGATATGTTATAATGGCCATGTTTAAATAATAATACTTTAATAGAGTATATTGTTTCATTTAAACCTGGTGTTGCGTGAATTACAAGATATTGACGAAAATAATTTATTTAGAAATAAATGTATTCTAATATCCCAGGGTGCTATATTATACCCCCCTTTGATAAATTTCACCCTAAAGTTTTTATCTCAATAATAAAAGGTTAAACCTTTTTTAAAAACCTACATCTTAATATTGGTTAACAAAACGTCCTCTTGAAAGTGAGAAAGAGAAATAAAAAGGTCATCCAAGGTACCACATAATTAGGTTTCCTCTTAAGAATAAAATTTAATGGAAGAAAAGATATGGACATGGAATAAAATCATAAATAATAATGGGGACTGATTGAGATCATGATAAAGAGAAATTTTGCCACCAAAAATATATAAATATGTGATGAGTTAAAATATCATTGATTCATATGAAATGACTGTAAATGGATAAATTTTTTATTTCAAGTTCATATAACTAAATTTTGAAAATTATTTTACTATAATGATAGATGAAAATAGAAAATATACATTCTAGGATTATTTCCTTTTCATAAGCATAATTTTACCATCATATATTTCTTCAAATAAAGAGTATTCATGATTAAATAATCAATATTGATGAACTTTAAGTGAATAAAAGTTACACAAAAGAATATAATTTCATTTCTAATATCTCTCGATATCTTCCAAAACTAAAATAATTATCACATGCTATCCAAAAATAAATTAATACATATAACTTCAATAATAACCCTGAAGTTCAACTGAAACCATTCAATTAGTAGTTAACCTTATGACCCTTCCAAAATATGTCTTACCAAATTCAACGTCCAAAATTTTAGAATTAAGGTCACTAAATTTCCAAATTAACTTAACATTAGTTACCCAAAACAATATAATGTATCTCATAATATAACCTAATAAATATGTGAATAACGTAATTATATAATCTCCTTGAACATGGTAATAACCCGAATTACCGTAATCACTTAATGAAGACATGCATTATTTGAAACAATTTAACTATATCATCATTACTTAAATAAAGTAAATCATTATTCAATATATTCTATAAATCAAAAAATGATCTAAACATCATCAATGATAACAAAACACACTTTTTCATCAAACTAATAATTTGTTTTAATGTCATCAATACTATCCCATTTACTTCACATAATTCAATCATCTCTTTATCTATACCAATCATCATTTAGTCAACATTAGATTCATTTTAAGTGTTATCTTTACTTTAATCATGCATTTTTAGGAAATATCACCATACCAATGAATCACATTTCTTGGTTATAGTACCATTCAACATATTCATTCAAATACACATATAAAAACTACATAAGTATAATCCATATTCCTTTCAAGGTTCTTATAACCAAAATTCCTTTGATAAAATACTTATACAATATAGTTATTCAATCCAAATACACAAAAACAGTAATCATTCCACATCAGCAATAGTAATAATAGAACCTTGAACTTGATCCCTTATCTAATTTTATGGTATATTCCCATTATGTTGTGAGAATTATATTGCATAGTACTCTTTCTAATTATAGTTAAATAATTGAAAATTAAAGGTTTCATTCAGACCTTTTCACTCAATAAATTTATGGAATTTCTCTCCACACTTGAAGAAAAGTCATGTTTCCTTCATAAAGGTACTGGGGTTTTCTTTCCACAGTAATCACATGTGGAAAAATCCATTTTCTATTATTCCTTTATCAAATTTTATCTATTTCATCCACTTATTATCTTGATTCTATTTTAATAAATTGGATATAGAATATTAATTCTCTGTTTTGAAGTTGTATAAATCTATTTCATTATATGATAAAAAAACTGGGAGTAGAGTTCCCATTGGAAACATGGATTATGAACTTTAAATAAATGGTCAATTTATTCATTCCATATTTCATATGTAATATGTAACATACTTTGATGGCCTTATAAATTTTTCCTTATACTCTTTAGCATGTTCTTGTTCCATTTTATTTAATCTAAATAACATTATGTTCTTTTAACTTAATTGTTTCAAAGGTTAATATTTTTTGAAGAATGTTCCTTTAAAATATTTCTATTCCATACGATATTTTTTGAATTCCTCCCAATTGTTCTAGATTAATTACCAACATTGATCATCATCTCCTTGGATACAATACACTAAAAGGGTTAGATTTTCATTTTCATTTCCTCCAATAGACAAAAATAACTTTTCATGTGACTTAATCCATTACCTTGCTACCATTCGATTAATAGCCCTGCTAAATGATAGTGGCTTACGTCAAATGAAGAGTTCGAACATAGGAGAATCAAATTATTTAAAAATAGGTTTCTCTATTCAGTTATGTTAATTTTTAATAACCCGATTAAGCTACTCTAATATATCCATGGTCTACTTAGTTTCAATGCAAGTTTGAATCATTTTCTCAGTAGGTAAAGATATACATTAGTCACAAGTAATGATACCCTTTTTTCTTCTAGGTTCCATTTCATATTAATGTAAAATAATGGATTATATTAAGAAAATATGAATTTTAAATAGTAATTTATAATTCTAAATCTGGTGTAATACTTAACATAAATAAAAAATTTCTATATTTTTAATCTCAGAATCCAAAATATTGTTTCTTTGGTGATATATTTATTTTAACATCATTCATAATTGTTTGAAAAGAAAATGTGAATTATATTAACCATATATATTGTGTATGTAAAACTAGTTGTATAATGATCAAAATTTTCATGTACTAGAAATTGATAAAGTAATGTTTGACATTCATTTTTCAGAGTTATTACCCCTAGAGACATCAATTCCAAAATCAAGTCCACTTGTATTTTCTAGAAATGTATTTATTTCTAGGAAAAATAATACAATCAAATATATACCAAATTTTTAGTTTGTTCTTCTATACATATTCTTAAACACTACCCTATGGTTATTTTTCCAAATGTATGTTTTATTTAATCTAGTTTCCAGGGTTTTTACTAATCATTCAGTGATACTAACTACAACAACCTCGATTCGAGTTACCCATAGCTTGCGCCTACTTTATTTCATTGACATTGATACAAGGGGTGAAATCCCAATAGACCAATCCTTTTAGTAGAATTAGATAATTTGATACATACATATTACCCATTTTATATTGGGGATATAATATAAAATATATTAATGGAAAAAAATTAGCATCCGTGAAATCATTAAAATATTTATTATTCACTCCACGGGGAAAGGAAACAAAATAAGAGAGATTTTAAATTCTTAGTAAGGGTCAATTAAAGTGGAATATATAATGAATCAATAAGGTATAATAAATATAGAAATCTATATAACTGAACACACATGGCCTTCAATTAATAATTTATCTATCATGATTAAATACTGAATAATCAACCTATAAAGAAAATTAATTTAAAAGGCATGTAATCTAATAAATTAACAGAGAATGAATGGAATTAAAAGATAATATGCATGTAAAAATATCAAGGGTAATAAAAAAATAGCAATTAATGAAATGCTTAATTTTTAATCTTAAGATCTTAGGCATCATAAATCCTCTACCGCCAAGATCATTCATAAGACAATTTTGATCTTGCGTAAAAACCCATTTAATTTGTAAAATTGATTTGTTTCATGAGACATGTTTATTAATTTATGGATATATAATTATTTTCCCTATACGTCTCTATAAGTCCAAATAATTCCATATATATCAAATAATCTATTTAATTCATGAATAATACGCCTTATCAAAAAATATCTATATCGAGTAAAGAATATGAATTTGTAAATATTTCCCCAGGTAATCATACAAATTTCAACAAAAACACCATATGTAAAAATTGTATATGATTTAATAAATAATCATATCCAATATATATGAAATATGGATATTTAAGGGAAAATTAACGCCTAATGATAACAAAAAATTGAATGTTTTAAGAGAAAGTTAATGACTATAAAAAGTAATCAGCAATGTGAATTCCCATATTTTCCTTGGTCAATTTGATCATAAACCATCAAGAGGATGAATAAATATGGAATCATTTAAACATAACCCCTTTAAGTATATGTAAAAATAGAGGTTTTCTTTTCATTTATTAATAAAAATACAATAAAAATTTATTAAAATTTATTAGGAGGAAAATAAAATTTTCACTTAGAAACTACCTTTTTAAAATTTAAAAATTTTAAAGATAGAGGAAAAACAATATAATGACCCTGACTCAAGTAACCTAGACTCTATGTCTACTTCATTACACTAAAGGTAGATATAAGTGATCACATACAAAAGTAATGAATAGAATAGTATTATTAATTAACAGGATACATACATGATACACATTTTACCTTAGTAATATAAAATAAAACATAATTCATAAAAAATAACATGATCTACATCCTTCAGAATTAATAGATGATTTATTTTTCATATCCCAGTGAAAGGAAATAAAATAAGGGTGTTCTAAAATTCCTAGTAAGGGTTAAATACTATAGAATATATCATGAGTAAATATTAATATTCAATATAGAAAGGTAAATAAATGAAAACAACTACTATTTCATCAGTATATTGTGCATGAAAGAAACCATAATCAATATTGAATGTAAATAAATTAAGACACATGACATTTAATAAATAAAATGAGAATGAAAATAATATACATATAATATCAATGTGAAAATATCATGGATAATAATAATGACAGAATTCCAAAAAAAGAGATACTTTATTATTAGAGGCCATGATCTGAGACATCATGATACCTCTACTATCAATACCATTCACATAAAATTTAAAAAATATGGTTAAACACTCGCATAATTAGGCCATCTAAATTTCCTCATGAGACATGTAAATGCATTAAAGGAGTATCAATAATTGGGACCCACCTATAACTCAAAGTAAAATACATTCCTTATATATTGAATGATCGATTTAATTCAGGAATAATTTTCCTTATTAATAAATATCTCTATTGAGTAAATAATATAAAATTTTCAATATTGTATCATCCTTTTACCGATAATTAAGATATGTTTTTGAAATCTTCATGTTTCTCCTTTTTCTCATTTTTTTGTAGAGGACTGAGAAAGAATTGGGAGGATACCTATAATGGGGTAGTCTGATATTTTTTGGATTCTTAACATTAACCATTTCTTCTACAAGATGAAAGAGTATTTCACACCATGTAAATAGGTTACATTATGTGTCTATATTATTGGGTAAAATTTGTGAACAGATTCATGTTGTGAAAGGTTACATGCCGTGAAGAGAAATTTCATGTCGTGAATGTTTTAAATAAAATATTTTAAATTCGAGAAAAAAGATTTCTGTACATACTTAAACATTGTGGATTTCACAGCTCTTAAAGGAATTACATGTCATGTAATTCCCCAAAGAGGGATTTTTAGGGTGTATCTTGGGATTTTGGTTCACAATTGATCATTTCCTTTTATTTTCTATCAAACTAAAAGTCCTCTCTGGTGATTTTTGGAGATACCATTCCTTTCATATTGATTTGTTCGACATTATATCCTCATTTTAGTATTAGTGTATCTATTTGGGTTAGTTATATTTTTTACTTATTTGTTGTCCAGGATCACAATATCTCCCTTGGGCTGCATTATCAGATTTGTAGATCTATGTTGGTGTTTCTTCATGTCTTCTTCCAAGATCCGTTGTGTGATCTCATTCTCGAGGTCGGTCTTTTGCCGGTTGTGGTGCATAAGATGTTTTTTCTTGAGGCCTGTGGTGTTTTATATTCTCCACTAACCCTATTTCTCAGTTGAATCATTCCTAAGATGTTTGGATTGGATTTAAGGACCTTCATTAACATAGTTGTGTTTTTTTATTGGTGGATCCCATTGCGGGCATGTGCGGCCTGAGTTTTGAGTTTTGTGATTTGATCTCTAGCATGCGTTTGATAAATTGTATTGTTTCATTATTTTGAATCTATATACATGTAAATTAATATGAAATTAGCATGATTTTTTGTGTGTGTTGGAATGAGATTTTGAATTAATGTGGGTCTCCTGGGTTTTAGAATAATGGAAAGAAAAGGGGGTATTTTCAAAGCACTGAAAATGGTTTTGAAATGTTTTTTGAAACATTTAAAATATTGTGAAAATAAGAACATGGGTTACCTTGAGTACTTAGAAAATATTTTAGCTTGATTCCATCATCAATTTTGGGGCCCCACTTTCTAGGGTTTTCCCCTTGTCCTAGAGTGTATGTTATTGGCTCTATGTATGTATATGATGTTGGAATTTCACATTATGGGGTGTATACCAAGTCCTAGAGTGTATATCATTTGCCTTTGGTACCGTTGTGTAATATTTCATAGATTTTTGGGTATGAGTAGTCTGATTCTAGAACTGTTGTATTCCATGGTATTGTGATTCCTGTACAACAACTGTTGTGTCATTTTTCTTGGATTTGGACTATTTTTTCCTTGATATGCATGTTGATTCTGGTGAAAGATGATATGGAAAAAGTTCTTTGAAATTGATATACCTTATTTTATTTTATAACATTGATGAAATGTAAAATGTTTACAATTTATTCTATAAAAATTATTTACTAACTATCATACAATGTTTTATTTAAATTGATCATATATGAATTGTTATACAGATACTTGTTATGGTACACCTGGGTGAGATCCTAATAAGCATGTTAGATCAATCCCCAGAAACCTCTTCAGTGGTGCATAGACCATTGTTTGTATTCTATTTCAGGGAAAGGTAAGGTCTCTCAGAGAGGCAGTAAGGTTTAATGTCAATTGGGTTGGGTAACTAGAGGTGAGATATAGGGAGTTCCTCCATTCTATCTTTTATAGTAGCTGTTTGGTTCTAGACTTTTGTAGATGGAATTGTCTCTTGGTGTTTTGGATTCTTTGGTAATTTATTTTGTATTCACTGTCTTTTTAATGTTATGGCATGTATTCATTAGTCTTAAGCTGCTTCTTTTTCTACATGTATATATATTCATTACAATTTTTGTTAATTGGGTGAAATTGTTTCCTCTAGTTTTTTTTATTCCCGGGTTCCTGTCACCTGCCCGTGTGCGTTGGCAACACCATTTGAGAAATTTGACAGAATGGGTTGGCTCCCATGTTTGAGGGTAACCTACATTAGTTTGTTATAATTTTCTATCATAGGTAATTTTTCATCAATTATCCTTGTATTAGGACGCCTCTTAGATTGGATATAGGATTTCTCTGGACTTTAGAGGTATGTTACGATGAAGGCATGTCCAAATTTTTCATAAAAAGATGCAAGTTTCCATGGGACGTTGGGATATGTTCTCTAGTATTGATTTTGGTTTTAAATATCATTTTTTTCTTATAGTTTTTATAGTTTTACCACATATTTTGTGTTTTGTATTATTATTCTTATGTTTCGGTGTGCAGCATTTTTCTTCTGAGACGTCTTCTATGAGTTTCTCAGGAAGGTATAGTTGATGCACCACATGGGAATCCTCCTATAAATCAGAATCTCATCAAGACTATCATAAAATAAGTTTGTGCTTTGGACCAGGATGTACCATGAACTTATAATGCAGTCGTTGATGTATATCTAGGAGTTGGAGGAGGGAGAGATTTATCTTCAATGTTATTTTGTGATAAGCCATCGTCCTTTAAAAAATGGTTTAACCTCAAGAGTTGGAGGACTAACTATATAGGCTTTATCAAAGAATTTAATTCTTGGAGACAATTGAGAATATTATAGTGAAATGAACAAAATTTAGGCTTAAGGGTTCTGGAAACCCTTTGTGGGATTTTATGGTCCAGGTAGATAACCATGTGGACTTGGATTGAAAGGGTTTCAAAGCCCTTTTCTATCAATAATTTTGTTCATAGTTGATGATTCTTGAAAATTCCATGGAGTTCTTTTATTTTCAATTAGAAGAGTGTAAGGTGTTTGAATAAACCAATAATTTTGATGAGCTTTTCCATTTTTCTCTGGACATGGTGAGAAATGATCAGTTGAAGGCTTAGAAGTACCTACAGGGTTGTGACAGGGTATTGGGACTCATGTGTTTATATTGAAAATTTATAGCTATGAAGAGACTATACACTGAGCTATGATAGAAGATATGGATATGGTAGGCAATGTTTGTTTCCCCAACCATTCTTTTTAATCTACTGGTAGTTTCAATGGCATGCATGGGATGAATAGATAGTGGAAGGATCGTTGCAGAAGTCATGGTGGTGGGTCTTAGGAATGAGCCTCCTCTACACCATCTGCTACAGCTAGCAGTGTGCCACTGACTTTCTATCAGTGTGGTAAGCTCGGACAAACCAAATGTGTTTTCCTATTCCCATGAAGATGAGTATCAATTGTGGGTGTGTTGGTCATTTACAGTTTTTTTGATAGGATATGACTATGCCTCATTATGGTCAGGGTCAACTGACACCAAAGGCAACTGTAGTGAATTTAGAAGCTTCAAGGAATATAGGGCTCCATTCAAAAGCCTTAGGAGTTAAGAACATTTATAAATTATATGAGTGTCAAATAAAATCCAATGAATGTATGTGAACAGTGATAGGTACCATCCTTATTGCATCTTTTGTAACAATTTCTTTATTTGATATTGGTTCCTCTCACTTGTTTATATCTTCATTTTTTATTAATGTTATTAAACTTCCAACAGAACTTATTTCCATTGTAATGGAGTTAGAAACACCTCTTGGAAAGAGTATAGATCAAGGTTTTGGTGTCTTTGTTGTTCGTTAATGATAGTTGATAAAAATTTTGTTGCGTATTTTATTGTTCTTAATCTATAATTGTTTGACATTATTATCGATATAGATTGTCTTGTCTCTCATCGAGTTGAGGTTTCTTGTTAAGGATATTGTGTTTTGTTTCTTTCTACCGATGGAAGATATCATGTGTTTCAGGTAGAGTGGGACCTGAGGTCACTTCATACAAGGCCTTCCCACCCAGAGCTCAGAAGTTTGTTTTCTTATATTGTATTGATCCTATTGACATTTATTCTATTATTGATCTTCTAGTTTTTAGTTTGGTAATTTTTTGATGTTTTTCCCAGAAAATTTATCTTATCTTCATATATAGAGAGAGGAAGAGTTTACGATTGAACTAATTCTAGGTATGAAACCAACATTGATAACATCTTATCATATGACACCAGTGGAGCTAAAAGATCTCAAGATTCATCAAGATGATGTGTTGGTTAAAAGGTTCATTTTCCCAAGTGTTTCACCTTGGATATCCTCTGTTCTCTTTTATAAGAAAGAAGATGGTTCACTTCGGTTATGTGTAGACTATTGTAATTTCAAATAGGTCATGGTAAATAAAAAATATCTACTACCTCATGGGGATGATTTTTTTGATCCGTTAAAGGGGAATAGGGTTCTCGAAGATTGATCTTCAGTTTGGTTATTACAAGCTTAGAGTCTGGGAGTCTGATATACCAAATATAACATTTAGGAGAAGGTATGACCACTACGAATATATTGTGATGCCTTTTGTTCAGTCTAATAATCCTTTAGTTTTTATTTCTTTGATGAAACATATATTCCATAAATATCTTGACACTTTTGTGGTTGTGATCAAGGATCATATTCTGGTTTGTTTGAAATCTGTGAACGGGTACGAGCACTATCTATGTTTGGTTCTATAAATTCTAATAATTCAATATTTTTATGGAAATATTTTGAAATTATGTTTCTAGATTCAAGAAGTGAGGTTATTAGGGAACAATATTTTGAAACATGGCTTATGAGTTTTTCCAAATAAAGTGAAGGTTGTTTTTTCATGGAAGGAACCATGGAATTTCATTGAGATTAAAATCGTATTTTCTCACTCTAGATATACCAATGAAATATTAAGGATATCACTAATATGGCATCAAAATTGACTGTTCTTACAACAAAATTGTTGAAATTCACATGGTATGTGAAGATACATTCTTCTTTTAATGAACTCAAACAAATTCAGACATCAGATCCTATTCTGATCTTACCAAATCCCAGTAACGGACACATTGTGTTAATAATTTTTCTGCTCCTAGTTTGGTATGAATACTTATGTAGTATGACCATTTTTTACCATAAATATCTATTTATATTCAACCACATGATAATAATTACCCTACACATGATTTAGAATTTTCTTCAATTATGTATGTGCTTGAATGTTGGAGGCACTATATTATTGGGTGAAGGTTCACTATCTTCCCTGATCATAAGAGTTTGAGGTATATATTTTATCAAAAGGACATAAATATAATATAGATATGTTGGGTAGAATATCTTCATATGTTTGACATTGATATCACGTACACCCCAAGGAAGGGCAATGTCATTGTAGAGACTCTTAGGCGGAAAGTACCATTACAGTCTATTTGGGAATTGATGGAGGAGAGGAACTTTATTGAGTTTTTCAATTAGAATAACCTATATGATTATTAAGATGTTTTAGGTATGGTTATGAATAGTGTTTAGTTATCCCCATCACTCTTAAGGTCTATCTTTTAGAGTTTTTAGGAGGATTTTTAGTTTAGTAATGTTCTATAAATACTTTATGGTGGGGAGACCATTTCTTATCGGTCTCTTTGATCAGATGGTATTCTATAATTTAAGAATTGAGTTATCATCCCAGTATCTGTGAGACATTTAGTCTTAATTAATTGTCATATATATTCATCTATCATTCATCTAGGAGATAAAAATATGTATTATTACATGATATGATTATTCTAGTTGGTGGGTATGATGCATGACATTTCGGATAATGTGACTTGCTGTTACACCTAATAACAGATAAAGGTAGGGCACTTGAATCCCTCTAGTTTTCTACATCCTCTTTTGGTGCCAATATGGAAATGTGGTAATGTGTAAAAGGATATTTTTGTTTTATTACCATGGACTCACCAAGGGAAGAATTAAATCTAAGTGGTTTTTGATCGGTTTATGAAGTCTGCTCATTTCATTATGATCAAGGATACCACTAAGGTTGAAGAACTGGGTAAGCTGTATGGGTTGGACATTTTGAGGGTACACGGGAGTCTTTCTACCATTGTTTCAGATAGGGATCCTAGGTTTACCTTGAGGTTCTAGAGGAGTATCTAAGAGGCAATGGAAACTATGGTCAAGTTGATTACAGCTTACCAACCATAAAAAAATGGCCCAATGGAGCAAGTAATTTAAATCCAGGATGATATGCTTTGTGCATGGGTTCTTGACATTGGTGGATCATGTGATGGACATCTGAGACTAATTTATTTTTTTTTCAAAAAATTGTTATCAGTCTTAGATAATAATGGCTACCTTTGAGGCGTTGTATGGATTCCCATGCAGATCACCTCATTATTGCGATGAGGTGGGAAAATTCTATTTACTGGTACCAAGTTTGTTCTAGGAGATGTTGTTAAAAAATCAAGATGTACATTGATGTATATTTACAGTCCATAGTTGAGAGAAATTTTATGGAGATCAGATAGTTAGTACTATAGATTTTTTTACTGGTGAATGAGTTTTCTCGAATGTTTCTCCATAGTTGGGTCACCATCGGGTTGAAAAATAAGGAATGTTTTCATCGAGATATGTAGAATAGTTTGAGGTTACTAGGTAGCTCAGACAAGTTTTTTATCACTTATAATTTTCATTTTAGTTGATTGGGATTCAAGAGTTTTTTCACTTGTATCAGTTTAGGAAGTATCGCCATGACCCTAATCACATTTTGAGTTGGGAATAAATTTATTTATAGTTAGATGTTTTAATTATGAAGAAACTAGTTGATATTATTGAATGCCAAGTGAAATTATTTCATGGGAAGTTGATTCTTTTTGTCAGTGTTCTATAGAAACAAATATCAGATTCTCACGAGACATGGGAATGCGAGTTGTTGATGAGGGATCGATGGATTCATCTTTGTAAAGTGATTACATATTCCATGTGACTTCTCGTGGACAAAAAATCATTATGGTGGGGATTTTATACCATTTTTTACTAATCTATCAAGAATATCTTTGACCATGTCATGGTTCTTCTTTTTCATGTTGTCTATGGACAACTAAGAATAAATTGGGAGGATTCCTATAATCATGAATTAAGATATTTGTTGGACTCTTAGCTGTAACCAAATTTCTCTGCTAGACACAAGAGGATTTCGTGACATGTAACTAGAATACATGACATGTATATGCTAATGGGTATATGTCATGAAAGGAATCAAACTAGAAAATTATACACTTTATGAAGTGATTTTTCACATTGTGACTGTTTTAAATAATGGATTTTAAATCTAAGGTGACAGATTTCTTGGTGTACTTAAACACCATGGATTTCATGGAATGTAAGGTAATTACACGTCCGGTAATTCCATGAGTATGGATGTTTTAGGGAACAACATGAGGTGTTTGTTCTGATTTAATCATCCATTTTCATTTTCTCTTGAACAAAAAATCAACTCCTATGAATTATGGAGACACCGATCCTTCTATATTGATTCATTCAATATTTGATCATTGTTGCAGTTATAATGTGTCTTCCAAGGTGAGTGATATTTCTACTTCTTCACTATCCCTAATAGAGGTAGTTCCATTAGGTTGAATTATGAGAAATGTTGATGTAAGTTGTTGTTTCTTCTTTTCTCCTTCCAAGATCTATGGTGTGATCTCATTCTAGAGGATGTTCTTTTGTTGTTCGTGGTGTAGCAAGAATTTTTTCTTGATGTCTGTGGTGTTTCATCTTATTAGAAAACCTCTTTCTCAATTGAATCAATCTTGAGATGTGTGGATTTGATTCTAGGGAATTAATTAAAATCGTTGGGTTTTTGTTGTTGGTGGATCCCATTTTGTGCTTGTACGACCTAATTTTTGAGGTAGGTGGTTCTGTATCTAGCCTATGTCGGATAAACTATATTGTTCAATTTTGATGAATTGGTTAACTAGAAAATTGGTATGAAATTGGCATGATTGTTTTTGTGTGTTGGAATGTGATTTTGAATTAAAGTGGTTTTCCTTGCTTTTTGAAAAATCAAAAAAGAGTGGGTATTTTTAAAACATTGAAAATTGTTTTGTAAAACAGTTTTAAAATTTTATTCAAAACATTGAAATGATTATGAAAATGAGAAAATGGGTTACCTTGGGTACTAGTTGGATGGTTTAGGTTAAGGCCATCATCCATTATGGGGTTTCACTTTATGGGGTGTTCTTATTGTCCTAGAGAGTATATTGTTGGATATATGTAAAGATATGATGTTGGGGTTTCACATTCTTGAGTATCTCCTGGGTCCTGGACTATAGATCGTTAGCTTCAGGTACTATAGTGAATTGTTTCATTGTTTTTTTGGGTTTGAGTAGTTGGTTGCTTGGCATGTTGTATTCATTGGTATTGTGATGCCTATGCTGCTACTATTGTTTCGTATTTCTTGGTTTTGGACTATTTGATCCATGATATTCATGTTGATTCTTGTGAAATATCATATGGAAAATTTAATTTGAAATTAATATACCTAATTTTTCTTTTGTACTATGATAAAAAGTGAAATGTATACCATGTTTTCTGTTTATCTAATTGACTTGTTATCATGCCATGTTTTATATAAATTGAATATATAGGATTTTTTATAGAGATATTTGTTATAGAACACCTGGGTAAGATCCTATTAAGCATGTTAGCTCACACCCTTTTCACCTCTTCAGTTGTTTATAGTTCTTTTTATGTAATCTGTTTCAGGGAAAGGTAAGGCGCCAAAGTGAGGAGGAGAGGTTATGTGTCAGTTGGGTTAGTTAGTTGGGGGTAAGATAATAGAATTTCTCCCATGCCATATTTTGGAGTAGATGTCCGGTTAAGGTACATTGTAGTTAGACATGTCTCTTGAATTTTTGGAATATTTTTAAGTTGTTTGGTTTTTGATATCCTTTTACAGTTATGGAATATATTTATTAGTCTTCTGATATTTATTTTTCATTATGTATATATATTCCTTGTGTTTTGATAAGTTTGTAAATAAAATTTCCTTATGTTTTATTGTTCAATTCCCTTGTGATTTTATCTAACCCATGGGGATTAGGAACACCCTTCTAGTATGTGATGGAATGGGCCGGGTTCTTGGTTTGAGGGTAACCTGGGTGTGTTTATTACAAATATTTCCTTAGTTAATCAAATAAATTACAATGTAAATCTCATTTTTATATATGGAATATGATTTAGAAAAAAATAATATCCATGATACACATGATATGGTTAAAAAAATGACTGTATATTATTAAAGGCAATTTAGTATATTCCTTCAATTTTAGAATATGAAATACCAAAAGAAAATGAGATTCTAAAACAGATTCTAAAATATTTGGTAAATTTTAAATAGCAACCCATTAAAAGAATTAACATGAAAATAAATATTAACCATCATGAATAACTTGGAATTGATGTCAAATAGATGAAATAGGAAGTATATACACCACAGAAAAACGAATAGGATCATATCAACAAATATGTCTAAATGAAATCGAAATTGAGACGAAATCTCTTATCTTAAACTTTAAATTTTTTAAAGATGATTTAAACAACATTATTATGACATTAATAATGTTATTAATTTTTACTAAGACCATAATAATGTTTATAATATCATACATTTTTCTCTTACAATATTTTACCAACTGTTTGTTAATAATATTTCATTCTATTAATTTTTTTGGTGTTAATTGCCTAGTTTTTTCTTGTTTTTTCTGGAATGTACAAGTTCATGTACATAATATATAGTTCCATAATATCAAAAATTCATATAAATTTTATAAATATTCTATTTTTCATTAGATATATATTTAGAACCATTTTTGAAAATTGGATAGAGAAAATGAATCGTATCGCTTCATGGAGATGGTAGGCCTTACATATGCACGAGTAATGATATCAACACCTTAATAAGTCAAAGGGTAAGGAAGTGTATGATATATTCACTGTACATAATTGATATCACATTATATATATCAAATAAATTAATTAAACATATCTTTAATACCATCCATGTACATCATAAGTGAAAATAAATCATAACACTTTATGAGGCAGTAGTATGTTGTACATACAAGAGAGGTTATCCTATTTTAAATGGGATCAATAGTAATATGGTAAATGTGATATTATAATTCAGTAATAACAATTATTTCATAAATATTATATAAATACATTAAATACATCATTATATCTCCCCTTGAGAATGGTTTAATGTAAAATTAGTTACAGTAGTTCATGAGGATGTAGTTCTTAGTGCACCCAATCAACGATTTCATCACCCATTAGATGAATAAGAGATAAATATAGTTTATTCCATTGAAATAAAAACATAACATTATAAAGGATATACTTGTTTAATTATAATATCATTATTGAACACTATTTTATGGAGGACGATGTTGAAATAAAGTAAAAACACCCATTCAATAATGTTACCTCTTATTCATTCAACTTATTTACATTTTTACTAAAAGCCTTCTAAGGATGGATTTATGATTAAAATGTCCTCTATTATATTTTAAGGTAAGTAATTAAGTTATTTTTTTAGATATTTGTCAAACCAAATGGTTTTTAAATTGTGAAAATGGAAGGAGAGAGGATGACCTTTTATAAATGGGGGAGAAGACACACATGGAATTTTTGGAAAGAATAAAGTGTTCCAACTTATTTCCCATGAAAATGGATCCAAAATGAATAATCATAAAATATTATATGCTATAACGTTTAAATATGTTCATAAAAGTTGTTTTTGAAATGTTTTTAGGTCATTTTACCTCTTATATATTTTAGTTTAGCACTCTTGTAAACCCATTTTTAACTAAATTCACTATAAATATTGTTTACTATTTTTATTGTCCCTTATGATAAAGAATAAAGTTGAAAATATTATATGAAAAATATTAATATTATTAAAAATATGGAATCCATTTTTAAAAATTCAATTCATATATTTTTCATATTAAAATTTAAAATTAAACCGATATACATGTGAAAAAATGGATTTTCAAAAGAAAATCATTCAAAAGTTAAAAAAAATTATTTGAGAATTAAATATGAAATTTATTACAAAGAAATAAATAAGTTAAATTAAATTATAAATTTCCTAAAAAAAGATTAATAATAATTAAATATTAAAATATACTTTGTACTTAATTTAAAACAAAATTTCGTTTTGTAAAAAAATAATTATTTTTAACTATTCACTAGAAACTAAAATATTTCAGAAAAATAAAAAAAATTCAGCTTTAGAAAATTTTGATATTATAATTTAAAAAATTAACTTGATTCTATAAAATAAATTTTTTACAAGTAAAAAAAGTAATTTTTTACTTATGTTCCTAAGATGTGACAAAACAAATTTTTAGAAAAAAATATAGTTTTTTAAAAAATTCCTTTTTCTATAAATTTTTTTTATTTTTATTTTAATTGATATATAACCACTGAAAATGTATAAACCTTATATTTATTTATAACTTTTTCTATTATATTTATACACCCTAACTTAATGGAAATATTATAACAATATATTATTTTACAATTCTTCCAGACTACAGGTTGTGTGTATTACAAGATATCAAAGAGAATAAATTTATTTAAAATGATTCTTATTTTATTGTATCTAGGGTGTTGCATTCTTCCAACCTAAAAAAATTATTCTCAAAATTCTCTAGATAAATTACATATAAACAAATAAGGGAAGTTTTTCTTCAAAACATGGTTCCTATGTTTTTTCATCCATTTTATGTTTTCTATAATTTATGTTAACTAATTGAATTATATCATTCTTCAATTATTGTTCACTAGTGTCAATAAACTATATTTTTTTGATAAAATTCACTTTATTAGATATGGTCACATAAAATAGGTGTCACACGTACTTCCTCAATAATTATAAACCGAACACATCATGTACATTATAGATGAATGGAGGAATTTCCAACCAATGAGCCACCACTTCAATCTATTCCAAAATTTCAAAGGGTTCGATGTAATTTTGGATCACCTTTCACATCTTACCGAACCATATGACCCCTTCCATTGAGAAAAATTCACGAAAACATGGTCTCCCACTTGAAATTTCAAATCACTCCTTAAATTGTCAGCATAATTTTATATTTACGTTGAGAAACATTAATAAAATACAAAATTGTATTTACCATTGTTGTTGCCTCTTAAACATGTTCTATAACTATGAGTTTTCATTCACTAACTTCATCCCAATAACATGGTGTATGACATATCATTCCATATAATGCTTTATATCATGCCATTTGAATAATAAATGGGAACTATTATCCCACATAACATCAAATTCACATGATAATGGCCTCATTATGTCTTCCCTTTTTTTAGTAGTCCATTCATAATTTCTATCATTTTAGTAATGGTAGGTAGTTCTTTAATGATTTTTATTATTACGAGCCCTCTAAATTCCATTCAATAATTTTTATCTAATATATGGATTTTGATCAGAAAATATTAAAATAGGTTAACCATGAAGTCTTATAAGTTTATTAATATATATAATTTCAAGGATCTCAATAAGTTAATCTTCTATTATATTGATGAAATTTGAAAATTTGGCTAGGTCAGGAATAATAACTCATATTGCATCATTCTTTCTAAGAGTATGTGGTAGTCCTATGAAAAAGTATATAGTAATGTCATATAATTTTCACATAAGAATAGAAATAGGTTTCATAAAATAACTAGGATGTTTTCTCACAATTTTCACTTAATGAAAAACCGAACATTTGGACAGATAATCAGTAATTTTCTACTTCTTGTTATTCTACAAAAATTATTCCTTCAAATAAATGTATATATTTGTTCCATTAGGGTGTATAAGAAAATTTGAGCTATGAAAATCATTCAAATATTCCATAATTAGATAAATTATATGTGGAACACATAAAATCTTTCCAAATTTGAGCACACCATCTTCAAAAACTAAGTCTCTTAATTTCCCATCATTGAGTGCATTAATTATATTTTGAATGTTATCATCATGAGATTCAGATATTTTTTTCATTTCTAATTAGGATGGTTTCATAATCATTTAAAAAACGATTAACATATTCCCTTAATTAATAATTCTCCTTTCCATATTTAATAAATCCCCAGACATCGGTTCTCTCTCAATCTTAATTTGGGAAATAACTATACAATCTTTCCTTCTCAATGCATCAACTAACCTATTTTCCATCACTAGGTGGTAGTGTATCGAGAAATCCTCATCTTTAAGTAAGACATGACAACCCCTTTATCTCATACTGATATATTTATATGAAAATATATATTTATGGATTTTATTATTGTTTTATATCCAATATATTTTAATATAGAGATAATGTCTTCAAATATTTAAAGAAAATATTACAGCTTCCAATTCACAATCATGGGTTGGAAAGTTATATTCGTAAGTATTCAATTAACATTATATATATGAAACACCATTATCATTATGTATATGTTTACAAGATATTCCATTCATTTATACATTAATAAATACAAAAGTCCCATCATTTTTATACGGTTTAGTCAAAATCAAATCAGTGACCAAAATCCTATTAAATTCATCAAAAAATTCATCAAATTGATTTTCCAAAATAATTAACCCATTTTTGTGTAAGCTTAGTTAAAGAGTTAAAAACATGAGAAAATTTATGAAAAAGTATATGATAGTAACCTGACAAACCAATTAAACGATATACCACAATTATGTTTATTGGTGTTGTCCATTCTCTAACATCCTTTGGCTTTTCATGATAAAATGAGATTCCATCCTTGGAGAAAATATAGACGATAAAAGTAACACCTAGAAGAAAGATACTACACTTAATATATTTCAGAAATAAGTTTTTTCTTCTAAGAGTCTCAGGAATGCCCCGCAAGTGATTTCCATGGCCCTGGTAGGTTTTATAATGCACCAAGATGTGTTCAATGAGTACCTGAAAAATCATCAAGATATTTTTACAATACTCTATTTCTAAGGTCCATTAAAAAAAGACTGAATTAGTCAATTAAAACATCCTTACTGTATATCTTAATGTTCATTACTCATTTATAATTTTTTCTTTTGAATTTATTCTCTATTTACCCATAATGATGGTGAATTGTTGAAAAATATTGATTTCCATGGAGTTTATCAAATAAACCATCAATATGTGGAAGATGAAACTTTTTCTTTATTGTAATAACAATGATTTACCTATAATAAATGAAAAAAATTATGGATCCATATTTATTCTTAAAAAATAGAATATGGGATAAAAAAGGTGAAAAAATAGGCTGAATAAATCCCGTATCACATAAATACTCTAGTTGTTTCTTCAAATACACTAATTCCATAGTGTCCATTCTATAAAGAGTCTTTGATATTGGTCCAACATAAATGATTAATTCAATAGAAAACTCAACGTCGCACATCAGGGGATGTACATGTAATTCCTTATGAAATACATCAATGTATTCATGTTCAAGAAACACATCATCAATTTTAAGTTTAACTTATGCACCCACAAGTTGTGTTAGATCTTCATCCCCCAGGATCTCATTTAGAAGAGCTACCTGGGGTGGATCTGGACATTAATTATATAGCGATGTATCCACTCTAATGATAACGAATTCTAAATATTCACTATGAATCATAATATCCTTTTTTTAATAATCCATTTCATGAAATTTAGATAACCAGTCAATACCATTGATTATATTAAAGCCAACAATAGTTAAAATAATAAATTCATCAAAGAAATCATGATTATTTTTCATAATGGGTACTACCTGACATGTCATTATTACAGTGAGACTAACACTAAAAGTTTTAACTTAAAACTACTTTCTTTAGGTGTTATGGTGATTTGTAATTTTTTTAGTAAAATTAAATGTTATAAAAGAGTGAAAATATCCAAAAAAAAAGAGAATATGATAAATTTGAGGCTATGATTAAAGTACGTACCACCAAATCATTGGGCACTTCTACCTCAGCTATAGTAATTTCATAAGCTTGACATTCTCTCATTAAGATATTCTACGGTAGATTCCCTTGACACTTAAATAATAAATTTGTGTAGTGACCCATTTACTTAAAGTTTAAATAAATAATATAAGTTTTTTCTTTCTTCCCTTTTCATTCTTTATCGTGACAGTCTTTATCTTCACAGTTATAAAAACATGCATACCCATTATAAATTTTATAGGAAGATTCTTTCCACAAATTTTACATGATGTAAATTGATTCATTATTTTATTCTTAATTGATGTATTCCATTTTTATTTATGTTCACCCAAACTCTTATATTCTTTATTTCCCTTGAACAAAAAAGATCTAGAAAATTACATCTATGTTTTTATGGTACATAAAACTATTTCATGAAATGAAGAAAAATTTTAAGAGGATAATGATATTCAGATAATTGGATTAATCTATTAAAATAAATGGCCAATATTATATTCTATATTGTATATGTATTCTGTAGCATACCTAGATATCATTTTAAGGGTTGCATCATACTCTTCCATACTATCTTTTCCCCTTTTCTTAAATCAAATGAACTTTATCTTCATTTCAATTTGTTTTTCATGATGGGAATATATTTTTAGGAATGCATCTTTTAAATATTTCTATTCTATGTGATCGATTTCATCTTCTTTTATATTATTATGGATAAACAACCACTATTGATCAATATCTTATTTGAGATAATATACTGTAATTGTAACATTTTCCTTTTCATTGCATCACTAGGCGAAAAATATCTTCTCAATGAACATAGCCCATTGGTTAGATACCCTTAAATTAGTTTTTCTAGAAATGTATGGCTACTTATATAGCAGGATGTGATACAACATAGGATAATCACATTATGGAACTATCCGTTACACTATTTGGGAAAGGTTCTTTGTTATAACCAGATTAATATGCCTTAATATAGAAATGATCTTCTCAGTTCCAATATCAATTGTACTGACTTTCTCAACAGGGAAATATCTACAATTTCCAGGAGTATTGATATCATTATTTATTCCTTGATCGATTTATAAACAATGGAATATAAATTATTAGCTCCTAAAATTATGAATTTTATATCATAATTTATATTTCTTAATATGGTGTAACACATTACATATATTGAAATTTTTTTTATTGTTATTTTCTAAATCCTAAACTTGGTTTCTTTGGAGATATTTTTTTAAACTCTTAAAAATGGTTTTTAAAGAAAATTTGAATTATCCTATGTATTTCCCCTAGGATTTTCAAAAAAGGTTCACATTAAGGGTTGTTTTTATATACCATATAACCATTAATTCATGATTTAAGTTTGTTTTTAGGAGATATTACCCCAGTACATTTATTCTTGAACCATTCCCATTTTTACTATACATACATGGATTTATTGCTAGAAAAAAGAACGTAATAAATTTCTTGTCCACGCTTTAGGATGTTATTTTGTACTTATCCTAAATTTCTATCATAGGTTATTGTTACCTAATATATTATTTCATTAATAAAGTTCCCATGAGTTATACTAATCTTTCTCTAATACCCACTGTAATAACTCCGACTCCAATATCTTAAAGCCTATTTATATTTTTTTAAATTTTCCATTAGATATTAGTTACCAAATTTCAAATCAATGAATATTTTAGTAGTCTTAAAGAACTAGATACTCACATAGTACCCATTTTATATTGGTGACAGAAAATAAAACATAACATAGAATAAAATAAAATGGTCATCATCCTTGAGACTCTTTCAATTATTTCTTCTTCGTATCCCAGACAAGGGAAACAAAATAAGGATGAGTTAAAATAGTTTATTAGTGTTAAATAGAATGAAATATATCAGGATAAAATATATCACATTAAATATTTCAATATAAAAATTGAAAACACATGATATTTAATCAATAACATGAGAATGAAAGAAGGCATAATCAATATCGTAATGTAACTAACTGAACAAACATTCCATTTAATCAGTTAAACTGGAATGAAATGAATCCTGAGATAGTGTCAATTTAAAATTATCCTTGATAATAATCATAAATAAATTCTAAATAATAAAAATACTTTATTATTATATGTCACAATCACGAGAATCATGATACTAATATTGTCAGGAACTTTCACACGAGAATTTTAAACAACGTGTAAAAACACACATAATTAAGCAAACTGATTTCTCCTGATGCCTATCGATGCATTGAAGGAATATTTATATCCATGCCCCACCCATAACATCATGTCAAATTTATTCCCATATATCAAATGATAGATTTATTTCTTAAAAAATACTACTTATCAATAAATGTCCACATTGAGTATTGAATATTGATTTATTTATATTTCCATAGTTAATAAAACAAATTTACAATTAAACACCATATGTAAAAATTGTATATGGAATAGGTAATAGTCATTTCTATGATAAAAATAATATGGATAATATAATTATTGGAGCTTATGAATGATAAATGATCAAATTTCTTTGATGAGGGTAAAAGTAATCCCAAAATAAATTGAGATTGTAAAAAAGATTCTTACCTCTTTAATATATTTTAAATTATTACCCATTAAAATAAATAAAAATTTAAATATAAAACATCATAAATAATTTTTATTATTTTAAATACAGAAATGGAATAGTATATACACTACATAAAAGTGAGTATGTGCATATTACAAAATATGTCACAATGAAATGGAAATTGAGATGAACCTCACACTTTTATTTAGCCGTACATGATTAACTATATTATATACTGGTTTTATTAATGTTATTAATTTATAAAAAAATTATTTTAATATCTATAATATAATATAATATAATATTATAACATTTTACCACCTATTTGTTGAAAATATTTCATTATTTATATTGTTTCAGTTGTTAATTTCCATGTTTTCTAATGCGTGTTTTGTAATAAATGATTACATTATTGCATATAAGATATAGTTCCATCGTATATAGAATCATAATATTGTTATGAATATTATATTTTTCATTATATTAAACTTTTTAATAATTCCTGAAATTGTACATACAAAATTAATTGCGTTACTCTATAGAGATGGTAGGTTGTACGTATACAAGAGAGACGATGCCATTCCCTTAAAAGGTGAAAGGGTAAGGAAGTTTTTGTTATATTAATTTTATTTCATTTTTATCATTTCATATATATTATATATATTAATTAAATTTAACCTTATTACCTTTAATGTGAAGCATGTGTGAAAAATTAGTCACATCAATTTGTTTGGCGGTAGTCCGTCGTACGTACGAGTGACATTATATTATTTTTAAAGGAATTGAATGTAAGAAGGTATAAATGATATTATAAATAAATAAGTTTAATTATATATTAAATAATATATATATATATACATATACAGAAATTAAATCTATCATTATCTATGTTATTTGTAATGTTTTGATGGAAAATGAGTTACATTAGTTCGTGAGGTGGTAGTCTATCGTACACACGATCGATGATTTCATTTCCCATTGGATTAAATAAGAGATGGATATATTTTACATCATTAAAATAATAATATATTATTATATAGTAGAGAATTATTTTATTTTAATTGAAATATTGAGTAATATTTGAAGGATATGGAATAATAAATTAAATACAAATTCTCATTTGATGGTGTTACCACTTCTCCATTCAACTTCTTTAGTTTATCAAAAAAAACCTCAAAATGTTATAATTATGATAAAAAAATTCATGTATGATTTTTGGAGGGAATTATGTAATTTAATTGGAAATGGATTAGACAAACCAAGTGGATTTGGATGTATTAAGAGGGGAGGAGTGTGGTGACCTTTTATAAGTGGGGGAGAGGACACACATGGAATTTTTGAATTGAATAAAGTCTACCGACATATTTCACATTCAAAAAATGAAAAAATGGGTCATTATATCTTTTTATTGGTAAAATTGAATAAATATTTTCTTATAAATGTGTTTTTATCTTTAAACGTCATTTACCACATATCTTTTTAGTTTAACCCCTAGTAAACCCATTTGAACAATAACCATGATAAATAATTTTTATTATTTTTATTATTTTGTATGTACAAAAACTATGTTGAAATTATTATATAATAAAATTTTTATTATTCCAAATATTGAATCCATTTTGTCAAAATTAAATTCAAATAAGTGGTAAAATCATACTTAAAATTAATCCCATAGACATGTCAAAAAATGTGTTTTCCAAAGAAAAACATTCAAATGTTTAAAAACATTATATTAGGATTCTATTAGATATTCATTTAAATGAAATAAATTAGTTAAATTGTAATATAATTTAACTAATTTTAATTTTAAAAAATGAAAATATAATTTAAGTTTTAAATAATGTAAATGAAATGGAACTTTTAAATAACAATCAAAAATTTCGCTATTTATCGAGAAATAAAGATTTTCAGAAAAAATCAAAAAACTCACCATAATGTAATTTTTATTTGAATATTTAAAAGATGTAGTTAATTTTATAAAAGTTTCTAATATTTTTTAAAAATAATTTTAACTAAAGTGTGCAAGACGCATTGAAATATATTTTTAGAAAAAATATTGTTTTTCTAAAAACATTTGTTTTTCATAAAAATTATTCTTATTTTTATTTATAATCAATATAAAACCACCTAAAATTTGTAAATAATTTATTTTTTTTATAATTTATTTATAATTATTAATTCCAACCAACTTAATATCTATGTTATAATGGTATAATATTTTACAGTTCTCTTAAACATGGGGTTGTGTGCACCGAAATCTATTAAAGAGATTAAATTTATTTATAGAGAAACATATCATGAAGTATCTAGGGTTCTAAAAACATTTATTTAAAAATCATTGTAAAATTTTAAAGGATGTTTTTAAATAATAAGAATTCATGATGATAGAAAAATTCCATACATTATGAGTATACAAAAAAAACATTCCATTCACATTTTTATAAGAAAAGTAAAGAAGTACCTCATTTGTAAAATGATGGAAAGATTAATTATAATACATATATAAAATAAATTTTTAACATAAAATTTAATTAATAAATAATTTTATTAAATAAAATAACTTTTTTATACATTTTTGGTATACATTAATATGGAAGAAAAATATATCTGATTTATGGGAAATAAAATCATGTTTTCTTTTAAAGATTTATTTATTGATCAATGTACCAGAGAGAGGAAAAATATAATAAAATATATAAAATCATTAAATATACATAGGATAGTAAAATTATTGATGTTTATGAATTATAAATGATAATATTCAATCAAAAAGAGTAAAATCAATTCCAAAAGAAAGTAAGATTGTATAATTTATTCATACCACGTTGTAACATTTAAATTGTAACCCCTTAAAATAATTAACTATGTATTGAAACATTTAATATCATTAATATATATGTATTCAGGTTAAATACAAAAATCTTCAAGTATTCACACCACCTAAAAGTGAATAGGTGAATATTGAAAAATATGTCTCAATGAAATAGAAATTGACATAAAATCTCATCCCTCACACTTCCCTTTAGTTGTGTGATTGTTACACTCTTATATATAGGTTTTGAAACATGTTACTAACTTACAATTGAACTGTATTACTATTTACACTATTATATATGATCCTTTTATATCATCTTATTACTCTTTCGTTAACAATACTTTATTATCACTATTGTTTCATATGTTTATTACCTTGTTTTCTCATGCATGTTTTCCCGTGAAACCTTAGGATCTCCAAAATAGGATAATGTTCCAATATATATAGAATTATATTAATGTTAAAAATATTAATTTTTCATTACATAAATCTTCAATATAATTCTAAATAAATTTACATAGAAAATGAATCACATCGCTTAGTGGAGACAGTAACCCGCACGTACTCAAGAGAAACGATATCATTTCTTAATGGTTGGAAGGGTAAATAAGTGGGTGATATATTAATTTTACAAAATCAATATCGTTTCACATATATCAAATAAATTAATTACATTTACCCTTATTACCTTAAATGTATATCCTACGAGAAAAATGAATTACATTACTCCATAGGGGGTAGTCAACCATACAAACGAGAAGCATTATCGTAGCTTAAATGGAATGGAATGTAATTATTTATATACGGTATTATAATTTAATAAGTATAATTATATCAAAAATATTATAAAGATACATATAATTCCTCAATATATCCATATGTGAGATGTTTTGATGGAATATGATTTACATTAGCACACGAGGTGGTAGTTCACCATACACATGATCTCCAATTTTGTTTCCCATTTGATGAAAGTGGATAAGAATATATGTTATTAAATTAAAAAATAAAATATAATTATGTGGTATATAATTTTTTTATTATATTTTCATGATTTAATAAGATTTTTTGGTTGTAGAATAAGAAATAAAATAAAAATTCTTGTTTAAGAATGATACATATTCTTCAGATGATCTCTTTAGGTTTGCACCAAAAGCCTTACTAGGTTTATTTTATGGTAAAAAAGGTCCATAAGATTCATAGAGGGAATTAAAAAAGTGTGTTGGGTTTGTATTTTTCAAAATAAATGGCTTTGGTATTTTGAAGAGGGGATTATAGTGGGTGCCATTTTATAAGTGCGGGAGAGGACACACTTGGATGTTTTGAAAATAACGAATTATACCCAGGTTTCTCAAATGAAAAATGTCTAAAAAATGTCCCATTATCTATATTTGGATGAAATAATATTGATATATGTCTATAAAATAGTAATTTGACATGTTTTATAAAATATGTTTCTTTTTCTACATAGTATAACATCCTAGTATACCAATTTTCAATTTAACCACAGTAATTAATTTTTTTATTTTAACTCTTTGTTATGGGAAAGAATTTTTTGAATATATTATATTATATTAATTATCATTATTCCAAATATTGAATTAATTATATCAAATTAAACTCAAATATGTGGAAATTTTTAATTTATTATTAATCCCATAGACGCGATGAAAAAAGGATTTTCCGAAGGAATGGTTTTCAAATGTATAATGGTATTTATATAAAAAAACATCATATAATTTATTATAATGACCTAAATATGATTAATTATAATATAATTAGACAAATATTACTTTTAAAATAATTATTAAAAAGAAAATTTAAAGTAAATTTTTTAAAGTGAAAAGGCGGTTTTAATAAAAAAATTATTTTTCACTATTCAACAAAAAAATATATTTTTTGAAAATTAAAAAAAATTGAACTGAAGAATATTTTGATACGAATATTTAAAAAAAATATTTCTAATTTTTTGCAGATGAAGTTTCTAAAATATCTAATAATTTATTTTAACATAAGTCTGTAAAACTTGATGAAACCATTTTCATTGAAAAATAATTTAATATGAAAACATTTATTTAGCTTTCAAATAAATCATAATTTTATTTATAATCAAGATAACCAATAAACAAGCAAAAACCATATATTTTTCATAATTTAGTTATCCCTATTCATAAATAATAACTTAATGACTATTTTAGAATGGTAATGTTATAATAATAATATTTAAATAGAGTATCATGTGTCGTTTAAACCTAGTGTTCCATGCATCAAAAGTTATAGAAGAAGTTTAATTATTTAAAAATAAATATATTCCATAATATCATAGAGTTAAAAAAGGGGTATTTGATTATGTTGATCAGTTTAATCTCTAAAAACAATTATGAATTATTTGAATATGTATTATCATGATAATTATAATTTTATGATATAATATTTAACTAGTTAGGTAAGAAAATCTAATCCGAAAATGACCATAGATAACCTTGATCAAAACCCTAGGATTAATAAGTTAATTTACACATGTCATTTATGAGTAATTTCTTACAATTAAAAAATTTTCCATTTATATACTTACTAATTTAAGTGTTCTCATCATTATTTATTGTTTATTTTTGTAAATGGATGGAAATTGGTGGAATCATTCCAAAAACAAAAGAGATTAGTATTGTATTGATTACCCAAACATAATTATGAATATGATATGAGTGGGAGTATTGAACTTAATTGTGGAAGATCCACAAATGAATAATGTTATGATTAATAACTTGAATAATGTTTAGATCCCCACATTCTCCAAGGAGAGAATAATTTATGGTTGATCCACTTAGCGGAAAGATTACTCCTACATTTAATAGATCATAAAATCCAATAATTGTATAAAAATTGATTAATTCAATTCAGAATATATTCTCTATTAATAAATTATCTTATCAAGATAAATTCGTACTGATTATCTTATAATTAGAGGGAGAAGTTGATCAGTGGTCGACACTGACTAAGAATACGAAGTTCAATGATGAAATTGAATCAAGGGAGTGGGATAGATTCACAGAAAAGTTTCCTCACATTATTTTTCTTTAAATAGAGATAGTTTTCCTTAGACAAAAGAAAATTGTGGATAAAACAATTTGGTATTATGTTTTTATATTGTCTTGACTCAAGTGCCAAAAACTGGTTCCCTGAGCTAGTTCGGTATGTGCCCTCAAGTAGACCTACCCGTACATCAGACGTTTTTGACTAGTAGTGAGGGTCTAATAAGTCAATCATGGGGATACTATACAATATTTTATCATATTAATACACCATAGGAATTAAATACAAATTTTTAGAAGAAAATATAACCATAAACAATACCAAGAACCCATAATAATCAATCTAGGCAATACAATATCCAAATAACTTAAGAAAAACGTGTCATTCCAACATATTTTTGCATGTGTCTAAAATGATACTCAAAATAAATACTCTAAAAACTCCTAAGTGGGTACCAAACCACACCTTGTTCCCCCAATCATGCTCCATCCTAACTCAACCATCTAACACGAGCCTCATACCCTTAACCTATCGTACATCCAAGAAATATTTTCAGTTACCGATCAGGAAGTCCAAGTAGTGTTTGATTACAAATCAATAGGCCACCACCAACATTGTCTAAAAAAAATACCGTCAACAAAAATGATATTCATTTGTATAACGAAAGAATTAATATTCATAAGTAAATAGTTATCACATTATCAATTAATCCTTTTAACCATTTATTTTTTAATTTATTATTATAACCACTTGGAACCATTTTCCAATTCCAATGTTTTGGGTATATTAATCTATTCCTAGTACCTCAATTATCAATCATAAATATCTATCATTGGTGTATTATTTCAGGTCTACCACCATAAATCTCAAACATTCACATATATCCTTTGTTTTTATCACCATGTCTAACACCCCAATTCTCAACCATACAGGTTAATCTATCATTTGTGTAGAATGCCATGTCTAACACCCCAATTCTCAACAATTCATTTATATAATTATTTTATGGGCTTATATTATCAAGTCTAATACCCCATTTCACAACCATTCATTTATATCATTATTTACTGGGCTTAGATCATCATGTTTAATACCTCATTTCATAACTAGAATTAAAAAACATTAATCCTTTTATCACAATTAACCACCCCTACTTCCATTAATAAATTCATAAATTAGTCAATCTATGTTTGTTAATTAATTAGACAATTAATTAGCAACATTAACTTCCATTAATCAATTAACCATTTCCCCAATTAAATATTCTTTATTACAATTAAATAAATTATAATTAACAAAACAATTAGTTATCCAATTTACCAATAATTACATTGATAATTAATTCACTAATTAGTTATCCTTTTTAACATTTCATTTCCCTATTCAACCATCACAACACCATTATAATTAATTCCCACAATTAATTGTAAGATCACTATATCTCATAATTGATTCTCCAATAAATTATCTTGTTTAACAATCCTTGAATCTCAAAATTTCACAATTATCTAAATTAATTAACATACCACATTATTTAATCAATTAGGTATTTCAATTTCTAAAAAAATTCTAACAATTATACAACATTCATATAGAAATTCATAATCAGGACTATGAGATTTAGAAATTAGACCACAACCTCAATTCATTGATAAACTATCACCCACTGAAAATCATCAAATCTCAACCACTAATTTATATAATTATTTAATGGGCTTAGATTATCATGTCTAATACCCCATTTCAAAACCATTCATTTATATAATGACTTAAGGGGATTTGATCATCATGTATAATACCACATTTCATAACTAGAATTAAACAACATTAATCTTTTTTTTACAATTAACCGCCCCAACTTCCATTATTTAATTTATAAATTAGTCAATCTAGGTTTGTTAATTAATTAGACAATTAATTAACAACAATATTTTCAATTAATCAATTAAACAATCAATTAACCATTTCATAATATAAACACCCAATAATCAACTCCCCAATTAAATATTTTCATTACAATTCAAAAAATTATAATTAACGTAACAATTACTTATCCAATTTACCTATCTTTAAATTGATAATTAATTCACAAATTAATTATCATTTTTCACATTTAATTTCCCTATTCAACCATCACAACTCCATAATAATTAATTCCCACAATAAATTATAAAATCACAATTCACAAGATCTCATAATTGATTCACCAATTAATTATCGTTTTTCACATTTAATTTCCCTATTCAACCATCACAACTCCATCATAATTAATTCCTGCAATTAATTATAAAATCACAAATTAAAAGATCTCATAGTTGATTCTATAATTAATTATCCTATTTAAAAATCATTGAATCTCAAAATTTCACAATTATCAAAATTAATTAACTTACCAAATTATTTAATCAATTAGGTATTTGAATTTCTAAACAGATCTAACAATTCTACAATATTCATATACAAATTCTTAATCAAGACTATGAGATTTAGAAATAAGACCACAACCTCGATTCATTGATGAACGATCACCCAATGAAAATCTCCATAATAGAGAAGCACGATGATATAGATCATATCTATATCTATTGACCTAAATTATGATTTATAAAATCAAGATAACTTTGATACATATATATATATCCACAATCCTAAATCTAGATTTATAAAATCTATATCAATATATTGAAAAAATAAAGGATTAAATCCACTAAAATAAAAAGAAAACATAAAAGGACGAATGGGAAATCAAAAAGATATGATCCACATACCAAGAGAGGAGAATATCTTTGATCTAGGCTTCCTATCACAAGGAATTGAGGTCAGGTGGCCTTGAAATTTTTCTATTGAGCTACAAAACAATGAAAAATCACCTATGATCAAATGGGGGTTGATTTGGGGTTAATTAGGGGTTTTGGAAAATTTTAAAATAATTTTTGTAAAAATTTATTTATCATACATGGTTTCCTTGACTTGGGTTCATGGTTTTCCCAAACTATGTGGCAACTCTGTGCTAATATTTTTAGGGTTAACAATTACTCTTAAAGTGGTGCACAATTTTCCAAACAGTTAACCAGCTATCTGAACGCCCAGTACCTAGGTTCACATGGTTTGCTGGGCTTGGGAGCATAGTTTTATCTAACTATACACAATCCCACTTTCTTATATTTTTCTGAATTTTCTCCCAAAAGCACACCAATGTAAAACCCAAAAAAAACTTCTAAAAAAAGAATATTTGAAATCAATCATAAGTCAACTCCAGAAAAGGTCAGGGTATTAGAATCTTCCCACCTTATAATAGATCATTCATGAGATGAACACCAAGATTCCCTAAGATTCTGTGTCAAATAGACTAGAATTTTGAGCCTACAAATCTACTTTCCTTTCCCATGTTTTCTCCTGTATAGGTCCATGATTTCATAATACCATAACTATCGGCACAGTCTCTCCCCATTACATTTTCTCACTACGATCCAATACACATATCAAATGCTTTTCAAAAGACGTATCTATATCGGGGTCATCCTCATCCACATCGATCACATGATAAGGGTTGGGGTGATACCATCGTAGTTGTGGCACATGGAAAAAATCAAATATATAACATTATTTCTGTTGAACATATAATTGATACTCCCCTATCTTGATTCTCTCCATAATATTAAATAGTCTAACAATCCTAGGTTCCATCATGCCCTACCTCCATATCGTCTGATGAACCAACCATGAAAAAAACCCGAATGAACAAATGATCACCATCTATAAACTCAGAGGTTCATATCACTCTATCATAATATGACTTATTCACACTTCGAGTCATAGCCATACATTTCTGAATCAAATACACTTGCTCTAAGATCATACCACCATATGAGTACCCATCTAAAGCTACAATAACCTAAAAAATTAATTATAATGGTTTATAATTATTTTATACTTTAATCCAATTATGAATATATTTCTAAATCCAAATTGAGATATATTTTTTCACTGAAACTATGAGAAACTGCACTTGAAAGGTTTTTGGGTGTACCTCAAAAACCATTCCAAGAAAAAATACCTAACATTATACACCTGATTAATCACTAATTTATTTTAATTTAATTTAAATCTGTAATTAAATTCTTAAGATGATGAAAATTCTATTAAATGGTTGGAAATGATGTGTGATCAGGCTCCTGATACATTCTCTACCTGAACTAATTAACAATTCCCATCATATTAGCAAAATTCCTTCATTCTTTGATATAAATGTCCTAAAAACCCTTAAATAGAAAAAATTCCACAATAGGGGGAATATAAAGAAAATATAAAAGAATTAATATAAAGTTATAGATTTACCATAAACCTAATCTCAAATCAAATATAACTTGAATCAAAAAATAATTGAGGGAGATAATCCCTTAATATAAAGATAGGGGTAGAATCCCCACCCTATATGAGTTACACACTGTGTAGGGTTTATGAAGACCCAATTACATTTAAATAATTTTCATTAACATTAAAAAACATATTTCATATAGGTATTATCCATGTTAGGGATCCCACATGTAAGGGTCATCCATGTAGGGGTTTCCCCATATATGGTTTCACCTTGAAAGGGTGACCTGCATACTACTAACCCATATAAGGATGGAATATGTAAGGGTATCCTATGCACAATCGACCATGTAAGGATGTCAACATAGTGGTTACTCATATATAGGTCATCCACATTAGCTTTTTCACACATATGGGTGGTCTACGTATGGGCCACCCATGTAAGGGTTGACTACATATGTTTCTCCCACATATGGGCGAAAAATGTAAGGGTGGAAATGCAAGGTTTACCCTAAATGGGGAACCCATATAAGGGTGGCCATGTAGGGGTCTTCCAGATCTCTTTAATTACCTATAGAAATTTTAAAATTTTGTAAATGTTTATCAATTTATTGGTTTCTCATTACATGATTAAAACACTTGGATTGGCCCAAAACACTTCTACCATGCACTGAAGTTATAATCTGAGCCTCAAACCATATAAAAAACATCATCTAATGCTATCCCAACACATGTATTCTTGATTAAAATACTGAATCTCAAAATTCCCCCCTTTACTAAGACCAATGATACATAATTCTCATGAAATCACATACCCATAAAGGCATGAGGATTTATAAAATGCACGGGAATTCAAAAGCCTAAAAAATTAGACCCCTTCTAAAAATTCAAAAGAAATTAAGATTAATAAAAAAATAAAAATATGAATTATGATTATTTTTTCCGATGAATTTTAATATTCTAATATAAGGATTATATAGATCAGAAGAGAAATAAATATCACAATTAATCTAAATTATTGGGATTCAAGACATATTATTGTGAGATCCATGTGGAAAATGGATGTAATATTAAAAATTATTTAATATTTTATATTTTTTATAGAGAAATTAAATGTGTAACATTTGAAATATTTTATGAAGAGAATATATAGTCTTATAGAGATTTAAAGGAAATGTTGAATGATAAATTTAATGAAGTTTAAATGATAATTATCCTAGAGTAATTGTTTAGTAGATTAATTTAAAATTTGTGAAAATATATACTTATGAAAATTGTGGAGTTTTCATAAATAATATTTAAATAATACTTGAAATATTTACATGATATTCTATGAATAGAGAATCATTGGATAAGAAAAAAGAAAAAATAATATGCCCTTTGACACTTGTCTAGTTTTGAAGAAACAAAATAAACTATTGAAGAAGAATAGTGAGATAAATAAAGGTGATTGATGTTATAGTTTTTAGAGAGGAATGAGTAGGTTGGATGTTCCTAAGAATTCAATGGATTGAGGAAGAGCTAGATCATTTAATTTATAAATACATTTAGTAACACCGACTGATCTAGTTACAATAATTAGATGTTAATTTTCTTGAAGAAGTGATCATAAATAGTTATATTGATCTAGGATATATAAGGATAATATTATTTATAAAACTTATATAATTAACCAAGAGAAAAAGATAGATCGTTCTTATTTTAGGTTGAAAACTTTTTTATAAGTAGTGATAAGCTATTTGTTCGAATACGAATTAAGGGGTTAGTAAAAATATATGTTGAGTGAGCTAATAAAATTCCTTATGTAATAATTTTCAATTTTTGGTGTAGAATCTATCATTGCAAGTAAAAGAAAAAAATAGTAATCCCTCATAATGTGGTCTAACCTTGTGGTAATACTTATATTCTATTAAATAATTTTTTATTTTTTCATACAAGGTAATAAATAGTTCATATTGAGTAGACCAATTTATTTAATAGTAAAAGAGGTTTAATTCATGATGAATTATTTAAAAACTAGTGATAATGATTCACCACCTCATAATGGTACTTAACTAAACTAGGATCTATAAGTTGTATGAAAGCTAATAAAAGTCCTTAATGAAGGATTTAGGATCTATATAGTTTGGAAGATTTTAATTTTTTCAACAGCATGGTTTTTTTTAATTTTGATGGAAAGAACTATTATTGTTCTAAGAGTATGATGTTTGTTTATATTTTATCACTTGGTTTAGAATTAATAAATATAATGTCAAGACCTATTTTTTTCCATGTTCGAATTTGAAATATTTTTATGTATATTTCTAGTGATAGGCACTAAGACAACGTGTGATTCTAATGCCCGTTGTGCCTGAAATTATTTTTATAAGAATATGATATATAGTTTATATTGGGTGCACATGATATCTCAAAGAAAATTGGATGACTATAAAATGGTTTGTCAAATCAGAAATCTGAGACCAGATGTGAGTTTAAAACATTTTGTTTTCTTTAGACATAACATAAAATGAATCATCAGAGAACATTTAGACCCCTCGCTTGTTTTCTATGCATTAAGTGGATTTATTTATTTATTTATTTGATTAAATAATTAACTGAACCAGATAAAAAATGGTTATAAATACATTGTTATGTAATTTTAGTAAATTCTAGTTTCATAATCATAGAGTCACCAAAGACCTCTCCCCTCCTCCTTTCAATTGGAAAATCGAATCAAATAATGATTAAACACTAAATTAGATCAAATAAGGGCACTACAATCACAACATCTCCTACCAACTATTATGCACACATGTTGTTCATTAGTAATCGATCCAAAATAGATTTATTACCCATAAATTGGTGTTTTATGACTTTTTTATTAAATGGTAGAGAATATTTAACATTGTTCATGGATCTATTCTTGTGTTTAATCCTTTGTATAGTCCTAATTATTGAAGTATAAATATTTATCAATCATTTTTAACCACATGCCCTATTCTTGATCAACGACCAATAAAGCGTTTTTAAAAGGTTCTAAAACTATATTTTGAAGTTATTATATCTTGAGAATTCACGTTCTTCACTCGTGGAATCCACATGGTTCCCTGTTCAAGGATTTTTAGGTGGAACTAAGCTCAATGAGGCCCCCGGATCTGCAGTGAATCTATGAAACATGAACAATTTGATGGTCAGAGTACATATCGGGAAATATTGCAAGGTAAGGATTACCAATCTATTGATTAAACATAAATATCACAATGAATGGGGCCACTATGGCATATATAATGAATGGTAGGTCACCAAATCTTCACTGGGCTAATTTCTAGTGAACTGTGGTCATGATCCACGAGTAAAGGACATATCTTATATTTTTAGACCGATTCATGATGGGATCTGAGGTGTCATGAGCATATTCATGTAGAATATATTAGATCTAGGATTATAGAAATAAACCTAACTACACACCATGTAGTCTGAAGAACACACAATGTATATCCCACTTTTTTGTAGTGCTATGAATTTTTAAAATATTAAGGACACGACATCTATCCCCCCTTACACGTTGTGTATTCCATCCCTAGTTAGAAAACCCATGTGATGGTTTACACTGGTGGGGATTCCTTGTAGGAGTACATGAACATCGGTGAACCACATTGGTGTCATACCATGTGGACCAACACACCATGTACTAGAGTACATGGACACATGGACTGAGTATACAGACTTGACCATTGGACATGGCCTATGTCCCAATTAATAAAAACACTACTTGTAGTCCAACTAAAAAGAATGTTCTACTACATGGGATGATGTCGTGTGTCTTCCAGGGATACGACCAGGATATGGAGTGGGACCACATTTCTTATGGGTCCTCTCACACACCGTGTACCCGTTGAAATCTTCTGAGAAAAAATCCATTATCCTTATCTCCATTGTTTGAACACATATTTTGGATCATGAGTAGACTATCCTAATTGTTTTTCTGCATAGAAATTAATGGTTCCCTTGGTTTTGTAATTTGGGATACAATGTGAATCATTACGGGCATAGAACACCCTAAAGTGACATTTTATGATGGTATAGATTGGGTAGAATCACTATAGTCATCTGGGTGATACCCTCTACAAGGCTGGGTAGTGGAGTTCCCCAAACACCTCATTTGAGCATTAACCTTCAACATGTATGGGAAGTGGAGTTCCCCGATGACCTCTTTCAGGCATTATCATTGAGTACGGTTGGTTAGTGGAGTTCTGCGATGACCTATTTTATATGTTACCCTACAACGAGGCTGTTAAGTGGAGTTCCCCGATGACCTCTTCCGGCCGTTACCCTCCAGTAGGGCTGTGTAGTAGAGTTACTGGATGACCTATTACAGGTGTCACCCTTTATTAGGGAATGGAAGTTTAGTTACTTAAAGAGCTTCTTCTGGGTTCTACCTCCCACTAGAGATGAGATGTGGAGTTCACTGATAGATTTTTCTAGTAATTATCCTCATGTAGGTCTGGGTAGTGTAGTTACATGCCAGCTTCTTTCTAGGCGTTACCCTCCAATATGGATATAAATGGAGTTATCAGATAACATTACTTGGAATAAACCTCCAATGGGGATAGATAGTGGAGTTTATCGGTGAATATAGGAGTAAGAAACTCCTATCATGTCAGGACATGGGATCCTTAGTTATAAATTGTGTCCGCTATACTATGTGACACAATTACGAGACATGGTATGACGTACTTATGGACTCACAAGGAAGGGAAGATATTTCTCTATTGAGACATATTTTTGTGACGCAACCTAAACCAGTGAAGTCAAGTCAGTTCCACTAAAAGTGTATAGTATCATGGTGTAGTGATTGAGTCCCTTATAATTGTGAGTTCAAGAAGACACATGAGATACTCGGCATCATTGGTGGACTTTGGGAACTATAGGCTACACTACATCTTGGGTTGAGCTGTGAGATGGATTTCCCATACTATCTCATTTTTGATTCTTTGACTGACCATATCTATAAACATATATATATATATATATCTCCTTCATTGGTACCCACTCCTTGGGTTTGGTTACTCTCCTTCTTGGAGAGACGAAGACACATGGGGTTTTCCATGTTCTTTCCATGTGTTTCTTCTCAGGGTTGGATGAGTTGAATCTCTTTTTATAGGTAGAGAAGGCTTGATGGGTAGTTCATCTACTCACCATGCTTATCCCAAAACGTATGTATGAACTTACTCTCACTATTGTTGGGTTAAGATGTACTGTTTAATTGTACATTGTTCTATCTACTTCCTTCCTCCTCTATTGTATCTCCTGATGACTCCCCAACTTTCGGGGTGTCCAAGTGGGTATGTTTATAAACACCCTTGCATGGGGATTTGCTTCACGTGTCCTGACGTAAGTAGATTATGGACCTTTTGACTGTGACTATAGTGGATCCTATGCATAATGGGTGCTTGGACAATGCACTATATTTGTATTTTACGATTCAGGAGCCGGGCCCTCTGAGTTATTTTACATTTCCAGTTTTATGTCAGGTTTGGACACATTTCTAGTTGGTCTTGTATTTTTTCTCTTTAGCATGAATGAAATGAAGGCCTTATTTTTATTTTTTTGGATAATCCTTTATTTAAGGGTTGAACGGGAACCATTACATTACCTATAGGCCCAAGGAAAATGGCATGTACATAACCCAATACATGACCATAAAAGGCCTGAGACCTGACATGCTAGAAATAGGCCATCCCCAATATCTGCATACTAAATGTTCCTAGCTACCCACCATGCATAGGTGAACAGCTAGAATTTTTCCATGAAGAGTTTCGCATTTCCACGTTCTAGTGTCTATTTCTATACCCTCTTATTCTTCAAATCTGGTTAGCTCTACTCTGGTGGTTGCAATTTTTTCTTTGAATCCTTGTATGGGTCTACATCGGTGTGGTCTTCCCTGCTTCTTGGTCTTTTATGGGGCCCAAAATACCTTTGTCCCGAAGGACATTTGTGGCCCAAATGACCTTATAGTCCGAAGGCCTTGTTTCTTAAAGGACTTTGGTGGCTTGATGGCCCAGAGACCTATATGCGCAAACTAGTGGCCGGAAGGCCCAAATTGGATGAATAACCCCGACTACTACAATACCCAATAGTACCTACTACAATACTGCTAAATTACCCCATAAATTCACCCTCCATAAGTTTGTTATTCCTTTGACAGTTTTACCCCCTACCCTATAGAGGTAGGCCTGGGGTAGTTGCAGGTTAAGCCCTGACTTGGGCTGGGTCGTGACAAATTGGTACCAGAGCAAGTACATTCGTTGGGATGTTTTTAGACATTTAACATTAAGATATTTTTGTTTATGGTTTAGGGAAATAGTTTTGATGTGTCTCGAGTGATTATATAAGGGTAGGGAGTCTAGTGATGGTACAGGTGGTCGGTGTATCTATTCACCAGAACCTTGATTACCTACTTTTCAACTCTGCGTGTCTAAGAATTTATTATAGGGATTAATGGTACATGCATCACATATGATTGAGAGTTAAACTCTATTTCATGAGTCATATCCCCATTAACTTATGATAAATATATATACTTATATATATTTATATATTTTCATCTGACTGTGGTACTTATTAAAAACATTTAAGATGCCTCGGCAATGACATCTAGTCTGGATAACATATTTGTTTCAAGATGACGACCCTATGAGTGATGAGGCCACATGTTAGGGTGTTTCCCATGATCCCTTACTCTAGTTTGGAATGTATAATCACCTTCACATATTAAATATAAGATCATCCCAATAGTGATGGAATATTATGTGTGTTGGCTGAGCACACTCTGTGAGTTCATGGATCAGATACCGATGAAGTTCCATGACTATAACACCCCGAGATTTTATGAGATATATTGTTTTTAATTTCATTCATACCTTTTTTTGTAAGCTACACCAAGATTATATTGTGCTATATGCAACAAGATATTAGCTTGCAGTATGCGCAACACTATTCTTGGATTGTGTTACACACAATTTCAACATCGTTTGATAGTAGTTATTCTATGCAACATTGAGTGTATATATATATATAGATATATTCAATGTATAAATGAAATATGTTTGGATTCTGTTATACACAAAAACAAAGGAGTCTTTCACTACACGCTACCATGAGTCGTCTTGCGTTACACGCAATCACGACCTTCCTCGATAGCGTTTGTAGTATGCAGTACCGGGTTTCACTAAACAACGATATATTATTATAATATTATTATGAACTAGCCGTTATGAACAGTAATACCAACTTTTTGAAATTTTATAAATTTTATCTTTCAAATTTGGCTCCATTTTTGGATTCGGAATATTGAAATTATCCTAGGGTGATTTTTTGGTATTTTTCTGAAAAGTTTCAATTTTGATGAATAGTGAAAACACTGGGTTACTATTTACAAACAGTATTTTTATTTAAATAATTATTTATTTTATTTAAATCTATTAAATATCAAAATTGATACATAATACCTATATAAGTTCAATTTAATTCATTGGAGTCATTTAATAATAATTTTAGATATAAAAAAATTTTATTGAACTTTTCACAGTCTTTTACCCACCTCCTATGAGAATTTTGAAATTCACATAAAACATAATTTTACCACTTCTATGAGTGGAATTTCAAAACACCGAGAGACACAATTAATATCATGGACTAGAATTTGGTTCAATGAGATGAAAATAATTTTTGGTGAATAGTAACTTCTTACTTTTATTTACCACGGATAAAAGTAAATATGGTAATTAAGGGTAAAAATGATATTATTATTACCGTAACACATGTGATAATTCTATTGGATAAGTTTAATTTGACCAAAAACAATATTAGGAATAAAATATTACCATTTAGGTCCACTTGGATTAGATTAGGACATTTATTATTAATTTATTTAAAGAAGGGTTAAAATAGTTAAAATCAATGATTAATAACTAAATCATTTTTAATATAGGGTTATACAAAAGATAAATTCGACTATAAATATACACTAGAAAGATAAAAATATTTCCTACATAATGGTATTTTATTTATAATTTTTATACATTAAATAATTTAATTTATTTATTACACAATGATGATGCAGTAATTACCTTATTAATGAAATATTAACATAATTGATGTTATAAATACCCAAATAGATGTAATTTTAGAATATTTATGAATTAAACTAGTTTTATATGTTAATATGACATGTTATTATTGATTTAATTAACTTATTTCGAACTAATCATGCTGTTATAATTTTCACAAAAATCAATAACCAAATAGTGGAAAAGATGACATAAAATAGTTTTTAAAACAATTATTATATTATTAATTGTTATTTTATTTCTAAAAATATATCTTTCTGTCAAATGACTTATATAATGATATATATATTAACAATGAACCACTTGGGGTTCTTTTAAATCATTATAGTAATTTTATTAACCATATAGTGTTAGAAAACAAGAAGACATGGTAAAAGTTAAATTATCTAACTTAGAGTTAAATCTAAATGACAAGGTTAAAATTATAAAATAAACTTGTCTCAATTCTATTGGGTGAGAGGATTTCGACCCATCCACACTTTATCTTCTAAATAAATAAATTTTGAGCTATTATGAACCGAATATAACTTTATTATAAAATAATATTTTGAGTTTTTCCAAAGGTGCCCCTCTCCTCCCCTATAAAAAGGGCACGCCTTCCCTCTTGTTTTCACTCCATTTTTATCCTTGAAGCTCGGCCAACCCCTGAACATTTCTCTTATCCACTTTCTTAGAAACATTCTGGAGGTTCTGGTACTCTCAAAAGACAAATTCTACTTTCTTAAGAGAAGGCTTAAAGGAGGTGTGTCGAAGAAGAGGTAATCTCTTCTTTCAATTATCTCAAGTTTCTTTCTTCTTAAAATTTTTATTATTTAGTTGTTTCATTATAAAGTAATAAAATCAGTATCAATAATATAATTATATGTTATTATGAATATGAGACAACCCTATTTCACCTTATATCCATCCTACAGAAAATGAAATCACTATGCGTGTGTACGTATGAAATACCGTCTCCACGTCATGGTGTAATCAGTTTTTCAACCACCACCTTACATGGATGGGTAAAATGGTGTAAATAAATAACTATATATGGTTATTTTAAAGTGAAATTTATTCTATAATATTATACACACACTTCAATACAATTCCATGATCATGGGAATGATATAATCGCTCGTGCGTACATACGGACTACCGTCTCCATGAAAGCGATGAGATTCATTTTCCATGATTAACCATTCAAGAATGATTATAAAGTATATATAATGAATAATAATGAAATATATGAAATAATGAAGATACTGGATTTATGTATACATATATATATATATTTCATTTACTTAATTCCATTCAATTCAATAAGGAAAAGAAAACAGCGTCCATGCGTACGTATGACCTACCGTCTCCATGAACGGTGTATTTCATTTCATTTATCTATATATTATATATATATAAATACTGAATATATATGATATATATCATGATTTAAATTTTAGAAATAATTAAATCATGATATAAGTAGTAATAATATCAATAACAACAAGTCCAAACACGTATGATAAATAAAACGGTTTACCCAAAACACTGCTTTAACATGAAATTTACAAAAATAACGGGAAATATAAAGTCATAAGGGAACCATATATGTTATCATAACAATTAATATGATTCTGTAATAAGTCAATGACATTATTTAAATCATTATATAGGAGGTTCGGATACGTATGAAGCATATCGGACTTAAGGTAAGGGATAACATTTCCAATCTCGTTTTTATCTGAGATTGTTTATTCATAAGTATTTACTAGGGTTATATTTGTCAATCATGTCCCCGTGGTCTAAAAATGGGTTTACGTATGTTTAAAGTCCTTTTTACCAATTTATGAATTTTATTACATGGTATGTAAGGTATCATTCTTTTACGAGGTACTTTTTGACTTTTCTGAAAAAAGTACGAGAAGAATGTTTTTTTAACTTATACAGAATGAACAAATTTTTACGGTTTCATAATTCCTTATTTTTATGAAGCTTACTATAAAATATTTAATGACTATTTTCATCAAAATATTTTTCTTTTAAAATTTAAAGGCATTTTGTGAAAATAAAATGATTTTGAAGAAGAAAGGTTATTTTCATCAAAAATTCATTTCAAGTGTATTATCAAAACTATTTTCCATATAAGATGGGATTATTTCATAGGTGCATGTTTCAAGTATAATTTCTATATGATTTAAATGGTTTCACTTTTCTTATGATGAAATGATATCCATTTTGTTTATATGGATTATGTTATGATGGGATGATGTTTATGAAAACCATTTTATTATTTGGGTTATGTTGAATGATTTATGTTTATGTTGTGGCACAAGTAAGAATGATTTCATTATGAGATGGGTGGAACCTATATCTCCCTCCAATGCATTGGGTAAAGATTTATATCTCATGAGATAGACATGGCTAGAATAGTAAGTTAATAATGTTCAGTAATACAAGACTAGAACGAGGAGTGAACTCGATTCAGAAAGGGACTTTGTCCACTAAGATGGTCTTGGAAGTAATGCCTTGGCTACTGTTGAAATAATATCATGTGCTTAATGGTTTCCACAATCACATGTTTTATTCCCATGCTATTTTATCATGATTGATTTTCCTTTATGATATTTTCCTTAAATACTTCCTATATTTATGTCTTTGCTGAAGATTTTGATGTTTAAACATTATGTTCATGATTTTGAGTTCAATGATATATGGTTTCTTTTATTTTCTCCATGCTTACCCTTACTAAGAATTTGAGCTCACCCTTTTTATGTTTTCTTTTCCCCAGGATTTCAAGAATGGTTTTAGGTAAGAAAACAAAAGAGGAAGATCTTTATGGGGGTTGCCGAAGATTATTCACCAAGATTAGAAGATTATATTCCGAGTTTCCAAAGACACTAAACTATTACGATCCTTGAGTTTAGGTTTTTGTTATGTATTAAGTATTCTGCAAAAGTAATGTATTGTCCATGTACGTCATGATTTGGGTCTCTTCAGTTGGAATCAGAGGAATGGTTTAGTTAACCTTTGGAAAGTAGGATGCAAAAACATTAGTTATATCCCTAGAGATATTTATAAGGATTGTTTAGGGATGTACCTAAGGATAAGTATAAGTATAGGTTATAGTCCTAGAATTATGATAACAATCATGAATAACCTAGGATTAAACCTATGATATTAGTGATTGAAAGTACTCACCTTGATTATGTTGTTTTTCTATCATGATTTATACCTCTCACACTATTCTTTTTTGGTTTTATAAAATGGCTGGAAAGTAAAAGATTCATGTTAATGGATAATATTGTGAACAATGGAATGATATTATTCATGATCAAGCAAATGAAATATGATTTGGAAGGCGAAACATCGTTATTATGCCTAATCATCAATCTCATAATATGATCAATAATCTCAACTTTGGTAAGTTTCCTGACTCATCTAATAAGAGAAAGATGGAGTTTCATGATGATCATAGTGGAAAGAAAGTTCAATTTTCCTCATGTTAATCATGTGGGAAGAGACATCAAGGAGAATGTTTCAATGGAACTGGAAGATGCTTTGGTTGTGGAAAAAAAGTACACAAAGCTAGTAATTACAAAGGAAAAGGAGCAGTTAACACCATGGACAGGGATAATGGTATTGCTAAGACATCAACAATGGTTAAATGTTTTAAATGTGGAATGTACGAGCATTATGAAAACCAATGCCCTAAGGGAAAGTCTCATGAAGAGAATCAGCATGGATGTATGGGTAGTATTTATGTTGATGATGATGAAGAGACTACAAATGATCTGTGAGATAAAAGAATTATTGATGCTCGGTCAATGGTTTAAGAAGGTAGTGGAATGATTTATGTTTATCAAGAGTTATGTTGTATAGGTAATGGTACTATGGAATAAAGTCACATCTAAGGATTGTTACATTATTGTTTTTCCTAAAGTATTTGAAAGTATATGTTAAATGGTACCGGTAACCATGAATGGTTATTAAGATATTTTTGGAAAGTAGATGATATGCGCATAATGAAGGGATAAGAAGAAAATTAAATGCTTGATAGTATTCATGAGCTCATGACTGATATAAGGACAATTTTATATCATGGTTTGAGTATATATAATTTTGGGATTTTGGTATTTGGAAAGAGTTAACTTTTGATAGCATTCATGTTTTCACTATGGTTCAATGGATATTCATTTTTCAAGAGAATACTTGATTAATGTATTCACCTGATTGGAATGTGACCAACAAAATATATGGGGGATAAATGATGGTATTCACATGCTTGGTTGATGACATTTCAAGTAATTGTTTTCTTTATACTATGAGATTGGGCATATGTATTTCGGATAAGCCTAAATATTGGAATGAATTAGGTTGGACATAAGTTAGTATTGTTTAAGGTTAGAACTTTTTTCGATATTATTTATGGAATGTTATAATAGTATAGTTTTATAAAAGAGACAACATGTAGAACGGGCAACAACCCATCGCATCAGACAAGGCTGTGAGAATCGAACAACCAACCGAATTGCGACAAGTCTTTATCGCCTAACACTGGCCTACAGGAAGTCCCTAGTTAGAGAAATTAGTTTTTTTATATTAAGCAGTATGATATATGTATTATAAGTCCATTTTAGGAACCAGATATGATTAGTCTCACTATAGATAGACTTATGTATATTTGATAACTTTTCCGAACCTTTTGTTTGATACTGATGGAATAACCAATAATTCTATCACTTGATATACTAACACTTCGTGAATGAAAAATTAAACTTCATTTCTTTAAGATATGAAGTGGAAATTGTCCAAGGAACGACCAACAGTGAGATTGTACCAAAATTAATTAAGTATTTCTTATAATTCAAAATTTTCAACTTTAGGGAAATGATATTGAAAACAAAAAATGTTTTCCTAGTGACCTTATATCCGATTAATCAGATGGTATCTTAGATCATCACAAATTTATGGATTTGTGACTTTTGGCTTTATCATAGCCATGTCCTCAACCACTCTCCATCAGAACTTGATGGTTAGATTTCTCTTCCATATCCATATTTTCACATATGTTATCCTATGTGGAAACCCAGTGATTAGTTAATTTGGGTAACTGTAACATTTCACAATATAGTTTTTAATGTTCAGTTTTGGTATTCCTTTTTTGGATGTGCGTTTCTATGAATGAAACTTTCAAGTAGAAAAAAATTTATAACCCCAAATAATTTTGAGGGAGAAATTCATTTTAAGGGGGTAGAATGTAACACCCTGAGATTTTATGAGATATATTTTTTTTAATTTCATTTATACCTTTTGTAGTACGCTAAACCAAGATTATCTTGCGCTATACGCAACACCATATTAGCTTGCCGTATACACAACACTATTCTTGGATTGTGTTACCCACAATTTCAAGTTCGTTTGATAGTAGTTATTCTATGCAAAATTTAGTGTATATATATATATATATATTCAATGTATAAATGAAATATGGTTGGATTCGGTTATACACAACAACAAAGGGGTCTTTCACTACATGAAAACCTGATTTGTCTTGCGTTACACGCAATCACAACCTTCCTCGATAGCTTGTGTAGTACGTAATATCAGGTTTCATTAAACAACGATATATTATTATAATATTATTATGAACTAGCCGTTGTGAATAGTAATACCCACTTTTTAAAATTTTATAAATTTTATCATTCAAAATGGACTGCATTTTTGGAATCAAAATATCGAAATTATCCTAGGGTGAATTTTTGGTATTTTTCTGAAAACTTTCAATTTTTGATGAATAGTGAAAACACTGGGTTACTATTTAAAAACTGAGTTTTTATTTGAATAATTATTTATTTTATTTAAATTTATATTAGGTCCAAATTGATACATAATACCTATATAAGTCCAATGTAATTCATTGGAGTCATTTTATAATAATTTTATATATATAAAAGTTTTATTGAACTTTTCATCGTCTTTTACCCACCTCCTATGAGAATTTGGAAAATCACATAAAACTTAATTTTACCACTTATGTGAGTGGAATCTCAAAAATTTGAGAGACATGGTTAATATCAAAGACTAAAATGTGGTTCAATGAGATGAAACTAATTTACGGTGAATTGTAACTTTTACTTTTATTTACCACGGTTCAAATTAAGTAGGGTAATTAAGGATAAAAATGATATTATTATTACCCTAACACATTTCATAATTCTATTGGATATGTGTAATTAGACCAAAAATAACCTTAGGAATAAAATATGGCCACTTAGGCCCACTTGTATTAGATTAGGACATTTATTATTAATTTATTTAAAGAAGTGTTAAAATAGTTAAAATCAAAGTTTTATAACTAACGAATTTTTAATATAGGGTTATACATAAGATAAATTCGACTATAAATATTAATTATAAACCTAAAAATATTTCATACATAATGGTATTTTATTTATAATTTTTAGACATTAAATAATTTAATTTATTTATTACACAATGATGATGTAGTAATTATCTTAGTAATGAAATATTAACATAATTGATGTTATAAATACCCAAATAAAAGTATATTTAGACTTTTTATGAATTACAGTAATTTTCTAGGTTAATATGACATGATAGTATTGATTTAATTAACTTATTTAGAACTAATAATGCTGATATAATTTTCTCAAAAATCAATTACCAAATAGTGTCAAAATTGACATAAAATAGTTTTTTAAAAAATATTTTATTATTAATTGTTATTTTATCCCTAAAAATCTAAAGTTCGGACAAATGACTTAGATAAGGATATATATATTAATAATGAACTACTTGGTGTTATTTTTTCTTTTTATAGTAATTTTATTAACCATATAGTGTAAGAAAACCAGAAGACACGGTAAAAGTTAAATTATTTAACTTAGAGTTAAATATAAATGACAAGGTTAAAATTATAACCTAAACTTGTATAAATTCTATTGGATGAGAGTATTTAGACCCATACCCATGTTATATTAGAAATAAATCAATTTTGAGCTATTATAAACCCAATATGACTTTATTATAAAATAATATTTTGAGTTTTTCCAAAGGTACCCCTCTCCACCCTTACAATAAGGGCACCCCTTCCCTCTTCTCTTCACACCCTTTTGAGCCATGAAGATCGGCCAAACCCTGATCATTTCTCTTCTCCCATTCCATAGAAACATTATGGAGGTTCTGATCTTCTCAAAAGACCAAGTCTACTTCTTTAAGAGAAGGATTAAAGAAGATGCGTCGAAGAAGAGGTAATCTCTTCTTTCGATTCTCTCAAGTTTCTTTCTTCTTCGACTCCTTATTTTTTAGTTGTTTCATTATAAAGTAATAACATCAGTATAAATCATATACTGATATGTTATTATTAATAGGAAATAACCCTATTTCACCTTCTATCCATCCTACGGAAAATGAAATCACCACGCGTGTGTACGTACGAAATATCGTCTCCACGCCGTGGTGTAATCTGTTTTTCAGCCACCACCTTACATGGATGGGTATAATGGTGCAAGTAAATAACTATATATGGTTACTGTTAAGTGTCATTGATTCTGTAATATTATACACACACTTCAATACAATTCCACGACCATGGGAATGATATCATCACTCGTGCATACATACGAACTACCATCTCTTTGAACGCGATGAGATTCATTTTCCATGATTAACCATTCAAGAATAATTATAAAGTATATATAATGAATAATAATGAAATATATGAAACAATAAAGATACTGGATTTTTGTGTATATATATATATATTTCATCTACTTACTTCCATTCAAGTCAATAAGGAAAATAAAACAGCGTTCAAGCGTACGTATGGCCTACCGTCTCCATGAACAGTGTATTTCAATTCATTTATCTATATATTATATATATATACTGAATATATATGATATATATATCATGATTTAAATTCTTGAAGTAATTAAATCATGATATATTTAGTAATAATATCAAGTACAACACGTCCAAACACATATGATAAATAAAACATTTTACCCAAAACGCTGCTTTAACATGAAATTTACAAAATAACAGGTAATATAATTTAATAAGTGAACCATATATGATATCATAACAATTAATATGATTCTTTAATAAGTCAATGAAATTATTTAAATAATTATATAGGAGGTTCCGATATGTATGAAGCATATCAGACCTAAGGTAAGGGATATCTTTTCCAATCTCATTTTTATCCGACATTATTTATTCGTAAGTATTTAATGGGGTTATATTTGTCATCCATGTCCCTGTTTTCCAAAAATGGTTTCACGTATGTTTAAAGTCCTTTTTATACATTTTTAAATTTTTCTACATGGTATGTAAGGAATCTTTCTTTTACGAGGTACTTTTTGACTTTTCTGAAAAAAAGTACGAGAAGAATGTTTTTTACCTTATACGGAATGAACAAATTTTTACGATTTCATGACACCTTATTTTCATGAAGCTTACTCTACAAGATTTGATGACTATTATCAACAAAATCCTTTTATTTTAAAATTTCATGGCATTTTGTGAAAAGAAAATGATTTTGAAGAAGAAAGGATACTTTCCTCCAGAATTCATTTCAAGTGTTTTATCAAAACCATTTTCCCTATAAGATGGAATTATTTTATATGTGCATGTTTCAAGTATAATGTCCCTATGATTTACATGGTTTCACTTTTCTTATGATGAAATGATATCAATTTTGTTCTGCATGGATTATGTTATGATGGAATGATGTTTATGAAACCAATTTTATACTTTGGGTAATGATGAATGATTTATGTCCATATTGTGGCACAAGTAAGAATGATTTCATTATGAGTTGGTTGGGACCAATATCTATCTCCAATTAATTGGGTAAATATTTATATCTCATGAGATAGACATGGATGGAAAGGTAAGTTAATCCAGTTCAGTAATACAGAACTGGAACGAGGAGTGAAATCGATTCAGAAAGGGACTTTGTCCACAAAGATTGACTTAGCAGTAATTCCTTGGCTACAATGGAAATCATATAATGTGCTCAATGGTGGCCACAATAACATGTTTTATTCCCATGCTATTTTATCATGATTGATTTTCATTTATGATATTTTCCTTACATACTTCCAAGATTTATGTCTTTGTTCAATCTTTTGATTTTTAAACATCATGTTCATGTTTTTATATTCAATGGCATATGGTTTGTTTTATTTTCACTATGCTTCCCCTTACTGAGAATTTGAGCTCACCCTTTATATGTTTCTTCCAAGGATTTCAAGAATGGTTTTAGGTAAGAAATCAAAAGGGGAAGATCTTTATGGGAGTTGTTGAAGATCTTTCACCAAGAATAGAAGATTATATTCTGAGTTTCCAAAGACACTAAACTATTACGATACTTGAGTTTTGGTTTTTGTTATGTATTAATTATTTCGCAAAAGTAATGTATTGTCCATGTACGTCAAGCTTTGGGTCTCTACAATGAAGAGACCAATCCTCAAGAAAGATAGGATTGGGTTGATTCAGTGGTCTATATCATTAGTCTTATTAAGACCCTAAGTGATCAAGTGGTATCACTGGTAGCTAGCCATTTCTATAGAGTAGTTGGTCATTGGTGGATCTCAGTTACACAGGTTCATGATGATTCATCACTCCCATGGGATGACTTCTAATAGTTGTACCGTGAGGAGTAATACCCCTACTTCTTATTCATAGTGAAGATATTAGACCTTATGGAGCTCTTTCAGGGAAGTATAATTATGGATGAGTATGTATGGAGTTTTATAGACCTTACACACTAATCCCTTTACATTATATTATACAACTACTTCCACGAAAGGAGGTTTGACTAGGGACTCTGTAGAGAGAATATATCCAACATTGTGCCCCTGTCCATCCCCACCTATGTATGGGTTCTAGAGAGGGAACATGTGATGGATAGTTTTCTATCAATGGTATTCCATGTATATTGAGCTAGAAATGGGAATCTCAGAGTATAGTGGTCTACAATAACTAGCGGAAACCAGTAAATGAGATCTTGGAGCAGGAGACCCTTTCATAAGAAGGCTCAGAAACAAGGTCATATCGAGCTATGGTAGTATAAAGAGGAAGAGAATACCAGAGGGGGAAGTTGTTTTAACATTTAAGGGAGTGGTCACATGGAACCAAACTACCTGGCCAGACGTACTATGCATCCTATGAAAATAGATGATAGACTGCCACGATAGATGTGATGTCGTGATCCCGATTATCCAAGGCATCAAATGCATGGTTCCCAAGGAGGTAGAGTTGTAGGAGGATTAGGATGAGATATGGTTAGGGGAAATTGGTATGATATCCTTTCACCGCCATTACGAGGTGACCCACGTTGGGCTCAAGGATCTATACGTTGGGGTCATAGGCAACAACTTCCTTTAGATGTCTACGAACACACAATATATGAGATCATTAAAGGTATAATAGGTGTTTATTATAATCTTGAAATTTTATTAGTATACAGAGGTTCTAGTATTTTATTTATCTCTCAAATAATGGTGTGAGAGATAGGGCTCCCAATAGAGATTATAGTACAACAACTTCATCTTGAGGTACCTATAAAGATCACATCTCCATTATCCTTCATCCTCAAGTAGCGCAAGTTATATCTTGGTGGATAGTGGTTCACATGATACCTTTTTGTCATCACAACATAACCCTATGATGTCATCTTGGGTATGAATTTTCATTCCAGGGTCTGATCCAAGATTGATTGTCACCAAATACAATTCTGATACCTATACACTATTGGGATTAGATTCTCCTTTTTTGGTGAGAGAGGTCTCATGGAGGGATAGGTGGATTCTATGAGAAGAATATTGTTGACTATCACCCATTAATTTCCAAGTGTGTCTCTTGGTTTATAATAATCTCTAGGAATATGGGGTTTTTATTTCTTGATGATTATATGTAATTCTTCCCAAAAAAGATCTAGGACTACCTCTGAGGTGGGAGATGGATTTTTTCATTGGCATTCATCCTAGGACTTCCCATTTATATTTTCGGGTTTATCATATGGAACCTACAAATATTTGAGAACTAAATTTGATTTTGGAGGGCCTTCTTGATAACTGTTTTATCAAACCCTGTGTTTCCCCCTTTGTAGCTTCAGTCTTGTTTGAATAAAGGCGGGTGCGAGATTATGAATTTTCATGAATTATCATCACCTAAACTAGGCCATGATAATGAAAAAGTATCCCTTGATGAGGTTTGGATAACTATTATATTAGTTTCAAGGTGTGATATGGTTCTCTAAGATCGATATAAGGTCTCGCTACCCACCAGTTATGGGTTCACAAGGCTGATATTCCAACGTTGGCACTCTGATGTCACTACAAACACTATGTGTTCCTAGTGATGCCCTTTGGTGAGATTAATTCCCTTCCATGTTTATGTCTTTGATGAACAAGGTCTTCGAGCCATATACAAACAACTTTTTTTCTTCATGAATGAAATACTCATCAACTATGTATTAGAGGAGGACAACGTTAGACACTTGGGGATGTTTCATTATTTTCGTTCGGAGAACTAGATTTATGGAAAGCTCTTTATGTTTTAATTCTAGATACGCAAGGTTAAAATTCTAGGGAATTTCATTTCTGAACATGTTTTATCTATGGGTTAGTGAATATCTAAGTAGTTATTACTTTAGAGCCACCCATAAATGTGCAGAGGTGTGGATCTTCCATTTCCTAATAAGATACTATAGGAGGTTCGTGACAGAATTCTCCAGAATCACATCCCCTTCGAGTGACCTAACATGGAATAGAAAACCAGTTACATTTATGAGCAGTTCCAGAAGGCATTTGAATAGTTTAGGTAGAGTATAGTGGGTGCTCTAGTGTTGAGACTACCATAGGAAGGCATTTAGTTATTAGTGAATTATTATGCCTCAAAAGTTGGGCTTGGATGCATGTTGATGCAATAACAGATAGTTATCACATACAAGACGAGGAATTTGATACCCCAAGAGAAGAGTGATCTGAATCATGAACTAGAGATAATATTTGTAGTCTTATCTTTTAATATATGTATGCACTTCCATCTAGGAGAGTTAATTATGGTTTACTTATGCCACCAAATTAATGGGTATGTCTTCACTCAGAGAAACCTAAACCTGATATAGCGACATTGGATGACGTTCTCGAAAGACTATGACTTTGAGATATTCTATAATCTAGTAAAGGACAATGTTGAAGGATATACCATTATTAGGAATTACCAGGATAACCTTGTTCAGGAACCATCATAACAATTAGCTTCCTTGAGGATAACCCTGGTGGAGTAGGGGGTAAAACTTTTCTTCAGTCGATGGTGTTGAATCCTTCACTTCTAGAGTGTTTGAGAGATCCCCATGTGGGAGAAATAAACTATGAGTTCTTTCATGATCTGATTTTAATAGTTCACTCAACATATGGATATTTTGAAAAAGGGAATCATGAAAAAAAATTCAAGGGGAGAATAGTGGTTTTAAACACGATGTGGGAGGATGTGATGCATGAGTTCCACAATTCTCCCCTAGTTGTATATCTTGGTGTAGAGAAAATGTACAGAGATCATTCGCAGTGGTTTTGGTAGTCCAACGTTAGACAGAGCATAGCTCAGATGATATTTTTATGGCTCAATTATTAGTTGGTGAAGGCAGCTCACCATGTTCTGGTGTTTTTTTCCAACCCCTTGAGATCCTTGAGTGGAAATGGGACAACATATCTGTAGACATATTCACATGTCTTCTAAACAAAATGCAGAGCCATGACCCCATCTAGGTGATAGATTACCAACATATGAAGTCATCATAACATTATTTCTATTAGGGATCTGAGTTTGGAGGAGAGTCCAGGGTAGTTAGGAATATATGAGATCATTCAACATCACAGGGTACCCTTGAAAATTATCTCTGATCTTGACACATGATTTATTTCACAATTTTGGAGGGGATAGTAAAAGGATTTCAAGACCCAATTAAGGATGAGTACAAAATTTTATCCCCATACTGATGGGAAAAAGGAGTTCTCCATTTAGGTGTGGGAGGATATATTGAGTTCTTGTGTGTAAAACTTCAATAACAGTAGGGAGGATCACCTTCCCTCAGAAGAGTTTTAGTACAGAAAAAATAACCACTATACCACCAGTGTGTCACTATTTTAGGCCCTATATTGGAGACCCTTAAGGTTACCCTTGTGCTAGAAAGTGGTTGGTGAGTCATCTTTTATAGACCCATAGTTGGTGTAGATGACAATAGAGAAAGTACAAGTCAGCCATGAGTAGATGAAAACTCCCTAGAAAAGATAGAAATCCTATGATGATCTCCACTAAATTCCCTTGGAGATCGAATAGAGTGATCAAATATTCCTAAGAACCTCCCCATGATGAGGATTGAAAAGTTTGTTTGGGGATGAATACAATCTTTGAGGTACATTCGGTTGTTCGAGATCATGAAGATGGTTGTCGAGGTCCCTTATCACCTTGCACTACCCCCATAGCTCGAGTGGCTACACGACATATTCTATGTGTCGTGTCTAAGAAAATACGTGTATGACCCTATCCACATCATTAATTGGGTAAAACTAAAAAGTGAGGATGGAAACACCATTGGGAATCTCCTGATGGTTATTGAAGACCGATAAGAGAGAATACCATGCATGCACAAACCATCCATTTGTTTCACATTCTTTGGTAGCACAAAAACATGCAAGAGAGTTCTTGGGAGCAGTAGAGCCAAGTGTGATCTCAGTTTTTTGAGTTTCTTTCTTAGTTTTTTTGGGGATGAAAATATTGAATGAAGGAACATTGTAACGACTAGGTTTCTACCTTGGAAGACTTTAAAATATTACAATGAATATTTTTAGATCTAGGAGATGAGATGGTGTGTGATTATAAGGCCTAGTTTATAGGGAATTAATTTTTAAAAAATATTTAATTTATTTTCTATTGTCTGCACATTAGAGCTCAATGGAAATGGAATATGACTTAAATGAATTATTAGATCAGAATTATGTGACCATGGTTGAGTCTACAGTGTGGTGTTTATCCTAAGAGTGACTTAAAATGAGTTAGATAAGAACATTTGGAATTACCAGGATAACCTTGTTCAGGAACCATCATAACAATTAGCTTCCTTGAGGATAACCCTGGTGGAGTAGGGGGTAAAACTTTTCTTCAGTCGATGGTGTTGAATCCTTCACTTCTAGAGTGTTTGAGAGATCCCCATGTGGGAGAAATAAACTATGAGTTCTTTCATGATCTGATTTTAATAGTTCACTCAACATATGGATATTTTGAAAAAGGGAATCATGAAAAAAAATTCAAGGGGAGAATAGTGGTTTTAAACACGATGTGGGAGGATGTGATGCATGAGTTCCACAATTCTCCCCTAGTTGTATATCTTGGTGTAGAGAAAATGTACAGAGATCATTCGCAGTGGTTTTGGTAGTCCAACGTTAGACAGAGCATAGCTCAGATGATATTTTTATGGCTCAATTATTAGTTGGTGAAGGCAGCTCACCATGTTCTGGTGTTTTTTTCCAACCCCTTGAGATCCTTGAGTGGAAATGGGACAACATATCTGTAGACATATTCACATGTCTTCTAAACAAAATGCAGAGCCATGACCCCATCTAGGTGATAGATTACCAACATATGAAGTCATCATAACATTATTTCTATTAGGGATCTGAGTTTGGTGGAGAGTCCAGGGTAGTTAGGAATATATGAGATCATTCAACATCACAGGGTACCCTTGAAAATTATCTCTGATCTTGACACATGATTTATTTCACAATTTTGGAGGGGATAGTAAAAGGATTTCAAGACCCAATTAAGGATGAGTACAAAATTTTATCCCCATACTGATGGGAAAAAGGAGTTCTCCATTTAGGTGTGGGAGGATATATTGAGTTCTTGTGTGTAAAACATCAATAACAGTAGGGAGGATCACCTTCCCTCAGAAGAGTTTTAGTACAGAAAAAATAACCACTATACCACCAGTGTGTCACTATTTTAGGCCCTATATTGGAGACCCTTAAGGTTACCCTTGTGCTAGAAAGTGGTTGGTGAGTCATCTTTTATAGACCCATAGTTGGTGTAGATGACAATAGAGAAAGTACAAGTCAGCCATGAGTAGATGAAAACTCCCTAGAAAAGATAGAAATCCTATGATGATCTCCACTAAATTCCCTTGGAGATCGAATAGAGTGATCAAATATTCCTAAGAACCTCCCCATGATGAGGATTGAAAAGTTTGTTTGGGGATGAATACAATCTTTGAGGTACATTCGGTTGTTCGAGATCATGAAGATGGTTGTCGAGGTCCCTTATCACCTTGCACTACCCCCATAGCTCGAGTGGCTACACGACATATTCTATGTGTCGTGTCTAAGAAAATACGTGTATGACCCTATCCACATCATTAATTGGGTAAAACTAAAAAGTGAGGATGGAAACACCATTGGGAATCTCCTGATGGTTATTGAAGACCGATAAGAGAGAATACCATGCATGCACAAACCATCCATTTGGTTCACATTCTTTGGTAGCACAAAAACATGCAAGAGAGTTCTTGGGAGCAGTAGAGCCAAGTGTGATCTCAGTTTTTTGAGTTTCTTTCTTAGTTTTTTTGGGGATGAAAATATTGAATGAAGGAACATTGTAACGACTAGGTTTCTACCTTGGAAGACTTTAAAATATTACAATGAATATTTTTAGATCTAGGAGATGAGATGGTGTGTGATTATAAGGCCTAGTTTATAGGGAATTAATTTTTAAAAAATATTTAATTTATTTTCTATTGTCTGCACATTAGAGCTCAATGGAAATGGAATATGTCTTAAATGAATTATTAGATCAGAATTATGTGACCATGGTTGAGTCTACAGTGTGGTGTTTATCCTAAGAGTGACTTAAAATGAGTTAGAGAAGAACATTTGGACCCCTCGCTTGTTCACAGTGCAATAAGTCAATTTATTTATTTTTTAATTGATTAAATATTTCATTAAACTCAAAATAAAATGGTTATAAATACATTGATATGAAATTTTATCTATGGATTGTCTCATAAAACTGGAATCTTTGGTAACCTTTCCCCTTATACTTTCTATTTTAAAATCTAATCGAATGATGGAAGAACACTGAATTAGATTGGATTAGAATGTAATGAACACAAAAACTACTTCAAATCATTGTGTGAGAACATTATTCATCATCGATCGATCCAAAAAAGATGTAGGACTCGTAAATTGGTGTTTTATTCCATTTTTACTATATGGTTGATCATATGAAATGTTTTTCATTGATATTGACCACTATTGTAGCTTTTTTAGGAGCCTATGTATTATAATATAAATATTTAGCAATCGTTTTCTAACCACGTTCCCCAGTTCTTGATTGTCGGCTAAGAACAATTGGACGATGGTGTTGAATAACCTATTTTGATGTTTTTATCCCTTCCTTCTTCATGCTCTCCCCCAATAAAACCTTCACGACACCAGGTTTTATGATTTTCGGGTGTCATCAAACTCAATAAAGCTCCTAGATCTACAAAGAATCTATGAAAGATGAATGATTTGATGACCCGAGAAAAAATATGGAATGATTGTGAGGCGATAATGATAGATAAGTTGATTAAACATCAAAATCATGAATAATTGAGCTAAAATGTCGCGTCAAAATGAATGGTGGCCTATAGAATCATAAACGGAGCTGATTTCCATTGAACTGCGGCTATGATTTGCATGATATGGATAGATCTGATGTTTTTGGACGGATTTATGGGAAGATATAAGGTGTCTAGAGTAGATTGCTGAAGAACATATACAATATGGTATTATGGAAAAAATTCTGACTACACACCATTTAGTATAAAGAATAGATGGAATGTAGCCCCTTTAGTAGTGACACTAGGGATTTGAAAAATCTTATGGAGGACGTGAAAATTATCCCCCCCACCCCACCCATCACATGCTATGCATCCCTTCTTAATTTGATAACTCATGTGATGGGTCACATGGGTGGGGATTCTGTGTGTTGGTACACAGACATGGGTTGACCACACATGAGACATCCCATGTGGACTGAAATGTTGTGTACTAGAGAACACAAGCACCATGTTCAAGTACACAAACACAGCCACCTCAAAAAACACTGGTCCCAGTTAGTAAATAGATGGCTTGTATTCAAACTACAGGACATATCTACATCATGGGATGAAGCCATGTGCTTTCTAGGGATAAGACAAGTGTATGGAGAGGGAAGACACATTGGGTGGGTCCCCTCACATGCCGTGTACCCCTTGATCACTTTTAAGCAAACATCCTTCATCAGTATCTCCTTCATTTGAACTCATAATTTTCCCTATGAGTAGCTTACCCAAAGTGTTTTTACACATTAAACATGATGGTTTCTTCAGTTGTGGAATTATATATATGGTATTAAATGTTCTGGTCTTGGAATACTCTAAAGAAACACCTCATAATGATAGCTTTCATTTACGATCACCAGAGTCTGTCGGGGGTTACCCTCTATAAGGTATGGACAATAGAGTTCCCTAATGACCTCTTCGAGGAAGTAGCTTCTAGCATGTATAGGCAATGAAGTTCCCTAATGGCTTCTTTCAAGATCTAACCTCTAGAAATAATGGGTAGTATAGTTTTTTGATGTCCCCTTTTTGGTGTTACCCTCTAGCAAAGCTGGGTAGTGAAGCTACCCAATGATTTCTTATAGGAATTACCCTCTAATAGGGATGGGTAGTGGAGCTCTCCAATGATCTATCCCCGGAATTAACCTCAAGTAGGGATGGGAAAGGGATTTTCCTGATGACCAATTTCGTTCATTACCCTCTAGTAATGTTGGGTAGTGGAGTTCCTCAACGACATCTACTGAGTGATACCTTCTAGCGGGGTTGGTTAGTGTAGTTCCTCGACAACATCTTCTTGGAATTACCCTCTAGTAGGATTGGAAAGTAGATTTCACCGATGACTTTTTTTGGGTGTTACCCTCTAGCAGGGCTTGATAGTGGAGTTTGTCAATGAAATTCATGAGCATTACCATTGAGCAGGCTAGGCCAGTAGAGTTCCTTGGTTACTAGCAGAAAAGGACTCTCCTTTCATACTAGGGCATGTGATCCTTACATATAAATTGTGGCCCCTCGACTGTGTGGCATAGAAAAGAGACTTAATTTTATATACATTTAGACTCATAAGGAATAGGGGAACATTCCCCATCGATACATGTTTCTGGACGTGACCTAAAACTATATGGGAGTGTTAGTGCTACCCAAAGTAGATAGTGTCAAGGTGTGGTGATTTATTCCCTTAGACTTTTGTGTACATGGGTGACACATGAAATTATAGACATCATTAGTGGGATTTTCGAACTATTGGATAATCATATTCTCTATTTGAGTTTTGATGTGGAGATACCTTAAACTCCAATTAATATTTATTTTAAAGAGAACACACACACACAAACACACAGAGATATAAATATATTTATTCCTTTGCTATACCCTCTCCTAGGGTTTTTCTAGTATCTTTCCTAGAGAGGTGAAGACGCATGTGGTATTAAACATTTTTCTCATGGTTGGATGAGCCTAACATCATTCTATTGGTGGAGGGGGCCTAGTCGGTTATTCATATATACATCATATTTATCCCCATGTGCTAGGATGATATTACATTCACTTTTTATTGGTTGATATAAACTCTTTCATTGTACATTGTTCTATCTATTTTATTCCTCTTTTTTTGTCTCTTACTAACGACCTTAATCATTTGGGTCATCGAACTGGTTAGGTTTATACTCACACCTACATGTGATTTTCCTGCATGTTTTGTGACTTATGAAAACAACAGACTTGTTTATCATGACTACAAAAGACATTAAGGATACTCGGTTCTTGGAAAATGTACAGTGGTCATATCTTGGACATCAGAAGCTGGGATTTCTCAACTGTTTTACTTTTCTATTTTTCTATCTCGTTATGTCACAATTTTTACTATGTGGTTATTTTCCCCCTTCACATTTCAGTTTAAAGTACCATACTTTTGTACTATCCAGAGGTTCATGCATTCTTGTTTTTTTGTAAATGTATTTCATTTTTTTTTCATTCCCTCTTCACCTTTTCATTGTGTTTCCTAAGTGCATGTGTATAGGTACATAAGAAAATTCCTCGGTGAGTTTTTATGCATTCAACACTTTTCACCATCCCATGTTCTACAGATTCAGGCTTGGTGTAGTTGTTGGTCGAGCCCTAGCCTAGGTCAGGGCGTGACATGTAACAATAGTTGGATTTCCACCCATTCATAAGAATATTCTTTTGAATTTTACTGTTAAGAGAAATATGAATGCTAATGGAAATTTTAAAAATTCCATTTCAATATCTCTTCTAGTAATGGTATATATTAAATTGATAGGGATTCAAACTACCAATGAAATTTTGGTTAAACTTGTGTGAATTTATTAATGCAATGTGAAATTCAAAGAGGTAAAATCATAGATTTGGAGATGTAGGTTATAGGGTATTTATATAGATTATGAATATAGTATTGATGACCAATTTACTAAAGTTAGTGATATAGTCCGAAATATCCATTGATTTTGGGAAATTTTGGATGATTCTACTTTTGTGAAAAGGTTGATGAGATATTTTCTTGTTAGCTCTAATTCAAAATTTCTTATTTAAAGGATAAGGTGGTTCTTTGTCTTGATCAAATACATAATATTATATTTATTATATAAAATTATATGTATTCCAATTTTTAAAAATATAATCAAATATGAGATAACGTTTGAGGCCATGAGAAATCATATAATAAAAGTTGATGATGTTACAAAATCAAGTGATTTTTTTGATGGGGAATATATTTAATTTTTAAATATACCTTTTTCTCTATTATCAAATAATTTTTTCAAGCTAAGTGCTATAGTAAAGTAAAATAATCACCAAGGTTCTATAATTTAAATGTAATTAGATGTTTTACCATAAATTTATAAAATATGAGTAAAGAGGGATATGAATATGATTAAGAGAATGGGAAACCATAGAAAATGAGATGGGGTAAAAAAATAAGATGTAATCTATGCCATGAGAATAAATTTTATGAGAAAAGAATCACAAACCAAATCCTCACCAAATATATAATCAAAAGCTGAAACTAATATTTTTGAGCATATTGAAAAAAGTTTAAATACTTCAATTAGTGAAGTTGATGAAAGTGATCCAATATAGATGGAATATAATATTAAAAATTAATTTGTATTTGTTTCTTGAATAACATACAGTGATAAAGAAGGGTGTCTGGTAGTAGATAAAAAAAATATTGATAAAGGAAGTGATGAGGTATTCATAAAATAAGTAGTATAAATTGATTAGATCATTAAAGTATAAGCATTAATTTACTGGAGAGGAAATGACGGTAAGTTATATGAAGGAATAATTGGTTTTGAGAGAAGTAGAATTATATTATCCATAATCAAAGTGTCTTTACTGTTTGAATTATTCTATGAAAACAAGAGAATACATTACCATTTAAATTTATCTCAAAGATGATTCATTATTAATATGAGAAAATATGGGTCCAAAGAGATAGATTAATTATGCTCCTGGTGAGTCTTAATGTAATATTATAACCTATAAAAGTGAAGATTCTAAAACCAAACCTAAACTAGTTTGGACCTAGAAGTCTAGTGAAAAATCCTACAATATATCAAATCGTTATAATCGTATCTATTGAATATCATTTCCCCATTGGAAAAAAGGCTCAGTTTGTAGTAGTACAACATCAAAAATTTTATAAACATATTTATCATTAATATGGGATATCATGATTCAGATGATACTACTGGTGGTGTGAAGAGTTTCAATAAAAATATTACTCTTACTGGATTAATATTTCATTACCAGGGTATAGGCATGATCCAAGGGAGATCTACACCAAGTATATGAAAATATATTATCAAGGTAAACAACCCGTGATTTGGAATTTATCTAATCTACCAAAATAAAAAAATATCATTAGAAAAGATCTATAGATTATGTGATCCGTAAGGGTTTATAGATAATAAAAGCATGATTATCTTACCTACATATTACTTATTGTGTGAAAAGGAATGGAATTTTTAATGGAAAAGGAAAAAAGTATTATTTTAATGTTGTTCTTAGAATTCATGTGGAAAATCCCAATAAAGGTAACCACAGTATAAAAGAGTTCTTAACAATTTATATAACCCAATTATAAATCAATAAAACATGATGAAAGAACAAATAAATGATAGTGTTAAAGATAAAGCACGATTTTAATTTATTAGATTCAATTTCATCAGAGGTTTTTTATAAGTGATAAACCAAAAATTCAATAAAGTCTACACAGAAGGTATGAAATGTCTATATATGATATGAAAAATTATATGACCATCCTAACAAATAAAAAATAATTAATGAAAAAATATATTCCAGAACTAGGTAAATAATTTTTTTTAATAGCTAATGTAAAGAAGAAAATATCACACAAGAAAATAACTTACTAGATGAGAATGGCCATGAAACCCATGGGGAATCATGATAGGAAAGGAAACATGATGAATTTTCCCCAAGATGAGATTGGAATGAACATAGGATATTGTTTTAGAGGAAACTCTTAGCCTTTCTATTATCACAAATAAATTAACAGCTTCCTCTTCATTCCATTATTTTTATTCATAATAAACTTCCATTGAATTAATGGAGGAAATTTAAAAGTGTAGTAGGATGAGGTTGAAATAACTGAATAATAAAATATATTTCCCATGATGGAGTGTTGTAATCACAATGATCAAAGGAAATGAGTACATATTTTAAGGGGGATCTCAATTGAGAATGACACTACTAAGGATGAATTTTTCCATATAAATATAAAATTATTAAATCACAAATTGGAGCATTAATTATTCATAAAAATTATAATTTCCTATTATTTTTGTGATATATTACAATAGGGTAATTCATTATTGTAGTATAAAAAAAGAAAAATGAGAATTTTTATAAATTACAGATTGATTGTATTAATTTTTTTTGAAGAAAAGGGTGGGTTAGAATTCTTGATAAAACTATTTTTACAACCCATTAAATGTGAAAATTAAAATGATGTATAATATTAAATAGTTTAAGGTAAAACATGGATATCAATGTTTATTAACTTTTTTTACACTGAGTTAAACAAAAAAATTTGAGTTGAAAAGTGAGAGATCATTGATAAGTAACATGTAGTGTAATTTGTCTCTAAAAAAATTAAATTAGGATACAATTATGAATAAATGGTTGTGGTGGGTGGGGGATAGAAAATGATATTAAAAAATCATGAGAAATCATGATGATGAGTTGAGTAAAACCGTGCCCCTATATTTTTTTAATTTATTATTAAATAACCCAAAATTTGAGAATCTTTGTTGGTGATGAATTTAAGATAATTTTTTTTGAATATTATAAGTTAATGTGTTTTAATTATGATGATTGTAACACTATTATTAATTCCTAGAAAAATGTAACTTGTTTTGAATACGACACATTGTTCAAGCTTGTTGAAGGCTGTGAAAAATATATTTTTCTTGAAAATTTTATTAATAATTTGATAAATAAGAGTTTCATGAGAAATATTAAAAGGAATTGGAATTTAATATTTTGAAATTGAGTATATCTTTATATAGTTTAAGAAGAAATAAAAAAGATTCAATTGAGATGTAATTTTATAGTGTAATTTCGTTGTTTTTATACTATGGGTTAGATTTGATAATAAAGTGGATAACCATAGATAGACTATTCAATCCATCTCAACTACAAATGTGAGTTTCAATATTAATCATATTGTATCTAGATTAATAATTTCGTCCATGGAGTCTAATCATAGTGATGGATAAGCCTATGACATAGGCATAATGGGGGAATAGTTCTGAAAAGATACCCACAGGTGGAACAAGGGTTGAAAGAAGGTGTGAAAACCCCATGTGATTTTCCAATGTGTATCTAGGTTCCATGATTGATGTTGGATAAATATTTGGATGAAGTAAGCTCTTTTATTTTGTAATGATAGGGTGAACAAAGTGCCATGGTGGATTTTATCCTATACAACATACTATAGCCTTACCTTTAAAATTTATGTATAGAATTCAGCTTGTTAGACTCAGTTATTCTAAGATGTATGATTGTAACATCAATCAACGTCATCCTCACAACTGTACATTAATTTTAGAAAACATGTGTCTATATTTCCATGATCAACCATATCGAGTGATTTTGATACACTAGTGAACCATTGTTGGATAACATTATGAGCTTAGGATATCACGTCAAAACATCATGAATGAAACCTATACATATACATGAGTTATGTATCCTTGAGTGTTGTAGAATAAATATGAGGATGTCATGATTTTAGATATGTTAATTCATGGTTCCATAAATCTCAGTGTTGTGTGATATTAAAAATAAACAACATAAAAACCCAAAAAAATGAAAGGATGTGTGTAAAAATTTTATATACCAATATATTTTTTTGTTCAAATATATATGATATTTGGATATTTTAAATATACCATTATTATGTACTCAAAAAAGACATTTGAGGAAACATGAATATTATATGGAAGAGAGAGGCCTCATATAAAAATTCCAAGGGACCGAGTCTGAATGTAAGGTTTCTGAATTTTTGAGTTTGAGAGCTCTCAATTCCAAAAAAAAACATAGCACCTTAACACATCCATTTACAAGAAGAAAATATGATCCTTCATTCATAATTCTGCTATGTGAAGGGGAGGAAATTCCACCATAAACTTCTTATGATCATCAAATTTAGCATGTTCTGTAAAGGCTTATGATACCACAAGTCTAATATTATGATCTTTATACTCAAGAGACTCATTATGGAACTGAGAACAAAAAACTCTAAATTTGTGATTAATATGAGAAGCATCAATGTAATCTATTTCTTGACTAAGAAGAATAAGAAGAACCAGTACCATGTTTTGTATTTGAAGGAAAAAGGGAATTCTGTGGGAAGTCACTATACACTTTTGAGGAGTTGAACCAACTCTCATCACATGCATGAAGAAATGGTAATATTATACCTGATGTTACATACAAGTTACTCCATATAGGTTAATCATTTTTTATTAAGTATAACATGACTGTGTGTACCTGAATTAATATAGTACATATTACATGATAGAGAGAGACAATTTTATAAAACTATATTGAATCACATAATGAATTTTAATAAAATAATAGTGAATAAAAATGATCAAAATCAAATAAAAATTTAGAATAATATTTTATAGTTTTACCAATATTATACACTATTTAATATTATAAGATATCATCAAGTGAATTTTCTGTGATTGAGTTGATAATTCAACGACCGACTGCTTTGATAATGGAAAGGATACAAGGCTAGGAAATTTATTAATACAAGTATTATATATACCTGAGTATTTGGATAATAAAAGAAGACCTAATAATTCATGGTATATTATATGTTGTTGATAAAAATATATAGACCTAAGTATCATTGAATGTAATAAATTATTTTACAAGAGAAAGTCAATTGATCTAGTGAGGATGTGAAAGAAGATATATTTCATGTGGTGTTGAAGAAATCAAGACCTAGAATTGTCCTAAATATTATTGGATGAAAATTTGAAAAAAGATTATGTGACTGGGATTTCTAACCCATCAATAAATATGATAATGCAATTGTGTTGTACAACTAATTTAAATGAAATTGTAGTTTGGGTGTTTATATAACTATTATTGTAATAACATGTTGATATAGTGGATTATCCATGATTGGGATTATATCCAACATGGGAAGGAGTTGGTATTTTTATTAATCCCTATAAATATATAGCACTTACTGTAATTTAGTTAATAAATTTCATGTCATAAAAATTTGATTATTAATGTACATTATCAACTCATTATAACCAGTGACATAGGTTTGAGTTATAAGGGGGTAAATGAAGGAGAATATAATTTAATAAAAAAAGTTACACCTGATTCACCCTCTCGTAGTGTGACTACATAATCCATTACGAACATCAATTAGTATCATAGGACATTCCACATATGGTTAAATCAACATTTCAATGCAATTTATTTATATATAAAATATAGGAAGTGAAAATAATTATTTTAATAATATCTTGAAGAGTTTTATATAGAAAATAGTACAACTACTAATTGTTTAAAAACGTGGAATTTATTATCAAGACTAAAAAAATATGAAGAAAAAGAGGAAAAGAATATGAAAAAGAACTCAATGATGAAATAATATCAACAATTGACTAAAGGCAATTAGAGTGGTAATTGTTCACTGGATTAGTTGATTATAATATTCACGAATCATTTTCAAGATGTGATAAACATGTGTCAAATTCTAAAAGCATATATCATTTGAATAAAGATCCCAAATAAGTGGTTATTTGTATAGTTAGGGTTTCCAAGGAACATGTTAATGAAAAATCACAACTGGAAGTTGTAGATAATGAAATGTCAGAATAATATTCTAAAAATGTTATAAAATACATCAATCTATTAAAAAATTAAAGAGTCAAAGAATAAACACTAATGTTAATATAATGTAAGAGTCACTATGTGTGAAGAAACAAAAGAATAATCTATGTATCTTTCTATAAAAAGGTTTCATTGATTGAAAAAATAATTGCAACGGAGTTTGTGTGAGAAGGATGTAACATAAATTATTTTTAAAGATGTTATCCATGCAATAAAAAAGATTCCAAATACATATATGAATGTTAATGTTTCTCTGTTGGAAGTTAAAGAAAAAATGATTAAGAACCTGGATACTTTTTTACCTAAGACCAATCATGTGCATGAAAACAATATTGATAAGATAACGATTAAGTGGGAAGAAATATTGTAATTAGATGAAGTTGAGAAGATTGATCTCAACTTAATGTGTCTTCAACTAGAATAAAAATTAAGAAATATAGTATACACAAAATGATAATTCTTGAGTTAAAGTGAAAATATGTGACGTTAATAATACATTTGTTAAGTGTCCTGTTTTTGAAATTACTCAACCTAGTTGAAAAAAGAGAATGAGAATATCTAAATATAAATCTAATGAATTCTCATAAAAAAGGGTAACCATTTTCCCAGATACATATTTGAATAATAATGTTTTTTAAAAAAAAAGATTATATTCAACCATAATATCTAGAAAAACATGGATGAAGACAAATTCTCAAGAATTTTGTTCATCTTCAATGATGGAAGTGATGAAGTGTATAAATGTTTCATCACAAAATAAATCCCAAAAGAAGTAATGTGTTTTTCTAAAATGGAAATGTGTCTAAAATAGTCAAAATATATCATATAAAGATAAATAAATATTCATTGACTACTGTTGGTGATTTTTGATGTTTGGGAATCAATATATAAAATATTAGCAAAATTTCTCTTGGATAATAAATACAGAAATATTACATTATGATGAGATAAACTGACACAATAAAATCCATACTAAAGAGAAGTACAATTAAATGATAATAAATTTTTCATAAAGAATATATTTGGATTCTTTATTTATTTATGTGAGCACTAAAATAGAACTGGTCAATGTTTTGATGAGTGTTGGTATATACCATTCATCCATTAATAGTCTATTGATTTTAAGATAAGACCATAAAAAAATAGAAGTAGTTCAAAAAATAAGATGACAGGTAAGTCTTGGGATGTGAAAAAAAGAAGAAGATAGTTATATAAACAAATCCAAAGATGATTCTAAATAATTATTTTAAGGGAATAAAATAATGTAAAATATTCTTCTATTATGGTAGTCAAGGGCACATAATGTACTTTTGAAAATTGAACATAAAGATTAGTATAAAGGGAAGTACGATTGAATCAAGTAATGAATAAATATTAAGAAGAAACACTGGGATTGTTTTGGTAAAAACATTTATAATAAAGAATATGAAAAGTTTCATAAGAGGGGAAAATCTGGGAATGATAAAAATGTGTGTCAAAGGTGTAATATGAATGGGCATTCAAATAAAAAATGCTTGAAATTGATTAGTAAATAAGAACCTTTGAATGAAATATGGAAATAACCTATGAATTATGGTGATAAAAATAATATCATAAAATGTATTATATACCTATAAAGAGTATTGAGAATGTTACTAAAAATTGATTGATCATGTGGAATGAATAATCAGAGGAGTCTCAGGAGACATATAAAGTACTAAATACTAAAATCATCTTACTAGATAGTGTGAATAATCATACTCCATCTAAGAATATAGAAATGTTGAGATAAAACTCTCACATCATCAGTGGAATGTTGAACTAATTTATGTTACAGGGAAATATGTTTTTATGGACATTAATTTTGAGTAAAAATTTAAATTTTTTAAGATGATTTAATGGGGTAAAATAGTTTTTTCCCCAATAATATTATCAAAAATAACTGTTTTGACCACAACTTTAGTCCTAGAATAGGGTGTTTTCCCTATGATAGGAGTTGGGTACATATTTGACCTGTTCATATTTCAGTGGAATATTTAATATCAAATATTTAATAAATTAAATATTAAATTTTTTGTGTTCGTACACAACATTTGAATGGATCATCAGATTTTTATTTCATCTCTGACATTGATTCTGTAATGTGGAATTTTTCCCATGTGAATCATAAACTCATGTTGGGCACCAGGGACTACCTGAACCCCCTTTTATTTTATTTATTATTTTTCTTCTTTTCATTAATTCCATTTTCCTTTTTCTCCTGTAATCCTCATTCTCACGCTCACCTCTCATACAAATCTTCCTACACCACTTGACTAGGGGGGAAATAGGGAGATGTGGAAATAGAAAAGAGGGAAGGGAAGATGGGTACCATCATAGATCTCTAGATGCACTGGATCGATGGGCGACAGCTGGGGACCGTAGAATTTAATGAAGCTTTAGCCATTTCGCAAAAAGGTATCCCCATTTAATATTTTTCCATAAATCCTCCTTATATTTGTTTTTTTAATATTTTGAAATTCTTATTATTTATTATAGCCCCAAGTGAAAAGATCTGTTATTTTGGAGACACTAATAGGGGATTCAGATGATCTGAGGGCTTCATATTTGAGAAAACATGGCTAAAAACATGTAGCTTAGGGAGACACACCATATGTTCTTCTCGTTTAGGTAAGATAAAAATTTTCAAACTACATGCCATCTACTAGGGTGTACACATCGTGTATGGGTTCTCAACCATGTATCAAAGTACTCGTCCATGGCTTCCCATATAGGGGCACACGACCATGTAGAGTACATGGAAAGAACCTATATGGGCTACATGACATATATATATACATGAAAACACTAGTTATATATCCACGTGGGTGGAGGGACATAGGCTGGTACCCCATGTCAGGTACACACCGGGTACTTCAGGTGTTTACACGCTAAGGTTGGAACTAATACATTCATATGTGTGGTCATGAGGGTATATGGCATGTACCATGACAACACATCATGAAATACCATGTAACCCATAGAGATATTTTCATATATTTTCACCTGGGAGTTATAAATTGGTCAAATTAGTTTTCCAATCTATGTATCTTTTCACAAAGACAATAATTGTAATACCTTAGAGGTGTTTTGAGAACTCTTGAGTGGTGTTTTAGCCATTAATGAATTGATAGGTTCTTCCCTTATTTGTTGTATTCGATGTCCTCTTAGTGTGGGAAATATTAAAATATGAGACATAATCAATCTCTACTAACCTTTGGTTGTATATCATTTACTTTGATTACATCTCCCCTGTGAGTTGTGCCATTTTTTCCTCAGAGTCCGTGAGACTGGATGTTATTAAGGATTCCTTTTTGAATTTATATATTTATGTTTTGATGTAGAGAATACATTCTAGGATGCCTATATATTTTATCAATTTACTGAGGATCCCTTAAGTGATGCCTTTACTCATGAGATGATCAAGGGAGTCCCTGGTTGGATCCCTGTACCGATGTATCCTTCTCAGGATTTATTTTAGAATTCCTCTACCAACATATACCATAATAGAGGGTCCCCTGGACGATGCCTTCACATTATATAGTTTTGAGGATCCTATGTAAGATGCCTCTATTGGTTGTTGTTTGAGGATCCTATATAGTATTTTTCCTTTACCATTAAATCTAAGGATCCAATGTATGATTCCTTTTCTAGTCTTTAGAACTAGGGGATCCCAAGTAGGATGATTCTTCTGTGTTTGAATTAAAGGACTAAGCGAGTTCTCATTGTTTGACAGACCATGAACTCTACATTGGGTTTTGGAAGAGATGGTAGTGAGTGTCACCCTAGAACCCAATCCGAACTGTTAAGTCTATGGGATGTTTTTGTAGTGTTGGGTTGGGAGTTTGGGCCACTCTCACTCTTTTTTACTACCACTTGTTTATTTATAATGTAGCGATGTTTTGATATGTGTTTCCTAGTTGGTGGATATTGAGCATGATGTGAGGAATCATTATTTCTTGTGGGATGCCCAAATGTTCTTTTGGGGATCCATATTTCTTATTAGGATACCTAGACATTCTTTCTTAGTATCTAACATTAGATCCATGTTATTTAGGATATTTATAGTATACCTAATGGTCCTACCTATGGATAGATTATGGAGATTTTATATTTGATTGTTATATTATTGGGATGTATAATGGTTTTTCCTAGAATCTGTTTTTTGAGCCTTACATTATGTATATAGGATTCCATGTATGAGCTCCTTGGATCCTGATGACTTGAACGTCTAGAGTGATACTTGGATTCCCTATTGATGAAATGAATTAGATGGACTCATTGTCCAGTTGAATCTTGAGATTCCTCGGATTTTGTGCCTTAGATATTGATGACATAGTGGATGTCATGGATTGAGTATTCTCCTTGGGTTTTTATTCCATGGGATGAATTTGGACTTTCTACACCCAGGATTTGTCTATCCTGGACTCATGTAGGACATGTTTGATAGACGTGCTCCAAGGAATTCAACTAGTGTCTTTACTAAGTTATAATCAAGATTCTCCTAGGACTCAACAAGGTTGCCTTGGCCATTTATTCCTTGGATCCATTACTTCGTGGCGTAAAACATGTTTATATGGGAATGGAGTCCCTAGTAATTATACCCATAGATTATTATGTTATCCTAAGAATTTAGGATGATTCTTCTCTCCTTGGTTCGATTACACGATGTTGGCCGATGTGGATGCCTTGGTCTTTATACATTGCATCTGGCCTATGGTGTTTGACATGTGATTTTCTGGAATAGGCCGTATTTGGTTATAGTAAAAATTATAGAATTTAATATTGGAATATGGTATCCTTATTTACAGTGATTGGAGGTGAGTACATGTATGCATAGGTGTAATATGAGTTTCCCCCTTTTGTGACGTAGCTTGATTATATACATTTCCAGCATTGGCTGAAGTAGGTATATGTTGATTGTGATTACTAACCAAGTGATTGACTTAATCATACATAACTTGAGTGGAATTATGTACAGCTCAATTCAATTTCATAGGATGTCCAGGTGATCATGATTTTAGACCAATGGATTGACTGTCATTTTCATTTTTGCGATTTCATTCACTCACTCATGAATATTCATATTTTGGTATGTTTGTGTAGTTATGGTACTATAAATGTATACATATATAGATACAGACATCCCTGGTGGAACTTCCATAGCTAAATGGGATTAGAGACTCTTAGTTCAACTATGGTATCTCGGTTATTGGTGTTACTTATCTTTTTTGTTGGGTCTCGTCTAGGCTAAGAATGTTTATATTGTATACACTTTTAGCAACATAATTTTACATGTTCTTCATTAGGGTTTCCTACTGATATTATTTCTCACCCCTTCACATGCACCTCAGTGTACACATAGTCCATATATATGATCTTCTGTTTGGGAATGAGTTTCATTGTGGATAGTGCTAAGGGAAAAATTTTCATGTTTGTGGGGAGCCTCTCGTGTGTTTTCTTCTGATCAAGCTAGTGAAGTTCGATAGTGTATAGTGATTGTGTATGTTGTTGGGATCAGAGTTAGTAGTAGAGACCTATAATTTTATTTTATTTTATTTTGTACATATAAATTTATTTGGTCGGCCTAGTGGGTGCCTAATGTTGTATTTCATAAAATAGTGTTTTGGGATTCTACATCATTTAATTTATTATTATTCTATGTTCTATTTTTCTTTATTTACTACTCTCATACTCTGTTTACATTCTATTTTGTAAAATACTTTGTTGATTCAAATATTTATTACTTTTATATAAGGGAATTCACTCCCCACTATCACACCCAAGACCCTCACTTCTATTTAGGAGCCTCTAGATTATGGAGAGGCATTATTGAGGCCTAGTAACACACCATATTAGGGAGCTATTTCAATATAATCCGGGTCAGGGGGTTACAAATTCATATCAAAGATATTCTTATCCTGGTCATTACTATTTATGATAGTCAGGACATGAGTATTAGGAATGTGTTTGAACCTATAATGGATATCCGACTTGTGTGTTTAGAACACTTTTTCTGATAGGAAGTCCTAATTTCTAGGGTATTGGATTGTTGTTCTGATCTATGCTGTTATAGTTGTATATGATTTTCACATTGAGTGATTCACATGTTGTGTAGATGTTATGATTTATTATAGATCATTGGATCTTTTACATTTACAAGAGGTCAGATATGGATTTTGACTTTTGGACGAAAAATGAGAAAGGTGCACCATGAATCATATTTGGAACATAGGATTCACATCATATCAGTCTACTAGAGGTCGATTTTATGGATGATTGAGGCCTATTTAGTTGGGATTACTTTTTTGTATATATCCCCTTCTAATGGAAGGTTTTTTGATCTATGTTGATGTGTTTGGTGTTAAGATGATGACTTAGTCTTCATTCACTAGTGGTGAAGTAACCCTATTGTGTTGATATGGCATGTGAATCCTTTTTTATTGTATCCCTTATAGGGTGTTGGTTATCAAGTGGTGGATATCTGATTGGACAACTGAGTATGATTTTAATGCGTACCAAAGATTTTATGGTAAATTGGACCTCCATGGGGTATTTGTATATACGGATACCAAGTGTGTGTCTTTTTAGTCTCTCACCGGTTTCGGTATAACTACCTATTAGAAGCAGTTCTTTCTAAGGATTCTTGGTGAAGACTAGGCCCACATAAGCCATGTTTTCAGTTTTTACCCTTTTTTTTCATTAAAATATTTAACATATTCAATGAGGATTTATCTTTTGGGATAGTTGGTTAGAACTTGTGACTCAATTGTTGAAACTTTTTCTATAGGGATAGGTGGGAGACCTAGAGATCCTTAGTTTCGACTCAGACCCATGTAGGTCAACGTCTATTTTGTTTGAGGGAAACCTTCTTGAAAGGTTGGACCATGTTTTTAGATTCATTTTTAGGAAGAGAGTTTTCTAATGATCATTTTGGATTAAGGCATGACAAGTTCTTGAGATTTGAATTATATGCATGTTGATTCTTTCATCTTTTGGTAGTAACCTTGGGAGCTTATTTTTTGGGATTGGCTACAATGAATTGGAATGTTCGGGTTTCTATCCAGGTTGACTAGTGTTTATGTTGTTCCTAAAGTAGTCATAGAATGGGTAGATGCTCATGGGTGGGGTTTCCAATTTTGAAGATGAGTTTCAGGGGTTCTCCAGGCTTAATTAAACTGACGTGTCGTGTAGAATGACCTTCTTAGATTTGTAATGGATGGCTTGTGGGAGTATGATTAGGGTGGTAATGGTATATTCCAGTTGTGTATAGGGTCGTTAAATCATAAATCGGTGAGTATTCATGTGTGATCAAGGGTAATATGTTTTCCAATAATTTAAAAGGAAGTGTTTCAATGAATTTTTGGTTAACGTGATGAATTTTTCCTCTTGGTAGAGGTGACCTCAGGAGTAAATTGAGGACCAAAAGATGGTTGACCCATGGCTGAATCTTGGTCAGGTTCTAACAGGGTGTGAGTGTGTCTCATAGAGAAATATACATTCCTTTTGATATAAGATTAGTGTACTATAGTTAGGGATGATCTTGCTCTAACTATATTCATCTTTATTATTTGGAGATATCATCAACCATACGCTGATCTCCATTTATTTCTAAATAAATTTCATTGTTTGGAAGAGAAACCTCATGAGTTTGCACTTGAGGAGTAGTGTAAGGAAATCCATTTTGTGGGTAGTGAACAATTGTCCATTTGAGGGTGGTGACTATAATTTTCAGTTGAGCTTTAGAGTAGTTTGTGTACCATTGGGATTAGAGTTTAGTTTGGGATGATGATATAGATATTCATATGGTGGGGAGTTCATGATTGGTCGTAGTTAAATATCTTCAATGTTCTAGATAGGTATTGATGCAATGATATTGGTTTTGGGATAGTCTAGATAGATTGGTTGTGTAGAATCTTGGGATGAGAGCATGGAAGATATTATTTTAACCATGCTTCTTGGGGAAGAGATGGTGTATGGTTGGGAGTTTTTAAGGACCCATGTTTTTATGGAAAAAAATTTGATTAGAAATTAGAATTTCTACTTCCAGATGGTTTAAAAGGGTAAAAAGGTGTTTTCTCCAAGAAGTTTATTGTGGATAATTCTTTGACAACTTTTTTGGTCTCAGAATAGGGTGTTTACCTAGGTGTAGGAGTTTGGTAGATTTTCATGTCGTTAAAATTTTAGCCGAATAATTAATAATTAATATTTATTTAATTAAATGTTGAATTTTCCATGCATCTTTTTCACTCCCTATCATTTGAATGGAGAATCATATCAACATTATGTCTTCACCATTGTATCTAGAATGGGGTTTTTTTATACGCGAGGAAAAATATTGAGTTGGGTATTGTGGACGACTAGGGCCCCTTTTTCTTTTTCTTATTTTCTTTTTTTAATTTCTACCATTTATACCACCTTATCAAATGCACCACTAGTGTGGATCCTCTAATTCTACTCAAAAGAGAAAGAAAATAGGTGGATAGAGATAAATAGAGAGGGGGGGGGATGTGAAGAGGGGTAACATCATTGATCTCTCGATGTGCTAGATCTATGTGTAGAAGTTGTGGACTGCGAAATCAAACCATGATTCAGTGATTTACCCCCAAAGGTAGGGATATTTAAATTTTTACCCAAAATACCCCTTATATTCATTTATTCTTGTTTTTAAATCCTTATTATTATTTCTCGTGGGACATATTATCCTGATTTATTGTTTTGGGGATGAAAATGTGGGATTCAGGCAATCTGAGTGTTTTCTATTTGGGAAAACCAGGAAACATGGTGTGTCATCTAGGGTGACACACAGTGTGTTCTTATTGTTTAGGGAAGATGATGATTTTACAAGTACACACCATGTAATTGGTCTTGGTAATGTAGTCAACTACCCGACCGAGGATACCCTTATAGGGGAAAAGGTCCATGTATAGTACACAAATAGACATCGTGTGGGTCGCAGACCATGTAGAATTACACATCCTAGCCAGTTAAATAACGAGGTTGGTTGAGGGACACCGATAAGTACCCCATGTCAGGTACACAAAATGTACATGTTTCATACACTATGTAGCTAAGAAATTTACACATCCAAACTGGTATAAGTACATGCCCTAGTGGGGCTATGAGGGTAGACACATTGTAACATGGTAACATGCTGTGTACTCCTCCCTTGTAACCCTTTAAATATGTTTCATATCATTTCAGCCATTAGTCTAAAATTGGACCCATAATTAGTCCATCTTGAGTATATTTTCACATATATCACAATGGTATGACCAGTGAGGTCTTTTGAGAACTCTTGAGTACCATTTTATTCCTTTCATAAATGAATATTTTCTTTCTCCAGTTTTTGTATTTAGTGTCTCCTTAATGTGATAAATTTTCTTAGATGATCCATGAGATATCTCTCTTGAACTTTTCTTGTGTTTTATTTTCCATTGAGGACATCTCTCATATAAGGGGTTCCCATATGTCTTGAGAGGATATGAGGTTGTATATTATTGATGATCCCCTATAGGATTACTATGTTTATGTTATTACCTAGAGAATCCATTATAGAATGACTATATATTCCATATTCTTATCGAGGATCTGATGAGGGATGTAATTCTGTATGAGATAATCCATAGAGCCTCTTATAGGATCTATGTACCTGGTTATCATTATATGGATTCTTTGTACAATGTCATTGCCTTCTTATATGGTTATAGAGGGTCCCAAGGAGGACATGTTCTCCATAAATATTTTGAGGATCCCATGTAGGATGCCTCTGTTTCTTATTTTTCGATGATCTCATGCATGATTCCTCTTAAAAAGTTACAACTAAGGATCCCATGTAGGATTCCTTCACTTGTGGTTAGACCTAGGAGATCCCATGTAGGATTCCTCTTCAGTATTTGAATTGATGGATCCAATGGGTTCCCATTTTTTCACTTTCAATGAGTTGTACATAGAGTTTGGGTATATATGGTAAGAGGTTTCACCCTAGAACTCTTGCCGAACTGGTAAGCCAATGGGACTCTAGATGAAGTGCTGGGTTGGGAGTTTGGGCCACCCTCATTATAATATCCTAGGTAAATAAATAATATAACTACTTTATATTTATTAAAATTTGTGAATTAAATATTAATTTTACTCAAAATGGGATGCTATTTTTGATAGCATAACTGATATGCAAAAAAAATGTTTCATTGAAATCTTATGTTTCACACAACGTTGAATTATACTGAAGAATATTAATATAATATTTTTTATATGGTAGTTAACACTTAGCTATTATATTGGAGGGAATGAACAAAACAATCCATATTATTATTGAATGTGCTTCATAAATATTTAATCATTTATCAAATAAATTATAGAGTCTTAAAAGTACAAATAATCTTATTCTAAGCATAAATACTCAAATATTGTTTAAAAGATCGATTTACCACCTTTTGATGGAGAACCATCATTAAATATAGTTTTGGTCACTTTTAAAAGTTCTATCTTAAAAAATAAATTTCTTCTTTAGAATCAGGACATCATAATTAACCTTGGGTAAATTTTTGGTATTTTTCTCAAAAAATTTATTTTTTAATGAATAGTAAAACATACAGTATTATAATTCAGAACTTCCTTTTAATCTAATTTATTTATAATGATATATTATCTTTTTATTTTGTTTTAATGTGTAATTATATTATGTTTTTAATATTTAATCCAACTTTGTTCAATGAATGTAATTTTACATTGAAATTGGACATAAATAAGTGTCAATCATTTATAATTATTATTTCCTAAAAACGTTCTTTTTGTTTTGAATGTGGGAATTAATTTTAAAATAATTTAATCCATTTCTATAATTTTAATTTGGAATAAATGGATTCCATATTTGGAATCAAGATTTCAAATTGTGTAAATAAGTAATTTTTATTTTTAGACATTATGAATATTTACTTCAGTAAATATATTATTTACCATGGTTGAAGAGTAAATCTAGTAAATAAAGGTAAAAAAATAATATTATAATAATATTAAATTACCCTAACATGTTTTATAATCCTATGGGTGATACATTTACGACCAGGTGAATCCATGGGTCTATTTTCTGAGCCCATGGTGCCACTTGGGAGTGATAATGACACATTATATTAATAAATTTAAAGTAAACAAAACATGTATTCAACATATATCTTTTAGTAAATCAATTATTACATGGGGTCATATAAGTTATATATTATACGATAAATATTTATTTTAAATCTATAAATATTTCTTACATCATGGTATTTTTTTATAATTTTTAGACAAAAAATAAATAAAATTATTTATGACACAATAATGATGCAGTGTTTACCTCATTAATGAATGATTTAAATAAATAAGGTAATAAAAATTAAAAAAATATCCAAAACCTATCAAATTATTATTGGATGATTTTAATTTGAACATTATTCATCTTATCTTCTACTTTAATGTGTTTTGGACCTTTAAAAAAAGAGAAATATAATTAAATAACAATTTCAAACATTTCTAAAGAGCCCCTCCTCCCCCTTATAAAAATCCTTCACATCTAACCCATTAATCACTCCGCTCAGGTCCCTTGTATCAACCAGAAATTGACTAATTAATATCCCTACATCTCTATCTTTCTTCAGGAAGCCTTTCCTTTGGCATAAGGCACTTCAAGAAGTCCCTTTGGTTCAAACCAAATGGAGTTACCCAATTTAATGGTAACGTCTTCTCTTAAATTCTTTTCATTTATATTACTTATACAACCCCGTAACTCATTTTATTACTTTATTTAATAACAAAAACATGATCCTCAATATAATATTTTTTTTATGAGATATATTTGAACAAAACTTACAAACACTTCCATCTATTGCGTATAAAACATACTATTTTTGTGGATGGCGAACTACTGCCTCGTGAAACAATGATTGTTCAATCTTTTCCTACAATATATTATGGTTTTCATTAAGATGGAAATGTATTTATATGTGATATATATTATATTTATATTTTTTCTTGGATTTTTTATTTTTCATTTATAGAATAACATTATGGTTTCCATGGTGGGTAAATACGATAATTTCATTTGAGGAAGTGCGGACTAATGCCCTCTCAAAGTGATATGACTCGTTCATGCCATGTGTGGAACATATAAAATATGGATTTAATGAAATTATATATGATATTATACTATAATTATTATATATATATGTATCATTATGTTTTTATTCCATTAAATATGAAATAGAAATGAAAGTAGCGTTTATGCGTACGTACGACTTACCGTCACCATGAATGGTGCATTTCATTTCTTATCTCCAAATGTTATGTACTATTATAAATACATATATATACTAAATATATATGATATATATGATATCTAAATCATGGATATCATTCTAGAGTTAATGTAATTTCGACCACGTGGACAATTTATAATTATAACAAATTCATTTTTAACTCAAGTTCCGAACATCGAGAAAATGTACGATATGAACTCAAATAATTAACTAATTGTCATAACAAGGTAATAATTGATATAAAAGGAATAATAAAACTGAAAAAGGTTCTTAGGTAAGTATAAATTAACATTAGGTTATTATTCATAAGATTAAAGAACAAATGGGTCATGTCAGACATGAGGTAAGGGGTTTCTTATCTCACTTTTTATTCCGGGAGATTTTCATTGTTCACTACTTATTAATTACATGTGGTGTATTGTGTACTGACATATGATATATATTATCATAATTCCCTTTATATTTATGGTATTCTATTATTAATTTGGTTTCTATTAACTTGTGTTCATATGAATCGATTGATTACAACATGGTAAGGGGTCTCTTATCTCACTTTTAATTCTGTGAGATTTCCATTGTTCTGCAGTTACTTATTGCATGTGGGGTATTTTGAACGGAATTTTGATACATATTATCATAATTCTATATATATTCATGTTATTTTGTGATTAATTTTGTCTTCATTAACTTTTTTTCATACTACTCAATTGATTACAATGTGGAAAGAGGTTTCAATCTCCCTTTTTATTCGTGTGTGATTAATGATATATTTTCCACTATTTCCTTTTGTGTGGTGTATGTACTTCCCATGATTATATTAATTGTGTAATATAATTTAATTTATGGGTAATTAAATCTTCATTTTAGGATCCTTGTTTCATAAGGTGTATGTTATGTATGTTACCAAATCGGTAAGGGAACCTTTCAACCTCTTCTTTTTAGAAGACTTCTTTTTATTATGTATTTTAATTTACATATTATTATGTTGGGATATGTTATTATATATCTTTATTGCTGTAAATTTCATTTCTAAATGATGATATAAACTTTTCATTATCATCAACTCATTTTATGAATTTTAATGTGACATCGTTAGGCTGTCGAATATCAGTAAGGGAACATTTTAACCCAATTTTTATTCATTGGGTTAAACTTCTTCTTGTTGATTATGTCATGCTATAAATATTTGTGAATGACCTATGATTTTTTTACAATAAATATCAAATCCTATTTAGTGTATTTATACTTTTCAAACACAATTATATAATTGATTTATCCTTAACTTAAGGATACTGTCTTTATAAGGGAATTTGTCTCTATTTAAATTCCATTTAGACTCAATTGTTGTTATTCACCAATTCACTTTTATTTGGTGAATATACTATCCTTTGGAATATACTGTCATGAATACCATTATTCTAATGATATTATAATGTTTTCATTAAACGCTATTTATCAATAAGTGTTATTCAAGTTTCTCTCATTTGGTACGAAACTATTTAAGTAAAATTTAATTTTAAATGATTTAATGATTAATTATTATAAATATTTCTTATTAATGGCCATGTTTTAAAAATGGTTTTAAGGATTTATTTATCTGGACATGAATGGTTTAAAATTAAAATTTCTTTCAAATTCTTAAAAGTGGTATGGGACACATTAATTCAAAAATATCCATATTAATTTTTTTAAATGTCTTTGAAAAGGGCTTGATAAAGCATTGATTACGTCAATATCTTGAAATGATATATTGTGATTGAAATGTGGAAATGTTATCTTTCATTTATTCTTGTATTTTGTGTTATGAATATGTTACAGTTATTTGGCATTGTTTATGTATATGGTTGGTTCTATGATAAACCTAGGGCATGTGAGCCCGAGATAGCTCTCCAATGCATTGTGTACCATGAATGAGGTAAAAGTTAATGTTTCTCCGATGAGATTTAGAGAATATACTATGATAGGTATTCCAACATAACTCCCAACGTATCTACGATAGCTACAATGTAGGTATGATATGGATGTAAAAAGGTACCTTTACGATTTATCATTTCTTTGTGTTATTCATAAATCATATTATTTCTTAAGGTATGTTATGATTGAAAACTATGGTTTCATTGATTTGTATTTATTAATGGGATAACATTTTTTATCCTTATTTTATAACCCTTATTGGTATTTTTATTCTCATCCCATGTTTTTGAAATGTTTTTCATAGGACTTAATGATGAATAGGTGCAAGGATGGGATCAAGGAATAGTCATTCTATCTAAAACATGGAACTAGACATGTTTCTTTTTATGAGATTTTATTTTATGAAAAAATGGATACTGAGTAGTGGTCTCTACATGTAATTTTTAAAGTTGATTTGTAATATTTATGGCCTAATACTCTAAAAATCTAAACCTAAAGACATCCGAAATGAGAATTATTCATTTAATTCAAGATTATGTAATGGTTTAGGGCTGAGTCCTTATAGTTGGTATCAAATGTCGGTTTAGACAACATTAGGGATTAGGGGATTTTGATAAACACATGGTTAGTTTTGATATCTATTATTACAATTAAATCCTTCTTTTATAAAATTTTCAGATCAAAGAACATCGGTTACAAATGGAAGGGGGAGGATCTCAAATGACATTTTTATCTCTTCCTGATGACATGCTTGCAATAATTATTGCAATGCCATGTTAAGATGATTGTGAAAAAATTTATATCTTACAACTCCCTTGTAAGTAGTTGTTTGAGATATCAAAAACCTCTACTATACCTCGATATCTTCATGGATCATGGGTTGTATTGACTCAAATCATATTTTTTTTAATATTATCATATTATCAAAAATGGTAAATTTTATCAAGGCACTTTCAAATATTTTACCTTGTCACATGATTTTGAAGCATATTATGATATTGAAAAAGGTGCTAAAGAAGGAGACACATGTGAAACCTATTTATATTTTATTTTACAATATAGTCTCTCAGTACACACTTATGGTATTTTAAATGGACCATTTATTAAATGTTTCAACTCAAATATGGTCGGAATGTTTTATAAAAATGAGGTCTTATATGATTTTTTGATATTATATGTCATACATGATTATTTTCAGAAACAATATTTCAATGAACACCCAAATGACCCAGGTTGTACAAGGAATATTGAGATAAAGGAAGAAAATGATTTTGAAGAATATCTAAATCATTTTTGCAATGCATGAACCTTCTTCCTACGTGAACAAGATGGTGATGAAATCATATAGACACCATAATCAATGTATTATGTTCTTTATTTTGGAAATATTATTATTTTATCATATAGAGGTGAAAAACTGACAATATATAAGATGTTGAGGTCTTAATTTATTGAGATGAAAATAAAAGGTATAAGAAATCCTTTAAGGTTAAAACATGTTAGGTTTATTTTTGAGTTTTATAAAATGGACAACCTATAATATTGGTGACAACCCATCATGTCCGGAAAGGCCACAGGAATGAATCCCACAACCGTAGGGTTTAATGGGCACATCACATACCACTGTCTTACGTAAAGTCCCAGGTTGTTATGATTTATTATTTTAAGTGAAATGATTTTATGGATCAAGAATAAGTTGATTTTGGGAACATATGTTTTATCAAATGGATATCCTTAATATAAGAAAATGATTTTGTGATTATGTGATATAGGTTATTTTAGAAGATTTTTTCTATTTTGGAAACAATATATGTTTAATAGAAATAGAATACATTGGGATCTCATTTTTGGAGTAATGGTTGAAATTTTATTTTGAGAGAATAAATGTTTTTATTGAATACATATAAATATTTGGTTTATTTATGAAAATGATTGAACTATCATGGAGAATATGTGATTAGGTTAATTAGTTTTCAGTAAGAGACTTTAAGAGCAATTGATTTTATTTGGAGATAAGTGTTAAAATTTATCTTGGAAGACTGTGTTATTAAATCTTTCTAAGATTGGGGTTTCAATATTATTTTGGATTTCTTTGAAGAATTTTTTAAATCGATGTTTATTAAATGGTCTCTGTTGAAATATGTGTATTGTTTGAAATTTTTTAGAGATTAATATTAATTTTTATTTTTATAAAAGATTATATTTGTTGGGGATTATCTGGTCTTGTAATAAATATTTTGGTTTTGGGTGATGTCTAATGACATGAGAAATATATAGTTCATCTTATATGGATTATCTGATAATCTAGAAGTTGATTCTAGCACTTTTAATGTTACCAAGTGAGTTTGAATACTCATTGTTTGAAGAAAAGGTGAGTTGTGCCAGAAATTTAGTAAAGGATGAAAGTATACATGACAAGTAATTATTTTACATTATGTTTTTAGTTAAGCTCATAAATAAATTCTTCAAATTTATGAAATGAAAATTAAAACAAAAAACGTTTTCCCTTAAATTTTCCTACTCGGGAATCAAATACATTTTAAACCATCACATGTTGGTTATTTTCTTGTCGTTATATTTCTCCTAATCATGTTTTCTACCACTCTCCATCAAAATTCTATGGCTTGTTTCTATTCTCTAACCATGTTTTCTGACATGGAATCCTAGTATGGACTATCTCGAGTGACCTTTGTATTTCTATTTCTTTCTTTTAAAGTGATATTTTTATTGAATCTTTTTTCAATGTGGCACATTAAATTTTGTTTCTAAGCCCAATTTTAAAATTGTGAGGATGAAATTTCCAAAAGGTGGGAAGGATGTAACACCCCAAGTAAATAAAGAATATAACATTTTATATTTATTAAAATTTGTGAATGAAATTTTAATTTTTCTTCGAAGGGGATGATATGTTCGATAGAATACCGTATACACAACAACTGGTTATTTTGAAAACATAAGATGCACACAATGTTGAGTTATACTAGAAAATATTAATATACAATTATTATTTTAAATGGTAGTTAACACATAGCTGGTGTATTGGTGGGAATAAACCAAAATAACTATATTATTATTAAATATGTTTCTTAAATGTTTTTACATTTATCCAATAAATCTTAGAGGAAAAAAATTAGAAAGAATCCAATTTTATTCTTAAATACTCTAATATTCATTAAAAGGTCAATTTACTACTTTTTGATAGAGAACCCTCTTTAAATCTAGTTTTGGTAACTTTTATATGTTCTATTTAAAAAAATAATATTTTTTTTTAGAATTGGGACATAAAAATATACTTTGGGTAAATTATAGTTATTTTTCTGGTAAAATTCATTTTTAATGAACAGTGAAAAATACTGTATTTTAATTCAAAACTTCTGTTTAATTTAATTTATTTATAAGTTTATATTATCTGTCTAATTGGTTTTAAAGTGTAATTATATTATGTTTCTAATATTTAATACAATTTTGGTAATTGGAAGTAATTTCACTTTGAAATTGGACATAAATAAGTGTAAATCTTTTGATAGTTATTATTTCATAAAAACATGCTTTTTGTTTTGATAACGAGAATTAATTTTATGTTAACTTCTTCCAATTATGTGTTACAATTTTGGAAAATTTTATTTCATATTTGGAATAACGAGGTCCAAATTTTTTAAATAGGTAACTTTTTATTTTAGACATTATGAATATTTACATTAGTAAATATTTTATTTACAATGGTTAAAGTGTAAATCTAGTAAATAAGTGTAAGAAAATAATATTATAATAATATTAAATTACCCTAAAATGTATCCTAATCCTATTTTACGATACATTTATGACCATGTACATCCTTGGGTTGATTTTGGGACCCGATGGATCCACTTGAGAGTGATAATGACACTTTAATTAATTTAATGTAATGACTAAAATGACTTAAACATATAACTATTAGTACATCAATTTTTATATAGGGTTAAATAAGTTATATATTTTACTATAAATAACCATTTTAAAGATTAAACTATTTCCTACATCATCGTATTAATTTTTATATTTTTAGAAAACAAATAAATAAAATTATTTATGACATAATAATGATGCAGTGTTTACCTCATTAATGAATGGTTTAAATAAATAAGATTATTTAATTCAAAGAAATATCCAATACCTATCCAATTATTATTGGATGATTTTATTTTGAACACGAATCATCTTAGCTTAGACTTTAACGAGTTTCAGTTCTTTAGAAACCAAAAATAATTATATAATAAAATAATATTTTCAATCGTTCTTAAAGAGCCCCTTCTTCCTTTTATAAAACGACTTCACCTCTAACCCATTACTCACACCTATCTAGTCCCTTGGGTCATTCAACATATTCACAATTAATCTCTTTAAATCCATGAATTTCTCCTAGAATCCTTCCCTTTGGCACAATGAACTTCATGAAATCCTTTTGGTTCAAACCAAAGGGGGTTACCTGATTTAAAGATAACATATTCTCTTAAATTCTTTTCTATTATTTTACTTCTACAACCACCTAAACTATTTTTATTACTTTCTTTTATAATAAGACCATTATACTCAATATAATAGTTTTTTGTTATGATAAGTATTATAACGACACTTACACACACCTCCATCTTACTTGTAAAAAAAATATTGTTTCTGTGGACGATGAACTACTGCCTCACGAAACGATAATTGTTCAATCTACTCCTACCAACTATTATAGTGGCCATTAATATGGATCTATATTTATATGTGATATATATTATATTTATATTGTTTCAATTATTTTGTATTTTTCATTCATATAATACTTTTATGGTTTCCATTTTTGGTAAATATGATAATTTCATTTGAGGAAGTGCGGACTACCGCCCCCTCAAAGTGATATGACTCGTTCATGCCATAAATGGAACGTATAAAGGATATAGTTAATGAAATTATATATAAAAATCTACATTATATTATACTGTAATTATAATATACCTATGTATAATTATGTTTTTATTACATTAAATATTAAATAAAAATTAAAGTAGCATTCATGCGTACGTACGACTTACCGTCTCCAGGAACGGTGCATTTCATATATTATCTCCAAATGGAATGTAATTTTATAAATACATATATCTACTGGATATATATGATATATATGATATCTAAATCATGAATATCATTCTGGAGATAATGTAATTTCGACCACATGGAAAATTTATAATTATAACGGGTTCATTTTTAACTCAAGTTCCGTATATTGACAAAATGTCCAATATAAACTCAAATAATTATTTATTTGTTATAGAAAAGTAATAATTGATATAAATGTAATAATAAAATTTAAAAAGAAACATATGATACTATAAATAAACGTTATTTTGTTATTCAGTAGATTAAAGAATGAACAGGTCATGTCAGACATGAGGTAAGAGGTTTCTTATCTCACTTTTAATTCTGTGAGATTTCCATTGTTCCCTATTATTTATTGAATGTGGTGTATTTTTTACTACCATTTGATATATATTATCATTATAATCTTTATATTAATGGTTTTATGTGATTAATGTGGTGTCTATTAACTTTTGGCCATATGAATCAATTGATTACAACATGGTAAGGGGTCTCTTATCTCACTTTTAATTGGATGAAATTTCCATTGTTTGCCAATTACTTATTTCATGTGGTGTATTATTAACTTCCATTTGATATAAATTATAATTATTATCTTTATATTAATTGTATTATGTACTTAATTTTGTGTTTATTATCTTTTGGTTATATAACATAATTGATTACAACGTGGTAAGGGGTTTTGATCTCACTTTTTATTGTCACGTGATTCCTGATATATTTTCCACTATTTCCTCTTGGTTTGTGTGTGTACTACCCATGATTCTATTCATTGTGCAATATAATTTAATTTATTTATATTTTAATCTTCATTGTGTGATCCATATTTCATGTTTTGTTTGTTTTTGAAGTTACCAAATCAGTAAGAGAACCTTTCACCCTTCTCTTTTTAAAATTTTTTTATATGCGTTTTAATTTACATATAATTATACTGGGATATGTTATTATATATCTACATTTCTGTAAATTTTATTTCCAAGTAATGAGATACAATTTTATCTCTCATCAACTCATTTTCTGAATTTTAAAGTGACGTTGTTAGGATGTCGAATTTATTTAAGGGAACTTTTTAACCCAATTTCTATTCGTTGGGTTAAACCCCTACTAGTTGATTATGTCATGATATGAATATCTGTGAATGACCTGTAATTGTCATACAATAAATATCAAGTCATATTGTGTTTATTTATATTTTTCACACATAATTATATAATTTATTGATCCTTAACCAAAGGATACTGTCTTTATAAGGGATTTTGTCTAAATTTACCTTCAATTGAGAATTCATTGTTGTTATAAGCCAATTAACTTTTATATGGTGCATATAGTGTCTTTTGGAATATTATCTCAGGAATACCTTTATTATCATGATATTATAACGTTTTAATTAAATGTTATACCTTAATTAGTTTTTTCAGGCATCTTCAATTTGGTTAAGCACTCTTTAAATAAAATATCATTTTAATTGTTCTAAATATTTATTCCTTTAAATATTTCTCATTAATGTCCATGTTTTAAAAAAGGTTTTAAGGATTCATTTATATGTACATGAATGTTTTAAAATTTTAATTTCTTTAAAATTATTCAAATTTGTGTGGGATTCTTTGATTCAAAAATCACATTATTAAATGTTTTACATTTTTTGGAAAATGGTTTGATAAAGAATTTATTATGTTAATATATTGAAATGATATATTGCGATTGCAATTTGGAAATGTTATCTTTCCTTAATTATTGTTTTATGTGTTATGAATATGTTATGTTTATTGGACATAGATTACTTATACAGGTTGTTCTATGATAAACATAGGGCAAGTGAGCCAAAGATAGCTCTTCAATGCATTGGGTAACTTGACGAAGGTAAATGTTAATGTTTCTCATAAGAGATTTAGGGAATATAATATGATGGGTATTCCAATGTAACTTCCTATGTAGCTGTGATAGCTAAAATGTATGTATGACATTGATTCCATAAGTTACCTTTATGATTTATGATTTTTTTGTGTTATTCATAAATCTTATGTTTTCATAAGATATGTTATGATTGAAAACAATGGTTTCATTTATTTATATTTATTGATTAGCTAATGTTTAAATTTATTGTTTTATAACCCTTACTAATATTTTTATACTCATCCAATGTTTTTGAAATTTTTTCCACATTACTTAGAGATGAATATGGTCAAGTATGAAATCAATGAAAATTCTTGATGTCTAAAACTTGGAATTAGACATGTTTCTTTTTAAGAGTTTTAGTTTTATGAAAAAAATTGATACTTAGTAGTAGTGTCTACATGTAATTTTTCAAGGTGATATGAAATAGTAATGGCCTAATTATATAAAACTATAAGCCTGAAAATATCATCAATGTGAATTATTCATTTAATTAAAGAATATGTAATGTTTTAAGGCTGATTACTTATACTCACTCCTTGTTTACATTCACTTTTATATTGCTAGTGAAGAGATGTTACCAGAGGTTCTTCCTTATTTTTGGTTACTGAGCCTGATGTGAGGATTATTTATTTATTGTGCGATGACAAACCATTCTTCATGGGATCTATATTTCTTATTATAATGACTAGACATGCATTACTGGGATCCTAATTTTGAGCCATGTTATTTATGGTATTTACTTGTTTACATAGAGTTACTAATTGAGGATATGCTTTTTAGCCAGTATGTTTAATTATTTTATTGTTGGGATATATCGAGTTGTTTCTTAGAATTTGGCTATTGAGGCTTACCTAATTTATATAGGATATATTGGTTGAGATCCCTAGATCCCGATGACTTATACACCTTGAGGAATACTTGGATTCCCTGAACATGCACCTATTTGTATGTGTAGACCTTATTTTAGCTTTTCATGTTGATAAAATATTTAATGATGGATATGGATGAGACATAGAGTTGTGTGTTTGAGGGGAACTGGCGAAGTGAATTGTTCTGATCAGGCTGGTGTAGTTTGATAGTTTCTAGAGACCAGGAATGTGGCATGGCTTAGTGTTACTAGTAGAGACATGTACATTTATTTATATTTCTTTTGTAATTTTTTATTTTTCTGGCCGGCCTAGTGTGTGACCTTTGTTTTATTTTATGATCAAGATGTTCAGCCTTTTATAAAATTTAATTTATTATTACATCATGTTCTATTTCAATTTAGTTACTACATTCACACTTTGTGTACTATTTTGTGTAGGAAACATTGTTGTCTACACTATTTCATACATTTACAAGAGGTAATAGTCTCCCCAATATCACACCATAGGTCATCTCTGCTAGTCCGAAGCCTCTAGTGTATGGAGAGGCATGCTTGAGGCCTAATAATCAACCAGCTCCGAGAACCATTTGAATGGAATCTGGGTAGGGATGTTTCAAAGATCTTCATAACAAAAATTCTTCTTATACATATCATATATAATACCATTCATCATAACAAAGGGAAAAGAAAAAAAATTATGGGTGATATTATATTCTCAATAATGGTAAAAAAGGGAGACATTAATGATCACTTGAGTATACCATGATAATAAGGGTATGTGAACATGATCATAATAGTTGAAATTCCTACCCTACATATCATATATCATAATCTAGATTCATGGTGTGAATCTTGGATGTTTATAAGACAAGAATATTTAAGTATCCAAAAAACATGAGAAATAAGATCATAACATTAGTATAATACATGAGTTTTTGGTATATATAAGATTATAAGTTTTTGAACATGTATAAATTGAAATATATTTATTCATTAAGATAAGAACATGAAATCATGCCAAAACATAATCATATGTATACAAAACTAGGCCTGCAAATAATTTTATGGACACAAAATATGGGTCCACATATAAAATTATACACATGAAATCCAGTTTCTTGAATAAACATATGGACATGAAACAGATGTCCACATATAATCTTATGGAAATTAAAGAGAGATACAAACATAAACCAATTTACCACATGATTAATTCAACTTCACACTATAAATTAGAGGGAGATATATGTCCCAATCATGACATAATTAAAATCATACATTTTTGTGCCACAAGACTATAAAAGATTTATCATATCAGAACCCATAAAAAAGAAATGGGTTTCATACATAGTTTATTATATCATGACCTATGTAAAATAAATATGTTTGATAAAAATTTCACCACATCATCGTAGTATAACCCAAGAAAAAGGAACGAGTTTTATAAGAGTCATATCATTATAATAAATAACCCCAATAAAAAATAATTATGATTGTATAATTTGATAATATACCCTGTAAATAATAAGTGATATCTAGGTCTGTTTTCTATGATGAATTTAAATAAAATTAAAGGACTACTAAAACATTATTTAGTAAAATATGTTTTCTCTTTAAAAATGAATTATTCAAAATAAAAAAAATCAAAAATATTATGGATTTTTTTTAAAATAACCATTGAAACATGTAAATAAATATTTAATGAATTTAAAGGTATCGACAAAGGGAAATATTTTTCATTTCATTTAAGTTAAAATAAATCATTCCTTTGATGTTTTTGCAAATAGTAAAAAAGTAACTCATTTGGAAAACGAAAATAAAATTCCATTTTTAAATGTAAAATATGTGTAAAATGATTTTAAAAAACACAGTATAATAGTTAATATATTATTTTAAATACGTTTTGAAAAAATGTAAATTGAATGAAACGATTTTTTAACCAAAAATTAAAATAAAATCGACTTTCTTTAAAAATAATATTTTCAGTATCCTTAGTTCTTATAGTGGTAAAATATTGAGAAACCTGTATTTTCACGAAATAGAGATAGGATAATAAACTTTATGAGTTTATTGAGAGGTATGTCCTAAGAATCCATCATGGGAAACTTAATAATAAACAATCCCAAACAACAATGAGATTGTAGCATAATAGCCTTTAAAGGTTTGGAAACACTTGAATCATAAGCCCTGTGAATGAAAGAACCATATATGGATATATTAATAAAAATAAATTACATAATAATTATCTTTAAATTAATCCATTGGTAATATATACACCACAGAAAATAAAAAAAAAATTAATGTGGAATGTGTACCACATAATTAAAAGTGAGACCAGAATCACTTGCCTTAAGTCTAACATTAATCATATGCATTGGAACTTCCTAAATAATATATATAAATTTATTATAAATATATTATAGAACAATAATAAAATATATCATAAAATATTTAATTTTCTTATAACCTTTTATCACATGTTTTTTAATAATTTTTTATTAAAAATATTGTTCCAAGTGATATCTACTTCGTTGTTTATATATATTTTGGTTTGGTATATTTGTTACTTATAAATTGATCATGTTTTAACCATCTCTAAAATTTTAATAATGATATAATTATAATATATATTCATTTTATACAATTTTATAGTCATTCATAAGATAAGTGATAGAAAAATGAATTATAATAGCCATAGATTCTGTAGATTGTACATACTTAGGGACGATGTTTTCAATTTTTAATAGACAAAAATAAAGAAAGTTAAATAATATTCCACATATAAAGAATAATTTTTATAAAAAATATAACATATTTATTAATTTATTTATTCATTATTTCCATGAACCTATAAAAACGAATAACTAATCACATCACTTCATGGAGGTGGTAGTGTACGCATACACAGAAGAGACAATATCATTTTCCAAAGGGTTGTAAGGTAATATTTTATGTTTGATATTTTCATTAAAAAGGTATAATTATGTCAAAATTATAATATACAAAAAACAAAACCAACAAAATAATAATTCATAAAAGGAGATGTTGATAAATTAATTTCAACGCTATGTTGAGATGGTAAGTCGTAAGTACGCCGAAGTGATACTTTGAACTTCCATTTGATGGAAAGATAATGAGTAAAGGTAGTTTAATAATCCTATAAACATTTTTTATAGTAATGATACTGAAATTATTATCTTATAAATAATATAACAAATTTAAATAAGGTAAAAAAGGATTAAAGAGAAAGTTTTAAGGTGATTAACACTCCTTTGATAGAAGTCCTTTAGATCTACTCTTAAGGATCCATGGTTCTTCCTTTGGGGAGGGTATAAACCACTATAAATTGTATAAATATTTTTAGGATTTATATTTTGATTTGATGGTCTAGATACAAGGCTCAAAGTTGTGTGAATAAGAGAAATGAGGGGTTCCCATTTATAATTAAGGGGAGGAGAAATTTTAAAATTTCATAAAATATTAGATTAATATAAATTATTTTTTATGTTCAAATAGATCCTAATTGGTAATATTTAAATCTAAGATGAGTATTAGTTGAAAAAATCTAATATAATAAATTTTTTATGATATTGAATAACTTGTTTACCCTTATTTTTTTTGTTTGAACCCTTCGTTAACCCTTTTAAAAATTACAATGATATTAATGATTTTTACACTTAAGGGGTTAATATTGTTAATATAAAAGCAAAAATGAATCATAAATATGCCACATTTTTATAAACTATACCCCATTAATTTGAAAAAATATATTTTTTTTATTATTTTTATATCATTTTATAAAATATTGTTTATTTTGAAATACATTTATTGTCATTTTTAATACATTAATTTAACTTGATATTAAATTCATCAATAAAAATAGGTAATTCAAATTTAATGATTTTAGACCCCTTTAATATGTCATATAAATATTTAAAATTAATGGGAAACATTAAATTATTGAAATTATTTCACTTATTTTTAAATTATATATTTTATTTTTCTTCTAATGAATAATTTCTACATCAGTGTTTAATATTCTTTTAAGCTAATTATTAGTTCACTATAAAAATCAAAATAACTTAAAATTATACAAAAATAATTTAAAATTAAAATTATTATTTATAACTTAATATATCATATATTTTCCTTATATTAAAACTATTATAATTTTTAAAATCTAGATTGTTACATTTTTATCTTTATATTAACTTAAATTTCATAATGGTCGAAATCATGTTCAAATAGAAATAAATGTCAATATATTCATATTTTTGGTAATTATGGATGATAAATACTCATCCCATACAATTAATTAATATTTTACGATCATTAATTAACCCTTCTCATTTTATTTCTAACATTAATTACCTGATATACCCTTTACCATTGTAACAAAATTATGAAGGTTACTATCCAGAATTTCAAAAAAATACATGGGTCATTTTTACCAAAATAGGACAACTTGATTTAAAAAATGGAAATATTTTTTAATATTAAATTTATGTGTGTGGTATATATTACCTTTAATATAAATTCATAAAAAACAATGAAATACAGTTTTTAGAAAAAAATTGTTTTTAAGCCAAAAAATTACATATAACAAAAGAGATAATAATAATGAATCAAATCAAATTAAATATATTATATATAATTAAATATAAAATATGTTAATTTAATATCTAATTGAAAAAATAATTATAATTTTTAATAAAAATAAATCTACAGTTTGATAAAAATCCGTATTATTCATTATTCATTGTAAAACCAATCAATTCCAAAAAATACCAAAATTTTACCATAAGATAATTCAGATAATATGATTTTAAAAATGATAACAAAATTATAAAAAAAATTTATGAATGTTCATGAAATTTAATTATCATTATTTACTCACAAAACCTATAAAATACATTTCTAAGGGAAATGTGTTTAAGAAGAATAAAATTATTTGAAAAATTGAGTGTTTGTTTACTAAGAATTAATAAATACATTTATATTGAGTAAGAACTTAATATTTGTTTGATAAATTAGTTAATCTTTTTCATACCCACTAATTTTAATAAATAGGATACAACAATCACCTTATAGTATATCATGGTTCGTTTAAACGTGATGTTGTCTATAACACAATATATCGAAGAAAAATACTTTTTAAAAAATATAAAGGTGTTCTATTCTCCCCGACATAAAAAAACGAATCCCTACAATTTTAATTAGTACATGATAACAAAAGGATTGATATTTGAAATTTACTTTATGGAAACCAATATCACAAAAAGGGTTAATAAAACATCCTATTAAAAAAGAAATGGATAAACAAAGTTCATCTAGAAGAACATAAAACTAAATTTCTAAAAAGGATAACATTATCAGGAAGTTAAAAATGGAAATAGAAGAGAAAACTAAATCTTATGGATAAATATAATGCTCTATAAAACATGTTCTGAAGAATGTTAATGACCACAAAGCTATAAAACTATAATTGGTGAAAAGACTATCAATTAATTGGAAATGAAGGTAAATGTATGAAATTTTATTTTCAATAATTTTTCTAGTGTTGAGAAACTATTTTAATATTATGATATATATCTTGAGATAATTTATTATTTTTATTTATTTCAATATAATAAACAGAGTTTCATCATTTGGTTTTTCTTTGATGATTTTTTACTCCATATCTTACCGAAAGAAATGAATACTATAGATGAAGTTTTTCATATCTAAAGAATTAAAATTAACTTCTAACAGATTATAAGATCTATAAAAGAATGATACGTCATTCATATTTACTTTATAATTTTAGAAAAACCAAAATTATTAACATGGGTTGTCCAATATTTGAAAATAATACATTAATCTATAAAACATAATCCCAAATTCAATTTGAACCAATATATAAATATTTAATGTTAAAAACCATCCCAAATAATTTTTGAAAAAATTTGCAACCAAAAATTTATTAACATAATTACTAAATTTCAAAAATTAACCTAACATTAATCTCTCAAGAACCATTAATAAACTTTTATAATCTCATACCAAATACGTGAATACCATGATAATATATTATCATGAAACATGGTAATAATATGAGTTACTATAAAACCATAATGTAAATAAGAATAATTTCTTCTAATTAAACCCTTTAATCATAAAGTCACATATTATTAAATATATTCCATTAATAAAAATATATATATAATTTAATTAAATATGACATAAACCATGTTGTATTTATATAAAAAATAAGAACCAATGTCATAAAAACTATCTGATTTTCATTATAAAAATAAATCATCTTTTTTATCTTAACATCAAGAACATATAAAAATTTATCTTTCCTTCAATCACATACAAAAATATCTCATTACCACTAAATCTCTTTTATACTTCACCAATAATATTTAACTCATTCTTGTAAATCATTTGAGAAAAAACTAAACAAAAAATCAATTGATTTTTCCTGAAATGTGTAACCAGAATATCATTATAAAAATAATAATTTAACATAATTCTTGAATTTAAAAAAATAAATAATTCAATAATTATAATTAAATGATCGATATAAAATAGGACCTACCATAGTCTAAGAGTTTTCTCTGGTATTAGGTCATTTAATTAGATAATAAACATATTCCTCAAACATAATACATTGAAATTTAAATGGTAACTTATGCTTTACATCATATTCCCCCATTGAACATTTAATTTTTTCTTATAAATTAATTAATTTTTTCCCTTCTTATCCAAAAATAAAACATCTTCTCATTCCTTTTAGAAATTCTACTATGTGGTTCTTCCAACATTATTGACATATATGAAATTTATTCTTCTTTCATTATTTATTTCAACCACTCAAACAATTGGAAACACTATCATTATTTTCATTGGTTAGTATGAGAGTTGGTTAAGGTGAAATTTGTTAATCATGTATCATGATAACTGATTATGAATACTCATAATTGTTTTCACTCTAGTCATAATCCCATTTAGTTTCTCATCGACACATATTTCAATATATTCAAGGCTAAACTAGTTATTTTAGGTTCTCACCATTAACTGACTGAAACGCTCGAAGGCTTCAATTTTTATTAATTTTGGATAAGCCACCTTTTATGGATAAAGGGGAAAACCTTACATAACTTCAAGGACATAAAAACATAAACATTAAACGAATGTCAAATCCCAAAACAAATATACTAAGAAATACCCCTCTCTACCACCATCATCAGTACAGAACCTCCAATAGTGCATGACAGTTGAGAAAACTATCCCGTGAAGAGGTGCACGGGCCTGGTACCGATGGCAGATCCATACCCTCTCAAACAACAAAATCATAATGTTTTAACATGACGAATGCACCTGCTCTAATACTCATTTGGAGTAAATCATAGTAGAAAGTCTAGGAGAAGCATCCAAAAGTCAGAAAAACTTATTGCTCAGATCCCATCACACTGAAAATAGCACCAGAACATCAGATCCATGATTCACATACTTCAGCCGAACAACACAAAACACCACTTTCACTGATCAACACAAACTGAAAATCCAATCACTTGGACGCCAGCAGATCAACCCAGAAAAACGAAACCCAAAAAAAGTGCACAAATAACAAAACCCAGCATCGATCGGCCACAACCCGACCAAATCAACAGCCAAAAAAACCAGAAACAGAATCGAAGAAAATATTGAAGATCATACATCCAACCAGCTCCAAAACCACAACCAGAACACGAATCAAAGATGAAGCACAAATCAAGACGCACCCAATACCAAATAAGAAATCCAGAAACAAAAATCGAAAGACATAGATATTACATATTATTACCTGAATAATCAATACACAAGATAATAATCTATTATACAATCATGTAGGACTAGTATCCTTGGAAACTTGGATACCAAAAAAACACGTTCAAAAGATATCTATATCATGTCCAACATAGTTCTTGATAAATATCACTCTTATTGAAAGAATATTATATAATAAATTTCTTTATAACCTAGGGTAATGGAAAAAAATAATGGGTTTGAAAAAAGTATCTATAAGTGTAAGAAAGGGATTAATCAATGATCACTTGTGTATGACATAAGAATAAACCTATCAGAATATGATCATGAAATTAGAAATTCATACCCTTCATATATTAGATCATAATCTTAAGTCATGGAAAAAATATTGGTAATTAATAATACATGAATTATAAATTAATCAAAGAACACGAGACATTAGAGCATAACATTACCACAATACATGAGTTTTTGGAATACAAAAGAATAAAAATTTGTGAACTTGTACAAATAGAAATAGTTTCACTCATTAAGCAAAGATCATGAAATCAAGCTGTTCTAAAAACATATGGTCATAAAACAATGTCCACAAATAATATTATGGGCATGAATGAAAAATATTTTCATAAAGCTATCGATATTAAATCTAAGTACACTCATAAACTTATGTACGTGAAAAATAGGTTCACACATAACCTATTGGACATGAATTCCAAGCCCACACATAAACATATTTACCATATGAGTTTTCTATATTTACCAAATGAATTGGTGTGAGATATAGGTCTCACAAATCACATAATTAATTTAATATATTTTTGTACCACATGATCAAAAGACATTCATCATATCAAAACCCATAAAATAAATGGGTTTTATAAATTTTTTATCATATAATAACCTATGGAAAACAAATGTTTTTCCAAAAAATTTCATCACATCATCATTATATAACCCATTGAAAATAAATTGGTTTTATAAAAATTTCATCACTGTAAATATAAACCATTCCGAGAAATAATAATAACGGAATTATTAGATAACATCCCCAGTAAAATAAAAGTGATATCAAGGGTTGTTATCATTGAGGAATAGAATTAATATTAAAATATCATTAAAAATTTCATGAGAAAAATATACTTTCGATTTTGAAATAATGTATTTAAAATCTAAGAGATTAAAAAACATTATAGAAAAAAATTTATTCAAAAATAACCTTGAAAAATTTTAAAATAATATTCAATATATTTTAGGATCATGGATATGGGAAATTCTGTTATTTCCTCATAAGTTTAAAGAAAACATGACATTATTTTATTTTCATTGGTCAAAAGGTACCTTGTTCAGAAAATGAAAATAATATTCCAGTTAATCCATTTCATAAAAAATAAAAAACGAGTAAAATTACCTTTAAAATCATATTATCTATGTTAAAACCTATTTTAAATCTTTTTTAGACAACACGAATATGAATGAAAAAATTTTTTTGACCAAAAAGTGAAATAAAGTCGATTTTAATAAAAACAAATTTGGGTCTACTGATTAATTATAGTGATGAAAATGAAATGAAAAAAATATTTGAAATTAATATCCATATGAAAATAAATTTTATGAGATTCTTGATAGGTTATTAATAGAAATTCATCATTTCAAACTTAATCATAAACAATATAAAAAAACAATTAGATTTTTACATAAAACCCTTTACTGGTTTGATAATAATTGATTCGTGAGACCCATGAAGGAAATAAACATAAATGAATATATGAATATACATAAAATTTAAAATAATAATCATAAAATAAATTCATTATTATTATATACACTACATAAAAGAAATAAGTGGTGAATATGACATGTGTCTATTAAAAACACAAGTGAGATGAAAATCCATTACCATTACTCTAACATACATTGTATGTGTCAAAAACTCATGAATAATACATATAGAGTCGTTATAAATATATTAAATAAACACAGTCATATATATCATTAAATATATTATTTTATTATAATCTTTTATCACATATTTATTAATAAATCATTATTAGAACAACTATTTCGGCTGATAACTACATTATTATTTATATATGTATCGGTTCGATAGTTCTTTTACTTGTACTTTGATCATGGTTCAATCATCTAAATGATTTAAATAAAGATATAAATATCATATATATTAATTATATACATGTTTACATTAATTCACAAAATTAAAGGTTGAAAAATAAATTACACCATTCATGGAGATGATAAGTTGTACATACGCATGAATTTTGTTTTCATCTTATAATTGATGGAAATAAATAATCATAAATAATATATAAAAGTTATATAATCGTTATTATATCATATATATCATATATATTTATTTAATCTATCATTATTAACATCGATATAAAATAGATATGAAAAATAAAATACATCACTGTGTGGAGGTGGTAATCTACATGTAAATATGAGCGACGTTATCATTTTACAATTGGTTAGAAGATAATAAAATAGATATTATATTTTAATAAATGTGTTTTATTTATTTCATAAGGATTATATTTAAAAATTAAACCAATCAAAATACCCATCCATAAAATATGGTGATGAGAAATTAACTGTATTTCAGCATGGAGACAGTATACCATACATACCCAAAACAGACACTTTTAGTTCCCAATTGATGGAAGGAGGGTGAGTAAAGGTGTTTACATAAACATAATAACATTTAATTATATCTAAAATATTTATTTTATTGTTTTATAATGAAGATATCTGAATTTATGAATTTAAATGATTAATTATAAATAATGTGATCGGTTAAGATGATTATCTATCCATTGAATGAAATCATTTAGATCTCTTGTTAAGGATAATAGGGTTGGTCATTTGGGAGGACTAAAACCACTAGAATGATTCTATTGATGTTTTTAAGGGATTTTATCAAGGTATTTTTGTTCTATAAGACTCGATGGCATGTCAATATTTCATGCCATAATACATTTTTTTGAGACCGATCTGGTTTTTATAGATTGATATTTCTCATGTGCAATAGTGGAGTTATCAGAGATATGTCTCTTAGAAAAAAACACACTTTGGATTTTAGAGGTAATTTAAGGAAGTAACGGCTAGAGTTGATAGACTGGATTTTTTGAAAATATTTTGTAAGTCACATTACATAAACTGAAAGGCCGATAATCCAACACCAAAGTGGGATTTTTTTATTTCTAAAATGAGTGCAATAATTGTATCATTAAGGGTAAACAAGATGGATTTTCCCTTATAAATATTTTTCATGAGTTACACAATTTCAATTCCAACAATGTGATGATATTTATTAAAGAACCAGTCATGGAATCCATTCAGCCCATTCTCTTGGGTGGAGTGAATTTTCTTCAGAGCCAGTATAATTTTAGATTCAGAGAAATCATGTTAAAGATTATCATTCATCATATATGAGATCAAAGGATCAATATAAGCCTCAATTTATGGGGGAGGGGTGATTTATTCCCTTACTATAAATATGTATTGGTAAAAGTTCTTAATTATATCATTGACCCCCTTTGCCCCTAAGACTAATCTACCATCAAAATAAGAATGACATGAGATGGTGTTCCTTCCCCTCCTCGCAGTAGCCTTATGGTGAAAATAGAGGGTATTAAGATCACCTTCATTGATGTGGGATTCAAAGGTGCATATATACCAATAAATCTCTTTGATTTAGAGAACAACATAAAGATCATTTTCCAATCTGAAAATGGAGGATAATACAAGATCATAAGAATGTGTGAATACAATGCATTCAACCTTCTTTCAATAGCATCTCATTATAAATCTTACTTATGATATTTTCTATTATTCAAACATTTCAACCCAGAATATGCATGGTAAAGGATTTTTCTTATGTCTAACTACCCATTATTACACCATTAGTGGAAAAAATCTTCACTTTCATTATCCTTTGCCTAAAAACTCTCAAACCTAAAAACCATTTCATGTATACTCATCCAGGTCCTAGATGAGGTGATAATCATGATCGAACAGTAGTCCAAGGATGTAGGAGGGAGGTGAGAAAATTAGAAATAATTGAAAAGAATGATCCAGTCACATGATCCAAAAGATATATCTAATATTTAAAAAATATGGGTTTGAATTGAAATCCAATGAAAAAATGTAAAATGGTAAACTGAATAACAAAAATCTGAGAGCCTAATAAACACTGTTTCCTACCCGATGCTTGTAGAGTAGTATGATGTCTAGGAGCACCCTTGATCAATTTATAGTGAAAAAAATATCATTCAATCACTATCCTAAAAGGAGAGGTCTATAAAGAATCTCCCATAAATATTTAATAAGCTTCCATGATTTACCCCTATATTTTTATTATGATTGTTGATGTCTTTTCCAAAATTTTATTAATGGGATCTAGGGGTAATCTAGTGGATGGGGTGATTGTCAATGGGTGGGCCCCCTATTTCCCAATTTTTTATTTGTGGATGACTGCTAACTTCTCTAAAGAGATAATTTGAAAAAATGAGGTTATATATGACATATTAATATTAAATATGATATGGCTTATGGGAAATTGATTAAGTCCTAAAAATATAAGATATCCTTTAGTTATAGTGAATGCTAGAGCTGGAAGAATTAAATCAAAACTGATATGGTGTTCTAGGTGGTAGATAAACACTAGAAAGATCTTGGGTTTCCAAAGGTCTTTGGTCGCACAAAAAAAGGGTTGTTCTCTAAGATTTTGGAAAGGGATGCAAAGAAGATTCAAGGGTGGACCAAAAAAAGTGTCTAAAAGGAACGTAAATATATTCTAATTAATCTTGTGTCCCATGATATACCCATCTATATAAAGTCCATTTTCACATATCCATATTATTTAATTGACCAATTGCATGAAAAACTAGAAAAATATTTGTGGGCCATGAACAATGGATGATATACGGCCCAATGATGTTCATAGTCTAAACTCTATGTACCTAAGGCCTACAGTTTCATGGGGTTTCATGAATTAATCATTCTTAATTATGTCCTGTTTTCCAAATAAGGATAGAGACTTATGGAGTATCCCTTATCACTTTTCACTAGGGTCCTCTTGGCCAAATATTTTAGGAACTCGGACTTTAGAGGCACTAGCCTTGACCCTTACCTGAGTTTCCTATAGAGGAGCCTATAGGGATCTCATGATCTACTTGTTAAATGCATGTAATAGAATATTGGTGATGGTGCTACTGTCGATATTTGGAAAAACCTGTGACTGGTGGATAATGATGATTCTTTGGAAATGTCAATGGTTGTTTTAGGTATGGAAAATGAAAAGGTAAATTATTGGTTCAATGTGAACGGAAAAGGTTGGAACACTAAAACTCTAAATGACTGGTTTAATAATAGAGACTATAACCTTATTTTTAGTATCCTAGATTCAATGGATATGTGGGATAATTTGATCTATTGGAGAATTAACTTTTTAGGTGCATACTCATTGAAAAATAGTTACTCTTTGGCTCTATAGACCTCATATATAGACTCAACAACACTTTGGAATACCATTTTCCATATTTTGATTCCCCCTAAGGCTCACATCCTCAGGTGGAAAGCATGATCTATAATTCTTCATTATATGGATTTCCTCAAGGATCTCCATGAACCTGATGATCCATATTGTCATATCTATAGGCTGATACCAGAATCTATTGCACAAACGATTTTTAAATACCTTGGTGTAAAAGTCATTTGGTATGAGTGGAATGAACAAGATGGCTTATTCCTATATCTGATGTGTTTCTTCTATGAGATCCTTTTGAGGTGGCCTTCATCTCGTACTTTGTCCAATATTAATATCTTATTTACCAAGGTTTGGATGGTTTGGGTTTGATGAAATGACTTGATGTTTAACCATATGTTCAGAAAAAAATTAATGCACAGAGAATGCCTCCTCCTGATTGACCAGCTGGAGAAACCATATATCCTATACTGTTGGAAATATAATGAATCCCACATCTCTTTCCTAGAATCCACCTCTGAAAGATTTGATGAAAATTAATTTTGTTTCATTATTCAATGATGAACATTTCTTTGGTGCGATTGTGATTGGACAAGACTCATCTGGATCTACCTAGGCTATAGGCTACATGTAATCCTAGGCAAGGTGGATTCCAACAAATTATAGAGGCTCAAGAGATCATTGATAGTATGTAATTTTCCCTAGATAGAGTATGGAGTTCCATCATTATAAAATTTGACTGCCTTAAAATTATCAATGTCATTTCAATCCAAGAGATTGACCTCCAACCCTTTGGCCCACTGGTTGGGAAGATCTACTCTTGTGCCTCCTTTTCTCTATATGTTCCTTCTTATTTATCAAAATAGATGTCAATAAGGTGGAGCACATTATGGTGACCTGTGGTCTCTCAGGAGATGCTTTTTTATAGTTGCATGATTTCCCTTTTTGGATGAAAAATATCATGTAGTTTGATTAACAACATTCTCCTCAATGATTATATTCCATTCAAAAAATATTCTTCAATTTTAAATAAATTTGAGAAAGGAGGGATACCCTTCTATAATTTAGGGGAGGGGTACATTTAGAATTCAAAAAATAATAAATTATATAAATTATTTTTTTATTTTTAAATGTGTAGAAATTAATATGATTAGAATCTAAAACAAGGATGAGTCAAAATATACCATTAAATAATATTTATATTGGTTCAGACAACATTTTCATCCTTATATTTTTTTTACAATTCATTAATCTTTTTTTTCAATTTCAATTATATTTTTTTACTCTTAAGGGTTAATATTGTTACTATAAAAGTATAGAAGTCCCATATATGAACCATGGTTAATGTTTAATACCATATCCAATTCATTTTTTCGAATCTAAGATATGTATGAATTTTAAATCATTTAATAAAATATTATTTATTATAAAATAACATTAATTTCATTTTAAATATAATTCAATTAATTTTACTTTAAATGATATAAGAAAAAGGAGAAATTTGAATATTATTTTTTCAAAACTCCCTAATATTTAATATAGGAAAATAAAATTTATTTAATAAATTAAATAATCAAATTAAATCACTTCTAATAATATTAAAATCATTTATTTTATTTTTCTAATAATTTAATACTTACTACCTTTGTGTTATGTAAGACATTAAGGTAAATATTAATTCACTAAAAATTAAATATTTATTAACATGAAATAATTAATTTTTTTAAAATATTTATTTATAATAGAAATATTCTATGTTTATTTCTATATTAAAAATGTTATAATTATTTAAACAAAGTGTGTGACATTTTTTGGGTATATATTTACTTAGATATTATAAAAATCAAAATAATGTCCAAATGGAAAAGGCCATATGTTTTATTTATGGTTAATTATAGATAATAAATAATAATAAAATATATTTAATCAATTTTTTTTTGTCACCATTTAGTCCTTATCATATTATTTTTAACCATAATTACCCGATATACCCATTACTAAGATAACAAAATTACTAATGTGACTATTCACACTATTTGTATATAAAAAGAGAATATAAAAAAATTTCAAAAGTTTTTTACAAATATGGAATCCATTTTTGAAGATTAAATTTCTATAAGTGTTAGAAATTACTTTTAATTTAAATTTGTAAAAAACAATCAATAAATGTTTTTTGAAAAAAGATGTTTTCAATCTCAAAAATGTACTTATAAAAAAATTTAGAATAATGATGATTAGAATAAAGTTAATTATATTATATAAAATGAAGTTATAATTATGTTACTTTGAGATCAAATTCAAATAATAATGTTTCTTTTAAATGAGATGAAAATGACTGTGTCGTCACGACCAAGGATCCACTAAACGGTGCCCCGAGCCGGTTGGCCACATGCCCTCAACCATGCCTCCCCATATTCCAGAGGGTTCCAACTAGTGGTAAGGGTTTGATAATTCTATCTTGGAGAGAATATACCCTCTTTTGTTAGCATAAAACACCAACAGAAGCAAATAACAATTAACCAAGTGAGGAAGCATATATAAAAAACTACAACAAATCCACAACATATGATTGTCAAAACTAGAAAATACAATATTCAACTAAAAGGTAAAACATGATATGACAATGAATGTTCTAAATGTCTATAATGAAACTCAATTTAAAGACACAACCACTATAAAATGGGTCTTGAACTACGATTGGTTCCCTCTCCCATGCAATAATCCCAAATTGCAACCTATCATAAGGCATTTCCCTTATTCATTCCGCCCACAACAAAGCCTTATTGGGTGACAATCAGGTGGCCCGAAAAGGGTGTGAGTACAACACTGTAGGACCCCAACAACATTTTATAAAATGAGTCCAGTCAAAAGAATGTGGATGCATTTTTATGAAGCTTTAAATACAATGTATAATTAAAACAGTTATCATAATATCATTTAATCATCATTCAAAACATTGGGACAATTTAAATTCATGTTTCTAATTTAAATCACTATAAATTATCATCATTAATCATTTGGTTTAGGTCATCCTATCTAGGACCTAAATTCTCAATTGAATCATAATTCATTATTATCATTAATCATTTACTTTAGGTCATCATGCCTTACACCCCAATTCTTAGTTGAATCATCATTCTTTATTATCATTAACCATTTGGTGTATGTCGTCATGACTAGCACCAAAATTATCAGTTTAGTCATTATTCATTATTATCAGTAATCATTTTTATTTTTCGACATTTCTAACACCACAAATCTCATTGAGTATACGTCTTCGTGCCTAGCACTCCATATCTAATTCTGTGTAGGTCATCAATGCTTAACACCCCATAATCTCATGTTTGGGTAACTATTGGGGATGAGGGCTGTGTCTAAGTCCTAACTTCTAATCGGTCTAGGATTCCATTCCTAGAACCAAAAAATCGCATCCATTTAATAATTATTTAAATTATAGAAATTTTCCACATTTTTAATTTTATAATCCAAAATTTGTTATATATTTCAAATGCTATTAGTTAATTAAACAATTTACTAAGCATATAACCCATTATTTAATTCATCGATTAATTAATCAATCAACAAAACTCTCTTTATATTATTAATTATTCACAATTAACTATCCATTTAAAAACCATCAAGTCATAATTAATTCTCAATATTAATTATATTTAATCACACCCTGACACATAATTAATTCACCTAATTAATTTTCATTTGTCAGCTTTTTGGACCATAATTAATTCTCACAATTAATTATCTTATATAACCAAATATAATTCCATAATTAATTTCCACCAATTAATTATGTTTTTAAATTTAAATTAATATCTTAATTAAAATATAAAATCTCTAAAAGATCAATTTTGGAAACCCCTATCATTTGTTTCGCGATTCAATTATAAATTAAATCAACAAGGAAATTAACTAGTCAAATCCATATTATTAATTACTGAAATTTATGAATTCAAATATAATGGAAAACTAGAAAACTCATAAACTCGAAAAACTATCATATATTAGGACTATGGGATTTTGATTTAGACTACCTACCTCAGTTTCTTGAGGGAATTTAGCGCAACATAAATCCCCAAATTCGAAGCATCACAACTTCATCAATCATGATCTAATTATAAATCCCTAAAACTGAAATTATTATCAAAGGGATCAATATCATAAAGATGTAGATCTATATCTACTGTCCTAGATCAAGATCATATTGACTGAAAATTGAATTTTTACTTATTTAAAGCTCAAAAATGGAACAAGCTCCCTCTACGAAGAGTTCAGGGAAGTCTAAAGTGATGTAGTCCAAGAGGAATCCCCCTGGAAAATGTTCTTACATACCCGGGGTAAGGAACCCACATTAAGAATCACCCTTCGAAGATCCTCCAAACTTCTCTCTCTAGATAAATCATCCACCGCAAAATTAGCTTTTCTCGGAATATGACGAGTAGTGTAATCTTGAGGAATCATAGCAGCATATATACGAACTGTGCAAGTATAGGCCCACAACACCTCCACTTTCCCATGCAAGACCCAAATCAGGATCTCAAAATCTGACTCTACTTAAGAGCACACCAAGAAAAGACTGTTACAAATTTCCACACCTGTGAGCAGCGCATGAATTTTCACCCCTAAGGAATCGCCTAGGCCATGGAAGCTGTTGAATGCCATGATAACATAACCATTCCCATCACGCACCAAACCGCCTCCTTCCATCTATCCATCCACGAAGGAGCCGTCAACATTATGTTTGAGCCCCACTGGAGGAGCCTTCCACCATACCCAGAAACCCCTCGACCGGTAGCATACCATCGGCCTGTGCAGTAATTCACACAGCATCTAGGAATTCCGCCCTCCTTTCAGCAGATTGCATAACTCATGCAACATTCCTTTCGTCTTCACCATCATTAAGGAGAGAGACCACCAGCTCTCAACACACGCCTTATTCCGCACCTCCCAGATCGTCCACAATATTGTAGTCGTCACCACGGTGCGGATTTTATACTCCATCTCATCCTGCCCATACTTGAAAACCAGCTTTCAAGAAACTTCTTCCTGGAGGAAAACGTCGAGTTGTACCTGTCCCTAACACCCAAACAGGTCCCTAAATAAACAACCCAGTCACTCTTAATGAAAAGGTGCAGAACAGACTCTAGCTGAGGATGAGAGCAGCAGAGACATATGGATTCTAGATTAATTCCTTTCTTCTGGATGTTTTCATCCATCTCCAGAGCTTGTTTCCTTGCCCTCCATATAAGAAAGGACATCTTGGATGGAAGTTATTTGCACCAAAGACGTGTTCCCCAATCGCCACGAGCGCTCCCCTGGCTGAGAGTACACCGGTAATCCTTCTCATTGAATACCCCAGAGCTGGATTCTATAAAACAAAGTCTGTTAGAATCCTATGAAAATGTTATCGTATTACAGACATCCATCTTTCGCGGTCTAAGAATCACTTCAAGAAATCTGGGGTGGCGGCAGGCTTCTTTGACAGTGACGTCCAGGACTGGGTAGTGAGGGAAGAAGAGTTTCTCCCCAGCCCAATTAGCCTTCCACAGGTTAATGTCCCCAAGACCAACTACCCATCAAGTAGATTTTTGACGAATTTCCACATGGAGTCTTACCATTTACCCCAGTCTGGACAGCTTCCTAACCTCCCACTCCACCCAATACCGACAATATTTAGTCCTCAGAGTTTTTTCCCATAATGAATGACCCTCCAGAAAATCCCATGCTAACCGCGCTTGCATGAAGTTCATTAAGGACGAAATATCCCTGAGCCCGACCCCACATTCCTCCACCGATAATGCTAAATGGGACCAGGAAGCCATGTGGGCTCTTCTTATGCAGTTGCCATCTCTGAAAAATTTGTTCATCATCTTCTCTATAGCATCAATAGTTCCTTTATGAGGGGTGATGATCGACAGAACGTGCACTGGAATAGAGGAGCCCACACTGTTAATCAAGGTCACCTTACCTCCAAAGGACAAGAATATGGATTTCCAATTGAAAATTCGACCCATCATTTTGTTTAAAATGTCTTCAAAGAATACCTTTTTTACTATACCATTTTAAATAGGAGCCCCGAGGTATTTCATAAGTAGCTGTTTTCTTTGAATACCCAGGATGTCTTGAATGTTCCGGACCCTCCGATTTGAACATTTGTTGGATATAAAAATGTTTCTCTTACTATCATTGATTTGTTGACCGCTGAGGCCTCCTTATATCAGCATCAATGACATAAAATTGGTAAGTGATGACATCCTTCCATTAATAAAAATGAGGATATCATCAGCGAACATAATATGTGATTAGGTACCATCCGAGAAAAGGGCCGGATATGGCCAGATCTTCCTATCCCTCAAGTATCTATGGAGAGAAAAAGAATGATCCTCCTGATCAATAAGGAAAAGGGAGGGAGATAGGGGGTCCCCTTGGCTCACCCCACATACACTCTTGAAAAAAAGAAATCCCTTCCCCAACAATGATAAAGTCATCCACGGGGAAGAGAAGCATGGAACACATTAGTTGCAAAACCATTCATGGAAACCCATTATTCTCATCACCCAGATTAGAAAGCTCCACTCAATTTTGTCATAAGATTTATCCATATCCACTTGGATAATCAAGTTGGAACCAACCAAATTCTTATTCAAATCCACCGTCATTTCTTGGGCAACTCCCACATCCCCTTGAATGCCTCTACCCTGAATAAACCCATGCTGCTCTTGGGAAATAATTTTTGGCATCACCTTATTTAGTCTTCTATCCATGAGACTGCCTAGAATCTTATATGAAACATTTCACAGACAGATAGGTCTATAATTATTAACATCAGATGGGTCTTTTTTTTTGAACCAACACCACCCTGGAGGCACACGAGCCCCTATTGAGAGAACCTCCCCTGAAAAAGTCTTGAATTTCATCAATGACCTGAGACCTTACAATGAACCACACTGCCACGTAGAAAGAGCCCGAAAACTAGTCTGGACCAGGATCACTCTCCAAAGACATTGAGCTAACTATCTCCCAGATCTCTTCCTCTAACTAAAGAGACCATAACGACTCATTCTCAATTGTTTTAATACTCTGAGGAATATTCCCCATAAATAACTCTTGATCACACTATACAATATCCCCTCCAGAAGGTTCATGTCGCCCCCAGCAGTTTTTTAAAGTTTTCCAAAGCAAGCCTTCCATCCACATTCACGTCAGAGGAATAAGACCCATCCTCTAGTCTTATGTTCACTTTGGAACTTTTGCGTTCCCTCAACCAAGTGTGGAAAAAACCGCTGTTTCTGTCCCCTTTTTTAAGACACCCGACTCTCGATATCTATCTTAAGATACTCTCCACTTCCAAAAGCCTCTGCACCATAATGGATTATTTATCACAAATAAGAATGAAGGAGGATTCATTCCATCTGTGTTCAAGAATTTTTTCCATGTTGTTGATCTCCGATTGCAGTGACTCAAAGGAGACCATCACTGTTTGATTATAAGCAAACCACCTGCTGATATCAGACTTGAGGCACTTAAGGCGACTAGACAATGCAACCCAAGCTCTACCTTCAACCTCCTGAACCCATGCTTTTTCCATCATTTGCATGAATCCTTCCAGGAAATGCCAATCTGATGAATACAGAAAGCCTCGGCTCTCTATATTACCCTACTTAAGGTCGATAAGCAACAATTAGTGGTCCGAGAGGGCGCGCGAAAGATGAGTGACCGTGGCCCTGGGAAAGTCTTCAAGACCTAGAAAGTTCTACAAGAATCTGTCCAACCTACGCCATATTCGATTGTTCCCGCGACGATTATTACACCAGGTGAATTTTCTCCCCAAGAAACCCAAATCCAAGAGACCCTTGTTTTTGATGCAGTCATTGAAATCCAGTATACCATTATTGGAATTCGTGGAGCATCCCTTCTTCTTGGATCTATCCACAATGGAATTAAAATCCCCACCAACAAACCAAGGTAATCACTTTTGGTCAAAGGAACCAAGGTACTCCCACAAGTTCTTCCTCACTAGAACATCTGTGCTGGAATAAATGAACGAAAACAGAATCCTCATACCTCTACAAACGAGCTTGACCGGGATACACTGATCCAAAACCTACAGCGGCTCACCCTAATTGAATCTCTTCCAGAAAATCCAGATTTGTTTGTTTTCCAATGGACATGTAAATAATTACCATACCCCAACTTTCTTCTAAATAAACTCATTTGCCCTAGGTCATGTTTCGGCTCTAAAATGACAACAAGGGAAGCCCCATGTTTGTTACACTCAGAAGCAAAGAAGGAAAATTTTCCTTACCCCCCGAGACCTCGAGCATTCCAAATAATAATAAATTCCATTACATCAAGGATGACTTGACCTTCCGGTCAATGTAGCCTGCTCTAGGGATAAAAAGGTCCCTATAACACTCCTCCTTAGCCATAGAACTTGTTACCAGTCTTGAAGAACCTTCCGATGAAACTACCTTCTTTGGGAGAAGAATCTTCTTCATCAAGGGACTGTCAGATTCCTCCAAAGAAAATCTGATCCCCATCGGTGCAGAGGAGTGTTTTGTGGGAGTCTCCTCCTGGATAAAGGAGGCCATCATCTTCGAGGAGGGGAAATGCGGGCCGAAGAAAATTCCTTCGCCACTCCCTCCGGGAAGCCCTTCAGGGAATCCTTTAAATAAGAATTTGAAACACATCCCAATGAGGCCAGCACTGAAAGATTAAAAGCTCTAGAAGCTAACAAAGAAGAAACATGAACCTCTCCAGCAGGCAGCGCCAATCCTTTTGGGAAGCTGGAAAAAATCGAAGAGAGAGTCAAAGATCTCCCTTTAGCATGTAGAAAGGAATTGAGAAGATCTTCAATATGGGGTTTCTATCTCAATGAAATGTGTTAAGATCACCTTGTAATATAAATAAAAGGATTTTGGAACACTTATAATTTATCAAGCCTAATCCAAGGTTGAAAATATAGAAGTCTTGATGGTTCAACTGGTATTAAAAAGAATTTTTGGAATTAAAATCTTACATGCACAGTTTCTTAGGCAGAGGTGCTCGATTAAGGAAATCTTTGCTCCATCCATGTAGACTCCACTATCAAGTTTTTATGGTCTTTATAGTTTTTCCACATTGTTTATCAAACCATGTGCAGTCCATGCAGACCTCTCTATCTAGTTTCTAATGCTTGGCATGTTTTGGTTGCACAGTTTGTCAAACAGTGCGCAAATTGTGCATAGCCCACTGTCCTTTAGTTTTCCTTAAATGATCACCCTAATGCACCCCAATCCACTAATACCAGTTAAAGGGGATTAAAAATCAATCATTTCCTAAAGATATTCTCAGGATGACACTAGAAGATGCCGAGATCTTACAATATCCCTACCTTATAACAACTCTCCCTCGAGGTGCACTCTTGAACATCTCCAAATTCCAAGACAAAAAGATTGGGTCATTAATCCCTCATGTATTCTTCCCATTCCATGGTTTCCTATTGAATATTACCATGTTTCCATAACAAATTAACTAACAACATGGTTTTCCCCAATACACTTTCACACTACGACCCAGCAGATGTTTCTGATGCTCCTCAAATGATGCATCTATTATGAGATCAAACACTTCCACATCAATAACATGAGAAGGTTCTAGGTGATACCACCAAATTTGGGACACATTGAAAACATCATTCATAGTGGAAAATTTAGGTGTATGTACTAATAGGTATGCCACTGTGCTGATTCTCTCCAGCACCTCAAACAGTCCCATGAACATGGGCGCTATCTTGCCCACAATTCGTATCCTGTGGTGACCCAATCTCGGTGAGACCCTATGTAATATATGATCACCCTCTATAAACTTTATGGGACATCTCTCTACCACATCATATGAATTATTCATACTCTGAGCTGTATCCATATGCTTTCGAATCATCTATACCTGCTCCGATGTCTCTAGAATGAGACTCGGTCCTAACAGCTCTGACTGACCCGCCTCTAACCAACATAGTGGTGATCTACATGGTCTACCATAAAGAGCCTGATATGGTTCCATTTGTATAGTTTCCTTATAACAATTTTTGTAGGCAAAATCCACTAAATCCAAGTTCTTCTCTCATGATCCACCAAAGTCAACAACACAAGCTCCCAAAATATCTTCTAACACCTATATGGTACGCTCGGACTCCCCATCTTTGTATAGGAGGAAGGCCATACATAATAGAACCTGTGTTCCAAGCTTCTTCTGTAATACCTACCATAAGCATGATGTAAAGCGCAAATCAAAAACTGGATCTATAGTTTGTGGCACCCCAGGAAAACAAACTATCTCTCTTACGTACAGTTCTCCCAACTGCTCTACAGTAAAGGATTTCATAATAGTAATGAAGTGTTCTACCTTTGTTAGTAAATCCAAAACAACCCAAATAAAATCATTATTCCTAAAAGTCTTTGGAATTCATACCATGAAGTCTATAGCCACTTAATCCCACTTCCATTACATAATAGGTAACAGCTGCAATAGACCTCCAGGTAACTGATGCTCTGCTTTAACCTGCAGACAGGTGAAACATCTTGTTACGAACCCTATTATCGCCTTTTTTATGTCTGTCCACCAAAACTATCATAGTAGGTCATGAAAATGTTTTTCCACCCTAGGATGGGCCTCCCACCTTGAATAATGAAATTATCGCATGATTTTGTCTCAGAACATATCTCTACCTTCCTCATCTTGAACTAGTGGTGCCTTAAGCTCCTTGTCTCGAAGATCATTATGGTCCATAACACTTGGTATCTCCCTCAACAAGCATCATTGTGGAGCATATCTACATATCCAAACACACGTCTTAGGTCTCATAACACATCCTTATAACATTTATGTAAGAGTAGAAACTAACACCACAAGTTTCAACATGTCTTTTTCCCTTATTCTTGCCACGTGGTCAACACTGAGGCCATATCACTACCTTTAACCGTCCAACTCATATGTCTTTGTTAAAAAGGGTATATTTATTCTCATTAATTAATCTAACCATTAATTAATCACATTATTTCAAATTAAATAAATAAATAAATAATAATTTTATTATTCTCAGTTAATCAATCAATGTTCTCATTAGACACTCATTAATTCCCATTTTTCATCATTATTTCAATATCACATAAAAGAAAACAGTTCATGTTTTGCAATATACCCATGACCCATTTTCTCGTGAGTTCATCGAATCATGAATGTCACAACAATAATGCGTGCCTAGAATGATGCATGAAGACTCAATTATCGTGTCTCCTTAGGCCACGAATCAAAATTAATCAATTTTCAAAAGAAATATCACATCCCACCAAAAGTGAATCAGCCATGATGAAATAATATACAACTGTAACAATAACAAAAATTGCAAAAATCCCACCCTAAGTATTCAGATTTTCCCCCGTACATGGGCTTGCAACTCCCATGCATGGGATCATTACGAAGCCTCAACTCTCCCGTGTCTCCTATCTACCGTTTCCCAAAATAGTAAGACAAAAGAAAAATAAAGAAATGAAAATCCTTTGATACCACTTTGTGATGTACCGACCCAGGATCCACTGATTGGTGACTCGATCTTATTGGCCACATTCCCTCATGCGCACCTCCTTATACACTTGAGGGTGCCGACAAGCAGTGAGGGTCTGGTAAGTCGGTCTTGGGGAGACTATACCATACTTTTTAGAATAAAACACCAGTGGAAGAAAATAAAAATTAACCATATGAGTAAGCATATATAAAAAACTAGAATAGATCCCTAAAATATGATAGTAAAAAAATATATTATTCCACAGAATGGTAAAACATGCTATGGCAATGCATGTGCTAAGTGTATATAATGTAACTCAATGTAGAGACATAATGACTCCAAAAACAGGACCTGAACTATGCCTAGTTGCCTATCCCATTCTACAATCTCAAACTGTAACCTATCACAGGTCCATTACCTTGTCCATTCATGCAATAACAAAGTATTATTGGGTGTAGATTAGGTGGCACGAATAGGGTGTGAGTAAAACTCAGTAGGCCACCACCAAAATTGTCTAAATTGAGTCTATTGAAAAGATATTTTATCCATTTTTTTGAATAAATAAATGAAATTCCTAATTTAAACAGTCATCACATTGTCATTTAATCCTCAATGAACAAATTAGGACAATTTCAATTCATGTTTTTTATTTGAATCATTATTCATTATCATCATTAATCATTTGGTTTGGGTTGTCAAGTTTATCACCCAAATTCTTAGTTTGAGGATCATTCATTATTATTATTAATCATTCGGTTTAGGTCTTCATTATTATCACCCCAATTCTCATTTGAATCATCATTCATTATTATCATTACACATTTTCTATAGGTCGTCATACCAATCACCACAATTCCCAATTGAATCACCATTCGTTATTATCATTAATCAATTGGTGTAGGTCATCATGACTAGCACCATAAATTTCCTTGAGTGTAGGTCATCATTCATAGAACTCCAAATCTCATTCGGTGTAGGTCATATTTATTAGTACCCCATAATCTCATGCTTGGATAACTATTAGGGAGGAACGCCATGTCCAAGTCCCTACTTCTAATCAGTTTAGTACACCATGTGTAGCACCACAAAATATCAGCCATTTAATCATTCTTTAAATTATATAAATTTCCACATTACTCTTATTCTAATCCAATAATTTTTTAAATATTTCATAGTCCATTAGTTCAATCAACATTTAACTAACCATATAACCTATTAATTAATTAATCAATTAAATAATCAATCTATACAATTCTCCTCCCATAATTAATTATTCACATTTAAGTATCCATTTCAACACAATAAATTAAAAATTAATTCTAACAATTAATTGTCTTTAATCACACCATGATACATAATTAATTATCCCAATTAATTATATTAGGGTATCTTCTTGGTACTTAATAAATTCTCACAATTAATTATCTTACATATACAAACATAACTCCTTAATTAATTATACCCAATTTATTATCTTTCTACATTAAAATTAATATATCAATTACAATATCAAATAAATAAAAGATTAATTTTAGAAACCACCCATCATTTGTTCTTTTGTTAAGTTTTCAATTAAATCACCAAGGAAATTCACAAGTAAAATTCATATTCTTAATTAATCAAATTTAGGAATTCAATTATCAAGGGGAAACTAGAAAACACATAAACTCATACACATACCATAAATCATTACTATGAGAGTTCAAATTAGACCACCTACCTCTGTTTCTTGAAGAAATTTAGCCCAACAAAAATTCCCAAAATCCAAGCAGCACAATGTCATCGGTGAAGCTTTGGAACAAAATCGCTAAAACTAAAATTAAGATCAATGGAATCAAGATCATTCAATTATAGATCCTGATATACTATCCTATATCTATATAATAACTCATAGGTTTATATACAATAGATATTGTGGAAATATTCAATGAGAAGATGGAATGATAGGGGAATGAATGGGAAAAACCACGGGATGAAATCCAATTATAAGGAGAGAGGATCTTCAATCCAGACATTCAATCTCAAAGAATAGTGTTTTTATCACCTTGTAATCTCTCCATAAATATTTTAGAACACCTATAATTCATTAATACCAATACATGGTCTAAAATATGGATGTCTCATGGGTTCATGTGGTTTTAGAAAGGATTTTCAGAATAAAAACTTTGCATGCATGGTTTCCTGGGAAGAGGCGCACGATTAGGAAAACCTGTGCCCCAACCATGTGGACTCCACTATCCATTTTTGTATGGTAGGCATAGTTTTGTTGCATGGTTTATCAAACCATCTGCAAATTGTGGATACCTCTCCATCTAGTTTCACACGCTTGGCATAGTTTGGTCACACGGGTTGTCAAACTATGAATAAACTATATATAGCCCACTGTCGTTTATTTTTCCTTCTATGTTCCCCCAAAAACACACCAATACACTATTCCAAGATAAAGGTACATAAAAACATCAAAATGTTCATGAAAACAAGCCTAATATGAAATCCAAAAAATCTGGGATCTTACAATGACATTTAACATAAACCACTATTTTTCGTATTCACATAAAATCAATATTTTCAGGAAAAAACCAAAATTTCACCCAATGATGATTAATATATACATATTTAAAAATAATTATAATTTTCATATAATAAAATTTCTAAACATTCATGGAATTTATTTATAATTATTTTCTCATGAAAATCAACAAAACAAGTTTTTCAAGGAAAAACATTTTTTTAAGAATAATATGGATTTAAAAAATTGGTGATTATTTAAAAAGAAATGATAAATGTGTTTATATTGTGTAACACATTTATTTTTATTTTATAATGTATTTAATCATATTTAGACCCTCTAATTCTAATGGATTGTTCAAAAAAGTCATGTAATAGTATATGATGGTTCGTTTAAACTCAGTGTTTCATGTAATGAAACCTATTGATGATATGAATTTATTTAAATAAAAAAATTTCTAAAAATATGAGAGTGTTAGAAAACCAAAAAAATGAATTTACATATCAGGTTACCTTCTATACTTATTTAATAACACTAGATATATAAGTCCCAATTGAGTGATTCTTATTGAATATCAAATATAATAAAATTTACAACATTTCATTAGATGACATCAGATTATATAATGACTTTTATCTTGAGATAAATTAGTATATAAGTCACTAAATAGTTTTAGTTTTAATTATGTAGTTTTTTAGTTTTATCTTGCTACTATTTTTGTAGATAAAATGAATTATACAAGTTTTATTAAAGATATTATTGATTATTTTGAAAGATAATAAAAGTATAAATATCTTTTAGTTGGGCCTAAAGATGATTATAACATTTAGGTGGCCTTATATAAGTATGAAATTTGATATTTATATCTATTTAAAAATTTATAGATTGAGGTAAATAAATTCATAATTTTGATTCACCTATGTGAATTCACTCACGTGATTATCCTATATGATGCACCTATATGAATTAATCTTCTTGAATTATCCCAGGTGAATAATTTTCTTACATGAAAATAAACCATGCAGATATGATTTATTACTTGGTATAATTAGGTTACATGGAATATAATTTATTTCAAAATGATATTTCAATCATTGTAAATGAATGCTTTTGTGGGTCTAGAATATTTTGATCGTTGTTGTGTATATATATTTATTATGAATTTATTTTTAAGAAAAATAAAATTTATTATATTTTAAGAACTCATAATTTATCTTTGATATATATATATATATATAAATATGGAAATACACTATGTTTTACGTAATGTTTCACATTTCAATTTTCTTGAAATTTTATTAGGAATATTTTAAATGATTAATCTGTTCTAAATTTACTTATAAATTATATGGAGTCCATGAAATCTTGTTTTAATTTATTAGATGAATAATTAATTAAGACTCATATGTGATTAAGTTAATAAGGATATTCATACTTATAATTTGGAAAATACGACATTAAAAATTAAATTGGTAAGAATGTAAAGAGTTTCTGTCAAATATTTTAGGTTGTTTTTTCTAGAATATTAATAAAAATTATCATATAATATATTAATTATTCTAAACATGAATATCTCTATAAATTGTGTTTTACATAACATAAAAAGTAAACTCGCATGGATATTAATTATATAACATTTATAAAAATATATAGGCATCATTTATCACAGAAATAAGCATGTGTAATATGACTATTTAATATAAATTTAAATTTCAATTTAGAAATGATTTTGAATATAGTGAGTTAGTCTGACATGAATTCAATGATTTTTCCAAGTTAATTTTTATAAACATTTATGGTTGTATTTAAAATTTAATTAAATTTTTTATTCATTACATTAATGATATTATTTATACATCAATGTTTTCATGTTTACTATTTATTAAAAATAATTAAAATATTATTTCTGGTGAAGATTTTATTTTTTGAATTTATGATGGGGAGTCAAGGATTTTAATGTGATGAAATTGTTTTTATCTATATAAAAGCACTAAGGTATGTAGTAAAGAGATATATATGTGACTCCATGTTTCTATGATGTTATTCATTTTTTGAAACTATGTCTTGGGGAATCATCATTTAATTTCATAATAAATTCAACTACTTACTTCCTGATATTCATTATTTCAACATCTTGAATGGAATGAGAACTTATTAATCCAAAGTACTTCTTCTTCATTGATGAACATTCATCGGGTTAAATTGTCTTATTCATTCAATGTGATGTAACTATCTAGAGTGTATTGCCCACACTAAGTGTATCTTTTATAGTTTTATACTACCATAAAAAGGGTATATCTAAATCGGTATAACCCCTTAGAATGTTGGGTTTAGACTATAACCTTATAATAATGGTTTATACTTAACCTACAAAATAATACATGAAAGAACAACTCTGGTAAGAGTCTGGGTTCAGTCTGCCCCCTTAGAATTTTGGGTTTCTCTGTAACCATAACATAGAATAGGTTAGGTTATAAAATTATAAATTCTACGTTGGTTATGAACTAGTAAAATACTAGGTTAAGATTTCAACTATAAAAGACTAGGTTCCATATAAATATATAAAAGTAATGAGGTTAGTATTGGGAAACTAAATGTATTGATACGTTTTCTCCAATAAAAGGCTGGGTTTTTTTTGTCAAAAACCATAATTTAAATGGAAGTTGTTATAATCATCCAAGTGTGAAAGAGGAATATTTAGAGAGTGGTCACTCTACTTATATAGTTTTGTACCATAGTGGGCTTTATATCTCTCGTTTTGTGATTTTGGTGTAGTGTATAACAGTATCGTTTAGATATGAACAACTACAAAAAGAACCCATGTCATCCTTTGCATTCTCACATTTTATTTATAACACGTTTTACTATATATGTGTCATGAATTTTTTAGTATTTAAACTGATCATTTTATGATCTTAAATTATGAACACTAATTATAAATTAAGGAAATATAATTCACCCCCAAATTACTATATCCATCACCCCTTAGAACATATAAAATTAGAAATAGAAAACAACCCTTTGAGGATAATTTATTTTGTTTAACATTGTTTGATACATCATAATTGATATTATAGGTTGGATATTTTAAGACATATTATTCTTCATTTTTTATATTAACTATGAAAAAGTTTTATCTAACCCATTAACAAGATTTAGGGAAATATATTTTCCAGTGATGTCTATCATTAGGAATAAAAATGGGTTGAGTCTGAAAAATTCCCCACATTTCAATGGTAGTGAGTATTTACAATGGAAGATCAATATGAAATATTATCAAAAGATTATTGATATTATTATTTTTTCAATATTTTGATTAAAGGTTATGTTTTATATAATTTTTTCCTAATTAATTTGAATGGAGAATATGCGATTAAATATCAACTTAATTCTAATGTCACAAATATTATTTATTTATCATTTGTGGGAATTATTTTTGAAAAAATATATAGTTCTAAAATTTTCAATGAAATTTATAACTATATTGAAATAACTACCCTCGAACAAGTATATTTTAGGAAAATTTTACAATTATTCATAAAAATTATAAGCACATGAAAATAGACTATCAAGTCAATAAGAATGAAAAAATACTAATTCTAATAAAGGGGAGAACTGTCAAGGTAATTTATATTTGAATTTATATAATTCAACTGTTAGTTTTTATAGTGGTTGGATAAAAGGACATATTAAACATCATTGTATGAATCTAAATTTTTTTTGAAGGTTAAGAACAAAAAATAAATCATTTACTACTTAGAGTGATTAGAAAATACCATTAAATAAGAGTTGAATTCTAGAAGAAACGTTCGATTTTGAATTATTGGAAAAATATTGTTAGGTACCTTATTCACCACTATTTTCTTGTTCCATTGGTCATGGTTAATACACTAGAAAATATATAATAATATATGTGATATGTATATGTAAATATAGTGATTTGAGTTTTTATTCTCAAACTTCTATAAATTCTGGAAATGATAAGAAACGTATTGAAGATTGATATGAATTTCATGATTCATATGAAGATCAATTAAATGAATTTACATCAATACATGTTCCAATAAATGAAAAATTAATTATTTTTCATGAAAATAAAAATTATTTACTTCGTAAATTAAATAATGATGATGTAGAAATTATAAATCTCAATGAAGAAAATGATATGTTAAATAAAAATATTATAAACACAATATATTCCACACATGAAAATGTTTGTGATGATTAGGAATTTTTTAAAATAGAAAACTAAATAATAAAAATTGTATTACATAATTTCAGAAATGAAAAATATTAGTTTTAAATGGCCAATTTATAATAAATGTTCTTCAAATTTAAATTCTGGAAAGAAATATTATTTCAATAAATGTAAAAATAAAAGCAATTGTTTTAGGTGTAATTATTTAATTAATATTATGTTTAGAAATAATTTGGCAAACATAAATCAAGATGGAATCTCAAATTCAAACTACATTAAGTATGGATATTATGGTCATTGTGATTGTGGTTTTACATTAATGTTCAGTCAATATCATGGTCAAAAAATTATTTGTGTGTGTAACAAGTCAAAAATTTCTAAACAATATACTACATTGGTACCTAATAATTTGTTTTATAGTTTATATGAAACAATAACATTCTTTACTCCCATGTAATATCTATTTAATTTTTGATTTTTATATCCATCAATCGTGTCATTATAATTTTATTCCTAGAAAATATGAATGAGTTTTAAAAGACATATTATTTAATTTTGGTTATGTTTGAATTCCTTTTTTATTTTAAGATGCTGCCATATTTGTTTCAGTTAGTAAACATGAATAATAATTTTATTGTTTTAATATTGGAAAATATAAAATTATATATTTTTTATCTTTCATACATTTATATTTCTATTATTTATTATGATAAAAATCTATTAAGTACATTTTCATAACTAGTGGATATTTTATTTTATTTATAAATTCTATTTTACTTGTATTATATTATAATTTTTTTATTTTAAAATTATTTCATTGATCTTTTTGATATTAAAGTATGTTTTTTGATGGGTTTCCATTACTGTCTTTAAAATTATGCTTATAAAACTTTTTTTCATCTTGAAAAGAAATAATCAATTTTGGATGACTTACTCTTCATTATAATTATTTATATATATATATTATTCAGCGGTTTTTGAAACATGTTACACATAGTTTAATAATTTTTTATTTTAAAACATTAAATGCAGTTTAAGTAAAAAAATACGTGAATATTTCATTTTTTAATTAAAACTCACAACATCTTATTTTGTATTTATGAATATGTAAAACTAAAATTAATGGTAGATAACTATTTTCTTTTTAATTTGAAATTTATTCCCCAATTATAAATTATTTATTTATTATATTTACAGAATCATAATTCAATTTTTAAAATATTTTTAGATTGCTTGTGAATAATTAATTTTTCACCTACTTTTTATATTGAAATATGTACATTTATTAAATTTTAATAGTTATTTTTCATGTCAAATATGTATTCTTAAAAGGTTATTTCACTATTTTGTCCTGGAAAGAGTTAATTTTGTTATAAAGAAGTCTCCTTATTATTAGTTGTGTAGATCAAATTGAGGAATCAATTTTTGTTGTTGTAATTCATAATTGATTAACTTGATTTATCCAATGAATATATTATGTGGGAGAAAATATTAATTTAATTATCATGTTTGTCTGTAAACATATTCATGTTTAAAACCTCTTTCATTATTATTGGAATTTTATTTATATATTTTAAATATGTACTTTAGTTCATAGTATGGTAAATTAAGAGGATTCTTAAGTGATTGATTTTTAAATATATTTAGTTATGTATGGTTAAATTGTGTAATATTCAATTAATAATTATTTTAAGAAATTTAAGCATGAAAAATCATGGTTTTAAAATATTCTTAATGTATGGTTGTTCATGATAAAAAATAGTTTTACTTTATATAAACATTTTCTATCTTTTAAACTCATAGAGAATCATATTTAAAACTATAATTTATTGGAACTTTCAGTGTGTTTATATACTAAAATTATAAGATGTATTTAATATATATTAAAATCTGGAATAAGATTTTAAGTTTACTATTTTTAATATTTTTTTATTTCTTCACTGTTTTAATAGTTTTCAAACATAATAACTGATGTTTATTTATTCTTTGAACTTGTTTTTGAATAATATGTTAATTTATAATGGCTTTCTCATTAATTTTTTTGAAAATATTTTAAAATATTCTATATTTATAAAACTAAATTTTTTTACGGGTTTATAGTTTATCCATTTTTTAATTTACATGTTTTGGAATGTTTTGTACAAAATAATTTTTTATGTCATTTTAACTTGAAAATATCTTTATAAAATAAAATCTATATCTATTTTCAAAGAAGAAATAAATTTTGGGAGAGTTAATTTTTGACTACCAACCTAAAGAAATTTAATAAAATATTAAATAAAAGTGTATAATTATTTACATTTCAAATATGTATTGAATCACTATCTTTTTTAAACTTTCAAAAAGGAAAAGATGTTTTGAAATTATACTTTGTTTTATATTCATCTAAAATTTAGAGATTGTTTATTGTATCTTTGACCCACTTTATATTTTGATAATTGTAAATATCAATTTCTTAAATTTCCTTAAACTTTCCTAATTATTTTACATGTTTATTTTCTAAAGTATACATTATCTCAATTATAAGATAATATATATTTCTAGAAAATATATTCTGATAGCATGTTTTGATTTTTCATAACATTTTATAAAAGTTTTACATTGAGTTACTCCGCTAAATAAAAAATTTAGGATATTAAAATATCATTTATCTTTGGTTTTACACTTACCAAATAGCTAATTCATGTACCATATTGTTCCACAAATCCAAATCTAGTCACCAAATCTCCGACATAGCAGAAATAAAGAGTCAAATTTCTCGATTAATTTATATTCAATATTTCAGTAATAACTTAGGCTATATAACTCTAAATTGAGTGATTCTTATCGATATTATAATATAATAAATGATTTAATATTTAATTAGAAGAAAATAAATTCTAAACCAGTCATTATCATGTACTAAATAAGGTTTGAAGTCATTTTTTAGTCTTAATTATGCAGTTTTTCAGTGAGACTTTTCTATTATGTTTTGATGATAAACTGAGCTATAAAATTTTTATAATTGTTATTATTGATTATTTAAAGAGATAATTAAATTATATAAATATATTATAGCTGGATTAAAAACATATTCTATCAATTTTGAGGCCTTGTTTAGATATCATATTTCATAAGGATAGATATTTACAAATTTCATGAATAAACTAAATAAATTCATCACTGTGAATTCACCCATGCGATTCTCAAATGTGAATTATCATACATTATTTCTCTAACCAGAAATATTTTACTATGTGAAAATATTCTATGTGGATAAATTTTCATATATGGAATAATTCAATTACGTGAAATATATTAGCTTTCAATATGTTAATATAGTCAATCTAAATAAATGTTTTCATTGATATGAAGTAATTTTATCTTTATTATATATATATATATATTAAGAATTTAGTTTGGATAAAAAGAATTTTATTATGTGTTAAATACTCATATGTAATCTTTGAGTCATATAAATAAATAAATATACATATATTATATATTTTAAGTATTGTTTCAAATTTAAATTTTCTATATGTTTACTATGAATATTTTTAATGCTTATTTGATCTAACATTACTTACTTGTTACCAGAGTCCATGTGTACTAATTTTAAAATATTTGATGAAAAAATATATTTTATTTATATATTTAACTAATTATACCTATATTACATATATATTCAAACATTTGAATATTAATAAAACAACTTATCAAATATCATTCATTGTTGGTCCTTACATTAATGTGATATTTTCCTAGGGTATCTGTCACTATGATAAGTCCCTAATAGTTCTTTCTTATGATGAGATCCTTTATGTTATATAATGATATTCTTAAATATATTTCTACTCTTTGATAATGTAATATGATAGGACACATAGTATGTAGACTATCTGGTGTGAGTAATCGTAAGGATATCTGGCATCTTCTCAAGAATTTCATACTTAGTAATCTATGAGATGGGAGATTATGAGAACATACCCCCCCATAATAATTCCACATATTTTTTTTCATATGATATTTCTATTTACATGTGTGTGTAATGGTCCTTAGGCATTAAGATTTTCATTAATGGATGTCATGAATCACACACTTATATTCACTAAAAAAACATGACACCATATTTCCATTGGAAGGTGGCTATATTAGGTCCATCATGAATGATATGTAATTAATGAATTAGTTTAAGAATAAATTTTTCCTTCTATATTTATGAGGGTTGTTATCTCAACCATTTTATTGGACTAGAATCATTATATTAAAATCCAAGGATACATCTTAATGACATGTTTATTTCAATGAGTCAATGAAAGTTATACCAAGCATATAGTTTGATGGCTAATATATGAATAATTATTAATGAGATATTTTAATAAATGGATTGTGTTACACAATGATTATTCGTATGTGGTCATCGACATTGTTACATTAAATTTTTTCTCTTGAGTGTCTTGAATTGTTTCTAGACAATAATCATGCACTTCATGTTGGACCACCTAATGTTGACAAAAAAAATCCTAGAGGTTAACAAACTATGTTTTTCTATTGATGTCAATTAAATTACATTTTTTTTAATTAAATAATTAATTATTATTATTTTCAAGAATTAAGAATAATTTTTTTAAATTTTAGTTGATCATATAATTTGAATAAATATTTATTCTTCATATAAAGAATATAATATATTGATTTTCTTTATTTTGTATTTAATAAATATTTATTTACTTTGTCATGAATAAATTATTTATCTATGAATAAATATTTATTTTGGGATTCAAAAAATATGGAGGAATTTGAGTAGACCACGATTGTTTCCAGTGGTGAATATTTATTTGTAAGCTGATAAATAACATTTAACATTGTGTTAGTTAGCACAATCTATAGAAAATAATAATAATATTATTATATAGTCTGATATTTCATAATGATAATTATATAATTTAAATTTCAGTAGACAATTAAAAAATATTTTATCTTAAAACATAGCTCTATAAATAAATGGTTATGTATATTGGGTAAGGTTTATTAAGACCTGAGAATCATTTCAAACAAAAAACAATCTCTCTCCATTCCCCCCTATAGTTCTATCAAGAAGAATAAGCACTAGAGATATTACTTCAATCTTGAAGTAACTATAATTGATCAACATTAACAATGCAAGATAGTTAATTTTTTGCACTACTACCTAAAAATCCATTGGCATTGCTCGGAGATCAAAGCAGAATGTGCGGATCACCACTAGAGGGATTCTACACTTGGATCCTTACTGTACAACAAAGTTAATCTAAAAAATGGATTTTGGATTATCAACATCATCTATGAAGAAAGTTCTATTATGAGATAAACCTCTTATGATCATAATTAAATTAGTTATAAATTTAATGCAAAATGATCCCCTATAGATTTGAGTTTTTTCTATATATATATTTCATTAGAAAATATCCATTGGTCATGACATTCAACTCATGTACAATATTATGAATTATTCATAGAATTGAAAAAACAATAATGGTTATTTTCCAACCAAGACACTTATGCTGCTCTCGGAACATTCATGTGGTGTCAAAGGGTAGTTACATTTTAAATTTATAATTTTTTTGGTGGTTCATATTCAAGATAGTGGTTTTATATTTCATTTCATATTATCTATTCTTTAATATTATTTTAATTATAACGTTTTTTACAAATTCATAATAATAATTCAGTGTTTCATTTTCATAAAGTACTAATAGCATATGAATAACGACTGAAGATACCATTGGGAATGCCAATGATTCTAGCTGGATAGAAATGGATTTCATGGTGTGTAGCTTATGTACATAATATGTACCCAAGTGCACCGCACCTGGTAGTGTCCCCAAATACAAGACACATTGAGAAGTAACTATAAAAAGTTCATTTATTTCACACTGTGTATAGACCAGGCCAATATGGAACTAGACTTATCGTATTACATGAAATTTAGTTTGTATACACCTGGTGTAGTTTACACACTATAGTGGTTAAATTAATTCCAACCGTGGGGTCAAATAAATTTTTAAATCCCATGTGAGGTTGAAATCTAGATAATCCATGAAATTCATAATGTGTAGATGGAATACATGGCATGTATTTCATTACTTTCCACCATTGATGTACACTTCAATCCATTTGGTGATTCAAGAAGACACACAACTAGTAAAATAAATGGTGTACAGATAGTTTACTTTCGGTGTAGTCTCACATCTGAAGAACACACTATTGTTTTCGGTGGGTTACGTAGAAACATGTAAAGATAAATACATAAAATATAGATGGATTGTAGACATTGTGTAGTCAAAATGATATGCACACTGAAGCCCCGAGAGTGTTCCTCCGGTACATGGAAATCATGGTACTATTCATGTATCTTGTAAGTACACATTGTGTAGTCTCCAAAAAAAGTAAAAAATTAAATCACATTAAAAAAAACTATAATATTAAAACCTTATTATACTAACTGAAACCTGATGTGTTTGGAAATTTAATAAAATGTAAAATAATTATTAAATGCTCATTTAATTTTTTTCATTTATCAATAATTATTGGATGTTTTATTTATTTTATATGAATGTATTTATGATGGGTATCTCCAAGATAATTCAAATGGTCATTTAGAAAAAATGAAATTAATAAATTAATCAATAAAAGTGTTTTTATATTAATTATAAAGAATCAAAATAAAATAATTCTACCTAGTGTACTTATAAATTATCATTACATGAGTGTAACCGATCATGAGCTTTACAAAGACTTCTTTGAATTTAAAAATTATTTAATTGAAATTATTTCATGAGTTCTCAATATTTAAGTATTAAATTAAAATGATGGGAAGTGATTCATACCCCCTCCTTTATTACGTAGGAACTACATGTCTAAGTTGATTTATGTAATTTCTATTGAATAATACTTTAGTCCCCATCACCTACATGGGAGTTACAAATACATGTAATAATTTGAGTATCCTAAGGCACATAGAGCATGTTCACAATGGAACTTATACCATGCCAATTTAGTTGATACATAAGTGGACAGATGGAATACTGTAACTTGTTCCAATATCGACATAAGAAATTTTCCCCTAGGTCATACGTTGATTTATTTTCCACTCAAAAAATAAAACATTAGAAAATATATTGATTGGTTCATTTATATATTTATTTATTTCAATATTATGCACTACTTACTTTATGGATACAAGACCACGATCTCATAAATAAATTGATTAGTATACAATGATAGAATATAATAAAATGGATTGGGTATTAATGTTGTATCAAACATGGTTAATAACTAAAGTAAAATCCAATTATTATTAATAAGACATGTAAACGATGAAAAAATATAATTTTACAGATAATAAAAAAATCCATGAACTACGTATTATGTCATTCATGGACTTCCATTAATTTATTCAGAATAAAATCCTTATAATTAATTGTTTGACCAACCCAAATTTAAAAAATTACATTTATCGTAGAGTTATTATGATAGTAAGGGTTGAATTAACCATCTTACATCAATAGAAGTAGCTCTCTCTAGACTATGTGTAACTTGGTGGCAAGTGTTCATGAAATCTAGATCAATATTTTAGGACTGAGGAATCCACTCAATGGATGAAGGAGCTACACATACATAGTTGAAAAATAAAATCTAACCAAAATACCTTCAAGTATCATGAAAACCCCTAATTAGGGTATTACCAAGAGGAATATGGATCCTTTCCACAAGAATATACTAGAAACTAGACATTAAGAGATCAATGGTGAGGGATATTGGTATTGAAAAAATAGTGTAAGATTCAATAAAATTAATTATTAATATTTCTCAGAAAATTTTTAACCTAGAAAAGTAATCATAATGAACTCTTTTATATTATTTTGAATAATATAAATTGCATCATACACATTATCCCTACTATATATATTGGAGAAAAACCATCTCATCAGTAATGGTAAGTTCCATGAGTGGATCAGACGCCTTTGGGTTGTTTATTTCTATGAAAGAAAATCATAAATCATAGAATCCTAATTACATGATCTTTTTGTGAGAGAGTCGAGTTAGGAAATGTTTTCTATCTATGACAAAAACATTAATTATGTAGTCTATGTTCTATGTTAGATTCATTTATTGATGTCTAGTGAACTCATGAAGTCTCATGAAAACATGGATGCTTATAAAATTATCCGTCATCTATATGGCATTTACCAGGAGAGGGTAAGAAAATATTTTTTTGAGATATCCAATGCACTATTTCAGAGTAATATTGGATAGAGTTGGACATCTTGGTCTCACATGGTCATATTCATTGGCTAAATTGAGTGCCTAGAGGCTATATGTTTAATCTACATAAAAAATTGTGCATCAATCTCATTCATGCATCACTTGCTTAGTGATTCTATATATTTTTTGTCAATTTAAATAAGGAAAACATTATTAAGTCAATTTCATATCAACACACTTTTCTTATCCATGTAGATAAGGAGACAATGCATGGAAAAAATTCCATCCTTATAGTGAATAAATAGAAAATAAAAATGAATATCTCTGAGCCTGAAGCTAATTTGTTGCACCCATCCAAGAATATATAGGTCAAGGGGAAAACCAAAGAGAAGGATGTTATCAGTTTTACATGAGGAAAGTAGTTCAAATAGAATTAAAACTCTACCCAACCATAGAAGAAAGGAGAAGATTCAGGTTCATTTGTAATCAAGTGAAATTCATATGAATATCCTAACTAGATACTATATATATCTTTTAGTGATCACATATGTATTAAAATATTGGAAACCAATCAATTAGGTAATATTGATTGAGGTGAGGTATATTTATAAGCAACCGAAAGACCTAAAATAACTATTGTGGTTAGCTAGGACTACTTGTTCACATTACTAATGAGAATGATCATTCTTTTAAAGTATTTTTATTTTTCTACATATATTACAGAATCATTATATATATATAGAAACTTTATAATTATTGATTTAATATCAGGTTCAGGAATAAATACTTTTTATTATATAATGATAAAAAAATTATTGTTCTTCACTTATAAATAATGATTTTTATGTGTTGGATCACATGATTCAAGTAATGGAAGTTCATAAAAAAACTACATCATATGGATTATACCACACCCAACTATGTAATAATCAACATGGTTGTGTAAATGAAAATAATTTTATTAAATTATAAATCGACAGATAAGTAGATTCATTTAGAATAAAACAATTTTCGTTTGTCACACATTTTTATATGAAAAAATGACTAACACCCCATTTAGTTGAAATGATTAATAAAATAAATAGATCATTGAATTAGTTTATACCGATGTGCATGGACCATTTCCAATTTAGAAACGGGTGGGTACTCATAATTTATAACTTTTACTAATGATTTTAATAGATATATTTTGTATATGTAATGATGTATAAGGATTAATTTGAGAAAATCAATGAATACTATAATATAGTTTTGAACAAACATGTAAGTAATATTAATAATCACTTATCAGACCATGGTGAATAAAATAAAAATAAATACTTAATTGATTAGTTATGGGAGTTTGGTATTTTATTTCACCTCACTCCTCCTTATACACCTCAATGGAATGGGGTAAAAAATGTGGAACCACACTTTGTTATATATTGTGAGATAAATGATGAGTCATGTGAGCCTTCCATTATTATTTTATGATTAAAAATTATAATAAACAGAAAAAATAGTATACCAAGTGATAACCAAAGAGGATGATGGAATAATATAACAACTATTGAATAGAAAAAAAACCAGTGTTGTCATACTTACATGTGTGTGGTATCCAAGCATTTGATAAGGCCCTATTAGGTAACGAACCTTCACCTTAATGAACAAAGTACACCTTTATAAGACACCCTATGGAAAGAAGAGGATATTACCTATATAAAACCTCATAGAAATGTTACTAGTGGAAATACCTACTATATTCCTTGAAAGGGAGCATAAATCAATATGGGAGAGTGAGAGAAAGATAGATTTTGATGAAGTCTAAGGTGAAGGTACACAAGAGTTGGAAAAAGAACAAATTCCACAAATCCTCATGGATGAATAAGTTCCAGAGAAAAATTAATGTGCAGGAGTACTAGAGATATTTTTAAACCAAGATGGTATGGTTTTCTTGTCCATGAAGATAGTGATTCATTATTTGTTTATAATAATGACCCTGTAACTAATAAATAAATATGCATGTCAAATAAATATTCTCATCTAAAAAGAAGAATTTTTTTTAAATGGATTCCAATTAGCAAAAAAATTGTATGTATTTTGGTATATCCTCTAGTGGATGTAAAAACCCCTTGTTGTAAATAGTTATTCAAGAAGAAGATAAACATGGATGGAGAATTCAGTACCTATAAGTCATGACTGGTTGAAAATGGGTTTAAAAAAAATCAAACCATTAACTATAAATATGATTTTTCTTATATTTTTTTATTATAAAATAAATTTTAATTATAAATTAAATTATCGATTTATATGAATATGAAATTTGTCAAATGGATTTAAAAAAATCCTTACTTAATGATAATATTTATGAATATTTCTATATGACACAACATGAAGTACTTGTGACCCAAAGGATGTTAAAATTTATTTTGAATAAAAAATTAATTTGTTGATTAAAAAAAGAATGTATTTCATGGATCATTTGGTATTATGAGCCTATAATAGAATTTCGTTTCATGAAGAATGATCGCATGAATTATGTATATAAGTATATTAGTGGGAGATCAACTAGTTTCATGATACTATATATTTATGACACATTATTTATTATAAATGAAATACCAATAATATAGTTTGGAAAAGCTTGGTTTAATAAGTGCTTATCTAAGAAAGGCTTAGGTGAGGAACCACATATTCTTAGGATGAAGATCCATTGTAATAGATTCTAGAGAATGCTCAGTAAATTTCATGGTTAATATATTGACTTGATACTAAAGAGGTTTAGTATGTATCAATCCTATTATAGGGGACTGTTTCCAATGTAAAATGGTATTCATATTTTTAATAAAATTAATCTTCAAACACAGGAAGAAATGCATGTAATGTCAAGGATTATATAATTGATAGTGGTTGGGTCATAAATACTTGACAGTATATGTACTAGGCTAGATGTCACTTATACCTTGACTATTACATGGATATATGAAGCTGACCTAGGTGAACATCATTGGATGGAGGTCAAGAATATCCTTAAGTATCTGATGTAAACTATGGATTTATTCATGGTTTATGGAGAATATTTTTAACTAATCATTTGAGGATATGTAGATTCTAGTTTCCAAATAGATAATATTTATCTAAAATAATATACAAGATACATACTCACAATAAATAGAGTTATTGTGATATAGAAGAGCTCATGGAAGGTTGTGGATAGAGATAATATAGTAGATTCTGATATTATTATGGATGCTATGGAAGATAAATAATTAGATTGGATACAAATGTTCATCTAATAGCATGATGTGGTATATATGAGTAGGGATACTATCACACTGTATTTTAATAATACTACATCATTGAATCGTAAAAGATCCATGGTCACATCATTAGATTAAGAATATTCCAAAGAAGAATCATCTCATCATAGATTATTATCGGAGAGGATAGTATAATATCCTATGAAAACAACGTTGAGGAACCCATGAATAAATCATTATCCTATTAGAAAGATGATCATCATGAGAGGCCTAACATAGTGAATGTTATAGGTAGTTGGTTCTAGATCAAGTGGGAGTTGGTTAGAGTTGGTATTATATAAAAAAATATTATACATTGATTACATGTATATTAGAACATTTTAATATTAATAAAACATGTAATTTATTATGTTTCATTGTTCTGTATAAATTAAATTTAATATTTTACTAGGGTATCTGTTGTATTGAAAATTTCATACAATTTTACCACATTGATGATCTTTAATGCATTTCACGACTTACACACATAGTTATACTTTCCAAAACATTAACACCATTTATTTTCAAGAAGTAGGGAACATTAGGTTTATCATGAATGAAATGTTACTAATGGATACATTGACGAATTATTTATCTCTTCTATCATTATGAAGTTCAAATATCATCCATTTGATTGGAATAAAACAATCATCTTAAATTCCATTTCCTTGTGGTAATAACATTTTTATTTCCAAGTGTTAAATAAAGGCATATAGAGAATATATTTAATAACACAAGGTTTTTTAAAATATATATTTTTGAATAAATTTAATATTTTTTGATATTTTTTCTTACAATGTACACCATTTTTATCTATTATTACCCACAATATTAAGTTTATCTTGAGTTACACACAACACTTTGTTTAAACAAAATGTGACATAAAGTTAAAATATTATAATTTAATATTATAGTTATCACATAGAAGTTATAAGGAAAGTAATTAATAGAATTAAATAAATTTTGAAAATTTATATTTTAAACAATTATAAATAATTAATTCTATGGACTACAATTAATTAGAAATGAAAATAAAAACTATTTAAAAATAATGTGAACCTTTTTCTAATAAACAATTTTTTTGTTCACAAATATATTTTATCTTAATAAAATAAATATATCACTTTTGGTGAATGAATTTAAAAAAATAAATATAATATATATTCAATTAAATTTTTAACATTTATTTAAAGTTTTTTTTTGAGAAATGATAAGAATAAATCCAATGTAATTCTTAGAGACTGTATTTTTCATAGAAGAAATTTTCCCCTTTGAAAAATCATTTTATAATTAATATTTCCAATTTTAGAAATTTTTTATGATAAAATTAAAATATTTTTTTAAATAATAATGTTAAAAATATCTGAGAGCATCTTTTTGATAATTTTATATGAGGAAAATTTTTTTATCAATAATGAAAAACAATGGATTTTATAAATAAATTTCATTTCTTTTATTAAATTTAAAAATATAAAGAAATTAAGATGATTTTAAAGGTAAAATTATTTCAAATATATATATATATTTAAAAATTTAGAATTCAGAATTAATTTCAATATGAATTTTAAATTTTTTTTTAATTTTTTTCAAATGTTTTATTTTTGGAAAATGACTTTATCGTCACGTCAATTGGATTTTTTTGAAAATAAATTTTTATCAATTATGTGAATTTAATTTTTAAAAAAATATTATATATTTGGAATTAAAAAAATTTATATTATCTATGATGGTAAACTTAATTTACTATCACAATTATTAGTAAAAAATAGAAAAAATTATTTTTCATAATTAAGGTAAAAATGGGATTATCGAAAGGTCAAATTATACATATAAGTGAAAAATGACCAAAAAAACATTTGAAAACCACAATTTATAGACATATTTCAAACTTCTCTCTTTAATTATATATAATAACAGTTTTTGGATTCAATTTTAATTTGAAAAACGTTGGAAAATTCATCTTATCAAAAATTACAAGTCTTCTACTCACCACACTAATAAAAGGCCACCACATATTCTCTCATATTCACTCTTAAAAAGACCTCTTAATCAGACAATAAATAATAAAATAAAATTATTAATTCCATAATATCATCCTAGAATCCATAGTTTTGCATAAATTTGTTATATGAATCCATTTGGTGCAAACCAAATGAAGTTGTCCGAATAATAGGTAACGTCACTAACTGTGAGTTTCATTTTATTTTATCACACACTCATTTAAATTATTATTAAAAAATTATCATATAATAACCCCAGA